>JAJTTP010000011.1:0-1432330 GCA_023313575.1 Eutypella sp. D-1
GGGTTAGTGGTGGCCGGGTAACGGCCCTGGTTACCACACTTGGTTCATTACATGTGATACTGGCATCCCGTGGACAGACAGGGGTCCTCAGGGGTACGTACTGCTCTAGTAAGTATTGGATGTACTTAGCTTAGGCAGTAGAGATCCCCGCATCAGGGGATACTCCAGCGTGGTGGGGCAGAGAGCTTCAGGGCAGTTTAGCCCCTACCTACCGACAGCTAGGTAAGTATCTATGGACGATTCCAGCTTACCAACTTCAACATCTCGGGGATCTCAATGTGTCCTCTTGTTCCCACTCGTACTTAAGTTCTTTCTTTCTTCCATACCAGTCCACAACTGATAGACCGCCTGCCCTCCCTTATCGAAGTAACCCGACCATGCAATCCTCAGCGACGTCATCCCCAGGGCTGGGCGCAGCAGCGTCCGCTTCGGCGACATCAGCAACATCAGCGTCGCCCTCACCTTCACCCTCGCCATCACCACTTCCAACGACAACGGCGACCACGACCCTCCACCCGAAACTAAACCCCAACCATGCCACCTCCGCCACAGCAGCAGCAGCAGCAGCAGCAACGTCACCCCTATCAATACCACCAACCTCTTCGTCAAAACCCGCCGCCGCCGCTGCTGCTGCCTCCGGGCCCCCGGCCTTCGAATTCACCCGCGAATACCACTTCCCGCCGTTCTTCACGCGCCAGCCGAACGCGACGACGCGCCACAGTCAGCTAGAGAAGTGGTCGGCGCTGGTGCTCTCGTACGCGCGGCACCACCGGCTGTTCCGACTGTCGCTGTCGGCGACGACGGGCAGCGCCAACGGCGCCGGCACCGGCACCGGCACCGCCGCGCAGCAGCACGAGGAACTCTTCCACAATCGCCGCCTAGGCCGACGTCTAGGCCCCGCCGACGCGCGCGAGGTCCTCGAGTTCATGCGCCGCGAGGGCCGCGCCGAACACGCCATGGCGGCCCCGAGTAAAGGCGGCGTCGGCGCCGGGCTGAGCAGTCTCATAGGCGGAGGCGGAGGTGGAGGTGATGAGGACGGCGGCGGGGACGATAGCGGCGCGGCGGCCCCGCCGCCTCCCGGTGACGGCGCCGCGGATGTCTATTGGATCTACTGGAAGACGCCTGAGGAATGGGCCCGCGACCTCGAGGCCTGGGTTGACGATACCGCCCAGAAGGGCGTCGTCTTCACTCTATACGAGCTCACGTACGGGGAGGACACGAGGGGCGCAGGTGAGTTTCTTTTTTTTCCTACTTTCTTCCTTCTCCCTCTCTTTCTACTCTCCCTTCTTCGTTGACTCACTTTTTCCCTCCTACCTGCAAATTGTCGCCTTCACCCCCCCTCCTATCGCTAGCTTTGCTTTGCAATGCGATGCGATGCGATGCGACATAGGAATGTCGCATTGATACTATTAGGCGCGAGTACGAAGGTTACGACAAAAAGGGTGGTACTGATTTTCGTGTCGCTCGCAGAATTCCACGGCCTCGACCCCGAACTGCTGCAGAAGGCGCTGCAGGTCCTGGTCAAGCGCGGCAAGGCGCAGATTTTCGGCCAGGAGGACCAGCAGGGCGTCAAGTTCTTCTGAGACCAGATGACACTAAGAGGGAGAGGGGTTCCCGTCTATTACTACTCTAGTAGTACAACTAACTCCTTTTCTCTCTTCTTTTTTTTCTTTTTCTTTTTTCGTCTTCGTTTCGAAGTCTCGTCGTGAACATTTGTAAAGTCATACTGTAGGCAGGACACTGGGGGCCCACACCTTCGTACAAGAAAGCTACCTATATATATACGCCTACACCACCACATGCATCAGAGTCGAAGCGACAAATATCCCCCCCCCCCACACCCAGTCCTCTACGAGCCCGCAGCAAAAGCACCGACGGTCCGTCTACTAGATAGGTATATATATAGCACTGCGCCGTCCAAAACAACACCGGACACCGCGCGCGCCGCCAGCTTCATCCGACAAACCATGGCGATAGAACTCCCTTCCTTATAGTGAGGTTTAACTCGTGGCGAGATGGACGCCTCAGCTGCCAGCGTCGAAGAAATTAGACACCAGGTACTTCTCCGCGAACTTATTCTCTTGCTTCATCACCACGTCCAGCAGCCAGTCCACGGCGACGACCCGGGGCTCCATGTTGCCCCGCTGCGCCATGGCTTCGAATTTCTTCCACAGCTTCTTCTCGTCGGGGCTCGTTGTGCTCAGTAGGTACACGGGCTCGGGCCCACCCTCGTCCTCTTCCGGCTTGGTCGGCTTGATTGTCGATCCACTCCTCGGGCCGTACACCATGAAGAGGGCCCCGTTGGCCTCCGCAATGGCTCGGAAGCTCTCCGTGCCGTTCTTAATGGTGGCGGTGCAGTAGATCGGGACGCCCCGGAGGAGCGTTCCCTTGTTCTTGCGGGCCCTCTCGACCGAGGTCTGGAGGCTGAGCCCGAACTTCTTCTCGTTCTCCTTGTCTTTCAGGATGAAGTCGTCGGGGTCCAGAGCGCTCTTCGTGTCGAGACACCGCTCTATCCACTCCGATGAGACAACGGTAGCACCCTTGGATAGATTGCGAAGAAACTTGACGGTCCGGACCAACTGCGGAGCAACCAGGTAATCGCATGGTTGGCCGTCGGCGACAACCTGGATACCCATTTCACGCAATTTTTTCTAAAATGAGCGTTAGCAAAATGTTTCCAGCTATGAGCAGCTTCTCAGTTCTTACCCGATCGGTGTCTTCCCTGTGGATATCGTTTACCCATCGCTTGAATCCGGTGAGCACCACACGCATTTCCACGTTCTTCAACGTGGGCCTGGCCTTCTTGGCTGGTCGCTTCTCGGACTTCGGCTCTTCGGGCTCCCCCGTCTTGGTGCTAGCTGGACTTGAGCGCGCCCGACGATTCAGATGTTCCTTTTCGATGAGATCAGCGGCGCGCTTTCCACCCCAGTGTCCATTGCTGATACCGCGCTTGTTCTCTTTCTCGTAGAGCGCAATGTCCGGGGCGAGGTCTGAGAGCCTGTGGCGGGCTTTCTCCTTCGCGCTGCGGCCTGTCGATGGGACGGATACTGACGAAGGCGTCTCGTTCTCCTTGCCAGAACGAACGTGACGGCCACGGGCAGGCGTAGAGACATCGGTCGCCCGCCGCTTCGTCGGTGCCGGTACCCCGAAGACTTCGGTCGTCTTCTCGGCATAATCCGCACCGGAATCCTTCATTACATCGAATTCTTTCCGCGCCTGGCGGCCGATAGCAACACCCTCTGCCGGACCGTCCGAGAATGAGTTTTCGTCGGCTAATTCGAGAATCTTACGCTTTCGTTTGGATGACGAGGTCGGCCTCTCGGGACCGCCGGGGAAGTAGATTGCCGCAAGTTTCGACTCGTTTAGGAATGTTTGACCGATGACTTCCCCGAGATTTGTCCGGGGTGGAAAATGCGTGTACTTCGACACGGTCACACTTTGTAACTCGCACTTGGCGTAACTCTCTTCGATCCACAAATGGTTGATCATGTTGATGTTCCAGTCGCGGGCTGCTTCGCACTTTTCGCTGTTGTCTCTTGCGGTGATCAGATGTGTGTTGTCTGCCTTCATCGTCTTCGTGAAAGTGGCCCCCGCGGCGATAATCAGATTCTCCAGATATATGCGAGCTTCGCCCCCGTAATTTGATACTGTGACCTTCATGTCTTTAAAGCCGGGTATGCCGTCACGAGGAAGAGGGTAATGAAGGAGACGTCGGAGAGGTGATGTCCATTCATTGTGGGTGATTAAGTGGTACAACCAGGAGAGGTTGCCCACCGTCTTGCCGAGATGTGAAGCCCGGACATATTGTGGGCCATCGCGATACTGGCAGATGAACCAGTCAGACTCTTCAACATCTTCTGTTATCTGGCCTCCGCCTTCAGTGATCAATTGTTGCAGGATCCTTTGTAGGCGATGCCTAATCGCAAGGTCTGCAGACAACATAACCTTCTTCTCCGCGAAGACATCCAAGTTGGGCCGGGTCCCTGCCGGATCGTTGGTGGGAACGGGTAGGTAGTCGGGCTGCGCGGATGTTGCGCCCTGTAGATGTTGGCTTGAGGGTACCTTGACGGACTCTTCGTTGTCTGACTGGAGTATCTCGGGATCGGGTAGGATGTAAGGGCTCTCGTCTATTCTCTTGCCAAGCTTGAAGCAATCATCGAACCTAGCAACACATGATTAGAGAGCAGAGCTACCCAGAGCTAACTGAAGCCAGACGCTTACCAGTGTGGGAGCACTATCTTGCACTTCAACTTTTTCTCGATCGCTAGCTGGCACTTTTGGTTGTCCATAGAGAGGGCGCATATGTGTGTTGTCTGCCTAGTAACCCTGTCGGAATCCATTCCCCCCATGGCCATGACAGCGCCGACGATGGCATTCTTGTCGCTGCTAGGTATATCTGCACATGAAACGGCGACGTCGGAGAAGATCATTCGAGGGTCCGGAGTGTATTGACGTATCTGCGCTTGCTTCTTCTTCAATAGAGAGACCGTGATCCAATTGTGCTTCACCACGGGCAACATCATCGCAACAGCCTCGGCATACTGCGGGAAGTCGATCGTGTTGGATATGACATGCGTCACCTTGTCGAGAGGTATGCTGCCATCCCTCTTGGTATCGACAACCTCGCCGCCAAAGTTTATTATAGTATTAGAAAGCTACACTTCGCGGTCAGTCGACTCCGAATGATAAAAGCGAATTTTCGCGCAGGGAGGATTTTGAATTGATTGTACCTCTTTCGCGAGACCTTCCGTCAAGTCCTCACGCAGGACAAAAGCGACGACACAGAGGCTAAAGACGCCCTGGTCTTCGGCTTCTGCGTCCGCCATGTTGAAGTCGGCTTGGTTAAGAATTCGGCTAGGCGAAACACGGTTCGGGTGGATGCATATAGAATAGGGTGGTTCCCCGAAAAATTGTTTGGAAAGATGGATGAAAGGTGGTGAAGTAAAAGGGAAAAGAGCGAAGAAAAAAAGGTGGGATGATAGTGAGATCGGTCAACAATACTACTGTGTATGTAAGTAGGCGTAACTACAATGGTTTACGGAATAGCGGAATAATCTGTCTGCTTCCTCCTAAAGTCCACGGGTAGAGTAAATGTTTTTCTATTAGGTTAGTACCTAGAGCTCTAGGTATTCCAGAGACAACCTGTAGTTAATTCCAGTAATTGCCTGAGGTACCTAGGTAGATAGAATCGATTTACGCGTTTTCGGGGTTGCGCTTAACGCGAACAAAACGCGCTTCATGTGACATCACTTCACTAAGCCGTGATCCGATAGTTGCATATGAAATACGGACGCCAACCAATTATAAGACCCGATAGTGTGATGGATTTTGCTTAGGTCCATATGTTCCGATATACTTCGTTAGAATTGTTCAGGCAGCGCCCGGCTTTTTATTCCCTGCTGGACTTCCTTTCAGCACAATGCAAATCACATTAATGCACACCATTTATACCTTCGATATACCTTTCAGACCGTCTAGATAATGACGACAATAATCGGCGTTACGCATCATGGCATTAGCGCGAACTCTTAATATATATAGCCTCCGTGAAGACTTATGTTTCAGCGCATAGAAACAAGTACTAGACTGTACATCAGCTGTCACGACTTCTTCAGGCAGCTACAGCTACGGCTTACGCAGGTCTACGTTTCATTATCACATGCTGTCTTGCTTGCCTACCTCGTCATTGAAAGCAATTGACTCATTGGAGCTATATTTTTTACCGCCTGGGAGGTGCACCGAACACTTTTTATTCGACCAATACCTACATCTTAGCATCGATGCAACCACGCCTCCTCCAACATGCCGTGGCACTTAATTACACCCGAACTCTGAGTCACCAACCTCAGAGAAATCTTGGAACATTATTACTAGGCAGACATTGGCATTGTCCTATCGGCACTAGGTAGTTCTTTGCCGAGGTTAACCTCTCTTAAGTACAGATATACGTGGTAAGTATTGGTGATGCCTTCACATTGAGGTATATTTGCATATGGGTGTCTACCGATGGTGAGTCGCACAGTCAAGTATACCAGCCCGCAAAAGGAAGACAAGGTGATCCAACACTACCTTGAATTTTGACCCAATTTCCAATTGCTTTTTTACCGAACTTTGTATCGAAGGCCTATCTTTTGCGCCTACTAGTACTGCCCCTATCCGTGCTCCTCGCCTCTGTCCCGTGTTTGTTAAGTTAGATAGATACTATGTATCTAGGTAAGTAGGTAATCATGCTTCCGAGGAGTCCCATGTGACCTCAATACGGTGCTTCCCCCCGCGACCCGGGAGCGCGATCAATTTCCTGTTCCCGCTGCCCTCAACCACGTCCAGCGGGACAAATCCGGCGCCGTCGACGCGCACGCGCAACTGCGCGCCCGCAGGCCCGGCGGGGAGCAGCAGGCGACCGGCTGTACGCCGGGGGGTGTCGTGGACAACGGTGTAGCCGCGGCCGTCACCGCGGAGCTCCCAGTGGGCGGAGAAGCGGCCGAGTGGGGTGGCAAAGCCGCCGCGGCAGCTGGTGAGGTCGGCAAACTGGGGCTCGAGGCGCCACTGGGCGCCGGCGAGCCCGACGACCGCGAGCCCGAGCACCCGCTCTGTGAGCGCAACGACAGGCCCCGTCGCCCACCCGTGCGAGTGCGACGTGTAGCTCGCGTCACCCTCGTACCCCTGGTCCCAGCGGTACCCGAAGGTGCCGTTCACCAGGTACCCCTCGACGGCGGTGCTGCGGGTGCCGTTCTCGTGTCCGAGGTACCAGCCCCAGCTGGCGCGCGCGAGGTGCAGGGCCCGCCGTGCCCGCCCCGCCACCAGGTGCGCCTGTACTTCGAACGACGACGCGAAGGTCGACACCTCGCCCGGCAGCTCCGGGCACGCCGGCCCTATCGGTGTCCAGTTGCGCGTCAGCGTCGTCGAGATATCCTGCGCTCGCCCCAACGACGCATCCACCAGCCCGAAGAGCACCGCCAGCGAGTTCCCGTCCTGCGGGTGCACCTGCGCACCCGGGAACGGGTGCAGGTTGTTCCGGAACGCGCCCGCCACCCAGTCCCAGTGCCGCTGGTTCATGGCCGCCCGTACCTTCCCCGCTGTCCGCTGCCACTCGTTCGCGTGGTCGGCCGTGTCGATCATGTCCGAGAGCCAGTCGGCGAGCTTCGTTCCCGTGACTAACGTGTGGTAGAACAAGGCCTGGGCCGATGTGTGGAAGCCCTTGCCGCCCGGCTGCCCCCAGTCCGCCGCCTCGCCCCCGGGGACCTTGAGGAGGTCGGTGTCCGGGTCAATGAGCCGGTAGAGGAACCTCATGCCCTCGAGGTAGGCCTCCCAATTCCGGCGAATGAACTTGACGTGGCCCGAGAAGAGCACGTAGTTGTATGCACCGATCATCGTCCACCTATATGTGCGCGTGTGAGTGGGGAGTCAATGAACAAAACTCGGGAGGAGGGGGCCCTGTCTTACATGTGGTACGTGACACTGCCATACGAGGCGATCGGTGGACCGCAGTAGGGAAATGAGCCGGAGCCAGGAAGATCCTATGAGACGTAAGGAACATGTCTGCGTTGGGGTCCGTGCCTCGGGAGACGAAGTAGTTTCACGAACCTGATAGTCAAATATCACTTGCAGCGAATTGCGAATGCTCCTATAGGCTGTGAGCGGATTTGAAGGTCGTAGCGAGCCGGGTTTACTCACACGAGGTCGCCAGTACTGTAAGCCGAAGAGGGGATCGCGACGCCCATGTCGCCGGGCCATACGGTCCGGTCGCGCTTCGCGCCGTCCGTGTTGATCGTCTCGCCGTGTCCTAGCTCGCCGTCGTTGAACCAACTCCCCTTTTTGGGCGAGGGCCACTCCCTGCCGGTCCTGGGGTGTATCGCATTGGTCTGCAGCGTGTAGGCGCAGCTATACCAGATCCTGTTCAGTAAGTCATCGCTACTGTGGAAGTAGCCGCCGTAGGCCCGGAGGTTGGGCCAGGTGGGCTGGAAGGACAGCTCGAGGTCGACGCCGGTGACCCGGACGGAAGCGCCCCGACCCTTGACGAAGAGCGTTAGGTACCGGAACCCGCCGCGCAGCTTCTTGTCTGGCATCGTGTACGTGTGGTTGCCCGGGACGAAGAAGTCGGAGGTCAGTGCCCCATCCCCTTTGCGGTAGTTGCCGCTCGACGCGTCGGACGTGCGGCCGATCCACTCCGCCCCCTCGGTGAAGGCTAGGCCCAGCGACCCCTTCTTTGACACGGACAGCACCTCGAACCGGACCGTGACCACGCCCCCGACCTCCAGCCCGAAGTCGAAATAGACTCCCTCCCGCGTGCTCTTGAGGGTGACCTCCGCGGGCCAAGAGCTGAGCTTCTCGCGCGTCGCCACGTCGAATACGGCTGCTGGTACGACGTCCCGCGACCCCGGCGCGAATATGTTGGACTCCCATTCGCCGGGGAAGGCGGCCTCGTTGGGTCCGTCGCAGGGCGTGTCTCTCCAACACTTCTTATCGAGGCCTTGCCCGCTCGCGCCAATCCGCCATAACGCAGAGAATAGCAATGGTCGAAGGAACCGCATAGCGATATTGAGAGGGGGACTGGAGAGAAGGTTATAACGCGATATTTATATTATGCATTAACTCATATTATAAGTATTTTGACACAGCATTGTTTGCTGGACTAGGTATCTATGTATGTTGACGCCGATGAAATGATTATGTAGAGGGCAAGAATTTTCACCAGCATATCCTTCAGTACATTACACCTTTACCTACCTACATAGTACCCAGGTGCGAAGCATATATAAATTAAGTTCTAAGCTGCGTGTGGTTGAAGGGCAGGCTAAAGCTGTGAGACGTATGCGTGTGAAACCTTATATGTATGCTCCCTGGGTAAGATAAGAGGATGTCACCACCAGCGAAGCCCTAGGGTATCAATCATTCATTGTTTTGGAAGAGAATTTACTATTAAGAAACTGCATTTAAGATCGTCGCTATCGTCTTCTAGTTAAATGGTTCTTCCCGAGACCAACTCGTGAAAGTCCAAGAGCATGGAACTCTTGCATGCCTACATAATTGACGGGAATTAAGGAGGGCGGCGCACTTTACGGAGTGGGGTTGCCCCGATTTCCTCCCCCGATCTCCATAGTAATCGGGTCAGACACGACCCACAGGCCTCCGGTGCTCAACCGAGATTACGGACTTGATCGCCAGGCTTCCAGGTGAGGTCTTTAACTATATGCAGCATAATTGCCGAGTGTACCTAGGTACTTCTGTAATTTCAGAATGGCTCGGGTGGGGTGACCGTCCACGACGGGAAGCACTGTTCGCTATATAATCCTGGCGAACGGTGCTATGTAGCCCCCAGGCTGGTCTAGAATCTTATTGAAATGATGCTGATAAGGTATAGTTAGATGGTACTTGTTAGGGCATATATTTAAATGTTCGTAACTTGCTTAAGTATGTGATGTAAGCAAGTGACTATATACCAAGCAGGCTATTGAAAATTTCCATGTTAATGCGTGTTATTTATTGAGCCGAGCACCAGAATGAACTGCCCTGCATGGTAGCTATTTGGTGGTACTGGTGTGCTCTGTGTGGAAGTGCATGATTTTCTGTCGGTTGGCATGGCAGTCGGCAGTGTAACCAAGCCACGCGACGATCCGGAAGGCAGGATAGCAATAACCTGCAATTCGTACGACAGAGACCGATCATGTGCCTCGTTCTGTAAACGCCGCCGCCGGCCCTCTCGACGCCCCGATCGCATCGCAACGGTAAGGTTTCCTCCCGGGCGGGGCCAGGATGCAGTGTCACGGTCCACAGACTGCCTCCTTCCCACGCGGCTGAGTAAGAGAAGTAGGTCCGTTCTCTGTTTCGAAAATTTAAGCATCTACGGGATGTTTTATACTAACTTAGGTATGTAATAAGTCAGGCGCCGAAATTACCCATGATCGGGATTATAGACCACGGGACAGCTTTCTTCTTCGAAATTCATACCGCCCGTGAACAGGGTGATCTGACCAATACCCATCCTGTTAGCCCATGGAATAAGGAATTAAGGAAAGGCTCCCGAACTCCATTATAGAGCTGGGGGACTGAGGTCCATCATAAATCCTTAGGCCGATTGGAACAAGTCCATGCTTGATTTAGATTGAAAACGAAAACGAGACTAAAATAGGCTTGAGGCTTTCTTGGCTTCAGGAGCCCGACCTCAGTGTCTACTTGCGATCCCAACTTCGCACAAACAACTGTCGGGTCAGGGGAATTTCGAAATGGGCCACGCTTTGGGTTAAAGTGACGGTTTCACGGTCAACTCGACACGAGGTATAAAATGTGGTGATGCAACATGACATAACTACCACATAACTATCTAGGTACGCCGAGGGGAAGTTACGCGCTATGGGGGCGGATCAGTGTACAGTAGTAGAGTCGATAAACACTTAAAATCTAAAGCTACGGATATCACAGCGAATTACAGATAGTCCCTAGTGAGATATTCCAAAATGTTATACCTAAGCAACTACCTATGTAGGTATCTATATCAGCGCATATGACAATAAAATGACTATTCCGTATAGACAGACAGACAGACAGACCTATTGTTTCGCTCTTCTCGGTCAGATTCACGGACAACCTGGAGCCCTCATTCGTACGAAATGCCTAGCGGCGGGCTGCGGGTTTATGCGGTTAGCCGAGAACGTCAAAGCTACCCAAAGTGGTAGGGGGAAAAGTAGGGGGGGGGAAGGTTATTGCAGAGTACATAGGTCTGGGCCATGAAAGATGACAGCACGTGATAACCATAGGGGTTTCCCAAACCGGATACATCATAAAGGGGGGGAAAGGCTAATTCGGGCTTTTTGGTGTGGCGCTAAAACGCCCCGGAGCCCTGGAGTGCATGAGTGCATTGGACCTAAAGAGAAAAGACGGAACGACAAGCGCTACTTAGGTACAAGTAGAAAGGACCTGGGTTAGGGATGTGGTCGTATTTTTTCTGAATGCGATGTGATGCGATAGGTACTCCTACCCGTCTACTTACAACTATGTAACCAGGTTGCCAGGTTGCCAGGACGTGTGTCCAAACGCCCTGGACCTTGTCAAGGATCTACCTCCCTAGATTTCCTTCCTCCATTGCAGGCCTGTTTACTGGCTACCTAGTTTACTGGCTACCTAGGTAAAGAAAAACCAGACCCGAAAAGGTCCACAGCGGCGCTTTGCTAGCTAAAAACATCTTGAACGATTATGACTGGCAGCTTGATTTAATGCATTACTATGTAGGTACAGTATGTACCTTTTTAGTTACATGCGGACATATTAACGACAAGTTCTTGAAGTCATCCATGAACGATTTTCAGCCAGTCAGTCGGTTTAAGCCCGCCCCTGTTAAGATATCCTTGATATATACGAATAGATCATCTCGAACCAAACTGAAATGCTTTATTGCATAAATAATTTATACCTCCTATCTGCCCACCTAAGCATGCACATCCAGATGGATATAGTTACCTAGGTACCGTTAACAGCCAGCAGCTTCCAAGGGTACTCAAGTACCTACTCAAGTGCAATTGATACCATTTTAAGCACCGATCTATCCAGTCTAACCGAACCGACCACTAGCAGGCCAGGCTAATCATTGGTCTTTTCTAAAGCCAGTTAATAATAACTCATACTACAAGTACAACTCCCCAAATATTAACAGGTACTGGGCCCGCATAACTACTAGCAGCAAGTACAAGCCAATTATTCCTGTACCTACTTCCATGTACGATTTCCGTTCCTTGCCTGCTCAGGTGCGTCCCTGGGTTTCCAAGGTTACTGAAACTTGAAACTTCAAAACCACAAAGCCCTGCCCAGATATCCATTGGTGCACTTTACATACTTTTGTCTATGTACATATTTCTGTAGTACTAAGTTATAACAAAATTGTCTTCTTTGACCGCTATTAAACGCCCCTTTTACATCGAACTCAAGGGGAAAGGGAAAATACAAACATTCTAAGTTCCAAAAAAAAAAAAAGCGATCACCTGCACCTGTACTGACTTAACCCCTACCGACTACCCTACCGACTACCGATCATTGATTATCTACATACCTACTTACTACAAACGCCCCGGCGATATACATTCATGGATGCGAGATAACACACCATTACTGGATTACCATCACCACTACCACTACCACGACGACCACCCCGAATTCATCCATGAACCTAACAATTTCCATTGTTAAGAACAACAGTTGGTTCTAGAGTTCAATATCGGTTACAGTGAGGTGGCAGGTACCCGGACTTATTCTATACCTTCCCATCTATACCTACATACCCAGGTATCTAACAGCCTACATAGTAGAGCTAGGTACTTAGTTAGGTTGGGTTCCGTCGTCTCCTCCCTCTTCTTGGAGATCGCCGTTCCCTCCGGTCATGCATATCAACCCCGTCAATTGAATGCGCATCCCGAGTTAACTATTAACTACCACCAGGGCTACCTCTACTTACTCTACATCTTATATACCTTACTTACCCACGTATGTATACGCACACGCACACGCACACGCACGCACCTCAACCTGTCTATCAAACTACACGCACCAACTCGCCATTACTATAATTACTATAATTACCATAATTACCATAATTACCATTATTGCTATTTTACCACCACCACAACAACCATCCCGAGGTCACTTTCGAAGTTCTTCTCCACCTTCTCCTCCACCTTCACCTCCACCTCCACAACTCTCATCTTCCTGTCTTCCTATCTTCCTGCCTAGGTACCTATCTACTACCTATTCTACCTACCCCAGGCCTGGGTGCTTCGCGAATGCCACTGGTGAATAGGTCGCCCTTATGATAGTTTCCCGGCGTATTCGAAGGTTATCTGTTTTGTGCTATCAGATTGTATTGTACGGACCCAGGCATCGAGGGTAAGGCCTCGTCCGGGGTATTGTCATATTCTATTCTTTATGATGGTATGTTTTACCTTTTGCCCATTACCCGGATGCCCCCTATATTTCCTTACTCTCGTCTTGAGACGGAAGACCTCGAGACAGAAAACCTCGAGGCGATCCGGCCACTCTGACTGACTGACTGACTGAATGATTCATCATTGTTCCCTTTATTCTAGACATCGAACCGACCCCGCGATGTCGGTGGCAGCTTTGCAAGCCGACGTGGCGCCAACACACTTTCCATCTCCGATTCGAGTCATCACATAACAGAAACTATCGGCACATTGTATGGGGACGACGATGAATATGAGTCCTCACGCCCCATGAGTTTTATCGCATCCCCTCTCGCCGGTGGTGAGCAGATCTCCGACGACCGTCGATCGCAAGACCCCGCTCCGGCTGAGAAAACCCGCCCACGACTGACACGGGTACTTTCAGACGTGCCTGGCGGCAATGCCTCGTCTCAGCCGACTTCCCCTTTGAATGGGAACTCAGCAACGAGACCGCCGACCGCGCCGTCGCGTATGCCGAGTCAGACTCAGCGCAACAGCTCTTACGAAAATGGAATGTTATCCCCTACGTCCCCCGCGTCCCCCACACTTCGCGAGATGCGGGATGAACATAGCGAGTTTCCCTTGACCAATATCGACAATCCTAACGATATCGCCCAAGAACTCAGTAACCTACAGGCTCTGCGACGTATGTCCATGGATGTCTCCAACCATAGCGACCCCGACCTACTTCCCTACCAAGGAGCGTCCCTCATGGCAATGCCCTCGGTTGCGCCTTCCCGGGACGATGACGAGTCCGATCCGTCGAGGTTGTTGTGGGTCCCCGCTGGCGTTCACCCCGAACTAGCTCCGTCCGAGTTCAAGAACTTCCTCGAGAAACGGGTCCAGACCATGAAGAGGAGATCCGGCGAGTCTACGTTATCGCCGGATGGCCTGGATAGGAGCGATTCTGGGAGCCTGCGGAGAAAGAAGTCCATGCTTTCGAGGCAAGTTGATAATGTCGGGAACCATGCTGAAGGATACTTAGACGGTGCCGAAAGGTTGGAAAGGAAAAGATCCGAAAGTTCGCAGAGCCACACGCCGCCCGAAGTAACGCTCGACGATCTCGTAAAAGATCCGACAAGTGCTGTTCAAAGACTCGCACTCGAATCCAAGAAGCATGAGAGTGGTTTGGAGAGCCCTGGAGCCGATGATATGCCCATTTTGCCCGCAGCCCCCGGTATGGGTCTTCGCCGTTCAACACGCACGCAATATCGAAAAGGTGGGAGTTTGAAAGACCGAAGCGGTTCCCTTAAAAAGGACCAGCTACCCTTTGCGAAGCGCATAGCCGCTCGAAATGCCGAAGAAGGAACCGGATCTCCAGCCAACGAGTCGACTATCGATGCTCCTAAGGGATACGGCCTGTCACGCGTACAATCAGAACCTGTCGCAGAAAACTTTTCCCGGCCAAACAGATCAGTACGGCGACAACAAACTTTCGCAAGAGACCTGACACCTAGGGACCTAGCTAATGGTGGCCAGACCTCGGATCCGCAGGAAACGACTCAGCAAGACCCAAGGTCTTCAGTCTCTTCGCATATATCAGACCCGGAACCCGCCCAGACCACACCCCAGGCGCCTCAGGTTATCGAGACCTCGATAGCCGAAGAAGAGCCCGTCTCCCACGCTGCCCAGCAGAACAGACCATATCCGGAAAGATCATCTTCACAAAGGGCCACGGCACAAGATTACTCCCAACCCGCAATACCCGACGAACCCCCGGCACGGTCAAGCAAGCGCCCCCAGTATGGCCAGCAACTGCAGAACGCATCACAACCACAAGCAACGGGAAGGAATTCCCAGCCTGCACGATCGCCGAGTGGCTCCAGTCACAATCTGAACGATATAGCACAAAGTCCGTCGCCATTGCCAGGAAGTGGTGGCACAAGAACAGACAGCCTCACCTTCATCCCCACGTTCTCCAGCGAGGAAAAGAAGGCAGAAAAGAAGAGCAAGAAAGACAAGGGTGACTCGGATGGTGGTTCGTCCAAGACGAGTTCGTGGTTCCGGTTCAAGAGCGAGGATAAGGAGAAGAAAAAAAAGGAAGAAGAGAGCAAGAAGGCCAAAGCCAAGTCACTGGGAGAAAAGGCTCACGACAACGTACGACTGGATGTTCTCCAAACGTCTATCGAGACTGGAACACACAAAGGTCGGGAAAGCTTGGTGCTGGATCGCGACAGTTATGATGGCAAGCTGGAAGAAGAAAGGAAGAAAGAAAGCAGTCGAAAGAGCGGGGAGCAGAAAAAGGAAAAAGATGGACTCTTCGCCTCCATCTTCGGGGGTAAGAAAAGGGGCGATCGGGACTCGACTCATAAGAAGTCACACAGCCAGAGAGCGGTGTCCCCGGAGCCGGCTCCCTACCGAGCGTTGCAGCCTGACATCGACTACAACTGGACAAGATTTCCCATCCTTGAGGAACGAGCGATTTATCGGATGGCCCACATCAAACTCGCCAATCCTCGTCGCGCCTTATACAGCCAGGTTCTGCTCAGCAACTTCATGTATTCATATCTCGCCAAGGTCCAAGCAATGCACCCTCAAATACAGGTCCCGCAGTCGCCGCAACAAAAACGTCTACAAGAAGAGGAAAGGAAACGCCGTGAGCTGGAGCAGCAGCAGCAGGAGCAACAGTACCTCGAGCAACAGGGGGATAGCTTCGATCGCTACAACTACGACTATCACCGTGTAAGTGGCCTTGCATGTAGTATAGTGAAGAATACCGTGGCTAATGTGAAATACAGGCCGCTGTTCAATACGCGGAGTCCGGGACTGAGAGCGGCGACTATCCCGAGGACGCTGAGATATATGACTATGACCACGGCAAAGACCAAGGCAGCTATGACTACAATAGACAAGGGGACAAGGACTACTACTCCTACGGGCAGCAGGGGGACAGCAACGGTAATCATCACCACCACCAACAACAGCGCGGAGAGGACGACGACACCGACATGTGGTGACATAACTAGGGGCCGGGAATGGTGGGGTTATCAGGCTTCACATATATCTAAACTAACTCTAATGACTTATTGACGTATCGAATTTCCAAACGAGAAACGCTTGTATACCCCCCCGGCCGTCACCGTCAGAGGAAGATACTGCATCTATACATATATATACATACCCCGGCGTTCTGGTAGGAGACAGGGGCGATTGCCGGTTTCGATTTAACTCACATGATGCTATTACTTGCTCACTCAGCCATAACTCGTCATCCCTCTTAGACGTGTTGTTAGATACCCTTCCCCGGTCCAGGCAAAGACTACGACATACGTTTTTAACACCCGCACATTCCCAGGGTTGCCACCAACGGCCGTACTTTTTCTATCTTGCCTGGTCTCGCGGCCCCCCTCACTTTTCACCTCTCCCTCTTCTTGTCATTTCTATTTGGGAAAGCATGGTGCTTCGGCCGGGTTGTTTTTGTTTTTTCCCCTCTAAAGGCTGATTTGGATTTCACCTTTGGATCATGATTTTGGATTTGGGGTTTGGATGCGCCCCCCCCCCCCCCTCTTCCCTTTCTCCACCCTTAAGCCAGCAATTATCTGCTCGCTTGGTGATTAGCGACCTATCAGCGGCTTCTTATCTCGCCCTTTTCCTCCTCCCCCTCCATGTTCTCATCAACATTTCTTTCTCTCAAGCTTTCCAGTCTTTTATATTAGACATCAGCATCTTTCCCGCTACCTTTGCCCGTACAAGGAAGCATAGCGGGATAGCGGAGCAAAGGATGGGAAAGGAAAGAAATAAAAATGATGGGGTTGAGACTGAGACAAAGTCGGTATGCACGGACAGGATAGGAAATAGAAACCAGGAGGTTAGAAGGGCAGACACAAGCGGGTGGACGGGCTGGGCGGCGTTATATAACTCTGGTTGATCGATATTGATGGGGGCGGGGGTTGCGTGGGTGAACGGATGGATGTGTCGTCTGCCTGGCCCGAGTCCGAACCCGTTAGGATAGGGAGTGAGAGGGAAGCATGGAAGAGAGTTTACGCGTTTGCATTGCATAGTGGCAAGGGGAGGAGGGGAGGAAGACGCCCCCCCCGTGACGATATGAGATGGATGGAGACAGACGGCGTTTATCATGTGACGTTTCATATATACATATATATATATGCTCGCCTCCTAGTAGCCCCCGCGAACGGACGGGCGGACGGACGGGATAAGAGAGGTCTGCCTTCGGAGGGTTTAAGAAAGAGGGAGGAGCAGAGGAGAGGAGAGGACAGGACAGGACAATCAATATACCCCCATCGGAAGGGCCATGAGACGGCCCAGCCTAGGACAGCCCAGTCCAGCAGTTACCATACTTGTCGATATGCCCGTGACTAGTAGCCGAGCTTTAGTGCACTTCTGGCATTTTCCGTTCCGCGATCATGGCTCCGGTAGGGTAGCTCTTGCCGGCCCGAGAGAGAATGCATCGGGTGGGTGGGATTTCCGGGCAGCAGCGGCGTAGGCCCGAACCTCAAACACCCGTTACCTAATGCTCTTGATACTGTAACAGCATCCTTTCATCCTCGGAAGGCGGTACCCAAGCAGTTTATGTACTTAATTTTTTTGTCTCCATCCATCCGCTGGCTCCATCTCTGGCAGACCTGGGCAGCTGTTCAGCCGTCACAGCCTGACGGTATCGGGTACTCGAGGAGGTACGTGGATAGCTCGGCCAGGTATTGACGCAGGTAGTCGATTAGTCACTAGAACAGTTTGGAAGTTACGGGTTGGTCCAGGCCTGAAATCACAACTCATGACACTAGACCGATCAGGGAAAGGCTGAGATTTGGTTGCTCCAATGGGAACTAGCCCCCCTTGTCTACTTGTAAATAAAATGGAAGTTGAACCGGGAATCATTGGATAACGTTATCTCCTTGCCGTATGTACTATGTTAGGTGGCTGCTACGGAGTAGAGCTGTTGCAAGCTGGCAGACGGAATGAAGAGATAACAGAGCTACGACTTGACAAGTGTGTGGCGGCATGGAAGATATATAGGAGGTCAGCCAGAGCTGGCCCCGGGGATTGGTAGGTTGGAAGTTCAAGATGTTCTTCCAAACATTCAATGTCACCCACCTAAGTAGCGCCCACCTACATACAGCTACGGAGTTTTGTATACTTCAACTACCTAAGTACTAGCAGAAAATAACAGATAACCATTTGTTAGTAGTAGAATGTGAGTAAATATCTGGGTAAGTTTAACTCGTGGACAGTTCAAAGTCATATTAGTACTGTATTCATTGGTTAAACAAGTCGGTAATTATCAATTTTTGAATTTGGTTGTGTAAAAGAGCCCAAGTTATATAGTCTCAGAGATTTACAGAGAGAGGATTTGAGAGCTGGTTGGAATGTACATACAACATACAAGGCTAGGGAAGGCCACCTACCTCCCGGCCAGGATGTTGAAGCAGATACCTTTTTCGCTGAATATCAAGTAGCTATATACCATAATTGTATGAAGAGATACATAGCGACGTAGATACCCAAGTACCGTCTACCTTCCAAGGTTGTAGAAGGTATACTAGGTAGGTACGCACTGCACCTGCACTGCACCTGCAACGAAAGTTATAATATTGATCGCTACTGAAAATCGCAGCTTCCATCTCATCCCCCATTCCGCCCATTAACGTCAACTCAACTCCTTGTGTGTGCGACTTAACTTTTTTTCCCCCTTGCCCCCCCCTCCATCCCGCCTCCCATCATCTCTCATTAACATCCCCATACTTACCATACCTGTGAAGGTGATTTCAGGTTTTTTTTTCTTCTTCTACCCTGAAGCCTTACTTTAGTAGCTTATCATCTGTGTCAATATTGATTCTTGATAAGTTACACACGATTTCTTTCTTTTGATACCCGTGGGATTTTAGACAGCCAGACAGCTGATCCCCACGCATACACATACATACACACAGACTCACACAAACTCTCACACACACGCACGCACACACCTTCATATATCATTTGTTTACTCCTTCAGTAGAGTTGAGACGAAGAGACAGCTGGTTGTCATTTATCATATCATTTCACGCGCGCCGTTACCTTCGACCTCCGCTCCTTCCTTATCGTTCGTCACCGCACCTAGGCTACCAGCATAGGAAGTGAGGGGAAAGAAGTGTACCTGCGTACCTGCCTCCGAATATCGCGAATCTCACCGTCGCCTTTCTTATCCCGCGCAACTTAACCTACCTTCCGAGCAAGCCAATACGTACCTCCTGCGGTCACCAAACCAAACCCCCCCGCCTCCCCCCTCCCATCGGTCGAGACTTCAGGTCATATTCATAAACTCCCCATCCATGGCTGTATGTTAACTGAATTCCCGCTGTATCCCGTTTCCTTTCAAGTTTCGGATTCCCGCTTGGTTTGTTTTTCTTGCGCAAAGCAAAACTTCAGAAGAACTTTGCCCATATCTTCATATTCCACATTCTCCTCCTCCTACCTACGATAAATTATTCTACCCGAATCTTTTATCTTAAAGCGCAAGCGCGCATTCCTTGTTCTGCAGAGTTAGGAAGAAGGGAAAAAAATATCAAAATTCTATACTTTCCCTCAGGCCACCATCGCTCAAGATGCAGCCTCATCGACCAAAGTATTCGATGGCTGCTATCGGTCACCAAGGCCAAGGCCAGCTACGTACCCACCACTTCCCTCAGCAGCAACCGTTTCACCCACCTCAGCAACAGACTTTCGTGCAGCATACCATGATGCCTCAACCTCACCAGCACCAGCACCAGCAACAACACCAGCAACAGCAGTTTCCTGTTCCTTTTCCTGTTCCTGCCCCCGTTTCTGCGACTCGTTCGACCCACCGACTTTATAGTGACATCAGACTCGAGAACCCTGTGCTAACCCAAGAACTCATGGCGCAGCAACCTCGTCAGCCCTACAACCAGGGCTACATGCCCAACGGTGCCCCGGGCGCCCATGCTAACCTCAGTGCCACCCCCCTGTTGCCCAACCAGGGTCGCGTCATCCAGAACGGTCCCGTCCGAGTCCTTTGCATAGCCGACGTACGAGGTAAGATCAATATTCTTCGACACGGGCAAATCTTGACTGAAAACTAACTTTATGCTGGTAGGAAACCTTCGATCCCTCAACGAGCTCGCGAAGAATGCGCAAGCCGATCACATTATCCATACTGGTGACTTCGGTTTCTACGATGACACCTCGCTCGACCGCATCGCGGAGAAGTAAGATCCCAACATATATTGAAGCTGAAAAATAATGATATTAATGAAGTGAATTTCTAACTGTGGTGATTAGAACACTGAAGCATGTCGCCCAATACTCGCCATTGATTTCCGAGCCCGTGAAGAAGTCTATCGGCCAGGGCGCTCCTGGTGCCGTCAAGTCCCGATTCCCTCCTAATGAGCTGCCCCTCTCGGAACTTCCACTGCTCATCAGCGGCCAGCTCAAGCTCGACGTTCCCGTCTACACCGTCTGGGGAGCTTGCGAAGATGTTCGCGTGTTGGAGAAGTTCCGGTCCGGCGAATACAAGGTGCACAACCTCCACATAATCGACGAGGCGCGTTCCATGTTGCTGGAGCAGGGTGGTGTCAAGCTCCGGCTTCTCGGCCTCGGCGGTGCAGTTGTCATGCACAAGCTATTCGACAATGGCGAGGGTCGAACCACCATTGCGGGCGGTCAAGGAACCATGTGGACTACTCTGCTACAGATGGGCGAATTAGTGGATACGGCTAACCGCGTATACGACCCGACCGAGACTCGAGTCTTCATCACTCATGCTTCCCCTGCTCGTGAGGGTATCCTGAACCAGCTCTCTGTTAGTCTGAAGGCGGACTTCTCCATTTCGGCCGGTCTACACTTCAGATACGGCAGTTCCTACAACGAGTTCAGTGTCAACCCTACCCTCGACCACTACCGCGGAAAGCTTGCTGCCTCAAAGGCTTCCTTCAACGATGTATGGGAGACGGTCAAGGGTGAGGTTGAGCCTGCCATTCAACAGAATGAAGCACAGCAGAACCTCCTTAAGAACGCCCTGGGTCTAGTTGAAAAGATGCCGACCACTGCAGCTGGCGGTAACCCGTTCGGCGGCCCAGCCCCCGGCGGGCCGGCTGTTTCTGGTCAAGTCGATGAGAGCGCGTTCAAGAACATGTGGAACTTTAACCTGGCGGACGCTGCTTTCGGCTACTTAGTTCTGGAGATACAGGACGGTCGCATCGGTACTGAGATGCGGGCTCAAGGATTCAACTTCTCACACCGTGGAGCTAAGCAGCAGCCCAATGTTCCTCAGGGCACCCCATCACCCTCTCCTGGCGTCGGCGCTGTCCCCGCGGCGGCTCCACCTACCTCCGCAGCACCTTCCGGCCCCCAGAGGACCGCTTCAGGCGCTGCCCAGCAGCCCCCCAAGCCCGCTGCGGCTACTCCTCTGCAGCAACAGCCCAAGCCGGCCACGCCTAAGCCGGCCGCGCCTTCCCCGGCTCCTAGCGCAGCCGCAGCTGCCAAGGATGCAGAGAAGCCCGCCAATGGTACTGCACACGGACCGGATTCCGCCCCGTCGCCTGCCCCGAGAATCACTGCCGAGACTATCGTTGGCCTGTTCGTCATGAACGTTCAGAGCGATGAGCAAACTCGTGACATATTCCCCGAGGAGCACAGGTCCAAGATCATCAAGATCGAGAAATGGGGAAATAACAGTAATAACAAGGTTGCCCATTTCCAGCACGCCGAGGATCGAGATGCTGCTCTCCATAGCCTAGCCGACGAGTATAAAATCCGTCAATCCGAGGATCGGTCCAAGCCCCTAGTAAAGGTCTTCCAACCCCGCGAGCCTAGCAAAACTTTCGGCAGAGGTGGTGCTGGTAACTGGGGCAGCAGCCGGGGCCGTGACAACAATGCAAGCGGCTACCGAAGCGCTGGCGATCGTGGCACCGTTAGCGGCGGTGAGAGCGGTCCCGAGTCGGGTCGTCAGCGCGGCCGAGGGGGTGCTCGGGGTGGCAGGGGCGAACGAGGTCCCCGTGGCGGCAGAGGTGGCCGTGGTGCGGGTAAGGGTGAGGGCGCATCTCCGGCCCTAGGTGCTGCACCTAACGATTCATGAGCATCCATACATCAGCCACTAAATCACAATTCATAATTGCGCTGCCGCCACCTAACTAGCCGTGGTTACCATTTGCTTGTATTCTACTTCCCGCTTCCCGAGGGAGGACTTTTTTGTTCTTATACAATGGCATGGCGGAGTTTAGAGAATCCGCTCGTCCGCGATGGAAGTATTTCTGGAGGCTGATCGGGCCTCCGTCGACTAACGATAGGGGTGGCGAGGATGGACCTGTAGACCTTCATAGGTTCAGATGGCCCGCGTTCGACCCCCTGGGCGGAACACACAAAAAAAAAAGGCGTGAACTATGCGGAATCATTCTTCTTACACTAATCACTCGTCTCGTACGGATTGGTCTCTTCCGGCGGAAGTTAGTTTCTTGCTTGGAATGACCCTCTTGAGATAGGTTGTTTAGTTTTCTACTAGATAACTATCAATATTAAGCTTGCTGGCTGCGACTTCTCATGCCGTTTGGATGCCTTTCGATCGTGCATGTATGTATGTATCTCTTGATTGATGCTGTGAATGCCGCTAGATCGCCATTGCTGCGGATGTTACTTTGCTAAAACCTCTCTCTCTTAGATTGTAAGACTGCGTGGCAAATGCCATGTCCACCATTAAGTGTCACTGACAAACCCGATAGTATCCACGTCAAGCAGAAGTAGTACTGTACGGAGCGTGAGATCACACCACCAATCTCTATAGTTACCTACCTACATAGGATAGGTTATACGTCGATAGAACGATGTGCCTTGGACAAGACAGGCACATATTTACTTCGAAACGGCATCTTGAAGCCATAAATTCGTCGACACACTACGTAGGGGGTACTTGGTGGAGATTCAGGGGTGGGGGAGCAACGCATGCATGCATGCATGCAGTGGCATCCATCTATGTGCCGGCATCGTAAGCATAAAGGCAGAGAGGTAGGTTGACCAACTAGCTATGCGGGAACTGAAGTTATTTATCGTACAGTGAGCAAGCTTGAGCTCTTGACATGTCTTTCCCCTTTAGAAAACAATCCGGGAGCCCCCCACCCCCTTTCTTTCCTACCCTTTTCAGACATCAACGTGAGCGTGGGCCATTATCCTCCCCCGCCCGGCGGCTGTTTCCATGGAGGTATATATGGACAGCTACTGATAAACATAGAATGAGATAGGCCCTAGAGGCACGAAGTGCAGATCCTATGTCTACATCGCCCCTCCTCTCGCGATCGAGCATATCGCATCAGACCCGGAGCGGCATCCGCCCTCGCTCCTCGCCCACTGGCTCGTGATTGTTGTTGCTGTTATCGCCCCGTCCCCAATCAGGCGAGCGGCTTCATACCTTTGTGGATGGCAGCGATGCCGCCGGTGAGGTTCTCGTAGCCGCGGCCGCCGACGACGAAGCCGGCGTCGCGGATCATGTCGCGGAAGCGGTCCTGGTCGGGGAAGCGCTCGATGCTCTCGACCAGGTACTGGTAGGAGTCGCGGTCGCCGGCGACGAGCTGGCCGATGAGCGGGATGGCGGAGAAGCTCCAGCGGCGGTACACGCTATCGAGCAAGGGCAAGGCGGACCCGCGATCCACGACCTTCCCGAACTCGAGACACGCGAACACGCCTCCCGGCCGCAGCACGCGGTACGCCTCGGCGAGCCCCGCGGCGACGCTGGCGAAGTTCCGGATGCCGAAGGCGACGGTGTACAGGTCGACGCTGGCGTCGGGGACGGCGCCGGGGGGGAAACGGGTGGCGTCGGCTTCGAGGAAGGAGAGCGCGGCTTGTTGCGAGGCCGGCAGCTGCGCCGCTGCCCGCTGCGACCCCACGGCCAGCATCGACCCGTTGATGTCGGCGATCGTCACCCGCGTGCCCGGGTTCCCGTTTACCTCGTGCGCGTGCCGCAGCATCCGGAACGCGATGTCCCCCGTCCCGCCCGCCACGTCGAGGATCCGCTGCGCCGTCGGCGGCGAGGTCGCGGAGGCGCCGGGGTTCAGGCTTCGTACGAAGTGGTCTCTGGGTTTGGGGGGGTTTGGGGTTAGTCTACTGGCCCTTAGGGGGGGGGGGTGGCTTACTTCCACACACGGTGCCACCCGAAGGACATCAGGTCGTTCATGCGGTCGTAGGACTCAGCGACGCTGTGGAAGACGCCGGCCACGCGCTCGGTCTTCTCGGCCTCCGACAGGCCGTCCTGGAATCCGAAATGTGTTGTCGTCTTGGTCGCGCCCGCATTGTTGTCGCCGCTGTTAGGGGGCGGAGGCGGCGATGTGGTGGAGGAAGAGGAGGTGGTGGTGGTGGGGCTCCGGATCGTCGGCGTCGTGCTGAAGAAGGCTCTTCTTGTTGAGGATGCTAGGGGTGGTGATAAGCGAGAAGAAAATAGGGAGGACGAAGAGGCGGTAGTAGTAGTGCTGGTGGTGGTGGTGGTAGTAGTAGTAGCTATTCGTACAGCTGCGCGCCGCAAGAGAGGGGCAGGAGGGACGGCCATTGCGCGCGATTGACCGTCGTAGTGGTGACGGAGGAGGTCTGAGGATTTCCTAAATGTCGATGTCGGCCGTCATTAGTTTTGAGTATTTAATAGAGAAAGAAAGAAAGAAAGAAAGAGGCCTTGAGAGCTTCTTTTCGTCCGAGTAATAATTAATTTGGTATGTTATCTATGTTTTAAGCGGAAGCTAATAACAATCAGGTGGGCGGGCAGTCATCGAATGATTGATCGGATCGACCCCTTCAATCCTGCCTACCTAAGCTAAAGAGCTGACAAGCTAAGAAGAAGAAAAAAAAAAGGTCGAGCAGGGATGATGACGGATCGCCGCTGCTGCTGCTGCTGCGGGTTGATCCCTGTTCACCACATCGGGATTTGGGGGCCATCAATCGCTGAATTGCTGTGGCTTGTCAAGCTTGTCGTGGCTTGCTATGTCCCTTCCCCGGCCCGAGTGGAGATTCACCAGCCACAGACAGCATTTTGGATTTACACGGCGCGCCGCCGCCGGACGGGATAGCCAAGACACGGAAGACGGCAATTGCCGGGGTTTTGGTCTTCTCTTTTCTGAACCCGGCGGCGCCCCGTTTCTTCTTCAAAACAGATAGAAAAAGGTGCGATAGGGCATTAGGTGAAATAGAGAAGGGCGGGAAGTGTTTTAGCTCTTTTTGTTTGCCTTTTATTTGTTTTGATTCTCATTAAAAAAAGAAAAGAAAAAACCTCACTCACCTCAGGCCTGATTGTCCGCCTCGGCACCCTGCTCCTCCCGCGCCCGCCGAGTCTCGAGCATCGTCCGCGCGAACATATTCACCATATTCCGCCCCTGGTACCCCAGTAAACCCGCCACCATGAGCAGCATGACCACTGTTATACCGATCGCTACGTTCGGGCCTGTTGCCATTGTCTTGGTGCATTTATTGATCTGATCTGGTCTGGTCTGATGTCTGATGTCTGCTGTCCGATCGGGGTGATCTGAAGTGATATGAGAGGGCTTGGGATGGGGTGCGTGTTATGTGGTAGGTAGTTCTTTGTCTGTTTTTGGTGTTGTATTGATGATGTTAACTGTATCTGTGCCTGTGTGTGCCTGTAGGAAGATGCGACTGGAGATGAAGGTGATTACTGTTATTTCCTGTTGTTGCTGTCGTCTACCTTGTTTACATGGAAACTACTCAAGGTCAAAGGTATATTGTTATCGCTATGGTAAAGGTTATTCGTTTACTTTTAGCGAGGGGCATAAGGAGCTCAGAGGCAGCAGAAACCTCTAGCATTGGCATAACCAAAGGGAAGCTATACATGCACTTGATTATTCGATTTTGTAATTAACATTATCTAGTGTTACGTCGTGTCCATATAGCTCAACTATTACTCCGATATTACAACATTCAATAGCTAGTACACATGCCCAGATAAATGTATTATATCCAAGAGGCTGAGTTACTACCTAAAGCCCAAGGTTGAGAGTAATGATAACCTCAAGATGTAGGCAAGAGGTGCACTCTAAGATTAGCTATCAATAGCTATCCAACTTAGGTCCATATTTACCTACCTAAGTAGGGAAGAAGTATATACAGATTGCAGATGAGGCTATATATGGTCACAGGTTACCTAGGTAGCAAACTTCATTTGATACTTCTGTAAAGTAACGACAGAGATGATTGATGCCGATCTGGTTATGTCAACAATTTATGCCCGTATACCATGCAAGTCTGATATGTGTTATCACCTACTGATATACACACACATATATCCATGAATATACTTCGAGGTCTGGACCGCCAGCGCCAGCCCAGCCGGTCCTAGTTAGGTCCAGTGGTGGTAGCGTGGTCTGGGGAAACATGGGCATTGCCGGATGTGCCCGGGGCAGCATGGGTAGGGAATTTGGCGGCTGAAACCCCACCAAAACTAGTACCGATCTTAGGAAGCAACGAAGCATCATTAGAGCTCTAGGTAGGTACAAGTACCAGTACCCGTGGACACTCTAGGTGTTGTAGCCCCACTGTTATTGGATATCATCGGCGGCTGCCGCAGCGCTTTGCTTCGGCCCAAGTCGGCTTCTCATGACGTTGTCCAGTCGGTATCGGCTTCGAAATAATAGGAATGCCGAATGTCATTGTTGCACCCAAATTAGAAACAACAATGCCCATTGTTCCTGAGTTGTCATCTTTTTTGGAAACTTTGGTCCTTCCAAATACCACGCCGAGCTTCCATCCACTCCCTAGCCCCTTTAGCTCGGCTATGATATAGCATCACAATGAGCGCTCGACTGCTCCCTAGGCGATTGGCCGCTAGTCTGCGTCACCGCGGGATCCCAGCCCTCGTCCCACGAGCGGGCACGAGAGCTGCCAGCAGCATTTCCCAGCGGCCCGGCTCCAGCCATGTATCCTTCCCCGGCGCCGTCAAGAGTGCTTTCACGAGCGACCTCAAGTTCGCGTTGACTTCTGACTACCCAGCGCTGCCGACATACAGGGTCGTCGATCAAGATGGCAATATCGTCGACCAATCATTTAAGCAGGATCTCAGCGACGAAGAGGTCGTCAAGCTGTATAAGACGATGTTGTCTATCTCCATCATGGATGTCATCATGTTCGACGCCCAGCGGCAGGGTCGCCTGAGCTTTTATATGGTATCGGCGGGCGAGGAAGCCATCAGCGTTGGGTCTGCGTCCGTGTTGGACATGAGCGATGTTATATTCTGCCAATATCGCGAACAGGGCGTATTCGCGCAGCGCGGGTTCTCGTTGGACGACTTCATGAACCAGCTCTTTGCGAACAAGAAAGATCCCGGGAAGGGCAGGAATATGCCCGTCCATTACGGGAGCAAAGACCTCAACATCGTAAGAATGCATACATTCCATGAATACTTATGAGCATTATGCTAACGGGCGATTTCGCAGCACACAATCTCGTCACCTCTAGCAACGCAGATCCCACACGCCGCCGGGGCTGCGTACGGCCTGAAGATGCAGCGTATCAACGACCCGTCTCTTCCACCACGAGTTGCTGTCGTATTCTTTGGCGAGGGGGCCGCTAGCGAGGGCGACTTCCACGCCGCGCTGAATATTGCTGCCACCCGATCCTGCCCCGTGGTCTTCATATGCCGAAACAACGGATACGCGATCTCGACCCCCACCCTGGAGCAGTACCGGGGCGACGGCATAGCCAGCCGAGGAATAGGCTATGGGATCGACACCGTAAGAGTGGATGGGAACGACATCTGGGCGGTGAGGGAGGTGACGAGGAAAGCGAAGGAAATGGCATTGGAGGACGGGGGCCGGCCGATCCTGATCGAGGCCATGAGCTACCGCGTCAGCCACCACAGCACGTCGGACGACTCGTTCGCGTACCGGGCGCGGGTGGAGGTGGAGGACTGGAAGCGGCGGGACAACCCGATAGCGCGGCTCCGGAAGTACATGGAAGCGAAGGGGTTCTGGGACGAGGCGCGCGAGAAGGAGGCGCGCGACGCTATCCGCCGCGACGTGCTCCGCGCGTTCTCCCGCGCCGAGCGCGAGAAGAAGCCCCCGCTGCGCGCCATGTTCGAGGATGTCTACGAGGACCTCACGCCCGACCTCCGCGCCCAGGTCGCCGAGCTCAGGGACCATCTCGAGCGCTACCCCGATGAGTATGACCTCAGCGAGTACGAGGGCGGCATCGACACGCTCAAACCGTGATTTCTTTTTTTTTCTCTTCTTCGAATTACGGAGTAGGGGTAGAGTCGGACGAACTACTATAGCATCACCATATTCCATATAGGCCCCCAGCGTGTTTACATAATTTAGAAGGATTGAACTGTCTATATACTTTAGTCATATTGGCAATATTGACATCACATGCGACGAACCCAAGCCCAATCATAACCATCACCCGTAACCCCCCAAAAAAGAGTCCTAGATAGGAGGAGTTTTACACGTTCTGTAACATGCCGGCGGAACAAGACGTTTCATGTGATTTGATAGGGGCCACGTCTGACTCCGAACATTGACAACCTGGGCGACGCGGCTTCGCTAGCGATATGTCCGTACCCAGGACGTTACGTCTCGAGCGGTTCATTGGGACGAAGAGACATGTTATTAGGTTATATCGGCCATTAGTGATGGGGGGGGTTTATGAAGTACGTAGGCATCGATATCACGATCGATCACGACCGCCTTTGTCAAGGTAGAGAGCAATATCGATCGAAACACCCGACCCCTCGCCCCCCCTCCTTACCGTGCCAAGGGAGTTGCAGCGGCACAGGTGCACTTCCATGGAAGTATTCTGCAGATACCTACCTGTATTCCACCGGCGACATAATTATTACTACCAGTTGCCAGGCAGGTACCTAGCCTTAGTAGGTATCAGACAGACCCACTCCACATATGGTGGACATGTCGGAGGAGTTTGACTTAGCCCCGATGGGGGGGTTCTTATTAGGTGAGAGGGGGAGGGGTGAATGGATGTCACTGTTACATCAAACTTCTCACCCCTACTTAGTCTAGGTACACACTTAGCAGGAGCGGGCGGGCGGGTAGGTACCTAGGTAGGTAGGCAGTAGGCGGGCATGAACAGCACTGGAACTAATAACCTGCAAACTTGTATGTACCTAGGTATCATCTATACGTACGACCCACTGTGGTGGACCAACCTTATGATGGCAATATGTAGATAAATTGGGTTAGGAACCTTGGAAGCTAGAGGTAGTAGGTAGGTGCGGGAAGTAGAGTACGTAAAATGTACTAACATTGGATACCTAAGTAGGTACTAACATTGGAAGCAAGCGCCGCCGATGAAATGTGCAAATCCGCCTGCGGGCAACTCATGTAACGAAACTCTCGTTACATGCCTACCTCCTACATCTATGTATACTTCCTCTACCTAGTATCTATAAGTAGCTCTAGTTTAGGTAACTATCTGTCAGCGGGTACTTATCCGACTAACCTCCTGGGACTCCAACCCTGGAACTCCAACCCTGGAACTTAAACCTCTTCCACCACCTGGGCAGCTTACCCAGCCAGTATTTCACCTACCTACTCTGTCACCCAGCCAGTACCAGTACTTTTGAGAGGTAAACTGACTCCAACCCATAAACTCAACACCAAAAACCCACCTACGACATCACCATCATCATCCCCTCACTCAACTACTACTACCACCACCACCGCCACCACCACGATCCCGCTTGGCTATTCGTTACATTCGTTGTCACGATACACGATTCACACGATCCACGATAACGCACCGCCAAGTGTCTTATATAACAACCCTACTTTAGTAGGACAGAGGGGAGAGAGAGAGAGAGAGAAAGAGAAAGAGAGGACCAAACCAGAGGAGAAAGAGAGAGGGAGAGATAGAGATAGAGATAGAGATAGGACGAGGTGAAAAGGGGGGGCAACTGACTTCGGTTGAAGAACTGCCGGAGCCGATACTATTTGCTTTTCGTCCGATCGAGTTGCCGGAACTGTAGTTGAAACACCCAAAGGTCCCCGAATCGAAAGGAGGAAGATTAAAATCAATCCCATCTGCTTCTATAATCCTTCTTTTCAAATTTTTGTTAAAAAGGAAAACATTTGCAATCTCCATCGAGGCAAGAAAAACCTTTATCACCAATAATCAATCAACGACCGACCTGAACCGAATCGCCGACCGTCTTTTTTTCTTCCTCCCCTTCCCTACACGCACATATACCCGACACGCACATACAGATACACACACAGATACACGCACAAATACAGACACGGGGGCACACAGACACACACACATACATAATCTAGACACACATCTCCACTCAGCCCAGCCATCCATCCATCTAGCCAGCCATACAGCGATACAGCCAGCCCGCCCGACTGCTGCCCAGGTCCCCCCTTTTGCCCTGCCTGCCTCATGGCGTAATCCATGGCAGACCGAACCTCTATTGCTGCTGCGAAATCGCGCTCCCGATCGGCCGTCTACCACGATCCCCAAGTGCGACTTCCAACGTCACCCGACACCGACAACCCAGCATCAGCAACAGTAACAGCAACAGAAACAACAGCAACAACAACAACAACGCCAGCTCCGGCTCCGGTATCAACATCCCCCTCATCATCCGCAGCCACAGCAACGGCATCAACATCAACACCGTCTGCGCCGTCAGCCTTACGATCCCGAACCGGGACAAGTACTCAGAGGTATGTGTGGTATAATATATACTATTTTCTTTTTTTAACATGTTCTTCACTCCCCTTTTTGACGTGTTGTTTATATCATAACCTTCACCTACCTACATATATGTATCCAACTACCCTACCCAAGTACCTACCTAAAAGACAGAGAGAGAGAGAGAGAGAGAGAGACGGAGCACACTTGACATTTAATCCATCTCGGAACACCTTGTTGGATGTCCGTCATACTCGGGCAGGATAACCAAAGTTGGTATTCCATTCCGGGGAGGGAAAAGCATCACAGCTTTGAAAATCCGCATATCATCATCATCCCTCTCCTCGATCACATATCCATAGAATCAAATCCATGGATCCATAGACCCATGAAAACAAACACCCGCAAGCAAACCTTTCCCTTGGGTACCTAATCCAAGGTGGCAGCATACCTACCTAGCCTTAATCACCTACAATCTGTTACTTCCAAGGTTGTATGTATAGGACGGTTCCTATTGTAAGGCTCCAACCTATATTTTAACCTGTATGGATGTTTGATGATAATAAGGTTATCATCGACCATTATCTCAACCATTATCTCTCATTCGTCGCACCTGCCATGACCACCGCTGGGTTCCGGTTACTACTTGGGTACTCATCTCGTCATCATTATTCTCTGCTTAGGTGGTTTTTTTTTGTTCTTTTCTTTCCTTCCATCGACAATCACGTTTAGGCCTGCTGCTATCCTACCTATTCTTCTGCTTCTATACGAGTACCTGAGCACTTGAACAACACCTAAACACCTTAACACTTAAAGCATCCAACCATCTCATCTACCTCCTAACTCAATTATCCTGGCACCAACAGGAACCAACCCACTTGTTTCTACCTACATACTTTCAAAAGAGCAACACCACCACCACCACTGCCACCACCATCGTCGTCGTGATCACCATTATCCTCATCCTCATTCATCTTCTCCCCTTCAACCTGCTATCCTGCAATCTACATAACTCGCCATTAGCTGAAAGGAGGGCGAGCTTGAGACGTGTGTGATTGCTGGCCTTGACGCCGTATGACATGACCCAAGGCTTCTCCCACACCTCTCGTGCTCTTTGTCACACATTACCTAATCACATAACAACTATTTTATGGTCCATCTTGTCATCTCGTCTATATTCGTACGGACTATCTACGTTTGAGGAATTTCCCTAAGTTACGAGGCAGCCACAATAAGTGAACCTAAAAAATCTGGAAAATCTGGAAAATCTAGAAAATCTGGAATTTTGTTGATGCCGAGCCCATTATTGCGGAACCACCCCTCGTTTTCCCACCTTGATCCTTAGTTCATGTCCCATGTCCCTTGTCCACATGTTTTCAACCTTGTCGGCCGGGTCATTTAAGTCATTTAATTAGGTGCATCCTCAGCAGCCTCGAGATCATCTAAAAATTTCAGCTCTTTTCTACTTTTTCTAAGACTCCCCCCCAAAACTCGGAAAGCATTCCTTTTCTCACTCTTTGTTCATCACTCTGACCCTTGAACACCCTTCAAGACCCTTTGCACCTCATACTCCATTCCATACTCCACTCTCCACTTTCCACTCCACTCTCCACTTTCCACTCCACTCTCCACTCTCTCGACCCCCCCCCCCCCCATTTCCGACTTCATTCACCACTGCAAATCTCAAGCCAAGTCTTGCGTACCACTCGGTATGCAACGGTAGCAACCATATACTCATGTCTTCCAGACTCACCCGCTCCTCGGCCCGTCACGCTGCGAGCCAAGTAGCTTCTCCCGGCTCTACAGCTTCCGGTCAAGCTAATTCTTCAGCGACTCAACCAACTACCAACCAGGACTCAGACACTCCCTCATCCTCGAGAAAACGAAAGGCCCCTGCCCAGGAACACAGTCCTGCACAGCTAATAGCCCAAGGCGACCAGTCTACGACCTCGTCAGCTCGTCGTTCGAAGCGGCAGAAGGTACAAGAACCGCGACCCGAGGCTACGAATACCCGGCCATCGCCGCTACCCTCGACTCGTAGAAAGAAAGGCAAAGATACGGCTACCATGTCTAGCCCGACGGAGTAAGCTCTCGCTAATTGGAGACCGCCGGCGCCGTGTATAGTAACTGACATTGACCTGCCCAGACCTACGCCCTCATCCGCGATGCAGAACCCCCAAGCTTCGGCTTCAGCCTCGTCCAGCCGGAAGTCGAGTCGGACTAAGAAAAATGCTCAGACACATCAAGGTACGTCATACTACGAAGGGGATGAGCCAATTAGTGCCAATTATACTGAAAAAAATTCCCCCGTGCATAGAAGCCTCAGCAGCCTCAAGCCGGCGGTCGAAACGATCCGTTAGCAACAATCCCACGCCGTCGGATCAAGACACAACCATGACAGGGACCGACGATCACACAAGCGAAGCGGAACCCCCACCCCCACCTCCCCCTCCTGCCCATGACCCTGATGATGACAGCGATGATAACGACGACGATGATGACGACGAGGCGCGTCGCCACTTCGACGATGACGACGATCCGTTCGGCGGGTTTGGCGGTCCAGGTGGCCCAGGTGGTCTTACGAGCACACTTAGAGCACTGACCGGCATGATGTCGGGTATATCGGCGAGACTGCGCGAGATCCTCAACAACATTCGACAGAAAGACGATCCTACTATACAGGTTATCGCTTTGCAAGAGCTCTCCGAGATACTCTTGGTCTCCAACGAGGACAACCTATCTGGGCACTTCTCGCCCGACGCATTTGTGAAGGAGTTGGTGGCCTTGATGCAACCCAATGACTTTGGTGTTGGTGAAGAGAACTCAGAGATCATGCTTCTCGCCTGCCGATGCCTCGCAAACTTGATGGAAGCTCTACCTGCAAGCACTGCCAATGTGGTTTATGGTGGAGCCGTTCCTGTTTTATGCCAGAAGCTGTTGGAAATACAGTTCATTGACCTTGCTGAACAGGCTCTCAGCACATTGGAAAAAATCTCTGTTGAGTATCCCACTAGTATCGTCCGAGAAGGCGGCTTAACCGCTTGTCTGTCGTATCTCGACTTTTTTGCAACGAGTACCCAGCGGACAGCCGTCACCACTGCTGCCAACTGTTGCCGCAACATCCCAGAGGATTCGTTCGGCGTAATCAAGGATGTCATGCCAATTCTCCTGAACGTGCTCGGCAGCAGCGACCAGCGCGTTGTCGAGCAGGCCTCCCTTTGTGTCACACGCATCATTGAAAGCTTCAAGTACCAGTCTTCAAAACTCGAAGTCCTCGTCAGCGTGGACCTCCTTAAGGCTATCCTACGACTCCTGGTCCCGGGCACGACCAACCTGATAGGCGCCAGCATCCACACCCAGTTCCTCCGCGTCCTGGCCATTACGGCTCGTGCCAGTCCCCGCCTGTCCGCCGAGCTCTTCAAGCTAAACGTAGTGGAGACTCTCTACCAGATTCTGACCGGCGTCTCTCCTCCTAGTGAGACGGAGGATGTCGCTTCGAAGCTTGACAGCGTGGTGATCATGCAAGCGTTAATTCACCGCCCCCGCGAGCAGATTATCGAGACTCTCAATGTCGTCTGCGAGTTGCTCCCAGGCTTCAAGTTGAAAGACCCTTCGTCTCCTCACATCGCCGACGTGGATATTTCTGAGCCCATCACACCCTCCTCCCTTGGTTCCCGGAGGAAGTCTTCTTCCGAGAAGCGACTTGACCTGCTAGAGGGGTGCAAGGATCAAGTTAGAAGATTCGCCTTGATCCTCTTCCCTACTCTAACAGATGCCTTCTCGAGTACGGTGAACCTCAGTGTCCGCCAGAAGGTCTTGACCGCCCAGCTTAAGATGCTTTCGAACCTGGACAAGGATATTCTAATCGATGCGCTCAAGTCCGTGCCCTACGCTTCGTTCTTAGCAGCTATCCTGTCGCAGCAGGACCATCCATCTTTAGTGATGGCGGCCATCCAGACCACTGAACTTCTCCTAGTGCGCCTGGATGATATCTACCGCTACCAGGTGTACCGAGAAGGCGTCATTACTGAAATTACCAAGCTGGCCGCAGAATACAAAGAGCCGAAGACAGCCGAGACGACTCCTTCTCGGGACACAGACCATAGTATGGCATCGGCCGATGGTGATGAGGACAGAGTTTCCATTCACAATGACTCCGACGACGACGACCAGGATGAAGATCGTGACGATGACCATGACGGTGACGAGGGCGACGAGGACGAGGAAGAGGAGAATGACGACGAAGATCGGGAAAATGACCGCCGTCGAGACATGTCCGGCTCACCCGTTAGCTCCGACGGTTCCACTATGTCCCTTGACGGCCCACCGCGCATGTTCGTCGCCGATGCACCGTCTATGAAAAATAAGATCGCCGAGGCTGCCAAGAAATTCTTGGAGATGCACGAGACGGAGAAGCAAGGAAAGGCCGAGAAGCAGAAGGCACAGCAGATTCTCGAGGATCTCCGAACGCTGGCCTCCGAGATCGAGGAATTCTATCTTCGACGAACGGCCAAGAACCTTGCCCCGGAGATAGGAAAGGCGCTTTTCGAGAAATTATTGACGTACTTTGACACCGATGTGCTCGAGAGTGTCACGAGCGCCGAGTTATTGGAGTCCGGTCTTGTTCGTGTCCTAGAGCAGGTTTTCAGTAACCCGGATGAGGCTCTTGCCAACGTCGCGAGAGCCGCCTTCTTGGAGATCTTTATGGGTCGCTCTATCAAATCTAGACCGAAGACTTCCACCTCTGATTCTCCAGCGACGCCGTTCAGTGTCATGGTCCACAAGTTGCAGGATCTTCTGAGTCGCTCGGAACATTTCGAAGTCAACACGGTTCACCACAACACATTCGATGGGAACCGCAGCAGCGCCGCATCTATGCTTGGGAAGCAAATTCGACTGAAACTAGTTGCCGATGAGGATTCCGGCATACCGCGTTCATATAGAAACATAATGGTCTCTATCCACGCGATTGCGACGTTCAAGTCGCTTGACGACTACCTGCGACCGCGTATCAGCCTTCATGATCGACCTCGCGGATCTAGGCCTCGTGATGGGCTTTCTAGGGCGCTGGCTGCTATGGCTGGTTCCCGGGGTCTTCCTCCTGCTGGACGACTCGCAGAGCAGTTGGCAGATTTCGCTGCCAGCCCAGGCCCCCCTCCTCCGGTACCCGCGCAGGCATCTTCTTCTCGATCCGCTAGGAGATCCAAGTCAAATCAGCCAGATCAATCCGAGTCGTCCTCGGCGCCAAACCCGGCCCCATCGTCCGCCCGAGAGAAAGCCGTCCTCCGTAGGTCGTCACGACGGCAACCACCCCCTGCCAACGAGTCTCGGCCTTCGCCACCGCCTCCGCCGCCTCCGCCCGAGGAAGACGATGATCTACGAGATGCGTTAGAATGTGCTGATGAGAAGCAAATGACCGATGATGACGAGGGAACTGATCTCCCTGATACTAGCGGTGCTCTCGATGCTATCGTGGGTGACCTCGACGAAGAGATGGAAGACGCACCCGCACCTGATCCGACAGCGGTTAATATGGAGATTGCCGCGGGGGGGAAGATCACTGCTAGGAAGGAGGATGGCACCCGTGTGCCAACGCCAGCACAGAGTGGGCAGTCAAGTTTGCCCAGTCGAAGCGCGCAACCCCAAGCTCCTGCCGCGCAGCAGCCGGTGGCTGTGTCCACTCCTACGCCTGCACCGTCAAGCTCTTCTCGGCCTCTGTCGTACGCCGCCGCGATCCAGGCTGTGCCTCAAGACTGGCACATAGAATTCAGTCTTGATAACCGAGTGATCGGAAATGAGACGACGATCTATCGAGCCGTCCATAGCACTTCCTCTAGCCCTGATGACCACCTCAGTCGCAGCGTCTGGTCCGCCATCCACCCGATCAAATTCCGCCGTGTCCCCGGACCACCACCGGCGGAGTCTATCGGTTTCGCGTCATTACCCGACACCTCAGCTGACGTTAACGGAGTGCCTGCATCCCTAGCTAACCACCCTACCACAGCTTCGATCCTCCGATTGCTGAACATCCTTCATGCGCTAAACACTAACATTGAAGATATTTTGGTGGAGGATAAGAACGCGCTAAGACTGAACGTGGAACCTCTCTCACAATTCGTGAACACTAAACTCACGGCAAAGCTTAACCGACAGCTCGAGGAACCTCTTATCGTTGCAAGCAACTGCTTGCCCGGATGGAGTGAAGACTTGGCTAGACTATATCCGTTCCTGTTCCCCTTCGAGACCCGCCACCTGTTCCTCCAATCGACGTCCTTCGGTTACGCTCGATCCATGAGTAGATGGCAAAACGCTCAACAGGAGGACACCAACCGGCGTGATCGCCGAGACGACCGACCGTTCCTGGGCCGCCTTCAGCGTCAGAAGGTGCGTATCTCGCGATCGAAGATACTTGAATCGTCTATCAAGGTCATGGAGCTGTATGGAGCTTCCCAGAGCATCCTCGAAGTGGAGTACTTTGAGGAGGTGGGTACCGGCCTCGGCCCGACTCTGGAATTCTATTCAACCGTCTCGAAAGAGTTTTCCAAGAAGAACCTCAAGCTCTGGCGCGAGATGGACTCCAATGATTCGGAGGAGTTCATAAGCGGACCCAACGGCCTCTTCCCCCGCCCCTTGAGCGATGATGATTCCAAGGGCGTGGAGCAGACCATCCAGCTTTTTAAAACTCTTGGGAAGTTTGTCGCTAGATCCATGATCGATTCACGTATCATCGACCTCAACTTTAACCCTATCTTCTTCCGCATAGGGGATGGCTCTTCTGGAGTCAAGCCCTCTCTCGGTGCTGTCAAGGTCGTTGACCCGGGTCTGGCGAACTCACTGAAGCACATCAAGAAGTTTGCGTTGGCGAAGAAGGAAATCGATGAAGATCCCAACCGGGCCCCGGTACAAAAGGTGGCCGATACGGAGCGCATTGTCGTTGACAATATCACGATCGATGACCTTGCCCTAGACTTCACTCTTCCCGGATATCCCGAGATCGAGCTTATCCCTAACGGATCACACATCTCGGTAACAATCGATAACGTCGAATCTTACCTCGACAAGGTCATCGACATGACACTGGGACGTGGCGTGAAGCGCCAAGTAGATGCCTTCCGTACGGGCTTCTCTCAGGTCTTCCCTTACTCTGCCCTTAGTGCCTTCACGCCTGATGAACTGGTGACATTATTTGGTCGCGTTGAGGAGGATTGGTCCCTGGAGAGTAAGTTGCACCCGCCCCTTTGTCTATTTCTAAGGTAATCGGACTAACCACTCCCTTCGTAGCTCTAATGGACTCCATCAAGGCCGACCACGGCTTTAACATGGACAGCAAGACGGTGAAGAATCTGCTGCAGACCATGAGCGAGCTTACGCCCAGTCAGCGCCGCGACTTCTTACAGTTCACCACCGGTAGCCCCAAACTCCCTATCGGAGGTAGGTTCTCCGCTACTTATTTACTTCTAGCTCTTCTGATTATTAACTTTCTGCAGGTTTCAAGAGTCTGACGCCCATGTTCACGGTTGTCTGCAAGCCCAGCGAGGCGCCCTACACGTCTGATGACTACCTCCCGAGCGTCATGACCTGTGTCAATTACTTGAAGCTTCCCGACTACACCTCGATCGAGATCATGAAGAAGCGGTTATTCACCGCCACCAAGGAGGGTCAAGGTGCCTTCCACCTGTCTTAGCTGCTCCATTACAACATGCCCAGGTCTCTTTATCAAATAAAGGTTCAGACCTGCGTTGAAGTCCACTAGCGCACAGATTGGCGCACTACCTAAATTAGAGACTTCGCCAATACGAATGGATGATTATCCTATCCATTTAACATTTTCTTTGCCAAGATCATGACCATTAAGGGGCGTCCGGTCTTCTCATAATTTCGTGTACATTTTGCCGATCGGTTTCTCACCTCACCCTTTTCCACTCGATCATAATGCTATCCACTACATTGTTACTTTTTAGACGCCATTATAACTGGCATTCGTATCATGAAGGGGCCCACTGAAGGGACGACGCAAATGCAGTGGAAGCAACATTGGTCTCTTTCTCCCCCTCCCTGCTGCATGGGCGGTTGTTAAGGTGTTATTAGGCTTCGGGGGTGGGGTGAATTGAGAGAATGAATGAATGATGCCGAGCGGGAATATGCGGATCTTCTGCTAAAAACTGGTGGCGAGAAAGGTTCTCACAAGAAAAAAAAATTACAATACAATCAAACCAAAACAGCAGAAAGAGCAGGGAGAAAGGGGGGGGAAGATGTATTCCTCGCCCTCCTCCCCTCGGCTCCCACCACTTGTTTGACCAGCACTATGCTGCGGGAAAATGAAACGAAACGGAACGAATGAAATGGAGCTTCGCTGCGCCGGTTTTCTTTTTTTCTTTTTCTTTTCCCAAGTCTTTTTCTTGCTGCGGTAGATAGATTGGTCAATTCGTTGTCGCCAAGCTTGTGTGTAATAAAAAAAAAAGGGGGCATCCATCCAATTCACCTGCTTATAATAATTTCTTGCTGCTCCTGTTGTGTGCTTGATCTCCCGGGCCGGGCCGGGCCTTGCTGTGCTTGTGCTTTTATTTGTATACGCCTACTTAATCCGAAAACATATTCTACGTAGGTAGGGAGGTAGGGAGGGAGGTAAGATGCTACTGCGCTCTGGACCAACATTACTAGCAGTCTGCTCCTAGCTCTGTCGATAAGAGTCTTCCTTGTATTGTATTGTGTTGTGTTGTGTTGTGTTGTGTTGTCTCGTCCATCGTGCTGCCGAGTTGTTATCTTCCGCTTGGTTTGGTTTGTTTTGACTGTTCGACAACAGGACAGGAATTAAAATAAGGAAGGATAAAAGCTCCTTGATCTGAGCCCAGTATGAAGTATTCCCTGGCGGAGACTTATTGCTGCTGCTGTTTCGGCGGCTCAAGTGTATGTATGGGTAGGTGTATATATTGTGCCGTTGTTAGATAAGTAAGAAGCTAGGTAGGTTAGGCAGGCGGTGTTTGGTCTTGATGGTATAGGGTATGGTATATGTCACGGTACGGTCTGGGGTACCTATGGCTCTGGTCATGAGCCAGTGCAAGCGGTCAGTTGCTCGAGCTGACAATCGTTCTACTTTCGTAGTGTAATGGTATCGGTCTTGCACTCCGTGCCATCACAGTATAACCCCTTGTCAGATAGAGTGCACAATGGTTGTTCATAGGGAGTGGGCGGGATCTCGAGTACGATCCGAAATATATCGTATATATTGGTGTTGAACCCAAGTCTGACCAGGCCGCAAGATGTGTTCTGGTCGGCAAATATGTATTATCTTAAACATGTACGTGTTCTGCTAAGTACTGATTCTACTATTTGTATCCAAGAAGAAGCGTCGACCCTTTTCCCTGGGTCTACCCCGCATCCGTAAATCTCTCTCTCTCTAAGTCAGGCTGTTTACATAGCAGGAGAAAACAAAATCATACATCGATGTATCCTTTCTTCTTTTCCCGCTCGGGGGAGGAGGTCACGGGCGGGCGGTCAGAGCTTGGGCCCATCCGGTTTCTTGTTCCGCGCGGGCGGCTTGCCGACGCTGTTGACGAAGCGCTCGCTAAGGGTGGTCTTCTCGCGGACGGGGCGGCGGGTCCACTCCTCGTACTCGCGCTCGGCGGCGCGCCAGCGGTCCATCTCGCGGGAGATCCAGGAGGCGGCGTGGTCGGCGCAGAGGCCGGGGACCTCCATGGGGAAGAGGTGGCCGCGGCCTTCGACCAGGACCTCGGCGACGCGGCCGGCGGCGACACCGCCGCTGCCTCCCCCGCCGGTCCCGCACAGCGCGAGCTTCTCGCGCCGCGCCTCCGGCGCGCTCAGCTCGCTGGTGCCCCCGAACACCCACAGCACCGAGGGTCGCACGTGCGGCAGGTTCGTCAGCACCACGGACCCCTCGCTCCGGTAGAACAGGAAGGGGTTCGCCAGGTCGACGCGCTCGCTCACCGCGGGGTCGAAGTCCGGCGCGCCCTCGCGGTCCACACTGCCGTCCTCCCGCACATACGGCCATAGCGGCCGGAAGAACGTGAAGACCTCCTGGTGCTTCGTCGTGGTCAGCGTTACCTGGCCGGGGGGGTCCGGATCGGGGACCAGCTGGGTAGGCGTGTCGCGGATGGCGTTGGCGCACCAGGCGTCGAGCACGCGTGGGTCCCAGGCGCCGTAGAAGGGCGAGCGGCGGAAGGACTCCTCGGCGGCGCGGCGCGAAGGCCAGGTCTCGCGGCGGAAGGTCGAGGACCGCGTGGGCCCGACGCCGGCGCCCATGCGCCGGAACGTAAAGTGCGTGATGACGGGGTCGAGGAGCACGAGGGTGGTCAGCAGGCGCGGGTGCATTAGCGTCAGGTGGGTCAGGATGTTGCCGCCGAAGGAGTGGCCGACGCCGATCAGGGGCCGCGGCATCTCCGCGCGGAACACGTTGGTCATGTGCAGCAGGTCGCGCGTGTGGTCGTGCCAGCAGGGGTCGTCGCCGAGCAGGGCTTCGTTGAGCACGCCGCTGCGGCCCTGGTTCGCCACGTCGGCGATCCAGATGCCCCGGATCCGGAACCCGGAACCCGGCGCCCGCGACCGCGCGTGCAGCTCCGCCCACAGCGCCTCGTACAGCTCCTTCGGGAACCCGTTCGCGTGCGCCCCGATGATCGTCACGTCCCCGGGCTGCGGCGATCGGTTGTCTAATGGTATGTACTGCTTGATGTGGATGTGCAGCACGTCCTCCTGCGAGTTCGCCGTCGCGCGCGGGAACTGCCGCACGTGCTGGCTCGGGATGACGTGTTCCCGGATCTCGAAGGGGAACGTCATGTTTGTGGTGTGGGATGGTGTAGTTCGGCTTGCGTGATAGTCCTTTGACAATGAATTTTTTTTTTATACCCTTTCGAAATGAAGGTAGAGAGAAAGGAGTGATATCAGATGAGATTAGGTAGGGTAGGTATAATAGATGAATTAGATAATAATGCCGGGAGTTATAGATATGCAGGCCGTCCAGCTAAGGATAAGCAAGGCTTAAGAAGTAGCCTTTCCGTGGAAAACTTCTTTTTTTCTTCAGCGGATGCGATCTGCAGTCCCTTGCATCATGCAATGTCGTCTACCTGATACTTGGTGCTTCCCTCCCTTTTTCAAGGAGACCAACGGAAAAGCCGTCCGGGGCTGGTTGGTAGGTCAGAAGGTGAAATAAGATGGTTACACGGGTCCTCTTTTCGTCCGCCCGGGGCTTGGGGAGAAAAAGGGGGAAGAGTGAGAGAGAGAGGGAGAGAGGCAAGGCAAACCTTGGAACACAGCCTTCCTTGCTAACTGCGCAGGTCGGACAGTATCTATCGACTTCGCGCCGTCCCTTGTTAAGATTGATATCGGTGTTGGACTTTAGATAGCCAATGAGCACAGCACAGCCGATAGCCTGGTTTGGGAGGGATGATTCAACTTTCTAGACAGCTGGACGTGGGTAAGCAAGCAGGCGGTACCTGGGTGATGATGATGTCCTCGCCGCCACGGGCTTGGCAACGTTCACCGGGTAAGTGAAGGCGGATAGAGTGAGTACAGAAGAAGTGAGACCGGCATTGGCGGAGGCAGAGATAGGAGACATACAAGAGACATATAAGAGACAGAAACACGTAATGCTCACTTTGAAACTCTCCAGTCACATGTGTTATGTTCTGTCTACCGACTGCAGACTACTTAAGTAGACGTGTTGAGTAAAAAAAGGTAACTATCTACAAACTCGTGGATGTACACTTTATATATGTATTCACATGAGATGCGACATGACATGGGAGGTATCCGATACTCGTACCCCAACCCTCGAGTCGCGATCAACTAACTTACCTACCTACATTAACCTAGGTACCCGCTCGTGGACCCTGGGTAACTGCCTCGGCAGTAGAAAACCGCCGGGATATTTCTATCCCCCATTAAGTTGCGAAGGGACTTTCCCTTGCCCACGGATCCTCCCATATCCAGCTCACAGGTACCCCCAAATTCCGGTAGGCTACCTAGCAGGCTAGGGACCATCGGGATCAGGTACCTAGCCTAATCTGGTGTAGCTACTTGGCAGCGAGCTCATCCGGCATTGGATATCGGAGTTGTTGCGTTGGAGTGGGAGCCAACAGCACAGCTGGACAGCCTAGGAAGTACCCGTTCTCCGACTAGGTCCAGATGTACTTAAGTACTTCGTACCCTCATGTTGTAGTTGCATGTGAGTATGCCCGCATGTAGATATGCATATAAAGGATGACAATTAATTGTTTATGCACTTGACGCGAACAAGCTGGATTCACTGGGCTCATTTGCATTCCAACCGTGTCGAGTTGCGCGCGCATCGCCACTTTATAGTACCTATAGTACTCCGCAAATACCTAAATAGATCACTGCCTGTCCCCATTAATGTAGGTACCTGCCTACGTGCCTGCTTAACATCCTTCCTTGATCCACAAGCTAGAAACAGGCCGTATTGTGTGAATCATCAAACTACCTACGGAAGACCTACTCAAACTCAACTGTTCTACTCTTTCTTTGGACGGATTCCGACGGAATAACTGTCATTTTGTCATTCGCAAAGACGCAAAAGCCTTTAAGATCAGGAAAGGAAGAAGTCGACTGTCGGGGTTCTACAGGGGGGGCATCATCTTCTTAAAAATGCCCGTGCAAACCCGAACCCGTGCCGACCCGTCTGCAAAGAAAGTGTACACCGCGGCCGACCCGGCACCCAAACAGCAGCACTTCCCACCCCGCCGGCGTCAAATAAAGACATATGGTCGTCCCAGGAGTTCCCGGAAGACCATGCAGCAGGAAACTCTTACGCAAATGAACTTCGTCTCACAAGAGGCCCAGTATATCGACCTGGACACTGAAGACGAAGACCAAAACGGTGATGAAGAAGCCACTGATATCGACCCCCCCGAAGATGAGGTGGTGGAGAAACCCAAGTCCAAGTCTAAGCCTAGCAGTAGCAAGGATAGCAGGCGGAGGACCATGGGCGATCAACTTGATCCCGTCCAGAAATCCAGGAGTAGCAAGCGCAGGAAAACTATGGGCGACACTCCATCTATGAGCATCTCGAGCAGTTTTCACACTCAGACTCTAACCCAGTTCCTCTCGAATAAGGATGAGGATGAGGAGCCCTTGCTGATTGATGACTCTGAGGCGGAGGCCGACGATGATTTCGGTCTCGTCATGGAAACCCCGACAAAGCCAAGAGACGGCCGACCACCCTCGGAGGTTGGCGAGGCAGCGTCTGCGAACAACCAACTAGACCAGGCCACAGGCTCACAGCGGTCTAAGCTTGCTACACCTAAACGCACAACCAAAACCGAGATACCGTCTTCGGAGTCTCCCGCCATCACCCCGATGTTGATGCGCTATAGCCCTCTGGGCAAGCGTAAGTCACCGCTCCAGGGAAGATCCACAAATGTCGACGCACTCTCGCCCATACTCCGGAGTGCCCACAAGAGGTCAAGAGATTTGGTCATCCAGGACACCTATAGCACGGTGGATAGTTCTCCCACAACCGTCGGCACGCCGACCCCGAAGGCAACGACCAAGTTCGGCACGCCTAAGAGGCTTCGCTTCGAGATACCCGATAATAAGGAGAACATCACTCCAGGTAGAACGAAGCCCAAGAGCCCGAAGCCCCTGAGGAAAACGCCAGCTAGGCCGCCGCTGCGCGAGGTTCCCGACTCTGATGCAGAGGACGAGGAGAGCGTCGCTGCGTTTGATACGGATGCCGAGGTGAGCGAGTCCACGGACGTCCCTCCCGAAAGCCCAACTCCCCTGCGCAGGGCTGCGGAGCCGGAGTCCTATTACGGTCACATAGGCGAGGAGACCCAGGCGGAGATCCTTTCATCCGATCACCTACAGGATCGAGACCCCGAGCCTGAGCCTGAGCCTGAGCCTGAGAACTCCACGCCGAAAGCAGCGTCGAACAGCGCCGTTATGGAAGCAGTGGCGGAAACACCGTCGAAAAGTTCCCGCTTAGAAATTCCCGAGCACGATGCCCCCGCGAACCCGATTGTGGAGGAGTCACCCATCGCCGCACCATCAGCCGCAGCTGCAGACGAAACCGAAGAGTCAGGCATGACACAGGGGCCCGCCGATACACAATACACACAAGGCCTGGAGAGCCAGCGCTTGTCGCTCGAGGACATACACGCTATGGGACCGCAGACGCTGCGTTCGGATATCATGGTGTCCCTGCACCCCGAGCACCTGTCCAAGATCGTGGACGGGACCAAGAACCACGAGTTCCGGGTGTGGAAGATCCCCGCGGAGGTGTCGCGGGTGTGGCTGTACGCGACAAAGCCGGTCAGCGAACTGCGGTACATGTGCGTGTTCGGGCCGCCCAAGGCGCCGGGCGAAGTGGAGGACGAGCAGGGGGCCGGCAACCGCGCGTTCAACCACGGCAAGACTGTCAACAAGTATGCGTACGAGGTCCTGCAGGTGTACGAGCTTAATGACCCCGTCTCCCTGCAGGAAATGCTCCGCAAGGGCTGGGTCAAGGGCGCCCCGCAGAAGTACAACTATGTCCCGCCGGCCGTCGTGGGGGCGCTCACGGCGAATTTGCGCTGCGCGCTGTTCGCGGACGGTGAGGAGGCGGAGGCGGAGGCAGTGGAAGCGGTGGAGGCGGATGTGGACGCCGTGCCGCCGACAGGGGGTCCGCCCGCGAGCAGTGCCATGCACGTCACTGAGTCTCAGGAGATTAGGGAACAGATCCAGACCGACGTCGCGTACTCGACGCAGCATCCCTCATCGGACCTCGGCCATCTGGAAGCAACGGCGGCGGCGGTGGAGGACGAAGAGGAGGACGAGATCATCCCCTCGAGCCAGACAGACCTGCCCCGTAAAGGACCTTCGCCGAAGCGCGGCGCTAGAAATGCCGCCAGCCTCGGCGAGGAGGCCAGCGGCGGGGGGACTTTCGCGAAGCCATCGCTCCCGAACACCTCCCCCGCGACGCAGGGCCAGGGCCGGGGCCAGGAAATTCAGAGCCAGAGGCGCAGTCAAAGGGAGAGGGAGAAACAGAGCAGCTACGTCCGCCCCTCGCAGGCGACGACCGTGACGCAGATGTCGTCGAGCCCCGCCGGGGACCGACGTACAGATGGCGGCGACGGTAGCGGTAGCGGGAGTCGACACCACCAAAACCACCACCATCACCACCACTCGCTCCGGTCCTCCCAGTTCCTCACCCGCAGCCAGATGCTGCCGGATAGCCTGCTCAACGATGAGACCCGCGAGCCGCCACCCATCATCTGGGACTCGGCGGACGAGGAGTCGGACTGATTGGACGGGGTGATGATCGGTATACTAATGGGTTAACTGACTCTTTTGGGAATTGAGAGGGGCGGTGTGTCATGGACTCAGGTCGAGCGTTTTGGGTTTCGGTCTTGCTTCTGTTGCGCTGGTGGAAGTGAATTGCATTTTGTATGAACGAGGACGGGAATGAAAGAATAGGGAAGGGTAGGGTCAAGCACATGGGCCAGGATAGCATGGACAGGGGGTTGGTAGGGGAGGGCCTTTTTTTTTTCTTTCCTTGTTACTCTCTCACTATGATGGGATGGATGGATCGATTGACATTGACAGGCATCTCGAATCAAAGGGTGCCTTGTTTGGTTTGTTCTGCTAGGTACGTAGGTAGCTGTGTGCTGGAGTATATCGAGTACGGCGTTTTCCATTGATTTGATGATGAACTCTGGGTTTCAATGCGGCAGGGCAGGGCAGGGCAGGGCAGGGCAAAGAGAGAGAGAGAGGGTTGGCGAGCTGGGGGGTTATTGGTGAGAAGAGGGTACGGGAGTTGTCAACTCAAGCGCTTTTATGTATTCTGGTTTCTGGACATTTGATGTCATTTCGCTTTCGGAAGACTCGAGTAGTAAAGATAACACCTCATCGGTATGTACATGTATCCTACGTATCAACCTGCTTTACTTGCCTTCCTGTAGATGCCTGCCTGCCTGCATGTTTAGTTTGGTTCTCGGCGGCGGTGTTGGATTCGGTGGTTGTTATTTTTAGGGGGTATCAAGTATGAATTGACGCCTCGGAGATCTATCCAGGCCACGATGGTTACATCCTAGACGTTGCAACTTAGGTGTGTTTTTTTGCCGGCGCACCAACTCCCAGACATCACTGAGTGCTACGCTTTTATCTATTCTTCTTTTTCCTTGTAAGGACCGCCGTGTGGTTAAGGAGGGCATATTCTATGTGTTCCTCTTTATTTTGTGCAGCCGCTTTTTATTTCAGGTGTAAACGCGTCCTCCGCGAATGCATCTGAGGCAGAGTAGAATACTCTTGTAGTAGCAGCATTATGTTACGGTTCGCACGATGCATTGGGAAGGCAACAGGTGAGATAAGTAAGGCCAGTTAACTACTGTTCTCGTAGTTTCAAACAACAACGTCGAATAAATTTCCCTTTTTTTCCCCCTTCTTTCGTCACATCACATTATATACAGGTTCGCAACCACAGCGAGAATGAATCAGTGTACCACTACTTCTTGGGCTCCTCCTTGGGCTCCTCGGGCTTCGGGGTGGGAAGCTTGAAGGAGTCGGGCTTGCGGTCGAGGCCGGGGCCGACGGGCTCCCAGGCGGTAGAGCCGCCCTCGAAGTTGCGGAAGGCCTGGGTGAGCTCGAGGGGCTCGAGGACGATACGCTTCTTCTCCTCGTCGTAGCGGATCTCGGTGTAGCCGGTGAGGGGGAAGTCCTTGCGCAGGGGGTGGCCGTCGAAGCCGTAGTCGGTCATGATGCGGCGCAGGTCCGGGTGGTCGATGAAGAAGACGCCGAACATGTCGTAGACCTCGCGCTCGAACCAGTTGGCGCCCTCGTACAGCGGCACGATGCTCGGCACGGGCGACGCCTCGTCCGCGTACGTCTTCACCCGGATCCGCGCGTTGTGCCGCACGCTCAGCACGTTGTACACGACCTCGAACCGCTGGTCCTTGGTGGGGAAGTCGACGGCGGTGATGGAACTGACTTGGGTGAACTCGGCGTTGGTGTTGTCTTTTTGTTGTAGATAAGGGGGGGAGGGGGGTGGAAGTCAGTAAAAACATTGTTTCCCTATATATATATATCAAGAGGGTATATAATATACTAAAGGGGCCAAGGGGCGCTTACACTTCAGAAAGGAGAAAACGGGTATGACACCGGAGGGAGGGATGTAGATAGTGAGCTCGTCTTTCCAGACGGAGAACTGCTGGATATACTTGGGCAGGCAACCCATCAGCCAGGAGCCGTATCGGTGCAGGTCGTCGGCCTTGGTCTGGTACTTGTCGGCGGGGTTGACGATGGGGACCTTGAGCTCCTTGGGGTAGTCCCGAGGCGCTTGCCGCAGGTTGGGGCTGTCCTTGGGTATGGCGACGGCCCGGCTGGTGGTGGTTGAGAAGCAGCGGGCCATCTTCATATTCATCTCGTTGCCGCTTATACTGTGGTGACTGCTACTGTTTCCGCGGCACTGGACTGAGGGCTTGGCCGGTCGCAGGGCCGAAGCCAGTGCTCTATTCCGGCAGAGCTTGGACGCCATTGTCGGTTGCGATGTTATGTATGTATGATATGACCGCTGGCCGGGCCAATTGACTGGGATTGGTGTTTCAAAGTTTGGGGGTCAAGTTTGGGGTCCGGCCGTCGTCGGCGTTGTTCGGAGGAGTTGGAGGAGTAGGAGTCGAGCGGGCAAGTTGGTTGATTATGAGGGCGATTTTAGCGATGATAGCGGCAGAGCAGCCCTTCTGGAAGTTGAGATAATTGAGGTAGGAGGTAAGTGTGCTAAGCTCCATTAGGTAAGGTACATCCATGATTTGGTCCCTCGCGGCAACCAATAAGCGCTGATGCGTTGTAAACGGTGTTGTATCTAAGTACCCTCGATAACTTCTATAACTTTACATAAGCTGACGTCTTTGGATTATCAATAGTCCGTCGCCACCAGGCACCACGTTCAATCCAATTGCCTCCTCCACCCTGCCACCTGCTGCTCAGGTGCACCCGTGAACCTAATAAACTACCTAAGTACAACCCCGAAGGCCCGGGTCTACCTAGGTAGTTGGAGCAGTAACTTCTTCTATACATGTTATTAGTTATTTGTAGTGGATGTCAATAATCTGATTGTTTAGGAAGCCCCACCCCATGTCGTATCTTATCTACAAGTAGCACGTTATATCCATACAAATCAAAGCAAATGTGAACTTAGAAGTTGTGCCCGAGTGCGACATCCCTCCAACTTTCTGTCTGACGGGGAAGGTGGAAATTTGGTATATGTGGTTATATGATTCGTTGCAACGGAACAATGGACAGGAGGTTTGTCAGTGTATGAAGACTATCTGGTCATAATAGGTATTCAACTCCGAGGCAGGATTATGGAACCATAGTTCCAAGTTGTTATTGATATACCTACCTAGGTACCTAAGTACTTAGGTAGTGTATATAAGTACGATGTACCTGCCTGATAAACGCATAGGTAGGTACGTTCCAGCTTTTAGGAAAGGTTGAAGCTAAACCATAAAAAACCATTTAGTATGCTTTTTGCCTCTGTAGATGCTTCCAGGTTAACTAAGTATGCACCTAAGTACGGATAAAGTTGTAGGCAGGTGGCAGGTGCAGGTGCCCTCTGCTAACCAGCGGTATGTATATAGATAGCACTAACGTAAGTACCTAAACACTACCTAAAGTACAACTCACCTCCAGGGCTCTTCTAAGGTTTTTTTTTTTTTGCACATTTGGGCACGTTAAAGTGGTTAAAGGGTCAGAAACCTTCGTGAACTACAACACATTTTCCCATCTACCTACCTACTTAGTACCATATGATTTTTCTCCCCTTCCTACATATTATTAACCTCACACAACACAACACCACTACTTTTTTTTATAGCCCGTATTGGCGCAAACCCCTTCTCTTCCTTTTTTTTTTTTTTGTTAATTAACTCATTGTTCTCTAGAAACTGAATCATTTCAGTCTCAGAAACCAGAACTTCTACATCTGTATCTCAGGTGCCAGTGGTCATTGCCCATTGCATGATTTCCCTCCCTAATCAATCCTAGACCTGGGGGAAGGCAGAAAAAAGAATCAGAGGATTCCTCACTATCTACATCAACCCGTCCGCTACTGGTTGTGTGCCTTGCCTTACACCTCCCTCTACCTACCAACCTCTACCTCTACCTATTCAGGTTGTTACATAAGTTAATCTGGGCATCTACTTCGTACTCCCCTACGATACGATACCTTTAAAAGGTCTATTTCACGCGCGCCCGCTTCGTAGTGTAACGACTCCGTACCACCTTGGCCACCTTCACTTCACCACCTTAAAAAAAAAAGGAACGAAGACGAAGAAAAAAAAACATCTCGTCATCACATAAATAATTCTCGCGTCGACCTCAACCCTTCACCCACCTAGGCCAACGTCCTTATAACGACCAATCTCAATCGTATCTTATCCCTCTCGCACCTCCCAACCGACTTTGCCAGGTGGTTACTTAAGTAACTAAACAAAATGGCGCCTCAAGATACCTTCATTGATGATGAGGATGATACTTGGTATGTCCATCCCGACAATTTACCCCTAAATGTCTGACTTGATCATACCACTGACAACTTGTTTTTCTTCTAAACAGCCCTCTCTGCATTGAGGAGTTTGACCTTTCCGACAGAAACTTCAGACCGTGTCCCTGCGGGTACCAGGTATGCTCGACCTCGACCCCTCCTCATCAACATCACTCTTTTCTCCCTTCCTCCTTTTACGCTATCAACTCCCCTTGATTCTCTTCACTGACACCTTCTATCTGTTTAGATTTGCCAGTTCTGCTTCAACAACCTTAAGAACAATCTTAATGGCTTGTGCCCCGCATGTCGGCGGCCATATGACGAAAAGACGATAGAATGGAAAGTGGTAACTCCAGAAGAGTACGTCCGATATATAGCTCCTTACATCTCATCTCTGAAACTTTTGTTTGCTAACGCCATCATAGGGAGGCCGAGTTCAGAGCCAATATCCAGAAGAACCAGAAGAAGCGTGCCACCGAACAACGCCAGAAGGAAGCCCAGAAGCGCGAGGCCGAGAAGGAGAACCGGAAAAACCTCGTCGGTGTCCGTGTTGTCCAGAAGAACTTAGTCTACGTGACTGGTTTAACTCCGACCGTACGAGAAGACGAACTACTCAGGACGCTTAGAAAACCTGAATTTTTTGGTCAGTATGGTAATATCCAGAAAATCTCCATTAGCAACCGCAAGTCTTCAGATGGTCAGGCCCAGTCTCTTGGCATTTATGTCACTTTCGAAAAGAAGGAAGATGCTGCGCGGTGTATTCAGGCCGTCAACGGTTCACATAATGGCGATCGAGTTCTGAGAGCCCAGCTGGGCACTACCAAGTATTGCTCAGCTTGGCTGAGGCACGAGCCATGCGTCAACCGCCAATGCATGTTCCTCCACGAGTTAGGCGACGAGGAAGACAGCTATAGTCGACAAGACCTCTCGTCTCTGAATAGTGTCCACACCCAACGTCCTATCTCTAATGCTGCCTCGTCATCCCGCTCAGCATCGCGACAGCAAGTCTCAGCTCCTCATCCTCCGCCACCTGCATCGCACGCCATGGCGCGCACATCAAGCAAAGATGGTTCGGATATTGGTGATGGGCCAGCTTTACCAGCTTCTGCAAACTGGGCCCGCACCACGCAGCAACGAAGTAGGCGGGGAAGTCATGCTACCAGCGGTGCAGCATCAAGTCCTGCTATTTCGACGTCTCTGCCTGTCACAGCGGAATCTCCTAGGGCAGCCGGGGAGGCCCCACCGATACAGGAAACGAGCGCTCCGGCTGCTCCGACCGCTCCGACCGCCCCAACGAGTCGCAAAGCCGAGAAACAGCCTGCTGTTGATGCGACCGCTAAATCCAACACGCCGGCTGCCAAGAGCTCTGCGCGCAAGACCGATGTGCTGGATTTCAGTGCAATACTCAAAATCCTGGCCGCCTGTCCCGCTAGCGCTTTTGCACCGCCAAAAGATACCACCTTCAACTATCCTCCGTTGTTCGATATCAACGGAGGCGAGAGGAGACGTATCCTTCGCGAGGAGGAGGAAGCTCGTTTGGGTGACGTTACCGAAGAAGTCCAGCCGGACAATGCCGAGCCCACCGACGACGAGCCTGGAAGCGGCAGCCTTGCGCTAGGTGGCGAGCCAGAAGAGAGAGAACAAGGTCGCAGCGGAAGTGCTTTCGATCAAAGACGGGGCCATGCACAGCCCCCGATTCAGCGGGCTAATGCTGACGGCCCATTTGGCCCAAGTCTGTCTGCGTTTGGCAGCGGTTCCGCGGCCACTCCGGTCGGTGGTCGCACGATGACGCCTCAACAAGCTTTCGTCGTCAGGCCCCAAGGCAGTTTCGTTGACCAGATGCCCCCGGGTCTTCCGGCACAGCAGTCATCGCTCTTTCAAGGCCAGGGCCATGGCCGCCACGGGTCCAGATTCAACTTCGGTGCTAATGACACCTCGAGTTCAACCAACGTTAAGATCGCTGCGGACCCTAGGATCCTAGCTCAGCAGACATCCATGATGCCTACTTCGTATCGTTCACAACCGGGCGGCCCTTTTTATACGGGCGGAGGTTCAATGCCGGGACCCCCACCAGGCTTGAAGCCCTCGGGTACACCACCCGTAGGCGGTAGTATGTTTGGACAGGGCCATGGCTTTGGCGGATCAGCTTTTGGTAGTAAGGATAACTCGAACGAGTTGCTACAGTCTCTGATTCGGGGTCGTGGTGCGGGCAATGGTCAGGCACAAGATGCGGGAAAGCGTGAGTACCTATCTTTTTCTAATCAGTATCCGTCTTCCTCCACATCCTCTACCCCTGCTCCTGCTTCAGGCCTCATGGCAACGCTCTACGGTACCCAGCCTGGAGCTTTCCAAGACTTCGGCTTAAAGCAGAAGAAGAAGGGGAAGAAGCACAGACACGCTAACACTTCCTCCTCTGGGGGGAGTGGCTTAGTAGATCTTGCGGACCCGAGTATCGTGCACGCGGGAGGATTGCGGCACCAGCAACAGGGCAACAACGCCGGAGTGGGCCAGGGTCTGTTTGGCGGTCAGAGCCAAGGTGGGTACAATCCCAACATGATGTATGGCAGCGGCGGCTATGGCAGATGGGGCTCTTGAATGCGTGGGAGGAATTGAGATGATGCGTCGCGTTTTGTTTTTCTCTTTTCCTTTTCTTCTGGTGGGGCTCGTGTGTATTCGCAAGGGCGTGTGTTTTGGGCGTTTTAGGGGACCGAGGTCAGGTCTGGGAAATAATCGGATTGATCCGAGGCATTGTTTTGAGCGAGCATTACGGAGACACGAGCCCCGGGATGGATGGATGGTGGCATTCGGCGTCCATTTGCTCTTGGAAACGACGCGGCTTCTCCGAAAGGACTTGGTCTTGACGAGCTGCGGACTGCATCGCTGGTACTTTGTGTTTCTCTCACGCATTCGGTCAATGGGTCATTTCAGGCAAGCCATCGTCGTCTTCCACACAGATTCATGTACGTTAACAACACAGATCGCGCCCGGAACAGAGATACGGGTCAATATAGCATATACCCATTTCTTCTATCAAGATGCCGCCTCATGTAACCTCACGGAAGACGACGATGGAAGTCTGTATCTCGTGACGCCTGCCTGCTCCATCTTCAGAAATTTGTAGACGGTCTTTCTAAGGTTAATGTGGCTAACGTAAATTTTTCTAGACGACGACTTGATACCACTTGACGAAGCCTCGACATCGGTTGATGCTCTAGTAGCCGACACCGACGATGACACGCCGTCTCTCGACGCCCAAATACCGTTACTCCCGAGTGGTATGCTGACACCTTCAGTGCCACCGGGGCTTGGTCTTAGCCATGCACACCCTGCACCTATAGGTGAGGGCAGATCGACACCCGGCCCTCAAATTGGAGCTGTTACCCCATCAAAATCACCTGCTATTCCCTTCTCGCCTGCAATCCCTCGGCCGGTGACGCCTTTAGTGCCAAAATCTGCCACAAAATCAAAGGCTTCTGCGTCAAAGAATGAATCATCCCCAGCATCAACTGATGCCAAGAAGAGTATCGTAGAGCTCGCGGCAAAGAGTGGTCTGAGCAAGGATATCGCGTCACAGTCCTCGAAGACTTCTAAGGGAAAGCGGGTTCTGCAGGACGAGGATTTCCCGGCTCTAGATTCTTCCAAGCCTGGTTCGACTCCAAAGGTCACGCCAGCTGTGCCATCAAAACCGAGCCAGCCTGCAAAGACTCCGAAGGACAAAAAAGCAACCGGCAAGACCGCGAACAAAAGTTCAACCGAGAAGAATGTGTCTAAGAACGAGAAACGGCCAGTGCCAGGAACCCTTGATATCGAGGCGGCTACGAAGACATTACCCCAGAGAAATGTTCCACAGGTTGCAAACGGACCCGAGAAATCATCTGAGCCTGGGAGCTCGAGCGCAGCGCAACCGGCAAAGTCCCAGTTGACCTCTGCTGCGCCTACTCCTACTCCTACCACGGCGTCTGTATCATCGCCCGTGGCGAGAGCCGCGCCTAAGACTCTACGGCTCGTACAAACGCCTCGTACAGAGACGCCCCCAGTGACCATCCCCCCTTCTGTCACTGCCTCGATTCGATCAGCCGGCATCGTGTCCTCGACTCATCGTCCTGCTACACCCGTAAGCGAGATCATCTCGGATAGCGCGTCCATAGTGAGCGCGTCCATTTCTGCTTCTCGGACCAGTTCCCCACCTCCTTCTTCCAAGGTCGGTTCGGCCTCTGTGCGCGCAACTACCAAGAGCCAACAACGCAAGCAACGTAAAGAGGCGACGAAGGAGGCTGCTGCGCAACTCGCAGAGACGAAGTCTGCCGACCAAGAAGTTGAGGTCGCGCCCATTGTGGGCAGGAAGAAGAAGCAAAAGAAGGAAAAGAAATCGAACAATGTTGCCACTGCCGCGTCCAGTCGTCCAGAGACTCCCCAGACACCTGGAAAGGATGTTCCTGCGGTACAGGCCCGTGGATCCAAGCAATCTGGTGAGGTTTCGGAGACAAAAGAGACCAACGCATCGTCTAGTAACGGCGGAAACGGCAACTCTACCAAGCCAAAGGAAGATAAGAGTCGGGAGGTCCAGAGCACACCCAGGAGTCCTGCTCAGATTGATACTTCGATCAGACTGAACGAGTCCACCAAGACCACGGTTCTTACTCCCGACTACGTCAGCCACACCCCCGAAGTTAAACAGGAACAGCCCGTAGATGAGGATCTCGGCGATATCCCCAACATCACAGATGTACTGCATACACTAATTGAGGAAGGCACTCTTCCCGACCCCGACAAGATCCGTTTCTTCAAGTCTCCTCCAGGCTACGTCCAGAGAATGGATCATCACCATAACTCCACCGTCTCTCTCCCGCCGACTCTCAAGACCATCGTCACCAAGGAAGATGAGGAGCAATTGAACGCATTCAAACCGGTGCGCAAGACGGTACATGGCCAGTCGGTACTCCTTACCCCCAACGGCGATTGCCTCCTCAACTTGAGCCAAGAGGAAGAAGATACTTTCCTCGAACTTCAGGACAAACTCAGAGCGGACAGCGCACACCCCACAGCCTTTTCCGCGCCACGCTATGCACCCGCAGCCGGATTCAGCCTTGTTAAGAACCGGGCTGTCCCGAACGGCACCCCGTCTTTCTTCCCGTCTGGTCCGGACAACTATCCCAGCGACCCGGTCGGCAAGATGCATCGTGAGGAGGCCATCAGCTGCATCAACCAGCACGTTCTGCCGACGTTGAACCTCGGCAGTTATCAGTCGATGGGCACCAACGCGAACTTCACCAAAAACGTCAACCTCCAGCAGTTGGCGCCGTGGATCTGGCCCGCGCATGAGACGGCCGCAGACGGCAGGATGTTCGGTGGCCGTGCAGGCGACGAGTATGGCGGCGGTGGCATGCCGGTGAGCGTCGGCTCTGCGGCCGCCGACCCCATTCCCGTAGACAGCGCGTACGGCAGCTACGATAGCGCGGCCGATGGCACGGTCCCCGGAGCACCGGGATCGGGGCCCTCGCCGGCGATCGGCAGCACGCCGCTCATGAGCGTCGAGGACTCGGAGACGGTGCTGGCGCAGGCTAAGAAACAGCACGAGGCCATCGACAAGAAGTTCCGCCAGCTCCAGGCTAAGAACCGCCGCCTCCTCGACATCCATTGACTGGCCGAAGGAAGAGGAGGTAGAGGTGGAGCAAGGGGGATGGCAAGGGGAAGAGTGTCCGGTATGCTGGCGACGGCGGCGGCGGCGAGCCCCGCCCTCTACGCCGGCTACCTCCCTGTCGTCTTCGCCTGGGCCCTGGTCGCCGCCCTCGCCCTGGCTGCTTCTGCCGTTCGCGCCCTCCTGGGCTTCGCTGCCTCCGTCGTCGACGTCCTGAGTGACGGTTTTGGTGTCGCTGTGGGCGCTGCTGCTTGAATTTTACCGCGTTCCCCATTGATTTTTTTGATTTTTTTCCCTTCGCATGGCGGCAGCAGATGCCGTTTATACCACGAATCATTCTACCCATTTCAGCAAGGCGGACAGATTAGCCCACCATGAACATTTTGTCTGGTGGGGGTGGGGTTGTGTGGGTGTGGTGGAGGTCCACGGACGACTTTTCAGTCTTTATAACACTTCATAGCACTTTCTGAGTAGATTGTGTTTATTCTGTATACTATCATACTGCTTGTATCAGCACCTCTTGTATACTACTAACTACTAGGTAGTGTATAGGTGCAGACGGGTGAAAAGGGACGGGGGCTAGACAGGGACGGAAAGTCTCGACCATGGATCAAGAGCTGAACCCCCGGACGTGTGTACATATGAGATTAGAGCATGCTTTGTATGGTATATACAAATATCAGGAATACAACTTTGCTCCTCGATTTGCGTTTTCTGCAACACCTAATCTTTGACCTCTTTCATGCCACAGATCCCTGTGCCGTGCCGCCGTTCTCAATGCACATAGATAGCACTGGCTCTATCATGGACAGATGCAGCAGAATTTAGGCTTCTACCTACTGCTTACTGTGTCTGCAGAAGCCAGTTGTGAGTCAGTAATGTGTGCTTGTTTGTCTGTCTGGCTTTAACGATCGCGAGGAAGTGAGACAAATGTATCGTGTGTTGGCTACGGCGTGAATATTGGGGATGAGGGCTACCCACCGCCGAAACTTTGCAGCTCACCGAGCTCTCATTTATACGCTACTGGTGCACCTGTTGCTACTTGCATCTCGAGGTCACCGAGCTCCGTGGTTGGGTCCGGCGAAGACCTAAGACAACCGCTGCCGCATGATAGGCGGAAGTAGCCAGAGTAATCGTATCGGAATACCGACTGATTCTATATATCTGGAATTCAGTGCCCTTTCTACATAATTGGTGGATAGTCGGGCGAGAAAAGCAAGCCGCCGGGAACGTTGTTAATCGGATACAGACAGACGTGCTCTCCATGCACTCGTCCTGTGGCTTGCTCCCGATACGCCGTATTGGGACTCGTGTCGTCATCAAAGGGGACGCAGAGATCACCAGGGTCCCCTCCATCGGGAGAAACCTTCACCAGCTAGGCAGATGGAACATCGCCTTTTTTGAATATTACTGATTTCTAATCGGTACGTAGACAAAAGTCGTGGATACAAGAAATGGAGGTCTTAGAGTCGAGACACATGGCAAAGGATTCATTCCACATCTCGTGTCCACGGCCTAGGTTGCTAGGCTGTGGCGCCAGCCAGAAGCTTGACATAATGGCGTTTTTTTTCTTCTTCAACCCTCAGAGCATTCGAATAGTTGATATCTTGACCATCGGGGCGTGCGCTCCTCGCTAGGGCTGTGAGGAGTATCGAAGCGGATCTCGGAGTTAGAGCATAGGCTATCAGCCCTTTTGCACCTCTCTTCCTCCATCGGTGTCTCGAGGGCCTCTTCACGTCTGTGGGCGCTTTTCTAACTAGAAATTCTACATACATACGCATGCATCGGGAACTTTATGGGGAAATTCGATGGGAAATTTCACATCTCGATCGAGAAGAGACACAAAAAAAACCTCGGTCACAACACACTCGTCCTCAGACCGGTCGGCGAGACACAGATTTCACATGACTGAAATCCTCGGTGAGGTGAGTAAGACATGAGTGGACATGCAGGCAGGTTGGCATGGCCTTGCATGGCATAGATGCTCTCCGATGTAGGTACGAGACACGTGGGGCCTTTGTTGCTTTTTTTCCTTGCACATAGCCTGGTAAGGGCCAAAGGACTGTGCCTACGTAGGTGCCACGGTCCAGGTCCAGCCTGCCAGCTCGCTAGATGTTTTAGATGTTTCTTTCGAGATCTAAGTCAAGGGCAACGGTGAATCCTCTCGAGATCTGGCAGATCTTCATCCCCCCCGGGAATTGTGGTACCAAGCCAAGTCAGCAAGCAGAAGCAAGCGTCTTTTTATTATTTTCATTTTTATACTTTGTTCCCCGACATAGCCTCTAAGATACGGCGACCGGCCGCCTGCAGACTGATGCAGATGTTTTTGGCGGCGATGCTTTCGATCTAGGGAGAAGAACCAGATCGCCCCGCCCTTATTTCGCGATCGCGGGCCGAAAACAGCCAGAGTTCTTTTCACCGTGCCTTACTGTGGGCGCCCGCGCAAACCTTACCCTTCTCGAGTGTGCCTATGCTATCTATATGCGGGACACGTGGGAAAACTAGGCAACCTGGCATCTAGGCACAAAGGACCTCTCAGGCAGATCTGACTAGTATGCTACATAAGGTAGATAAGTCATCAGTAATGTATTATTCACCATGCCGATCGATATAACCGAGCAAGCCTTGGCCGCCGCCCTCTCGGCCTGGGCAAGCAAGCAAGGAAGGGGCTTCCGTATGGTTTACAATCTGGGGAAACAGTTCGCCGTGGGTGCTGCCGGAAAAAAATTCCGATTCGATGATGGGCATCGGGTACGAATAGAATGGCGGAATAGATAGGGAATCGGGCTGGGATGGACAGTTGAAATACTGTACGACCAACATAGGTGTTTGAGTGGGTGTGTAGATTTGATATCCACAGGCTGGCTCCTCCCAAGAATGGTTAAGCCGGGCCCCTAAAGACTTTATCGTGTCTTTGAGTTTGCGTCTAGGAGTAGTTTAGCTCGGATCTTGACCAACGGTCTGGGATCCACGGGTGGTTGGGTTGGGTTAGCGGTGGCGATACGTAGTACATACTATAGGGGTTCTTCAGCCTCTGTGCTCGATCGCGGCGACTACATCATGTCCTAGCGATCACACCAACCGCCGTCGCATCTCTGGCTCCGTCTACCTGCCGACTCGTAATTCTCGGGTGGATCGGGCTAGAAGCAGCATCCGTTTTCTCTTTCACCACCGAAAATAGCGGCTTAGGTAGGTTGGCAATTTTGTCAATGAGAGATAGTTGGGAAGACAAACGTCTTGTGCTCCATAAGTGTCGAATCAGTCCCATTAGACAACAGGTAAACAGGGGCCCGCGATCATGATCCCAAATCCCTTTGCATTACCGGGTGACTCGGCTATGCCAGGTCATTCAAAGACAAAACCAGAGAAGCCATGGGATAGTTAAACAACGATTATTGTCCAACCAATATTTGTATCTAAGCATCATCAGCACCACCCAATTCCATCTTTTGAGCACTTCACCTAGGACAGTGACGAAGTAAGAAACAAACAAAAAGGCTTGCATGTCTTGGTCATACACGATCAGGAGACACAAGACAGGATCTTCCCTAAAGCCATCGTGACGACTATTTAAATCTTCCGTATATTGCCTTTGCGTTCACGGCCGAGAAAACTACCTTATACGTACTATACCCATCTCCGCGGAGTCTCGCTCAGGTGCACATTCAGCTCGCCCGATCGTCATTGTCTAAACCTCGTGGCGGCAGCGCACCGGCAACCAACCGCCTCGGAAAACCGTTCATCCCAGGAAGAAGCAGGCGACGGATCGTCCCGGTATCACATCACGCCCGGTTTCCGTACTTACCTGACTATTCGGCCGCCTCATACATCTGCCCTCGTCCTTGCCTTGTACAGTACTGCACCCATGTCAACGATGAACCCCTGGGAAGTCAGCGCGCTGCGGGTGAGTTCTTTCTAGCTGTTGAGGCTTTGTCATCCCAATTCCCAGGCTCTCGCCGTCGGGAACGTACATACTGTGTGAAGGAGACCGAAAAAGAAAAAAAGAAAAAAGAGAGGAAAAGAAAAGCCTCGTGGCTAGGTGTATCGAAATGTAACGATAACAAGACACATCTGCTGACGTCTCGTCGTTCTTTCGCCCAGCATAATTTTCAGGAGGATGTGGACGCCGCCAACGCACCCGCGGCGACGGCCCTCGCCGTGGCACCCAAGGACTACGTCCACGACACAGTCATCTACCCGGGGCTCTACGCGCCGAGCGGATTCGATATAATGAGCATTCTTGTACGTGATGGCACTTGTCTATCCCCCCCCCCTTTCCCCTTGATTGTATATATCCAATGTGGAGGGAAGAACAAGGAAAGAAATAAGGGAAGAAAATAAGAACATGAGAAGTCCACACCAGGAGCCTCCGCCCTTCCCATTCATTGATTGAACTTTCCCGCTAATGCTTTTCCTCGTACCTACAGAGCCGCGTGATGACGCGCCCGAACCCGGTGATCTCGATCGGCGCGGTCGACGCCTCCTGCGCGCTCATCATGTGCGACCTGCGGCAGCCCGACTGCCCCGTGGTGTACGCATCGGACGCCTTCGAGCAGCTGACGGGGTATCCGCGGTCGGAGGCGCTGGGGCGGAACTGCCGGTTCCTGCAGGCGCCTCCGCCGGCGCAGGGGACGGCGCGGTGTCCCTCTTCATCCGCTTCTTCTTCTTCTTGTCCCCTAGACGCAACCGGCCCCGCCCCGGGCGTCGACCGGTCCGCCATCCGCCGGATGCGCCGCGCGGTTGAGTGCCGCGAGGAGGCCGAGGTCGAGGTCCTGAATTTTCGCCGCGACGGCTCGCCCTTCGTCAACTTCCTCACTATGATCCCCGTCTGCTGGGATAGCGCCACCCCGCGGTACTGCGTGGGGTTCCAGGCGGAGAAGACCTGGTGAAAAAGCGGCCACGAACAAACAGTAAACGAACATCATACCCCCCCTGGCGTACGTGACGATGATGACGATGACGAGACGAATGGCTTAGTTGAGAGGAATGGCTCATCAGGTGTTACAAAGACTGCTTTCAGGCAATGCATACGATACCCCATCATTCTTGTCTATGGTTTATCTGTTTTTTTTTTTTTTTTTTTTTTTTTTTTGTTTTTCTTCTCCTTCATGGGGCGTCTGCATATTTGCTTTCAGGCATTTTCGTCAAGATACCCAAACCCTCTTCGGTTTTACTTATATATGTGTTTATGTATTTTTCTCCCTTCTTACGTCCTTTGCCCCGGTTTGCGGGGAATAGCCACGGGACGCGGGCAGGCGGAGCGTTATATCTTATGGTCGGTCTCGACACGCATTCATCGGAATATTGGGAGTTCAATCTGGGACTTTGTGTTGTGTTAGCATCGGGTTCGGCGCTTTGCATCTATAATGCTGCTAGGCCGCGGCTGTACTGGTGTTTCCGCGTGCGAGTGAACCAGGAGACAACTTGGCGATCTCATGGAGCTGTCGTTGCGTTGGGGTTTATCCCCCCTTTTTATAGGAACTTATTATTTTTATTTTTATTATTTTAGCTGTACACACGAAAGCACATAGCCAATGGTCATGGTATTCCTTAATCGCCATCTGGGCGTTTGTGGGTGGGCTTTTACTCAGGTCTTAGCTGCCGTGAATGATGTGATGGACTGATAACACGATTGGCTTCGGTTTCTATACCACCTTGCTTGGGTGGACATACAGAACAACATATCGGCATCACATCTTGATCCAGAAAAAAAGGCATCTCGAAGACTTTAAGTGTATTAAGTATAATCCATATTGTCTTGATGGCTCGTACTTATGTACGTATGCAATATCTCCCTAATAGGAGCTGCGATGTGCTTTTGACTAGTCGCAGGTTGAAGCATGTACCGATACTCCATTGATGATAGTCTTCCCTTTTGATCATCTTTTCCCAAAACACCGCCGCATCTAAATCAAGTTCGAAGTTCCCCGAAGCGTGGTATTGGCATCGCGGATTGACAAACGTGTCTTATGGGGAGTAAACCGCGCCTCGTAGCTACTCCGGTATTCTGGACCCTAGCAGCTCTGCACAAGCTGGAACTAGACAATCCTCATAAGTTGGCTTGCAGTGGCCCCGGATATGTTCAACTCGGCCTGGGTTGAACTCACCGCCTCTATGAAGGCAATCGCTCCGCCCGGATATTCGCTGGCCATCCCATTTTTACTAACCAGCCGGGACTCCGCGGTGCTAGGGCATAATGATGATCCCCGAAGAACCTTCTCTTGGAATCTGGTGTTGTACATTTGGTACCCGGGAATCCTATATCTATTCTTCTTCGGAGTTTGACAGGCCTCGCCGCCTGGAAGATAGGGGGCCCTCCAGCATCCAACAGCTGCGAACTGCGGTCACAGGGTGAGATGATCCGATCTGTCGAAGTCATCACCAGGTTGGGCAGCGGGGCCTGGCCTAGCCCGAAATCGAGTCATCCCGGGCCGCACTACGTCTATTGAATGGCACATAAAGCGTCGAACGCATGGTCCAGAGGAACAATGTACTACCGAGACTCGAACGCGGAACCCTCATCGTCGGGTATGCCCAGGGAGCCTAGCTTGTCGTCGAGCCAGCGCGCGAGGTCCTCGGCCTGGCGGCGCACCGCAACCACGCCGGCGGCACCAACCACGCCAGCACTCCCTGTTGTCGTGACGCTGGTTATGGTGGCAGCACCGGCGCTCCTAACGCTCTCTACCTCGGAGGGTGAGCCAATGGTCGGTGTCGGTATCGCGTTTGGATTCGAGTTCGTCTCACTGGGTGGCTGCGGTGTCCGGGCTCGTTGTTGGTGCTGATGCTGGTGTGCGCTGTGGTCTCCCAACCCCGGCCCAGACGCTGGTCCCTCGGCAGGGGGCCCGAAGCACACGAATAGGAGCCCGCACCGTAAGAGCCGAAGAACCATGACGGCACCGGTGAGCTGGATGGTAAGGGCGGTTGGCTTCGGGGGCTCCAGCTCAGATTCCTCCTCCTCCTCCTCCCCCTCTTCCTCCCCCTTCGATTGAGTCTGGGACTGGGATGGTAGGGACTCAGGGATAGCGGCCCTAGTGGTCGGGGCGGAGTAGATGGCCCATAAGGAGGCGGCGACGGTGCATTGTGTGCGGAGGGTGGTTGCGGACTGGGACTGGGCGGAGGAGGCGTGGGCGAGGAGTTTCCCGGACAGCGTGGCCAAGAGGGAGGTGTGAATCTGGGGACTCAGGTGGGAGTGCAGGAAGGCCGTCAGCCGTTTGGTTAGGAGGAGGGGCGGCGTAGGTGCGGATAAGGGAGACATCGGGGATTGGGCACCCATGAATGACAAGAGCGCGTGTGCGTTAAGGTGATAGAAGTTGAGGCGATACGTGATGTTATACCTAAGTATGTAGGTAAGGGTAGGTAAGGGATAATAAGGCAGTTGCTGATTCCAGGTTGGGTTTGGGTTAATGATTAGAATTAACTTTTAATGGAGATATATACTCCGTATAGATGGGGCAGTTCTATAATTATTATTTCAAGGCTGGATCTGTTAGGTCTGCTGTCATGTGAGCAGAAATATTCTAAGATGTGTGTGTGTGTGTGTGTGTGAGTGTGAATGTGAAGAGTTAGCTTCCAGTGTTGTGACGTATGTTTAATTGGGCAGATTAATAAATCTCATCGTCCGCACCCAAAAGTACCTAGTAACGTCCACGTACTATTCACTTGGCCGGGCATTAGGTTATTTTAAGGGGCTCGCGTTGTGTCTATGTACAATCTACTGATAACTATACCTAGGCCGTTACATACAGCTCGTACTCCGTACTTCATATTCGTGGCCCGGGCTTGGCACGGAGACAACCTTAAAGTTAAATTGATATAGCTGAGTATAATACATACCACTAAACACATACCCCGCCTGCTCGCATAAGCCGTAGGTAGTTTCCAGTCCATATATGTCTACAACCTGTATATACTTAGGCATGTACGTGAATATTCTTGGTCGATATTGAGACTTCCTTTTAAGGTTTTTAACTAACCATATTACGGAGATGTAGGGTAGCGGAGAAGTTGAATATTAAGTACATCGGAAAAATTACATGATTACTGCCTGCGTATACAAAGTAGGTACTGACACTAACCAGCAACTGCTCGGTGCTGTCAGTCTATCCATCCTATATCTCTGTCCTATACTGTTATACTGTGGCAGGCTATCCGCTGTTAGGATCCCTTTTGCGTTTTCCGTTGTAGTTCGTGAGTGGGATCCCGAAGAGGCGGTCCTGCTCGTCCAGGATATAATCTCTAAGATCTTCGAGGTCGCGGTGCTTCTTTTCTCTGGCCGCGTCCTCCGCCGCCTCGCGCTGAACCTCTTCGCCGCGCATGACGATCCGCCGGTCCTCTACGTTGGCTGACGTCTCCCTAAAGTGGTAGTAGTGGCTAATGGCGCGCGCGTATAGGCCGCCCGTGCAGTGCGTGATAAGAGGACCGTGGTCTTTGTCACGCACCCACCCTGTTCCCTGCTCCAGCATCTCGAGCAACTCCGACAACGACATCTCCATCAGGCACTGCACGAATGTCCGCAATTCCAACGAGTAGTCCGCTAACCGCAGGTTGTCCCGTACCGATCGGCTGCGGATTGTCGTCATGTGGAATGACCCGTTGTACTCCGGCTTCACCATCATCGCCTGCAGCAGTTCGCCTAGCGCCCGGTATTCGCTGACGAGCGTGTAAGGCTGGTCATCCTGTGAGGTGAGAAATAACGTTAGTCTACGGCATACTCATCACTTGGCATGTAGTGGACAACCCTTAGAGGTGGCCGGACACTTACCATTGGTGGGTGGGAGTCTTTGTATTGCCAATCACGCTCGCGGAGCTCCTCTAGGGGCCTGAAGTTCTCGCCCTGTGGCGGGGCGGCGACGTAGCGGCCGTGTGGGCCTTGGGGCGGGGGCAATCCCCTGCGCTTTTCGTTCTCGACGTCGGCCCTGACGGCGACATGGCCTGAAACGAATGCGGCACCGGGATTGCCCAGCTTACAGAGCCCGTACGTCTCGGACCGCCGCGGATGCTGAAAGAAGACGTTCTCCGGCGAGATGTTGCGGTGCAGAATCATGTGCCAGTCGGGGTCCCACGGCCCCATCTCCACGAACCTCCCCAAGTCCTCGTTCCACTCCAGCGCCGTCGTGCCGTCGTGCAGCCACGCCAGCGCCTTAAGCAGCGAGCACGCCACGTGCCAGACCAGGGACTCCGGTAGGAACTTCGTCAAGGTGAGCTTCATCGCATCGGCGGCAGTTTGCTCCTCCGCATCCGTGACGCGCGGCCCGTTGTACGGATTAGGGATAAAGTAGTTCTCGAGTATCCCGGCGTCGCACAGTTCCCAGATGGCAAACCAGCGCTCGCGGCCGGGGGCGCCGCCGAAGTTGGTCTTGTTCACCTTGATCACTTCGATCAGCGACACGAGGTTCTCGTGGTCCCAAAGCTGTGTAATTTTGCTCATGATGCCATCTTCCAGGTCCGGCCGCAGCAGATCCCAGTTCTCAGTGCGACCATCGGGATGCGGCCGCTCCGGATCCCAATAGAGCATGTCCGTGATGTCGTGCGCCAAGTACTCCACCTTGGTGGTTCGGTGGTAGACCCTCCATACCCCGGGCCTCGTCTCCGCCACGAAGTCGTAGTCCAGCGCCGCCCCCAGCTCCGTGTAATACGGCGCCTCGTAGATCATGTTTGCGTAGTAGAGCGATCCCTTCTTTCTTGCCTTCCCGTTCCTCTATGCGTTCTTCTATGCCGCCTGGGAACCGTACGGCGTGAATACGGGCAAGATGGATCGAAAGAAAGAGAAAGCATGAGGGGGTTCAGTAGACAGGCATATCTGACCAGGCGACTCCTTTGATGCGCCCTGGCCCGCTCAATGGCTTTGTCTTCCATTTCCGGACCTCGTTGATCTGCATTCCACCTAGTCGCCTCTAGCAAGACTTGGACAGGCAACTCTTCGAAAGCGTCCGAATGTCAAATCGGCTTTCCTAGCCTCAGTCCCAATGCCTTATCGGGCGGGTTGCTGTTGCTATCGCTTACATTACCTCTTAACCTTTTACGGCACTGACGAAAGCAAGGGCCATCGCATACTCACTATATTAATCCTGCTATGGCAGATAGCATTCCCCACAACATGATGTGATTAGCACTGATGATGCGCATGCACTCAAGATGGGACCGCCTCGACACGGTCCTCTCATCAAGCTACCCAGTCAATTTGCCTGCCTTTCTATGTATGCAGTAGCTTCGAATTGCTCTAAGCCAATTGGGTGGAGGGGGAGTTCCGAAAGCGTCGAGTGAAGGTCTGAGGATAGTAAACATAGAGAGATATGCGTGTCAGAGCACTTGTGGGCGACATAAGCGCCTTCAATTTGAGACAAAGGCCGCGCGCGCAATCCATCTACATCCCAGGGACTCAGCGCGATAAAATAGCCGCCTTCTCGAACCAAGCGCCGCCCCCCCAGCCCAGGGTACTGTGCAGCTACTATGAAGAGCAGCGCGTCTGCAGTAAGCGCAAGACATTTGTTTTTTTCTTACCCGAAAAAAAAGAGACGAGTAATGTTACCGCGCTCGGCGATTAACAGAGATAGATTTTGGGAATCCTGTGTCTGGCACGGCACGGTTTCCCGCGGGCGTTCCAGCGCCATTTGTTTCACGAAACATTTGCCTATTCGCCCGCGTCCGTTCACCGACCGGCGGCCCGCCCACTCATGCGGCCACCCACATGGGCCCCTCTCTCTCTCTTCAACCTCCCACTACGGGAATGAGTTGTCCCCCTTTGAAATGGTAAATTGTTGTAGTTAATTAGACTTCCATTCGGGAAGTCGAATCTCCAGCTGCGGTGTCACGTCGACAGACTACTCGTTTGTCCTCTCACGTTACGAGCCGGCCTACCTCCCAAAACCGGCCTGCAACGCACCTGTCCACTTATTAGAATCAAGCGACAGGCCAAATGCAGCCCGGTAGATTGGCTGGGCTGGCTGCCTCGAAAATATCTCAAACCGGACCAAGGCCTGGCGCTAACGGTTTCGAGGATGTGTGCCTGCATCTCATTATCGTCGACTGCCAATCAGAGGGACCAGAGGACGTCTCCCCCGCATTATTCGCAAGAAATCCCCCTGGTTATCTGTCAGGGGGGGCTGGTCGGGACTAGAGGGGCAGCAGCAAGGGGTCTGGGAAGAACCCCTGTCTTGCCCGTGCCTATCTTCCGACGTCAAACACCATCCCTCTACGGATATGCGGTTACTTGGTCTAGAATGGATGCTAATTGATTGATATTCCTCCCGCGCAGATGGTCGCGTTAGCACATGTTCCGGGAATAGTAGTAGTTATTGTGTGTTCTCTTTCCCCTTATCTGGTTTTCTGGATATGTTACTTCCTCCCCCTCCATCTTCTCTCCTTCCCTTCCCTTCCCCTCCCCTCCCTTTTGTCTCATATTCCACGGAACGCTTTCGTGCGGAAAAAAATCAAAGGGAAAAAGAAGATGATATGAGAGGACTCTCCGTCGTTCTCTAAGGAAAACTCGTCGATATCGAATGATTTCTTGCTTCACTTCCTTCGCTCATTTGGTAGAGGCCCGCTCTTTTTATTAATCCCCCGCCGTTCGACCTTTTTTTACTCTTTTTTCTGTTCGACACTCGGACAAACCTGACACACACCCCTTCCCTCCCATTTACTATCGGACGAAGAGGCCAGCTCCGTGTGTCAGCCTTGTCGGGCGTTACCAAGGTCCCGGGGCTCCACTGTCAACTTGCCAAGTTGCGTTACTTGCACTCTCTACACTAGATTCACACAGTATTAGCAGTTACTATTCTGCGTACTCGACTACTCTCGTTACCTACGTCGCGAGGCCGCCGCTCCTCTTGGAGAAGTTTCCCCCCCTTCTCTTTCCTTAGCCTCACAGCTTCTTTTTTGCGTGGGCTCAGAATCCCCTTCAAATCATTCCTTTCCCCCCCATTGCATCACAGCCGGTCTGTTGTTTCGCGGGCGAGCGACGACTGTATAAAACGATTTGGGTGTCCGGCTGGCACGTTAGAAAGCCGGCGACGTTAGCGACACCGTCGTTCCTGGTTCTTTTTTCTTCCTCCTTTTTTTTCCTAGTTCCTTCTTTTCCTTTCTTGGATATTTTTTCTTGTTTTTTTTCTATGTTGCATTACTTGTAATTAATTCTCTTCGATCTGGCTGGCTGGTCTCCATGCCCCCGGAACCAGCTTTATTTCTTATTATTTGCTTCCTTTTTCCGCATCTGACGACTTCTTGATACCCTCTTCGATCTTAACTCTACTTGCTACACTTGTCTTCTTTAAGTTTTCAATTGGGTTGAGATGGGGTGTTTTGGAGGAAGGCACGAGGTTGAACCCCGGCCTGAGCAGAGATGGGACGCCATCGTAAGACTTTTTGCGATCCAACATTTGCGCCCGGCGCACCTGGCACTAACGAACATTGTGTGGTAGTGTCTCAGGGACTTCAAGTCCTCTAACTGCTGGACCGCGCTCGCCTATGGTTACCTTCACTTCGGCATCCTGCTTTCCGTGGCTGTCTACGGCGTTGATACCTTCACGGCCGTCAACTTACTGGCCTTCAACACCTGGTCGTCGTCTGTGCCGCCTTCACAGATCATCCCGTTCGACGTCTCCAAATGGATCTTCTCCATCTGCATCATTGCCTCGTTCGTCAACCTGGTCCTGGAGCACATCCGCAGCTTGCGGGTCAGGAAGCGAGGCAATGTTGCCGAGTGCTACCTCGACAACCTCGCTGTCCGTATGGAGAGTATTCGATGGGGTCGCGGCCAGGGCTGGAGGCGCTTCCTGGTCTTCGCCGAGCTGACTAAGTCTAAGAAGGGCGCCGAGTACGTGGCGCTCTTCACGTACTTCAGCTTCCAGTGTTAGTGCATTTTGATTGTCTATCCCACGGTGCATTGAGGCGCCCGGTTACTGACGAGGGATTGTAGCATGGATCCGAGTCATCTTCTGCTCGGGGCCTCGCCAGGTCATCAATGCATTTACACTCTATTCGATCTACAGTGTGGAGCTTAACCCCGAGGACAACTCCTCCGTCGCACGGACTCTCGACGGCTTCTTCACCAACATCGGCTACCTATACCGGGAGAACAACCAGCAAGCCATCATCCTGTCGGGCATGTTGTTCACGCTGGTAATCTGGGTATTTGCGGCACTGTTCCTGCTGACGGCCGTGCTCTTCTACGTTTTCTTCCTCTGGCACTACATCCCCCAAAAGGACGGCGGACTGAAGGGCTACTGCGAGCGCAAGGTCAACAAGCGGTTGAAGAGCATCGTCATGAAGAAGATCACCAGGGCCCTGGAGAAGGAGGAGCAGACGCTGCGCCAGGTCGGCCTCCGCGCCGCCCGGAAGACCGGCGAGAAGCCTCCCGTGGAACGCCAGGCCACTCTCCCCCACCTCATGGGCGACGGCGACGACAAGCTGCCCAGCATGCCCACGCTAACCCGCACCGAGACGATGAGCACCCTCCCGGCGTATACCTCGCGGCCGACTACCCCGATGCAGCAAGGCCCCTTTGACATGAAGCGGCCGATGCCCGCGCGACACGGAACGCAGCTGTCTGTGAGCAGCACTTCGTCGAACGCGCCGCTGATGATGAACCGGGCCGGCTCCCCAGCTCCGAGTTTGCCACCGGTCGACTTCAACAATGGGGGCGGCTTCCCCCCTCCGATGCGGCCTCCGACGGCGGGCTCGACCCGCAGCTTCGGGAGCCGGGGTTCGCCGGCGAGCGGGCGGTTCCCGGTCACGGGTCCCGGGTTCGAGATCCCGCGCACCGCGAGCCCCGCGGCGTACTCGCCGGACGGACTTCCCCCGATGCCAGAGCGTGTCCGCTCTCCCGCCGCGGGCATGGACCCCTACGGGGGCGGCCGGCCCGTGCCGCGCCAGGTCGCGCAGCTTAGCGGCCGCCCCGCACACGCCCGCATGCGCAGCAACGAGAGCAGCCACAGCGACTTCATGAGCCCGCCCACCTCGGCCGGCTACCCCGTTTCCCCCGCCTACAGCAACAACGGCGTCGGCATGAGCCCCGCGTACCCCTCCGGCGGTGTTCGAAGCGCCACTAGCCCGCTACCCCCGCCGGGATCGGGTCCGATGCGCCCGCAGTTCGCGCCGCAGCGTAATGTCAGCACGCCCGAATACTACTCGAATAACCAGGGCCGGGGGCAGGGCAACAACATGGGATACGATTACGATGTCGAGTCGCAGCGCAACTACCGGGGATACTGAGGTCCGGTGCGGCGTGGATGGAATGGAGTGGGCTTCTCTTACGATGAGGATCTAAAAACATAGCTAAGGTGTTTAGACGGCGAAGAAATGCATCTACACATACATAACACATACATGTAACCGATATACCAACGTAATCTAACCTAACGATGAATCACATTGCATGATAGCCTTTACATATATACGTATGTATATGCTTATAGACAGCAGCCAAGCGTCTGTATAATATCCCATAACATCTCATTGGGCTTCTTATGTGCATATTATCATGTACAGGACTTAGTCTGGGATGCTACCCGTTCAGATCCCCGGGCACATCTCTCAACGTTTCATCTTATGACAGGACCTCACCCATCCACAAGCTCAAAGGTTTACTGGCTGGATGGCGGTTGAGAGCCTCCAGTGTTTAGCCCCCAAATTTGGTAGTCTTGTAAACATTCTCCTCGATATACCAGCTATCAAACTAGATGGGTAAGAGTGGGTAACGTGTCTGTTCGTTACAATATATATTTTGGAACGGACTGGGTCCATGTCCGAAAGACAGCACCTAGCTATTACAGATGGATACCAATCTAGTATCATATTAGAATCTAATCTTTTTACTGGAGCATCCTACCAGCGCAGTAGGCTGATGAAAAGTAGTCGGGATATCGATCACGTCTGAGATTTAATATATATATCAATGATGATGATATAAAGGCTTATGCCGACGAAGTTCCTACAACGAATTGAGGTGCAATTCGGGCCAATTGAATTTCTCATACCCGAAGAATCCATGAGCTTTCTTTGTCCAGCGAGGTTAAGCGATGCGCAAAGCCTGCGCCACGCCGGAGAGATCTGGAGTTGGGCACCACGTGTTGGACCGACAAATGTATGGTGTGCTCGATGGAATACATCAGTGGATATATATAAGCGGTCTTGACGGCTGGTGTGCATCTTGTTGGAGCGTGGAGATGCAATGCCAGCAAACCTCATCTGATAATAGATATGCCTGCCTCCCTTGCGAGACGCATATCATCATCGCCGCGAGCCTGGCTTGCCAATTCTTACAGGCCAAGAAGATGCAGGCCTTGTCCTCGTTCTCTAGCAACTCAGGCCAAGCTTCGACAGCGGCCAGCGGTAGTCTATCATAATCATATTTCTTCAGAGGTCCGTGGTCGCAGCCGGGCTGGGTTGATTGTCTTGTAGACATGACTTCTTTGCTAGTCAGGTCTGAGTCTGTGGGCCAGCGGCGAATGAGCGCTCGAGACTTCTGCATTGTAGCGAGTATGTCAAGATCTGCGATCCACTCCCCCCTGCTATGAAGCGACACGACACTTTCTAGCAAGTAAAGCTCCTTGTCCTGTGCTCCGCTGTATCCAACATCGAGCTCCAGCACCCATCCCGTGAACCACAAGTGGAGTGAGCTATGCTGAAAACAGTCCCGCGGGATGCCGTCCCATTTATCAAAGTTCATGAGGCGCCAACTATCTAATCCCACGCTCTTAACTCGGGGTCGTGAAGGTGGGATGAGCAACGCCGTTCCTGGCCGGCCGATGTTGCCCATGATATGTTTGATTGTGTGCCTTTCGGAAGCGGTTGGGTCCGTAATGAGATCTGCCGATATAAATAACGAATTGCCACTGGAAATAGCCATGATGTTATTCAGCCTAGTTGGCGCGACGTCGAATAAGGACTCAAACCACAAGATACAGGAGTACGTCTGGCTGGTGTCCATGTCGACCGGGACGAGGCTTTTATGTAGCAATTTTTTTGCTGCAACCTTAATCATGCGCAGCTCCAAAGCCTTCCGCTCATTCAGTTCTTCCATGTCAGGCTCGTCCATTTCTTGCACTTCAGGATCGTCCATATAGTCCATGTCGTCCATGTCGTCCATGTCGCCCATTTCGTCCATATCGTCCACTTCAGAGAATAAATTCATTTCCTCCACCTCAGGATCATATATTTCCTCCGTGTCAGAATCCTCCATGTCAAGAGTCTCGTGGCTACGTGGTGGGCGTAACTCGCTCAGGAAATCGCTGTTGGGATCAATCTCAGCAGGAACTGAGGTCGAATTATCCTGAGTGGGGTTGAGCAGAGTATCGTCAACGTTCTCTGCGCCTTGGCGGAAAGCTTTAGAATTATCTTGTGAGTGAAAGCTACCCAACGCTTCGTCTGGCGCCTTAGCCTTAACTTCCATGGCGTCGTCCGCCGTAGTAGTGTTTGGCAGTCCCACAGTTTTAACCCATTCGGATTTGGCCAGTTGGTTTTCGAGGATACGAACATCAACTGTTGCTCTGGGGAGACCTTCATATATAGAAACCATGATCGAATAGGCCCGCAGGGAGGAGCGATAAGACTCCTCGAGAGTTTGAAGGGATTCTGAAAGCGCCTTGGCCATGAAATCGGGCTCGAAGGCATCCTGATCAGTGAGATCACACAGTTTCTCGAATGTGATACGTGAGGTACTTGGCTTTGCGTGATCCATCCGAATGAACATGGCTGCTACCTCTGGCTCGCCCACCCAATATTCATAATGCTTCACTGGCCCGTTCCAATGATCATATTGGCGTTTCAATGAGCGCACGAACTGTGGGATTCCCCAGATAACCCTCCGACCCTTGGTACTGCGGACGAGACTCATCAACGGCTCGTCTTCGATGGATCGAACTTGTTCTCCAAGGGCTATATACTTTTCCCTCTGGGCAAGGATTGCATCGTCTGTTTCTTGGTAAAGGCGCACCCGGCCAGTCGCTCCACTTCTAGAACTGGTAGTTCCATGAACAGCAGAGACCCGTCTTTGGCCATACATCCATCGAACGTGACAAGTATTAGGCTTCGTCTCTTCGGGGGATGCTGCCCGCTTTCCGACACTTCTTTCTTGAGGCACTGCCGAAGCATATTCCTCCATTAATGTTTCCTCGTTCACATATCGAATGATCGCGCGATCCCGCCCCATATCAGTAGCAGCTGCTAGAGACCTCATGATTTTCAGTTTATATTCTGTGCTTCGAGTCATTTCAAGGACTTTCTGCACTTCGCCTAGACCAAAGAATGGAGTGGATGGTCGGCCGAGGAAACCTGGACACCTCCTGCCGAGGTTCAACAATTGGGCATTGATCTTTCGCTCCAGCTCTACGGAGGCCAGGAACGAGTCTGCAGCGCGTCCAAAGATGGCAAGGGAAGACTTCTCAGCCACCTTGAAATCATTCGGAATGGCTGATATGATAGTCTTCGACATCCACGCCACCCATTTGATCGCTCTTTCAAGTTGGCGATCTGGAACTCGCCAACCACCAAGTAGGCTTCCGAGAACGGCCATTTGAAGTTCTGCAAGATGTAATCTGGATCCTTCCTTTCTGATGATTGCCGTCCTTGTGACAGGGTCTCCATAGAAGCGAAGGTGGGCCAGAGGTAGGGACCACCGAAGCCCATTAGGTTGGGTAGTTGAGTTCAATGGTTGCTGCATTCCTATGGTCAATATACCATTCTCAGGGACGAGAGGGTCTGCCTGTCGGACTATCTTGCTCGCAACCAGCACATTGAGGTCGGGATAGATATGCCACGATGAGAGGGCCAAAAGTATGTCGCCACTGGGCATTGATATTGGGGAGTTGTTCACGAGCGCCTCCATACCCTCGAGTCCTGTTTTCCAGGCTTTGATGACACTTTCATATAGCCCGGGCTTTGAGTTTACTGATCTGTCGAGGTTGCCAATGATTAAAAGCAGTTGTTTCTGTTGTACAGCCTTGCTGGAATCTGCAATGCGTATCCACGCTCGGGCACTGGCATCCCATTCCGCCAAATGTGACCTATCGATCTGCTGCTGGGAAGCGACGAGCGTCTCCAAATGCATGGATCCGGTTCCGTCAAATGAGGCTTGGATCTCTCTGCGCCGGCTGTCAAGGAGTTCAACCCAGATCGACGTCGCTTCCGGCGCACTCCACATCCTCGCGAGCATACACGCTAGCAAATGGACCTGGATGGCGCCTACACCCGAGGTCGCACTAGCCCAGATGCTTGTGCCATCAATTCCAGCTTGCTGTGTGAAGATACCGAGAGAACCTGGCGCCTTGTCGGTCGATTCTTTGGCTATCTCGGAAGCGCGAAGACCGTACCGCCTGATCAGTTCAGGCGTCTTTGGAAGAACAGACTCGAAGATGGCGCCGAGTCGGCGAGCCGTAAGATGGATCATTCCATGCTCAGCCATATCCCTTCTTGTGGGTTCCAGACACCGTCCCAAACCTTGAAATTCTTGAGGTGCGGGGACTTTGATAACTGAAAAGTCGAAGTTGACAGCCGCAAGCGCCTGAGTCGATTCAAGCACAGTAGAGATACCTGCGAGGGTCAATCGTCCGATGCCTGCCATCTTAGATGCTTGGAAGATGAAGAGGTCCAAGTGAAGTCGACGGGGAAGTAAGCTTGAAATTAACAACAACTTCATATAGGTGAGAAGGCTGTCCCCCCCTACAGAATGCGGGGAATGCATGATAATATAAGGGGGGAACACCTAGAAGAGGCCCACGAGTGTTCATGTAACCCTCCGTCGAGGACATAACAAGGAGGGTTGCCAAGGTGAGATCTTTAGTACACTAAAGTCACATTTCCCATGTCCGCAAATTGCCCCCCTCCTATTTTCATAGGTAAGAGATTGCATAAACATGCTTACGGGCTTGAATACTCGACCTATAAGCACTTGGATTCTACATGATGCATAATATCGATACGCCTCCGAAGCAACGCAGCACTCACGATATGTATGGGGGAATCTGTTACTCTGACCATTGTTCTCCAATTTTAAGCCGTGTCCTACTCGTGTTGGGAACCATTGGGCCCTTTGGGTTATTTTGGTCTCGACAGCCTCACCAGTACTTGATATGAAGATGTCCTTGCCAGGGGTCTTGATGCTGTGGGGAAAGGGGTAACAGAGGAGCTGAGCGAGTCAAATCTTAGATAAGGTCTAATATATAGTTCCCTACTTCGTTACCTTAGTATTGCCCATGATTCTGCTATTGTCATATGAAAGAAAATCCCAGTTGTATCCCCTCTTGCACACTATCAGTGGCAAAACCCAGTTCTGGCAGCTTAACACACCTTTATTCATGATGTTGTCCAAGAATTGGAATGGGAACTACTATTTGTAACGCTTTCAACAACGTTAAAACATGTATAAGTCTGCCCTGAACTCTTCAGAAAGATGGACAAATTCGCCCCCGCAATTGCGCTTTCATGTGGAAACATGTAGGTTTGACTGGAGAGGACCCTCGCGAAACAGGCCTCGAAGACGGCCGAGATTCAGACGACCAGCCTCATTGCGAGTAGCATCGCCGCGCACGGGAGCTGGGTTGGAAGCTGACGTACCAAGGACCGGGTATAGATCCACATAATTGGGATGTTGTGATAACGGTCGTTTTTATCTGATTGTAATTTCACCGATATACACGGATATATTTCCACTGTCCTCTCACTCCTTTCGGGCCAGGTTACTGTCCAATCAATGGAGGTTTCGATTCCGGTAATGTTCGTTACATAATCTCTTCTACTGAAGTAAAACCTCATCTTTTTCACCCTATCCGTCACTACCTATCTAGGTACTGTTTAACCTATGCCCAACCAAGCAACTGCGGATTCACTCGCTAAGTAAGTTGAGCAACAGCATGTTAGTTATGAAGTAGGATCTCAACCACAACAACCCACCCGCCGCGTCTTGTCGGTCGGTGTAACTACTAAGTAGCTAAATAATCCAGATAACTTAGGGACTCGCGTATGTTTGAATGTTGAGACACCCTATCAAGAGAGGTGGGTTTCTGAACCTCCCACGAGATTCATAAGTCACACCTGGGTAAGGAGAGGAGGGCTTTAAGAGGCATCCGCGCAAAGTCCAACTACATACCTGAAATAGACCCCTGCCTGTGTTGCCCACCATGTATGGGGCGCCGCCACCAACATGTGGCACTGCCGAAAAAAACTCAAAAAAACCAAACACACAGCCTGACAGCCAAGGCCAGGCATGCCCAGACTCAAAACGGGATTCCACCCCTACTACGAAGTAGAAGAAGCAAAGAGGTCAAAGCCTACAACGAAACTTGGATTGTGCGCAGCATCCATGGATGTATCCATATATCAGAACTGACAGGAGTTGGGAGCCTCAGCTCAAACCCTCGGAAACAACCTTGAATATGCATGGATACTTTTAAGTGCCCTAAACAGACAAGGAGACGACGATCAACTCACCCCACATCATTCTCGGATCCGGCACGGTACGTTTGGCTGACTTGCCGAACTCCATGATATGCCTATACATGATCTGATCGTCATCTCAGGACAGACGACATGGTGCAGAGTTGCCTACGATAATGACTATTCTTTAAGTGGTTGTTTAAGGTTGAGCCCTCCTAAGTAGGATCTGCCTAGGTAGGTAAAGTTATCGGGGGGTGCATGCCTGGATGGATACATACCTAAGTCGGGTACCTAGGTGCGTGACTCAGCAGTAGGGACACAAGCAAAAGCCACCTACATAACTGCGTAACAGAGCCCACCTTGGAACAAAGCCCGACCTCGGGATTAATTCCTTGATGTACCTGGAAACTGGAAATACTTACTCCGGCCATACTTATGTAAGTATATATGCAAGTACCGAAGCGAGATATCCCCCGCGCAGGAAAAAGGGTCCAGCTGCTTTAAGTACAGTGGCCCTATGGGTTGAAGGGCTCCTGGCTCGTCCACTAGGACGTTTCGGGGCCCTGACTTACACTGTGGCTGCCGGCCAGGGCAGGCCGGACCCCCCACCGTCAGGTCTCGTGCAGGCCTTGAGGGGGGGGGGGTTTGGGGAGTGCGGGCTGCAAGTGCCAGACGGGCATTGTTCCGCCGAATGCTTTGTGTGGGAAGGGAAATGTGTACATATACATACATACATACCTATATGTATCTGTATATACCTAAGTATACTTACTAGACTTGCCTACTTACATGTACCCATGCAGATATACAAGGTATTGTAGGCAGCTAAAGCCACTATATGGATACTTATTATGTACTTTCGACTAATGGAAAATTTGCTAAGGAAAAGAGGTACCAGATCGGTGCCACCATTCCTTAACAAAAGCACCAGTTATGTATGTATTATGGCATGCTTTCTTCCAGGCAAGGTTCCAGTCTCCAATGGCCCCCGGAGCTCGGTTGATCATCTATGGATGCTAATAGGCAAAGCAACTCTAAACTTCTACGTAGTACATCCATCCATCCATCCATGGATACCTCATGTATTATAAGGTGAGTAGTAACCTTACATAGAAGCCTTTCGGTTCTCTCTCAACCTTATAACTTCTATGAAGTACTAAACCTTAGAAATCCCTTTTTTCCTTCCATCTTTTTCCTTTCCTTCATAAGATACAAAAACCGAACTTCCCACTCGTCTTAAACACAAAGAAAGAAATAAGAAGAAGAAGAAAAAAATTTAAGAAGAAAAGACAGACAAACATATAGACGAACAGACAGCTAGACAACTACCTTTTTCCCCCTTAGTCTACATGTTAGCCTAGCTCTCTACTTTAGCATCTCTCCGTCACATACTCTCTCTGTGTTTCCCTCACATTTACGATCACATATCATAAGCCACAATAACTGAGCTATTCTATCTCCAGCCATTATTCGCTTTTTATTTTATTTTAAAACTTGAACAATCTGGATTCCTCATATAATTTATTCAGTCCCCCGTGTAACACCGCAACCTTGATCCCTCAAACTCTCTTCGTTTTATCATTGCTATCATTGCTATTACTGCCATTACCCCCGCCACCATGAATCCCAACAATGGTACCGCGGGACTCGCCCAGACTGGCGCTTCCGCCATGACCCTCGATACCTACAGATTTCCAGCACACAGGCTGCTCAGGCAACAGACCGATCCGAACCGCACTCCTCTTGTCCTCGTGGCATGCGGTTCATTCTCGCCAATTAGTATGTCTTTTTTCTTTGCTTTGCTTTACTTTTCCTTTTATCTTTCTAGTCATCACGCAAACACCACCACCCGTGGGCAGGCAAGCAGGTGACTTGACTATATTCATTTGTAATTTATTATGGCGCAATTCCGAAGTTCCGAGACCAGCAAAATTGCCGAGATGCGAGAACCGCCGGTTACCCATACCCATACCCACGCCCATGCCCATGCCATTCATTTGTTGTAAAGCCAATCCGAAAATGAATGAACAGCGTTACTAACCTCGGTTTCCCTAACCAAACTAGCCTACCTTCATCTACGGATGTTTGAGATGGCTAATGACTATGCCCGGATCAACACACAATTTGAGGTAGTTGGCGGCTACCTGTCGCCCGTATCTGATGCTTACAAGAAAGCCGGCTTGGCACCATCAGTCCACAGGTCAGTCGTGGAGAATATATATATATATATATATATATATTCACTAAACCCCCCCTTTCGCGTGTGCTATCAACATCTTGAACAGTCTATGCTGACCCGAGATGCCGTTTACCAAGGGTCCGCATGTGCGAACTGGCCGCCGAGGAGACGTCGAGCTGGCTTATGGTCGACCCGTGGGAAGCTGTCCAACCCGATTTCACCCCGACCGCCCAGGTATTAGACCACTTCGAGACCGAAATCAACCAACGCCTTGGTGGCGTCCTCAGCGCCGATGGCCAGCACCGACGCCCTGTTAAGATTATGCTGCTCGCCGGTGCCGATCTCATTGGCACCATGTCAACCCCTGGCGTATGGGCCGAGAAGGATCTCGATCACATCCTGGGAAGCTACGGCGCTGTACGTGCCATCTTAAAAGAACACGGCCGCGGAGTCCCCCGGTCATATGCTAACAGAATTTGTGTAGATGATCGTAGAACGTAGCGGCACGGACATGGACGAGGCTCTGGCCAGCCTGAAGTCGTGGGAGGACAACATCCACGTCATCACGCAGATGATCCAGAACGACGTGAGCAGTACCAAGATCAGGATGTTCCTCAAGCGGGACATGAGCATCGAGTATCTGCTGCCGCGGCCAGTGATCCAGTACATCCAAGAACATAACCTTTACAACGGGGACGACACGAACCCGACCCCAAAAGACAAGCAGAAGGCTTCTCAGTGATGTGGGAAGCCGCATGAAGTTACACACACCATAATACAGAACGCGAATTTTAACTTGGGACAGCTAGCAGTATCTGAGCTTGTATCGCCCTACTTCCCTACTTAACCTGCTCACGTAACTTTCTTTTGCTGTTGGGGCGGTCTATCCTCTCTTTCAGCACCGTTACCTATCTGCTGGGATTACGTCAGAACAAAGACAAGACGTCGGGTTTGAATCTGATGTTCTTTTTTTTTTCTGCTGTGGTTATCTTATCGCGTCCAGGGATCGGGTCGACAGGGGATGGCACGGTTGGCTGGCGATTGGTCTCCTACGGCTGTGGCGTCGCCGTTGCAATGCACATCTGCAATGGCGGTTGGGTTATGCGGTAGGGGGGAGACGTCATGGAGGGGTACTTCTACGTATATGAGTTTTTGTTCGGCCGCCTGCTGCTCAAACCCGTCGTCGTGGCACCCCCCTTGCCCTCCCGAGAAAAAAGATGCTCCAATCATTATCCCACATGTCAACCACTGACCCGGTATGACGTTTGTGTATAGAGACGGGTGCCAGATCAATTTTGGCTACTGCCTTTGGGGCGAAGTGAGGCTGCGAGGATGGAAATCTAAAGTTTCTTCATCTAGCGCACGCTACTTTTCTTTTTCTTTCCTCCTTTTTTTTTGTTCTCTCTTTTCGGGGTGTGGGGGTGGTGAGGGGGGCCGAACGTGAAGCACCGAAAGCACGAAAGCACGAAATATGTACGAAGCACTCCTTTGAAGAAAGAAAGAAAGAAAGAACGAACGAACGAAAAGGAAGAGAGAGAGAGGAAGAAAAGACGAGACGGGATGGAGAGAAAGGGTGGTCCGCCTACCTGCTTGTCCAACATATCTTGTTACGCAAGATAGGTGACAGAGCTCAGGAGAAAAGCGGACAGAGGAAATAAGAACTGGTGGTGCGCGCTTTATAAGTTATAATGATGATTTACGTAGCAGAAGCGGCAAGGCGACGCCCTGCGATCAAATAGTTAGATACCATACATATATCCGTTCATACACGTATGTATATATATATTTATATATGCACCCAATGCACTACTGTACGCAACAAGACAAAGCATAGAATGTGCGGTATGGAATACCGGGTAGGCAGGCAGTCTGTCCAGGCCACAGTAACCGAGGAATAGGTTCTTTCCGCGATACGATGCGATGTGTTGCACTGCACTGCGATAATAAGGCTCGTAGCGTCGTATCTTTGCCACGGAGTCAGTCGCTGGTAGTCGTGGCTACTCTATATGGCGGCTACGTAAGTTCAACCAAAAACCCTACTTGGGTCGTTACTTGATAATACCTAGGTAGATCGATGGGTGAATACTATTGCAGGCCGTTACATATGCCTGTTACCTCCAGTAAGACTAAATCTTATAGCTAGTAGGTAGCTAGGACGTCTGATAGGCCTCATAATAGAGATACTGATATAGTACATAGTATAATTTATTCGTTGGCTTTTCTGTGAAGTTCTTGTATAAATCTAGCAAAATAATTCACGGGGACGAGACTTTAGTAGGTATGAGGTCATAAGCTGAATGGATGATGATGATAATAAGTACCTAAGTAGGCAGGTAGGTATAGGTTCGGGTGAAGTGCATTGGCGGCGGGACCTGGGCGCAGGCACGTAAACGAGTGCCTTTTCCCAGGTTACTGGAACATGATGTTTGTTAAAGTCTCTTTTTAGTTATTTGTCATTTTATTTCGTCGTTTTCTGTCTCCTTTATTTATTTATTTTTTCTCTTTCTTCCTCTTTCGTCCGTCCTCCTTTTGTTATGGTTCGAAATGATCCCCGGGTCCATGGGAAGCCGGCTGTTGCTATTTGCTGAGCCTGGTAAAGTTTTCGAGTGCTGCATTCCTCGGTCCTCCCCAACGAAAGTGAAGGGGTTCGGCCGAGTGTATGCAGAAACTCAATCATGTCTTAGAAAACTAAAAAAGAAAAAAAAAACTTAAGTGAATGAATGCAACCTCCTAACTCTCAGGGCTCTTTTTCTCCTCTCCAATCAGACACCTTCATTAAGCTTCGCTCGCCCTGGGAAAACCCCCTCAGAGGCCTGAGGCATGGCTGCCTGGCTGCTTGCTGCCCGTCTATCCATATACCTAAGTAGGCATCGTATTAGTGCCTCATGCAGAGAGACACATATCTATCTAACTATCCCGAGGTCCATCTAACCGTTCCATCCCTCTGTTTGTTGCCTTGTCATCTGTTCATTCTTCCACCTGTTATTATATATTATTACAAGGTAGAGCAAGGCGAGACGAACCACGTAGTTATATCGATGGAGCTGATGCGACCTCTCCCTTTTCTTCATGCCATGTACATACTCGCATGAATGAATCTGTGGCTTGGTCTAAAGCCATTCGTTCATCTCAACCACATCTTGCACATGTGACTGTTGTTGATTCCTCCTCATTAGGTATCCAACAGTTTGGTGCGCAACCGCTTGTCCGATATCCGATATCCAGTTTTCTTGCTTCGTCATTCCGATTGTTATGTAACGGGTTGGGCCGTCATCGCTATTAATCCCTATGTAGAGAGGAAAAGGAATCCTTGCCCCCTTCATTCATCCTTGCCAGTTTCGTTTGAGCCTCATCCCGTATCACCCACCCGTCTTGCCGTCTACCCATCTATCCCGTCTATCGATCGATCTACCCGCCGGTCTTCGGTCATCATTTGGCACATACATGTAAACTTTCATTCAACGACCTTCCCAAAAGCGAGGAAGAACTCTATTTTGATCATTTGATGTCGGACTTTGGGTCGACGGCGAATCTGATTATTGAGCACCGCTCCTCCGTGGTTTCGATATTTTCCTTAAACATCTTGTCCATCTCATCACTTATCCTCTTCAGTCTGCTGCTCGCGCCGAGCTGGAGTCGTGCTGAGTGAGACGGTCCCGCCTCCGAGTGAATCGGACTTGGCCAAGCGGTTAAATATCGATTTCCCGGATGCTCATTCACACGCACTCGAACAACCCAGTAAACCCAGACGCAAGATAATCATCAAAAAAGTTAGTTGGGCCATCTAAGTTTGTTCGTGCCTGGGTGTTTTGAGAGAACCTTAATCCCCCCAAGGCTTTAACTGCTTGCTGTCTTTACTGTCCCGTGCTCGTACTCTGTCTCTAACCTATCCACCTTCCACCCGTCGCCGGTTACATCAACACAAGGAAACATCTCGCTCATCGCACAGTTCGGAATAAGTTCTACTGCTTTTTTATCGATAAATACATGCCTTTGACGATACCATTTGATAAAATTCAGTGTTTCTTCTATTACATCTATTACTACCTTTGATTCACCCCAAAAGTGGAGGTTATTCATTCACATCATCTTCCCGTTGTCAGCATATTCGTAGGTCGGAGAGCTCTGGTCAATCCACCATTGCCGTCATCATCGTCGTCGTCCTTCCAAAGAATTATCATTACGTAACTTGTATAAGTACCATCATCATGGATTTCGACGACGATAACCCGCTCTTCACGGGCCTCATGATGGCCGACAGCCAGATCAGCGAACTCGACCTAGCGCCCCAAAGACCAAATGCGCGATACAGCAGTAGCTTCAGCAACAGGAGAACCGCAAACCCGCCCCGACATGCTGATCGAGGTAGTGGCAAGCGACACACCCCCCATCGTCAGTCCGGCCACGAGGACTTGTCGCCGGAGCCCCTACCTTTTGCCATGTCACCGGATCCAACTACACCATCACGTCCTAAATCCAACGGCGCCAAACACGATGACTTCGACTCCGATTCATGGGAAGACGATGCCGGCTTTACGCCTCAAAGAAACATGCACGCCCAGCACAGTACACCAGGCACCTCTTACTCCAGTAGCAAGTACTATTCCGCATCACCACCGCCATCCTCGCTACCGTCGTCGTCGAGTAGAAGCAGCTCGCAGCAGAGACAACAGCAATCAACGGCGATGGTAGCAGTCCAGCACCTAGTCCAGGTGGCGAAGTTCGGCGTCGCCGCCTCCGGCCGCTTGGTCACCCTCGCACGAGAGAACCAGCACCTGGCCGTCGAAGCAGGACACCAACTCGACTCGTATGTACTGCGTCCCTGCTTGAGGGCCAGCACCGACCTCGCGCGGGTTTACTGCCCCGAAGTCACGCGGGCGCTGCGCGACGCCGAGGAAAAGCTGCGACGTGCCATCGCCGGTGGGCGGGGCCCGGGCCCGGGCCGGGGCTCGCGTTACGCTGGAGCCCGAGGCGCTAGGGGTTCCGGTAGGCGCGGTGCTGCAAGCCAGGGTGATGGCGCGGCGGAGTGGACGAGCGAGAGGGAAAGGGAGAAGGAGGTCGTCCGACTCAAGGACCGCGTCGTCGAGCAAGACGCGCTCCTGCGCGACTGGCATCAACAGGTCCGCCGTCTCCTACGCGAGCGGGAAGCGCTGAAGCGACGGTTGAATCAGGGGCAGCAGCCGCCGGAGACGACAGCGGAAGCCCGTGAAGGCGAGCCGGAGCCGGCGCCGACGCCGGATTTCTCCGCGGCCGGCGGGGCGGCGACACGTCCAGAGGACTTATCGGGGGCGGGAAACCCCCGCCAGGCCGCCACGCAGCAGCAACAACAGTTCGCGGAGCAACTAAGACAGCTGCACGTTCTTGTGGATCAGCTCGTCGTTAATGAAGAGGTGAGTTGTTTTCAGACCCACCCGCCGCCCCCGTCTTTCCTATCATTTATGCCGCGCCACCCCACGAAAACCCCACCTTTACCCCCTTTACATGCATGCATTGCCTCTTCATATGGTCTAGACCCGTACTAAAATACTGTGTCAAGGTAATGGGCCCCGAATATAACGACGACGACCTCGCGCTTGAAGGAGATCGAAACGGGGGAGGAGGTCGCTCCGAGGGGCATGATCCCTTCGGGCCGCTCGGCGGCGATGACGAGGACGATGAGGAATGGACACTGCTCTGAAGCCCTCGCTTAGTCTATGACCTCAAGATAAGAAGGAACGAGAGGACAACGACTGGTTTGGGTAGTTAAAACTAGACAATATGGGCGGTTCTCTTGTGGCGCTCTTGGTTGGGCGGCGGGCAGGCGAGGCGCTGGGACTGAAATTTAGTGAGCCACACCCTGTTATTAAATATATATATATATATACACCATACCACCCATGAATACGACCAATCACCAAAACAATAAAATTGTAGAGGAGACATTCGTCGTTTCAGACAATGGTTTTGACGTCTTTAAACTTCATGGATGAAAATACCGAGAAGTAATCGTGGGTTCATCTTTCGTACTCCAGGCGGGGTATGAAAAGGACTTTTCGAAACTAATGGTGTTAAAGACTAATATCATATCATACCATACCTATTCTTATAGGGTTTCGCTATCGTTCATATACAGAATCCTCTCGCACCCCCCCCTTTTGGGTCTATAGGCATGTAGCCGCGGTCAAGTGATAATACAAAGCCCGCAACCACCCCTTGCCCGATTCTCCAATTAGGGCTGGGGATTTTGAGTCATTATATCTCACAGATGACACGCGATAGACTGGGAGCTCGATCAACGTCGGCTAAGCGAAAATCTCAAATAGGAGGGGGTAAGAAGCCCAGGTAGTTATCATGTATTATGGAGCTGCTTGCCGCTATGTAGTAGTATAAAGGGAGGGGGGGGAACAACAACAGCAATAACGCGAGACACAGTTGAAGAAACCCTACTCCTATCCTTCCCATATTATCCTGATCGTGCGGTACAATGAAAAAAGCAAGAAAAAACAACCCGCTATTGCTAAACTAAAAAGCCTGGCCCCTTCCCATCCCGCTGCTGAGATAAACTCACTATCCTCGCTACTGTTGTAATGAACATACTAGTTACTTTACTACTTTCTTCCCACTTTACTCTTATCACAACCCCAGCCTTCAGACCCTGCTCAGCACTCAGCCCTTGCGAACTCCCAGTGAGCCAGGCTGGTTTCCAGTGCTAGTAAATAAGCCGCGGCTGGGGAAAGGAGGCAAGTGCCGATTCTCTCTTTCTTTTTTTCTTAATGTCTCTGTTCAGACTTGGAATGTTTGCTCCCTATAACGGTGGGACATTCGCACGATCATGACACCGCAGAGCCGCCACAAAGGCGTCCTGCCGGGCGCGTACCGCTTGCACATAGAGCGCCGTTTCGATGCGCAACCACTCGCATAAGGAGTGCCAAGCCAGCATGACCCGGTCTCTCTAGTCGCGGTACCTCCCGAGCCTGCCGGTGTCGCGGCGGCCGGCGTCCTCGTCCTCGGAATCGCTCACCATATCGTCATCGACGTCGTCGTCATCATCGTCGTCGTCCATAATGGCGCGGTAGCGACGGTTGGCGAGGTCCTCCTCGAGACCGCCCTCGCTCTCGGGGTCGACCCAGCCGTCGCCGCCAACGAGGGAGAGGAGGACGGGCAGGAGGACGAGGGCGTGGGCCCCGGCGAAAATAACGAGGGCCAGCCAGACGCGGAAGTAGTAGACCTCGAAGATCTTGGAGCGTGTGAACGCGAGCACGATGACACCCAGTAACTTCGTCACCGTGATGCCGCTGAACACGGACCCGCCCACGTTGACAAGCGCCGCCCACGCCCGCGCGTCCCGGCCCCGGAACCGACTCCGCGCACGCTCCATCACCGACCCTGACGGGAACATAAACGCCCGCGCGATGTGCGCGCAGAACTCCACCGCAATACCCACACATATGATCAGGTTTACCAGTGACACCGCGTTCAGCGACACGTTGAAGGCTGCCATGGCGCCGATGATGTCCACCACGGTCATGACCACGGTGACGGTGACGACCAGCGCCGTCAGGATGGACCCCAGGAGGATGGTGGAAACGGCGAAGATGATGGCCACCGCTGAGCCAAGGAGGGTGCCGGTGAGCTTCACGATATCGGCATACTGGTCGAAGAAGACGTAGAATACGCTATATGGGAACACCTCGATGCCTGTCTTCTCGCTTATATCCTTGGAGATTCGGCGGGCTGATTGATAGGCATTGATGAAGTCATCCTGGCTGCGGAGGGGCTTGTGCATTGTGCGGAAGTGACTGGTCGGGACGTTGGTCTTCTCGGCATCCACGACAACAGCTTGGCTATACGAAGCCTTGCCGGCTAATGGGCAATCCTCGTTTGTTGGAGAGTTCAAGAATTTCTGCAAGTAGTGGATGAACTCATCGCCTTCAGGCATGCCGTGTAGAGTAACATTCCAAGCAGGGTCCCGGTCCTCGAAGCAAACCTTGCGATCTTCCTTGCAACAGGCATCGTTCTCGGGCTTCAGCCAGAGGAAGAAATCGTCGATCCAGCTTGCGGTCGGCGACGAAATATAGGAGATATCGGGGCGCTTCCGTTCTTGCTCTAGTACGTTCGTCAGGGAGAGCTGCTCACACGTCGTGAATCGCGAGCAAATGTCCTGCTGCGAATCGCGTTGCGTGGCGTTTATGCCCTTGGCAACGAAGTACACTGGCGGGCCGGTGTCCATGTAGTCGTACATGTCGTTGAAGTAATCAATAAGATACGAACCATCAGGCAAAGCAAGCCGCTGGTCCAAACCTAGTTTGACGTAAGGGATCAAGGCGACACCGGCAGCCAGAAGAGCAGTGAAGATGACTAGCACGGTCGTCTTGACAGTCTTTCCTAGCAACGCGGGTGCATAATGCTTGCGGATAAATTGTTGCAACATCGATTCTTCGGGCACATCGTGCGCACGAGGGCCCGCAGGGCCGTTATTCCCATTAAGATGTATGCGGGCGGCCTTAATTTGGATGCACGGGAAGCAGTCAGCCCTGTGATCTTCAGTCCGTATCTGGTTATACGATAGGATGGAGATGAACAGGGTCATCTGCAGCAGTGCATTGATGAAGACTGCCCCAGCGGCGTAGATTGCGAAGTTCCTCACTGCCGGCATTCCGACAAAAGCTCCTAGCGCGAAAGACACTGTCTCAGTTATGGCAGAGAAGAGGATGGAAGGACCCATGCGCCCAAGAGCCTTCGCTATCCTCTCTTCGACCTGGGCGTCCGGGTGGCTCACGTTGACACGGTCGAATTCGTGGACGATCAAGAAGATGTTGTCCACACCGACGGCCAAGACGATGAAAGGGATAACTTCGGCAATGATAAGGGTGGCCTTAATGCCTGCCCAAGAGAATAGGCCTATGGATGAGGTGATAGACATTAAGACGATGATGATGCCAACGAGACCAAGAGTGAACTTGCTCTGGACCAACGCGATAGCTGGATTCCTAATCAGCTCGCGAATGGTCATGCTGGTCGAGCCAAGTGCAAAGGAAGCGTAGAGGAACATGACAACGTAGCTGATGGCGATGATCGTGGCGTCGGAATTTGTAGACTTGTTCAGCTCCTGCTCTAGACTGATCTCCGTGGAGAAGGAAAGTCGGAGTCCACGTTCCGCCGCTTCTTTCTGTGCTAGGAGAAGTCTGTCTCTCAGAGACCGTTCCCAGTCCATCGCATGCTCTAACTCTGGGCTGTCTTCTAAATGGTTGTTGACAACCCAGGTAACTGTCATAGCCGGCGCTTCGGTGATATTATCTAGGCTCGTATATCCACCCAAGATCATATTAGGTTCGATCGGCTGCTCGAAGTCGGGGCGGCAGAATACTGGCGTCTCGGCGCAATCCTGGAAGGCAGACTTCCAGTCCTTCGTGCCGTCGAAGTAAACAAGGGGCGACTGGACAACACAGGCAGAGCCAGTCGGTTTGAAACAGACATCTTTGAAATTGGATCCGAACTTCTGGCCCTTAAGCTGTCGGACGTCACTCTCAACTTGCGACCACCAGGTCAGGGTCTCGTAGCTCAGCACGGGGCCATGCGTGTCGTTTACGAGGAAAGCTTTCTCGGCACGATAGAACGGACCGAAATTCTCGTCGAAGTAAGCCTTCTCCTGAGCTGCCGCCGAAGTCGGGCTGACCCATAACCTTGCGGGCTCCTGCTCAACCTCGAATCTCACCCAACCGACACTCAGTACGACAACTACCAACAAGCTCGCAAATATGGTAGACTTTGGGAACCTAGCGCAAAAGTGGCCCAACTTGCTGAAGGCGATATCACACCAAGTATTGATGCGGTAATTCTTGACAGGCCGATCACGCATAGCTGGGTTGAGGGTTAGGTCTCCTTCATCCTCATCATCGCTATCTTGGGCACGTTGTAGCAAGTGCAGCCGTTCGCTCCTCCGCTGCGCGAGATGTTTCCACGCAACGTAGGCGACTAGCGAAAGTAGCAAGACACTGTAAGTGAGTATAGAGGCGAAAGTCAGACACGGGAGCACGCCGACGTGGCAGGAACCTGCCTCCTGGACATCGGGAAGCTCGGGGCAGACATCAGGGCAATCAACGCAGGCGCAGCGGAAGTTAGGGTCCTCATCATTGCACTTCTTGGGTTTCATATCCCTTGGCGCCATGCCCGGTTCGGAGTAACTTCTAGGGAAGTTGATCTGGAAGGGTGACCCGATGGGCTTTTCGTCGCCGATAAACTTGAGGAGTTGAGTATAGTTGGTCGCGCCGCCACCGATGAAGTTCATGGCCCTCGAGTTGGATGCTCCGAACTTAACATCCTTGCAGCTGTTGTAGAACCCTTCGCCGTATTCCTGCGACACGAGCTGGTCGATTTCGGTGACCATAGTCTTGCCATTCTTTTCTAGGGTGTCCGTGACGTTCAAAAATAGCGACTGATCGGGGGAGCAGGTAAATGTACATATCAAGTTGTAGAAATTGTCTTTGCAGGCGGGACAAGAGCCGATGATCTGGTTGGGGGTGGACAATGCGGACTTCATAGACTCGAGCTGCGAGGGGGGGGGAAGGGAGGAAGAGAGAGGGTGACATATTAGCGGAAGCTTCGGAATGTAATCACTGGTTTATGTCCAAGACTTACCTGTGCAGAATCACAGCACACATCGCTATCCTTCCATTTAGGACCGCACAGGGCCACGATCTCGTCGACGAAGTCGTCATCGGGGGTGGTAGCCAAGCCGTTGTCGACGCAGGGTAATTCTTTTCCAAAGAAACCTTTGCGACCGCAGTGACCGCGCATAGCACATCGTCCAGCTTCGTGCTTCGGGGTATAGGGTTCTTCGGCGCGGGCGTAACCGGCCAGCAGCCCGGCGCCGACGGCTACGAGGTGGGATATTCGAGCCATTTCGGCACTTTTTACGCTACTCGCGATGATGTCTGAACAACAACATGGGTAGAGAGACAACTATTGAAAACAAGTGATGCGACCCTTTTCTTTAATTGCGTGGAATAAGTATTGGTTGATTAACGGAGCGATTCGATGATGAAGAGGGGGAAGGGAACGGGGAGGTTTGGTGGAAGGGTGAATAATGACACCGACAATAATAAAAAGGATGATGATGGTGATGATGATGATGATTGATGATGATGAGACTACCTAAATACCTAAGTACATAACCTTGGAAGTACCCGAAGTTAATGAAGCTATCAAAGCTATGAACTTATGGATGGGGGTTAACTAAGTCATTCCTTCCGTACCTAAGTACTAGTATATATGAGGTACATAGCAACTACCTAAGTACACATAGGCTGGTAGGGCATGTTGCGCCTGCTTCAACCATGATAATCTCCTGCGTCATTCATCAGCAAGCCGGCGCGTGTCTCGGGTTGGGGGGCCACTCTAGCATACCGGCTGTACTACAACTACAAGTACTTGGTTGGTTCTTTAGTACCTACTTGTACATAGCCTGTAGGTACGGGACTTGGCACAATCCCCTGCAACTTGGAGAGTTCCCGCCGTCACATCAGGCCCTTCCTTCCAAGGACGGGCTTGACGGGTCACATGGTTCAGGTAACCCCATCCTATATCCACTACGATTTAGTGAGGCATCCACCAAATCCGTCAAACAGTCGATGTAAATAGACGGGGTTGCCACGCTAAAGTCAGGTACCTTAGGTATAATCAACATGCTCCAACTCATGCACATCTCAGGCATTGATGAACAGGTACAAAGTAGATGCAGCGAGTAGCCTCGCACCACGCATACATACCTACAGAAGAGCAATATATTATGTAACCACAATGCGACTGGATGCCTCCAGGGTTCTCATCCGGATCAGAAAGAAACACTTGCTCCGTAGACACCTTGACACCTACATATCTATCTACATATATCTACATAGCTGGGTCTTGAACATCAAAATCCGGCACAGACTAATAACGCTCGAACCAATCCGTATGTACGGAGGAAATGCCAATGAAAATGCCCCGACCCAACCAAGATCGCAAATTCAATACATAATTATTGATGTACCAGGTACCCCACATAACCAGCCCAGTCCGCTCTATGTCCCTCCCCTCCCTGAAGTCGTCTTCGCGTCAATATATATCATATCGTATATAATGGGGGCACGTATGCAGGGTGGCAGGGACCATCTCAAGCGCGTCTGCGGCCCGTGACACAGCACGCGCCGGTGAGGACTTCGATCTTCCAGCCGTCGGCGACGAGGGCCTTGAAGACGCTGCTCCTGAGCCTGGACTTGCCGTCCACGCTGTGCCTACCGACGCCCGTGACGACGGTGAGGCCCTCCTCCCTGGCCTTGCGCGCGCGGTCCTCTCCGAGGCCGTCCCACCACTGCAAGACCCGGTTCCTCGCGATGTCCACGCCGTCCGCCACTGTCACCCCGTGCAGGTCGACCATGCTCCGCGTGCTGTTCCGGTCCACCAACCGCTCCGCCTCCTCGCTGGCGAACTGCTGCTGGATGCTCGCCTGCTCCCTCGCCCGCTCCGCGTAGTAGGCGCCCGCCTGCCTGAACAGGGGGTTACCTCTGCCCTTTCTAAAGGCTGCTGCCGCCGACGTGAACGAGTGATCTCTAGCCACGGCCACCTCCGCGGAGGTGGTATTAGTGCCGTAGAAAGACGCCGCACGAGTCACCGCCTCGGTTCGGACGGTGTCCGTAGGCGACCGTGGGCTTGTAGGTTTCGATACCAGTTGCGAATTAGACGTGGCGGAATTCTCTTTTGAATCGATGACCGGCTTTGGCTTTGATGCCATGGAGCTATATGAAACATTATATTTCAGGTACGCCGGCCGCTCGAAATAGTCGCCCAGAAGCTCGGCAATGTCAATGGCATACTGACGGCTTTGACACATGTCGAACGCGCCGAAAACGTACTCCTGCGGTACCCACGAATGCTTTTCTGCCTGCTCTTTGGCGTCCTGGAACTGATCCACGTCCGAGGATTCCACGCCAAGAGCGATATACTTGTCTATGATAGCGACAACCGTAGCGCCAATCGAAGCATTATGCGTGTAATACATTTCAGTAACCTGTGGTTTTGGCCAGTGGAACCTCTCAGACACAAATGCAATGTTCTCTACATAGATAGGTTTAGTATCGAAAAACCCCCATGGGATATTGGTATGGCATCCAAGGCTGTCACGGAATTTCTTACCATCATGTTCTTCGTCCACAGAAAACACCTGCTCTGGTGTGACTGGAGAAGTAGGCGATTGGACCAAAGATCCCTTGTGCGCCTTTTTCTTCTTTTTACCTTTCTTCTTCTTGCCCACCGGCTCGCCGTCAGGCACATAGAAACCGTCGATGCCCTTAAGCCGCTGACCGGACTCCTCTAGCAACTGAAGGTTGAGCAGCTCGTCAATAGCGAGGCTGGCATCACCGTTCCGCTTTTTCAGGGCCAGGCTGATGTCGATCGGCTTGAGCGACGTGAACATCTGGCACAGCTGGCCCTCCTTATCCCTGTCGCTCAGGTCGTCGAAGACATCCACGCGGAAGAGCTCGGGCGCGTCGTGGGCCGAGGACTTCGATGCCGACGAGATCGCGGAGGCCAAGCTGAGAGGCTGGGAGCTCTCCGTGGCAACCGTCAAGTCAGAGTTGCTCTTGACATCGCTCTCGCCCACCTTTGCCGCGCCAACACTGGCCGCATCGATATCGCCAGGGTCATCGACTCCAATGCCGCTGGGGTTGAAGCCCGTGGCCTCCTCGGCGACTACATTCTCAGATAGAGTACGGAGCACCTCCCGCGCGGCAGCAAATTGTTCCGGATCCGCCAGGTTATAGTCGCTGGAAATAGACAAGATGGTTACTTGATCCAGAAGAGAGCCAAGCTCATCCTAGTTCCGCGTCAGTCACCACCGACAATGCATTGAAAAAGACTGCATCTCCGTTTTCAGGCATTTTTGGTAACATGTCTTTGAAAATCGCTTGTTGGATAAAATGCAAGGCTCGTAATCTCAGACCTGGCTGCCAGCGTCTGGGCAGCACTAGCTCTATCCACACTGGCTAAAACACAATACATTAGATCAAAAGGATTGGATCAAACTCACCAGTAATTCCGCAGCGGGGTCTGCCATAACGGCATAGCATCATTTATACGGTTAAGACAAAAAAAAAACCGAGCAACAGCTCACAGTATGACGTCTGTCTCTCTGAGCTTTTCGTAAGGGGGGAATCGATTCATCCAGCTAGACGGGGTGCCAGGTGGTGCGGATAAGTTGCATCAGAGCGGCCGAACATGGGACTAACAAGAACTGACACTTTGGTTTCGAGATCTGGGCTCGGGGCATCATTGAATAAGATATTGTTCATTCAATGGGGTTAAGAAAGGGAAAGAAAAGAAGAAAAGAAAAAAAGGTACTTTCTACAAGAGCAAGACAGCAGCAACAATGTTAAAGTAGAAAAAATGTTTTCTTGACGATTGCGCGACAACTCTTTAAAACCCGCTGCTGATGTTGTTGCCCCGGACTAACTATTCTCTCTCACTCAGCAGAATAGATAGACTCTCCCTCTGTCTGTCTTTCCAAAGTGTGTACAAGCGCCAGCTGTAGCGCAAACGGAGGTTGCATTCCCGTCGGGAAATGCGTGCAGACGGGATAGAGTTTTTTTTTTCCTATCTGGCGGCCCGTTGCAGGTGACGGCTGCTGTCTGTTGTGTTTTCTGTTTCGTGCTTAGATAAACCTTGACCCTGCCAAGAACGAAGCGGTCAAAGTCGTCCACAGGTGGGCTTAAGTTGGAGGTTCACTTAATACCGTACGGAGTACCTACCTAGGTATGCAAGTTAATCGATCACAAAAGGGCTCGCAATAGGGGGCTCCCCTGATTGTTTCATTTCGCAATTACTCAAAGTGAGTACACACTGCACACCTTTCCAGGTTATGACTTAAAGCCCTCTCACCCAGTATAGCAAGTTAATCCTACGATTTGCGGCATACCTTGCAAAGCGGTTGGTTCATTATCTACATTCATATAAGGGCAATGTGTGTTTAGCTGCACCAGTCCAACAGTCGCAACCCGCCACGCGCGTTGAGGACAAGCGCATAAGGTTTCATGCCGAGTCTTTCCCCGGCTGTAGTTTGACTTGCGTGAATCAACAGACGTGGCCCCCGCATGGTTCGGCGCCCGATTATCACGCAGCGGAAGAGAAAGTCCTCATGTCAAATTAGTCTCGGGGGGATGCACCGGGCTTTTCTGACACCAGTGCCACCCGCCCCCCCCCCCCCCCCCGCGCCATAGAAAAATTGTCGTTACAAGTCCGTGGACTCCATGGCCCCATATTCTACATACCTATATTTCTCTGCTCGTTCCAACGCCTGTATGTGCGCTCGGATGAAATTCATCCATTCCTCCCTAGCATTGGAAACTCTCTCTATTCTAGCACTGCGCCCGCCAACATGTAAAAAAAATATAAGGGTATCAAACAAACGGCATGACTTTCCCACCCTGATCAGAACTCCCTAGTCTCCCCGGCATCACAAACGTCAAAGACGCCGGTCTCGGGGATCCCCCTGCGCCGAAGGGCCTCCTTGAGCAGCTTGGGCGGCTCGAGAACGTCTTCGCCGGTAAGGACCCAGGTGCCCCAGTGGATGGCCATGGCGTTCTTGCACTTGGTGTCGCGGAAGATCTCGACGGCGTCGAAAGGGTTCGCGTGGACGGGGGAGAACATGAAACGCGGGGAGTAGGCGCCTATGGGGATGAGGCCGAGGTCGAAGGGACCGTGGCGCTCGCCGATTTCCCGGAACTGCGGGCAGAAGGGTAGGTCCTTGTACTCCTCGCCGTAGTCGTCAGTGCCATCCGGAAGCTTCGGCACCGTTCGGTACCCGGTGTCGCCTCCAAACCAGACCGACTTGGCAGGCTCTTCGGACGAAACACCCCAGGAGCACCACAGGGTAGAGTTCTGGTCGAAATACCCCCGGCCAGACCCGTGTTGACATGGCAAACATGATATTTTGGCTGTGATGGTCTCCGGCTCGCCGTTGCCGCCCCCTTCGTTATTTTGCGCAGACTGCGGCTTGAGAGTAATGCTAGCCTCGTCCCACCAGTCCAGCTCCGTGACATTTTTCAGACCACTTTCCTCGAACCACTTCCGCAGGCCCATGCCGACAAAGAAGTGGGTGTTGGGGAAATGCTTCTGTATCTTTTGAACAGAGTGGTGCGACAGGTGGTCGTAGTGGCTATGACTGATGAAGACGGCGTCGACATAGGGGAGCTCAGACAAGTCGCAAGGCGGCTCCGTGAATCTTTTGAGTGAAGGGATCGGGATGGGGGCGCAGTGATCCTCGAAGACGGGGTCGAAGAGAATGCGCAGACCGGAGGGATATTCGACGTAATAGCAGGCATGGCCCAACCAGGTGGCCCGGAGCTTCGTGGACGCGGTACGAGAGGGCAGAAATTTGGGGGTCACGACGTTTACAACGTGGTCTTCGACTTTTGGAGAGGGCCACACCTCCTGTCCCGAAATTCTCCTCCTACAATCAACCACACCGAATTAGTCAATGCTTATATGTTTGCCTAGACTTTTTACCTAGACCTTTGCCTAAGTGGCTAAAGAAGAAAACTATCGCATACGAACCAGAGTAGGATAAATGGTATGGTGGCTATTTTGATGGGGTTAAAAGACGGGTGAGGGTTTTGATATTTGACGGTACAGCCCTTCCAATTCTTCACATGATGGGCCTTGACGTCTGAATCTTCGGCATGTTCCTGCTTACTGGTGATGACGGTGCTATGGTAAGCCGTCATAGCAAGGGCGGCGGTAGACATGGTGACTGATGCGGTCTTGGTTGTTGTCTTGGTTGACTTGGTTATTCGGGTTCGCGATAAAGGGCGTTGGCCGTTTCCAAGTAGGAACCTGAAGAAACCTCGCATCGGAAACGGGGTGGTGATCGGGATGATGATGACTTTACTTTATATCTCTATCTAGATAAAGTCTTGACAGGTCAACGGATGCCTAGGATGTCCAAGATGCCACGAATACCCCCTGACAAGCGTGTATATGGTGGCGAAGCAGGGCAAAGGGCAGAAGGCAAAGGACAAAAGGCAAAAGGCAGAGAAGGGTGGAGCAACTGGTTCCGTGTTATATGTACTCCAGCTTCGGAGTCCTTCCGAGTATGATGATAATAAGGTGTGATGAGTATGTGAGTTGATTTGATAGTCGGAAAGATTTTATTGGTCTATAAATCCTACATCTTCTTCACATTTCTCTCGGAGATAATACCACGCACGCATGAGATGTTGCGACAAGCACCCGAGCTTAAGGTTAATTTTCCCTTGGTTTTAAATCTTCTTTGGTGGAGGAGGAGGGGTGCTGAAGGGGGCTGAGATGATCCTTTGAGATGATCCTTCGCACCTTTTATCACGTACCTATGCTACCTCCTTGATGTACCTTGTATATGAGTTACCTAGATACTTACCGCGTTATCGGGGCAATGCAACGTCCGAACCTTTCGTGAGTCAGCACCGAGAAGAAGGTCGGATTTCCGATTTGAACGTTCATAGCACTACATTTGAAGTAATTACTCAGCTTTAAAGACAGGGCGATCTAAATATTAGTTCACGGCCTACGGAGATAAAAGCTCCGACAGCTAATTATCTAAGCACCTATGGATATATCCGCACACTGACATGTGGCATGTGGCACATGCATACATCATGGATGTATGTACCTAAAGTAATCTTAACTCCCTTAAATCCGGCCATCCTCATTCAATCAGCATCAACCTAAGTACCTAACTTTGAGGGACACTTCAACAACAAAAGCATAGCCGCATTCCATGTTACATAGCTTGATAGCATACCTAGTATATTTGATACCTAGTATATTGATAGATACACGTTTTCTACCCGATCCTCCCATACCCCATGTTTACTACACCCAAGAGTATTCCCAAAATGGTTTAAACAGCCTCGCAGTGTTGATATGTCCATTCCACGTGGTCGACGGTAAACCCGTCCCGACCGCTATATAGATAAACCCCAAGCCATCAGGAAAATAAAAACCGCAGCAACCGTGCTTTCGTGGTGAGCCAAGAGCAATATTAGCAAGATGGCAGAGGAGACAGGTGCCCGACACTCCATCAGCATGATTTGGCGACAGTCTTCTCCAATGCAACCCCTAACTTCTTGAGATGCTTCCGGGCCTTCTTCGTATGGGCGGAGAAGCCATGCGTCCAGGTTTTCCCTTGTCCTGGCCTCAGTACGTGGATAGCCGTCTCCGCTTTCTCCGCTTGTTCTCTCAGCTTCTGGAGGAAGAACTCTAGATGTATCACCGTCGAGATAACACCCGCCACCGAGCCGACGTCGGCTTCCGAGAACAGCGAGTTGTCGAGCTCCGAACCCTTCCGCCCCGGCTCATCTTGTCGCGCGTCCCGGGACTCGCTGCTCTTTTGATGGGCGGCGATCGCTATCTGCTTGCGGATCCGCGCCACCGCCGAGTCGAGGCCCGATCTGACGATCTGCAGAGTCCGCTCGCCGTTCCGGGCGTCCGCTACGATGCGCTCAAGCTGTGCGGCGACGGGCCCGAAGGCGTCAATGTACTTTCGGCTGAGGGCCATCTTGTCCGCGCCCTCGGCCTCCCCCATCTGGTCGAGGATACACTCGTGCGTATCGAAGAGCGCGTCCCCGATAGAGTTAGTGTGGGATAAGACGTCCTTGATAGGGCGCAGCGCGACGTCCGCATTCTTCATGACGTCGTAGATATCCTCCGTGAGATCCCCGGTCCTTGCGGCGGCCGACCTGTGGAGGACGTCCAGCAGTCCCGGGTCCGTCTGCGTCACTAGCCTGGCGAGCGGCTCGCCTCCCGCAACGCTCGCCTCGACCGCCCTCGTGATGGCGGTCTGGGCCTCGAGGGCCTGGCTGATCTGCTTGCCTGGCTGAGCCAGAAACACGCCAAGCCAGAGCACGAGCGCCCCCATGAACGCCCACGATTTGACGCTGAATCCTAGCGGCTTCCAGGCAGCCAGCTTTTCGCGGGCCGTCCTATCGGCATACATGTTGTTTCTTCTTTCCATTTCCTCTTCTCCCTTCGGAGCGACGGTTACTTCGACCCGGTTCGGGCTGCAAAACTGAACGCTAATTTCGCGTGCTATCCTTCGAAGCCAGCAAAACTCTTTTTTCTCTTCTTCGAAGTAGCCTTCTTGCCTCTGAATACCTTCTTGCTTTTTGTGGTGCTTTCGAGACTTAATGTGGACCTCGATCGTCGTCCTAGTATATCGTTCCTCTTTTCCTCTCTCTTCCTCCAGCAGGATTATGCATGTTGCTAGGAGAGAATATCTGTGCATGTGCTGCAAACAACGGTAGGTGACTGGCCACAGTCAAGAATTTTCTTTGTGTGAAATTGTCGCACCGGAGCATGATGAAGTCTGCAATTCCGGAAAGGGCCTTGAGGCGCTTTGTGTGCCAGACGAACTCCTTTGTCTATTACTTTATTCTGCTTGCGGCAAAAGCAGGGTGACATGGCGGAATGATACGGACAGGTATACGTATAGCAAGCAATCAAGTAGTTTCGAGATCGATGTGGCGTCACGACCAAGCGAGGAAAGCCCGCAGGGTCTGTTCATTAACCATGCCATCACAGTCAAAATTCTCCCTATGCGGGGTCCAGGTTCCAGGGGAAACTGCCATCTCCTATCGACCCATCAAAACGCATAAATTTAGATAAATCAAAGCCTATACTCGACGAGGTAGACTTTAGACAAGCAGTAGATCTAATGTACATAACAAAATGACATGGTGACTACTAGCTAGTCAGAATTTCGAAAATGAGGAAAAGACAGGTAGTAGATCATCCATAAGGTATGGCGTAAATCAGATCAGATCGTTATCGTTCATAGACCGGCCGTTATGCAATTCGTGAACCAAGGAAAATCGAACAAGATGCCAAGTAAAAAAGAAAGGGGTCGCCTCCTCCATCCCATCTCGATCACGCAAAATAGCCAAGGAGCCACTGGTATCTTGGCGGGCTCGGCTCGGCTTGGCTGCTTCCCACCAGCTGGGATATTCCAGCCTTATTGCATGCATGCGCAACGCTATATATGCGCAGTTTCCGGGTTCCCCTCTCCCCCTCTTCCCGTCTCAGTTTTGCATAGGTAGGAGTTTTTTTCCCCTTTCTTTCCCCTACGTCTAAAAGGGCTCACGCACTTCCTAGGCCCAGCAGTACGATGTTGGCAACGTTCATGACAACGATGAGTAGCCAGATGAGGAGGCCGAGAACCTTGGTGTACCACTTGTTAGACATGTCAATGAGGTCGGGGGCACCTTCCAGGCCAGAATTTCCCTCGGTATCGTCATCGGTGGCGGCAAGGCGATGGCGGCCACGGCGGTCGACGCCCTCGACGACATAGTGCGCGGAGCCAGGCCGGACGCGCATGTGACGCTTGGTGCAGGTGAAGTAGATGAGGGGGGCGCTGACGAAGGGGAGGACAACGCTGAGGGCGACCTGGGAGCCATTGAGGGCGGCGTTGAGCTTGTCGCGGCCGGCGGCGCCGGCGATGATGATGCTGGGCGTGATGCTGATGGAGCGGGTGACGAGGCGGCGGACCCAGGGCTGCATGCGCCAGCGCAGCGCCCCCTCGCAGACCATCTGGCCGGCGATCGTGCAGACGATGCCGGCCGAGACGCCGGAGAACAGCAGCGCCAGCGCGAAGATCGTGCCCGCCGCCGAACTGATGCTGTCGGACAGCAGGTCGTGGATCCCGAAGATGTCCGCGTCCAGCGCGTCGCCGTTGCCGTACAGCGAGGCGCCCGCCACGATCAGGATCGCGCTGTTGACGAACAGCGCGAACGTGAAGAGCGACAGCGACGTCTCCGTGTACGCGTACTTCAGCGAGTGTTTGATCGCCGCCCGGCTCGGCACGTAGTAGGTCTTGGCGCCGCGCTTGGCACCGCTGTCCTCGTCGAGACTACTGGACGTGGACAGCGGGCGCTGCGGTGGGAGCAACCCGCGCTTCGCGTCGTAGTCGCGCAGGCGGCTCTGCACGATGCCGGACCCGAGGTAGAGCGAGTGGGGCATGACAGTGGCGCCGAGAATGCCGCACGACTGCAGCAGGCCCTGCGACTCCGCCACGGCGTTGTTGGGCAGGTAGCCCTTGAACACCTCGCCGGGCGTCGTGTTCTCGATGAGCGAGAGCTGCACGCAGAAACAGACCACCACCGCGAGCACGAGCAGCATCACGAAAAATTCGAAGAGCCGAAGACCCTTCATCGTCCCCTCCGGGCGATAGAAGAAGAGGATGACCATCACGTCGAGGATGGAGAGCGCGCAGCCCGCCACCAGCGGTAGCTTTGGGATCAGGAGGTTAAGTGCGATGGCGGTGCCGATGACCTAAGTAATGTCATTAGCCGTCACGTTTTAAACACGTACAACACATCGCTGCTCTCCGCGCTCCCGATTTTCATCAAACTTACCTCGGCGATGTCAGTGGCGATGATGGCGGCCTCGGCCATGAAATACAAGAAATAATTGAGCCATCTGGGGAGAAATGCGCGGCAGGCTTCAGCCAGGTTGAGTCCGGTCACGGTGCCGAGTTTGATCGCGAGGTTCTGAAGAAAAATGGCGATCAGGTTGCTCACGAGAATCACGAACAGAAGGCGAAAGCGGTACGAAGCGCCGGCGGCAATGTCGGTGGCATAATTGCCCGGATCAACTGTGGTTCCAGTGTTAACCCAGAGCTGACAACTAACTCGGTGCCACCCTATCCATTGCCCCCAAATGAATGAACGGCGATGACATATAATACAGGGTACTTCAAGTGGGCGCAAGTCCAAAAAGGTCACCTACTGTAAGCAACGGAGACGAGGAACCCGGGGCCGACGAACTTCCCAAAGGTCGCGAAGACGTGTCTAAGTTTCGCAAGAGGAGACTTCGGGTCGTCGATGCTCCCCGCAACGGAGTCCGCGCCGTCGCTCGACGACGGCGACGGGTTATCGCCCTGCCATCCCTCCGCGGGCAGCTGACCGGCACCAACGGGCCCCTTTTCGAGGGCCAGCTTCTCCGCCGACGTGGAAGCGAGGTCCCCGTCGGACATGGTCGGACGCTCTTCTATCTCGAGCTGTCCCGAGTCGCGCGTACTCCTCGGGTCGCGGCCTCTCTGCTCCCTGTCGTTTGCGATGCCGTTGAGGTCTTGGTTGGTAACCAGATCATTAGAGAAGGCGTTGGGACTTTGGTTGAGTCCCTCTCCCTCGAGGGGCTCGTCCGTCCTCGATGTCTTATTCATGGCCTTGAAGCGGCGACGAGCGCGGGGCACGGTCTCAGGGTTACGTTCGACACTCTGATGTACTCGACACAAGCGACGACAGCGGTGTGGTGCCCGTCTATCCTAGCGAGCTCTCTTCCTCTTTGAGTTGCCTGCTGCCCGTCTCGCAAGCTCCAGTGCAAATAATTCAGGGTAAAAAGGTAAGGAAATGCAATGTAGTAAGTCTAGTATACCCTCTACATAGCCTGGATAATTAAAGAATATATCGAAGGAGAAGGGGTCCAGGTCCCCTGTTACCAGCTGCTGCAACAGTGGCTACGGGTATGCAACACAAATATGTCATGCAATGTACAAGCAAGGTGATGTACGAGCAAACTTAATATAAAGAGAACCGAGAAAAAAGCAAAATTTGTGGTATGACAATGCAAGCCACTTCTGCGTAGTAGTAATAGTTAATAGCCAGTAGCTAAATAGACCAACTAACTTAAGTGAGCATCTAAAAATACTTCTTTGGAATATATACGAGAGGTTTTATACCAGCTGCCTACCTATCTTACCTAGCGATTCAAGAAGAAGAAAAATAGGGGAAGAAAATGCCGTCAGACCGACCGGTTCAACCCGCCTCGCTGGAGAGTCCCTGGATGGCCCGAGACTATGTTAATCGCAAATAGAAGTGACGTGATTCGTCGTCGATGAAGCAAACGGGGCTACACAGGGCTACGCGCTGACGGGAGAGACAATCCAGGGACTGGATCTTGTTTTAGGGGGAAGCCAAACCACTCACTACCAATACCTAGCGACTTCTAGACCGTCCAACTACCGCGAATCAGTCCGTATCCACCTCCCCGGGATTTACCACTGTCTGCCGCCACTTAGTTTGTACGAGGTGTCTATCCGGGTACTTTGTTCGTTTGCCGCGTTATCAAAGGGCAGTTCAACCAATAGCTAGCTTTTCAGGGAAACAGATGGCGACGTTAGGGGGGTTGATAAAATAAATAAAACCACACGATATTCCCCGAAACCTGCAAAACTATCTAGGTACTTACCTAGAGAGGCAGGGCAGGTAGGCACCGTAGACCGGTATGTAAACGTCCGCGTATGCGCGCATACGGATATATATGTACGATCGAAGCCTGAACCGCGGCGGGCCCGTTCCCCGGATGGAATTACACGTTGCACAGAGCCCACCCCGGTAGGGCTCCCTCCGCATATGCATGCACGTGTAAAATGTGTACCTGTGCTTGTGTGCTTGCTTTTGTGTAGCCGTATCGATCTAATGTAGGTAGGCAAGACATGGATGCGCTTCGCCCGGGTACTGTGGTGGTTTGTGGTTTGGCGGGTCTCGTGTTCCCCGTACTGCATGGGAACACCTTATCTAAGGCGTAAGTAGCTTGTTGGGGTTTGGGTTTTTACCCCTGGCATTAATAACGTCACCTGATGACCACAGAAAACAAAAAACACAATGGCAGCAGAGAGGACGAAGAAAAAGCACCGGTCAAAAAAAAAAAAAGAAAACCCGAGGCAATGTGGATGTCTCTGGTCTCTGAGACAAACTGAAGCGTGGTCGTAGCCTCTCCGGCTGACTACGTCAGGCCATCTCTATTCTATACCTAACACAGAGACGATCGTTTACTTAGGCAGTGAGTCCTCTCTTTATCCTATGCGCAGTGCCTTTGCTTGAGCAGGCATAACCTAGTGTTTTATTCTGCGGTACCGGTTCCGCGAGCGCCTGCATCGCATTGCATCGCATCTCATTGCGCCATGCCCGCCCCGTCAAGACACCCGTGGTGTAGTAAGCCATGTAGGTGGCTAGATTCGTAGAGTAGTAGATGGATTATATATCTAGTCAGGTAGGTAAGTTATTGATGTAGGACTTTGACTTAGGACCCTGATAAACGCCATGCATACACCAACACATCCACATACACATTCATATCCGCAGGGGCTTACCCCCTGCCATGACCTTATCGAGGCGGTAGATGGGTGGGGGGGGAGAAAAGAAGAGAGGTGAGAGCACGTTGCTATCTATAATTTGGGAGCGATGCGCATACCTGGAGGAGTAGGAGGATTTTCTTGATGGAACACCGGTGAGGAGACGATATAGCAACAATCTTACTACATCCACGCGAGACAAAGTGACGTCCCATGCAATGCGGGATACGAGCCGTCTATGTATTGCAGTTTATTCTAGGCTGCATGATGCCGCGTGATACACAGGCAGATAGAAACATAGAAAGTGTGGGCATGGATTCATTGGAGTTGTAATCTTTTTTCTCTCCTCTTTTCTTTTGTCTTTTATTCTTCGTTATGATTCGGAAGCTACTCTATGCTGGACCAGGACTCGTTGTCCCCTGAGCCGTATACCCCTCCACCTCGAAACCGAACCTTCACAAGATCGTCTCTCTCTCCCTCTCTGCAACCTTACTCACACGCTTCTGTCTGGTATCGGTGCATGCAGATGCTGTATGTAGCGTGGGTGTCGATCACCCTGCCGCCGCCACCACCTACCAGCAGCCACAGCCGTGCGTATCACAAGCGGGTTCTCACGTACATCTCGTAAAAGGTCCTCACACTTCATGAACGCTCCTCACATCAACTCACTGCGACTCATCATCCCAGGGCTGTGAGACATCCCGGGAATAATGCAAGATCATGCACCGCACCCGTCCTCACGCCCCGCTCGCCGCCCCTTTCCACCCTCGCGGCGACGTCGGATGGAACACCCCACACTGCCGTCCGGACTTACCGCGACTTCTTGCCCTCAGCGCGCTCCCTGTCCCTCTTGGCGTAGATGCCGGCGGTGAAGGGGTTCTCGTAGCTCAGGGCAACCTGGTAGACGAGGAAGACCCAGGCCGTGAGGAGAATGCCGGCTGGCTTGCCATAGAGGAGCGCAGTGCCGAGGAAGCTGCAGGTGGCGCCGTTGTACATGGGGGCGTCGGTGATGTTGAAAGGGAAGCCGGTGACGATGCTGTCCATGAGGATGCCGAAGTAGTCGCCCAGGAAGGTGCCCGTGATGCCCAGCGCCCACGTCGACGAGACCACCAGCACGTTGCCGCTGGCCAGTAGCCCGTACGCGAGCCACTTCACCTCGGGCCGCTCCTCCAGAAGCGGGTGCGACGGCTGCTCCCGGAGCGCCCGCTCGTACAGGAAGTCGCGCACCAGCCCCAGCGAGAAGATGGTGGCGGCCAGCGCGTAGCACGCCGTCTGGGACCGGCCGCCGAAGAGCTTGGTTAGGAGTTTGTTGTGGTATTCTAGAAAGCTGGCGTTAGGATTCCTCAATGTCACCCTCAAACTCCCGTCCCACCACCCCTTGATTCGAGTAGGTGAGGGAGGGGTCACAGCAGGAGGGAAAAGCCAGGGGAGGGGTAGGACGCACCTTGTCGTGCCACGATGCTGTACAGCCATCCATTCGTCAGCTATCAATGCTTGCAAGGGCTACACACCAATGGTCGAGAGGGTCCAATGTACAAGGAGATAAGAAAAGACTTACTTCCAGAATAGAGGGTTGAAAGCTATAGAAGCCGCGGAGACTAGTTACCACCGTCCAAATCAGTACATGATCTCATATCAGGGCCCCGGGGCTCATCTTCACATGCGGCGGAGAAGCTAGGGTGGGGTAGGTAGGAGTGCGTACTCCAAAGGCTGTTCTGGTTGAGATCAACCAGCTTCGAAAGCGACACGTCGAACGATGCCATGGTTTCTATGGTGGTCGATAGATATTTTTAGGTAGGTACTGAGAAGGTCCAAAATCCGTGTTCTTTCCGGTCAATGTGTTGCTGGTGTCGTCCAATCTGTGTTGATGAATTGGGAGTAACCGAAAGTAAGTAACTTCAAAGGAAGCTCGAAGAATTGGCTCAACAAAATGCGGGCAAGCTCGGTTTATCTTTATTAGGCGGCCAGTTTTAAAATATTATCCGTTCCGTCTTTGCCTACCTGGTATGTAAGGGGAGCATGGATGGAACCTGGAATGAATCGAGTTGTTCCGGTTTAGAGGCAAGTCCAGTCCCGAAGTCCCGCTCGAGCTGTCTAGGTGTCCTTAGAAAAAACAATCCCGTTCCCGATCCCTCTTCTCTCCACCTCCTTCCGTTCAAAAGCTCTCAAAGCTCTTTCTCTTTCACTTCCTTTGCAGACGTCATTTTTACTCCAAAAGGTAGCACAGCACATAATGGAAACCCCACATTCCTCGGGTATATTTGCCGACCCCCCCTTCCCGATCACCGAAACCTGCCGAACTCGAGTTAACCCGCTAAAACCCGTTATCACATGACTTTGTTTTGTTCAATGCTCAGTCTCTCTTGTGCTGCGCTTGTACCATTCAGCACTTGACCATTTGATAAGAGATGCTCAGCTGCTCGGATATTTGAATAACTAGGTTATAGCAATATCGTTCTATAACTCAACTAAATCGTAACTTCGAACATCCCGCGACATTCATTCGTTTGCTTATTTGTTCGTTACGTTTTACCTCCGTGTCCTCGTCTTCTTGGCCGGCTGCACCGTATCCTCTTCCTCCTCGTCTTGACCCTTCTTAAGGTCTTCCTCGAGCCCCCATTCTTCCTTGTCGTACCAATCCTCGCCGTCCGACATGGCCCGGTCCGGTCCCACGTGGGCCTCATACTTGGACCACTGCAGCACCGTCTTCCGCATCCTGTCCGCCCTGAGGAGCCCCTCGTAGAGTCGCTTTGATCCCCGACATACCTCTTCCTGCTTTTGCACGTACAGTTGTAGGAGCCGCCGTATATCTTCCGCTTCGTCTGCCGGCAGTCCTCCGTCTCGGTCAGGATGTGCTGACCGCGGGGCTAAGAATAGAGGATGGATAGTAAGCTCTTCTGTGGGATCCGGGCTCGTCGAGCCATGCCGGCTAGCTTGACCGTTCGCATCGTTTTGTGTGTGGCTTTTCTGTGAAGCCGCTCCGTCATTGACCTCCTTATGTTCACCATCTGTTATAACGCCATTTGCTATCGGGTTATCAACAGCGTTTTTCGTGGATTTTTCTGCTTTCCCGTTTTCGCTTGGAGATCTCTCCTGTATATTCACACTCGGGTTGTCCTTGGCGACATTATTGGAAGCCTCTTTTTGGTTGTCCGAATCGACTTCCATCTTGGATCCTGTGTCGGCCTCCTTTTCGTCTCCTACTGGCTCGGCGTCGGCCATAGGGGTATCGGTACTACTAGGCCCGTCTCCTTCGGTGGCTGGGTTTTTGGGTCGACCGGCACTGGAGCCCTCGTTGGTGGGGACTTTCCCGTTTATACCTTCTTCGCCTCGCGAGTGGTCTAGTGTAAGTCCACTGGCATCTGATCTGGCCGAGTCTTTCCCTTGGTTCATGCGTTCGGGATAGTCATCGCGAAATAAGTCGAGATCGTTAGATCCAAGCATCATTTCGCATGGTATCCAAGTATGGTCGCCCATTAGTCTCGTCTGTAGGTGTTTAATTCTCCAAAGCGCCTTGTTTTCTTTCTGCATGACGCTGCACCCTTGCTCTGCTAGCTCCGAAAGAGTTTTGGTTGTATAGGGTCTCGCTAAGGTAGGATGATTGGGAAGGTCGGTAACGGCGGTAAGAGGGGCAAGAATGTCTGGAGGGAAACACGATTAGCGATCTATGGATCCTTAGACGAAGAGGGTTCAGGGAGGATGCTACGAACTCTCGAGGCGCACGCTGGCGTACGGACTAAACTCGGCTATAGAGTCGAGGGCTTCTTGAATCTGGTCGTCATCGTCGTCGCTGTCGATTTCATAGCCCTCGTAGTCTATAAGTGGAGGGTTTCGGCTAATAATGGCGCGTTGGTGACCGGCATGATCTATAATCTAGGAGGATGTTAGACGTTCCCTTGTCTTGTGTGTACTTTCTGGCCTGTGCCTTGCGCGGGTGTTCTTGGGTGTCGGATAGACTCACCTCTCTATAGACTTCAGGTCCGGATGGAGGTGCTAGTTGTCCCTGACGCGTAAATCTTGCTCTCCTCTTAAGCTTCTGGCCGCGATTGCCGCGGTTTTGGACTTCGGAGTCGGAATCGGATTCTACGCGAGCTGATTGTTAAGAGAGAACTTGAGAAATTTGTGTAGGGCCGATATTCAAGTACTCCTAGCACTTACCATAGGCTTTTCTTTTCCTCGCCTTCTTCATCGCTACGATGGTCTCGGCGAAGAGTACCTGTTGAGACGCCATGATGGTCGACTACTCCCTCGAGTGTATCGCACTCGGTGCCCCAGAGAGTTTTCTTCTTCTTTTCTTTTCTACTTGGCGCAATCCCAAGGACAAAGCGCAAACTGCCGTTGCGACGTGGTACTCGTCCTGTGGATTTATATTGTAATGGGGAATGGACTACGGTGCATGTGTAGTGGGCGCAAGGTTTCAGTTGTTTCTGCGGTCTCTCGTTGTTGAGAAGCGTCGAAGGCGGAATTCGTGGAGACCGAGAGCGTCACAAGCACGACTGGGAACCACGATATCGGATCGGAAGATACAAGTTTCAAAACCCAGTAATGAAGGTCATGAAGTCATATAGGAGGGTATGGAAAGAGAATACGGAACAAGTAGAGGAGTAATTGCGACGGTTCATAGAATAGCGGAGGAGGAGGAGGAGGAGGAGGAAGAGGGAGAGGACCAGGAGAAAACCTGCAGATACAATACCTACCTAGGTACCTACCTACATACTACTTGGTAGGGTAGGTACGGGCGGCAGCTGGGGCGGGTAGTTAGCCAGATAGCTTTCGCAACGGGAAACACTAGGTACCTACTTAGGTACTTAAGTATGGTAGGTGACATTGATTAGCAGGTTTAGTTACCTCCATATTGCCCCCAGGGCTACTGTCAGTTCTGTCATTCACCCGCACTGCGCACTGCCCTACCGCGATTGCGTCGATCGGCGAGAAACCTTAAAGTAGTAGGAGCTGTATGTATATAATTAGGTACCAGATTAATTCACAGTACCGGGAGTACCCACAGACCCGGCTCCAACTGATGGGTCTTATCAGCTTATCGCCTTATCGGAAGCTCTTACATCAAGACGGATGGATAATAGCAGTTATGTAGTTGATGTACATTGGACATGTAGCGGACACGCTTGACACGGACACAAATGTGGCCGAACCGCCGACCAACACAATCCTAGATTCATTGCGCCCGTACCTACGTCTTTCCATAGATATGGCATAGCATGTGTACTCTTCTACCTTATATGCTTGAAGATATACTTATAACTTAGGTACAAGGTGAGGTCACCTCAAACGGGGCGGGTACCTGGACCTATGTATGAACCTTAGGTATTATCCATATCGCGGGGATTTTCAGGTTTCAGGATATCTCCAGGACTGCCCGGTTATAGGGCTGGTTTACAGATAGATCCCACCCAACTCTCTTACATATACACATATGGACATAGAAAGAAAGAAAGAACTACACTACACGTAACGCATAACTAGCATAAAAAGCCCAAAGACTTTTGAAGCGAATTTCGACGTCGTGGTATATAATCCAAATCCATGGGAATGTGTGAAGATGTCCAGTGACAGAACATAATGTTTGCGCTTTTACCCTGAACAACATCCAGGGCCGAACTCACGATAACGGCCATGTGAATCCTCCCAAACCTCGATCGCGACTATACTATACCACACGAGCTAACCCTTCTTGCGCAGATGCTCTACGACCCTTCCATATATCTAGCATTTCGATAGAGTAAGATCTAGCAATGGATGAATATCCTCCGGGTAGCTTGGATCATAATGTTCCCCTGCTCGTCGTCTCCGGGCTTACCACCGCTCCCACCAAACCTCTCGTGACGGACCCAGGACTGAAGGAACAGGGCATTCTAATACGATCAGAGGTATCACCCCTGGACACTCCCGAGGCCGATATCATATTACGGTATATACAAGAGAGGGATGCTTCCACTCTACCTTGGAATCCGCGGGGTACATCGAGAAAATATAGGTTTAAGGTCAAGACGATAGGGAGGGTATGTTCTAAATATTCTATAAATAATGCTTTAAATTCTATCCAGATACTATATGTACTGACTGACTGACTGACTGACCTTTTCTTCCGTTAGGAATTCTTACTCCCGCCTCGTCAGGCCCGTCTTCCCGAGGATCTTGAGCCGCCTTCGTCCACCGCGACCCTCCACTCACCTTTCTCTCCGCTCACCCCCGGCTCGAGTCTATATCCCGATGGGCTCATAGACTCGAAATGGCTTGGAAAACACCAAGAACTACTGCCTAGCATTTGCTTGTGTTTTTATAACTTAACCTCAGATCCTACATTGGCGACCCTGCATGATAACCAGTTGAAAACTGATATCAATACCGTCAAAAATGCTATCAGCCTGTCGGGTTATAAATGTCGTCTCGTTGTCGTGATAGTGAGCGACCAATCTCCAACCTCCATGGTCCAGTACCAGGAGAGGTTAGAGAACATCAGGAGAAGCACGGGACTTGACCCCAAGGCCTCCCTTTTCGTCCTTCCGACTCAACGTTCCGAGACCGAGCTACATTCTGCCGTTGATAGTATTCTCTCCGCCGTTTTCGACCAAGCTGCTGAGTACTACCGCGACCTAGGAAGACATGCGCGCAAGAAGAGGGGCCGTGGCATCGTTCCTCAGCCGACCGTCCCGCCTACGAGCGGCACTTCCCACACCCTGTCCCTACAAGGATGGAATGTCCGGTACGACTTCAAGACCGCGGTCTTTGCTGAGTTCCGGCAGGAGATGGATGTTGCTCTCCGTTCGTACGAGCAAGCTTACGAGACGCTGCTAGGCGCGGACGTTCTAGAGGTCATCCCTAGCTGGAGCCCTAGGTTCAACGACGCCCGGTTGTTAGCTGACATCATAACGGTCCGAATCCTAAAGTGCTTCTTCTGGGGAGGGCAGAGCGTTGCCGCCGTTAGACGTTGGCAAGCGCACCGCGACAGAATGGCCGACATCGTTGACAGACAGAGTCGGGGCACGCAGACGTATGGATGGAAAGCTTTCGAGGCGAGATGGGCTGTCGTTATGGCCAACTTGATCGAGAAAGTCAACTTTCCCGAACTGGACCCGTCTACCATGTTATTATATCGCCAGCCCGAAAAGAATCTCTCCGCCGAGCGATTACAACCATGGGAGCTACTGCATCATCCAGGGTATTGGTATCGTGCGGCAGCCCGCCATTTGCTCGATCGGCGGAAATTGGCGTATTCAATACCAGAGGATGATCGCAAGGCCCCTGATACGTCCCCGGCTGCCCAGCGCGCAAGCAAATTATATATATACGATACTTATATGTGTCCTGAACCGTACGAGGAATACCCTCTTGAAGGGGAAGGAGAGGGTGTCAATCATGCCCGGATGATCTTCGAATTATTGATGCTGGCGAGAGTCGAATTCCAGAAACGCCACCAATTCCGCCAGTCAGCAGAGTTAGCGCTCGAATGCTCCAAGGAGCTGGAGAGGGCACACGCTTGGAAACAGATTCTGGAACTCTTGACACCTCTATGGAGAAGCATGACCTTCCGCTCCGAAGGGTGGTGGGACATTGCTGAAGCACTCAGCTGGACATTGCGGAACGCCGCTGTAGAAGCCAGGAAGCCCAACCTTGTGGTCGCTGTCGACTGGGAGCTGTTGCATAAGGGTAGGACTGCTTCCAACTGTAGATCATACAACTTCGAAACTGACATCGGTTAGGCTTTTCGAAGCGCCCCGGTTGGCATTACGATATAAGAAGGGCTTTGGAGGATGTCACTCTTCAGAAGACACCCAATATCGAGTTCGGTGATGAAGATGTCACGTCTTTTCTAAGCGTCTCATTTTCTTTCAAACATGAAGAAGGGAAGGCAGGACAACATTGTCCTGCACAGCTATGTATAACGTCGAATGCGTTTACAGACTCTCCCCCAGTGACGCTGGAGAAAATTCAGGTCGAATTCGATGGCAACTTGCGAACAATCCACATCAAACATCAGGGTGGCAGGGGCAAGATTCCGAAGGCGCCAAAACCATATGTGTCTTGTGTCCCGCTTGCAGAGACGGAAGCCTCCAGTGATGATGAGTCGAGCGAGAACTCCGAATCGGAGTCGCAAGCAGACCCTACCATCATACTTGAAGGCACAGCAGACTTAACTATTTCGCCAGATCAGACACGTGTGTTCGAGATGGACATCCCGCTCCGGGAGCCTGGCGATGCGAAAGCAATCTCGGCGGTAGTTTCATTGGCGACTGAGACATTCCATCTGGACTACAACATGAGGATTCAGCAGACCAACACGGCAGGCTTCTGGTACTTGCAGACCGGGCCCAGAAGAGTCGGCAGGGTCAATCCAGAGATCATCAAGATCCTCCCCAAGCCCCCGAAAATGGAACTCAAGCTTGTCGAAAAATCGGAGCAGCACTACACGAACGAAACCATACATCTCGAGGTAGATATGCTCAACGAAGAGGATGCGGATGCGAGTACGAGGCTAGATATCCATTTCTATGGACAAGACATACCCGGCTTCAAGGTGCGAACGGCAGATGGCGCTGAGCGATCAGTCCCTGCAGGGGTCGAAGAAACAAGGTTAAGTGGGATACACGTCGGTACGATCACATCGTCAGGTGCCGCGAGAGCTACGATCATACTTGATCCAGTTGAAGGACCTTCCAACTATAACATCACAGTCAAGGCATCATACCACCTTGTCTCAGATCCCTCCACACCCATCATACAGTTCCTCACGCACCAGGTACAAGTCGTTACTCCTTTTGAGGCTAGCTACGATCTCTTACCAAGGCTTCATTCGGAATGGCCCAGTCTTTTCGACTGCGGCGCCCTCCATAACTGGTCCGATGGCGACTCGACTCCCGTCCGGCCTTCGGGACTAGCACAGAGATGGGCTCTCGTGACGCGGTACTGCTCCTTCGCATCTGAGGATTTGCTGGTCACAGACCTCGATGTCAAGGTCCTTGCTACGCATGGAGGCGTGACATGCACGGCGTCCAAGACCCAACCATTACCCGCCGAGGGGCAATCTATCAGCCCCAAGACAATCGAGGAGGCACACTTCGACCTCGTCTCTCAGAAGGCCAGCCTCGACGACCGCACGCCGTCAACCGCGGAGTTCGCCTTCGAGATTAGCTGGAGACGCCCCGAATCTGATGATAACGCCGACAGGCCACTGAACGTCACTACGCTACCCATTCCCCGGTTCTTCGTCACCGTCGCCGAACCCCGCGTGCTCGCCAGCGTGTCCTATTCGAGCGCGCCAGCACCAGCACACCACCTGTCGCGCCGGGCATCAGCCGTATCAGCAACTACGCGGAGGAAGGCGCAGCACCGGCAGCCGCTCCTCATATTCCTGGACATCACGATCGAGAATCCGTCCTCGCACTTCCTGACGTTCGGCCTGACGATGGAGCAGCCGGCCCCGGGAAAGGAAGGCGGCGGTAGCGGCGACGGCGGTGGTGGTGACGAGTTCGCGTTCTCAGGCGCCAAGACGACCACGCTCAACGTACTCCCCGTCTCACGGCGCACTGTGACCTACCGCCTACTGCCGCTCGTACGCGGCGCCTGGATACGGCCCCACCTCGTCGTCCGCGATAAGTACTTCCAGAAGGTGCTCCGCGTGGTGCCCACCGAAGGCCTCAAGGGCGACAAAGAGGGCGTGCTGATCTGGGTGCCTCCGGTCGATGAGGAGGAGGATGAGGAAGAGGACGATGAAAGTGAGAGCGGGAGCGGGAGCGAGAGTGAAGGTGAAGACGGGGACGAGGGAGAGGGCGAGGGCGAGGACGACGGGGGCGACGATGGTGAGGAGTGAAGGCGAGGCAAGGAGGAAATGTCGTGATATCTAGTCTAAGAGTGCGGCCGACGTGTAACACACTTAGTTAGGTTTTACCTACCTACCTGGTTAATCTTAGCGGGATTCTTCGGAATTTCCTATTTCACGTTTGACGTGCGGGTTTATTACGGTCACGATGTACGTAACGGGGAAGGGGGAGAAAAGTTACTGTAGTGAAAGTGGAAGAAAAGGAAATAACGAGAGAAAAAAAACAAGAAGGGTCATGTGTGAGAGAAAAAACAACCCCGATATTTCCTTCCTTCCGTTTCGTATCTGGCATTTTTCTTATTTATTTTGCGTACGTACCCCCTACCGGTTTCTGCGTGGGCCTTGAGAGGGGCGGAACACATGCACATACATATGTAACTATAGTTAATGTATGTGTATGGTGTGTGTACGGGGATAGCTTATACACAAGGACCCTCCCTCATGCGCTCTCCCTCGACCTAGTAGCTAGTAGTAGTAATCATGTAGATGCTAGAAGGCCGCGTGCGCGCGAAGTGATCGTCGTTGGGCAACGGGATCGGCAACTTTAAAAAAGAAGAGGAAGAAGCTGCCACGAACTAACTAGTAATTACTGACAGCACTACATACCTATCTATCACTGCATAAGCTGGTAGATGCACATACGGCAGGATGGATATGTCTATCAATATATCTAAATATATACGAGATAGATAGAGAGAGATACCTAGGTAACTACTACATATGTATCTCCGTACATAGAAATAGAATACCTATATGAAATCTACCTAGTGTGGGAATCTGGGAAATATGTGGTCGGGTTTCCCATGGTAGAAAATTATGGGTTTTTGTCTGTATTCTGTATCATGCGGGAAAGCGAAGCTGAGAGCTCCGCTCTCTGGACTACCTATGCATTTTTGTTGCAAATCTCGCACGGGCGGTCGGCCCCCCTTCCCCCACCCCTTTCTTCCCAACCCAAGGAAGAAAGGACCCTAGGACCGAAACTACTGCCCTCGACCAAACACCAACCCCTCTCTCGTGGACAATGTCGGCGGTTCTGGGATTCGGCAGAGCAGAAATAGAGCAAAGTTTGTTCTGGGGGTGGTTATTAACTAGTACTGCCACGTACACATCACATATCATATCACATTGGAGACAGAGAAGAAAAATCGACTAGCATAGTAAGGATTTATATTAATTTTTTTTCCTTTGAATCAAACGCAACTTTCATTTTACTCGGATAGCCGATAGCCAGTCACTATCAACTAGTTCCTGTTCATCTTGTTGGCTGTGAAATGTTGGGCGGCGGTGTTACAATGGAGGGAGGGAGGGTAGGATATTAGTGAGAGCACACCGACACATACATCCCTTACCGCGGTGTTTTAGGATCTAGGCACCCAAGGAATGAACTGAGGCTTTGACGATCTCTCTCTCCCGCTCTGCCTCGGGAGTGGGTAGGCGTAGTAGGTAGGAAGGTAGTTGGATTTTATCCAAGCCGGGGGCGCCTGTCCTCTTGCCCCCCTCCCCCCCGGTCCGCCCCCCTTTCTGACATGCATAACTAGCAAGTTGAGCAGGTTGCTCTAACCCAGCATTAGGCCGGTGTGGATATCCATACTAAACTATGCAGTCAAGAAAGTCGCCTGTTTAAAAACAAAAACTATGGGGTTTTCGGGTTCCTACTTTGTAAGACTTAACAGGTCTAGGCCCGAGAAGTCCGCGACGATCCTCTCTCTGTCTTTTCGGAGACGGGACGAACTTCCTCTGTCTTGTTGAGCCCAGGGAAGGAGGGACGAAGGGAGGGGTCTATGGGGGAAAGGCATGCATGCAAGTTTAGATCCGTTTACGTGCGCCTTTCTCTCTCTATCTCTGTGCGTGTATCTCTTCGTCTCTTTCCTTGGGATTTCAAATCTCCGTTGTCGCAAAAAGCAGAACCACTATTATTGTCTTATTATTTTACTTCTTTTTTTTTATCGGTCACATGGGAACATACCCTGAGGAGCTAGAGCCAACCCTCGAACACGTACGCAAGCTGGCCCCCCGTAAGGCCCTGGGGGGCCTCCCCGCCCTGCCGCCATTCCAAGGTTCCCATCTGAACCCAAACAACGGACCGGCATACCCTTTTTCAGCCTCAGGGGTAATAATAGAACTCCGGCAGAGAGGAAGCGGTTTAGTCTGTGAGGCAGGTCATTAGTTTTAAGGTGTGTGCATGCGTGCAGCGTAGCGTGGTCGCGTTTCTTAACGCGCGCGCGCGGGCGGCACGGCTGCAACGGGAAGCCAGGGTAGCAAAAGAGCTTATTTCGAGGTGACTATCGTGCCCAAGCACGGGAGTTTTATGTAGTGTGCTGTCTGCCCTGCCTGTCTGCCGGTTTGAAGTTGTCTTGGGGTGGGGGCTACCACGACACTTTATACTATTCTCTCTCCTTCTCGTCTCGATTACTGTCTGTCGCCTTGCTTGGGCGCCTGGGCGCATAATGTAACGATACGTAAGCTCTCTGTCTCTCTGTTCGGGCAGCCAGGTGGGCACGATTCGCGATCGCGATCGTTTGCGTGAGGCCGGAGTTTTCTCTCCGTCCCGGCACAGCTGGCTATCTAGGCCAGCTAAGTTGGTCATAGCGGGCAGCGACAGTTCGGTCTGCCGCCACGCTCTCTCTTCGCTCTCTCTCCATCACCTATCTCATGTATGAATCGACCAACACAGAAGTGCATCGTGCGGGGTTTTAAAGTCGAGACTTTATTTTTGTTTAGGGTTTACCCTCTATTCATCATGGGTATGTGCGTATGGGTGCACTTTATTAGTTCCACGATTTCTATTTATCAGGCTTTGCCAGGGAAAGAAACCCCTCTCTAACCTGGCTAGCTGTCTGTCTGGCTGAGATGTGTGGGCGGGTTTTCTCTCACCAAAGAAGTTCATAGAAGCGCATGCACCGCAGAGATGCAGACAGGGGCATTGGGCACCGCCGCAGCAGAATGAGATGGAAAAGACCAGACCGACACGGATTGCACGGATCGCATGAGGAACTCAGATCGTTGATGCCGGTGTCCCACCTTTTCTTATACCCTTTTTGCTTTTGATATGGTTTTCTATGGTTTTCTTATATGGGGGAAGGGGGGCAGACCCCGGCACAGACAGAGGGCGAGAACTTAGGTAAAGATGGCGCATTATGTAGGTCAGGCTGTTAGTTAGAAGCTACTACATATTATTCCAACTTTTAGGCGCGAAAGTACGGAGTTGGGAGTATGCAACCTGAAAAAGCAGCAGGCCCCAGAGACAAGGCAGGCCCCGCGGATGGACAGGGGATGTGGAATTTCCACGCTGTCAACCGGGATTTCCGAATTAAGCCATTCCAGAGATGCTCAGTGGGGCTAGCTGGGAACGTTGTAACCTGTATAACCACATTGCCGGAAACAATTCAAACAACCTTGGTAGAAGAAGGCTGCTAGAAAGATTGAAAGATTCCACGTTAGAACTTCCAGGTTGTTTCAATTGTTTCATCAATTGTTTTGTTACTTCTAAGGTTGGTTACCTGTTACGTATTGACTGACCTATGTGTATGTACAGTGGCCAATGGCCCTCGTCATTTACGTAGATGTATGTATACGAAATGTAAGTATCAGGGTTTAATAACATGGGTATGTGTATATCTCCTCGATCTTTGTCTGCGATATCATCATAGATTATGTGGGTATGATATCAATATATGGATAAATGTATAGATATAGTGATATTCGTACGAGAAGAGACCCGTTAAGAAGGGTGGGATTTTATCATCGAGATTTAGAACTTCTATCCTGTTCTGCCTGTCCAGGTGTGGTTTATCAGTGGGTTCGGATTACAACGGATTACAACATAGAGTTGCCTATCCTGCCAATCAGGGCTGAAGATAAACCCAAGTTTGGAAGGATGATAGCGATAGAACCAGAACGAAGGGAAAACCTGTGGGGCTCTTACCCTTCCTGCCTTCGTACTCCTCTATACAAACTTTCGGGATCCATTTTGATGTACTCAAAGTACACAGACTAACAATTACCTAGGTATAGTACCGAGGAACAGACAGGAAGCTGCAGATGCAGAGATGCCAGGTCCAGCCAGGTGCAGCAGCATGGAAGTGGGCAAAGAGCGTTAAATGGCAGTTTGGCAGCATGGCTGGCATGGATGCAGGTATGGTTTCTTTATTGCTGTTCCATTATTATTCCACCAAACAATGGAATGGAAATATGTTATGCCCTATGCAGCCGCTTTCCTTTTTCCTTCCTTCCTTCCTATTCCTTTGTAGGAGTAGCAACAAGAGTGGCAGCGTTATCGGCCTCCAAGGGCGTTGCGCAATTAACTAGTAGGTCGTGTTTTAGTTTAGTAAGACGATAGTTTTTTGGCAGTTAAGGCAGTTTTGGAGTTCTTTGGAGGGTCTGTCTATTCTGTCTATTCCCCCTATAGGTATTCCCGAACGCGGCATCCGCGCCGACCGGGTCGACGAAGGGTCCGAGGAATATTAAGACATTAAAGCAGGACAACACAGCTGGGGTCTTGGGGAAGTTAGAAGGTAGGTTGGCACATGTTGGCACGCCCGTTGCCTGCCGCCAAGCTCCCAAAACCCAAGTCCACTAAAGCCCACTCAACGGGAAGAGACACATGATCAGACAAAATTTGTAGTTGAGAGTCTAGAGTGACCCAAGACCCTCCTTTGACCCTCTTCTCTGGCTTATCTAACCCCTGGAAACCGAGATCTTTTTAAGCCCACAAAACCCGTAGTTAGTTACTACATAAAGTACGTACCTTCCTCCACGTCCCCACATCCCCATGTCCCCACATACTCGTGTGCATTATACTAAGTACATCCATAACGCAGCAACCCAGGACATGCACATATGCGGACAGACAGATATAGATACAGTGGTATAAGCAGAAATAGTCTCGAATATACGTATCTATACGTATCTATACGTATCTATACGTACCTGCCTAGGTAAATAAAGAGACGCTAACGTCAGAACCGGTAGCGGGGTAGTAGGCTTACATCGGTAAAAGTACATACCTAGGTAAGTAACGATTCAACTATTCTAGGTAAGTACCTAAGTACCAACCTAGTAGGTAAAGAATTATACAATCGATTACGCTCGATTACACTCGATTCCTCGCGATGTTCGGGTGGCTGTGACGCGCACTTCATTCATTCTCGCCCCCTTGTCATTGATGTTACCCGTACATAGACTGTCTGGCCCGTTTGTCTACCTAGGTAGTTACCTATTGCTGCACTCTAACGATTACGTGCCCCCTCCCTTCTTCTTTCCCCCGGTGGTGCCGCGGCATATGCACAAATCATTTTCCACTTTAGCCATTTTCAGCTTTGCCCACCAAGTTCACTGGCTCATAGTAATAGTAGTATTGTACTCTTTTACGCCGAGAAAGCGAGATGGCAAATGGATGTCCCGTATGGTAATACCGTAATACCGTAATACCGTAATACCAACACCCCAATCTGCCAATGCCAATACAGTACCAATGCCACCTTGCTAATCACACTCCTCCACTCTTTCTTCGATCTCGCCCTCCCTCGTCCCCGTCTCCGTTCCCCGTACCCTACCCAGCCTACCATCCTATCCAGCCTATCCAGCCTACCCTACCCTCGCTCGCACCCCCCCCCCCCCTCCTACCATCCTCCCCTATTCCAGATGGTATTTCTACTTCCCATATCTCCAACAATGATTTCCCTTTCTTCTCGTCTGTCTTTACTTTCTCGACACAATCCCATCCATACCACTACCATCACTACCACTACCACACCAAGTCTACTTAGACCTATTCGACGTACTCGTCTGACTCGTCGTGGTATTGTCCTTATAACTAAGACTAAGACATCCCACCAACAACGCCAACAGATCAGGAATCTTTCCCGTTGCCGCATCAGGCTTTCCCAATTCCCCTATAACAGATCATTCACGGGAAAATCATCTTCCGCAGTTCACCCTTTCCCGTCGTCCTATTGTACTTGGACCCCTCAACATCACAACAATATCTTATAGGATAAGGCCCAGTTGCCTCACGAACCTTCAATCCCCCATATCATACCCTCGAGATTTAATTTCTCTACCTCACCTAAACCTAGAATTAATTTCATTTCTAAACCCGTCGACCAACAAGTCGCAATGGGGGACGTTCGCGAGAGCAAGCGGGCCCGTACTGATGCCCACCCAATTGTGGATGGGGATATTCCGGAAGAGTGGTTTGTCGGCAGTATAGACCAGGGTACCACTTCTTCCCGCTTCTTTATCTTTAACAGCCAAGCCGACCCGATAGCCAGTCACCAAATCGAGTTCGAGAACCATTATCCAGAGTCAGGGTGTGTAGCTGCCCCAGTGATCTACTACAACTAACCCCCGACATGCATTTGGATGGGTCCCGCTAACACTTTTGTGCTTTTTAGATGGCACGAGCACGACCCCATGGACTTGTACAAGTCTGTGACCGATTGCATCGAGGAGGCGATGAAGAAGTTTCTCGAAAAGGGTTACTCCAAGACGCAAATTAAAGCCATAGGCCTTACCAACCAACGTGAAACTATTGTCTGCTGGGACAAGCACACCGGCGAGCCTCTGTGCAATGCCGTTGTCTGGCCCGACACTCGGACTAAGGACTTGGTCCGCGAGCTCAAGGCGCACCCTAATTCTGCTAAGCTCCTGAACCTCTGCGGTCTACCCCTAAGCACCTACCCCTCCAGCGTGAAATTGTTGTGGCTTCTGCGCAACGACGAGAATGTAAGGGCTGCCTACGAGGAGTCCCGTCTTGCCTTTGGCACGGTGGACAGCTGGCTCGTTTACAAGTTAAACGGCGGCCCTAAGAACAATGTCCACGTCACCGACACTTCCAACGCCAGCAGGACCATGTTCATGAACCTGCACACGCTGCAATACGACGACGAGCTCATCAGGTTCTTTGGCCTCGACCGAACCAAGGTCGCCCTACCCACGATTGCATCGTCCTCCTGCCCTACCAAGTACGGCAGCGTCTATGATGGACCCCTAGCGGGCATCAAGATCTCGGGCTGTCTGGGCGACCAGTCCAGTGCCTTAGTTGGCCAGTGCGGCTTCAACCCTGGCCAGGCGAAGAACACCTATGGCACCGGCTGCTTCCTGTTGTACAACGTCGGCTCGAAGCCTGTTATTTCAAAATATGGCCTACTGGCCACCGTGGCGTACCACTTCGGCAAGAACTCGCAACCCGCCTATGCGCTTGAGGGCAGTATCGCCGTTGCCGGCTCCGGTGTCAAGTTCCTCATGAACAACCTGGGTTTCGCGCGCGACTCTGACAAGATCACCGACCTTGCCAGAAGTGTTAAGGATAACGGCGGCGTTGTGTTCGTCACTGCTTTCAGCGGCCTGTTTGCTCCCTACTGGATTGATGACGCCAAGGGAACCCTTTGTAAGTGTCAATCTTCGCATCGAATTTTATGATCAATTTACTAATTGAAGCAGTTGGTGTCACGCAACACACTCAGAGGGGCCACATTGCCCGCGCTACCCTGGAGGCTACCTGCTTCCAAACGCGGGCCATCCTTGAGGCGATGGAGAAGGACTCGGGCCATCGGCTAGATGTCCTGGCCGTCGACGGTGGCATGTCGAACTCGGACCTGACCATGCAGACGCAATCGGATATCACCGGAGTTCGGGTGGAACGGCCCGGTATGCGGGAGACGACAGCCCTAGGCGCCGCCATCGCGGCCGGTCTGGCCGTACCCGGCTGCTGGTCTAGCCTCGAGGAGGTGACGGCGATCATGCACAAGAAGAATGGTCGCCGGGTATTCACACCCGAGATGGACCAAAAGCAGGTCCGCCGCATGTACGACCACTGGGAGCGCGCCGTCGAAATGAGCCGCGGCTGGGTCAGAACGGAGCTTGAGGACGAGGCCGTCGAGATGGACGAGTCCTAAGCCCGAGCCCTGGTCGACGGGTTCAAACCAAAATAATTGAGAGTCACCGAGAGAGCAAGCATGCAGGAAGGTGAAGCCATGTATAATATTATGAGGATCACATGGAAAAGCGCCTGGGGGCACAGAACGGGCGCACGGTGGGGGTTTGACATGACCTGGGATTCGATGGTATGGCACAGCTGGCGTGGGCGTATTCATTTCCGGAGAGCAAGCGACACGGCATTGGCGGGTTATGACATATGGCATCGTCGACATCTCGACGCTTGGGTTTTCAATGCCTTGTATTTTTTTCTTCAATTACGACAACTAACTACATGTTTTCTGTACATATATACAATAATCAGACTTCGACATCATCCATTCGTCCCCTGCTTGTGATATGCCTCTATTCGAAATTCCATAACTAGAACGTATGGAGAATAACTCATCCGTTAAATTTCACTGTACAGTATACCGCCTTTTTCGAAAATATACTATTCATTTTCCTATTACTATGTAAGTGCTTTTTTCAGTCTTACCCAGTTTCCTCCCCGGGGCCCGTTACCCCGAACCCCACCTCATGAAGAAGGGGGTTAAACTAATTAACCAACTGCCTAGACACACACCCCTTCCCCCCCCTCCCCTACATCACCAGCCAGCCGCACGCGCCGATGCCCCGGCAGCAGAACCCGGACTAGCTGACTACTGCGTAGCCAAGGGACTTGGTGGCACGGGTGTTCCGAAGGTAGGATAGGATAGGGAATAGGGGGGTTAAGATTTGCGGTATTATCTCGTGTACGCGGTGGTGCGGTGGTGTTTGTGTGTATTTAAAAAAATCGTTTGGTTACCACACCACACATAGTAGCCAGCTAAATAGCTAGCTAGTCCTGTTTATTTCCTAGCTATATATGTGGCCAAGACGGATATTTCACCTATATATCTTTATACCTGCCTGACTTTGGTAACCCGTGGGCCTTGCCATGATGTGTACGCGTAGCTAGTAGCTAGTAGCTAGTGAGTCGTTTATGCCCCATCACGATTCCTTGTAGCCGTATAACCCGGGACTGCGGTACCTTCCACCTAATACCTGCCTAGACACTTGCCTCCCTACCACACTACCCTTACCAAGCTTACTTACTACATCCTAGCCTTGGCTTGGAGTATACAGGTTCTCTGACCACCTAGGTAGATGCTTAGGATGTAGTCGTTTTACCCCAGATATATATACGGTATCTATACTGGCGATCATCGCGCATAGCCTCCTTCCGGTATATGATGTACAGACTGGCTTGCCTTCCTCACTTCTTACACGCATACTCCACCCACTCCACCCCCACGCCACGCTACCCCGGCCTTTAGGTGCGTCTTGGGCGCCCCGCTCGCCCATCTAGTCAACCAGTCCAGTCTATTCGGCCGACCGACTAAAAATTGATATACGCGGATTTAGTTATATGCTATATAGCTTAGCGGGACTGGCTACTGAGGAAGAGGAAGTTTCAGACCGCCGTCGCTAATTTTACTAGATCTATCAAGGTTGCTAGGTAGCTGGTAGCTTAGGCTAGGTGTATATCCGTATATACATCGCGGCAGGCGGGCTTAGGCGTCAGGTTTAGAAGGAAGAAGCTGAGTCCCTTCTTGGTATAGTTAGGTAATTGGTTAAGTATATAGTCAGTGAGGTGAATAGTGAAGACGGGGAACTATAACAGGGAAGAGGAGGGGAGAAAGATCACGATCGTGATGGGGGTGGAGAAGAAAGTGACCACGCGAGGGGTGGGCACTAAGGCTTGGGTAGATATTTCAGGCCTCCGGGTCGCCCTGTCTCCTATAACTAAAGGTATACTAAGCAAGTAATGCATAAATGGGGTTCGACCAGAGAGATCGTGAAAGCCGATCGATGCCCTCCCTCCCTCCCCTCCACCCCGCCCCGAACTTCGGTCCCGGGCGGTAAGATATTACGTCGGCTTCTTCGCTTAATCTGACGACAAAGGTTACTTGAAAAGGTTCGGATCTACATGCGTGCAATACAGGGGCGGATCCCTCTACTCTCCCGCGAATGGTAGATAGAAGTTGGCGATGGGAGGGGGGGGATATAAGATATATGTATAGATGAATGGGCGGACGGGGCTCTATCCCCATGGGGTGTCCTGTGTCCCGAGCAGCGACGCTGACTTTCGTGGAGTGTATTTAGACGGTGCTGGCGCCTGCCGATCTTATGTGAACTTCGTCTGCCACGCCTTGCTTTGGAGATGTATGGGTAGGTTGAGAGGGGTACAGAGATCGAGAAGACGGGATATCCTGGAGCTCAGATTGTCTTCCATCCCCGTACTAACATGGAAGTACATCTAAAGACTAGAGAGGATCTCCCCCTCTAGGAACGACATCATCTGGACGCTCCAGCGGATCACGCCGAAATGCCTGGTTGGAACAGGAGCTCCCGTTTCGAGTGAAGCTTACCGCCCGCTAGCATTGTCACGTCTATTCCCCTGCACTTCATAGGAGACATAGGGAGATTGCTTCCCGCAAGCCCGTTCTCTTGGGATATCTTATCAGAGACCCATCACTTACTTGGGTATGTGCCAACCACATTTCGCGATCTCTTACATGCTATCGTAGGCCCTTCCATGCGTTGCTCATAGGATGTTGTCATGGCACAATGGGGAACATCAGCATGTCTCCGAGCTGAACTAAGACTGAATAACTTCCCGTGAAATACTGTCGCGTTGTTCATCGAGCTTGAGTTTTTCCATGCCAAGTCGATGGGCCGCGTAAACCTTTTTACTCGTTCGTGTTGGATATTTAAAGGGGGACAGTTTGATGGATAATCGTTGCTCGTAGTACTCATATCAGATGGCTTCGGTATAGTCGAATTGAGAAACCGTCACTATTGCCCTACTAAGACATCGCATACCATGTACGAGAGTGTTTTATATACTGCGCTGGTCTAAAAGAGAAAGATGCCTAGGTTTCTGTATACCTACGTGAGTGAAAAGGACGATGGTAACTAATATATGTAGTTATATAGAGCGAGAGAAGCGGGTGGAAATGGAGTGCTGTGCTAGCCAGAGAGCAACCTCTTTGTCTTCACATGCCTATGGTAGTAGATTGGGTTTGTCTGAAGCTTGCATCTAGCATAGTAAATTTGGTTATAAGATAGATTTCGGGGATGAGATAGTTTGAAGGAATCAACAGGAACATAGGTGTGGCAGCACCAATCCTGGGCTATCACCACAATCACCACACAACGAGATCGCAACTACAATGGCAATCGCTGCAGCAAGCACCCATTCAATGAAATCAATACAGCCCCTTTTTTCTAGGCTACATTGAATGCCAGGCCAGGCTGATTGTGGCTACCATACCAGTTTTCCATTCAGTCCTTATAAGTGGCTCGAATCCTAAAGTTCGATCTTTTTCCTCCTTTCTTTCCCTCACCTTTAGATAGTAATACAAAGATTGGCCAAGCCAGCGTTCCATCCCGGATCGATACCCTACCGTTATAATAGGTGTGTTCTCAGTGTCATGGCACTTAACGTTGGAAGTACAACCAGCTTCCCCTGGCCCCACTATAGGGGCTCGCCGCACTACATAACGAATCATCTGCAATCTGGCTCGAAACATTTATAGTAACGGCTGCAGGTCAGATGAACATGATAGAAACAGTTAATAGAGATTAATTCAAAAGGCGGGCTATGGGAATATATGGAAGTGCTTGAGTCAAGATTTTACTACGGGGGTGTTGTGGTTATTATGTTATCGATTTGCAGACCGTCCTCCTTTTGTCCCTTTCTTCCTGTAATATAGAGACATGGTTATTACGATCTGTATACCCCATAACAGGGCCATTTATATTAGATTAATTTGATCCAGGTGTAATTAGGGGACATGAATAGCTTGCTCCGGGCATACTTAATGGTCTCCGCAGCCGGCTGCCTTGGGTGTCAATAAACCCCCAGGAAGACCTTTTTATAACTCTAGTCAGACACTCAGGCAACAACCAACAATTGTGCAGATCCCATCCATAGATATATAATGTCTTTTATCATCTCTTTTCCCAGAAAGACGTGACAGACTCCTTTTTGTTATAGTAACAATGCCAGAGTCTGTCCACTTGCATGATTATTCCATACCTGTCGACGACATGGATAACCACCTAGGTACCTGGTCACTTCTTAGACTCTTTCCCACATTCTCTCGTAATCGTCCCCCCGATAACCGAATAACTCATGCTGGTGGAGGCAAGGGCGACAGGCCTTTGGTCATTCAATGTCAAGACAGCAAGAAGGAACCCCATCATTTCACACAGTGGGCAAACAAGCTCGCATTCAATTACAGGTTTTCACGCCTCTGCCTCAGGTACTCACGTCTTAAACGACATACCCAACTTTAATCCTTCACACATACCGACACTTCACTCGATTCTTTGATTTCTTCAAATATTCCTGTGATCTCAAAGCGTCTATCCTCATCAACAACGCCACCACGCCAGTCTTTATACCTTCAAACGCGCCCTCTTTCAAAGCCCAAGTCAAAATGTCCGACCAGGCATTCAGCGCCCAATTGTTTGAAATAGACAGAGTGGCTAACTCGCACACGGATATCGAGCTGTACTGCAGCCGTGTGCTGCTGGCCTACACCGAGGGCCTGGTGCTGTTCAGCAGGGAGCGGCTTCAAAGCCTCAAGCTGCAGATCGCAGAGTACAAGCGGACCAGAGCTGCCGGTTTCGTTATCCACGTCAACGACCTGGAGGGCAACCACGCTGACTTACCCGTCCTCAGCGGCCACGTCTCATCCCCGGTGGATGGGAATTTTGATCTCGAACGCATGCTGTAAGTATTCTTGAAAACCCTGCCAAGCGAGATCCATAACCCCCACCCCATAACCACTTTTTCTTCCTTTTCCCTATCTTGCTGTTTTAGATCACACGCCCTTCACTTTGTTTAGACTCAAAAAGCGAGTAATTCTAACGGAATATCATAGTGGAGATCCCATCATCGAATATCAGCCCATCCAGGCGCTGATCAACTCCCCAAGCATCGGGAATGACCAGAGCCGCACTGCGCTGCCGCTGCGCATCAAGTACCGCAAGTTCATACGGAACATCGTAACCAAGCAGCCGGTACTTACAGTGCTGGCGGCACAGACACCTCTGAGTGTCGCCGACCTGGGCCACGCGCTGGAGGCCCGGGGACGCGAGTTCCACGACAGCGGGCACTGGGACCACCTCATGCGGCTGTTCGAGCTAAAGCAGCACAGTCTGTCGTGCGTCGAGAAGATCGTTGCCTTCGCCTGCGGATCCATGGCCAAGGGCATCGGGACCGACCCCAGCCGCTCCCTGACACAGCACGTTCTCGTGCTGGCCCTGCGCGATCTCCTGGCCACGCTGAGATCGGAGCGGCGCCCGATACCCTGCTTCGTGCAGGACCCTACGTACACGGCCGAGGACCAGCAGCTGCTCGCGAGCCAGGCGGTCGCCGTGCACGAAGACCCGGACGGCTTCCTAGAAGTCGATGAAACGACCCTGGTTGTCTCTTTCAGTGCCAGTGCCCCCGTCAAGCAGATCATCGCGGACCTTGTACGCCCGGCCGCCATGATCTGGGATAATCTGGGAGTGGAGAACATGTAAGCGTCTACCCACTCACGTTCACCTTTGCCTTCAGCCTCCCCCCTCCCCCCCTGCCTCACTCACTCCCTCCGCCCGATGGAGGAGCATGAGTCGCTTCGGATAAAGTTGGCTAACTGAGCGGTTTGACACAGAACTGACCCGTGGTCTCCAAGAGTAGAGGCCATGGTCAGTACCGGGTACAATACATCGAGTCTCATGTGGCACCAGGACTACAACTACGCGACCCTGCTCCTGAGAAACTCCAGAAACAGCGAGAAAGCCCAAGATGGCCGCGATCACCAGCGTGGTAACTCCGCCCCTGACCAGCACCATGGACGGGCCCCGGGAAGCTCTGCTACTGCTGCCTAGCCCTAGGACTGTGTCCGATGATTTGACGCAGGGATCGACTGCCGTGCGGGCTGGGGGTGGAGGCAAGATCGTTTTTTTAAAGGGCTAGGAGCATGTGTCTAGGAGGAACACATGACGAGACAAGACGAGAGCCGGGAGACATATGGGTTACACGAAGCATGAGACATGAAAAATGAGAAATGAGAAACGAGAAATGGCATATGATAGACAGCCACGGTAGCCGGCTACCTAGGTAGGTAACTAGAAAAAGGAGAGAGTCTACAAAAACAAGAAAAAAGGAACCCAGGATTTCTCAATTCATCTGAACTTCTAGAGCTTGACTGACCCAAATGAATCAAACCAAAACCATCCGTGCGAACCCTCTCAAACACTATAGCCAGGCTGTCTGGCTCGCCCGCCTAACTTGCGAATTTAGAGCAAGAGTTGTGTTACCATGTGATGTGAATGGCAAAAAAGACCAGTCCGTACGTAGGCAATTCGAAAACACCGGTGGACCACGAGGCAAGCGCAACCAAGACCGACCAAGTTCAGCCCGCTCGGGTTCTCATCTTCCTATGCTACAAGTCTTTTTTGCTCTTTCCCTTTCGAAGAAAAGAAAAAAAAGTGACCGGATTTCTGGAGTAACACGAGAGCAGTAGACCTCACCTAGGCGAATTCCTGTCCTATGCTGCGAGGTATTACAATTGTAGTTCACAGATCATCCGCTCAACATGGTACAACTTAGAAGCTAGACTTGACATAGTGTATGACAATACTTATATTCTCTAATGATGTAGGGAATTTATGTATTAAAATCGAGACGGATTGGTTTTTCGTTATCACTCGTTCGTTAGCATTACTATAAAACAGGCGTTTCCCCCATTCACGCATGCATCCAAACCCAGTTCATCCATCATCTGCTCCGTAACTCAGCAATATAAACAACAGAACGCAAAAGTAATGCGACGACCCCCTCAGGGTGATCTTTTCTCCATGCAAGACCGGACCTGCTATTTTTTCAAACCCCATGGTGATTTCGTCTGATCTATAACAGCCGGAGAACAGGAGCGCCAATGTCTTTTTTTTCTAGTTGCCATCGTCATCATCATCTATGCGGAGATGCCAACCGCAAAAACGCCGTCCTGCTCTCGTGATATCAACGCAACTCGAAAACCGAATCCGGAAAGGGGGTGTGAGAAGAGATTGGCCGTGCCAGACAGATAAATCGTGTGGCAGGAAGTATTACACAAGGTCGTAAGAAAAGGAGACCCCTCTCAAAAAACAATAAAGCCAGATATGCATGCGAATGAGCTGAACGCCGAAATGTCGCAGTATCGAGATTTGAATCACATAATAATGGCGGGCACGTCAACGTTCGCCTTGATGCTCTTGTGGGGGAGCACGCTGCCACCGTTCACGTAGATTTCGTCGCCAATCGTGACGTCGTCACCCAAAACGGTTACGTTCTCCAGACGAGCCCACTTGCCGACGCTGCTGTTCCAGCCAACAATGGTGCTCTTGATCCAGGCATGGTCCTTGACCTTGGAGCCTGGGAGTAAGGTGCACCGCTGTAACCGCACACCGTCGCCGATGACGCATCCCTTGCCGATAACGACGTTAGGGCCAATACGGCAGTTCTTGCCAATCTTGGCGGTCTCGTCAACCATGACATTGCCGCCGTGGACAAAGCTCTCGGAAGGCGAGCAGAGAAGCTCGGGGCTCTTCTTAGCAAGGGATGAGAGGTACAGGCAAGTACCAGTCAAGAAATCCTTGGGCTGGCCAACATCCATCCAGAAACCCTCCAGGTCGAAGGAGTGCAGCTGACCGTCGCGAACAATAGCGGGGAAGGTCTCCTGCTCGATCGAAGTAGGGCGGTTCTTCTCGATGCGGTTCAGAACCGAGGTGTTTAGCATATAGATACCGGCATTGATGCGGTTTCCAACGAACTCGACGGGCTTCTCGACGAAGCGGTCAATGCGGGAGGGGTGATTCGGCTTGTGGACGATAACACCGTACTTGGAGGGCTCCTCGACCTTGGTCACACAGATAGTGCCCTCATCGCCGTGCGCCTTGTGGAACTCAACGAGCTTCTGGAAGGGGAACTCGCAAGTGACATCAGAGTTCAGGACGAGGAATGGCTCGTCGTTCTTGGTAAGGACCTCCTCGGCGAGCTTGAGGGGGCCGGCAGTTCCGAGAGGTTCGGGCTCGAGGGAGAAGTGGATCTTGACACCGAGCTTCTCTTCGTACTATACATGAAAGAAAGGTAGGGAATGTTAGCAGGTATCGATCGAATGTATGAAGGACTCGAGGTCCATTATGAGACTTTTGTTTGAAACTAACCTCCTTCAGAACACTTTCCATGATCTCTGGCCTGTAGTTCACGGCGAGGACGACATCGGTGACACCAACAGCTGCCAGAGCCTCAATCTGGTGCATGATCATAGGCTTGTTCGCGAACTCCACAAGGGGCTTGGGCATGGTCAGGGTCTACATATTGTTGTTAGCGTATTTCTTTTGATCGATCGATCGAGGATCGTGAATGGAGGCGAGGACAAGGGGGAAAGGTGCGCAGGCTGGCCCAGGTCTAGATGGGGAATACAAGGAACACGGGGAACACTGGGTGGGTTGAATGCAAGTATGGGTGCCAGTATAGATGCAAGTGTGAATGCAGGTATGAGTGCAGGTATGAATGCAGGTAACACGTACGAGAGGACGCAGGCGGGTGCCAAAGCCGCCGACGAGAATGAGAGCTGTTTAACACGATTGTTAGCCTATTGCGTCTAAAGTGTCTCCCCTACTAACTGCCATTGAACTGCCATTGGACTGCCATTCACACCACCTCGTCAAAGCCATGGAAATGTTGGTGGCCGTAATGAATGGGTGACCAGCCAATTGAGCATCGGAAAAGCGGTGACGCTTATGCAGTATCATGGTATTGGGGTATGATCGTGACTTACCCTTCATTATGAATAGTGGTAGAGAAAACGGTCCGTCTGCCGTGTATAGCGAGTGTGGTAATTTAGTCTACCTCAAGAAGCTGGGAGTAGACTATATTTTGCGATTATAATATTGAGTATACTGAGTATACTGAAGCGAAGGAAGCGATTGGGTTTCCAAGATAAACCGAGGGAAAGCGGTTTAGCAATGACGGTATTAGGGGTAGTGATAGTAGTAAGTAGGTTTTAGTTAAGGAGGTTGATTAGACGGGAAGTGGACAGGTGGTAGTGTCTTATCGTACGATACGATGTGATCCGTTGCGTTTCACGATGTTCAAGATATATAACGATGGATATATCTAATATATCTAACGCGTACAACCTGATGTCGTTCTAGACCTATAATATGCGTCGTATATATTAAGAGTGTTTTAAAACACACAAGGACAATTAACGACTGGAATTATTATAGAAGAAAAGGACAGTGTGGTACTGTGACAGTGTGTGGTGGTGGTGGTTGTAGAAGAAGTGTTAAAGTAAAGTAATATCTGAGTTTGGTGGTAGTGGTCCAAAGTCTGGTAAGGGAGGAGGAGACAGGAAGGACAGTTTGGAGTTTTTTTACTTTTGATGGCCCCAAGGTGGTTTGACTTGTTTTAGAGTGACTTTAGTACTCACTCTAGTCGACTGCTAATAAAATTGCCAAAATTTACGAGGGTGCTGGTGCTGGTAGGCTTGGTAGGGTAGATTGGTAGGGTAGATCAATAGGTACGATGCTTTAAGGTAGGTAGGGTAGCTGGGCTTGATGGGCTGCAAGATGGGTAGGTCCAACGGGTACACGAAGTTTAAGTATACCTACTAGTCTAAGTAACCTAGAGCTCATGCTAACCTAAGAAGGAGCATTTTAAGGTATATCTGTAGATGCGCTCCTTCTTCCATGCAGTAGTGTACGTCTCTCCATCCATCCATCATCCATCCATCATGTATCTAAGCTTATTTATCCCACCTGCTGCCTTCCACTGCCACTTAACTACTGTCCTTGTGCATATAAACGTGCATATATGTAGATGTATATATGCCACATTGCCAACCTGCCAGTCTGCCTAATTCAATACTTAATTCAATACAATAGGTACCATACGTCTTAGGTTGCTTTGTCAGGCCAGTCCCTTTAATCCCATACAAGCCACCTGGGCATGTTCTAGGAGTCGGGAATTCAGACCTTGAAGAAGATCCCGAGATTATCATCGTTAATTAAATGCTTGTCACCTTGTCACCCCGTTCCACCCCACCCTTGGAATTATTCGAGTTTTTTTCCCTATGTATCGTGTATCCCTCCCTGCAAACACAACTGATTGGTTGGCTAGCATCCCCCAGGTACCTAGGTACCTACCCTGCAGGACAACCAGCCTTGGCTACTAAGGAGCCCTTACCGAATTAGGAAATCGGGAATCTGGTTTAGAAAAAAAGAAAAAAAAGGGGGAAGAATAAGAAGAAGACGAAGAACATTTTTTAGCCAATCAAATCCCTAACCGTACCACGCGGTGTTCAGGTTCTGGTAGATTTTTACGAAACACTACCTAGGTACAAGCTGACAAGTACCTAGCCTACCTAGGGGTTTCTTCCTTATGCGAAACAAAGTGGAAAAAAACATTATGGGCAAACAAACAAACGGGTGCCTCCCAAGATTATTCTGTATAACTGCATGCATGCAGGCAGGCAGGCAGGCAGGCATCGTGACTGCATATGGCCTCTTTTCAATTTGGCTCACCGCAAGCAAGCAGGCAGACAGGTAGGAATGCAGGCAGGAAAGCACATCAGTTGATCTGCTCCGCCTTGCCTTGCCTTGCCTTGCCTCGCCGCCAGCAGATCCCCGTGTGGGGGAGAAAGGCCGGAGACACTCTACGATGTGAAAAATGGACAGTTTGGATCGTGAACACGATACGATACGATACGATGGATGATGTCCTTTGAGGCCAAACCGCCACCGCGGATCTGCTTCCTGCGGTCTCGTTACCCGTGTTTCTCAGAGGTCAGCTGCCGCTGCCATGACCCATGCAAGTAATCCAGATCGGGCGCCCCGTACGACCCGACGACGAGAAGGTTTATCTTGGTATCAACAAAAAGCAAGGCATCAAATGGAATCAAGGCCGGAGGCCGAACTACACATGCCATACATACTAAGTAGTACATAAGGGGAGACAGGCCGGGGGGGGGTTGTGGACTCGGTGAATCCCACAAGTCGCCGCATCAGCTCCCGGCGCTAAGCACTAAAACGCTTCTCAAGTGCCCTCCCGCCCAGGGATGGCCTCCTCGTATTCGACTGCCTGCGACGCGTCCCTCATCCCCCCCGTGACTAAAAGCATGATGATGCTAAATGCATATAGTATATTCATGGATGCGATTCGCAATTCGCATTGTCCTTACCAACTTGCATAGTACACCTACCCAACTACATGCCTAATGCCTACCATATACATATCTACCTAGAACAACAAGGCAACTATTTGTAGGTAGTATCGTGATGCTGATCCCGACCCATTGAACATGACAGGACTAGCCCTAACGGTAACGGCCGGAATCGCCCGAACTTTACCCACTTGCCACACCCATCCGATCTTACACGTCCCAAGTCGCAAATCACCAGGTTTCTTTTTTAGGATATGAGCAACCCGGAAAAGCCCGATATACCATCACAGGATGTACCCGTCCGTTTCCGCCCCTAAGCGAGCTGAAAAGGGAAAAGAAATTTAACCCTTTTCAGCCGTGAGACCGGCAATGTCCATCGAGTGATCGACAGCTGACAGGACCGCTGGTTCGTTTGTTATTCACGACTTTCACACGGAATACACCTTGGGCATCAACGATTCAGTCTAAATCCGACTACCAGGCTATCCTTATCCTTATCCTTATCCTTATCCTCGAACTCCTTAGGTATGACGTCCTCCCCTGTCTAGGTAGCTGCTGTCCCTGATCAAGCACAGCCCTGAAGATGTTGAAGTGTTCAACAACCGTATCTAGTTCGGTGTACCTGCCAATGAGATGTGCTCCGTTCTTACTAGTCGGGGACTTCTTGCTTACTTAAACACCCATTAGACGCGACGCCGCTCAATGTCGTAATGTATCGTAGATAAAATAAGACAGATAGTGAGCATGTGAGAGTAGAGATGTCGGTGAAGGACGGGGTTCCGACGTGGTGATGCGGCAGATGCCCTTCGGTATAGTCACAGCCTCGTGGGCCCCATCTATAGCTGGAGAGGCGTAGAGGAAGTAAACCGGTAGACCGACCTGATGTTGACGATAGGCTGACTACTACCTACATGTATACATGGTAGACGGTGAGATACATCTTGACCTCTGCTAGCCAGGAGGAAAGGAAGAGCGAAGGAAAGAAACACGGCCTCGTGGACTAGGGTTGGGACATCCATGCAGTATGCCCCGAGCCTCATTGCACTCCACACAAGCAAATCCTCTCCTTCGGTGTTCGGAGGAAGAAGGCAGGCTCGGAGCCTCAACGCGCCCCCGTCCCCATCCCAGCCCTAAATTCGAAACTGCCAGTTCGTCGACCGAATTGTCTCAGGTTAGGTGGGTAACATGTCAGCTTGGATACCAGGCAAACTTATGCGGTTCGCGGCTCGCGAGTTCCTCTGGGGTTTTCTGCGCTTCGCTCCGAGTATCTTGGCAGCGTCTAGCTATATTCCCTCCCTATGTTCTCAACTCGCCTCTAATCCTAAGGGCCCTCCAACGACCTCACATTAGCTGCCAAAAAAAACTAATAGATTAGTATGGACGCCCCCGGAGACCCGCCTCGGGCGCAGGCGCCGTTGTTACGTTTAAGGACTGTTCGCGGTTTATCTGGCCTACAGTGCTGGCGTAGATGCTGCAGATGCTAAGGAGGCCCGGTAGGGGGTCGAGGAAAGAGGATTGCGCGTGAGTGCGCCGACGCTGCTGGTGACGACGCCCATGTCATAACCGAAGCGTTCGTCTCGAGCTCTCCTAGACCGCCCCTGCCCTTCTCCCACCCAGCCGAGAAGAGAGACGTCCATGCCAACGTAGTGCCTGCTGGAGCTTCATGAACGTACCCTGAGCACCACGTTTTAAGATTCCTAGGAGAGAATATGTGCTTGACTGAGCCGGGGGTGGGGGGGGGAGGGTAGTTCCATAGTCGGCAGCGCCTCCGAGTTCTCCTCACCCTGTCTCTTTTCCCTTCCCACACCCGAGCAGCGCATTCTTCGGAAACTCGCGGCGGAGACTGATATCCAACTCGACTCATGCCCTGGCCTCCCTCTCGTCTCATCTCGTATCTATCTCCTGCTCCCCCACCCCAAGCTGCCCGTCCACAGTCCCCTCCCTATATTGAAGTCACGCGTCAACACCATATCGCAGGGTAGTCTTAATAGGGGCGCGCGTGGTTATCAGTAACCATCTCCCGTAGTCGAGATGAGTTATGTTCGACATAGCTTGTTCACCTGACAACCCCCCCCCCCGCGCGGGCCTTGGAACGCCTTGTCAATCGACCATTCGTGTGTTGGTTGCAGTGCGTATGCCGATAAAAAGAGTGCCGGTGTCACGGGTTTGGACAGAATGGGAACGTGGAAGTAGAAGAAAGTCGTGAAAGACTCCAATGCAAGAGCACGACCTGCCTAGTCGGGCGCGCTGGGTTCTGGAGACCAGGCTATGTAACCTACATATCTATAGCCCAGAATCCATGACGTAGGGCCACCCTGTGAGACAAGATATAGCGCAGACCTTTGTCATAACGTCTGGGCCGCGTAGACAATGCTGGTTTTCTAGAAAGGAAAGGAAATAAGAAGAAGAGGGGGAACGCCTTGTCCCGCTTGTTGATGCCGCTGCTTCGGCGACCACCCGAGCCCGCGGTATTCAGCCACGTTGCTTCAAATAGAAAGAAGGTTCTCACTTAGTAGAACGAGACGAGAGGGTAGGCCGCTCAGCTGCGTATATCGCCACCTATGCATGTCTGTTTACTATGTAGAAGTTGGAGTGCACAGAGAGCGAAACGACCGCCCGCCTGGGCAGGAGGCGGATGGATAGATACTTTGGTTCTATAGTGAATGGACACTACTCCATTCTCTCTACCCCTCTCTATATACACTACACACCCCGGATTCAGCGCTGCAGCCGTGTAATTCCGAAGCCGTGGGGGCATGTAACTGTAATCTGCACAAGATGGGTGGTATCCAACGTAGATAGGCGAGCACGGAATCCAACCTGGTGGTTCTGAACAAGGCCCCCTTCCCTTCCCCCTTCCCTCCCGCGCGACTGTTCAGGTTCCGGCAACGCGGCGCAGCAGGCGGACACAGCGCAGCGTAGCGCGGGATCTCGGCGGGGCACGTGTTTTGCCTGTACGTGCATCTCGATCTGCAACCATTTTGATGATGACGGCCCGCCAACTGCACGACATCACCGGGAGTTTAGTGGTGGGGGGGCTGATCGCTGCCAGCGGCGGTCAGCACCTTATTTTGATGCTCCCGATCCTTCGACGTGCATGAGAAGGGGTCGCTCTATGTATGTATTTTTTTTTAAGGTTGGGACATTGGCTGTGCTTAATACTTCACACACGCCACACTCCTCGGACATCTCGAGGAATCTCGGGTTTGGGTAGGGTTTCTTCATATGAAACGCTTGACCTTCCACACAGATAAAGACAGATAAAGTACGGTTGCCTCGACGCTACTGTGCGCAACCCGACGGCTCGGAACCAACGTGGGAAACGTTGGAGCAACAGCAACCCCCAGCCCTCGTTGGAGGGTGTGGTGGAATGAGTATGGTGTGGTGGTGGACAGACAGGGTGGGTACATACTTCGCAAGGTATATACGCATATATTCTATACAAGAAATTGGCGGGTGGGTGAGAAAACACCGGTGGTGAGGGGCTGAAGGGGGAGGGGGGTGGCATGCCGAGACACCTTTCTACAATTGATCGTGATCTCGGGATGACCCGTCTTATTTCGCATTCCTATCCACTCGCAACCCCTGCATGGGGATGAATTGATGGATGGATGGGTGGGTAGTGTAGGTGTCGTCACAGACAAGTACCCATATATAACAGAGATAATAATGACCTCGACCGACAAGATAATGTCTCCGAGAATTATTAGCGTTTATAGCGACGTGTCTCGGTAGTTATTCGCTAATAAACTTAGTAAACGTGTTTATACTCCCGCAGGGATTCCTTTGAAATGAAATATTTTAGAATATCATTGATAAAGGTTTCTAATACTCGAGATAATCTACGTGGCCGCTGTCGAAGCTCCTTCGTGTACATTGGTTCTCATAACGACTACTAGGTCACTTACCTATCTACCCATGCACAGACCAACGGTATAAGAAGAAGACTTTTTATTCGCCTCGGGGAGGGCAAAAAATGGGAAAGAAAGGAAAATAAGTCGACCTCTGCACATCATCAAATGTACTGTGCTGTGCTGCTCGTCTTGGCTAGGCTAGGAGACTGCCCACCGCCACGAGTGTCCCGCTCTCGGCAGACGGCCTCTCAGTGTCCTTGTGAAATAGCGACTGAGGGCATTTCCGTCCGATGTTTCGTCGTTCCCGTTCTCGAGGACCCCCTTGTGCATATGTGCAGGCGTGTGACGGTTACAGCCGTGTGGAGGGAAGAAGGGAAACGAGCCTAGTGTTTCCGATGGCCATACTTAGAGCCACGTGATAGTTGCATCGACTACCTACTAACCGGGTGAGTACAATCGGCTATCTGTCTACATAGGCCTACCCACAACGGATTTGTGACAGGGTAGGCAGCTATATCTGGTTCTATAAGGGGGGAGGGGGTGATACTAAGAGACAGGGGGATTTTTGGCTGGGTAGGGTGCGGTGCGCACGTGTCACAAGTTCCATTTCCAAAGAGAGAAGAATACAGCATGTCAGAAAAGCAGGCTACCGGGCTCATCTACCACGTGAGTAACCGACTAAACTGATAATGGCCTGAGTACCTCATATCGATTATGTACAACATCCTGCACATAGTGTAGATCTCCCGCTCCCGAGACGGGGGTTGCGGACCGGGGGGGAAGGGTAAGCCCACGTAGTACCTGGTCTAGTTACGTTATAGGTAGGAGTGACCGGGGGATGAGATCTGTTGATCGATCGGTACTGCAGTCACGTAGATAACGTCTTGAAACGAGTTAGTCGGGATAAATAGGCTTAGGTAACGCAGCCTATACGCATACAAAAAGGGGTGATTTCCGGTTTCAGCAAGTAAAAGATGCGGTGCCCGGGTCCAGTGGACAGAGGGCCTCGGATGATCGTGTTGGTGGTGTGTGTGGGTGGGCGTCCCACGGGTGTGGCACCCACACACCACAACCAGCTGCCAACCACTATCACTGTCTGGTCAGAACCTCCCCTTCGTTCCACATAACAAGGCTGGGATTAGGCCGGGGGTGTGGAGGGTCTGCGAGGCAGCTTCCATTGGAGCTATTCCTGTGTTCTTACTCACTTATCTAATCGAACCAGCGGTTCACAGAATGACCTCAGTGGACGGCCGCGAACACATATGCGGATCTACAAAATCGAAGAGACTATGTACGTGGTTAGTTAATTAGTCGGTCGATCATCTCCGAAAGGAGACTTCATTTTTAAGCGTAGTGAACACACGAGATAGACAAGATGGATAAGAGCAGATGAGAGTGGTTGGAAAGTTAGAAATTCGTATATGATTGTCATGAGCATCATTCGTAACGTCGTCATAAAGCGTGTCTACCCCTGAGAGCAGCAGAGAGATGTATAAGCAAGTCAACAGTACCTCCAACCCCTCTCCTGACCACCAAGCCACAGCTTTTAGACCCAACCCCCCTGTTGTCCCCATCACGGCGGCGTCGCGCCACTGGATGTCCCCCCTTCATATCGCCATCCACCGGCGCCGCCAATTACGTCGCGCGCTATCGAGTTCGAGGTCCTGATAGGTCCGAAATTTGAAGCCTCGCCACCTGGGCGGCCAGGATCAGAGCCAAGGTTGAAAGCCAGGCGGGTAAACCGCCGGCTCCTGGCCCCAAGAAGATGTTCGGTTGGCTGGTGGGTTGATGCCCTGTTCCATGACCCCCTAGTCCCTCTCGGTGTCCCGACAATCACCCTAGGAAAAGAAAAGTGAAATAGAAATTCTATCCGGGGAAGAAACGAAGGTTGCGCTCGAAACTGAAAGGAAGGCTCTTCCCGCCGTCATCATCATGATATCGTCAAGGTCGGAAATAAATATATAAATAATCTCCCCCGTAGAAGAGAAAGCCAAAGAATCCCATGCGGTTCCGTTGTATATCAGTGAGGTTGGCGGCTGAACCGGGACATGGCTAATCAGAGTTGCCTCCGAACGGGAAATAAGTTAAAAGAACTGGGTACCTAGGTATCCCAGGAAAGAAAGAGAATAGAAATAGGCCTCTTCACCGGGAGCTCCCTTATGACGTGGCCCTGTCGGACGGTTCTTGAGCTGGATGAAGATCCAGGGGGGTGAGCGAATAAACCGAAATGAAACATTGCTTGCCATATTCACTCTTCCTCCATCCGTTAGCAACAGCGGTAAAGGAAGAATGGTCCACGCCCATTGTTCGCTGAAATTAGAAGCCAGGGTCGCGTCCGTCGGTGTGGGGAGGAAGCGCTATACGAAATAAAAAATCCGGATGATGGTTGGGGGGTGAGGGGGTACATGGGATGTCGTTGATTATGCTGGGTCTCGTAAGTTCGTTGCAGAGTTAATGTTCGTCAAGTCGTAAAATTCGTTCGTGAGTTTATGCAAAGATGAGTTTGTTTTCTTCTTTCTTTCTTTCCGGTGGGACCGCGGTGATGGTTGTTAGTCGTTTTCCCTTTTCTTCGCCTCTCAGATCTCCTCTTCCGTTCACTCCACTCTCCTTCGGTCTTCTTCGTGCGTGAATGTCGTAGTGGCCCACTCCCTCCGCCCGTATAAATAATAAGTATGTATCCGCAAAATAATAGTCGGGGGGGGGAGGGGTAGGCCGGGTGAAAATAGATAATAAGCTGTGAAGCTTCACCGGCCGTTTATAAGTTATCGGTTTCTTTTGACGCTGTCTTTGGGTTTTTTGTCCCTCCCGTCGCTCCTTAGTCCTTTTTTTTTTTCGTTGCCCTCCTTCGTCATGATGTCCGATTCGCTGTACTGTAGAAACTTTTTCAAAAAATCAAAAAAATCAAAAATGGAAATCCAACCAGATCTGGCATATGAGGGGTCCTGTGCTCGGAGGATCGCACCCGTGCCGCCCAATGGGAGCGGTCCGCCAGGATAAAATCCCACGCCCTCAATCAAACGATGCCGTGGAGCTGCTGCTGGAGTGGTGACCAGAGCGATGGTGGCGGCTCTCCCTGTGGCCGTGGCTGGCGGTCACTACGTGGCGAGATTTCTTGCGCTTGCCCGAGTCATTGGCCGGGAGCCCCTGGACGACGCCATTGCGAGCGAGCATACCCCCATTGACGGAGAAGTTCCGGCATACCATGAAGGCCCTCATGGCAGCATTCTCCTGGGCCAAGGTGTCCGATTCGTACGCAATGTCCGTTTGGTACTCCCGGCCATTGACCAGAACGAGGCAAGTGTACCCGCTGGGGTCCCGATAGCACTCGTAGGAAGGGTCTTGCCACCCACGACGCCGGCACAAGCCTATCGGATCGAAAGTTAGCAGCTGATCCCCGGAGAGGGCAGTTCGCGCGCGCACTTGGTCACGATGGGGGGTGTGCTGCGCCCATGTATGCGGTGCGGATGATGCAAAGGGGGAAGATCGAGAAAAAAAAGCCATCTGTATGCATGACAGCCCAACGGTGAAGGGGTCACACCCCCCCTCAAGATCTTTATGCGGAGTTGCATTCAGTATCTGTGAGGCACGTGGGATTTTTAATATCGCTGCCGCATGGATGCTTGATATCCTGCCAGGAACACGATGGAAGCCTGCAAGTCCCGAAGGTGATGCAGGGGTTCGTCCACACGTCAGACGAACTCCCAGCGCTCAGCCCCACCGCATGCATCATAGAAGGGCGAATTTGGAGATGTAATTTTTTTAGAACGTCACAAGTCACGAGATCCCTTTCCCCCCAGAAGTCCGGCAACTTACTCTCGAGGTACTGAATGTAGAAACCGCCCATCTTGTTCGGCTAGCCCGGGCGTCCGTCTTCTCGGATAGAGCGAATTGAGTTCCCGGCGGGAGAATACACTTAGAAAAAGTCCCGGTAGAGTATCACGCTCCGCGGTAGGCTGGCCTGGGGAAGCGAGCGAAGTCTAGAATGTGAAGGGTTTCAGGGCAGCGTGGGATAGGGATTTCCGGATGGTTATTGAGTATGCAGTCGAGCCCAACCGTGGGGAAGGGGGCACAAGGAACAAGAGTTTAAGACCAGGTAAGGTAAGGTAAGGTCAGGTAAGGTAAGGCGGCGGCAGCAGTAGTAACAGAAGCAGTAAGCGTGGTGAAGTTGAGCTTGTACTACGAGACAGAGGTATGGTTGTGGTGGTTGTGTGGTGGTGATGGTGGTGGTGATGAAGGAGGTCAGCTACGTACTCAGGGCTGCGGTGCAGAAGGACGATCCATCGACGGCGAGACATGTGTGATTTATTGCAGAAATGTGTTGTTCTTGTGGGGCAGGGATATCTGAAGACGAAATTAAAGAAAATTGTTTACAGACGCACTCAGATGCGGCTCTCGAAGAGAGTGACCCATATTGATGTGTTGGCACCAGAGAGCCGATCTCCACCGAACATGGGGTGTATGCATTTTCCATAGACGATCATCTCTGATAAATAAGTCTCACGGTGTTCCTCGTCCGACATGACAATGGGTCCGGCCTAGTAAAGACGTTGTATTTTGCAGAAACGGGCAGGGTACAACTGGATCTAGGGGACCACGCACGGCGGCCAATGTCTCCGTGCTTGAACGGAAGTGCTATTCGACAGACCCAAGAGGGAAGGAAGGGGAGACAGACCAGAGCAAGAGGGACACACATAACAAAAACATAAGATATTATCACATCGACTCTAGATGCGCGAAGTGGTCCACCGGGCCGGCCACCAGTCAGGTCTCGCCCTCAAGATCTCACGCAGAGATACCAGAAGGGATGTACCCGGTCGTGAAGTTGGTGTACATGAGACCAACAGCAATAGGTAGCCGAATAGAATCCCTAACGACCCTCCAGGCGGCCACTAATGCAGCAGGCAATCAAATCGAGGGGTCTTGCAACGGTATCTTGGACAGCCAAAATGGTAACCATGATTTATCTCCATGTAGGTGCATGTCTTCGATGTCATGCTACAACGATAGGCCTGTTGCTGTACGCATATGGTATGTACGTATATGCGTACCATGTATAGCATGTATACCACGTAGTAGACCATGTAGCATGCCATGCCTTTCCATGTAGAGTAGGGCCTATTCCGGACTTTTGCCTCTCCCTTTCTCTTACCTACTACGCCTATATAGGTAGTTCATGCATTGGGGGTAAAAAGGGTAACGACTGGAAGCGGGGGGCCCACACAAGAGCCGTGACGACAAGGGACAGGAAGAACTGGACAAGATGGGCAGACGGCTGATGATGCTGCGACCCATCAATCCATCAATCCATCAACCCATCAACTATCAAGCCGAGAAAGGAGAGCCAAAAGCCGGCCCACTGGGTCAGATAGGTTCCGAGGAGAGGGACCCGGAAGGGCGAGCGAGTCACCGTGCGCAACGCGGCTTTGCTAGATAGCTAGAACTGGGCGGGGGGAGGCGAAACCATAAGAATAATGATATGTAGGTGAGCGTACGTAGATATGATTGGATAGAAAATAAGACCTTAAAAGAAGCTGAACCATTTTAGATAGCATTGTCGAATCGAGAAGAGGCAAGCGGCGGCGCTTGTACATTTAGCATAGTATTTTGGGGGGGGGGGGGAGGCAGGAGGAAAAAGGTACGTGTAACAGTAACTCTTTTTTCCCGCCTCTGGGCTAGTTAAGCTATCTCTTCCAATGGCAAGTAAAATTTGGTCTTCTCTTTGGCCCGAATGTCCCTGGACGGAGCTTCGAGAGAAACTTGCAAGTCGGTGAGAGAGGCACCGGCGACTGGCTGAGTGGGCAAGAGAAGCTCTGGGCGGCGCGCACTTGGTTGACCCCGGTCAGCATAAAATGGATCCTGGTCGGCTTTTTGGGTCGCCCTGCTGCCCTGGTCTCCTCTGGCCTAGAAAGGTTTCTACATCCTTTCTACCTGTCTACATACCGTACACATACCATAGTACCTACCTATGTAGGTTGCTGGGTAGCAAGGTAGTAGGCAGGCCGCTGAATAGGCCGCCGGTACGGTACTAGCGACTAGGGGAAATGGCAGGCAAGCAGACGAGCAGGGTAAGGTCACCAAGGACCTACATGAGCCATTCATATGTCTGCGGGCCTGGCGGGCTGGCTGGCCTATGACCATTCCTGAATGGTTACTAGGCAAAGGCGAGACGCAAGATGAGTTGGCATCTGATATTGGAATTTGCCTTGTGCATATCGAAATGGGGTAAGAGTTACTTGCCAATTCCAGAGTCCCGCGCGCGCGCACCTGTTAGTCAGGTAACAGTACAAGAACTACAAGGACTACAAGGACGCGACTTTGGGCCGATCTACTGCATAACAGATGTATTCTGAGGGGGAGGGGCGGATGAGGAAGAGGGGAGTGATGAAATGGGGATGAGATGGGGATGGGGATGGGATACCGGAAGCTGGATTGGCTTGTGGTGATGGTTCTGGTGTCAGTCTTGGTATTATTTTGTTGTTGTTGTTGTCGTCGCGGTTAGCTATTGTTGCAGCAGCTACTATCATCCCTACTAATTAAGTAAAGGTGATTGATGTTGGCGCTGACAGTGATGGTGATATCGATGCCGATGCCGATGTCAATGCCAATGCCAATGTTATTAATGCCGATGACGAAGGTTCCATGCATCCCTATCCCCGTCAGAAACATGGGCGATACGCCCGCTATCCCGTATGAGCTGAAAGGTAACCAGTTATTTGACTATGTAGTTAGTGGGAAAGAAAAGAGGTTGGTGGTGGTTTGTGTTTTCCATGGATGTGCCCAGGTGGTTTGTAATCTCGTCAACCTGTCTACCCAGCAGTCTATGTACATGCCGTATGTACATAGCTACATTTTAGGTAGGGTAGGTACACCTGAGCACCTGGGCCCTTCTACATAATAGACGCGCTTGATGAGGGAAAAGTTACCTGGGGAAGGAGACCTCGGAATAGAGGCAAATGGGAACAGGGAAGGTCCTGTCTCGACGATCCGAGGTACGTTATGATAAGTACCTCAAGTAGCCAGATAGGTACTTATCCCGGTGTTTACTATGTAGTCTGTACAAGACCGAGACAAGTTGTAAATGGAAGCTGTGATACGCCTTCTAAAAAAGTTCTAATCGGATGCTTACCAGTTATTAGGTAGGTAGGTGTACACAGTCATTATTAGCGCTGTCTATTAGTGTGGGGTGGCGTTTAGCGTCTTTTAAACCTTCCAAGGTTCTTTCTATCTGGTACCGACGAAGAGGAAGACGACGAACGAACGACCTTGACGAACTTGACGAACTACTATCCATTCATGGGATGTTAGAAGTTCGGTATGTGATGTCTACGGGTACTTTCTACTTTCTATTCATTACTTCTACCACTACTTTAAATACTTACCACCATTGAGGCTACTACCACAACCAACGAGCTACATAAAATGGCGCCTGCATACTGGGATCGGTCTGCCAGTAAGTGGTAGGTAGGCAAGTAGGGCAAGGTAGGGATGTGATAGCGCCGGTTCTTCCAAAGTTACATACATTTTGCCGCCGGCACTCGTATCAAGGTACGACACATCCGCCGGTCTGTACTTAGAGTACTTGCCTGGTGGCCATCGAAATCGATGAACTAAACGAACGCCGCGAAAGCTGGTCAGCATGTGTGCGAGTTGGCATGTGTATGTATGGGTGGGTGGTGTATGGTGTGTATGCCTGGCGTGTAATGAGAAGACACGCCGGGTTTTCTATGTCATGTAGGTAATATGTCAGTTGGAATGATGATGTAGTGCTGTGTATACTAAAACGCCCAAGAGAAAAAGAAGAAAAAAGAAATATTCCGAGCTGACTCAGCCCATACACTAATGCTACACATACACATACACATATCTCGTGAGACTCCAAGAGACTCATCACTCATGCCTTCACTCGCTCACTCGCTCACTCACTCCTTGCGTGTAAGTCGGAGACGTGTTTACACTCTCAAGCCAGACTTCGCAATTTGATACCGATTTGATACTTAACGATTGCGGAGGGGGTCACGTTGGCAGACCAACTGGAAACTCGACCGGGTGGATGGGCTGTGCAGGGAGGGAGGGAGAAAGAAAACTAGAGAACAAGAGAGAGAAAGCTATAAGATCAAAGTGCAATTCTCCTCGGGCCCAACTGGCCTACCAAGAAACATTAGCGAGGTACATGGATACCTACTCGTCACTTCAACTCGTGGCTGGCTCTGCCCGGTTAGCTGAGCCGAAGCCCTCTGAAAACACGCCAGAGCTAAGAGGTCTCATGCACGTAAGAGGGCCCGACCATCGGGAGTTTTTTTTCCCCTTTTAAATATATTTGCATTTTAACTAGCACATCCGATTTTATCTCGTTTCTTCCGGCCGTGTGCGGGAGAAAGGAGTAAAGTAATAAAGGCCGCAGAAGAAATAATAAACTTTGCTCAAGACCAGGCGAGGCAGGTAGATAGGTATGCTGTTGCATGGAGGCGAAAGCGTACTATATACGAGGTCAATATATCTCATATAGTTGAAATTATAAATCAGGATCCAGCTAGGCGGTTTGCACGTACATATGTGGTAGTAGGTACGTCTGTATGTTTCTCTGTATGCCTGTCTCTCTATGCTAGGTGTCACTGGTCCATCCGAAGTCTGAAAGCGTATTCTGCCGTCATCGATGGCACACTAAGGGAGCGAGGCAAGGAGAAAGGGATCCTTGGTTCGAGATGAACTACGAGATCGATGGGACGTAAGTTTCACCTTCGGAAATCTCAGTTTCCAAAACCGCCATTGGAGGGACCATCCGGATAAGAAGCGGGGGACTACATTCGCGAAAGGAAATGTCGCCGTATGGGGAGGGAGGGGAAACAAGAAGGGTAGCGTGCCGTGCATTTCGAGAGAGTTAGATGATGTTGTGCAGCATGCCCTCGAGGCTACCTCGTGGGCCGCCCCGCTCTCTCTCTATCTTTGAGGAGTGAACAGGTAACATGCAACCGACAGCATCATCAGAGGCACAGCAAACGCTGCAGAAAACCTCCGAGGTTAAGGTAGTGGGAGGGGAAAGAGGCCATACGGCCTGCGCGAGGTTGCTTTCACTGGCACCATACCCCCGAGTACACCCCCTCCCCCTCTCCTCAGCATACCAGCAGGCGGAGCAACGTGGACACTCAAGTCACGGATCACCGCTACAGGCAAAGCCGCTAGGTAGCACGGCAGCATATCCAGTCGTGGCAAAAGAAAAAAAAACATCTACTACAGGTAGTTCGATGGGATTCTATCTCATTTCATTTTTCTTATACCCATTCCTGTCATTCATTACCCTAGCTCGGTACAGGAAAAGGGGGAGGGGGGTTTCGTTGCGGATCGCCCTCTGCTATCTAAAATGTTGAGGAGGCCACACATGCGGCCAGGCTGGGGACTGCCACGTCAAGGATTGCTGTGGCGATATCAGGAAACGGAAAGGGGGGAGCCGCGGAAGGCGCTGGCAGAGGGCGGGGTGGGCTTCCGAGGTCGCTGGTATTTTATACCGTAAAGTAGGAGTAACTAGGGGTGAAAGCACTATGCCGGCCCTGTACTATCCTCCTGTCGCGATACGTATCCTTCCTCGCAAGCGCGCCTGCCACATGGGCTTTTGATCAAAGGGCGAGCTGGCAGGTTGGGCCAGAATGGGATGGCAACAGAATCAGAAATGATCGAGCCTACCATCATCGACGACCCTCTGCAGTCTGCCGTTAGACTCCCGGCCTCGAACTCTTCTAGACACGAAGGAAGGAACGTGGCGTCGTTATTGGGAGGGGTTGTCGAGACGGGGTAAGTCAGCATAGCATCTCCTGGCCCCTTAGGGCGTGTGCGGCCCCCGCAAATCGACGTCGACGTGCAGATTCCCTGTGCTAAGGATGGTCGGGGGGCATGGTGCAATGAGACGATGTGTGGGAGCTTTCTCAAAGCAGATATGTAAACGATATGCATGGTATCCCGCACCGTCGGTTCGTCTCACAACAGCCGGGCGAACCTCAAACAGCCGAGTGCATAGTTGTGTCTGTCTGGCGGCAAACATTAGAAAGGGTAAAATCTGTCCGTGGTTGATACGACACGGCCGACTGGTCTAACCCTACATGAGCACTTCTTGTATCTCTCTCCACGTGTTGACAAAATAAGTGCTACTTCTGGCTGTTATTTGTAAAAGCGCGTAGTAAGGATACTTCCGCTGGCCTCTGCAGCGGCCGTCTAAGAAAAGCAAATTTCCCGTCAGGGCAGGCAAGTTAGGTACTCCGGCCTGGCGGCCATCTCATTTCACAGGCGGCTGTGGCGGTGCGCCCTGACGAACATATACACAAGCCGACTTCTATGTATGCAATACCCGAAAGCACGAAACGTACGATTTGTACGCAGGTCTAATTCGTACAGCCGGCCGAGCCCCTTCGCAGCTGTGGAGGAATCTGCCTTGCTTCGTATTGGCTGGTAAGGCGTCGGATACGGCCTCGATTATGCGGCCACAAGCGGGTTAAAACCCTTGTTTCGCCGCGAAGTATGCCACGATGTCCTCCCGGCTGCTCTGGGGAATTGCATAGACAGGATCGACCGGGTTGATGCGGTCAACCTCGTCAAAAATCTGTAAGTTGAATGCGCGCGGGGAGACGTCCCAATGGGCGCTGCCCATCACCATTTCGTCATCCGAAACGGTTAGACGTGCATCATGCTGCGCGGAAGATAGTCCACTAAGCACGTAGCATGTATGGTAAGCGTCGGAGTTACTATCATAACATCACCGTTAGATCCCAGGGTCCATAGGAAATCGTGAAAATGTTGCGTCGTGTCCACCTACACGTATGGTTTATCTCTCATGCCACCTCGTCCGGACAGGTCCTGTCCGCAGCAGAGAATATACCTGATCAGCCCCTCCCGATCGTAGAGGTCCCGAGAACTGGCGCCTGAGCTCTTGTCGTTATCGGAAGCCGGCGTGGCGCCCGAAGAGCCCTGCATGCTAGCTTCGATCAGGGGCCAGCAAGCCCCGACCCAGTGGCTGTAGCAGCCGTCGACAAGTTTGTTAGTGCGACCGCAAAACCCCCCTTCCGGTGCGTACTGGCGCGACGACAGCCAAGAGATAAGCCGGGGCACATCTAGATATCTGGATCTCGGAGCTTAGCAATCTAAGACTAAGGATTTGTTGCCACCTTCCGAGTGGACAGGGTAGTTATAGACAGTACTGACTTTGGGAAAATGCGACGAGGAGCGTCGAGGATGGCGAGACAACCCAAAGCACAGAAGGCATATGCGCCGTGCGCCTCCGCGTCTGGCTTTCCTGAAATGCCGCCCTCGAATGTTTGGCCTGCATGATCAGTACCTCATTTCCCGAAAACAGTGTACTGCGTTGTTCTGGGGTTCTCACATCTTCGCACATAATCCGCTAGGCCGGCGAGTAGGTCAGGAGTGTCAGGACCCAATGCTGGTGAGTCGGGCGATAGGTTAAGTGGGATTTTGAGCAGTGTGATAATCACAGCAGCACAGTAGGCACCTCTGATAAAAACAAGACGTTCAGCGATGAACCTCGATTTGGAGTTTTGGTGCAGATAGGATGGCCGACCTACCTTACGTCTACCTCACCCCCCAGGGCCATCTGGAAACCGCCATCTTGTTGCTTCAGAGAGGAGAGCCACTTCCACATTGCCCTACGATCGATAACTTCGTAGGAAGACTCCCCGCCGACAATCGCTAGAGCTAAGACCATGGCGTACGTGGTCGCAAGATGAGAATCCTGGCCGAACCCGCCGCCGAATCCACCTGTGCCATTCTGCAGTAAGCGTGCTGTCTCAATCACACCATGGCGGTACGTGGAGACGTCTTCCCCCAGGAGGTACAGGCCATTCAGGCACCAGTAAAGAAACCAAGGCCGACTGGCATCGGCGGCTATGAAGGGAGCCGGAAGCTTGCCCAGAGATTTGCGAAGAAATCTGATATGCCTCGACCGATCTAGATGAGGGACCCCGAACTGGTTCACCGATACGCCATCAATCTGAGCGGCTAGGAACGGTAGGCAGTCATCCACGATCTTGTCCTGCACCACCGAAGTTCTGGTGATGAGGGGGTCCCTAATAGGGGGATCCGAAGTGTAGAGGTCGGGAATCATCGGGGTAGACATGTGGGTGTCACTGGATGATGAAGTTGCCAGGGTTGATTTTGGCTCAACGTAACTACCGTCGACGGATTCTGAATTAATCCTCTTATACCCAGTAGATACTTGGTGCCCTCTATTATCCTTCTTAGGCGGCGATGACCTTGTGGAGGTTGGGATCTTCTGTGGTCGTGAGGTTCTCAACCGGGCTCGGGCAAGACTGGTCCTAACTGGCATGGAAGCCGAGATGCCCACCTTTTTCGCGAGGGGATGCAGTGACGCCTCAGAGATTTCCAAATTAACAAATGGCGTCCACACGCGAGACGAGAACGTATCGTTTCCTAAGGCATTAGATCCTCAGTATCCGGCACAGGAGTTGATGGTGGTGATGTGGACGAACGTGACCCATCCTTAGGCTCATGTTGTGTGGTGCTTAGCCACACTGAGGCTTTCCGGTTGCCACTGCCAGCCAGCGTATGTACGTTAATACTTACCTAAGTATGGTAGGGGCGATCCTGGACTACCACTAGTTGTAAGGACGGTCGCAGTCGGCCCCAATTGGACTGTTTGAACGAAATCACTTACATAAACACTGGCTATATACATATATGTTTGTATGTACGTCTGATGTACCAATCGCAAATTAGTAGCCCTACATAATCACATAACGAGGGAAGCGCTATCTGGTTTTGTAACGTGACTTGCTACCTGTAAGTATCGTCAATGACGCCATCGTATCTACATAAGGATCAAAAAGGATGGCTTTATGGGAGAAGTATTATCTAGATATTCATCCAATAAAGACTCTTGTAACCTCTCAGGGTCTATGAGGTTTGTCGGATCTCTGCAACCCGGCCACAAATTCAGCGAAAGGACGTTCCTAATAGCATACTGTAGGTACTTATGTATTCGTATGCATCAATATGATATCCATTTTCAATTATTATGCTACCTAGGCCAGACAACCCGCTATTGCTTCACGTAACTTCACATGCTCTTCTTCATTGACAGGATATCTACCGCCTGCGCTTATGCCGCCGTAGTCGACGTGATGTGTTATGTCACTACTGGATATAGCCGGCAGCAAACCCGTCCGCCGCAGTTAATTGTCCCTCTAGAGAACAGGAGACCATCTGCATTGTATGCGATGTCTTGAGAGTAATCAGCAACAGCTCGATTACTCATGACACAAGCCCAAGCCGACATCATGCCGATTAGCACAAGATCTTTAGACAAGGACGAGCGGGTTTGACTAGCTTGACACCGGATTGTCCGCGGACGATGGTAAATGCATAGTAACAACTAACTGGAATATCAAAAATAGGCTTTTCGGGATGCCGACGCATATGTATGGCCATGCCGAAGCCATCTCCATAGCAAAAGGTGAGCTATAGAGTCGGGGAGCTACGGGGGAGTTATGTAGATAACTAGTTCGACCTTGGCTACATATGAGCCTCTTGCTTTCCACGTAATAGGTGCGGCTCCGCGGCCAGACCGCTCACCGACGGATATAACTTTGGCCATGACATGAAGAAAACTCGCCCCCGGAATTCCCAATAGAGGAGTATGCAGCGTTTTCTCATGAAACCCCCCGACTGATGTACGTAGGTGAGTAGCGGCAGCGAAGTCGCGCGATATTCGGGATGTATACGAGTTGCTTCGCTGGCAGTTACCCACCTAGCATCATCTGGAGCGCATATAAGTGGGGGTGTATGTCTGGGCAAAGGTGATGCTTACTTAGGGAACTATGGGGACAGACAAAACCAGCAACCTCGGACGCTGATCGTAGAAGATAGGCAAGTAGGTAGGTGGTAGCAAACGACGAACGACTTATGTACGACTCAAGTGATCCACTGGCGCCGACATCGTGATGCCATTAACGACAAGCTCCAGCCTGGACCTAGCCGGCGATGGCCAATGCCACAAGGCCGTGTGAAACAAGTTTCATGAGACATGAGAAGACTACAATATCTTATCTTGTCTCTCGTGCTTATCGTGGCCGACTCTCCAGCGGTAGTACATCGTAGTGGCTACGTGTAACTAACTGCTGCCCTGTCGGCATCCGTGCAACATGGCCGAAAGAATAACATATGTGTTCCACATGCCGCGAGACCGAGACATGGGCCTAGCTACAAGTCCATGCGCACACGAATAAATAAACGGGCAGAATATACCAGGAAATTTGTGCACTGCCAGTTCACGGATAACTAGCTATAGATAGAAAAATGGGCTACGCGGGGCCGGGGAGGGACGGGGGGGTTGATCGAATGGTGGTCTTGGTCTAGGGCTTGTCTGAATATGTACTATCTCAGTCCCCGCGGCCGCGGTGGCTGCGGTGCCGGGGTTTGAGGCCGAAGGATCGGACAGAAGAACGTTGAGTCTAGTTCTGCCATCCCGCATTCGACATAAGTCTCGGTGTTCTGTTTCTAATTCTGGTTGCTGCCTTCTCTGATGGTTCGTTTGCCCACGGGCCCGGTGCCGGGAGAGGATCTGAGAACCGTGTCTTAGCATGGGTGCGACTGGCCAGTGCGTAACCCAGCCTCTTTTCACACCATAGTTAGCAAGTTAGTAAGCCTCGCCAACCTCTTGCCCTCTTCTATATCGCGCCATCAGCCCGAAAGGGATCGCCTGTTGAGGCGAGCAGACAAGTATCATACTGTGGAAGACAAAGGTTCCAAGGGGAGGATCGATAGTGCTATAGAAGGCGTCGTAAGTCAGAATCGGGAGTTTTCCCCCTCAAACGCCCTTGACGATTTGACGACTTGACCGAAGTTGGTAATGTGGGCAGGCGGCTATTGGAGCTAAGACCCCCCTTTCCAGAAAAATCGACGATCCCCGAGGCTTAGAGGGATAGCGATAGTTGCTAAAAGTGAAAGAAGAAGTAACAGTATGTAGGATCAGGAAGTTCGCACTACGTGCGTACGCAGGGTGCTATCTATCTAAGCCATAAGCATCCGCTTTCCCCATCATGATATGTCTGAACGGCTACGAGATAAGCGTGGGGAGCATCTTACATACGAATCTGGTGCGATGGGGGGGAGGATCCATTTCCATTGGTGGGAGCAGAAGGTCGTAGTAATGAGCGAAAGCCGGGGCCGAGGCCAAGCCTGCACAGTTCGCATCTTCCAACCTTTCGGATGGTGTGTGGCCCGGGATCAGCGTGGCTTTTACTGAGACTGAGAATAAAAATAATAAGATGCCACACTCCTCACCCATCACAGACACCCTGCCACCATTCTTGTAGTGGGGGAGGGCGATTTTGAGAATATGGCAACGTCAATGGTGTTAGTTTGCTAAGTTGCTCCTACGCGCCGCCCCGGAAACGAAATTACCAAGTCATGATGAATCGGATCGGGGGAGTAAGGGAGAAAGAAATCGATCAGTTTAGGGGCTATTTCTTTCGAACATAAGCCTTACTACCCCGGATAACGAAGGCGAAAGACATCGCAAATAGGTGATACATGGCAACACGCTCGGCGGAGATTAAGAAGGAGGGGGGGGGAGGAGAGGAGGAGGATGTCTGGCGCGAATGACGGGCTCTTATATGGGATGGGTAACATTGGAACAGCATGTAATATAAAAGACTGGCAGTTGAGTGGCTCAATATCTGGAAGGGTATCGCAAGAATGTGGTAGTGTGCGTGCAGCTGACGACAAGTCGCAACACAGTACGGGATCGGGATAGGACACTAACTTGCTACCTCAGGCCAAAACCGGGCAACTGATCACCTCACTCACGTAGATAGACTGGTCATTTTGAAATTCATCTATGATTTAACGTAGCAATCTCAACCCATGGATGTAGCCTTCCAGCCGTTGAGGGAACAAGCCACGAGTTTTCCTACTGAATGAGGTGGCTGTCCTGCTGTCTGGCTGCTGATTACGCCACCCTACGACCGTTCCCTCGATTTTCGACCTTCAAACCCCGGCATACCTGTCGAGCCGCGGGGCCCCCGAGAATTCATCATACGTTTGTTTGTTTGTTTGTCCGTTGGCTCGTACGTATGCAGATCGACCACTCGGAGGATGTGGCGATTGCATCTCGGGTGGAGATACAAATCCACGATTTGTAGTAAAATACTTATCATTTACATGCTGGGTTGAAAGAGCTGAGAGATCTTGCTTGACTTTGCTCCTCTGTTACTGCTGGGCACTCCGGCAATTGTGGAGAGGCTATACAATGCCTCTAGAGCTCTAGAAGGAAATAGCAAGCGACAATCCAGACAGGTGGGTAATAGGAATTAATGCCGGTTCGTTTTAGCCTTACAGTAGTTGGTAGAAGCCTTCGAATTCCTGAGTTTCCCCGGTGGAAAAGTTCTGGTAGGTTTAGGAACTCCAGACCCTCGGAATGCGGGCCCCCCCACTCATTCAACATTTCCAGGTTTGGGAACAAGCAAGACAACGAACGTTGTTCACTTCCATATCTCTCCGTCTCTGGTCCTGTTCACACTACTTAGTCGACAAAAAGGTAAAAATGGACCCTCGGGATATTCTCCAAGCTATTCTGTATAATTTTTTACCAAGACAGGAAGCAGTTCCTCTTTTATATCTGTATATGGATCGTTGATGTGTCAGTAGGTACTATGTAGGTGTAAGAAGATAGATAGGAGAATAAGATATAGAAATGGTCTGATGGTAAGCGTTGAGTATCCACATGGCCAGTACTGTTGCCACCACGCCAGCATTCCCAACTCCCCGCCATGTGCACTATATCTTCTATTGATGGATCGTCTCATCGGGAAGCTGTACTTATCTGTAGGTACCGTAGCCGTCCCGTCCAAACATGCCGTTTTACTACCACGGGTGCCTATGTATGTAGATGTATGTGGATGGATACAGGATGGCTGATCTCAGATGCATAGTACCGACGCCGCAGGCACACGATGCCGGTAAAACCAAGTATCCACTAACTACAGTTAGTAGGCCCAGGTACTCGCAGACTTAACTAGTAGTACCTGGGTCCTAGGTAAGGTTTTAGACTCCCGGCTTGCCCCGCGTAGGTGCCGCCCAGCCGCCTCATACTTAATGGAAACTAGCGTACAATAGCGTGCAGGATTAGGCTATGCCATGAGACTGCCATGTCACCTTCACAGTGCTAAAATCGGTTCCCGGGGACTTGCTCCACTAAAGAAGCGGCTGGGATTGGCCTTATTCTCCCTCGTGCCGGGACACCCCATGTCTCGGGGGGAGGGTCCACCTGCCCACGCAACCACCACGGTGCTCATATGTATGTACATCAAGTAAGTGCTACTTACCTACATACCATATGTACCTGGGTATGTACGTAGGTAGAAACAAGGGAAACTAGGGAAGAACTAGGGCAAGAACTAGGGCAGAAATGCACATGCCGAAGTATCTTTCCAAGGTTATATCCTCCCACCATCCATGGATAAGCACGAAGTTAGAAGTAGTATGTACACCAAACCAAACAGACCTGGCGCCTGCCATGCTGCGATGCTGCTGCCATAACGGGTGGTTGTCACTGGTTGATAGTCCCAAATGGAAAAGCCCATGATACCTAGCCCATCGCGTGATTGGCCCCGAATAGCTGCAGGTCGTAGGGTGGGGAAGGCGCCAATGCAGCAAGCGCTGCAGCTACGGTGCACTTGTCTGCACTTCTCACCGCCAGTTTCCCACTCTTTCCCGTCCTGCCGTCCCTTCTTCAGTGAGTTTCTCTACCTCTTGTCCACTGCAAACTGAAGCCTACCTGATGCCTCCTTGAAGCCTTTCGGGGGGTTCCTTTCAAGGGTCATTTCTCCATTGATTCCCTCGAATATCTCACCTTCAACACACTTCGTGCAAGCCTTGACACTCCTTGACACTCCTACACCACCTAGACACCACCTAGGCACCACCTATACTTTACCCCCCAAAGGAGTCAAGTCAAGGAAAGAAAATCGCTGCCCGTCAGCATCTTCGAGGGACTTTTTGGGACGTTTGGGACTTTTGGACCTTTTTACGAAAGAGCGGTGTCCCCTCGTCTCGTCTCATAATACCAACCCACCTCTCCTCCAATCCTCCGTCGATTCTCGGATTCTCGATTCCCTCTCTTTTTTTTTTGTCCCTCTTCCTTGAATTCTGCCAACAATGACCCTCGAATTCAACCAGGCAGGAGGAGATGGGTTTGTGGACTTGACCTCTTTTGACCAACGGGACCGTTATTCCTATCACACCACCACCACCAGTAACACAACTCCAAACGCCAATCCCGCCATATCGGCTACTACTATGCCTCCCACTCGGCACCAAACTGCGGCAGCCCAGCAGCAGGCGCCATGGGCTCTGCCTGTTGATATGGCAAATAGTGTTGGTAGTGCTGGTAGCGTCGGTGGGAGTGTCGGTGCTCGCTCCGTCGCTAATTCCAGTGGCGTATCTTCTCCTGAGAGTTCTCAACCTCATTCTCAACCTCATTCTCAACCTCATTCTCAAGCGCAGTCACCTGCTCAACCTAATGCGAGTCCCTTGCAACAATCTCCTTTTCAGCCCGCCGCGACTGCGCACGCTCACTCTCCGCCATTATTGACGGACTGGACTCTACTCCAGCATCAGCAGCAGCAGCACCCGCCGCATGACTTGTCGCAGTTTGTCCAGGATAATGCCTTGATACCGTTTAACCCGTTTGCTACGGGTTTCCCCCCGAATGCGATCGATTATCTCCCGCCGACAACGCAAGCGACGCTCGATTCTGGACTGCGGATGGAGCAGGCCTTCAGCAATATGCCGTCCATGGAGGAGCAGCATGCAATGCACCAGCATTGGGAAGGTATGGGCATGGCGAATTGGCAGGATTTCGGTGCCTCTTTACAATTCCCCGCGGATGGACTGCCCCGCTTCCAGGCCATGGGAAGCCAGTCCCCCACGGGTACATATCTGGAGGTCTTGTCATTGCCTAGCTCAGACAGCAATAATGACTGGTCTCAAGTCAACATGTATCCGAATTATACGTCGTATCAGGAGGCACAGGCGTCCGGACAGGCCCAGAATACGACGGCTATCTTCAACCCTAGCGAGACGTTACATCTGAGAACTCCCTCAGATGCTTCGCATTCGGACGGCAGCGGACACCATGCCGAATTTGGTAGCAGCTATGAAGATCTGTCATTCCATATCTCGCCCTTCTCGCCGGTGTCCGACACGTACTCGGATCACCGGAACTGCTTCCACGGCGAGAACCATCACACTCACGATGTTGTCAGTCCTGGGGCGGCCGCTGCAGCTGCTCCACGCCCGATGCCGATCAAGGCGTCACCGCCCTCTCCGACCCGGACTAGCCCGGCCAGCGGTTCTGGCGTGACGTCGCCTACCACGAACTCGACTCGCCGGAACTCCGGTCCCAGGAAGAGCCCGACTGGTGTGACTAAGTCTACCTCAAAGTCCGTTGTCAGGAGGACGTCTAATGGCAAGAAGGATGGTACCACGGAGAAGAAGGTGGGGAGGAGAAAGGGACCCCTTCTGCCTGAGCAGCGGAAGCAGGCCAGCGAAATCAGGAAGCTGAGAGCTTGCCTCCGTTGCAAGTTTTTGAAGAAGACTTGCGACAAGGGCGAGCCTTGCGGTGGTTGCCAGCCATCTCACGCCCGTCTCTGGCAGGTCCCTTGCACGCGAATTGACCTCAAGGATATCGGGTTTTTCATGAAGGATTGGAAGGCCGACTACGAGCGACACCTTGGTCGTGGTGTTTCCGTGTACAATGTCAAGGGCTTCTCTCAAAAGGAGTCGTTGATGTGGATCACGCACGGATATGGCTTCTGCCTCCCTGTCATGGTGCGCGAGGTCCATGTCGCCGATGAGAACTGCTTCCAGGTTGATTGGGTTGAGTCTTATCAGGTCGAGCAGGAGCCTATCGAATTCGAGCTGAAGACCGAAAAGCTCGACGTGGGTGCTCAAGGTATTAACACGGATGCGCTGGCCGAGTATCTGGACAAGCACATCGAGACTGGCTTCGAGAACTTCATCGATGACCACTTTGAGGGCACGCCTTTCATTACGGAGATTCTCAAGACTGCGTACCGGTACTACATGAAGGAGAAGTCGCCTGTGATCCGAAAGGCGCTCAAGCTTGTGTTGGCGTACAACCTCACCCTGCACATCACATTGGTTGAGCAGCAGGGATCCGAGCACCCCATGGAAGGACAAATAGATGATGAGGACTCCAAGTACTACGGCAAGTACGTGGCTCCTGTCATGATCAACTTCCAGATTAAGTGCGCGATGGCGGACATGTGGCGCGAGCTGCAGAAGGAGATCCTGGAGGAGCTCGCCGCTCTCTACTCGAGTGTATACAGCGGCGACCGGTTGAAGAACTGGCCTACCATCTTCATGCTTGCTTCGATCCTGCTTGCTGTATGGGAGGAGATGCAGTTTGACTGCCACTACCGGACACCCGACCCGATTGCCGTGGAGAAGTTCTGTACCGATATGGAGACGATTCCGGTTGGTGTCATTACGGGTCTCTTCCATGCGATCTCGCAGAAGCTTCCCGCACTCACTGACTGGGATTCCTCGCGGCATGGTCAGCTTCTCAACAATAACCCCGCTGTTTGCGAGGCTATGACCGAAGTGCGGCAGCATGTTTTGAAGCATGGTAAGACCTAACTAAATAAGTTTGTCCCGAGTTTACGAGCTGTTTGCTAACTTTTAAACTAGAATCCTACCTTCGGACGAGGAACACCGCTAAGTTCGACAGGTACGACTTCGATTCCCTGGCGAACAAGTTCCTGTCGAAGTTGGTCATCAAGTCCAACTAGGCCTCGATGATCACATGGATGAAGGTGTCTACGTTCTACCATGCCTGCCGACGATATATCAGAGAACATCTTCTTTCTGCATGGTGGCCTTTCAGGATGCTATCGCGCTAGAAACAGGGTTCTCCAGGGTTTTGCTCGGGTTTGGTTACAAACCTCCTCTCCTTTGTCAGTATCTACGGGAAGACATTTAGCGACGGCGTTTCGAGGATAATGATGCTTCCATCATGATATTATCCTTCTCCTTTTTCCCATTGAAAAAACCAACAAACGCCCCACCCTGGGGCCTACTCATTTTTGTCGCGACTCTTGCTATATTTCATCGCCTTGTTTTCCCCTGTCATGAACGGCTGGTCACCGCCTACCACTTCGACGCATGAGTTAACTGTATGCCATGTTGATCTGATGTAACGACTCCATCGAAACTATTTAACGGCCAACTTCAACGACCTGTATGACTTGGAATTATTTTACCTACAACAGCACATGGGCATACGACACAAACTACCGGCTACGCGCAAGCGCCAAAAAGCGTTGTTTTATGTTTTCTTATTCGTTTCCTTGCTTGCGGGTTCATGTTGGGATTCTTGTTTTCTTTTCCTTTTCTTTTCTCTTTCTCTCTTTACGATCTACCGGAACTTTATTGAGCAGATGAATGCACATAACTCAAGAGATACGCGAAACACAAGATATTTACGATACTACGACGAATGTTCAAGACCATAGAACAGATACACGCACATGATGCCTTGGTTTTTGTTTTCCTTGTCCGGCACGATCGACTGGCTGGATTCAGGGCTTGGTAGCCCGCGATGCCTCGACTGATGCCCCGGACTGTTGTGATGATTGGATGACCCCGATTGCACAGATCGACGAGTCTTTGAGAATGGGATGATTATTTGCTTTCTCTTTCTTTTCAGAGTTATTGGCTCTCAACATTGCTGTAGTGTGTAGATGACATGAGATAGTACAGGTTGTTATTAAATTATAATCGTACTTGCCTTATAAACTTGTATGCATGATATGGTGTTCATGCTATTGCACACGGTAAAGGTATCGACGCCAGTTTCTGTCATGTTCCTGTATCTGTCATGACGGTCAGCAGTGTGCCTCGATCTCGAAGACCAATTGGAGAGTGGAGGGCGTGGAGAATGTATAGGTGATGGATGAGCATATCGCGAACCATTTCTCCGGCGTACTCCACATCCGGCTATACCGGTGTTTCCGTATCGGCCTTGGGGGCTAGTGTTATTGCGTCTTGCATCGCATGGTATTCGACTACGCACCGCTCCTCTCCCCCAGCCTTCTTAGGGGAGCTGGGATAACGTGATGAACGGACGGGAAAAAAAAAGAAGATCGGCTATACTTGTCGCAACTAGGCCAACTAATAATGAACAAGGAGAGCAAGTTTCAAAGTAGAAATTTGATATATATTGGTGACTTGAATTACACGCCACAATGCGTATCGTTGAAGAGAGTGCTTGGTTCGTTTGGGAGGTATGGGTTGCCGATGTATGTATAATCCGAGCCGACTTCGACTTCAGCGACACACCTTGAACCTCATGCCGAGGATGAGACCGAATGGGGGTTACGGAAGGGGAGGAGGGAGCAGTTGGCTTTAACTACTTCTACTATGCAGGCAGGCCAGGTAGGTTTATTATAATCCCGCGAGGTTAAGTCGCCAGGCTTTTGAGGCTTATCCCGCGACCGCAAAAGGGGGAGAGGAGAGGGGGTGGGGGGGTCGGTCAGTAAAGAAATATGGGTCCGACGGGCAGACCTGCCGGTGACCGGGATGTGATCCAAGTTTTCTTTCGCGTTGTCTGCTGTTTGGCAGTTTGGGCAATTGGCAAGTCTTGGGCAGCGAACCGTCCGGGATCCTCGGGGCGCAAGGGGAGCCATGACCTTCCTTCCCCCTCCACTCCCTTATCCGGCTATCCTATGACGTCGTACGACGAGGTTGAGAGTCCGGCCTCCCCGTCTACACTAACTACTGGGTAGTACCCTACCTACCAGTCTACTTAGAACCACGAGATCGCGATCCCGGCTACGTTGGGAAAGGGGAAAGGGGTAGAGGGAGACGAAAGAAGCCTTCTCTAGGTATAGCTTGTGGGTGAAGGGGGGGGAGGGGAGAGGTGGTTGCTATTATTTATTCCATGGCATCCATAAGCTGTATATTTTTTGGAGCCCTGTTTCCCTTCTTCTTTCAGGAACAGGTGTAGCGCCCGTGGTGATCAGCAATTCCGCGGCCTTGGGGCTCCCGTAGTGAGCGAAACTCGGGAAATAAATGAGCGGTTTCATTCCAAGCGGTGGCGAAGGTGTGCTGCCCGTAGCCGCCCGGCCGCCCGGCTATGGTATGGCGGTCTGGTCTTGTCAGGCACAGGTCGGCTGACCACCTAGGAGTATGAGGCAGGCACCTAAAGTAGTTTAAGTCCATCAAGGTATCAGTATCAGTCAATCGGGCTGGAGAAACCCGTAGGCGACGACAACCCAATTAATAAAACACCTAGTGTGGCAGAACAGGTAAGAGGCTACACTGTCATATCGCATTTAGATATCGAGTAATAGAAATTGCGACAATGGAAAACATTGAAGCTATTTGACAGGACGAATAAGTCACGGGCGCTTTTCAAGGTTCGAGAGGGCGGCGGACAGGTGGTCGGGGTAGGTAGTACCTGACCTACGGAGTACATAAGCGCGTTGCAACTGCCGCGCTATTGACTGTCCATTTATCTATCGGTTTGGCTAGTTCCGACGTAAAGTAAAGTGAAAGTTAAGTACGCCATTCCTTCCTAAAGATAAGAAATCCGGCCGAACAAACAACATATCCCGACCGCCGACCTCCGGACATTCTTGTCAACCTATCCTAGGTACCTCTATGTAAGTGTTGTGCTTGTTGTGCTCCGATGCGTCGGGTTAGTTGGTTGATAAATCCTCCTCCATTCTTTCTTTACTTAGTACAATGTGACTTCCAACCACCTATTTTTCCTACAAACGTCTTACTTCCGTCTTCCTATTTCTATTTTATCTTTGACACACAATGCTGCGACGACACATCACAAAGCGACTTTGGATCTGGGGCACACCAACTGACTAATCCACTTATTACTAAGTTTCGGTGACATTAATCAGAGGCCAAAGTCGCATTGAATGTAAGTACCTTCTACTTGCCTGTAGTGGAGTCTAGTCCCTTCTCGCGCCTTCTCCACTATCAGGGGCCCACATGTGCACCTTGCGCCATCCATACTCCATACATACATTGTACCCCTGCTTTCAGCATTTATCAGCCACTAAAAACCCTCAGCCGGACCAGCTCTTGCCCCCAAGGCCCCCTAAATGACCACCCCAGCTACCTCCAAAGGCGACGTTGTTACCTGTTAATGATTCATACTCTGTGTCGTAATTGGCCCTAGATTCGAAGGCAGTCAGGCAGTCACTACTGGAAAGGTACCTATCATCTATTTCGCCATTATCCCAGGGCGCTCCGATTCTCCCCCCCTCACCATTCCCACCCATTCCCAAGGCTTCCACGTCCTATTGTACTAACTGCGCTGCTGCGCCCCCCACCATCTTAGGCATTCGCCCTCCTTCTTCCTGCCAACTTGCCAATTCTACCAACCTATTTATTTCTTCCAACTCCCACACCCAAACCTACCATCCTTCTACTTTCTTTCCTTTCCCTCAACATCCACATCACACATAACAAACGCCAAGGCATTTCCATCTCGTCGCGCTTTGCATCAACCTTTTGACGGAAGGCATTCATCATCAACACTAAACCTAATCCTACTCTACCTACATCCACACCGCCACGATGCAGATCTTCGTTAAGACTCTCACTGGCAAGACCATCACCCTCGAGGTTGAGTCCTCGGATACTATCGACAATGTTAAGTCGAAGATCCAGGATAAGGAGGGCATTCCTCCCGATCAGCAGCGATTGATTTTTGCGGGCAAGCAACTTGAAGATGGCCGTACCCTGTCCGATTACAACATCCAGAAGGAGAGCACCCTCCACCTGGTCCTTCGTCTGCGTGGTGGCATGCAGATCTGTAAGTTAACCTTACCTTTTCATACTGTAGAGCATTGTGAAAATCCGAGAATCATGGAAACTAACCCATGTCAATAGTCGTCAAGACCCTCACCGGAAAGACCATCACCCTCGAGGTCGAGTCTTCCGACACCATCGACAATGTCAAGTCCAAGATTCAGGACAAGGAGGGTATCCCTCCCGATCAGCAACGTTTGATTTTCGCCGGCAAGCAGTTGGAGGACGGCCGTACCCTCTCCGACTACAACATCCAGAAGGAGTCTACCCTCCACCTCGTTCTCCGGCTGCGTGGTGGTATGCAGATCTTCGTCAAGACGCTTACGGGCAAGACTATCACTCTGGAGGTCGAGTCGTCGGACACGATTGACAACGTGAAGAGCAAGATCCAGGACAAGGAAGGCATCCCCCCGGACCAGCAGCGACTCATCTTCGCTGGTAAGCAGTTGGAGGACGGGCGCACCTTGAGCGACTACAACATCCAGAAGGAATCTACTCTGCATCTGGTGCTCCGTCTCCGTGGTGGTATGCAGATCTTCGTCAAGACCCTGACCGGAAAGACCATCACTCTGGAAGTGGAGTCTTCGGATACCATCGATAACGTGAAGAGCAAGATTCAAGACAAGGAGGGTATCCCCCCGGACCAGCAGCGCCTTATCTTTGCGGGTAAGCAGCTGGAGGATGGTCGCACGCTCAGCGACTACAACATCCAGAAGGAGTCCACTCTCCACCTTGTCCTGCGTCTCCGTGGTGGCCAGTAAGCTGTGCCACAAGCCACGGACGGCTTCGGCGGTGGAATGAATACCCCTCATGATGATACGGCGTTCTGGTTTTGCCCTAGGATAGGGCAATTTGCTTAATGAGAAATGGCATCACTACATAGGTTCTCCTACGGAACTTGATAGCTACGTACGATGAATACGAGGCTATTCTCGATGAATTCAAACAATTTTTGGTGCCCATTCTATGACTTTTCCTACCATTGGTATTTCGTAAGGCGTGATAATGCGTAATGCGTGACATGTGACGTAGCCTATCAAGTGCTTACGTACCATGTACCTACCTAGGTACTGAGTATTAATAATCATAATGATAACAAAGATAAGATGCGAACGAACCTTAACGTAAATGGCCTGGCGGGGGTTTGGCGGGCTGGCGGGCAGGCGGGGTGCTAATAAGCCCTGAAGTCGCAGGTGTACTCCGTACTTAGGTATATGCAGCTTTCAATGTACTTTCAGGTTAGTTGCCTTGAACACATTTTTGAAACTTTGAAAACTTTTGAAAAGAAAACTTCCTCACACTTACAACTCTATCTTTCCGTTGTAACTACATCCTACATTTATTTATAGTCGTATTTTACGTTCTACGATGACGGGATATATCTCTCTCTGTCATCGCCAAATACCAAAACGACTTACACTCTTTCTCCCTCCATAAGATTCATCAATAAATAAACTATCTCCATCCTCAACATCCAACAACAAAGTGCATGGATATAATCATTGCAGTTCTAAACGATAGAAAGCTCTGGTTACAGTGTAGAAGAAGAATTGTTTGACAGCGCACAACCTTGAACACACTTCTTTGCTCTCCGGTGATGCCTTCTTACTTCTTCCACCTCAAGTTTGAGCTCTACCTAACGTCAGATCCCGCCTCTACATCCATAAGTGGCGAGAGCGCCGCGCACCACCGCCGTGATAGCCATATTTGGTCCCCTGATAAGGACTCTAGTATCTTCGACTATCTTCCGGCGCATCCTCGACCCGACTTATCTGTATCAAGCCCTTGGCGTAGCCAGCATCAGCATAAAACCCCAGACCTACGATACAAGCAAGCGCCCGCGAGTACCACCACTACAACCAATACACTCGAGAAGATCATCGACTGCGGCTCCCCACGAGCCCACAAGGCGCAGGACGACGACCGGAACATTGTGCGGCTAAGTAGGCTAGCACTTCATCAACGGACCTTGAGCTACCCCCCTCCACAGTTTCACGCTGGTATAAATCCTCGGACCGCCGTCAAGGACTGGAGATTCGGGAAGTTACGTATCGAAAGTATCGACGACAGCAAACACGACAACAGCGCCACCATGACCGACGAGAACACACCCGGCGCCGCTGCTACCGCTGTCGGCCCCTCGATGGGATCAGCAGGGAAAGCGACAAAGGCGAAATACACGCCGCTGGAAACGAAGAACACTGAGATGGGCTGGGGTGTTGTGCATCTGTATCGGGAAGGGGACGACACCCCAGAGCTAGCATTACCCCCGGTCGAGAGCCAAGCGGCGGACGGTACGGAGAGCTCTGCAACCCCAGACTGTACGACCCTTTGCGTACCAGCCGTGCCGAGCTATCTGTCTCCCAGCGATTTCCTCGGCTTTGTCGGCGAGAAGTGGAGAGATCAGATTAGCCATTACAGGATGGTCATGACGGACCGCATGAACAGATATCTGGTGCTCATGAAGTTTCGCGACAGCAAGCGCGCATGGTTGTTCAAGCGGGAGTTCGACGGCCGGGTGTTTAATCAAATTGAGGTAAGGAATACATTTCCGCTCAAGCTAATTTTGTGGCATTGTCAAGCACAAGTCTGCTAATTCATGAACAGCCAGAGACATGCCATGTCGCCTTCATCCGCTCCATCACCTTCGAAACCCCAACCCCACCAAATGGAAGTTTCCCAGACCTCAGCCAAGACCCCTTCACACCTTCTGCTACGACGACATCCTCGAATTCACTGAAGCCCTTCCCTCCGCCCACCCCGAGTCTTGTCGAGCTTCCGACATGTCCCGTCTGTCTAGAACGAATGGATGACACCACTGGGCTTCTGACGATCCCTTGCCAGCATGTCTTCCACTGCTCGTGCCTGCAGAAATGGAAGGGATCTGGATGTCCGGTTTGTCGACATACGAATCCTTCGCTCTCGTCTGGCGCATATCATTCCGCGGCGACCTCGCACCCAGCAAGTCCTTACGACCCCTCGAACCCTTTCACCCAGCCTTTCGGCTCTCACGTCTCCAACCTATGTTCGGTCTGCGACTGCCCCGACGACCTCTGGATATGCCTGATATGCGGCAACGTGGGGTGCGGGCGTTACAAAGGGGGGCATGCGAAGGAGCATTGGAAGGACACGGCACACACATTCTCGTTAGAGCTGGACACGCAGCACGTATGGGACTACGCGGGAGACATGTGGGTGCATCGTTTAATTAGGGACAAGGGCGACGGCAAGGTGGTGGAGCTACCCGGCCATTATCAGGACGGCGGCGGATACGGCGGGCGCGAGGGCTCCGAGGACGTGGTCCCGCGGGAGAAGCTCGACAGCATCGGCATGGAGTACACGCACCTACTGGCGAGCCAGCTGGAGAGCCAGCGTGTGTACTTCGAAGAGATGCTGTCGAAGGCAGCAGACAAGGCGGCGCAGGCCGCGGCGGCGGCGGACACGGCGACGGCGCGGGCGGCAGAGGCGACGCGAGAGCTGCGGGCGGCGCGCGAGGAGCGCGAGCAGCTGGCGCGGGAGACGGTTCCCGCGCTGGAGCGGGACCTGGAGCGAGAGCGGGCGCGGGCGACGAAGTCGACGGAGCTGGCGCGCGGCCTCGGGCGCAGCCTGCAGGAGGAGAAGCGTGTGTCGGAGGGCCTGCTCGCGCGCGTGGCGCACGTCAACGCCGAGCTCGAGGCGCTCCGCGCCCGCGCCGACGCCCTCGAGAAAGAGAACGCCGACCTCCGCGACCAGAACCACGACCTCGGTATGTTCATCTCCGGCCAGCAGAAGCTCCGCAAGCTCGAGGAGGAGGGCCAGGTCGCCGAGGGCGAGGTCCAGGATGGCTCTGTCGCCATCCCTGAGAGGAAGGGCCCCAGGAGGAAGGGCAAGGGGAAGGGGAAGTAAGGAGGGGGGATGACGACGGTGATGACGATGATGATGATAAGTTCGTAAGCGGAACGGGGTTTGGGATAGTGCTTACGGAATGATGTGGCGGGGTGATGCCGACCAGTCCCCCCCAGATCCTGTGGTGAGGGTGTAGGGGCAGAGGGTTACAGACGCATCCAGTGATAGGCTTCATTGTAGGCTAAGCGATAATGATCAATCCAATTTGACCTCACCTTAAATTTATATATCTACGTGGTCCTAATTTTAACGAGGTAATGAAGAAGTTATGATTTTCCTTATCATCTGTCTGGTATACCTAGTAGGGCCATCCGAAGTCTTCGTTTCCCCTCGGTCCTCCTCCGGGAGGGACCACCGGGTGAGTTGGTTGAGAGTTTTTCTTTGAACATTATGCAAACCTTCAGGATTCACAGGTTCAAGTCACGAGCAAGGGTGATGCCACGGTCATCGCTACGAGTTTTCCGGGGTGAGACTGAAGACTATAAACCCCGCCCCCTTCTCCCCTCTCTGTCCCCCCTTCCTCTCTCTTCTCGATTTTGCCTTTCTTCCACGGCGACGATCGACGTACGATCAACCCTTCTTCCCTTACGTGGATAGGTAGTTAAGGTCGGTCGCTGGGTTCGGACCCGTGATATTACGCCTATTCGATATAAATTCTAGAATGCCTCGAGTATACCAATCTTATGTGGATATCCATCCCTGCGATAGAAGCAGAGACGATGCTATTTGATTGGCAAGGATTTTTGTCCTGCAGTATGCACCTGAGGCCTTCTAAATTTTCTATCGGATAGCTCTAGAAGCACAAGCTCGGGTATGGATGGAGTCGGGATGCCCGGAGCTAGAATGGAACCCGGGAGTTCGGAGGACTTCTGGAAGGTTTTTTCTTTTTCTTTCTTCCTCTTTTAGAAATAGCTGATGTGACTAATGTGATTTTGGCCCTTCTGTCTCTCTTATTTCCTTTTTCCTTCTAAGAAACACCTCCTTTACACTGAAGGGTAATAATAACACTATCAAAATTACGGAGTATATGTTCCTGACCTCCTACTACCAGTCCCCATCATTGTTAGACAAGCGACGTTGCCAAGCCCAGCCCCAGATAGCTTTCCCCATCGTTCCCAGCTAATCAGAAAGTTCTCCCGCAGAAGCCCCCCGGTAGTCTGGAGCATCCTTGGCGGCCAAGCAGGGGTGGCAAGATGGATTTTCTCGTGTGCAAGGCAACGAAAGAGAGGAAGGAGAAGCAATAGTATCTATCCGTAACTACCTAGGTATGTCCTAGGTATGTGATGCCGAGACGGACAGAACAGGCAGGCCGGTGTCCGGCGGGGGGCGGGATAAGGAACCCGCACATTCATTATTTTCTCTCTTCATTTGCGTGTCCACTCTCACATGTCACATGTCAGTCAGGCAACAGGTGAAAGGACGGAAAAAAAAAAAGGTTCTGAGGGTCGGTCATGCATGGATCGGAAATTTCCTCTCGGGCCTTCCTGTTCAGCCCCGTCTGCCCGGAATATCGCCTGTCCCAATTGCCATCGGATAGAGGATAGTGTGTGTGTGTGTGTTATATTTTAGTTACGATTTACGAAGTGTGACCGGGAACGACGAACATGAGATTTCTGAGCCACTCAATTGCATTCGTGAATGTGACTTCAGGACATTTCGGGTTAAGTTAAAGTTACAATTGCATAATCTGAAAACCTTGAAGAGATACATGTATACATCTGGTTTTATGCCTGAGTACATAGGTACAACATAACCTTATACTCGAGCACATGCTTCTATCCATATCCCGTGTTCTTCCATTGTCACATAATAAACTTCAAAGCTTTCCTCATTTCCTCCTTATGCGAACCTTAGGTTTACACTTTGACACTTACCTACCTCCCTCTCAACTTACTTGCTTAGCTACGGATAGAACATTCTTTTATTCCTCATTCCTCCAATTCCAAACCCCCCTCACAGATCTGATGTCTGTGGCTGTTCGACCAACATAGAAGCCGTCAAAGCTATCATCAAGCTGTCGCGCGCTATGCCAATTAATATACATCCTCTTATCCCCTAGAATTGTGCTACCCAGCAGCTATTTACCCAGCTCTTAATTCAATAATGTTATTATTATAATGACCTAATCATCGAGAACATCCTATCTCTTTCCTGTCGCCTCCCCTTACTACATACATACTTATGTACTTTTAGCTACACCTGACACCTGGGCAGCCAGCCTCCCGGTCACGTTCCAGTTCAATTCGCTTCCCATAACATAACCCCGCGTCTTCCTGTTAAAAAAATAAGGTGAGCATACAGCTGGAGTGTAATGAAAACACAGAAATAGACTGGCAGACAGAAAGACAGATAGACAGCCGACTAACATGGAAGCAGGGAGAAACAGCAACAACAAAAATAACAAGAACAACAAGAGGATCGAAGGGGCCAAGCAAGCCTTTTTCGTCATACCTTGATAATCATACACCAAAACCACTTACCTAGCTCTACCTACTGTACAGCTCCAGAGCTCTAGGTGGACACTACCAATCGAGGTACATTAGTAGCGTACAATAGTACGATAGTAGTATATCCATGCATCCGACCTACCGACCGACCTACTAACTTTTCCCCTCTGCCGCTTAATTATCTTCTTCTTTCATACTCCTCCATCCATACCTACCTAGGTGTCCAGGTGATAGATATATTTATCTATTGGCATTGCGTGGGTGGAAGAAGCGAGCTCGTCCCTGACATCTTGACACATGAGTCATCGACTTTTCTAATAATCATCAATATCAATCGCCTCTGAGCCTGAGCTTCCGTTGCGCATTTTCCGCCCTGACATAACTGGTATAACCGACCTTCGAATATCCAACATCTAACATTCAACATCCAACGTCCAATATCCCGTGCGCCTGTATACGGCCCTAGTCATTATTCGCCCGTTTGCCCATCATGGCCGAGGATCACAAATCCGATGGCCAGGTTGCGCCGCCGGGCCACTCGCAATCGCGAAAGGCCGCCAAGGAGCTATATCCTCTGTCCAATTGGAAATATGATGTCTTTCTCGGTACCTTCTCCGTCCTCGTCGATCTGTTCTTTCGCGAGGTTCACCCTCGCGGCGCTTGGCGCGTCCCTAGAACCGGTCCCGTTCTCTTCATCGCCGCACCTCATGCGAATCAGGTACGCCTCAATTTCCGCTTACACGGTTTCCTAAGTTTCGTTCAAGGTGCTTGATTAGCTAACTAAGCCAACCCTCCACAGTTTGTCGATGCCTTGGTCCTACAGAGAACCCTGAAAAATGAAGCGAAAAGACGTGTCGGTTTCTTGGTCGCCAAAAAGTCCATTCATGGTTTCGTAGGCTATGCCTCCCGTCAGACCGGTTCCGTCCCGGTCGGCCGCCCTCAGGACATAGCGAAGCCCGCCAAAGGAACCATCTACCTTCCCGATCCTCACAATGATCCTACCCTCATTCAGGGTGTGGGAACCGATTTCGAGAACGAAGCCGAGGTTGGAGGCATGTTCTTCCTGCCCTCTGTTAAGGGCCAGACGGGCACCTCACTTGAAATTGCCAAGATCCTCGGCCCTGATCAAGTGCGGATCAAGCGCCCTGTGAAGGGGAAGGTTCCCGTCCAGCAGCTCACCGGACGTGACGATGTCGACCAGGACGGCAAATTCACTAGCGACGCTAGTGGCCCGCAAGACGGATACCAAGGTATCAAGTACAAGGCTGCGCCCAAAGTCGATCAGACTCAGGTATACGAGGCGGTGTTCGACCGTCTGCAATCCGGCGGCTGTATCGGTATTTTCCCCGAGGGCGGGAGTCACGATCGAACCGAGCTACTCCCCTTGAAAGCTGGTGTTGCCATCATGTCTCTTGGTACCCTGGCCGAGGACCCAGATTGTGGCCTCAAGATCGTCCCTGTTGGGATGAATTACTTCCACCCTCACAAATTCCGTTCTCGGGCCGTTATTGAGTTTGGCGCGCCCTTTGAGATTCCGAGGGACCTCGTCGAAAAGTACAAGTCCGACCAGAGAAGGGACGCTATCGGTCAGACCCTTGACATGTGCTACCAAGCCTTAAGCGCTGTCACCGTCTCGTCGCCGGACTACGATACCCTCATGTGTATCCAGGCCGCCAGACGACTCTATGTGACCGGAAGGAAAGTTCCACTACCCCGTGTAGTGGAATTGAACCGTCGACTAGCCATCGGATTTTCCAAGTTCAAAGATGATCCCCGGATAATCGATTTAATGAAGCGGGTTAGGGACTACGACAAGGAGCTGCGCTACCTCAATATCAGGGACCACCAACTTGCCTACGCCACCATGACCTGGCCCAAGGTTGTCTTGACTCTCTTGTATCGCGTCGCGAAGCTTCTAGTGCTCTCCATCGGCGTGGTGCCCGGCACCGTGTTGTTCGCCCCCATTTTCATCGCTACCAAGTCCATCAGCAGGAAGAAGGCCAAGGAGGCACTCGCCGGCTCCACCGTGAAGATCCAAGGCCGCGACGTCATCGCGACCTGGAAAATCCTAGTGGCGATGGCCCTCGCACCGGTTCTCTACAACTTCTACTCGATCTCTCTGGCATTCAAGGTGTATCAGGACCACCTTTGGGGTCACGTGCCCGAGTGGGTGCCATTCTGGCTCGTTTTCCTGGCTGGCTGGGTCGTGTTCCCTCTCATCACCTTTGCCGGATTCCGTTTCGGAGAGGTGGCCATGGATATATTCAAATCGCTGCGGCCGCTTTTCCTATGCATTCTCCCCACGTCGAGCTACAGCGTCCAAAAACTTCGTGAGCGAAGGGCGGAGCTCTCCGAGTATGTGGTCAAGACGATTAACGACCTGGGGCCGGAGATGTACGATGACTTCGAGCACACGAGGCTCATCACGGACCCATTCCGGGACGGATTTATCAGCTCAACGGACGAGAGCGGCATCGGCGTCAAGAGCGAGGGTGCCGAGGAGCAGCTGCCATCGCGGGACAGGCTGGCGAGGCGGGGTACGAACCAGTCGAGCCAGGCAATTCCGCGCACGGAGTCGTTCAGCAACATCGGAGCGGTGGGGATGTTCTCGACGCGGCCGCCTTCACGAGCGCGCTCGCGCAGCGGAAGCAGCGGCGGGGGCGGGGCGTTCGGAGCGGCCGCGTTCCCGATCTCAGGTTTCACGTCGCTCAACTCCAAGGAGGGCTTCAACGAGGCCAGCAGCAAGATCAGACAGGCGATGGCGGAGCGGGGACAACTCCGGAGACGCAGGAGCGGCGGTGGCGGATTCGGTCTATCTTCGGACGGCGAGGGCGAGGGAGAGGGCGAGGGCGAAGGCGACGGAAGTATCGTTGGGGAGAGCGAGGACGGGTGGGAGGAAGCGAAGAAGGTCGCGTGAGGGACAGAGGTGTTTGCTCAACCATTGTGCTCTCTCAACCGCCTTCCCCCTCCCATTTCTACACCATTTCGCTTCTTGGATGTACGTTTTTAAAATATCGTGCCCATGCCTGCGCTGGTCTAGTTGTTATATAGTGTCTTGTCCTTGGACTCGTAGCTGGGCTGGGCTGCGTGAAGGGACAGGGGGAGGACGGAGCAGGGATTGAATAGTTGTGGAGCTGGATAGGTCAGGAAAGAAAAAGAAGAGAAAGAAGACGTTGGAAATATCCTATATACCCCCCCCCAAAGACAGACAGACATAGACGAATAATTTCCTATGTTTCGCGATAGTTGCTTAAATTTTCATCAGTATAGATCAATCAGGTAGTGGCCATATATTCGGCGGTCTAAATCGATTCCAACGCTTGTATTATATCATCGTAGGTAATCAACCCCTTTTTAAAATTGGGTCTTTGTCAGATACAACTTCGGGGGGACGGACAGACAGGACCCGTGGACCAGACAGGTCGTATCATGCATGGCTGTCGTGTCTTGAGTACTTATATGAGTTTAACTTTCAAGCTTATATCCATTATATCGAATCTCATTTCCTTCCAAACTCCCCGTCGTTTTTGGTTTGTCCATATATGAAATGCGAAGCGACTAACCAGGTATGTAGGCGGGTAGGTATTTATCACCCATTGTTACACACTAATAAGACCTCGGGACGTTGACTACCAGGGAGGCAGCGAGAGGCTTGGGTTGTCAGCTGGATTATGGGAAATTAAGCATGTTACATAACCTTGGAAGTAATTAGAGGAGAGGAGAGGAGAGGCCGGGGTGGACGCGGCTCGCTAACCTTCACTTCAGTTCAGCTCAGCTCGATTTGGCGGCGACTTTGAGTCACACCGGGGCGGTAAGTAGTTGTGCAGTACGGTGTGTGTGTGATCTGGTGTGGTTTGGTACGCTCAGCTCAGTTCGGGTCATCCTAAAATAAATATATACCTAGAAACGGCAGCAGCAACGGCAGCGGAAAAAGCAACCGCAACCGCGCACGCGTCGGGTATAATTAGATGATGTATAAGTGCCCAGGTGGCGGCAGTGCATAGCCGATAGAGAAGTAGCCATGCGTGAAAACGAGGCTGAGGGCTGAGACTTCCTTAAAGTGTTTCCTATACCGCCCCGGGCACTTCCATCTAGGTACTTACCTTCAAAAAAAATAGACAACATATACCTGCCCTGCCTACAACTTCGGGGGTATTCTTTTTACAAATACTTACCTTAACCATTACAACCACTGCCCTAGGTACCTACAGGTGAGGTCATTCCCGACTCTTCAACTCCCCCACCTAGGCATTATATCATATCATATACATCCCTCACTCACTCATTATAACAACCACCCACTACTTGCATAATGTACTCATACTGTCGCCTACCTACCTAGGTACATACCTAAGTACTGTATACAGTGCATGACTGCGTAGCCCTTTACTTGTCACACCGACCTGTGACTTCCCACTAAGCAGTCGCCCTATTCTTTCCCCCCTTTCTTCTTGTTTCCATCATCCATCATTCTATCTACCTAGGTAACGTAACTATCGTTTGTTCGTCGCATCGCATCGCCAACATCGTCACATAAACAGACAGACACGAGAAGAAAAGAAAAAAAAGAAAACCCTAAGAAAGAGTATTACTCCCCAAAGAGCGAGGGTATCAAAATTTCGTAACGACAAGATTAGGAAGAACAAGACGGACAGAACAGAACAGAACAGAACAAAATACAGAAATGGCGCCCCCGGATAACGCGCGCGCCCGCCGTGCTGCCCTCACGGACGTGGCCAAAGAGACCCGCGCCGTGCTCCCGGACATCCTGAGCCAGCTTCCGACGGAGCTACGGGTTTCCGAGTCCGAGCTGCTGGACTCCGAGGACTTGCCCGAGCTTGAGCCTTCTGTGTGCCCTCGTTTCGAGCTGCCCTCCTCTCTCCTGACTGCTGGCGTCACTAAGTCCTACGGCACTCCCGTCAAGGTCCTCAACGCTGACTCCCTCGACGCTGCCATCTTGATGGCCAAGTCTCTCGGTCAGCATGCTTCCACCACTACTAGGGAAGGGGCAGATGGAGAATTGTCACCATTTCCGGAACGCAACCATCGCGTGGCGGTCCTAAGTATGGCCTCGGACCGGCAACCGGGCGGAGGCTGGCTGACGGGCGCCATCGCCCAGGAGGAGGCCCTCTGCTACCGCTCCTCCCTGTCCATGTCTCTCCACAGGGCGTACTACCCTCTCCCGCCGCTCTCCGCCATATACACCCGCGACGTCGTCGTCATCAGGTCATCCATGGATTCTGGTCACAGGTTACTGGTCTCCCTTGACGGCACAAGCCCCACCAGTAGCTTGAGTTACCCTGCGCGTGCCCCTACTCCTGCCTCTTCATTCTGTTCTTCCTCCACGGACACGCCGCGAGAAGAGCCATTCACCGTCCCGGCCTCGGACCTGCCCATCCTGAGCGTTATCAGCGTCGCCGGCATCCGGAAACCAGAGGTGCGCAACGTGTCCTCGACGTCGACGTCGCCGCCGGCCTTCGGATCGTCGTCCGGGACCGTGTCCAGGTCTACGTCAAATTCCACCTCGGCGTCGGCGTCAACAGCTTCCACCTCGCCGCCCGAACCCACGATGACGTACCTGCCGGGGCCGTCTACGCACCGATTTTCACGGGGCCTGCGGAAGAAGAGGTTGTCGGCCGGTCGCGAGCGCACGGCGTTCCGGCACGCCGCCGACCGCGAGCTGACCAAGGCCAAGATGCGACTCGCCCTGCGCGCCGCCGCTAACGAGGGCCACGAGCTCCTGATCCTCGGTGCCCTGGGCTGCGGCGCCTTAGGCGGCCCCCCCGCCGACGTCGCACAGTGCTGGCTTGAGCTCCTCGACCGCGACCCCGAGTTCGTCGGCGGCTGGTTCCGCGAGGTCTGGTTTGCCATCCTCGATAAGAAACAGGAGGGCGACTTCGAGATCTTCGACCAGACCTTCGGCGGCGGCAAGGTCCTCGGCAGGGTCGACGTCAGGGAATGAGACGAGCGTGAGGTGAGGTGTGCTGGTGAAATGCAGTATAAGCATAAAATATCATAGCATAGCATGGCCATTTTTCTTTTTTTTTTGTCTTTATCGCTTTGTTTCTTTCCTTCTTTTTTTCGGCAGACAACATTGCCTATGAAAAGCTGATTGCACAGTACAGCGGCTCCTTCGTTGGGAAGCCTGAGAAAAGACAGATGGCCGGTTCTTTTGCTTTTTGGGGGGCATCTCGTATTCTGCACTCGACATATTGATGCATGGGACGGGCGGGACGAGTGGACGGACGGACGCATGATACCCGAAATGCAGTGGAATGGAAATACTGGCCTTCATGAGCAGTTTTGTTAGTTGCGGATAGTTCGCGAATTATACCAGCAAGCACAAGTGTAACTCTCCATTTCCTTTTCAAACCATTATGGTATGCTGTCTTTCCCACGTAGGAGAGCCGTGGGTTGCATAGAATGGTGACTTTATGTCTCGGTGCTCGTGCATCTCGAGTTAATAATGGTAGGTTTGTAGTTGATGTTTGTAGTATATATTTCTTCTCAGAATGGCATCAACAATTATTACACTATTACACTGCACATCTGTCTTTTACATCATGTGGAGAAATTAGATCAAGGCGAACCCGGCCCAGAAAGCGGCAGTGAGTCCAAGCCATACAGGGACGGACGCTGCGCTCACAGCCGCGGAATCACCCACCTGCTCTAGCTCGTCATCACTCCCTTCCCCCTCGCCGGCGCACGCGGCCGCGTCGTCGGAGGCCTGTAGGAGGACGCCTTGGGCTCTCTCGAGCCGGACCTCGACGACGCCGCCCTCACCAACCTCGACAGTCTCCTCCTCGCCATCATCGCCATCACCGCTATTCTTCTCCCCAGTCTCCGGGTCAAAGGTGACGCCCGAGACGGAGACGCCGCTCTTGGCATTGGTGCCTGGCCCCTGGAGGCGCACGACCGTCACGGACGACCCCGCACACCACGGCGTGGCGACCCGTAGCGCCGTTGACGGCCGCGGGCCCGCGCTCTGGTATGCCGGGTCGTCGTTGTCCGTTACGCGCAGCGTGCTCGGGTTCCCCAGCCCTTCCGTCCCGTTCCACACCCCCATGTCCAGGAACACGAGCTTCCGCAGTGCCTTCGCGCCCTCGTCCTCGCTGCCCGTCTCCTTGCGCCCCGCGTACACGGCGTAGCCGCTCAGGGAGCTCGAGTTGGCGGCGGGCAGGGCGGCGACGCTAAACTCGGTATCATCACTGTCGTCGTCGCCGTCGCTGGGAGCCACGACTTTGGCGACGAAGTAGTGCGCGTACCAGGGGGCGCGGATGCCGGCTTCGAGGGACTCGTTCTTGTATTCGTAGGGGGCGGGGGTGAAGGCGCTGTACTCGCTCTGGGCGCCGAGGTGGAAGTAGGTCTTCTCGACGCCGATGGCGGCGTCGGCGAGCACGTAGTCGACGGCCCACAGGGCGGCGCCGAAGGTGTCGCTGATGCCGCTACGACCGCCGCAGCTCACGGAGTTGGTCTCGCCCATGACGAGGGGCGCGCCAGCCCGGCTCGCCGCCGCCGCCTCTAAAGCGTACTGCGACACGTTGAGCCACAGCGTCGTGTGGTTGGACAGCAGATCCAGTCGCATCCGCTGCCACCGCTCCGCGTCACATGTCGACTGCGGGTACAGGTGCGTGGCGTAGGAGCCGATGATGCGGCGGTCCTCCTCGCGGGCCGCGAGCCCGCCCCGCCCGTCGTCCGTCAGGTTGCGGATGCTAAAGTCGTCGATCTCATCGTGCTGGTCCGGCACCCACGGCGGGTCCGCGAACACCGCCGCCTGGAACTTGGGTGCCGCGTCCCCGGCCGCCCGGTACCACTCCGACCCCACGATGCGGCCCGTTAGGTTCCGGAACTGCTCCGTGTAGGTGGCGACGCCCCACGAGGCGTCGCGCCACCCCTTGTTGATGAAGTGGTCGATCTCGTTGCCAAGCTCGAACATGGAGAGGTCGTCGCCGAGGGCGCGCCACGCGGCCTCCGCCTGCGCGGCGGCATTGTCCCACGCGGACGCGTTTGCCATCAGGTTCAGGGTGTAGATGAGCTCGGTGCCCTCGGGGAAGTAGCCGCGGCCCCAGGTGCGGAACCAGGCGGGGGTGATCTCGAAGCGGTTGGCGTCGGGGAGCTCGGGCAGCGCCACCGACGACGCGTTGGTCCCGTTGAGCCGTGGAAAGATGTACGTCTGATCCGCCGTATTGCCCCCGACCCGGATTGGCGGCGGCGTCCCCGTCACGTCCGCGATCGCCTGCAGCAGCCGTGCCGCCTTGCGCGTCCCCACAAAAGCGTCCACCCAGATCGGCTCGATCGAGTACCCGTATACGTCCGGCAGCAGCCGCCGCGGTGCGAGGTCCGCGGGGATGTTGATGTCGATCACGTTGTTATTGCTGGTGCTATTGTTGTAGGTACCGTTGTTCTGGGCTAGGACCGCCTGCCCCGCGGCCGCGAGGGCCAGGAGGCCGGTCGTCAAAATGGTCATCGCGGCGGGTGACTAGTCTCTGTAGAGAGAGGTAGGTGTATAATACACCCAAAAATTGGGCTACGGTAGGGGGAATGAACCAAAAATGGGGAGAGGTTGAGGGAGGCTCTGAGCCGAAGTAACCCTCTCGTACGACGCACATGGCGGACACTTATATACACCACGCACACAACAGGGTCCCCAGTCTCGAACGAACGATCTTCGCCCTGGGCCTCCCCGCCCTGCCATTCCCTCCTCCCCGGCAACAACAACCGTGCCATACATATGGCCGGGTGGTACGTAATGGCGTGGTCGATGGGTCTGCCGGGGGGGGGGGGGGGTTCTCCAATGTTCGAACCGCGAGAGCGTAGGGCAAAGACGGCCCTGGCTAACAGCCCAGACCAGGACCTACAATGATGCCTAGGCACATCAACAACAACACGATGCGGAGAAAATGGATCCATGGTAACTTTTCTCCCCACACAAACCCCAGAGCGGGTCTGTATACCGAATTAGGGGGGTTCTCCAACGGCATTCCTACGACCTCCCGGGGCAGATTGGCCCGAATCATCGTCTGACGGCAGGGGGGCGGGTGCTAAGACTTAATTGCTGCGACAGGGTAGGGTATGGGGATAATAAATGACGTACTGAAAATCTGGGGTAAATAAACATGGAGCCCGTTGCGCTTAGACCGTCTGTCAAATCCGCGCTTCTCCTCCCCAGACTCCTTTGCGGCTTGAACGTTGTCCTCGGTCAAGCTGCGGAGAAATTAAGACCGGTTTGTTTATACCCAACTAACTCTTTCTCTCTCCACTTTGCCGAGGACCTAGAGTAGTGTGATTGACTCTATTGAATGGGGATAGCCATTAGCGGGCGCCGTTGACCTTGGCTCGACCTTGCTTCACAGAGGACATACATAGAGGGCAAAAAAGACCCGAAAGCTTGGTGTTTGGTTACCTATCATCTCCCTACCCGCTTATTACCACCTTCCAGGCATGCAAACCCCAACTTGCCTGGATTTATGTAACGACAATGATCAGGAATTCCTTAGCGGGACCGGTCGTTCGTCCTGCCATTCACCTGGCCTTCGTGGGCCTATCGGTTAAGCCCCTTCGATAATACAGGTATTAGGACGAACCGTGCAAGGACGAAAAGAAAAGAAAGCAAAGCGAGGGAAATAGGATTAACCTTATCTCGAGAAAAAGAAACAGAGAGAGAAAAAGTCTACTAAGTACCTGAGTAGGATGATATCACAAGGCCAACCGACCAAATCCAGGGGGCAGAGGGAGATGCCTACATAGACTAGCTACCTACGCTTGTGCATTCGATGGCCTAGAGTAGTGTCTACCTGAACCCTGTCCTCGTTGTCGAAACAAAAGAAATTCTCCGAAAGTCTCGGGGGAGCTCGTGTCCTCCTCAGCCGCTCTGCTCCCCCATCTACCCCCCTTTCCGTACATAGAGTCATCACAGGGGATATATGATATGTATCTAGTTATTTTTCTTAGCAAGAAAACTTATCATTACGTTAATATAATACAGGTGTTCTGCCTTGACTTATCAACAAGCTACTACCCACTCGTATTTGCTGACTATGCAGAAGATGGTGTGTGCCCCCTGCTGACGGCTGGCTCCGTCATTCATTCTATTTAGCCACGCTAAGGCGTCTGGTTGAAGAGTAGTAGACGGACCGAGTTGGGACGACATGATTACATGAACAGAATTTTGCTTGCTTAACGTAACAGGACACTTAGCGTCGTCAATGCCCCTTTCAATATGGTATAAGTATATATATTCATCAAGCTTTACAATCCATTCCTCCCATCATTTAACACCCCCCCCCCTCTCACAGCACGCTCGCCCATCAAGGCGAGGAGTACTTGTAGCCGAACTTCTCCTTGGCCTCGTCGACGTACTTCTTCGCGGCTTCGGCGGACTCGCGCAGCTGCGGGTTGGTGGGGACGAGGTGGTTAGCGAAGGGGCTGGAGGTCGGGATCTGGAAGCCCTTCTGGACGCCGGGACGCTCGCGGCAGCGGGCGAGCCAGGCGGCGACGTTAGGGAACTGGGAGGCGAGGTCGATGCCGAGCCAGGCGGTGCCATCGGCCCAGCCGAGGATGGCGATATCGGCGACGCTGAAGCGGCCCTCGGGGCCGGCGCCGGCGACGTACTTGCGCGGGCCCGCGAGCCGCGCGTCCAGGACCCCATACAAGCGCTCCGTCTCGCCGACGTAGCGCTGCGCGCCGTAGGGCCCGCCCTTGTCGCGCGCGAAGATCGCGAAGTGGTTCGCTTGCCCCTGCATCGGGCCCAGGCCGCCGTGCTGCCAGCCGATCCACGACTCGGCCTCGGCCCACTCGTCGCTATCGACGGGGAAGCTGAGCCGGTGGTCCCGATCGTAGGTCCGGGCCAGGTAGCCGAGGATGGCGGAGCCCTCGAACACGTTCAGGCCCTTACCATCGCTCCCGGGACGCGAGTGGTCCACAATGGCGGGGATGCGCCCGTTCGGGTTGATTGCCGTGAACCACGGCTGCTTCTGCGTGTTCTAATGTCGCACGGCTAGCAATCAGCAAAAAGCCGAGATGGCATGCCGGGCAAAGCGAAGAGAAGGGGGTTTTGATAGAGTATATATATATACTGTGTCTTAGCAATAATAATCTTACCTTCATGATGTTGACCGACTGCCAAGTGTACTCGAGCCCGTATGCCTCCTTGAGCTCCTCGAGCATGATCGAGGCTTTGAAGCCGTTCGGAGTGGCTGGGAGATGGGCATCAGTACTAGCTCCTTGTGCCCTATTGGGCAAGCGTATCTATATGTAGAGGTAGAGAGAGGGGGGGGGGGGGGATCGCAAGGCGTATCGGACATGTAAATTTCTTTCTACTTGGTAGAACTCAAACTCAGACCCCCTGGCTCCTCGAGTCGCGCATGGACGGGACATTGCCCAGGAATTCAGGAGCAACATGCATGCATCTGTGAACCAAAAAGGGGGAGGGATAAGGGAGAGGGGGGCTGGGATTTCACATACAGAACGTCAGCAGCTCAATGCCGCTCTTGGCGATGAGGCCGGTGGGCTCAGGCTTATCGGACATCTCGTCGTCTTTTGGGGTAGTAGTAGTAGCAGAAGAAGAGGAGGAGGAGGAGTATGTCCTAGTTGTTATCACGGAGCCTTGAGACAGGTATCGAGACCCCTGATTCCTATGCGGTATGCCGGTTACAGTTTGTGTGGTGGTGGTGGTGGTGAAATGAGACGGGATGGGATAGCAAGAGGTGATGTGACGCCTTTGTTGTAGTGGTTTTTGTTGTTGTTGCTGTTGTTGAGACTGAAGTAGAGGGTTGAAGGAGGCGATAGCGAGGGCGGACGATGAGGCCCTTATATGCCCTCGACGAAGCAACGGAAGCAGTCCACTGCGGCCGCAGTTCTTGGAGAACGACATGGCTTAAGGTAGTACTTGGAAGTTATCTATAGGTAGGTACCTGATCTTAGCAGGTCAGTCCTTTAGCTACCTCGACTTTGGCAATCTACAGGTACCTGAAACCCCCCTCCTCTCAACTTGCAGACGAGTCGGGCAAGGAAGGTACATACATATGTACTTAGTAGTATAGAAAGATTCGAGCGGGGAAAAAAAGCTTCTATTACCGATCAGGTCGTACCTACTGACGTAAGTAAGTATAACATTGGAAGCCAACACGGGACCGACTACCTACCTATTAGGTAGGTACTACTAAGGTGTGAAACTTCGGAAGCTGTCGCATAGCCGCCGCTGCTGCTGATAAAATCACTCCCCGTCTCTTATTATTAATCATCCCATACTTTGGAACATGCCCGGCCGCTTGGGTGGGTCCTAGAGATCTACCAAACCCCACTTAACAGCTGTGTATATAGCTTTGCTTTGATAATCAACTGCATTCAGGATGTTTGGTTACATACCTAGGTACATCAGGTACGCTTTTTGCTAAAGGCAACATCCGGGAATAGGCCTCGGACCCGGGCTTTTGCGCAAGTAAGTAAAAGACCTCTGGAGTCAAGCTCTTGTCGTCGTCTCTCCCTTCGAACCATCTAAGTTTGAGTAATGTTTTATCTAAACAGGGTACGGGGTACCTAGTTACACCCTCTCCAACCTACATGTATCTATCTACTACCAGGATACTATAGTATGTAGTTAGCTGGAGTTAGCGCATTAAGGCCGCGAGGTACGGACGTTATTCCACTGGTACACAAGTCCGTATCTAATCGATCTACCACCATATGTACGCCAAAGCGAAAAAAAAAAAAAAGCCATAATAGTCCAGTAATCCTAGTAGTCACTACATACCCGGACACGACTTACCTACGCATTATTAATCCCCAACGAGCCCCCTTCCCTCCCTTTCCTCCTGTGGCTCTGTGGCTCTGTGGCGCACCCGCGCGGGAAAGTGGATAATCTTCGCGTTATTGCGTCCACCCCGGCGGCCCCGGCTGGTCCGGTCCCAGGCCCAGGGACGGGCTTCGGGCTAACTGTGCTTCCAGCAGCCCTTTTATCGCTTTTATCTTCGTCTTCGAAGCCAACACCCCTTCTGCCTACTTCCCCCCCCCCGCGCGGTTGTTTCACTCGAGTACCAGACAGTACACGAGCTTGCTGTTCATACCTGCTATATCCGGGGAGAGAAGAGGGAGGAATTGGGCCGGCTACGAGGTACATTGTAAGGATTTTGCCGTATTGGGCTTACCTTCATGCCAAGTAACGTGAGCTGAGATTGGTCAGCAGGATGGTGGTCGTTCGACAGGTAGCATAACCACCTCACCGAGTGGGTTGCCTACGTAGGTAACTAAATAGTTAAGAGTAGACATTTAAGCATTGCCCCATAGACCAGTCATTGTGATAGATGAGAAACTCAGTTGTTTATGTTAACGGAAGCAACTTTTTACTTTTCGCATTCGGTCAAGTCAGCCCTTATTAGCTAGCTACCATTTCCGCGCATGTTTCTTCTCATTATACAGACGTCTCACTCGTGCAGCAAAAACAAACAAACAGATATAGCCCGAATCTCCAAGAGACCGACCGACAGGGATAAATCGGATCGTACATCGAAAGATTCAAAAGGGAGAGAGAAAAAAGAGAATACCGACAGGCGTCGTCTTTTGGTCGACAAAAACACATCCATCCCTTTTTTTTTGTCTCGAGGTACCGCGTGCGTCCCTTCTTGTTTTCTTCATTACCAGCGTATCGAGGGATTCGTGTCCCGTTACGTCGAGGAAAGCTAAAACCTAGGAACTTCCCCCCTTTTCCTACCTAGCCCGTGAACTCCTCCAACCTTTCTTCTTGTTGCCGTGGATGAACAACAAGGTCGAGACCGAGGCCCGTAATCTAAATAAAGTAAGGGGCAATTCCCAAGTCAATAGGATGCAGAATGTCAGTTACCAGTAGCCTCCACCACCGCCTCGTCGATAGTCATCGCGAGGATAGGCACCTTCGCGGGGGGCATAACCCGCGTCCCGAGGAGGGAAGTCCCGCGGAGGGCGATCATACGGTCGGCCATTAGCATACGGCTCCGGAGGAGGGCCGTAGTCACTACGCCGGTATGGATCCTCGTACCGTCCACGCGGAGGCGGGTAGTCGTCCAAGGGAGGTCCACGTCGCGGGGGCGGGGGCGACCTGTACCGTCGGTCATCGTAGTAGTCGCGACGGGGACTGCGATCTCGGTAGTCCTCCCGGTAGCCGCGAGGGCTGTAGCCGTGAGGAGGTCCACCACGTTGGTCGTAACCGCCGCCGTACCTGCCACCCGGGGGCGGGTATGGTCGGCGGCCTGGGAAGCCCCCGGGAGAGCGAGAGCGGCCGCGGTCGCGAGTGGGCATGTCTGGTTGGGTCTGGTGTTCCATATTAGCGTAAGCCCAGAATGACACTATGGGAAGCGTATACTTACATCGGCAATGCATGTGACACGTTGGCCCTTGAACTCGCGGTTGTCGAGCTTCTCCACCGCGGTTCTCAGATCGGCGGCGGTCTCAAATTCAACGAAGCTTTGACATGTTAGCATTCTTGGTATAGCGATTGTAGTTGGTTGGGCAAGTCGGTTACTCACCCTCGACCGTCACCATCGCGGCCCGTCTCCGAGTAGACGACATCAAGGCTGGATTGACGCGCAAAGTCTTTGAGGTCCTAAAGCCAGAATCCATGTAAGTGGGAAGTCCAAGGAGCTGTTCTGAAATTCGTGTGTGCGAGGCCAAATCGCATCTCTCTGTGAAGGCAAGACCCAATGACCAAGCGACCTAGTGAAATAGCGACATAGCGACCCAGCGACCCAGTCCAGACAAGGCGGTTCCGTCCAACAGGGGCACATCCTCAGCCAACCTGGCCAACTACTCTCCGGTCACGGCGGGGGCAGTCGTCCAGAGAAGTCATTATTTAGGCCAGCCAGACTCAAGGAGGCATCTTCGAGACTGGAAGAGGCGGCGTCCTTGTTGGCAGGGCGAAACAAGAACAAGATGGCGGGCAATACGGCGCCACTATACCGGGGAGCAAGGAATGACATGATGAAAGCCAGTGCCCGATGCAAGGAACGGAAAACGGGAGTTATAACAGACCTGCCAGCTGGTATCATTGGGGAGTCCAGTGATTTGCATTCGGTGAGGGGTGCGACGAGGGCGCGGAGCTGTGCGCTCATGGGTGCCAAAACCTTCTCGGTGGCGGGAACCGCGGGCGAACTGGACCGTCAGGCGCTCACCCATGAATTCGGATCCATCTTTGATTTTTCGCCAATATTTATTAGCCAGGGAAACAACGGTTGCGGGATTTGAGGCAGGAATCAAGAAGCGGAATCAGGAGGGACGGTGGCCAGGAAGAGTCCAAGACGTACGGAAAGCTATAGGGATGAACAAACTGGTTAGCGAAACAGTCCAAAAGGAAAGCAGAAGGGGAGGAGAGGGAGGTAGAAAATTACCGGGAACAACGTCGCGCGCGTCCAGAGCATCCTTGTACTCAATAAAGCCGAAACCATTCATCAGCTTGATCTCGGTGATTTCACCAGTACCGTGGGTCGCAAAATGAGCCTCAACATCAGCCTTAGTGACTAGAGGGTTGTGACAAGTTTGGTTAGTAACTGTTTGAAGAGACGATTTGAAGAGACGATTTGAAGAGACGATTTGAAGAGACGATTTGAAGAGACGAATATGTTGTTGGAGTTGTTGAAGTCGCGGGGAGTTCTCGGTTCTCGTCGCGCGACGGCTTTTAGACGAGACAGCACACAGATGAGGTTGAATATGACTTACCGCCCTTGGGCAGATTGCCAAGATACAGCCTAGTGGCTGAAACTTCAGTGCTCGCCATGATGGAAAGAAATGGGTTGGTTGATGAATGTGGTTGGGGAAAAGGAATCCGGGCGAGAAATGGTCAAACGAGATCCAGAAGCCAGGAAGCAGGTAAGAGATGGAAATCCGATGGGAATGGAAGGAAGTTATCGCACGGCCGGGAGGAGAGCGAGAAGGAAAGGAATAATCAGTAGTCCTGATAACGTCCTTATCACGCTCGTCCTTGATGCTTAATATGTATGCTTTAATGTGAGATTGGTTAGGTTAGGGTTTGATGGTAAGTTAGGCGGTTAGGCGTTGAGTGCCCAGGTGGTTTTGGTTGTGTGGTATTGTATTGAAATGCCAGAAATGCCTGATAAGCCTGGTTGAGGGGAGGCGAAGGACATGCGCGCGCGCGCGTGCGATCAAATGGTGACTTGACAAAAAGCAACTCGAGACAATAAAGTCGACAAGGACAACAACAGTGGGCAATCCAGATCGAAGGAAGATATATCAGAGATAATCTGCCTATATCTCTCTCTCTCTCTCTCTCGTCTCTCTTAGTAATAACTCGTTTAAACTAGGAGCCTAGGTATGTAGGTAGTTAGTTGGGGATGAAACTCGGTAGAACTCGGCAGATAGGTGATGGATGACGGATGGCGGATGATAGACGGGAAGTATAATATAACCGGGGGAATAAATTCTCTCGCCCGGGCGAGAGAGATACGAAACAAGACAAGAATGATGATGAATTGAAGAGAAAACACGAACTTTTCGAGATAGTTGGTGGGGACGAAGAGGAGGAGGTGGTTGATGAAGGAGGAAGAACCTTGGAAGAAGAAGAGATAAGATGGGGGATGGGGGGGGAACTAAGATGATCTTAGATGGTGGAATCCCAAAAAGGTGCGAAACCTACCTACCAAAGGTACCTAGGTACGTGCTGGCTAGGCGTGATACTTAGTATTGATATGGTATGTGTACCTATCCAGGTACCTAAAGTAGGGTATGTAGTTAGTGCGTGGTATCATGCAAGAAGGGCTGGCCAGAGCTGGACCTCGGAGCTTCCTGGGCAAGGTTTGAAGCTGGAGAATTCCAAGGTTGGAGAGCCCCGAGAGGTTTCGCGCCAGTAAAGCTTTAAAACCGGGGGGGGGGGGGGCAGCAGCGGTTAAAGCTTTAACAAGTTGCCCACTATCTGAAGACCAGCAGCTGGCTAGTCGTTATCAGACGTGCAAGTGTGAGATGCGAATTGCCTAGAACCTGTGCTTCGTACGGGGTGGAGAAGATTGTTATAAAAAAAAACCGAGTGGGTGCCCTCCTCGGATGGACTTACGGTTTCTGATTGGTGCTTTAAAATATCTTTGCTTTGCTATCTTAAGGTTGCTTGAAAGTTGTAAAATGGAGAAAAAAAAGAAGATAAACCTTGGAAATTCTGGATAGACAAGGTAACTATTATGCAGAAAGATTTATGGTTAAAGTGGGTAGAAATCCGGATCAGAGATCGCCCCCCGGAAAGCTATCAGGCTATCAAACCTGAAAGCTACTGTATCGGGCTATCTACCAATCTACTTACAGTAACCTTAGAACCTATTGTACCACCTGTATGTACATATGCTGCCCTAATACGCATGCGTGGCGGCGTGGCGGTAGCCGGCGGGTCCTGCATACTGGCAAGATTGGATTCACTTATACTTCATACACCTGGGCACTTAGGTATATACATATATACATACATACCCCAGGTACGTACAGATAACCTCGCTTGCACACATAGCATTTCCTAACTCGACAACTCGAGAAGTAACAACCAACAAGATGTCTGGGATTTCTTCAGAGATGACCTGCCTTACCTGCCTGGCCTGGTCGTGCACGGATCAGCATCAGCACGGGGAATTCGACATGTCAATATTTCAGCCATACATACAGTAGTACATATCTGTGGGGGGGGATCGGAGCATCGGAGGGGAAAGGGGGGGCTGGGCCGGCCTTGCTTTCTCTTCATCGGGAAAGAACCTCCAGAGCTGCCCTGTTCCTGCTGTCTGAGGCCCGTCTTGGTAAGTGCTAGGATACTTCCCGTTTAGTGCAGGTGGGTATGTACATACATAGTATGTAAGTCTAGATCTTTCCCCTAAAATGGCTTTACCATCCGGATTTTCGTGTCCAACCACTTTTCCCCCTTCTTTTTCAAATATGTAGTTTATTCCTCAGCTCTCTATCATATATGTAAGTATTTGATCATGTCGTGTAATGATCTCCAGCGCTAAGGGATGATGGATAGTTAGCGGAGGTTGCGGAGAGCTTGCATGTACTATATATGTGAGCTGTAAGCTTCATCCTAGTATGCAGTAGTTAGAAGCAGCGGCAGCAACAGTAACAACAGGAGCTCTACATACCTTCGGATCCCACATATCCAACAGCATGGCCCTAGCTTCAGAGTTGCAGGGTTCTTGCATACCTGATGTACAAACTTACCATGCAATGGAACGACAGGATGAACGCCTCACTTTAAAACTCGCTTGTCCACTGACTAAGTTCATCTGTTTTACATCCTACATGTCACTCAATTATGTATTAATACCTAAAAGATGAGATACAGCCTTGAAGAATGCATGTCGCAAAATGATGATAGGCCCTCTGTCCCTAGATGTAGATCTTTTGGGATTGTCGATCAAGTGACGTTTGAGTAAGCATGACAATATACGGGCAGCCCCCCGACCACGATATGCACTCCTCGCCCTTTCTTATAAAAGAGGACTGTTAGTGGCTGAAGTAGACGAAGCTCCTGGGACGATACAAAACATCTGGCCTGACGGAAGGGGGAAGAAATCGGACGGGTCTTTGGGAGAATCTCTTCGGGGCCCGTCCGGTTTCTTCCCCCGTCTGCCAAATTGGCGTATATAGCTTCGTACCTACATCCCAGCTTAAGGTAGCAAACCGCCTACAACCACTTCCTCCAAATCAATAGACCCGTGAAAAGACAAAGTAGTACTCACCCACGATTCTCAAAGTCTGAGGAAAGTCTCGGGGGGGGTTACAAAACGAGGTAGGTGATTAGATAAACGAATGCCACCGGCACGATTTCAGTCGTTAGTCGGGCTACACAATATCTGCTGGTGCTTCCATGACATCCGAACTTAACGTGACGAGGCGGCAACACAGTTCGCCCATGCAATGCATCAATTGACCAGTGACAGGGCGGCCTACATGTATTATTTTACACAAGGCAATCAGGGGGCCGAACACGGACACCATACACTGCATCTATCTATCTACCTCCTTTCCATCCATGCTGGAACGGGGATATGATATCTTCTTCCGAAAGACACGACCCATGTCTGCTGGGAAAAAAGAAGAAGGCACCAGCAAGATAAACAAGCCCCGCTACCGGAGCCCCAACAATAAAGAATAGTTGGCCGCTCCCCCAAACGCCCCTAGCTGAAGCATGCGGTGCCGCGACGACGCCTCCCGTGGTCTGTAGTCGATGGTGTAGGCAGATAGTGACGCGGAAATGGTCCTGGCAAAAAGGATCTGGAAGAAAAGGGGAGGGAAGGAAGGAGTCAGAGGAAGAAAGGACACCTGCGAACGCCGAGTGCTATGCTATGCTGGTGTGGTAGGTAGGTATCAACGGTACGCAGTGGTTGGTAGTATGGGATATAGGTGTGTCAAGCATGTGCGTTGCTAGGTTGGTAGGCATGGACGTAAATAGTAGGCATGTACTTCAAGGTAGAGCAAGTCGCGGGGAACAGAAACCAACAAATTGCCGACCAGCCCCGTACAAGAGACGTGCATCGTAAAGAGAGCACGCGGGTATTCTGATAGCTCGCCATGCCGCCTCATTCTCAAACATCATCAAATAGGATATCGACGAGTTCATCCAAGACGGTGAACACCAGATGTGTACTACAGCAATCAGTCAGTCAATCGTCCAGTCAATGAATCAGTGGACCGGTAGGCGGCCTCTTTCTTAACTTGCATCGCAGCGTAGCAAACACAACAAATCCTATTTTGTTTGCCTACTATCCGTTTCCGAGAGGACAAGAGGGCACTCCAGGTGGAGAGTGGGGAGGGCGTGTTTCACTTACTTTAGTCTCTGGTTATTGAAGGTGGCGAACATCCGCCGACTGGCGGCTTGGGCGTTGAGGCGGCCGACCACGCTGCCCGCGAGGTCGGGGACGAGGGTGGCGAGCATAAGGCTGGCCTCGCGGCGTGTCTTGGCCTTCTCGGACGCGGTCCTCGGGATCTTCTTCCTACCAGTACCGTTTGCGTTTCCATTGCCATTGCTGTTGTTATTCCGACCCGCTGCTGTCATCAGCTGGCCGTCAGGCCACAGGGCGTCCCGCAAGATGTCCGTGTACTTGAGCACGGCGTCCTCCTGGACTAGCATCTTGAAGTTATCGCGCACCTTGCGCTCGATGGTGCCGCCGAGCAGTTGGTGTAGGACCACGACGACCGCGCGCCCCCGGAGCCAGTTATTGCCGCGGTTGAGACCGAAGACCTCCAAGAAGATATCGCAGATGGGCTTGATGAAGGGCTCGAGCTCTTTGTTGTTGTTCTCGAAGGCGTTGAGCTCTGCCTCCGCCTCCGCCGCCGTCGCCGCCGCCGCCATACTGTCCTCACCGACCCCGAGTGGCATCGTACCCATCTGGCCCGCCGCTGCCGCAATTAAGTTCTGCCCCGCTAGCGACAACTGGTCCAGGACGGGAATGTTGCCGAGGATGTCCTCCATCCCGTCCGTCACTGAGTCGTAGAGACGAGTGATCATATCCTTCTTATCCTCGCGACTCATCAGGTCCTCGCCCTGCGTGATCACGCTTTGTGAGAGGAAGGCCCGCAGCTCCCGGCTGCGGCAGACGTCTGGGAGCTGGAGGAGCTCCCGGAGGTACTGCTCGAGGGCGTCGCGCCGCTTGCTCAGGAAGTCGCTCTGGAACTTCATCACGATTCTCCGCCTAGGAAAGTCGAGATTCCGGACTGACGGGTACTTATGCCGTAGCCTTTGGTGAAGCTCGTGGAACTCGCTGTAGCGCTTCGTGACGATCCACGTCGCCGCTGGCATCTTCTCGCCCGCGTCTCTCTGTACCTCTATGACGTATACGGCGAACTCCTTACCATCGTCCTCTCGTCCCACCTGGATGGTCTTGATTCGGATGGATGCTCGCCCATATAGACTATTATCGCTTTCCTGGATTACGTATTGCTGCCTCTGTAGCTCCTTTCGCCTAAGTTCCCGTTCTAGGCTGGCCTTCGACTTTCGAAGGATGCGAAGTTCTGCTGCGTTGTTGGTTAACTCGGCTTTCTTAGTTAGGGATTCCAATACGGCTTCCTGAGCTACGAGTCGATCGATGTCGTTCGTCAGTGCCGTAATTGCCTCTGCGAGGCCCAGGTCACCCGGCGCTGCCTCGTGCACTTCATCCGCCACGTCTCGATCTCGGTCTTCGTTCAGATCTTCCGGTTCGTCGGACAAGAACTTATCTTCGTCTCCGAACAGGTCGTCGTCTACGAAGACGCCGATGCGAGACGCCGCGCTCACGAGTCCCAGTGAAGCAAGACTGGGCTTCTCAACTTCCTTTCCTGACAAAAGAGGACGCTGCTGGTCCAGTGAGCCTCTCGCTGAGTCGTTGTCGTTACCAGAGAAGATGCTCGAGGCGCCGTCATCGTTACCGAACAGTGACTTGCGAATCTCCTCTGCTGTCTGCGGACGATCGTCTTCCATGATATTATTGAGTGCCTCTTCAACCGCTTCTACGACTCGGGTGTCAGGCTGAGTCTTTGCGGGTTCCTGATCGAGACTCTGTACGGACTCTGCCATAGGATCATTGTCGAGATCATCATCGTCAAAGATGGGCGAAGAGGATGTCCCATCTAATGAGCGTCGTACGCCGAAAAGAGCATCCGTATCTTGACTTCCATTAGCCGCCATAGATCGAAGGTCTGTGGCGGAAAGATTTCGGCCCGTCTTGATCGAGGGCACGCCCAGTGTAGAATTCAATTTCGTGAGAGGCGAGGGTTTGGCTACAGTAGACTGAGACGCACGGAGCTGTGGCCTTGATGGGCCTGCTTGCACAGGCGGGGGAGGTTGTGGTGTGCTCCTTGATGCCTCCTCGGATGCTAGAGCCTTGTAGAAGAGGTCCGACTTCTTGAATGCTTGAAAGTACCTGGATTGCATTTCTTCGAGCACGGCACTCTGAGCCTTGAGGACACCTCTCCGTGCCCTGTAATATTGTTCTGGAGTGGCCTGCTTCCCAGAAGCCAGAAACTCGTGGATGGCCTTCCGAGAGGAGGCCGGCACTCTCAGCTCGGGCCGGGACAGATACGCCTGATCGATCTGAGCGAGGTCTGTGCGGTCCGAGTCGGTCCACGGAGGTAAAGTCGAAGGCAATTGCTCGTCTTCTGGGCCGTCGTCTTCCAGGGGGTTCCGGAACCCGTCCACCACTAGCCAAAATTGCACTAGGGGCATGAGTTTCTGCCGGTCCATATATTCCATGAAATAAGAGAGCCCAGAAGTATCGCGTAAGAGTTCCACCAGGGATGCATTTTCTAGTTTAGATGTGCCTGCGTTTAACGCTGGGCTAGCCAAGGGCGGCGCGGCTCGTCTATCGCCCCCAGCGGCGAGATGCTGGACCCTCTGATCTAATAGTCTCTTTCCCATATCTAAGCGGCGGAGGTAAACGTGGTCCTGACCCTCTTTCTGAGAGTCCTTCTTGAGCTGACTGGCAACTTCGCTTCGGAACCGCCTGGCATCGGAGAGGTTATTCACCTTACGAATAGCTCGAATAAAGCGCTCAAACCTGCGCTCGCTATCCCCGGGAGAGAGACGAGGGAAAGCCACAAGCTTAGAGCTCCTCGGAGCCGGCGTTGCATGTGTATCAAGCGCTGCTCGAAGTTTACGGACGGTCGAGCGGTCCTGCAGCATAGACCGCCCGTAGTTCTCCATGATCTGATTCCACGTGTCGGGCTCGGCCAGGAGCTGCACCACAGGGAACAAGACAGCGCAAGCCACGATCTCGCGGATTATACTAAAAACTGCGCGGCTATCGAGAGTCCTCCCTTCCAACACCCCAGGCAGTATCCTAGACACCATGCTTCTCAAATGATCTTGCTGTAGCAGTTTCGTATCCGAATATTTCAAGGAGGCCGCGGGGTGAAGTTTGCCCTCTCGGTACTTTGCAGCGATAGCGAGGTCCAGCTCTTCGGATTCGGTGACATCGCGATTTAACTTCCGGCCGCGGACGGCTCGCTCGGCATCGTAGAAGTCACGGAAATGGGTCGTCAGAATTGGGACAATCCTGCTTATAACGGTTTCAACCAGGTCCGTCTCGAACAAGCGGTCTCGGATATTAATCATGGCATGTCGAATAGCTCTGTCGACCTCGTTCGGGAAGACGGGGTTCTTGCTTATATTGGAGTACCATGAAACTACGAAGTCCCGTAGGATCAGGTTCAGCAGGTCGTCGAGGGCATTTGAGATCTTCGGGGACTCGGGATACAGGGGCTGCTTTATATAGGTCTGGCGAATTCGTAAAGCGGCGGTTTCTCTTTTCCAAGCCTGGGAACCGACGAACCTCACAGAATCCGGCCGGGCTGATCGGTGACACCGGCTATATGCGGAGCCGCGGGAGGTGAAGAGCAAGGTAAGTAAGACGCAGGAAAGGGTGGTTACCACGCCGGCGACGAAGGCGTGTCCGGCCCATCGTATGGTTGGAAACCAACTAACGGCATAGCCCCAGGCCACGAAGCAGACGATGCCGGATATGAGGAAATCTCTCCCCTTAAGGGCCATCATCCAGGAGGTCGAACCGCCGAGATCCGCGCCGCATATTTCGCGAATATGATGGATTTGGTTTGGTTTGGTTTCCTACATACCTATCTACCTAAGGTAGGGAAGTAGGGTAGGAAGTGGTGTCGTTACTACTACGTATACGTTGCTACTAACGAAGTACGTCGCTACTAACGTTGTTGCCACTAAATCGTCGAGAGATGGCTCGGGGGGGCAGGGAGGAAGAGACTACCTAGGTACTACCTACATGTAGCTATAGTACGAGTAGTAGTAGGTACATGGAAATGACGAAGTTAACCGCATCTAGGTACCTAGGTAGTGCCAAGATATTGATCAATACAGTAGTGATGTTGAACAGAGCGACCGGCGACCTCGCATATGCATATGAAGTACGTAAGTTGGTAAGTACCTAATACGAACGAGCCTGCGAACCAGCCGAGATACCTAAAAACAGTTTACGTACCTACCACGAAGTAGGTAGGATATACACGTACATGCTACACGTATACACTGCTACGGAGTACCCGACTTCGTACCGCCCCGGTTTCTATGTCTAGGTGACGGGCCCTGGCCCCGGGGTTCGGTGAGTATCCTTATCGATAAGAACATGCATGATGTTACCTACCCAGACTGTTGGTATGTACTTGCTCTACCTACCGCGGAACAAGGTAGGTTCTTCACAACAGTATCAGGTTGCCAGGTCAGAGTGGTCAGGGTCCATCCGATATGGACCCGACAAAGTCAACATCCGATACTTACATATATAGAAATCTAGAAGGCCTCACGCCAAGATAGAAATTTCGCTAATTACACGGGATTATTTTAACTTACTTCTGGCGCCGGGAGGTCCGTATAGCATTTGTACGCCCTTCTAGATTTCTATCGGATCTACTTAGGAGTCATATTATCATATTATGTATCGGACCGTTCGGGATTCCATTCCTGCGTGAACAATATAACAGGTGCACAGTACGAGTAATGATCTAGAATATTCTGGCTGTTTGGTTTGTAGCAGCTCATCAGACTTTCCAGACTTCCCTGGCTTCCCTTTTACATAGGCTTCTAGGCAGCCAGGGTCTAGCTAGGGGTGGCCTGGCTTGTCTGGCTAGGAATCGTAACATACAGTATGCAAATACGCACGCTATTTTGCTGTCTGGCAGGCAGACTACCATGTATCTCATCACTCATCTACTCGTGTGTCGTGCGTCTCGCCTATCGATTATATAGTATAAGCTTCCAGGCTGCATGGGTATCTTCTCTTTTCATCATCGTCATTTTAACACAACCCACTCCGGGTATGATTCGCGTCTTCACTAATATGGCATTGTGCTCTTTTCGGTTACGCATGTTGGCTGGCATGGTATCACCAGCCAGGGTCCTCTAACCGTCGAAACAGCGCCACAAATTTCTGCCCCTGGTTCCTCTCCACCTTTTTTCCTTCCTCCGTCTCCATCTTCATGATGGTCACGCTAGGGTCCGCCTCCAGTTCGTCCTCGGGGACCCTCTCGAACGAGGGGTGTGCATCGAGGTGCTGAACCATCCAGTCGTGCAGGTCCTCTACGTCCGTGATCGTGTACACGATGCCGCCGGGCCTCAGCACGTAGGCGTACTCGGAATTCAGCGTCGTCGACACGATCCGCGCCTTGTGCTTCCGGTGCTTGAAGTGCGGGTCGGGGAAGCAGATGAACAGCTTTGAGAGCTGGCCCTTGCGGAAGAAGTTGGGCAGGAACTTCATCGTGTTGGCCCGCACGCACGCGATATTCTGGTACCGCTTCTCCCCCGGCGCATCCTGCGCTCGCAGGGCTCGGATCCTATCCTGGACGAATTCCGTAACCTGGCTCCGGATCTCCATGCCGAGGATTAGAGTGTCCGGCATCGTAGGCGCCAGTGCCACTAGCAGGCCACCAAACCCACAACCGATGTCTACGACCTCGACATCTTTCGATAATCTCTGAGGTGACGGTTTCGCCACCATGCTCACGTCCTCGGAGAGCCCGGTTGACGTCTCGGCATCGGCAGCTTCTGATGCGATGACATATTCGGGATACAGCTCAGACCAGTCCATGTCATCCGGCGTGGTCGGGCTGAAGGGCCTATCAGCACCGTCGCCAGTACGAAACTGGACATGTCTTCGAGGAAACGACTGGACGTACTATGTCAATTGGTGGTCTGAGAAAGGGTTTGCATGCGCCCGTTGACGATAAAACTTCTTGTTGGGCAGCGTTGGTGTGCTACTATTCCTCTGGGCATCGCGGTAGTCCTGCCGCTTCTGCCTCTTGTTCGCCCGGCCATGCATAGTGCGATAGTAATATATTAAACTATGGCGTAAGCCGAAATTGCTGTTATTTCGTTCAACGTCAAGGGCCCGGGGGGGGGGGGTGGAGGGAAGGGCTGTTAGATCTTATAAAAATTTCGCCGATATTCTGGGGAATGACGATTTAGCACTGTGACGCGTGACGCGCGAAAATACCTCGGTAGAGGTGTCAGGATGTGAATTTCTAGGTGTAAATCGCGAGGCTGAGTGAACAATGGGAGGGGGAGAAAAAAGTTCAAATAAATCAATTAATATGACCTCGGGATGTATGTAGTAGGTAGTGTATGTAGGTAGTGTACTCGGGCTAAAAAGTAGTTAGATAAGAGCATCCATGATAGCGGCATGGTGGCCTTGCAAGCGTCACCTAGCAAGTCCACGCACGGGTAAGTTTCAAGCAGGCCATCGTCCCTCGACAAGCCTGACTCCCTCTCCCCACTGGTTAAGCCCTGCGCGGAAGGGCCCCCTTTAGGTCCCAAGTCCCCCAAGCGGTTGGGTTGACTGGAGCTACCTACTAACGTTGGAACTTAGTAATCCTGGTATGTACCCATCTTTACCCCACCACCTATCATCAGCCCCATCTGCGCACCCTGCACTAACGTCTCCCCAGCAACTGTAGTGGCGTTACCCAAGTAAACATTGGGGAGCGAACCATCGTACACCGATAAGATTAGCAGCCAACAGCAATCGAGAGAAAGCTTTACCCGACTACGTACCTCTCTCATATCACCAAGGCAGTAAGGTTACATGTTTTGCATACCATACATACCCTGGAGGAAGGAAGCTTGGGAAGTACCCTCCCACTCACTAACCTTGCAAGCCTACCTCATACCTTCCAGGTCTATTCCAGGTTGTGTCTAGTTGTATACGCGCCCTCCTCCTTCCAAGCCTTCCCGAAGTCAACTGGTCGGTCGTACTTTACTTCATCCACGTCCACGAATACATATTAAGAGCGTCTCAATATGTCCGGGGTTGTTGACTCACTATCATTACTAGCACTACTAACCCTGATCAATACCCCATTCCTATTTCCTTAGAACCAACCCAGGGAAATTCCCAATCTTCAAGGAGAGAGAGACACACACAGAAAGAAGAGAAGAAGAAGAAGAAGAAAAAAAAGCTTTCTCAAGTGAGGAAAAGTTCAAGAAGGGGAAGAGGAAGATACAAGACAGTATAACTACCACCACCACCATACCATCACTTACCACCACTATTACCATCACCACGTGCCGTCTTGTCTCTTGTTTGGTTTGGCTACTCCCCGTGGCACCGCACATATGTTCTTCATCAATCTCATCTCATAGGTAACGACAAAACATTTCTTCCTTTTTTTTTGTTGAAAACATTTGGGAGTTAGCAATACTCCTACACAGCATACCTTACATATTTCACCATTACGGCAGAACAATAGAGAGCGGCAGAGCAGATAAGACATCTCCGACTCATTCCTACCTGTCTGCACCTGTCTGCCGTCTACATCTCTCCATTCCCGTCCCCCATCCTTTTGTTGGCATTGGTGGCCCAACCAGGGGCGTAAAAATTGTTCGTCACCATGGCCTCCTCCGCAGAGAATATTCACCCCTCGAGACCATCCATCCACCAACGATCCAAGTCTAATGTTTTGGCCTCCTTTATGCACCGACGTGACGAACCAGACGACGCAGTTCTACCATCAACCGATATCTATACCTCCAACATGAACTACCAGCCCGTTGTTACCACCCGACAGGATGTCATTCGTATCCCGAGCTTCTCGCATCCTAACGCTCTTGAAGAAATCCAGCAAAATCAGCTCGATAGCACCCCTCGCTCTCCTACCAAGGCATCTACCTTCGCCTCGATGAAGACCAAGGTTTCCAAGGACAAGAACAATCTGGATGATCCTGAAGATGACGGCTCACCGACTAAGCCGAAGAAGCCCAAGTCAGCGACTAACCTTGTCGGGCTGTTCAGCAAGTCGAAGACCTTGAAAGGTACGCAGAAGATCGACAACGAGGACGAGCTACGATCCCGGAAGGACAAGGAGAACAGGACCCCACCCCCAGGTTCAATTGGTACGCCAAAGAAATCCGCTCGCCCACCCATCTACGCCCAATTTGCCAGTGGTGCTCTAGAGAAGAACAGCAGGTCAGAGAACAGCAATGATGTATTCAATGGCCGACCTCAAAATGGCTCCCGCCATAGTAATGGCTCGTCAGCCAGCGATATGTCCAGTGGCCGTAATGTGAAACAGAGGCCTAAATCCTACCACGCAGCTTACACAGCGAAACAAGAGGTTGGCTACCAAGGAAGCGAGCATGGAAGCGGAAAAGCCTCGCCATCTAAGTCATCACGAGGTTTACACCTTTTCTCTAGTGGATCAGGTTCCAAGAGTGCCCGTACCTCGGAGTCTTCCCAATCCTCCGAGCTCGTGCTGGATCCAAAGGACATCGACAAGCACTTGGAGGCGATGCTGGACCGGCGAAACATCCCCGAGAACCAGCGCTACAAAATGCGGAACCTGGCCAATACTATCAAAATGGAGTTCATCCGCCAGGACTGGGCCGAGACACAGGGGATGGCTAACCGACCCAGTAGCCACGATAGTCACTCGAGCATGACCGGCGTGAACGAGAAGATCAAGACTAAAGAGCCTGGCGACAAGGTGAAGAAATCGCGAACTCGCAGCTTCACGCTATCACGTGGAGGCGGGAAGAAGTCAGCGCCCAGCTCACCGACGAAGAAGTCGAAGCCAGAAGGTTCCATAGGGCGGCATTTCCGGACCAAATCGACCGATAGTGTCCCCATCACCGGGGAGAGACCCTCGTCGTCCAGCGGTTCCGGTTCCACCAGCTCGGGTGGTGGCATTTTGTCCAAAATCAAGTTGCAGCAAGGTCCGGTTGACTACGTGAATTATCTGCGTAAGGTCCAGAAGCCGGAGGTAGTAGAAGTGGGCAAGCTGCACAAGCTGCGGCTGCTTCTACGCAATGAAACCGTGACGTGGACCGAAGAGTTCATTCGCCAGGGTGGTATGGAAGAGATCGTCGGGCTGTTGCACCGCATCATGGAAGTTGAATGGAGGTACGTCTGCGCTTAGAAGCCATACCACTTCGTGGTCGAGTACGATGATCGGAAATACAGAAAAACCAACAAACTAACTCGATCAACAGGGAGGAACACGAGGACGCCCTCTTACACGAGAACCTCCTCTGTCTCAAGGCCTTGTGCACCACGGCACTGGCCCTGCAATATCTCCATTCGATTCAAGGGAAGCTCTTCCCGGCGCTCCTTCGCATGTTGTTTGACCCCGAGAAGAAGGGCCCGAGCGAGTTCACCACCCGCAACATCATCACCTCAGTCATGTTCACTTACATCAAGTCAGCGTCGGCGCAGGACCGCCCCATCCGCGCCCGCACCATGCTCGAACACCTCCGCGATCCTGAGCCTAAGGAGGAGGACCGGCCACTGGGGTTTGTGCTCGAGATGCGCCGTGAGCGGCCCTATCGCGTCTGGTGCAAGGAGGTTGTCGGCGTGACCAAGGAGGTCTTCTGGATCTTTCTGCACCACCTTAACGTCGTCCACCTGCCACGGGAGAAAGAGATTGAGCTGCAGAAGATGCAGATGCGGCATATGCAGCCCGGCGTCGACGCCGACACCGATTGCAGCCGCCAGCCGCTAACCCCCTCGGACTCTATGGGCGACGAGGAATATATGCGGCTGCATTTCCCGCAGGAGCGGCCGCCGGTGCCCGCGGCGCCGTACGTCGGTGGCGTCGAGTGGGACGCGACCAACTACCTGGCGTCACATCTGGACCTGCTCAACGCTATCATAGCATGCACACCGGGGCGAGCCGGCCGGAATGCGCTGCGCGAGGGCCTGCGCGTGTCAGGTTGGGAGCGCTGCATGGGCGGCTCCATGCGCCTCTGCAAGGAGAAGTTCTATCCGGGCGTGCATGACGCGCTGCGCACCTGGGTGGCGGCGGCGGCAGATGATGGTTGGACCGTGCGCGACGTCCGCCACGGCCCGCCCCCGCCTGGGGAGGCCTCGCGGACCACTAGCCCCGCCAAGAAACCGAACCACGGCGGCTTCGTTGGCGGCGGTATCAAACTCAATAACGTTGGCAGCAATAATAATAGAAGTGACCTCCTATTGCCCCCGCCAAAGATCGACATTCCCCGACTCTCGCTCGGCCTCGACCAGCCGCCCACCCCCACGTTGGCCCTAGTGGGCAACGGCAATGGGGGCGCGGCGAAGTTCAGTGGCGAAAATGACGACGGGAGTGGAAATGGGGACGGAAATAGACAGGGGAGCGGGAACTACTGGCTCTCGTAGCGCGAGAAGACTGCACTGCAGCGGCGTGGGGAAGAACAGGACCACGGTGCGCAGGCGAGGACTCGGACGCGGCATCCCACCTACTATCTACGTTCCTCCCCCTCCTCCCCCTCATCCATTTCTTTCCCTTCCTCTTCCGTGGAAAGGGTGATCCGGGTGGGACTGAGGTAAAAGCAACAGAAGAAACGAATCGAAGAGGACCAACCCAAGAAAGGATAGGAGAACAGGGACCGCCCTCGGAAGACGGTAGACGCCGGCTGGGCTTACGAAGAAAGCAAACAAACTAACCAGAAAAGGGAATCATCACAACATATAAATTTGGCCGGCGTCGTGGAAGAAGGATGGGATTTGCATCACGGAGGATTCTGACTTTTTTGCCTCTTTTTTCGTTCTTTCTTTTACGGATCTACATATGTTTCTCTCGACGTTCTCCGTGTTTTATCGCCTGGCCAGGCCAGGCCTTGTTTGCCTGGACTCGGGTCTTGCTCTTTAATGACGGGGGTGTTCTTGTCTGTTTTCTGTTTGTCTGTTCTTGACGTCCTCTGTCTGGGTATGTGTGTTGGTTTTGTTTTTGCTCCTATTGGTCTTGGTCTATCAGGGGTTCGTTGGGTTGTTTTTCCTGGATTCTGGCCTCTCTCTCCGCTTGACTGGCCTAGCTGCCTATCCCAAACACAGACAATAGATCAACACCGAGTGGTGTCTGTCGGCCTAGCACGACTCTTCCGTCTCGCCCTGCCCAGCTACTTTATCCACAACTCCTTCAGGGACTTTGCTTTCAAGTCTTCCTTGTCCTAGCTTTCTTGGGTCTGACTTGTCCTTCCGTCTGCCTTAGACTGGCGACGGAAGGGGTGACAATGACCCTGGGGAGGTTCGTGGTGGTTTTGTACATCACTGCCAAGAAACGTCTCGAGACGCGCGGGCTGGCAGGAAGGCGGGAGGGAGGGGGGCCAGATCATGCATAGTGGCCTTTTATGATAATGACATGGATTAATGAGAAATCATATACACATCTTATTATATATATATATATATTTGAACAGATCGAAGAACGAAACGAAGCCCCACGCACGTGCCAGCAACGATACATCACCGTTCCATATATGTTGATGCATGTGTGACATGGTCTCCGCAAACCTTACCTTGACTTTTGGCTCTTGGCTCGGCTTTCTTCTTTCTTCCCTCGCAAAGCAAAGCCCGATGCATACATGAATCCAGGGTCCTTTTCTGCAGGGGGCAAGTGATTGACACAAACACTGGGAATGTGGGCCACTGCCATTGCTACCTGGCAAGTCGTGGGCACAAAAATATGGTTTTGTGTCCACGACTTGGATGGCTGACGAGGGGTAGCGGTAGGTGTAGAGGCAGGGTTATAAATTACGCCGTCATGACCCTACTTACATACATACATACATACATGATTGTGTGTACCTACCTACATTATTAACTAGCTAGGATCAGGCATACCGGACGGAGCACGACATCGCTCGCGTAGAGAGTGGGCGAGCAAGCCGAGGTTAGTTAAGATGATAATAATAGGTAGACCGATCAGGGAGGATCTGAGCGAGTGGAGTCGAGTTCTAAGCAATTATCCTAGCCGCCGAGACTCATTAACCTTCTCTTCTACATAGATTCAGGGGATAGTGATGACGATGACGTTGATGATGGGTGGGTAGGAAGGTTTATGTCATGCCCATCCCGTCAGCATTTCTTGGCTTTGTTTTGCTATGCTTTGCCGACCCCGCCGTCGTAATGATGAGCTGAGAGAACGGCTGGGCGGGCGGGCGATGAAGAAGCAACATGGATATAGTGTAGACATGATACCAAACCGACCGCACTGGTGTAACGTGGCGCCGTCTACAACACACATAAGCTGTTTTTCAATAGACATTGAGCCGGACGGAGCTGGACTGAACTGGCGTGGCGGTGAGCCTCGGGAGGGGAGGAAGAACTTGGCCCCGGCATTGGGACAGGGTAGGGCAGGGCAGCTGAACGGGCAAACCATGAACACGGACGGGGATAACTAGAAAAGGCCGGGGCTTCAGGGGTTGTCATCCCCCCTCATCCCCCAATCCCCGCTCCCCCGTTGCGGGACCAGCTGTCTGGGACTGGGCTGTCCATCTTCTCCCGCCTTTGATTGGAGACGAATCCTCCAAAGGGAGGGGACGGGCGGCTGTACCCGTGTGGAGACCCCATTCCTCTGCCCAGTTACGGCAGGTAGTGATGGGTGGTATGCATATTTGACTAGGTGATGCGTGTGTATGTGTGTGTTTGCTTACCCTACTCGCCTACATTCATCCCTCAGTCACCCCCCCTTTTTCGGGGTTCAAGGATAGAAAGAAACGGGAAAATAGATAATAACGTTTACCCTTGTCCTTTTGTCCCCACGCTTGGAGCTATGAGGTGACAGACACTATGTGTCCTGTATGTCGTGTGGCCCCGGATTTCCTGTCACGGAGAGACCGTGGGGGCCTGCTGCTGCTGCTGCTCCTGGTATCCTTCGGTCGGTGGAATTTTACGTGCGAGGAGACGAAGACACACACAAGCAGAGAGAACAGACAAGCGAGGAGTCGCCATAGCGGAATGCGGAGGAGCCGAGGCGGTGACCGACCGACTGACCATAAGTAAAGTGCCGTGGTGCGAAGGGGACCATGGATTCAGCGTTCATACGTCACCCGTCTCCGCTGCTGGGAGGGCGGTATCTCCGGCGCTACCGGCGCTTCCTCGATGCAGCCAATGTCAGACAAGAATAACTCGAGCTCATCGTCTTAACAGGCGTCGAGAAGATCGCTAGAACCCGGCTCTTCCCCCCCTTCCTAGCCTACCGGGTCTATTCCTGCGTGCCTGCTTTGCCCACATGTCGCTGTCAGTGTCAGTGTCATAGTTACATGAACTCCACACGCATCCTACGACCATCGGGAATTGTTATACCACAGAATGCTTTCTTCGGAAGGGAGGATTGGTTAGGTTGTTTGTTAGGCCCAGGTACTTCCAGCGGCCCGTTAGATGCAGGATGGGATTCGTGCGCGTAATTTTCTGGGCAGCTTACCCTCCCCCTCCACCCCAATAAACCTCGGCGCTGCGGCCTAGAATATAGAGTGACGTCTATCGTATATCTTCGTGGTATGCCTGATTTATTGCTGTCGGTCAGGCCTGACACTGTGGGTTTCGAGGACTTCTGTCTCTCTGATATAGCAGGAGGGCGTCTGCCCTGGACAAGGAGCACCGTGGTGAACGCAACGTACGCCCCGCCATGGATTCCCATATGTCGTAGGCCGAGGTCATAGCATGTGATCCCCGGCCCGCTCCCTCCCGGGGCCGAATATACGTATTAAATCCCGGCGGTCTGAGTAACACACGAGGGCGGACAGATAGGGGACAGCAGGTTGTCATGCCTCCGGCCCTTCCCATGAGTGGGGCTCAGGCACTGGCGGTCTCTGGGATGAGCCAGTCTGAGAAGGGCACACAGTGAATGGGACGCGAGAGGATTGATAGTATAGCTCCTGTTACCATCTTCTATCCCCCTCGAAACCAAGCTGTCCAAGAACTGTGTAACAGCAAAGCCTAGGACTCGCGAGTTCCTCGCATGGTTCGACTGCGACAGGCTGGTGCCGAGGCGCAAAGGCACCGAGGCCCAATGACGTAGAGACGAATTGCCCTGGCAGCCTGGGAGGGGCGCCGTTGATCGTCGTACGTAGGTTAGCCAGGGCGGCACATGGCTAGTGACGCTAGGCACGTTATGTAGAGTGGAAAGGGTTTCAAAGTTTCGGGCAAGGCAAGACAAGGCCCATTGCACAACTCGGGAAGCCGAAAACTTTACACAAAGTCGCACCGCGCAACGCAACACTGTTCTCACACCGGATTTCGGTCTGAGGCGCGCGGTCGATCATTGCGAGCTAGGAAGGAGGCGGGCGAGCGTGGTGTGTGTAGTTGATCAGTCAGGTAATTTAGTTTATTTGGGCTGAATAGGGTTTTTTTTTTTTGGGAGTGGCCCCCGATTACCAGGGACCTAGCGGAGCGGATACGTTGGTCCCCCCTCAAAACGGGGTTAATGGTTACCGCAAGGAGGGGAACCGGGACTCTGGTAACCCTTCCACGCCAAGATTTGCAACCCATTACGCAACTTTAATACGTGAGACCAGCATGTGCGTGTATGTAGGGGGAGTTGCTAACAGAGAGGGTCTCACGAGAGACGGTGGAATCGCGCTCTGGTTGGGCGCCGCCAACCAGATAGGAGGAGCCCGGCCACAGTACAAGCGTGGTCCCGTAGCATTCTCGGGCGCGTTGCGCGTTTGTTTATATAAACAAGTGTAGGTATACAAGTGTAGGTATATATCTCGTGACCCTCGCGTACATGATAGTCAGATGTAGTAGCGGTTCAAGTTGACTGAAACGACGACGTCTCATTGGCGACCCGGCCGGTGTACGAAGATAATCCAGTGGGACACTCGCCGGCCGAAATCCTGCCAAGCCCCAAACCACACCAATCGCAACGTAGCTGAGCCCACAACAGTGTATACCGGGCCTATGAGCAAGAAGTATACTCCGGGCCTCGCAACTTGACCAAACTCCATGTATGCGTCAAGGAGTCGCCTTTTCTTGAATTGGCATGCTTGTCGTGCCGTAACCGCGAGGGAGATATGCTATAGAAAATTAGTGCTCGTCATAGAGCCTTGACCGCTTGTTGGATTTTGTCTCTTCTTTGTTGTGTTGTTTTGTTTGCTAAGTGCCTTTGCAGTTAGTTAAGTTATCTAAGTCATAGCTTACGGCTTACATGACCTACTAGACAGCTTACACGAGAACCTCTTCTCTTCATGTGCCACTCGCCTGCCCCAGGCTTGTACAGGGCGGCGCTACTCCCTGGACGCCTCTGGGGTCTTTATTGCGGCTAACCGTACCGTACCAATAGTTAGTCCGAGACCCCCAGGAAGGGACCTGCGTCCAGCTAGGCTAGGTCCAACATTGCTACAACTCATATGAGATAGATCGGAAAATTTGATAGATAGGCAAGGGGTCGAAAATGACTGATTGACTGCAGTGTTTCCGCATGGGTATCTCGCTCACCTCGCCTCGTCACGCATTACGTACCTGCCTATATGCCACCTATATATATACAGCCAGTCTGAGTGAGAGTTTCAGTCTTACAGCTGCAGAAGACGTTCAATTACCGAAAGTTTTAGTCTAGGTGATCGTGATTGTGCATCGTGCATGGCAGGTCGGTTGTCATGTGAACCTCTAACCCTCACGATACTCGTGTCATGCCTCGAAGGGCTCCCCAGTCAGATTTCGAGGCAAGTGGCCGATGGGTAGTCGAATACGCCGTACGGATTATCTAGTATTGGTATAAGCCGTTCATCTTAGGTAATCCTATCCGTGGACGCAGGTGAGCACATGCGAGCTGGGGTTCTGGAAGGCCATCCATCCCCACGATGCCCACGATGCCCACGATGCTCACGATGCCTAGCCAGAGCCTAGCTGGAGCTAGGACGCACCCCTATCACCTACCTGGGTATCCGCTCAGGTACCTACCAGTCGGCTGTCCACCGGTCACCGAACAACAACGTGACACCTATACGTACATATGTATGCGTAGCGAAGGACGCTGCCGGACAACATGAGCAAACATACTGAGAGTATGCCTAGTACATGTAGGGGCTCAGGGACCCAGAGAGGCCCAGGTAGGCGACCATGTACTCCTTCGCTGCTGCTGCGTGGAAGGTCACTAATAAACCGCTAGAGCCCTAACTAGCTACGTAGGTAGATAGGTGTAAATCTCTGAGCCCCGGCGTAGGTCTATTACACTACTTAGGTATACTACAAGTCACTCTTAGCCGTCACCATTTATAATTGGATTTGAATACCAACTAAACTGCGTAGATTACCTAGGTATGTACTAGCTAGCCCAGTAGACTAAGTGCAGGTGATATCCTACTTAGGTATGTAATGAGCTTGGAACTTTGTGTTGTAATGGGAGGCTAGATAACATGTGCACTGTTGTAAGTGGTGGATTCCTCTGCTTCTTTCCGTAACCAAATGGTCCCGAGGCCAACTAATAGGAGGGAATATCGAATAGGAGTTGAATAGGAGATGAATAGTGAATGTGAAGAGTTACACTATATAATAGCAATGGAGACAAGCAATGGGTACAGGCAGCTGCCGCAACGTGTAGGACAGCCGGCATGAGCCGGGCGTGACTGTCATACCCGACATATACTTAACTATAGTTATCTAACAGATCCATAAGGACACTTTCTTTGTAAGCTTGTAGCTTCCGCTCTAAGAGCTCTTCCCGAGGTCTACTTTACCACTTTATCAGAGGACACTAACCTAGGTAGCCGGTGACTTGTGCTGTATGCCGCGGAAGCCAACGGAGTAGTTGCGGAGTACCTTTACAGTACAGTACCTTTCCATACGGACGGAGCCCCAAGATCCCCGGCGGGCTTGGACCCACTGATCCAATGAATGGATCGGATGCAACAAGCTCTAGGTTCCACCTACCCAAATTCACAATTCCCACCCACGCAAGTTTCCTACTAAGTAAGTACGTATTTTCTACCAAATGATGATGATTTTATTAACGCCCGTTTTCAACCGGGTACCTTGGATAGGGTAACGTAGAGTAAAGTAGTGTAACGCACGTCACTCCCTCAGATAACCTCCTGGGCAAGGGCATCTGAGTGGAAGAAGCAGAGGCTACCTAGTACCTGCCCAGGTATATGCATTAGGTACCTACCTTAGGTACCTACATATGTATGTAAGTAGAAATATACCTGTACCTAGTACTACTTACTTAGTTGGACTTAAGTATGCCGGGTACATCACTTCCAAGCTTCCCCCAACACCTAAATCTACCAATTAACTCCCTCTTACAATAGCCCGGATGCCGCTAGGTATTACACACATATCTCTTAGTTCTTTCCAGGCTCCAAGTCTTCGAGAGTAGGTTTTCTTAGGTTCCAATATCCCAAGGTTGACTCCATTTCAAGACTCTGAAAGTACATCCTATGTATCTAGGAGGTACTTGTAATGGCCTCTCGTACGTACCTACCTTAGGCAAATTATACGTAGGTACTTACTGTAACCTTTTCGTGCGCTTAGCATCTCCTCTTAGCGCCACATTGCCCTGTGTCATCTCCCACACACCACACACACAGAGAGAGAGATACACACCATACAATATACAACATACTCAATACACACCATTTACACACCCCTCCCTCTCTTCTGCAGCCATCTGTCGTTCATCGGTTGTCGTCTGCCTATCTGCCTGTCAGCCTGTCAGCCTGTCTGCCCGTGTCTATTGTCGTCTATTCTAACTATCTGCCTAGCCAGCAGCTATCTGGTCTGGTCTGCGTCTGTTCTTCTGTTAGAGGGACAACTGTTACTTCCATACCACTACCTGCATACAACAAAGTACCTGAGTACTATTGCATGTAGTACCTTCCTGCTACTATTGCATTACCTACTACATATCAATTACCTTTCCAGGTATTTATCTCTACTATACCTCTATCAACACTACCATTACCACTATCGCTACCCCTATTACCACATCCACTCACACACTCACATACTCAAAACTCACACTCAAACTTACACACACAATTCTTCCTGTGATCCACGCGCCTCCCACCTGCGAGGCTTGCATGAGAACAACCCTTGTCATCCCGGGAGTCAGACTCGGTAGGGCGGATTTAGAAGCTACTACGTACAGCTCGGGTGGCCCACTTCTCTATCACGCCCAGATCTCGGTCACCCTATGCAACTCCTGCGACGAGACTGTGTGTGCCCCCCCGGAGCTCTTCCTGTCTACCGTTACTGCTACTTCTGCTGCTACTGCTACTGTCGCTACTAGACCATCTATACCCTGGCGGCGTCATAGTGCCGACGAACCCAGCAGACCCGTTGAAGCCCGAGACACCACCGATCCACAGCTTTCCTAAGTAGCCACTTTGATTTTTGCCCGTCATGTCAATAAAGTAAGTCTAGCTACTCTTTGTCTCGCCTACTAGAGCTACCCGCGAGGCTTCTCCCGTCTCCCGTCTCCCGTCTTCCATATTCCCTGCCCGTTCCTTGCTCGCGTTCGCCTACTAACCCCCCCCCCCCTCCTCCACTTCCCAGCCCCTTGCAGAGTAGGCTAGGATATCTACTCTTGTCCTCCCCCCCTAGCCCCCTTCATACTTATTATGCCACTATCCCTGCTGGGATAAACCTTCGTAAACCCCATGGTTGTCTCTCCCCGTTATGGATTACGGACTTCATGAACAGCACTCCTCCTATATTCGAAGGCAGAGTCTCCGTGATGAGGAGGATGATGCTGACCTCGACGCCAGCTGGGTCATGCTGTCTCGATCCGGCGAGATCGAGCCGCTACCAAATGAGAGGATACTACATAAGACCCGGGGTCGAATATCCTTCGAGCTGTCGCCCGTGAACCAACAGCAATCAGGCCCCGCGGCGGTATTCTTTAAAAAGAGCGACAACGGAACAGCTTATATCACGAACCAAAGAGTAAGTACGGCATGAGAGATGATCCGCGTTGGCATTGGTCCTTACACGTGCCCCTTTCTAGGTGATCTACTTGCCGGCCAAACCTACCGAGGAATTCAAATCTTTTTCTTCCAAGATACTCGGCTGCCAAGATACGCGTACAGACTCGTCTTGGTTCGGCCCTTGGTATTGGCAGGCAACTATCCGGCCGGTACCTGACGGAAACATCCCTCCTGAGGTTACGTGGGCCAAGGTGAAGCTGATCTTTAACGATGGCGGCTTCAGCGACTTCCAGGCCAAGTTCGTGGAGATCAATGGCCGGCTCCACCACGCCGCACAGCTCGCGCAGGAAACCGGGCAGACACATCTGCTTCAGACGGTTCACGACGAGCAACTTCCGGAGTACAGGCCAAGGCAGGCCGGCGGAGACGCGGGCCAGGGAGAGGCTACGGGGGTCCGAGAAGCAGATGAAGCTAGTCGACGAGCGCAGCAGGGTCAGCAGGTCCCAGATGAACCGCCGCCGAATTACGACGAGGCACAGGCTCAGGCAATCAATATGCGATTCGACGAGAGGGCGCGCGAGGAGGCAGATCGGGAGTGAGCGCCCAATACGTTTTTTTCTCCTTGTTTACAGACTCCGGGATTCCGGGACTCCGAGAGGCGGAGAAATAAATATCATGTAAATTTGCATAGGGCATCGGCGGCATGGGTATCGCGGGCGTTTGTCCTTTACTACGGCTTTTGCTACGGGGTGTATGCGTGTAGACGACGACGGGATTTGATATGATACCCTTTCTCTCTCATGATCGAAGCGGAGGCAGGAGTGACGAAGTATTCTTCTGCTACCACCACACTGGTTCTACTACTACTGCTACTGCTACCACCATATACCTAGATTGTCTCTGGTCATTATGCTATTCATTAGAGACGGCGCCATGAGTTACCAGACCTGCCGAACGGTGTTCTGGACATGTTACCAATTGGTTGAGGGCATTGGAGCTTTGGCTATTAGCTCGGCACACTATGTACGGAACTTGCCTTGCGCATATCCGAGGGGCAGTTAGTATATGATAGTAATGGCAGTGGCGTAACCGGCCAATGACGCAGGAGTCGCCCGTTTCCTAAGGATTCCGGAAGATGCCAACCAACCTGAAGCTTCCGTCATAAATCAAGAAGAGGGGGAGGGGAAGAACCCCCCCGAAAGATACACACGGGGACAGAGGGAGAAAGAATGGGGAAGAAGAGAGTAAGAAGGAAGGAGAAGAAAAAAAAAGAATGCATACGTCAGAAGGCAAGAAGAAAAAAGCCGGCAGCTTGACTTTTTTTTTTTTGCTTCTCACTTTACGCCGCATGGAGCGAAGCAGTTCCTTGTCTCCCATCTTGTTAACGCACATTAGTAGGGGTATCTAATGTATGGGATGAGAGCCAAGCGTGGTGTGTGTGGTGATCTTGCTAAACCACAACCAGCGGTAGTTCGCGAACTTGTGGCTAACACTAAAAAACTAACCGACGGGTTGTGCTGGAACGGGTAATTCCTTTGTGTGATCATCAGACCTCAGAACCTTCAGAAGGGAAGCTTTTCTGCTCTTGTGTGTGAAGGCATAATTTTTGGGGCGGGTTTTTTTTTTTTTGTAAAGTATGGCAAGTATTGATGGCAGCATGGGTTGGGATGTAACATGGGAGGTATGTTATGTACCTAGGTACCTAGAGCTATAGGTACTGTAACTAAATTCACGTGACTTTCCAGCCAACAACCTGGACCACAAGAACTTCAAAGGCAAGACAGCTTTTGCACTGCCATATGGCAGCGGAGGGGTGCCAGCTGCTGCCCGCTGAATAAATGAGAGAATGAGAGTTGCAATTGAGACATTTTGATTGGCCGAAGTAGTCCAAATGGGATGGACGGGCGGAACAAGGCGGATAAGCTGCCCCCAGCTGTACTTCGTACTTTTTAACCTCCAATAACTAGTAATTTTCTCAAATCTCAAATCCCGCCCGAGGGAAATCCTCCCACTACCCTCCGAACCCCCATCGAATCGAAATCGGTCGACCCATTTTCGGACCACAACAACAACAACAACGACGACGACGAGATAACGACGACCAATATTGGTTTTCCTAGCTTTGTCGTTACCTACCCTTAACCCCCTTCCCCCCTCTTTTCTTTTCTTTCTTCTTTCCACATCAACCATGGGTTTCTGGGATACCATCACCGACCTGGTCGAGGCCGCCGCGCCATGGAGCACAGCCGAGGCCGAGGCCCCTCCGGCTGAGGACAAGGTACGAAAAGCCCACATTCACCTGGCGCCGTCTCCGATGGATATAATCTGCATCTGCCGGGCAGGGCTATATATACGTATATAGATCTATATATAGCCTCTATCCTCCTGGGAAAGATACCCGAGACTTTACCGGCCTGCATCGTCATGCACCTCTTTCCTAGGAGGAGGCAGACATTCAACAAAACTTCCTGAGCTTGACAGCTTACCATATAATTCTTTTTTTTAGGACAACGAGGAGCCTGAGGAGGAGGAGGAGGAGGAAGAAGAAGAAGAGGATGAGGACGAGATCGTGGACCCCAAGGAGAAGCTCGAGGAAGGTCCGTCGCCAACCATATCCCCTACCAGATTATTTAGTTCCGTCCCGTCCCGCCTCACCCCATCGGTCCGCACGTGCGCCATGCGCAGTCCATGCCAAAGCTCGAGCGAGACGATGGCTTGAGCCGAGCTTGCCGAACGGCGCACAGCTTTTCTTTTTCAACGTCCGGGGGAGGGCGCGCCCGGGGACGGGCGGGGGCCGGGCAAGGGACGAGGGGCGAGAGACGAGAGATCTACGTCTCGTTCGTTCTTTTGGGAAAGAACCCTAAGCTGACTTCTTTGCGATCATGGCATTATAGAATGCGCAAATTCAAAGCAATGCGCCCCGGCCAAGCACCACTATGACGAATGCGTCGAGCGGGTCACGAACGCCTCCGACGACGATGGCGAGGGCGAGGACTGCGTCGAGGAGTGTAAGCACTACCCTTTTTCCTGTGCTGTTGCTGGATTTTTCCCGCGGAAAAAAAAAGATGCCATTCTGTCTCCAGTACATAGGCAGCCCTGACTAACTGACTGACTGACGTTGGTTCCCCCTCGTAGTTTTCCACCTCGTTCACTGCTCCACCCAGTGTGCGGCTCCTAAGCTGTGGTCCCAGCTTAAGTGATCGGCACGTCCCCCCTTTATCTTGAGGGAGGATCCGCCGGCGGTGCTCGCCGGGCGCTCATAGACGGGAAACGGAAAAAAAAAGGAGACTCCGTTGAATGACTAGAAGAAGCGGTCGGTCTCGGCGGGAGGAGCCGGTCGGTAATCTACTGGAGGAGATAACTCGGCATTGCCCGCTTTACGGAGTAGCTCCGTCGAATGAGTTCTGTCGGTGGTGGCGGTGGCGGTGATGCGCGTGTCACGACGACTGGCCGACTCACTGCGGCGAGGCACCTGTGACCTACCCCTCAACCCCTGAAAAATAATGAAAAAAATACAATGGCGATGACAACAACGACCCCTGCATCGAGCCTTGCCCTTGCTCTACCCTGTCACTTATTTCTTGTACCATAACTCCTCTGCATAACCTCCGGGAAAGGAAAAAAGACAAAAATAAACCAAAATAAATTACATAGACATTGTTCCTTAAGAGTTCACATCCCCACCTTTTTTCTTCTCTACTTTACTACTATCTGATCTGCAGGGCCCATCCAAGGGACCGCCAGCGATCTTTCATCCATGTGCCTGCTTATTGTTCCTAGCCATTTAGATTCATTTATATGGATAGAAGGAATGTAGAGAGGAAGGTTTATAGCAGCCCTGTCTGGCTGACTAGACAATCTTCCTGAGAGATTGCACTCGTCACATGCATACAACCTATATGTCCGGGGCAATAAGCTACAGAAGACATCACCCTCAGTGCCTGGACAGAAAAACACCGATGCTTCGCGGTAGGCCTTTTCCCTCCTATCAGCCAGTCCGGACATGCGTACGATACATAGGCGGCCAGCACCGGCCAGGGGGCTCCGGGGTATGGAGGGCATGGGGGTTGGCGGAGGTTGGAAACTTCTTCGTCTTTCCCCTGACAGCCTGTACTTAAGACGAGGCCAGGCAAGCGTACCTGCATACGGATACGTAACCAGGACCAGATCCATTCCCCTTTTCAGCCCGTAGAGTAGGGGGTTTTTTTTTTTCACAGTCGCTGGGGGCCGATAATACTTACCTCGGAGCGAATCCAGCACAGGGTTGACCCATGTAGAGAGCATCATAGTTGGCCTAGCTGCCTAGAGTTGTTGCCTAGATATCGCGCGGCAAAGTCGTGGACAGAGAGTTCAGATGCCTCTAGGTGATAGGTGGCAGGGGCAGGGGGTAATGGGTTTACTATCCGAATTTTCGCGTCCACCACTTGAGCGGTAGGTACGCAAATAGGGAGGTAAAGTGGCAAGGGGGTTTTCGATGTCGCCTGCCCACCCGGAAATCCATTACACGTGTACGTATGTATATATGTAGGTATGCTGCAGACAGGGCCCGTCCCCGGCCCCGGCCCCGGCTCCGAGCACGGTAAATAAGCGAGGCGGGAAGGAAGCAGGGGGGGGAGCCGGATCGAGCCGGGGGACACCCGCGAAAGATTGGTATTCCTACCGGTCCGGGGTTCTGGCCCCAGTTTCCCTACTATGACGAGTCTTATGTGTTGTCGTACATAGACAGCTACATAATCTGATAATTAATATCTATATACATCTATTATAGGCGTCGCGTAACACATATATGATGACTTTAACCAGGAGGACCCCTGGACCTGTGCGCTTGTCTATTTATCTATCTGCCTATCTACTCTATTTTTTTTTCTTTCTTTCTTTCTTTCTTCCTACCTATCATCTCGCTACTTACGCACAAGTCGACGTGGCTTTCGTCACCAACGCACATACATACCTACTTACATATGTATATATATACATACATGCATACACACATTACACACATGCATGCGTGCCGGGGCTCCTCCGCGCTGCAGGAGAAGAAGAAACCCGGGATACGGGCGACGCGCCTCGACTGGACTCGTTTCTTGATGACATGATGAGTATGATGCAGTCTGGACCATAGATCCCTACACAGCGGCGCCCCTGGATATACCTACATACCTAGGTAGGTAGAAAGGGCGAGCGGGACATGGTAGATCCGTGCATGCCTACCATGGGATTCTATAAGCGCATACGTAGGACAAATTCGAAGGTCCCCGTCCTGCCTTGCTGCCGTCCAATACCATGTTCCTCGGACCTATTAGAATTACGCGGGGAGTTGGGAGCGAAGGCGGAATTATGTATGTCTATACTTACCTAAGTAGGTAGGCAGCTGTCTGGCTTGTCTATGTATCTGCCTGTATGCTTTATCGGCAGGGGGGTGGATATCGACCTACATATTCATCTATCTATCTACCAATTTATGATGACGATCTATCTGTGACGGCATTGCGGCGCCGTATGACGCTGCTCGTGGGGTAGGATTACAAGCGGGTAAGGGGGTGTTATCGGTTATCAGGCTGATGGCGCTTACATGGTGTGCATCATGGATTGCCCCAAAGCAATGCATCTCAGATATATTCCCCATATATGCTCCTGCTACTAGTAAACCATCTACCACTTAGCCATGAAGGGGTCGATGCGTGTCTGTGTCCGTGAATCCGTGTCAGTGCCTATCCGTGTAAATCCTACATAGTCATGCATTTCTCTCGCATGTAACCAGCTATGCGGCCCAGCCTACTCGGTAATTAGGGGTCTTGCCCGTCTTGCCCATGAGCCGTTCTTGTGCCGTTCTTCTGTCTGTGCCACGCCCGCCCGCGCCATGACGAAGCCGCACGCCAGCCTCGGAATCGGCCATCACACGGGGGCTTGGCCATTTTCCGCGACATCCCAGGCTTTCTTGTCCGAGCTCGTCTGGACAGCGGCATTTACTATGTAACCGAGACCGCGGGTAAACATAAGCAGCCACCAGCCCTATCAAGCCTCTGTGCATATAAGCTTTTGCTTTTCTATCCGGTCCTTGCTCGTACGGCTACCAATCCCCTGATTGCCTGGTTGTCTGGAAGAGGTATGCTATCAGGTTATGTTATGCTTAATCAAGTACGTATGCTGCAGGGAAACGCTTGAGCTTAGAAGGCATGGCCATGACGCTCATCAATACATTGCAAAACAAAAAAGAAGAAACAGAAGAAGAACAAAAAAGAAACAGCTGCATTCGCCTGCTCGCACCCGCCCCTCCCCCACAACGCTTTATCATCATTAACTTCGGGGAGGGCCCAAACTTGGACAGACACTGGGATTCCTGGCCGAGTTGACACTTGCATCTCCGACTGTCCGGGCCGACTCTCGGTGCTATCTATTGTCTTATATACCTCCCCTCGCCCTGACACGCTTTCAAAGCTGGATACATCAGGGTGTCTCTAGTCAGACGATAGCCTCTATAATGCCCACTCATGATCTATCTCGTAGATAACGCTTGACTATAAAGTAGTTTTATGCATAAAGGTTTTAAGGTTGGGCCACAATGGTTTACAGCAGTCAAGGTTTTTCTTTTTCGTTTCAGGACAGCATGATTCCAGAATACCGTCCGTCGACGACGTCGCAGTCGGGCTAATGGGGGTATCATACGCAGATAGATAGGTCTTGGGTGGCATCGATCTGCCCGTTTTGTCACATCGCCGGCCGGCGCTGTTGCATGCGATGTCCTCCTCTCTCCCCCCTCCCCCCTTTTTTCGTACCTGGCAGCAAGCAGACGCAGGCGAACACACGGTTGTCACATTCCATCACATGCGTACATGCGTCCGAGACACTACTCTGGCTCATTACTATAATCACACCATCCCCAATTTTCCTGTCTTACTTTGCTTCTTCTATTTCTTTTCTTTCTTTCTGGCTGCATATAGGTTGACAGGCAAATAGGCAAAGTAGGTAGGTAGATAGTTGCATGTGCAACACTTGAACCATCTATATTGCTAGTAAGTGAACTACATATTAGGCAATATTGTGGATTATCAGGTTGCCGAGCATTGTTCATTCAGGGCGTTCAGGGCCGGGTGATGGCCCATCTCGGCTAGATTTAGCTCTGACGCTGTGATGGCTTGCCTTAGCGCTGCGATCCTCTGTGGAGTCGTCGCTAAAGTATCAACGACAGCAACCTTGAACTTGCTAACGTAGTACCCGTCAACCCGTGGCCCGTGAATATGCGCGGGTGGTTGATCAGTGCCAACCAGGGCAGCCAAGACTATACATACTATGTATAAAGGTTAACTACAAGGGTCCTTCTCAACTTCATCTACATACATATGGATCGCGTAAATATGAAATACGTCCTGTCAACATAAAACTTCAACTCGGTTCGAGATTGCGGGGGAAATCTTCCATACTTGAAATACCTACTTCAGGGCTGAGCGTAATTGGAGATTAGCGTGCGTACACAGAGAGAGAGATACCATAGGGAACAAGAAACGACGTGGAGGTGGCGCATTGGAACAGCACCCGTGGACATAAGTTATCAAATAGGAGTATCAAAAGAGTGCTGATAAGTGGTGATCCCTGGCATCCTTCACGATGAAATGTTACGCATCTGGTTACATATCCGGTTAGAATACTCCAGAATAATAGTCCCTTTTATAAACTTGACTCCTCTTTTTAACTAAAACCAAAAGAAAAAAACAGCCCATGCTGGCCCATGTAAACGCCCATGCAACTTCTCATGCAACTCATTACTTGCACCAGCCCTGGAGGTGGTCCAGGCCAACAACAGCTAACATCCGATTCAGGGTATCCCATCCGGGGTGCGGTGCTCATCCAGGGTAGAACAAGGTAGGGCAGAATAACTAACTACTAGTTATGGGGGTGGGAGATCTCAGGGAATTGTGTTAGCTGTGCTGTGTGTTTGATCTTCAAATCGTTTCTTTTCCCTTCTTCCTCGATCTCCAACTTACTTGCATCGTTCATTGATGTATTGTGTTGTCGTATATGCGTATGTGCATGTATGCGTAGGTGTGCGCCAATTCGACGACCCGCGCGCATTTTAGGCACACGGCGTTGGGGGTGAAACTGCGAATAGAGAAAGGAACAAAATTCCGAAGCAGGGCCAAACTCGGTGATCGTCACCGCAGCAGTGCGCGCGTGCGTGCCACTTGAGATTAGGATCGAGCAAGCCACCAAAGACGCCCCGAGCCCCCCTATCGTTCCAAGGAAAACATCTGCTCCCCGGACCAGGCACCGACCAGTTCCATCCAATCAATCCATGGCGAATATCGGTATCCCGAACCACGTAGAGACCAGCGCGGGCCGAGGCAGCAGCAGCAGCAGCAGTAGCAGGGAGGAGGGCGAGAAGAAGCAGGACCACGGCCACACCAACGCCGCCTTCGCGATGGCTGCGACTGTGGCGGCTAGTGACAACGACGACAAGATGCAGCTCGCGGGATACGAGCTGGACACGGCCCCGAGCGGGTCTTCCTCCGTCGTCAACAAGAAGAACGGCCACCTGCGCCTCGGCTCTGACGATGGTGGTGGCGGCGACGCCAACGATCCCGGCCGCATCGCGTCGCGGGGCCCGGACGCATCCGCAGACGCTGAGTCGGTCGGCGAGGGCGACGCCAACAGTGCCCACTATAAGGTTTACAAGAGGAGGTGGTTCGGGTTGCTGCAGCTGACCCTGATGAATATCATCGTGAGCTGGGATGTAAGTTAGCGCCCCTCCCCCCCCTTCCCCCAAAGTGTATTGCTTCCTGAGCTAGTGTTATATATATCAATTTTCAAAAAGGAACCCTATCGGCTGACCCAAACAAGTGGATGACATTCGCTCCCGTCGCGCAGCAGGCGGCGAGCTACTACAACACGTCGGAGACGGCGATCAACTGGCTGTCGACGGGGTTCCTGTTCGCCTTCGTCGTGATGGTCCCGGTGACCATATACACGCTGCACCTGGGGCCGAAGTCGTCGATCGTGACGTCGGCGGTGCTGATCCTGATCGGGAACTGGATCCGGTTCGCGGGCTCGCACTCGCGCGACAGCGGCCGTGGCATCTTCGGCGTCGTCATGTTCGGCCAGGTCCTCGTCGGCCTCGCCCAGCCCTTCGTCCTCAGCGCCCCGACCAGCTACTCCGACATGTGGTTCACCAGCCGCGGCCGCGTCGCCGCCACCGCCCTCACCAGCCTCGCCAACCCTTTCGGCGCCGCTCTCGGCCAGCTCATCGTCCCCATGATGGTTTCGGGGCCACCCGACGTCTCCTCCGCCGTGCTCTACGTCTCCATCATCGTACGTCACTGTTACCCCCTCTGAGGCACTCGCCCAACCGTACCTAGGTATACCCTAGGTATAGGCCGAGGTACCTAATGAGAATGATTACTGACAAAGCGCGTGCACAAACCCCCCATGTTCTAGTCAAGCGTCTGCGCCATCCCATCGTTCTTCATCCCAGCAGCGCCGCCGACGCCACCGGGGCCGTCGGGCGCGACGCCGAAGGCGTCGCTGCGGGACTCGATCCCGATGCTGCGGTCGCTGGAGGTGTGGTTGCTGCTGGTGCCGTTCTCGATCTACGTGGGGCTGTTCAACAGCGTGTCGTCGCTGCTGAACCAGGTGATGGTGCCGTACGGGTTCAGCGCGGACGAGGCGGGGATCGCAGGCGCGCTGCTGATCGTGGTGGGGCTCGTGGCGTCAGCGGTGACGAGCCCGGTGCTGGACCGCACGCGCGCCTTCGTGCCCGCCATCAAGGCCGCCGTGCCCCTCATCGGCCTCTGCTACCTCGTCTTCGTCTGGATGCCGGCCACCCGCGCCCTCGCGGGGCCCTATGTCGTGCTCTCCGCCCTCGGCGCCGCGAGCTTCAGCCTCGTCCCCGTCGTCCTCGAGTTCCTCTGCGAGCTCAGCCACCCCTCGAGTCCCGCCGTCACCAGCACCATCGCCTGGGCCGGCGGCCAGCTGCTCGGCGGCCTCTTCATCGTCATCAGTGATGCCCTGCGCGACGACGTCGGCTCCGACGACGAACCACCCGGGAACCTCCGCCCCGCGCTCGTCTTCTCCGCTGTTGTCGCCCTCGTAGCCGTCCCGCTCCCGCTTACCCTCGGTCTCTTCGGCAGGCGCGACAGGCTTGCCGTGAGGCGCATCATCAGCGACGATAGGAGTAGTAGTAATGGCGCGCGGGCGCAGCCGTAGGTCGTAGAAATTGGGGTTCTTTTTTTATCTTTTCTTTTCACTCCCGCCTTTTGCGCCTTGTTCAAGTCGTTGCTTTCCCCCCCCCCTCAACCCCACAATCTCTTCTCACTTTTTTTAAGACGCAGGAAACTGAGCTGGGCCAGCCGGATCAAAACGAGGCTAGGCCAGATATCAATCTATACTGATGATGTGGAGGAGTCCGGGGCATGAGGGGGGTTTAACTCGGCGCGGTCATTGGGCCATGCGGAAGGAAGCGCCTCTGCGATGCTACGTGATGATGCGACGGAGGGGACGGGGGCGGGTGGCATGGCCGGCTGGGCTGGACAGACGGACAGTGGAAAAAAGAGAGACGATGGGTGGCCCGGAACGGGATGCGAACATGGTTTTCGGCAGCTTCCCTTCACCTCTTTATTTCATCAACATCGCGTCGGTTTTATTGCCGGTAGTATAACTCACACACGCTGCCGCGTTGATGAAGGGGGGTTTCTCATCGCTGTGGTGTACACTGGCATTTCCTATCACGCACGCGAGCGAGCGGGAGGGCTGAGGTCCGGGATGGACGGATGGATGATGGGATGGGATGATTGCACTAATGTTTATACCCCCCCAGCATACGCGCACAGCCATACCGGGAAGACCACAATGCATGATGATAACCATTGACGACATTTTCAATTTTTTGCTCTTGCAGCATACATACATACATACATACATACATACATACATACATACATACATACACACATATATATATATATATATATACGTACATGAATGTCCCATACAAACTAAGGGGTAAAATAGATAAATAATAGGAGTCCCGAATACGACTTATCGTCGCGGTACTACTTCGTTTTGCTAAATTCTTGGGGGGGCATTATTATACAAACCGTCCGGAGGCAGGAGAAGAAGCCCATATCATATTCGCATTCGCCATTCCATCACCTGACTGCTGCCCCCATCTCCATTGTATGTGACTAACAACCAGCCGTCGTCTTTACTTACTTTTACACCATCTAGTCTGCTTGAAATCATTCTCTCATCAGTGGGGGGATATGCAAAAAAAGCCTACGGGTGTAGCCCAAGATCCCATAACACGCAACTTTCTATCCCCGCTCCCGTACATCAAGTGTATAGGGGGTCAATAGTCTTACATTACAATATGCGGACGGGGCTATATCATGACGTAACAAGGCGGTGTACGGACGAGCATGGCTTGCTTCATTGAGTGCTTAATTCTACTATGTGCTGAGGCAGGGCCGGGGGAGGGGGGAGGGGGTGGTGGGGGTTTATAGATAACGATCCCCAACCCTCGTTGAAGCTGGGACGGACGGAAAGGGCCCGGCCCGGGACTGATGGTACGTGCTTTACGCTCTAGAGCTTGCGGTGGAATATGATGACAGGGTGTACCTGCTCTTATTCCGAGGATATATTAATTCTAAGTGGCGATAGCCGAATACGAGCGGAGGTAGGATGGGATGTATCGATGGATGGGGTGGAGGGGGCATGAGCTTATACACAAACAAGCGATATCTCAGATAAAAGACGAAGGGATGATAGGGGCAAGGCGGGACAAAGGGAGCGGGCGAGGCCACAGCTAGAGACGGCGGAACCTAGCGTCTCCCTCGGACACGGCGACGCATTTCCTCAGTCCTCCTCGGACCGACGGCCGAGGGCGAGCTCCCAGGCAGCCCTAAGCCTCTCGAGCTCGACCCAGCAGCGGCGGGCGTCTTGCTCGAAGCGGGCCTTGCGGTCCGCGGTGAGGATGGTGGCGTCCCATTTCCTGCCGCAGGACTTGCTGAGGAAGGAGAGGCTGCCGTCGTCGTCGTTGTCGTCGTCGCTGTCCTCGACCGTCTCGCCCACGCGGCCCCTCCATCCCCAGCCCTCGACCTCGGTGCGCTTGGGCGCGGCGACGGTGCCGCGGCGGTCGCACGCGGAGCCCCACTTCGCGGGGGCTCGGGCGCGGAGCTCATCGTCGGAGGCGGTTAGGGCGAGCCAGGCGGGCGCGCACGCCGCTAGGTACGGCCAAGTCACGTGCCAGGGGGATCCGAGCAGGCGCGAGAGGTGCACGACCATGGTGTACCAGAAGTAGAGGAACCAGTTGAGCGGGAAGAGCGGGGTGCAGACGACGCCCGGGTGGGAGAGGCAGAAGCGCGGGGGGCGGGCCGGCGCGCCCGTCGTCGTCACGACGCCTACCGAAGTGGACCCGGACGCCACGGACGACGTCGGGGTCGGCGTCGCGGAGTCCGGGGATGTGGATGTGGAGGTGGTGGTGGACGCGGAGATGGAGTGGGTCGAGGCGGAGAGGTCGGCGGTGGCATAGAGGGGGGAGGACATCTTGACGAAAGAGGTGGAGAAGTAGGACCTGGTGAGGGGTCGGATGCTTGGTAGATCCGCGGATAGGGTGATGAGGTCGGTGATGCGTTTACTGCTCTCGTACGGTGGGGCCGAAACCCGCGCTTGGAAGTCGTCCATGTCGAGGTGCTCCTCGCCGGCGTCGATGCTGCTCACCCAGACAACGCGGCCAGGGGGGATGGGGCTGCTGCCGCCGCCGCCGTTGCCGTCGTTGATCGGGCGCGCCAGCAGCGGCATTAACTCGTGCGCCAGTATGTAGTGGCCGAACAGGTTGGCGCAGAAGACTTCGGCGAGCTCAGGCGGATCTTCAGGCGTATGATCCGACAACACTTGCTTTTCCTCGTCATCGTCGTCGTCCCCTTTCTCCCCGCCGTCTTCCTCATTCTCGATCCCCGCCGCCACCTTCGCCTTCCGTAGCATCTCGCGGGTGTCCAGGACGGCGCGAGGCAGCAAAGCCTTAAAGGCGGGATAGGTGACGGATTGGATGAGGCCGACGGATAGGAACTGGGGGAGAACACGGGACCAGCTGATGCCAGCCCAGCCGCCGATGCCGGCGTTGAGCACGATGGCGTCGAGGCGCGGAAGGTCGAGCTCCGCGCCGGCGGCGGTGACGCCCGTGGGATCCGCGATGGTGCCGTGTACGAGGCGGTCGGCGACGTGGTAGACGGAGCCTAAGTCGCAGAGGTCGAGCTCGGCGCTCAGGAGGTGAACGCGATCGATAACCTTCTGGGGGTCGTACTCATGGTGGTCGGAGCTGGTGTCGGAACCGGGGCCGTGGCCGTAGCCGTACCGGCTGCGCAGAGGGGCGGAAGTCTCGGCGGTGTGGTGAAGGTGCGCTCGCAATACCCTAATGGAGTCGGCGGACTTCGCGACGGACCGGGTGGTCGGGATAAGAATTAGGTGGGAGTTTAGGGACCGGGTAGCAAGGAATTCATCTATTAATCGTTGGCCGATACTAAGACCAACGCCGCTGTTTTGGTGATAATGCATAGGAGTTTGTCGTCAGTCTGGGGATGGCCCTGAAAAGAAAAAAGCCAAAAAGAAAAAAAAAAAAAGGTATATAGATGGATGCATGGATTACGGGCGTTTTATGGACATGAGTGAACTGAAGCTCCTCTCTCTACCTACCTATTCGCGCCGGTGACAAGAACGAAATACTGCTCCTCGCTCGGAACATCCGCCCATGGTGGAAGTGATGCCATGACGAGAAGTTTTGGTCGAGTGGAGGTCGGTGTCAGAGGTGTCGTAGTCGAGGGGTTCCCGTAGTTAAAATTAATACTGAATGCTTAATAGGTAAACAAAATCAGGTATGCAAACGGCTCCTTGAATACCTGGGTAGGGATCTAGATGAATACTGGTGATGATGATGATGGTGATTATGAAGGTAATGATGGTGATTATGAAGGTAATGATGGTGATTATGAAGGTAATGATGGTGATTATGAAGGTAATGATGGTGATTATGAAGGTAATGATGGTGATTATGAAGGTAATGATGGTGATTATGAAGGTAATGATGGTGATTATGATTGTTCCTCCAGGACGACACCTCGTGTGTCCTACCACAAGCCGTTAATAACAAACCTGCCGATGTTTCATGTCATCTGGCAAGTCGATCCCCCCCTCAGGCTGTAGTGGTAGGTTATGTGTTTTGCGGTGAATGGGCTTGGGAACAACATAAGAGGAGGAAGAGAGGTCGAGGTGGATAGGAAGATGGATTAGTTACGTACAGACATACCTATGCTGCTCTGTAAGTAAGTACTTCCAAGGTTAGTAGTAGCTCTAAAGCTACTTAGTAGGAAATTATCCACTATCTTATCAGGTATTATAGGGGTCCAGAGGAGAGCTCTAGACGAATACAACAGTGCATCGGCACTTCAGTATAACTACCGACATATCTACTCCGTACCTAAGTAGCTTAGGTAGGTATGTATTCACTAGGTACGTGAGTACCTAGGTATGTAGAAAATAGAGTTAAGCACATATAAGAGCAATCACATGCAGAACCTTGGAATCCCTTCTATAAGTGTTCTATAGAGGAATTGATGCCAATGCCATGTAACAGCAAGCGATTCTCTTGAAATTTTGGAATGTTTCTTAGAGATTCTCCAGAGAAGTCTTCAATCCTTGCTTATTTGGTTCCTTTTTCATAGCTATGCCTCTAGTTATAGAAAACGTCTGCATAGAACCTATTGATGCTCTACCCTCAGGTGAACATCTCTTACTCAAGTTACACCACTAAACTTAGGTACGTAGGTTCCAAGCTGGGTACTATGTCAGGGGAGGGGGGATAAAGTGTGGTATCAGGGGTAATATCCCTCGGCTAGTACTACTACAAGGTCTGATTTTCAGGTACAAGATCAGAAGATGATGGCATGCTTTTTTTTTTTAATACCTTGCCTGCTTACATACATCCCATGTCTTCACCTTGTCCCTCGGCCCCGTTACCTCCCGCCCTCCGGCCGTCTGGCCGGCTTACTTACTTGCCTAGGCTACTCCTCTCAATTAATTGCATAGAAGGAACGCCGCGGGGGCAGTTGAATGGTGCAGAATACGATACTTATAGGTATTTATAGTCAAGTCGGATACCACTCACTCAGCATTCCAAGATTTGCAGGTGAAAACCCCTAAACCCAAACTGAACGGATCAGAACCTAAAAATCCCGAGAGGAATACCTAGAATACATAAAGTAGGTAGATCAATCACCAATAAATAAATGTATCAAATAACTCTCTGCTCTTGAAGTTCTTTCTCTTGTCACCCTTCTCTTCCGTCTCTCCTCCTCTGATCCAAACCAACTCCCTCCTAAATACACACACATAACACATCTCTTTCTCTCCCGGGCATTTACCTACGCTACCTACAGCAGTACTCATAGCCCATGCTGTATGGACCCACGTTGTTTAATATTAGCGGCACCCTACCAAGCCTACCCGACTATAAACATACATACAAGACTGAAGAGGACCCGGGATTTCAGGGATTCCATCACGTCGTTTACTCACGCTACCCCTACACCCTACCCTGCCTTGGCAGATACGCCTCGAAAGAGAGAACCCTGAGTACCTGAGAAAAGTAATTGTTAAATTAAGGAAGCCCCTCCCTCCTCTCTGTGACGTGCTCTCTCCGAGCGAGCCGGTAAAGACTAGACCAGGAGAAAGGAACGACGCAAAGATAAAATAGAAGAAGAAAGGGTGTGAAAAGCAACAGCAACTTCCTAACAGAAAAGAGATCAATCGATCCCCTTCCCTTTGCGCATTTGTGTATCGCGCCCGGGCCATCATCTACATAGCCTAGCCTACTACTACATATTACTCCATCGACGTACATACATAGCCCCCCCTCCCCCCCTCCCCCATCCCCCCCAAAAGCCATGAACAAAATGCCCACGGACGAGTCGACGACGATGACCTGGCTCGCGCACGCCTTCCAGTCCCAGTTCCAGACGGCCGTGTCCACCCATGATGTCTGCTGGGCCATCATCGGCTGGATCTCCTTTTTCTTCGTAAGTGTTAACCTCTTCGCCTTTTTCTCTGGTGGCAAAAAGAAGAAAAAAAGAAGAACAGCAAGCCCGGGCCGCATCGCATCATATCGCATCGCATAATTTGTTATAAAAAAAAAAGTCGCAAACTGACAACCCCCTCTTATCCTTACGCGCGACGGCACACAGAAACTCGTCAGCTTCGCCTTCATCGGTCCGACTCTCGGCCTGATCCTCTTTGACTTCTGTCTGTGGATCTGGAGGCTGGTGGTGGTGGCGGGGCCCCGCCGTTCCTCCTCCCCCTCCACCTCCACCTCTCCCTCTCCATCGAGAACCGCGCGACGACAGAATAACAAGGCGTCGCCGCCACCACCGCCGCCGCCGGAGCCAGACTACGACGACCGCGGGCGCAACTACGCGATGCAGTCCGCGAAGGCCGCGGCCTCTTCCTCGAGCTCCGCGATACTCCCCCCGGGCGGTGCGGACGGGGCGGGCGAACACAGACGAGCGGGCTACGGGGGCGCGGCGCATCGTTGACGGGGTGTTTGATTTTTTTTATAATTGACTTCGACTTGCGACAGTGGGTGTAATGAAAGACGACAAGGACAGCGATAGAAACCCACTGTACTCGCAACTCAAGGTATATGGGTGGATGGATGGATGGGATGGACAGGTGGGATGGGGTTTCGGCGAAACGGAACGGCTTTTCTTTTTTCTTGAGGGAGTTTCATTCCAACCCCTCTTTGCTTTCTTGGGTCTCTCTTCATATATACCTACACGGTCATAAACCCCTTAGGGCTTACGGGGCTCACTACACCTAGAAGAGAGGAAGAAATAATGGCACAACAAAAAAAACAAACAAACACCCCCAATAAGGGAAGAACGCATCCATAGAAATATGATGTTACATTTATACTATATCCCCTCCATATTTTGCCTGCCTGCTCGCCTACCTGCTTACCAGCCCGCGCGCCCGCCCGTCCGTCCGGCCGTCCGTACCGTTCCATTCGTTGGCTCGTTCCATCGTCCAAGAACATACATATATTTAGTCTAGTATAGCGTATTCTGTGCGACCCAGCCCTTATAATATCCCATGTCCTACCCCCAGCCCAGCCCCGTCCTATCCCGTTGCGTCCCGTCCGCTCCTTTCCCCCCCATCTTGTTCTAGCCCTTCACCTTTGTAGCCCCCGGGCCGGGGAGTTTTCAGGAGATCCGAGAGAGGACCTTGAGCAGGTCGGCAGTGACGCCCATGGCAGTGACGTCGCCGCCGGCGCCGGCGCCCTGAATGATGAGGGGGTTCGCGCCGTAGCGGCGGGTGTAGAAGCTGATGATATTGTCGCTGCCCTTGAGGGCAGCGATGGGGTGACTACGGTCGAAGCGCTCGAGGCCGACGCGGACCTTGTTGGCCGGTACATCGACGCTGCCAACGAAACGAACGACCTTGCCCTCGCGCTCGGCCGCGGCCCGCACCTCCTCCATGCGCGCGTCGAACTCCGGCAGGCGCGCTAGGAACTCGTCCCCGCTCGCCGCGGACGCCAGCTCCTCCGGGATCAGGCTCTCCACGGGGAACGAGGTCGGCGACTCCACGGGCAAGCCCGCCAGCCGCGCCAGGATCGTCAGTTTCCGCGCTACGTCCAGCCCGTTGAGGTCGTCCCGCGGGTCCGGCTCCGTGTACCCGAGCTCCTTGGCGCGAGCGACCTCAGCGGACCAGGAACTACCGGCGCCGCCGCCCTGCCCGTCGGCGGGGGCGAAGGAATTGAACAGGAAGGACAGGGTACCGCTGAAGACGCCCTCGATGCGGAGGACCTCGTCGCCGGTGTCGACGAGGTCGCGCAGGGTGGAGATGACGGGCAGTCCCGCGCCGACGGAGGACTCGTGGTAGACCTTGGCGCCGGAGGCGGTGGCCGCGGTGAAGATGTCCTGCCACAGGCGCCAGGACCCGGAAAAGGCCTTCTTGTTGGGCGTCACGACGCTGATGCCGCGGCTCAGGAACACCGGGTAGCTGTCGGCGACGTCCTGGGAGCTCGTGTTGTCGACCAGCACCACGCGCGCCGGCGACGCCGCCAGGTACTCGGCCACCTGGGACAGCGCGGGCGGCGGGGACTTCACGCCCGGAGTGCCGGGGGTAGTGGTGGTAGTGGAGGAGGAGTTGTTGTTGGCGAGCTTCTCGAGGACGGTGGAGGCGTTCAGGTCGCTGTAGTCGTCGTTGAAGAGGGCCCGCTTGCTCGTGGAGATGTAGCACAGGTTGAGCTTCGTGCTGGGGCGCCGGGTGGCCAGGGCCTCGAGCTGGGATAGGAAACACTTGCCGACGCCGCCAGCGCCTGTATAGTAAAGTGGCAGTTAGTTAATGAATGAGAGAATAATACTGTGAGATTTATTGAATTCTGAAGTGTTTACCCACCTATGATGGCGATGTTAACCTGCTTTGCCGCTGACATATTTGCTTGTCTGTCTGTCTGTCTGTTTCTGTGTAAGTACTCGGGTGTAGAAAGATGTAGGAGAGCGGAATAGGGGAAGTACCACAAGTATACTGTATACTATAACCCTAGAGGTTTTTTTTTCTTCTTTTTTTTTAAAAAAAAAAGGAGAGAGAAAAAGGCTTGAATGACACAATTTTGACGTGGGGTAAATGAATTGCACTTAACCACCACCTGGGCACCTTCGAGAGCTATACATACCAAGCATACACCGAAGAATCTTAAAATATGCCGATCGCGGGGTATTTTTTTCCAAGCCCGTTCCAAGGTTCTCTCTCCTAACGTTAGAGGTCTCTTTACATAGCGGGGCTTTTTCAGGACACCCCTTTTCAGGGAACGCTAGCAGCCCCGTAGACAACGGGCTGGGAGCGAATTTAGTGGGGATCTGGGGGACCTCACCTTTATTTAGTTAAGGTTAAGGTTAACTCTATTGTGTGATGTATGTATGTTATGTACATAGCTTATTTCTTCGCTCTACAAATTACATCTTGTATAGGGCATTCTTCACTCCTTACTCTCTAAAACAACTTCCTTTTACATTTTCATTTATTTTAAAAAGCTGTCGTTGATGATTTAAGATATACGCACCACACAGACCACAGACCACGACAGCTCTCGATCCGCCAACGAAGAACAGGCAGACTACACAGCTAGAGCAGGACCCTTCTTCTTCGTCCCCCCTCCTCATCCATCGCCCACACCTTCCGCTCCTCGTGTGTCATAAAGCAAAGCACAACATCACACAACACCACCGAAAATGCCGCAGGACCCGAACCTTTACGGGCAGCGGCCCGCCAAGAAGCAGAAGAAGGAGATCCCACTCGCCAGTTCCCTGACCTTCACATCACAGCTGACTTCACTGCTGTCCGCCTCCGCCTCCGCCTCCTCCACTTCTAAACCCACACTCACACCCACTCCCACGACGACGACAACGACGACAACCACCGCCACCACCACCACCGCCCCTGCCGCAACACACGCGCCGGGTCGCGCCCGCCCCTCGAAGCAGAAGGACGACATATTCTCCGTGCGCGCGAAGCGGAAGAACCCGCCCCGCCCCAATAACAACGACGATGATGACAGTAATGGCAGGGATCGTAATAGGGACAGAAACAGGGACAGGGCCAGGGATAAGGACACCACCGCCCGAGGCCTGAAGCTCAAGACCCCGCTAGGCACAGAGGACGAGAAGCGCGACCTCCTGCGCGCGCGGCGTAACATGGAGGAGAAGGCGCGCCTGTACGCCGCTATGAAGCGGGGGGACTACGTGGGGTCCGCCGCCGGACACGGCGCCTCTTCTTCCGAGAACGCGCCGCTTGTCGACTTCGATCGGAAGTGGGCCGAGAAGCACCCCGAGGCCGACGGTGACGACGGCCGTCGCCATGATTCCTCGTCCGGGTCGGACAACGAGACAGACGACGATAACGATGACGCGACGCGGGAACTGGTCGAGTATAAAGACGAATTCGGGCGGACGCGCACGGGCACGCGCGCCGAGGCGCAGCGGCAGCTGGCGCGGGAGCGGCGGCGACGTCTAGGCGCCGAGGAGCTGGCAGCCATGGCAGCGCGCCCGAACCCACATCATCCGCAGCACAGCGACGGACTGATCGTAGGCGACGTGATCCAGACGGCGGCGTTCGAGGCGGGATCATCGTCCGCGGCCGCAGAGCGGATGGAGGAGCTAGCGGCGCGGCGCGACAAGTCGCCCACGCCGCCCGCGGACGCGCACTTCGACGCCCGCGCCGAGGTCCGCCATAAGGGCGTCGGCTTCTACCAGTTCGCCACCGACGACGCCGCGCGCCGTGGGCAACAGATGGATGATCTCCGCGCCCGCCGCGAGGAGACCGAGCGCGTCCGCGCCGCGCGCGACGACGAGAAGGCGAGGCGCCGCGCCGAGCTCGAGGAGCGCAGGCGGAGGATCGGGAGGGCGCGTGCCGAGAGACGTGCGGATTCCTTTCTTACTGGGCTCGCGGGGGAGATGGGGCATGTCGGTGGCGACGGCGGTGACGGTGACGGTAGTAATGGCGATGGTGACGCCGGGAAGCCGGGGAGCCAGGGCGCTGAGACGGGCGAAAAGACGCCTGCTTGATTCCCTTCGCTGACGAAACGAATTTACGATGTAATCCCCCATCCACCTCGTCCACCTATTGTTCCCAGGCCGTCTCATGCCTACTTGAAGTATATATGTATATGTATATGCTTGGATCTTGGAGTCGTCGCCTACCCTACCGGGAACGCAGCGTTTGGGCACGATAGACAGATAATAGAAACAGACAGATACCCGCCCGTTGCCCCTCCTCTTATACGAATTAATAACACGTGCTCGCTTTCACATGATCAATAATGCGCCCCAAGTCCGCGGACCGACTAAGACAGATAGAAGTCATGCACACGCCGTATATACGGACGGCTCAGTCAGCGAGTCACTCACGGAGAGGACGAGCCGGGGCGTCACGTAAGTGACAACTTATACACGTACACCTCTCCCACGAGTGTCGGCGTTGATAAGATTTACGGATGTGTGTATGTATATACAGAAGTATATTTGTAGATACCTATCTAGGTAGCTGTTTTGTCTCCCTCGCCCTCTCCCTCCCCGCCCCCTCCCCTCTTCTCTTTTCCTCTCATGATGTGTGCGTAGTCAGTTCAGTTTTTCCAAGCTCTATAATACCCATCACATACACACACACACACACACACACACATAACCAAAAAGGGGGAAGGGAAACGAAACACATATATACGCTTTCTTCCATATCTTTCCTTCGCTTGCCTTCCCTTCCCATCCCATTCCATTCCATCCATCCATCCATCCGTTTCCCGTCCTCCCCGGCGAAAAAATAAAAAGGGGGAGGGACGAAATAATTAGAACAATAGAAAACAAAACAAGGGAGGTATTTGAATCATACAACCTGTCGGTCCGTCCGTCAAGTCGATTCATGACTTTCCCCGTCTCGTACAGGGTCCCTCCGCGTTCACCACGGTTTCCTCCCGTCGTCACCTGATCCTATTCCCTCTTAGTTCCCCTTCCGCTCCTGGCCGATTCCCGTGCCCGCGCCTGCCCATGCTCCCAGCTCCCCTTCTCATCTCGTCTTTCATCTCGGAACAAGGCCGGTGCCTCTGCATTCGATCGCGACATGGCTCGATTCCTTCGGTCTGCTTTTTACGCCCATCGATTGACCAGACCTTTGCAGGCGTATCGAACGACGTAAGTCACTCAACTCGGCCCCTGAACGGGGGCAGTGGGGGCAAGTACATGAGCCCATCGTCGACGGACGAGGCCGTGTCAGATACTGGTGGTCTGGTCTACCCTCCCTGCCTTACCCTGCCCTTCATATTCTCTCTGTAACGCATCGCGACAGGCGGCATTGCTGTAGTCTATTTCTTCTCCTCATCCCTTCATCTTCCCTTTTTTTTCAGGCGCATACGATGGGATAAATCGAGGACTGGTGAAGGTCACGCGGCCGGCCGGCTGTTGCGCGAAAGAACGGGCCCCTCCAAAAGGGGAAGAAGAGGCAAGCAGTTAGGGCGGGGCTCCAGGGACACGGATGCGTGAGGCGAAGGTAAGCCATGCCTGCGCTAGTCCGAGACAGCGGGAGACACGCGTGCGTAATATAAGCAGATAGATGTCGATGGTCTGTGGATCAGTCAGGTGAAACGTAAGAGCCGGATTGGGGGGTACAGATCAGCGCCGACCAGGGTAATTTGCCACCGCAACTCCGGAATGGGCCATGTCATCAGTGTCGTAGGTAAGGAGAGTCATATATATAAGCATATGTACGGGTAGGAGGCAGCAGGTCTAGCTAAGGTGGGCAGCAATAGCTGCTATGGTGCTAGATGCGATGTATATGTAGTAAATATATATAAGTAGGTATAGATATGTGTGCATATATGTGTGCGCATGGTATAGCGAAATAGGAGGATTCGATGTGGCGGCCAAGGATGATAGGTAGACCCGGTGAGACTGGATTCGTAGGACTAGGTTGTGCCACCACATGCAACACTGCACTGCACTACGCGGCAGTGAGAGTGTATTACGCGCATCATGACGCGTATAGCGAGGGGTGAATGACCCGGCCACCGGGTGACGGATAACAGGGGAGGGAAAATCGCCGACATATTCTTCTGGGCGACCTCATATTCCAAACTCCATCCGGAACAAACATGATTGTGGAAAAATGGCTCCTCGAACGCCAAAAATATGCTGTCTCGTGGATAATGAAAATCATGTACAAGCAAAGCAAAAATATTCGTCTCCGTCATACAGAAGCAGCCTTAATTACGGCCGTCTCTGCCGTGCTCAGGTCAACCACCAGAGGCACCCGCAGTCGCTCATGTATTCGCTCGAGCTGGAACCGGTGCTCTTGTATTCCTTGTCCAGCTCCTCTTCAGTCTCCTTGATCCTTACGTGGATCTCTTGTCCATTTTTGTCCGTGACAGGCCGGACGTTGCCATCGTCGAGAATCTCGAACTGCCGGCACCAAGGGTCGACACTGGCAAAGCCTGGTATCCGCCGCTCCATAACCTTGATGACACGCGGATACACTTGATATTTGCCGGACGGTTCGGGCTCGCCGTCAAAATATCCCGACTCGTCCGGGCCCGCTGAAGCCGATGCGGTTGACGCAGAAGCCGACTCCGTTGGGGTTCCGGGGGGCGGGGGCGGAGGTGGGAGTCCGTGATCACCGTTGTCACCATTGTCGCCATTATCTCCATTGTCACGACGACCAAGCCGGTTGGACTTCTTCTCCTTAAGCTGGTGCCTAAACTTGTCGATGACAAACTCCGGTGTTGCACGAGTCCCGGTGGCCGTGGCACTAGGGGCAGAGCTGGTGGCGGTTGCGCTAGCCGAGTACACGCGCTCAAAACTATTATTCTGCGTCGCATAGATGAACGTCTCCAGCAGCGTGCTTTCCCAATAGCAGATCCAGGGCTTCTCTCCAGGCTGGGCGACCCCTTTCCGATGGACATCACTGCCGAACATAAAATCGCCACGTCGCTTCTTGTTCCCCGAAGTAAACCTCTTCTCGTCCAAGTTATCCGCCTCGTCCGCTGATAGGTACTCTTCGGGGATAATCACAGTCTTGTTGTAGAGCGTTTGGAAAGACCAGGCGGGGCCACGGTCAGGCTCCAAGGAATCCTCGACGAGTCTGAGCCGGAGCGGGTTGCTGGTAGAGGGAGGCTGCATGCCGTAGGAGTAGACACCCTGGTCCAGGGTCTTCGCATCGTTATAGGAGAAGGTAAAAGAATAGTTCGACGTTGCCGGCTCACCGGGCCGCGGGCTTACCGTCAAACTCAAGTCGGCGTATAAAATATTACAATTCCACGCTCCGGCCTGCGTGGTGTCATCGAAGCACGTATCCGGGGAACGCTGGAGCATAAGCGGCATGTCGTACGTGCCCTCCGCTAATGCGGGCAGACCGGGTGGGAAATCCTGAATCTGCTCGAAGTCGTAGTTGAACGATACACCCGATGACGACCTATCACCGACGTTAGCATACGTGCACTCTAAGTGTGTGTGATTTACCGCAGGGACTCGGGTTCCTTACTTCGAGTCGTCTTCCTTCAATTGGGTCCCGAGAACTGTTCCCAGGACTGCTCCAATCACAACGCCCATTAGTACGAAGACGAGGATTGCTAGCACGATAGCCCAACACGGTACAACGCCCCATACTCTTTTCCTCGCCGTTGCCCGCCAACCCTTCGGCGCCTCCTTTTCATTCACGACTGATCGAGCGGCGGTGTTGATTTCGTGATGACTAGTCTCCGACACGAAACTCCGAACGGATTGCCGAGACAGCGGGGAGTTAGCAGCGGCCAAGTCGTCCGTAGATGCGAATTCGGGGTCCCGCGTCGCAAGGCCGATGCCCCCAGCCCCCGGCACCGGCTGGGCTGTCGGTTGTGATATCGATTGCATGCTCTGAACCGGGGCGGGCTGAGGTGACGGTATACCCAAGGCCTTCCGCTGGTACGCTTCCTCGGGGTATCTCGTGTATGGTGGAAGCTGTTCCATGTGGCCATCGGGACCGATCATGTCGGCCGCCTCCTCCCCTTCCGGACCTAACCTCCTCTGATAATTGTCGACGGTACCGGGGAACCCTACCGGGATGGCATTCTGTGGTCTTTCCTCCTCTTCTACCTCGGGAACCATCGTCTGAGGATACATTCCGTATGGATGGGTCGGTCCCTGGGGTCCGTGATAGGACCGTTCGGATATAGGCGCCGTCGAGGTGGTCGCCATACTGGCCGTCCTAGCTACTCTTACATTTTGGGGGTACATCCCGTAAGGATGAGATGGACCTGGTAGGCTTTCGTCCCTGGTCTCTTCGGCCGCAGGAGATTGCGGCGGTGGTACCGGCGTGTCGGACACGCTCGTCCTATTCGCTGGAGCGGCTTCACCGGCTGCATGTACTGTCGGGTTATCGCCATCGTGTCGCAGGGTTAGTGACTCCCGAGGTCTACTTTCTTTCTTCGTTATACTCGATGGTCGCTCTAGTTCAACTGATTGTATCGGGGGTGAGGGTATGCGAGTAGATGGGGATTGGAAGCCTGAAGAGATAGCCATGACGGGGGGATGGGTTTGGGTAGAGACGGGGGGTCGAAATCCATCCGAAATTCCCATCGCCGCCAAAGCGTAATCATCGTCGTCGTCATCGTCATCGTCATCGTCGTCGCTGATGATATTGATGTTGTTGTTATTGGTATAATTGTTAATATTTCTATGGTCGTCGTGGTGATTGCTGCTATAATCGTGGGTTCCGGATAATCGAGCGGATGATGACCTGAGAGATGTTCTACGGTCGACACCGGAAGCCTTGTCCTGATCTGCACCGGTCATGATTTATGGTTTCACTGAGGGGGCGGTTTGTGGACGGTCGGAAGAGGCGAATTATGCCGAAAAGTCTCACTCAGGGTTGAGATGGCCTGGTGTGATTGACGATGATGGGAGGAGGGAAAACGACACTGAGGCTTGGCAGCATCGGCAGCAGCGTCGGCCCTGCTAACAACGACCCTGGCCCATGAAGGTCATCGAAAGAATTGTCTGTCGAATTATCGGGATTCGAGCCGACGGTGATGCTGACAATAAATAAATATGAGTTATTGACAGATTATACTTCGTATATGTGTTTTGATTATTTGGCCGACGGACACAAACACACACACACCTACACGCAACACGCACGCGCCTCTCTCTCTCTCTTCCTCTCTTTCTTTCTTTCTTTCTCTCTCTTCCACTTGGGAAGGGGGAAAAAAAGGGGTGGAAAGTAAAAAGGAAAAGAAGAGAAGAAAGAAGGGAAAAAACCCACCCGTAGACACCCGTGGACTACCCAATTATTCTATGCCCTAATAGACCTGTCAACCTGTACAGTAAATAGTGGCCTTCTTAATTATCGACGGGATGGTTCGCGATGATCCCAATTGTCATTCGGGTTCTTTCTCTTCTCTTTTTTTTTTCCTTTTCTTCTTCTCGTGCTGTTTGGTCGTACGTAGTTTTGGGTGTTGTAGTATGGTGGTGTATGGCAGTATGGGTGTACCAGTCAGTGGTGCTTGTAGTGGTGGTGTTGGTTGCAGTGGGAAAGGATCAGACGGGCACCTGCAACGGAACGGTGAGACCACCATGTTCAGTGGCTGTGTTATCCCGTACGTTAGCCCATATTGGCCCATTCGACCCCGAACCGTATCAAGGTCCACAATAACTTTGACTTGTATGCACCGATCAGGAAAAAGTAGCGCGCTAGTGGGTTTCGGAACTTTGGAGAGGGGGGCACTGGGGGGGGAGGGTTACTGGGGGGGGAGGGTCTTTCCGGCCATTCAAGCCAGTAAAAGCTCACTCAAGGGCCAAGTAGAACCACTTTCTGCACAGTTCCTTCCTGTCATTGGCGACCATTTGGAGGGAAGGAGAGGGGGGAGGGTACATGCTAACCTACTACTACCTACCTCTAGGAGTCTCTACTCTATATAGGTACCCGTGGACCGCTTATGTATGTACATACCTCAGCTTAGGTAAGGTAAGGTACCTAGGTAAGGTTCTTTTCTATCAGTCAATCCAACTGAAGTCCTGAAGTTTGTTGTCCTCCTGTGCCTTCCTCCTTCCTCCTATTACTATGTACTAGTTTGACTGGGATGCAGCTAACACCCGCCGCCGGCCGCCCGCTATCCGCTACCATACTTAGCGGTTGTTGGTGGTGTTGTGACTACCTAGGAGGTAGGTAGTAAGTTAGGTTATTGTCCACGGATAGTTAAGTTTCTGTCTACTAGGGCTATACCCACTGCCTGTCGCCTGTCTGCCAGTATACCAAAGCTTTTCCCACCTGGTCGGACAGTGTGAATTGTGCCGCCTGTCCCCGTCCGTTATAAATTCCGTCTTATTCGGTACTCTGATTGGTCCATATTTCGAATTTTGTTCCAGTTTTATACGCCGGTGCGAAGGACAGGGGAGCATGTATGTATGTATATATGTACCTAGGTATGTATGTACTATGATGTACTATGTGTGGTATGTACTATTTAGACTTGGTGTATTCGGCTCTTGCCTCTCGTTTTTCCACTGAAGAAAAATACGAGAAGCTCTGCTTGTATGTGGTCATATTGCCTTGTTTTCCCATGCGCTTTTTTCCTTCTGGTCTCGTCATTGCTACCATTCATCGATATCTGGTCTGCCACCTGTTTACCTGTACGAAGTTGTGTATTTCCGATACTGAATACGACAAAATAGAATCCTCAAGTCTATCGCTAATAGGTCGGCATATTCCCGAACTAGCTCGACTAACCAACGCATATATGCACACACCCCCCAGTCATGGATGCGTGCATATAGATATAGTAAATATATTTACGGTCGCATAGTGGTCACCATTGTATTCATGCAGAATTCGAAGCAGCAGTCAAGGCAGTTATTCAATAATGACGAGACGAGATGAGACTAGACGAAACTCTACGATATCGCTGCAACAATATATACACAATAGAAATTGCAATATTTGCCAGGATGGTGGCGTCTGATGCTATCAACATGGAACCAGCAAACCAGCATACTAAATACATATATCATGCTAGGCGATCATCACACCTCGACATTGCCAATTATCTCTTATTCATCCTTCTCTCATTGGCAAATTATAGATCACAGTGCAGGTAACTTCCTTTTTTTTCAGCAGCCCTACATAGTAGGTCCCCGGTTCACGTGGCCGTGCCGAATGCGATGCGATATTTATCGGAACCCTTCCGAGCCCAGCCTGTTTATTATAGCTTTAAAGGTCATTACATATACTCTCCTCCAGGGCACTAACGAAATGTTATAAGCGATGGCCATAAGCGATGCCGCGATTATGACACTCGGGCTCCTCTATAATGAATCTATCACATCCATGGATGGCACTAGTAGTACGGCCTACATACAGTACAAGACTGGGGCTCGCTCACCCGCGGCACATTCCGTCTGAACGGACACCCAACAGCAAGTGCCAGCGTATATGCACGGGCCTAGATACGCCTGCACGCCTTTACATGTTATAGCACCCGGCTATAGTATGTATCTATTGATTATGATATAATCATGGTTACATACACACAAATAGCCCGTTCCTGATGGTGAGATAGGTGATCGACAACGTGAGGTCGTGGTCCTATGACGGCCGATCGCTCCAGGGAACTGGATAAGCGGGCGGCCTGGCCGGACAGGCGGGCTGCGGCTAGTTATCGATCCGATAAATCGACAGAAGGGCCCGGATCAAAAAGGCAAAAAGGGTTACACGGAACGATGGTTACCGCTTAGAATTTCTGCCTACCTAAAGTCTGGGTCACTTTAGGGTCGAGATAGATCCATTATCGTGAGTGAATCGGGTTGCCTGTGGGTTCGGGATCGTATATTTCCAAGGTTCGTACATTTTATGATCATAGGCTCTAGGGCCTAGACATAGCCGTTTACATACATAGTAGGAGAGTACGACCTAGACTCTCTCCATTAGTTAGCCCTTCCCGTCGCCTCGATATTCAGTGCCCAAATCCAAATGCCCAAATGCCCAATGCCGAATTTTTAAAGACTGAGTCATTTGCGGCCCTTTTATTGTGGTATTTTTATCTTCTTCTCCATCTATCTAAGTAGTTTAGGTCGTTGTGGATTCCAAAAGGAGTCCACCACTTTGGGTATCCTCCTTTTTCATTCCTTAGGCCTTCTTAGAGTAGGTCTTCGTTTTATCCTCCTCCATGAGTATACGCTCGGCAAACACCAACCAACATGTACATACTTATCAGTTTCTTCACGGTCTTGTCGGTATACTACGTGCCGCTAATGGCAAGTTACTAATATATGGATCAGGGCTTACATGATAGGGCGACGAGGAGTGACTGGCAGGATCCGAGAAGATAAAATTCGGCTTCTTCCTGCCCTACCTACCTACCGCCTAGTTTACTAGTACCCAAAATAGCCTCGGGGCTCTTTGACTCTCCGCCTAACTACCTAGCTTAGTTACCTACCTAAAGGTTGTTTATGTGATATGTGATCTGTGATTTGTTCACGTGTCTAGATAGGGTAGGAGGTAGGGTACGTACAAGATCATACTCTACTGTTAGCCCAGGTACATGCTATTGTTGTTGTTGTGGGCAAGCGTGGTCGTTGTGTAAGCCCAGAACTTTCAGAACCCCCCTCCGATCTTTTCCTTCATTCGGAAAACCGGCACCACAATTTCGCTGTTCTGACAGGACAGTGGCCCTCGAGAAGAGAAGAAAAAAAAACTTCCCATCCCCACCAGGAAAAGAAAAGCAACCTGAGCTGGCGGTTGGCTGGTTGAAGTTATGCTGACCCTCCTCACCGCGAACCAGAGCCGGCCGGCACATGTTACCTACTTAACAGCCTAGTTACCTGTGACATTCCATTTTATCTCGGCCATTCTCCATGCTGCTTGGCGACCTTTGGAGCCCTGGTCGCCTTCCCTCGGTCGCGGGTCCCCGATTCCCTCGCGGGAGGGGCCTGCACTAGCTCAACTGCCTAACTCTGTGTAAGAAGGTGACTAGCGACCTAAGAGTCTGGGCGGAACCAGGGAAAGGAAGGAAGACGAAGAAAAAGAAATAGAAACAGAAGGGATGGAGGAAAAGACCATCGCGACGTGGGGATCATTGGCATTAGTCCTGGTGCCTCTCTCGCTCGTGTCGGCCCTGTGACTGTGACGGCAAGCCTCAAGATTGGCGAGCGGGCACCACGCGGATATTTCGGCGCGCGCCGGCACAGTGCACGAAAGTGTGCGTGTATGTGTGTGCGCAGAGTGGGAGGCCGGTTGGCCGGCGCCTTCTACGTAGTATGTACCTACCTACCTGCGCCAATCTACTAACATATTTATGTACATCCGTATAAGAAGGCAACTATAGCAGCAGTAGGACATGGACGTGAGTAACCTTAAAATGGTCTAAGGTTGGACGGAGATCGGACGGCGGGCATGGGGATCAGGAAGTCCTTTGCCGTGCCGTTTTGCCAGACACAAGTATGGGTCAGCTTGGTAAGTATAACTAAAAGGCAGAACATACAGAGAAAGACAGAGACAAGGGGAGGGGGAAAAATTCACCAAGAAAAGTCTAGGATGGTGATGGATGGAGACCCATAAGTAAAACGTGAACGTGCCTGTTTATTCGCGGCAAATCTATGGATATACTCTCGAGGTTCATTCATCAGATACCTGGGCTGCCAGGGTAACTAGGCCTAACACAGATCTGATTCGGACCTTTGCTTGCGACTAAAGCTATGTACAGGTAAACAGGAAGGGAAGGGAAGGGCCTTGGGGCCGTATAACCAGAGAACTCGATTATCTGTCTATCCGTCTCTTCATACATAGATCGCTAAGGGCCTCATCCCTACCCTCCCCGCCCCTTCTTATCCTTTCCTGGGATCATCCCAGGGATGCGTGGGAACGGAATGCAGGAGTCAAGGAGCATCAACTGCTGGTGATGTAATAACGTCCTTCTTTCAATGCAGTCTCCAGATTTCCGGGCTCGCCATGCTCATCATGCTATTACATCTGTGTATTCAGGTATAGGCTCGTCTGCCTAGCAAATGGCAAGTTGGATCGATTATGATGCCAGTACCTGCTAGGGGCTCTAGATTTTCCTTTTACCCCACAACTGGGAGGCAGTTCAAAAGGGCTGGGAGAGGTTTTCCGTCTCGGCACCTGGTGTTCCTGCAGTCAATTCTGTGTGTGCTCAGGAGCCTTCGGCTTCGGCGACGATCTGCACGTCTACTACCCAGCTAGCATCGTCTTCTCCCTCACGACAGTTCAATCACCGTTTATGTGGCTTGCCTGGTGCGTTCTAGAGACGAAGATCTTTGCCGCTTGGAACATAAAGGAGGGAGGGGCCCGCCTAACACAACACCTTTTTTCTAAAGGGGTTCTTGATATATCATACTTCGGGTTCATCCCTAAAGTATTACCTACATAGCCTTTCCATTTAGCTTGATATAACCCCGACTCTTGACAGGTTCGTCTGCTACTGTCAGGTACCGCGACCTATTTACCGCTTGTTCCAGGAACGACATCTGATCTTGGCTGGCCTGACACTGAGTATACAGAATGATGTGGGCGATATTATTCTAGCATAAAACTGCACTGCATGTATAAATCATTGGCATAATGAAGTGAGTGGTCGGCTGCCTCGTGGCTTTTCAACTCAACGCCGTGCATTGTGTAGTTCGTGGAAACGTGAAGCAATTCCAACAATGGAATGCCTATAATACCTAGAGTCACAATTGGGGACATGAACGTATAATTGATATCTTCAAAACCTATAGTGGTTATTAGCTAGCCTCGGGTGTGCGCTCTTTACTTTTTTAAGTTATATATCCTATTCTACCCGGTCCACGTCAGACGGAACTTAAATCTGCCTCGAGTTAACTACCTCATGAGTTAGGTTCTGTATCATCTACGTTTTTACTACCAGGTACCACTTCCCTCCCTTGGGATGACGATCACTTCCTCCTAAACAAGGCCAGTTTCATACATTTACCTGAGGTGAAGATGAAAATCAAACTGAGAGCATCATCCTCGGACGGCGTAGACGGAGCTGCCGTAGAGAGGGCAGACGGATCACACCACGGACAAGCGACTTTCGGGATGCCAATGCGGCAGGCTCACTTCAATTTCGCGCCGTCGTATACCCCACTAAACCACGGGTCCTTCGGGACCTTCCCCTCGAGCGTGCGAGACCGCCAGAGGACGCTCCGCGATGAGACCGAGGCGCGGCCGGACACATCGATCCGCTTCGCCTACCCCGGGCTACTGCGGCAGGCAAGGGAGGCCGTCGCCCCCTTACTAGGCGCCGCGACAGACGAGGTGGTGCTGCTACCAAACGCCACGACCGCGATCAACACCGTCCTACGCAACCTATGCCAGCGCGAGAACGTCGTGGTGCTCTACTTTAGCACCATCTACCCGTCGTGCCTCAAGACGATCCAGTCTCTCGAGGAAGAGACGGCCGGCGCAGTCACTTCGCATTGCATTAACCTCGCCTACCCTGTCGAGGACTACGAGATTATCGACCGCTTCAGGGCCGCCATTGAGTCGCTCACCTCGGCTACGATAGAAGCAGGAGGGAAGGTCACGGTGGCCGTGTTCGACACCGTCCTCACCTTCCCCGGCGTGCGCTTCCCCTGGGAGCCGCTCGTGCGAATTTGCAAGGAGTATGGCGTGACGAGCTGTGTTGACGGCGCTCATGGCGTGGGCCACATCGACCTAACCCTTGTCAGCCGCGAAGGGCCGGACTTCTTTGTTAGCAATTGCTACAAGTGAGTTTTCTTCTTTCTATATTTTGCAAGCTCATACGTATGTATGTCCAATCCCATTGCGCGTTACTCCGGGCCCGATTATTTGTCTTCCAACAAGTTGGCGGTTTTATAGTACTGCACCAATGGCTTAAGTTGACCTTCCCACCAGGTGGCTCTTCGTGCCCCGAGGCTGCTCCGTGTTATACGTACCGTACCGGAACCAGGCGTTGATCAGGACTACGTATCCAACTGCGGAGGGTTTCCTGCCGGAGGCGGGGCGTCGGCAGCTGAAGCCTAGCGAGTACTTCGTGCACCTGTTCGACAAGATCGCGACCACAGATACCACGCCGTATATGTGCATCCCAGAGGCATTGAAGTTCAGGGAGGAGGTGTGCGGAGGCGAGGAGCGGGTTCGCGACTACTGCACGCGTATCGCGAGGGACGGCGGCGAGCAGATGGCAGCGATGCTGGGAACGCGCGTTCTCGAAAACAGGTCGGGGACGCTCCGGCGCTGCTGCTTCGCCAACGTGCAGTTGCCATTAAAAGTCAAGCAGGAGGTGGCACATACCGCAGAAGTATCTCATGTTGACGGGGTTCATGACCAGAGCAGTCTGCCCGCCGAGGAGGCGCACGCCGCCGCCGACTGGATCACGATGACATCAGTGAATGAGTTCGACACGTTCATCGCGACGAGGTACTACGGCGGGGCCTTCTGGATCAGAATCTCCGGGCAAGTCTATCTCGAGCTGCGAGACTTCGAATGGGCCGCAACAATCCTGCTCGATCTTTGCGACCGCGTGAGATCCGGGCGTTGGAAGGAGGGACGACACTCGATACCGGTACACAAGACCCAGACATGCGTCGACTGAGGACGACGACGATTGCAACAACTCATTCCGATCAGTTCTCACTTTTTAACCCACGAGGGGGCAGCAGCACAGGGGTCCTAACCCTGTCTCGGCTGTCAAGTCTACATGGTGTCCTCTAATGCCTGTCTGGTCTGATGAAAAATGCCGGCACTTTAAATAGAGTCCCCGGTGCACGATGATGAAATTTGTCTTGCTGTCAGATATCACATCACGATGATACGTCACTGGCCGGCCTGGCAACCTCGCACTAAAATTAACCACAGGTCGTCTCTGGGGCCACCTTGAGAAGGGGATCGGGGAGGGGTATGTGGAAATATCCGGTGCTCTGGGAACGTGTCAATACGGCGTCGCCAATTGACGAATCAGCGCGGCAGCTGGTAGATGCAGGACGGGCTTCACTATTTCCTGTGGAATGCAGGGCTGCGCAGCGTCACCCTCCATCACAGCTGTAGTTCCCCTCACCGCTCGTCCTGTCTCATCAAACTAATCATCCAGTAATTTTTTCATTGCACCGTGGCCGACCGGCCACACGACACGGGGTCTTGGGGAAGGGAGAAACCACGCGTAGTCTCGCACACACAAACTTCCCCTAAACCCCCCTTTCCCCGGACCTAAACCCCCACGGAACACGTTGTTGTTCGCTCGCTTGCTCGCTCGTCCCTTTCCCATTGGGATTATTCCATAGGTAACGGCAGCTTGCATGGGCAATGTCCGATGAATGGCCTCAGGAGATAGGTAGCGACCTCGTACAGATCAGGGGCCTTTTACGCCCTCTTCCGACCTCACATCGACTCACTATCTAATCTATTTGGAGCACCCTTTGTGGTTCACAGGAAAAGGATGGAAGAGGGGGGAGACGTCAGCCGTAATCATGGCTACTCAAGGTTTCTGAGGCCCAAAGGCTGCCAGTTACGTTGGCGATGACTACGTTTGATGAGTGGCCCCGCACATAAGCAAGTCACATATATAGCTCACCCTTATAGACCGGGCGATGAGGCTCAAAAAAAAGTTCCCACCAGATCCAAACGAACTGGTCTCATGTCTATGTGGTCAACTCCTAATAGCCAACGATTTTGAGGATCGCCCGGTCGAATTGGAGCTATTGCCTGGCTTGCCTGAATTTGGGGGTTGCAGAACCTTGGCTTTATCTGCCTGCCTATTTACTAATACTACCTGCCGCAGGAGAAAGAAAGGAAAAAAGAAAGCCGACACGCCACACATAATTGAACCCTGGGGAACAGGGCGGATGAGGGGGCACCTGTCGAGTTTGACGGCTTGATTGGACGAGGACGTCTATACGTGCATATATAGGCAGACAACCCGCATACACTCGAGCGAGTAAACGGGGCAACCCATGGTGCGCCGAGGCGCGCCTCTTCGGAGGCGGATGCTGGCAAGGCTCCCAGGCTCCCCACACCAACTACCCCATCCAGTTTTAATCCTACCCTCCCGGCTTGTGGTGTGGCCTTCAGCATGAACCATACCATCACAAAATGACTGAGTGGTCGACATGATGCGTGTATCTGTTGCACTTTCGTATCCTTCCCCCCGGTGTGAATGCAAAGTTAGGTAGGTAGAGCGAAAATTATTCACCCTAGATATCAAAAGAAGATGATTCGCACCCGCCAACCCCCCCGTCTCAACTCTCCAGCTCGTCCGCCCGGGGAGGCCTGGAACCATCCGAACCGCCCAATGAAAAGATGATGTGATGGGCTGTGCAGATTGATGCACACGGCCGTCTCGCCCCGAGAACGTGGCCCATTTCTTAGGCGCGACGATCTTGCCATACCTACCTCGAACTCTAGTGAGAAGAAAAAAGTCTCGGTTAAGCAAAGCGTGTATGTGACTGCGTAATACAAACTCGTAGACACACTCACATGCCTGGTAATGTACAAGTAGGTATTACACTCGGTTCTTTCTCCATATCAATCCACGAACCCCCTGACCCCGGATCGAGAGATATAAGACCAAGAGTTCGCCCCAGTTCGCCCTGGATCCGTTCTTGATCTCCCCCCTTCCCCTGATAATCAACACGCGCCATCACACCACCAAGTGGAACACACATAATCTTCGATGATCTTCCTCACCAGGTCCCTGAAAACAACAAGCGGCTTATGACATCTGAGGCCACGGTGAGACTGGACTGACGGCTTCACTTCACTCATACCTGACGCCACCACCTAGTGAGGGCAATACGACCGCAGATCAACACCCTCAGTCTTATACACACAGCACAGCACATCTTCAGACCCTGACCCTGTCTCCTGTCTCACTCTGCCATTGTCTACATACACCCGAATCTTGGCTGGACTTCTACTCTTCACCTCTTGGATAAATCATCAACCTCTACGTATAAATACTCCGTTGTGCCCCCCCCCCCCCGGTCACCACCCAGCATGAGCCGGCATTACGACACGGACGATACGGCCTCGGAATGGTCGGATGACAGTAGCGTGTCGTCTGGGCCTTCGTCGCCACCCCGCGGCTACACGCGGAGTGTGGCGTCCCTGGGAAACGGGAGCCTGAGCTCGCTGAGCTCGACGTGGTCAACATCGGACAGCGTGTCGTTCGTGTACCAGCTGCACGACGAGCCCGTCTACGGCGGCTGGGGTTACGAGGGCTGTGTCGCTGGCGCCGTGACCCGCCGCGTTGACCGCCACACCGACCCCCGCGTTCGCTTCGCCGCTCACTTCCTTAGCGGGCCCTTCGCCCAGGCTCCGCGTAGGAAGAAGTCTCATCACCATAAACACCGCCACTCCTCTGGCAGGAGCAATCACGGAGGAGGCCCCGGACCCCATAACGCGAGGCCTCCCGTAGTAATGATGGGCGGCGCGGGGGGACCGCCGCCACCGCCGCCTGGCTTCAATGGCCCTATGCCGCCAGACCCTCGCATGAACGGCCCGCCACCTCCTCCACCCCCAATGCCAATGGGCGGACCTCCTCCGCCGCCGCCCGGCTTCGACGGCGGCTTTATCGACCTCAATGCAGGCCGTGGCCCACCACCGCCACCGCGCCCCATAGATCCGGTCTGGGGAACAGGACCTCAGAACCATGGGGGACCACCACCCCCTGGTGTCCAAGTATTCGAGTAATCCGTTAAGTTGGTAGCAACACGCATTACAGTTATTTACGTGCTTCTACAACAGGGGGCCTACCAGGGGAGTTGGGGAGAGGTGTCATTGACTGAGCAACGCCTTGTTCCACTTAAAGCGATCCCATTCTTTCCACATCACGGTCCCCTTTTCGGGTATTTGTTGATGCATCGCATACCAAACGCAAAGATTCTTATCACGATCTTAATGATGACGATCAAGACAATCTGGCCGCCGGCTGGCTATCTGTTTACTGTGTTATTGGTTCTCCTTTTTTGCAATCCTTGGGCGTTCAAATGATGCAGGTATATGCTAAAACCAGGTAGCGTGAGACTTGTTACTATGCGGAGTTATCATCGGCGTTGGCATTGATATGGCTTCTCAATTGGTGAGGATTTTTTGTTTCTTTGGGAACTACATAGTCCGGTTCTGGAATAGCCGCTACTGTATTTATTCTACAAAACCATGAAACTTGAGAAAAGTCTCTTAGAGATGCCGCTTCGTCACTACCCTATCTGTTGATTGACCTCCTGGCGTGTTAACATGGTATGCACACCCTTTTAGGGGCCAATGGTAACTCTGCAATTGCAGCTTACATGTCCATTCATCTTGACGATACCGCGATGAAGAATATTTTCAGCCTCATTTGTATTTCACCGCCTGGCAGGTACGCCCATTGGAGGAGAAAAAAGGGAGGGCAATGAAACAAAAAGTCTGGTCATGTCCGGCCCCTGAGGTCGCATTTCCCCAATCCCAGGTGCTCCGAGAGACTAAAAGGAGGCTCGCTCCTCCAATCATCCTGACCAGAGCAGCAAATCAGGGACCAGTCATCATCCCGGCAGTCTCATCCGCCATCCCGTATAGTGGCATCGTGGGAGGAAAATATGTACGTCTACCAATGTAGAAACAGGCAAGGTAGGAAGGCATAATGCAACGCCCGCATGTCACCGACTTCTTTACATAGGGCTTGACAGGCGACGGGTGATGATGGGATGCGACCCACGGCAGAATTGCAACGAATCCTGCACGTACTTCTGCACCTTTTTGCCTCCCCCAAATACCTACTGGTGTCGTGTCGCAACAACTCGGTCGAATCACCAAGCTTGAAGGTTTCCCGCAGATAACTTTCGACCAACTATTCCCCTGGCAGGCCACGAGACTCGGTGTCTCATTTGTCTGTCTATCCTGATCTACAGTAGTCCCTTTCTCGCTGTCTTATTAATCACCCACACTCCGTCGCCACTGGATTTTGATCTCCGATTTCAAGATGGAGTTGTGCCGGGATTCGGGCACACGGGTTATTCGGGTGCGCACAGAGCTATGTATGTCCGTATATTGTAGTTTACTCTGGCTGGCTGAACCTCACCTCATCTTATATCCTACCCTTAGTAACAGCGAGAGAAACGCCCTCTGCAGCTATTCTTCGCCTACTGCGAGTTGATGAGCAAGGTAGATTCAGTCTAGCCCAACCCGCTCCCCTTTCGGCCTCACTTGATACTGCTTCACCTACATAATGCTCCTGACCATCAAGATTTGATAATTGATTGATGATGGGCCGCCTTTATAAGCTGTCATCTAGATAGCCAATGATGTTCCTTTCTTGTCTCACTTGTTTCCCCTTATCACCATTTCGCTCCACTAGCTGCTGTAGTCAGCTGAGTGATGCTGGAATACCGGAGTTACTGAATTTAATTTTATAAAGGGGAATTACATTGCAAAACGACCAAACGCGCGATACGCATATAGTAGGCAAACGCCGGCCGCCATGAGAGTGAGAGAAAGAAGAAAAGAGGAGACATGTCCGATCCAGCAACGTCCCAGGGTTCCTCCTCGGGTTCCCGCAGTAGTATGCGTTTCGGGTATGTGTCCTCTGTGAACATTTCCTCTGGTCTACCTCTATCTCTCCTTACGCTCTTTCTAATACTTCATACCATAGACATGAGCTCTAAGCAGTTAACCGAATCTGAGATGTAATGACGCGCACATGCATGCACGCGCGCACGCAAGTACTTGGAAACGCCCTACTCGTCTCCTAACCACTATGCACGATACTCATGCATATATAGGAAGGAGGTAAATTGCCGCCGATGCGGTCAAACAAAAAGGGTCATTCCAATTCGCCAGCCGAACCATACAGACAAGTCATCTTTAGCATCATCGTTACCACCATCCTGGCGGTCTAACTAACCCGTAGGAAAAGGTATCTAGACTTACAAAGCCACAAGAAGGCGGCTTAGGGCCAAGCCGGTGTATGTGGTAGTAATTACATACCGAATCCTAGAAAACCAAAAAGCCTGTAGGTAAAGCCATGTGCCGGCTGTGCAGCGTCGGTTCGCTGCCGTACGGACTTACACCTACTTAGACCTTCTGGGTGAAGTACCCGACCGGCAGCTGGGATCGCCAATGACGGACCTAGGCAGGGAGGTGGGAGGAGACAGGTATGCAGATAACTAGGGGCTTGAAATACGTTTTGTAGGGGGGATAGGCCATATATACATATACACGAAGGTAGAGGCACGCATTGCTGCTTTGGGCGGGTCTGGCCTGACCTGGGAGACGAAGAAAAAGACAGGTCCGTTTAACGGGTTAGACACAGGGGATCGCGCGGTGGCACCAGCACGACGGCTTCCGTTTCTGCCTGGTGCTGCCTTGCGCTAAAGCTGCGCTGCCCAGGTGCTGGCTGACTGCAGCGGCAGCTCAGGTCAGCAACTTTGGGTCGAGGTGATAGAGAGCACCGGTCAGGCCAATCAAGCATCGTGCTTAATACGTCTCTTTCGTTTAGCAGCCCACTTGTGAAAACCTGCGATCCACCCTCCCCCTGCGTCGTTGTCGATGGAGAGGGGATATGAGAGGGCACCCAAGTCCGGCCTACCGAGACCCTATATATCGCCTACTAAACAGGATCGGAAGGCAGTAATAGCCATATCGGGTGTGCGACAGGCTAAGAAAGGACAGCCTACGCGGAGGAGAGGGCGAGGCAGCGAGCAGTCCCGGACGCGCACACGAAAGTGCTCGCGTACCAGTTCGCGGCCAAGGTGCCGGCGCGCGAGTTCAACCCCGCGGAGGAGCTCTGGGGGTACCTTATACAACACAAGCGCGACGCATGGGCCGTCGTCGACGACGTCGATGAGTTCACCGAGACGACGCGCTGGGACAGGAAGGAGAAGGAGCTGAACGAGGCCGAGGCGAAGCGGAAGGCGGCGGAAGAACAGAAGGCAAGAAGACGACTGAGCAAGCTAAGAACGCAGAGGAGACCAAGCGCAAGGAAGTGGAGGACGCTAAGAAGGCAGACGGGGGAGAAGGTCGCCGGGACTAAGCTGAGCAAGGACCCGCCAGAGGCGAATGGAATAGTGGTGGGAGGCTCAGTTCACCAAGGGGCGACCGGGGATGCTACGGCCGCGGTCCTCCCTGTAAGGTCAAGCTGCTCCCGAGAAGCTCGAGGTCAAGACGAAAACATCGGAGCATTGAAGACACGATTCCGGCTATGTAACATCTATTATCGCCGATCCGTGAGGAATTCCGCGATTTCGTTTCGTATGAGCGTCCGTGTACCCACGATGCAGGTAACCCTGCATAGCATGGCACGGCACGGGTACGGGAACAACGGGGGATCCCGGGGAGGATCTTGTTCTGGAGCGGGACGCTGCGAGGAAAATTACGTGAGGAAGATCCCGCCGCACTTTGTTTAGAAACTTATTACTAGACCTAACATGCGCATAATTGCCGCCCATCTAGTGCCGCACTGGCAGACAGAAACGACGGACGAACAGAAGAGTCCCCGCTTAGATATGCCAATGGTTCAAGATCGTCGCTCTAAAGAGAAGAAAAAAAGCCCCGAGAAAGTGGAATTCGCTCCGGGCGCGCTTGCGAGATCGGAGCATCTAGGGCACGATGCTACTTTGCGACTTGCACGGCCTACTTGCTCAAACAACGCCAGCTTACCGGCTTACCGGCTTACCTTCCATAGATGCATCATATCGCCGTTGACTGCTCCTCATCGATCCACCTATTGACCGAGGTTGAGAAGGAGCAGGACTCGTATCACGATTTGCTGGGGTGCTGGGCAACTGGGCTACGTAGGGTCGCTTGGAGGGTGCTTGTTTCCGAGGTCGGGTGGACCGAGTGCGAGAGAGACGTTGTCGTGGGATGTGCAGATTTTAGCGCCGACCGTTGAGGGTTGGACAAGACCAAGGTTGTTACTGATGCCCTAGAAATCCTGGCGTCGGTGGCTGACGTCTTATACCTTCAGTGATACTTTGGTGTGTGAGTTCCTGCAGACCGGATCGTGTCGTATGTACTTCAGGATGCCGCGCCAGAGATGCATCGAGAGATTACTACCTAAGTAGTTGGGTCCAGCAGGTCCAGACAACCCCCGGGGCCCTTGAATGCATATGGATACATATCCATACATGTCATGCATGTGTACCGTACATGTCAGCTATGATTACCACCACCACTATCGCCAACTGAAGTCGCAAGCAGCAGTGTGCAGTGCAGCAGTACAGCAGTAAAGCACCTACTCCGGTCCGGCACAGACTGGCAAACACAGATAAGTGAGAATTGTTATCCCGCATGTGTTGCATAAGGAGGTAAAGTCTTTGGATGACAAGATGACATGACACGATACTTGCATCTATAGATATCAGATGGATGAGGGGATTTCGAGGTGAGATTCCAAGTTGCCAGGTAGGTGACCCGTCAAATCGATTACTACGCCTTGTATACTTACTTGTATACTTATGTACATATGTACCTGATTGTGGATTTGCGGTATTTCCCGGTTGCGATGATTGGGCCGATAAGCCGGGTTTCAGGGACTAGGCTGTCAGGAACAGTCTTAGCGATAAGAGTATAGGGCTTCTCTTTGGAGGTTAAAGCGAACGCTGGTTGGCTAGCCTCGATCGATTTAGGCAATCTATGGACCCTGCTCCGTGGAATTAGCTAATAGCTAAGCTATATTAGGCATGACTGTGTGTACATACACACTTGCATATAACTATCCGCAGCAGCTTAGACCCTGACCCCTCTTCGGATTGGCTCTCCAAAACCTCCTAATTTGAAACTTTTTTTTTCTCTGCTGAAGGTTCCAGCTTTCCAAAGGTTGGGAACATCAAGCCTCAAAGCTCACATCAGAATTGCAACCACAACCCAAGTATCTCACGGGCTTGCGTGCGTACGTACGCACGTACTTACCTTATGTACTTAGCTTACATGTAGGTGGTGGATAGGTAGTACACTACTTACATACATACTTTGCTACCTAGGGTACTGCGTACCTAGGCAGTCTTACATGCTTTAACCCCCTCCCGCCCCCCTCCCCCACCACATTAATTCTTGTGTCAATAATTATATCAAATCATCTTATCATTTTATTGTTCCATCATCCCGCCCGTTTGTATATACCTGAACCCTGAACCCCGGGTCTAACTCTGGAGTATAAATCCTCTATTTATCTTGACCTTCGACGAGCAATATCATTAACGAAGACTTGACTGAATAGCAAATATTCATATTCACATCCATAGCCGTATCCGTATTCGTATTTATTCATACCGAAAATAGGTAAGATTTACACAATTCCATCATCCATCTATCATCTTCCTTCAAGTCCACGGGTGTGCTCTATACTTCATAACACGTGCTTATATCTCTTTTGTCTCTTTAACCCTCCCCGGGACCCTTCCCCTTCCCACTTCAGTCCCATCCATCAGCACTTTACCCTTCTCTCCTTTCCCGTCATCCTGTCCTCTTCTACCACCTATTCTTGGGCCCTGATAGTTATGGGCCTGCTAGTCTCTTGATTTGCCATCGTGATTCTTACTTGGACCTTGTTGTATGCACGCTGGCATCCTTCAACCTACCCAGGTAGGTATATTACACAGCTACGTGCTTGTCCCATCGCCTTACCCCCCACCCCCCGTTGGCTTCTGGCTCCTCTTGGCTTCCCTCCCCCCCTGGTCCTGTCCACTGTCCACTGTCCACTTGTGTAGCATCCATGGATATGTACTACTTACTACCCTACTGCTTTACTTGCTTGTTTGTTTGTATCTCCACAGGAACTTCTTGCGAGATCTGCGTAACACATCTTTTAAAACCCGCATGTACGGAGTACTTCGTTATATAAGCTAGCATGGGTGACACCTAGTCGCCGCTGGCGCCGCTACTCCGTCTCTTTCTCTCACGTGTATGTACCGGGTTTATTCACACCATCCTGTCTGCGGGTGTATGTGTGTGGGTTTACTTGGAGAGGATAGGGTAGGATAGGCGGTGAAAGTGGCTGAAATACCCTTGAAACCCTTTTTTTTTTCTTTTCTTCTTTTGTACTTGGTGTCTTCTCCGGTTTTGTAGCTACCTGGCCAGCCAGGCTGATCCTCTTGGTATTGGAAGCTAAACGTTTAATACTTTAGATATCCAATATCCACTTCCCACAGACTATCTATTTGTCCTGTTTTCCCTCTTATCATTCCTTCTACGACCTTGACCACGACCCTGACTACGACTACGACTACGACTACGACGACCTCGACCACGTTCTTCATAGCCCACGATCACGATCCTTACGGCTATTCTTAGCTCCAATATTCACCTTCTCGATACCTACTCGAACCATCCAATTTCTTGTCTTGCCGTAGCCTGTTTGGTAGTCCGGTAGTTCGTCGTTAGAATCATGGCAGCTCGTCCCCAGAACATTGGCATTAAGGCCATTGAGATTTACTTCCCCAGCCAAGTATGTTCTTTTCACTCCAAGATGAGCAGTCAAACTACATACTATCCCTTGGTTCGAACCGAGTGTGAAAATTTGGATGTTCAGCTAACGCCTCATGTGCAGTATGTCGAGCAATCCGAGCTTGAGAAGTTCGATGGTGCTAGCACCGGCAAATACACGATTGGTCTCGGCCAGACTAAGATGACCTTCTGTGATGACCGCGAGGGTTGGTTCTCCCCTTTATTCTTAGCTGAACAACAGTTTGAGTAACAGTTGTATGCTGGATGGCTGACGTGGTTGTTGCTGTGTTCTTGCAGATATATACTCCTTTGCCTTAACTGCCGTCTCTAAGCTGATCAAGAACTACAACATCGACACCAACTCGATTGGCCGTCTCGAGGTCGGTACCGAGACCATTCTCGACAAGTCCAAGTCCGTCAAGACCGTCCTGATGCAGCTGTTCGGGGACAACACTAGCATTGAGGGTGTCGATACCGTCAACGCCTGCTACGGTGGTACCAACGCTTTCTTTAACACCGTGAACTGGGTTGAGTCGTCTGCCTGGGATGGTAGAGATGCTATCGTCGTTGCTGGAGACATTGCCCTCTATGCTAAAGGCAATGCCAGGCCCACTGGTGGTGCCGGTTGCGTCGCCATGCTTGTTGGTCCGAACGCCCCTATTGTGGCCGAGCCCGGTCTGCGGGGTACCTACATGCAGCATGCCTACGACTTTTACAAGCCCGACCTCACCAGCGAGTACCCTGTTGTCGACGGCCACTTCTCGTTGACCTGCTATACTGAGGCTCTCGATGCCGCTTACCGTGATTACGTGAAGCGTGAGGCGAGGCTGCAGAGTGCCAACGGCAACGGCAACGGCACTGATGCTTCTAAGACTTCTCTCGACCGCTTCGACTACATGTGTTTCCATGCTCCCACCTGCAAGCTTGTCCAGAAGTCGTATGCTCGTCTGCTCTACCATGACTACCTTGCGAATCCCGACCAGGAGGTATTCGGTGAAGTGCCTGGTGAGGTCCGCGATATGGACTACAGGAAGTCCCTGACCGACAAGGTTGTCGAGAAGACGTTCATGGCCTTGACGAAGAAGCGCTTTAACGAGCGCGTTTCTCCGGCTCTCCAGGTTGCCACCCTCTGCGGTAACATGTACTGCGCTAGTGTTTGGGGTGGCCTGGCCAGTTTGCTCTCTCACGTCAACAGCGCCGATCTTGTGGGCAAGAGGATTGCCCTCTTCAGTTATGGCTCCGGCCTTGCTGCCAGTTTCCTGTCGCTGCGCGTTGTCAGCAGCACCGAACAGATCTCCAAGGTTCTGGATCTCCCCAACAGGCTAGCGGCCCGGCGGGCGGTCTCCCCGGAGACGTACGAATCTGTAAGTTGATAAAGGCTGTTTTGTTTTACCTTCATTAGGATTTGGGCTAATCCCACTATTTAGTTCTGTGACCTGCGCCACAAGGCCCACCTGCAGAAAGACTTCAAGCCCCAGGGTGACGTATCCACCATTACGAGCGGCACTTATTACCTGGAGAACGTCGATGGCATGTTCAAGCGATTCTACGCTGTCAAGGAATAATTGGTTGGATATGAACGAGTCATGAGGTCTGAAGGTTCCTTTGCATAGAGCATAGAGCGGGTTTGGCTGGTTCTCCGGGCCTCCGCAACGAGGCTCACATCTCCTGCCAGATCTTGGTTGCACACTATCATATAGCTCTCCTCCATCTACTCTGGATGAGGGCATTTCATAGAGGAGACTTACCGAGGGATAGAGTATATCCACTAATGTGGCTGGGCTTTCAGATGGCCTGACCTTGTATATACCCAGAGCTCTTCTCGAGTTGGCACATGGATACACATGCATGCATGATACATGAGAGGGGGGAGCTTTATAATGAATAGAAACTTTTAATGAGCTACGCACACTTAACCTTGGAACTTCCAAGGATGCCTTGATCAAGCTACTCCGGACCCAACTCAGTTTGCACATTTAGACGTGACTGCTGATTGTTGATGGATCTAGCTATGTCCATAAATTCTAGAACGGACTATACAAATTTGTCTATCTCGCTATGGTAGCTAGCACGACCAAGGCCCTAGTTACCTTTGGTTAGATGTCCCGTCACAGATAGAACCCAGGTATATACTTGTCCATGCCCACAAGATAGTTGAATAACCAGAACATTGCTACCCTAGACTGCTGTGCTTATTCGAGTCTGGGCAGCGTCTAGGCCTGCAGTACATCCGTTCATAGGATCAGGGGTAGAAAGGGGTAGTGGCGAGGATAATATATATATCTTGCTGCCCAGCACCTTTAGGATAGCCAATAATTCTCCGAGAGTCGAGAGGAATCCATGCCCACGTTCATGACCAATCTATAGGTATCCCGTATACCTCCTTAGGCATTGTTTTCTTATGTGGCCGCTATGTACTTCTTGCTACCAATAGTCAATCTAACTTGTTGGTACACTTATGTGATGCTAACCTTATATGGGTTGTATCCATGTGGATATCTTGATACCCCCCTTTCTTCCCGTTGCTGAGGTGAACGCCCCTTCCTCAACTTAGATCAGTCACGAACGTACCTGCCTGCTACTATCTAGATTAGCTGCTGCCCATCATGTACTATACGCTAACCAATATAAGAAACCAAAATACTCCATTAAGCTTCACAGATACATATTACCTGAAGTGTTTGCGTAGTAGGTTGTTTAGCTGGCTGTGTGGACTTTCTGGACTTCTAAGCTGTTTACTTTCCTTCTTGCCCCCATCACAGCTGACACGTTAAAACCACTGGCTCAACCCACAACAAAGACACATCAGTAGTTTACGAAGGAGACGGAGACGTTACACCTTATATCCTGAATCCTCAGGTAAAGACCCATTATCTCTCTCATAGTTCATCACCACATATTCATTGTAGTCCGTCGATGTTGCTGTTGTTGTCTTGATCATGTCGCCTACAAATAACATGGTCAACGAGGAGAAGGGTAACAACAACGCCGCGATGACCGATGAACGCACAGATTCTACCGGCCATGGCCAATCCCCTTTGCCTCTCCCTTCCCACTACAACGACACCGGGTCTAATCCTGATCCTCAGGAGCCGCGCCAAGGTGTGAGTGCCGAAGACGAGCAGGGCCTGCATCAAGCAGAAGAGGTCGTTGACGGCGACGGTGATAAGGATGACACGGAGAACAATGGTGATGATGATGACAGCGATGCTGATAGCTGGGACTCCGAGTACGACTTGTGGTACGGCGATGGTGATGGCCGACCTGGTCGTGCGCGTCCTCCTGCGGTACCCTCCCCCTCTAACCGAGAGGAGTCTGTACAAGATGATGATGAGGAAGAGGTTGAGTATGAGGACGATGACGAAGATATCACACTCTCTTATTTCAGTTGTTCCAGCAGTGATGATTTGGGGCCTTCTGCTGCCACTTCCTTCCGTCACCGGACTTCCGACCGTCGCCATGACTCTGGCCCCTCTCGCGAGCCTGATGGTCTTGCCTCCTATCCCACACCAAACAGTGCCCCTGGTGTTGAGTCTCGCGATAGATTGTACCACATTCCTTATACAGCCTCATACGACATCGCCTACCGCACCTCTAAGGGTTCACATGAAACACCTACTCATACGAGCTCATACGATACCACCCGCGCAAGTCCTAACGATAACGCTAATGACCCCCCCACCTCCAACGCCTCTCACAAGCATAATATCCCTTTCAGCAACGATACTCCTTCCATAGACCCATTCGATGATACCAACGACTACAGTTTTCGTCCACATAATGACATCTACGGCTTGTACGACTGTCCCTATGCGGACTTGTACGGTCACTTGGACGGCGATATGGAGCTTGACCTAGATGAGTGGTATCAACGCGTGTACTTCCCAGATCCTCAGACACTGCCACCAAGGGCACAGCAGACAGAATTCCTGACTCCGCCTATTCTGTTTGCCGCAGTAGAGGAAGCTCGGCGCCGGTTCTGGTCCTCTCGGAATAACGAGCGGACACTCCCGATTCATCCATCAAGACGATATCCTGGGCGAGATACCAACATTGCAGACCTTTACGAATTTGATGACAGTGATCAAGTCAATGCCGAGGAGGGGTGGGAGTCTCTCTCAAGCGTCGCCCATGCGAATAGATTCTATGATTATGAGAAGCGGGCAACCCGACGCGCCCTGTCACGAGGAACCTACCCGCTTAATGAGCCACTCGTCGATGAACATGCCTCAGATTGTGAACCCGATCCCGAAGTATGGGAGGACTACTTCGAAGCTCTCTCCGAGGCATCCTTGGCGGAGGACATGTGGAGCTCACATGATTCTGCAGACATCTCTACCGCCGCTTCCGATCTGGCTTCCGAGCTGGATGCCATCCAGTTTCTGACTCCCTTTACAACCCAATCCCCGCCCCCTATTGACGAAACTCTGTTCGACGAAGACGACGATTCAGAGAGTTATCTTGATGATGACTTCGATTCAGACTATGATTACGCCGGAGAATATGACGCACAGCCGGTTCCGGGAGAGAGCCTCATCGAATTCACGTCCTAGAAGTCTGCTGAAGACTTTTCGCTGTCCTATGGAGATACACCAGGTGGCAGCAGGAATCGCTGGGTTTGTGGTAAACCTAGTAGAACTAGTAACGATTCTTTAGGAGGGAAAATTACCTGGCCACGAGGGAAATGAGCTTGGCGAAGGCGGTATCAAGGGTCAAGATGTGTCTAGAACAGCGGTGTTGATGATGTTACGGATAGGGGATGAGGAGGTATGGCCGGGACCTACAACAGAGGCTGTGATGCTAATGGTAGGAAGGATAAGAACGGTGGATGGGAAATAATGGCTGGGAAGAAGCTGATGTTTTGTCTTTATTGTTGGCTGTATTGTATCGTGCCACTCGAATATCGGGCCTGGAGATTTGCATATCCGTTTGAGAAAGGACGATGGAAGGAAAAAGGACTGTTAAGCCTCTGCTTGTCTCGGGTTGGACTTTATCCGCCAGAGCTCTGCCGCGTTATGCTTTTTTTCTGCCAAGTCATGTAGTGGCACATGGATAGACTCAACCTTTTCACGGTCGGCATTGTCTCTCTCTACATACACCATGGTGCTCAATTCTTGTTCTTTCGTGTATCATATTTGTTCACCAAGGGCCTGGATCCTGGAACTTTCTCTGGTCTTGTGTAACTCCTCAAAGCCACGTATGATACCACGATGTGCAGATAAGCGTGCATTCTTGGAAGGCTATAGACAGTACATGCTACTCTCAGCTAAGCCGACATCCCCGAAAGTTCGGTTGAATAGGAGGTGGTCTCATGCTTTATTCGCTCAATGCCGTCCGTCCGTAAATCCCTTGCTGTGGTATATGATCTCCTATCTACGATGCCAAGCTAAGCCCGTGCATAAGTCCTATGTGGATATTAAGCCACTGTCGTTTTGACCAGCTCTCGTAACTCCTGCTTACACCCTCCCATAAGGTGAGGAGGCCACTTGTATCATTAAGTATGCAACGAGCAAACGGTCCAGTCAGTCAATCAAAGGCCTTACTCTACAACACCTTTTCCTTGCCGCCGTCCGCCTTAGCCTCCTCGGTGTCGCCCGTCCACTTCCACGTCGCGTGGCGGTGGAGCATGTAATCGCGACTACGGATGCCCTTCCATAGGCCGACGGCTCCACCGACGGGCCAGAGGGACTTGAGCCAAGGCTTCCAGGCTTTGGTTTCGGCGTCGGCTTCGGCGCCGGCCTTGACGCGCACCTTGTCGAAGACGCTGGGCAGCGACTCAGCGCGGTAGGTGCGACGGAGCTGGTCGTAGGCCTCACGCCCCCCGCCATACGCCGCCCAGAACTCGTCCTCGTTCTCGTAGTACGTGTGCGCGTACAGCCACTTCATCCCGCCCAGCTCGCCCACCTTGCGCTCCAAGTCCTGGTTCGCGCGCACGAAGTCCCCGCGGTCTCGCGGCCCCCAGCCCCAGACGCCGATGTTGAGCATCTCGCCCTCGCCCTCGGTCTTCCCGTCCCTGCCGTCCCCGCGTAGGTGCGGGTGAAAGGTGGGACCCGGGGGCGTGCGGAGAGGGCACAGCCACAGGGGCCAGATGGCGAGGTTGTCGGCGACGTAGTCGACGAAGGGCTCGGCAGAGGCGTAAGGGAGGCCAAGGTCCTGTACGAGAAAGCGGCCGCTCTCGCCGCTGCCGTGCAGCGCCCGGTAGAGCATGCGCGTGTGCAGAAAGTCGTCGAGGAACCAGCGCATCGGCCGCGTGAACGGCACCGGCCAGAAATAGTCGAACGCCGCTTGTCCCACCCAGAACCCACCGCGGTCGTATCGGAACAGGTACTCCGCCAGCGGCACGTACTCCGTCACCGTGCCCTGCATGGGCCGCACCACCACATCCTCCGCGCTCGACTCTGGCGCCGTGGCGCCGGACACCGACGACGGTAGCCCTTCGGTGAGCTCCCGTGCGTGCATGTAGAACCAGGGGTCCCAGGGGCCGCTGAAGGTCTGGATCTTCTCGCCACTTCCCGCGGGAGAGGAGGCGGCGGGGCCCTCGTCCGTGAGCTGTCCGCTGACGATGACCCCATGGTCGCGGGAGAAGAGAATGCCGTCGACATAATCATTTTCAGGGCGGGCGCACTCCTCGCGCACGGCGCGCACGGCCTCCGCCACGCTGCTGGTCCGCCGGTATGTCGTCCGCACGAACCGCTTGGCCTCGACCAGCCGGAGCTCCAGTAGCGTCGTGATGCCGAGCGTGCCGACGGCGCCCGCGGCCCCGCGGAACAACTCCGAGTGCTTCTGCTGCTGCTGCTTCCCCTGATCGCTGCCGGCAAGGAGGCTGCTTCCGCCGCCCGTGTAATCCGGGTTCTGAGCCACGATGACCTCGCCGTCGGGGAGCACTATCTCGACCGCGGCGATGGAGCGGTCGAAGTAGCCGTGGCGGAAGGAGCTGGATTCGCCAGCGGTGCCGGCGAAGCCGCCTCCCGCGGTGATGCCGGGGAACTCCATAACGACCGGGGGCACGAGGCCGTAGGGCAGGGTGCGCTCGACGAGACGATCCATAGGAACATTGGGCTCAACGAGGGCGACACGGCGGGCAGTATCAACCTCAAGCACACCATTAAGAGCACTGATGTCCACTAGCCTTGCCCCGGCCTTCTGCGCCGACGGCCGCGTTGAGTTTGTGCTCCCGTGCCAGATCCGGTACGGCTCCGACCGCTCAAAGAAGGCCCGCACCGTCGAGGCCACGAGCCGCACTGTCTGGGCGTGGCGTTCCATCTTCTCTTCACAAACTCTCTTAGGAGCTAATTGAGTGTTATGGGGGCGTGAAGAGTGATTGGATATCGTTGTTACTCGGGCAAGTAGATGTGCAAGATGGTTTCGCTTAAGAGCACACAACTTCAGCTCGCTCACGGCTGGTGATGAAACATTCAGAGGGAAAGAGGTGGGAAGCCTTGAGCGAGGGTTCACTTGTTTAACCACACCCTCTGGCTGGGATAGGTGAGGTGAGGTAACTGCAACCGTTGAATAAAAATTTAGAGTGCTGACGGACCCGCCGGATGGGCCCCAGAAGGAACCACCATGGCGGGGGTAGGCGCTACTTAGGTAACTAATTCACCCCCTTAAGCTGACCTTGAAGTACAAAGTAGCCTTTATGGCATGGTTTAAGGCGGAAGAACCTACATGTAGGTACTATATAAATGTTTCTACAAGCCTAATGGGCCCACTGACATCCCTCCTTTTTATAACAAAGGTACCAGAACGTCGTTTTCGACCCAAAAACACCTTGCCCGTCTCCTTACCTAGTAGTACTATAGTTATCTTTTTCAGGCTGGCGCGTTAAAGCCTTAAGTTCGCTACGTACGCAGTACGTATACTTTTCGGTGGCTTAAGTACAAAATACGCAAGCTACCTTACGAGAAAAAGTTTACGCCCTTCTTAATGCTGCGAACCAAATACGTTATAACTACGTTACGTTGCCGTGTCCTGAAATGATCGCAAACGCTGTCGTTGATATGTTCGCCCCTTAATGCATTATGTAAGCCTTTATGACTTGAAATCGGAAGTACATCTTCATGCACTTGAGTAAGTAGTTGTGTGTGTGTGTGTGTGTGTGTGTGACACGGCCGTTGAGATAGCCCAATTAGAAAATGACTCCTGGTGTCTTACAACCATGAACATCCTACAAGGAATCCTACGTAAATACACGGGTGCATACATTATCATGTTCTACATCCTGGACTATCGTTGATTATATAAGTATTATACTGCACAAATATCATTACGTATATATATATATGTATGTGTGGTTCCAAGGTTCAACACAGAGGGAAACTCACTGCTCATCTAAGTACTATACGCATCGTCTATAATCGCAATCTACTCTCAGCGGCCGGCGACTCGTGCCCAGCCTTGTCGCGGGCCATGCGCCTCACGTCGTCGTCGGAGAAGGAGGTCAGCTGGCGCGGGTCAATGGGGACCTCCTCGAGGGTCCTGGCGCGGACGGTGATGTAGCTGGAGGTGATGGCGGCGGGGTCCTCGACGGCGCGGGTGATGAAGGCGGCCCAGGAGCGGAGGTTACGACGGGAGGCCTCGAGGTGCGGCAGCACGAGGGCGGAGACGTGGGGCATGGCCTCGTACTCCTCGAAGACGACGGGTACGGCGGGCGTGTCCTCGCGCGCGAGCCGCGCCGCGAACCAGCGCGTCTCGTCCGCGAGGCACTCCCAGCCGCAGCAGAGGTAGACGGGCGGGGCGCCGGCCCATGACCGCGCCAGCTGCAGGCTGACGAGCGGGTGCAGCAGGTAGGTGTCGTCGCAGTACAGGTGGCGCCGGGGCGGGTCGGTCGGCCACACCGAGTCCGCCGGCGGCTGCGGCCGCCCCTCCTCCAGCACCCCCTGCGATGGCAGGTAGTCCCACTGTGCGTTCCCGTTCCACGACGGCATGCTCTGCACCACGTCCAGCCACGGAGAGCAGCACGTGGCCGCCGCCGGCAGCGGTACCTCGCGCTCCACGCCGAACCACCGGATCGTGCGCCCCTGCCGCCGGATCTCCAGGAGCGTCTGCAGAAGTGCCAGAGCGAGATTTGCGCCCGCGCTGTGGTGGTCATCGTTAGTCTCTGCATAGCTCAAACGGCGATAAGTAACCAAGGGTATGTGTATATGCATGGCCTTTACCTGTCGCCGCCGAAAACGATGTCGCTGGCCGGCACAGCTTCGTGGATGGAGCCCGGCGGGGGGTAGAGGAGGGTGAAGTAGGAGACGAGGGCGTCGAGCAGGGCGGAGGGGAAGGGGTGCTGCGGCGCGAGCCGATAGCGCACCGAGTAGACGCGGCCGCCGGTCAGCTTGGCGAGCTTCTTGGTGGTGGGCCGGTGCGTCACGGGATCGCAGAGGTAGTAAGCGCCGCCGTGGAAGTACAGCACGGTGGGCGAGCTCCGGCACTCCCGCATCATCTCCGCGTACTTCTCGGCCTCGGGGATTGCCGGCAGCGGCGCGTCGCGCAGCGCCTTCGCCCGGTATCCCGTCCATTCCGCCTCCACCGAAATGATCTCGGGTATCCTAGGCGACGTCGAGGTGGCGGGGCTGTCCGCGCCGTTATCACGCAGCGCCTCTATGACTGCCACGAGCACATCCCGGATGTCGTTCTCCGGGGGGACCTGCGAGGCGACCTGGCATACCCACATCCGGCCCTTGACGCCCGGATCCCGGGTGGTCATAGCCTGGGTCTTCCCGATGGGACCCGGCTTGGAGCCCACGAGAGAGCGAATGAAAGACACTGTCACATCGCTCCGGACGTCCAGGTACTTGGAGCTCTCGGACACGCTGAGGAGGTTCAGCAGGATGACGCGGGTGATCAGGGGGATCCGGGGCACCACGGCGAACAGGTTCATCAGATGCGACTCGAGCCAATGCTGGTGTTTTTGGCTATCTTGTGTAGACATGGTTAGACGATGGAAAAAAAGACCAAAGTCCCGCCAGGTATAAGGAAAGAAAATCGATGACGCGCTTATATAATGCCCGACTCCATACGCCACAATAGAGAGCGTGGGGGGAACAGAAGGATGGATACGAGAGCAGAAACGAAGAATAAGTCAAAATGCTGACGTAGGTTAGAGAGTTCAGTCTAAATAAAAAGAACTTTGATTATATAATGACTAGGTGCGCACACAAACACAATTGCGTTGTATACAACCTTTTAAGAAAGCCCAACCAACACTCAGACGGCTTTTAATACGGAAAGACCTCTACATCGGAAGTGGGAAGTTGGCTAATGAAGATTAAGAGACTACAATACCAGCATATTGGTAGCCAATCTGATATATATATTTAGGTAGGCAGTCTGGTAGTTTACCTACCTTAGTACTTAATCTGCCTAACCAAAACTACCTATCTGGGTAGGTATCCCCAGTTACCTGACATGCTGGTCTGAGCCGTTAGTTAGTTGGTCCCCACACAGCCAGCCAGGGGAGGAATGGCTTCATCGGTATGGAAGTTGACGCACTACTGAGAAACGCGACATCATTGGGGCGGGATCAAAAGTGATCGATATTGATTGTTCGGATCGAGGTGGTGATCTGCGGACTTTCTTTTTTCTAACTGGAGGCCGCTCTTTTTTTTTCCCTACTTTTTTTCCACGGAATGCGGATTCTTCTTCATAAACTGAAATAGGATACAGGCTGACAGGTTCCGTTGAATATGCCATGTAGCGGGACAGCCGGGTTGTCGGGTGAGGTGAACCCACGCCTCCGCCTCGTGTATACAAGCTTATGGTCAAGGTAGCCCAGTTAAAAGGGTGGTAGAATATACAGGAGCGTAGGCATAATTACCCAGGACCAAGTAGGTATGTTTGAGCTTCGGACGTATGTAAGTACCCGAACCCCTGCTTTACTGTCTTGGGCCTCGGCAACTTTCCATGTGTTTGGCTGTTTGTGTGTGTGTGTGTGTGAGTTGCCTGTCGACGGGTATTGATGATTCCGAGGCAGGAGGCGCACGAGACCGAGACATTCTGTCTCCTGTTTTCGAAGCCAAGTTTTATCGATTTTTCCATACGTGCGATTGACTCCCGTTTATATAGGGTCGCGTAGTGCAACTACAGTGGGGTTATAAAAGCCCTCAGTGCAGCCGCTGTCCAGGTCAAATCCAAAGTCATAAAGGAGGTGAGGCCTACCGTGGATTGGACATTCCGTGCGCATGAAGTCGACGTAGGAAACGGCAACAAGAACTCAACCATCATCTTCTTGTTTAAAAGAATCCCACGATCACCTATCGTCTGGGGAAGTTTTGATATCACATATAACCTGACGTGAGACCTTGTCGCATCTGCTCGTATCTACCGATTGAATACATACCTACGTCGTGATAACTAATGCCTCCAAGCTAGTCCAACAGAACCCACACAAGTGATTGAGGAAGATGATGTTACAGGAAACCCAGAAAAAAAAAAAAAAAAGAAAGAAAAAAACAAGGGAGAAAGGAAAAATCGCGTGCAGCCTTTCATGAACACATGTACAGGTATTAAATATATCGCCATAAGTCTCCAAGTAAATGTATAGCTAGCCTTCCCAGTCTTACCCTGCCGTGCCCTGACCTGCGCTGCTCTTACCGCACGTCACTGTCTTTCTATCCCCTTACGAGCTGCTTCCCGCTTCGGTGGTGCCGGCGCTCTTGGTCGCGGCCAGCTGCCACGCGGGAATGGAGGCCTTGGCGGCCGGCGCGCCGCTGGCGAAGGGAGTCGAGCGGCCGCCGAGCGAGGATATGTAGTCCTGCTTGCCGGTCGAGACCGAGGGCGCGGTGGAGGACGTGGGCGTGTCCCCGTTCGTCTGCGTGGTGGGGCTGTCGGTGGCGGCCGCGGCGACAGCGGAGGGTTCGGAGGCGGGAACGCCGGAAGCGGCCGCGTGGCCGTTCGTGGCGGGGGTGGTGACGGTGGGCCGCATGTAGCTGCTGGTGGTGCTGCTGGCCATAGCGGGAGTGGCCACGGGTGTGGAAGCAGCAGTGGGCGAGGAGCTGGTGATCCTCTGACCGATGAGGGACTTAAGGCTGCGCACCTCGACGCTGATCTCCTTGAGGCGGCTGTCGGTGAAGTCCTTGTGGGCAGACATGGCGTTGGGGATGGAGGACTTGAGGGCGCGAACGTCGTCGCGCAGGCGCTCCGTCTCGTCGTCCTGCCGCCGGCCCGCCGACTTGGCGTCCCGCACGAAGGCCTCGAGCTCGCCCAGCGCCTTGTCCAGGCGCTCGGTGCGCTCCTGCTCCGACGCCTTCAGCGACTCTGTGTCCTTGGCCAACTGCTCCAGCGCGACGAACGCCTTCTCGAACTGCTCGTCCACCGTCTCCTTATCCTGCTCCAGCTTCTCCGGGGTCGGCGGTGTGACCAGCGGGGATATGTAGCGCTGTTTCGTGGGAGTTAGTCGCCGGGCTAACTCTGGTTTACTACAATGACGGTGGTAGGAGTGACGGTTCTGGTGATGATGCATACCTTTGTGAGGAAATATAGACCGTAGCTAACTCCTCCCATCACGGTGGCCATGATGAACCAATCCCTCCAATCCCTCTTGAGGGGCTCGGGAGGAGGCGGAGGCTGCCATCCATAAGGCTGTGGTGGATACTGTCCATAATACTGTTGCTGCGGCGGTGGTGATCGTTGTTGATGAACTACCTGTTGCGACTGTGTCGAGGGCGGCGGTGTCGCGCCGGCGCGAGCATAGGCGGCGTCGATCTCCTCCTGTGTTAAGTTCTTCGCTCGTAGAAAAGAAAGCTGGTTCTCGATGGGGGATGAGATAACATTCGGGTCCTGTAAAACTGTATGGCGATGATTATTAGCTATCAGCGATTGAATTCAGTGCGTAGAATTCGATGCGTAGCTCATTTCTCCTTGGAAGGAAGAGAGGCTGGTCCAGTGTTGATTTATTTTACTTACAGGACACGGCGGAGGCCACAATGTCCTCGCGTACAGACATGATAGACGAATTACCGAATTACCATTCCCAGAAATACCGTCGCACGTGTTTCTTATTCCTGGAGAGAAAAGAGAAAGAAAAAACCACCAAAAAAAGGATGTTTTGAGGGTGTCGTCGCAAGTATCGTCGGTCGGTGTAGGCGCGCTAAGTGCGTTCTTAGGTAGTTGTAGATGTTAATATTAGTGATGGAGAGTTGAGTTCGGTCCAAGTGGATTTTGGCCGAGGCAAAAAGCTGGAAGGGTAGGGTTGAATTGAGTTAAGCTGACTTTACGAAGTACCTAGGTACACTCACATGAAAGGTTGATTATGTAATAGTGAAGTTGTGACCTTCTTGGCTGCTTGCGAAACCCCGATCCTACGCCGTGAAGCGGGTCATTAACAGTGGACTTCAACACTAGCGAGTACCTACCCGAGGTACCTAAAATTTCCCCAGATGGAGAACCCGAAAGAGTATGTACTCCGTATGGAATTGCCCAGCCATTCAAAGGCTCGTATTGAGGGATTCAGATCAGCATTGCCTGTTCCATGACCCCGTTTGAATGTTCCCTTTTTAATGTCACGAAACTGAATGTATTCATATAACTGTTCTATTCATGTGAATAGCTTCTATACGTCTATGTATGCATGCATCAACATGGTGGTGCATGTATGCGTGCCTCGTCTACTGTAATGTAATATGTAGCTGGCTGTCTAAGTAAGCATTTTGGCATCGCCTTCGTCAAATCTGAATGCGGTATCCTGAAGGCGAAGAAAACCCCGATTGAGGGCAAGCAGGGAAGAAAAGAAAATGATAGATCATATGCATGATCTGATCTCGGAATCCGGAACACACACAAGCAAACTCGTCGTCACCAGCTCATCATCCCCTTCGCGCGATCGAACCCGCCCCTGAGCTGCCGATCCGGCTTCACCACCTTGCCCTGCAGAATCGTGTACTTGACGAGGTTCTCGCAGTCCTCCGGCCTAACGCGCCCGAGCCAGATGCACTGCGCGGCGCCGACCTCGCTTTCGCCGTGGCCCTCGTCGTTGTCGCCCCCCTCGCCACCACCTGCAGTCCGCGCCGACACGGGAGCCTTCTTGATCGCAACGTCCCCGTCCCGGCCCCTGGCCACGCCGTCGATACCGAATGCATCCAGTCGCCGGTACACCAACACGTTGGCGCTGTACTTGTGCCCGCCGACGTGGTTGATGAAGTAGATGCCAACGCCGCCGGGCCGTTCGTCGTCGAGGTCGCGAAATAGCCCCAGCGGCCGCAGGTGCCGCTCCAACTCCTTGCGTATGAGCGGTGCGCTCTGCGCGCACCGCGCGTCTCGCGTCTTGTGCGAGCACAGCAGAATTAGTGCCCGGTGCGGGCTCGGCCGGGCCGTCAGTGCTAGCGCAGGGTCGGCTGTGGTGGGTGAGGACGGGGAGACTGGCACCGAGCGTGGCAGAGAGAATGGCGCCAGCGGTGACGTATTCGTCGGCCCCCGGTTGACGTATTCGCGTATGAGCGTCGGCACGGCCGCCGGCGTTACGTTCTCGATCACGGCGAAGGCGGGCAGGAGTACGACCGTCGTGGGCTGCGAGTAGTCGGACGTGTGGTTCGGGGTGGGGATGTTGGAGGCGGATAACATGAGTTTCTGTCGTGGCGTCTTAGAAAAAAGCTACCCAAAAATAACTTAAAAAAAAAAAAAAAACATACCCCGTTCTCAGGCTTTTCCGCCTTATCGATCGCCTGCATGATACTGCCCTTCTCGTCCGCGACTTCGCGCACCCAGTCGCTCTTCCCCGTGGCGACGAGGACGTGTGTGCTCCAGCCCTGGATGTGGCCGTAGAGCAGGTCGCTCTCCTCCATCTTGAAATTTCGCGGGTAGCGTACGGTGCAGCTGTCGCAGTCGCGGGTGCAGTCGTCGCCGTCGATCTCGGGCGTCGTGCGCGTGAACAGCTCGTCCGTCGTCGCGGCCCGGTGCTCCTCCCCGGCACCCTCGCCGTCGCCGCCCAGCGCGAGCTTCCGCGCCCCATCCAACAGCGACTTGAACCCCAATGCCATCTTCTGCTTCAACGGCGGCGTTGCTGCCGGCGCATTTGTCGTAGATGTCGGTGACATGGAAAATATATTATTTAAAAAAGGTGGAAAAAAACCAAGGGGGGGGGGGGTGTTATGTTCGAAACGAACTAAATTTAGCTGGGTACTGGATGCTCCAGGTACCTTCCTTAGCACCGGACGAGATTCGGTGATTTCCTTTATCAGATCCGACTAACACCGATAAAGGTGTAGAAGGTATAAAAGGTGGGTACTATACTGGCTTGGCGCCTTGGCTCGAGATGATGCTGTACTCTGTATGTACGTACCAAAATGCGACGCAACGCTTCTGCACCCGTTTTGTAAACCCTCTCCTTCCAAGGAATTGCGATGTAATAATCTCGTCTGCCAACTGTATACTCCGGTTTAATAATCGTCCATCATGGAGATGGAGATGGAGCATGGGGTTTTCTGGCCATTGCTTACCTTTCCTTGTTCAAACCAGGCCCGAGATCTGTATCCGCAGTCCGCTGATAGTTATTATTAAAAAAAATTTTTGCTTTACCTATTCAGTCTTGTGTCAATCTCCGTCTCAAGTGGCCTTGGCAAACTAGATTCCCGCGCTCGATTTGTAGTGCAATTTCCGGTATTGTCTTTTTTAAATCCAAGTTACGAACTCCAAGCAAAAAGATGAGATTTCTAATCACTTTTATTTCCATCTGATACCACGTACCTATTCCCTTAAATAGGGAACGCGTGCAAGCGCACCAGCAGTCGGGGATTAGGGATGGGATGCTCGGATGAGACCAGAGTTAGCTTTGCTGGCTCGGACTTACATCACGTAGTCGCTCGGCTCCGAAACTGCCACGATGACGATCGCAGCTTCTAGTTACATATGATTCGTAAAGATGATGTCTCAAAGAACAGCACAGTTACGCACAGACACGGTTTGATACCTGGAATATGCAGGCTGCTCGTATATTTATACAACATTGGCATCCCCAAGCTTATGAGACGGTTCGATACACATCCCGATACCCCGTAAGATTTCGGGGATCTGCCTCGGAGTTAATTAGAGACAGTTACGGCTATATCCGGACCGAAGATAGGACTTACCTTATCAGATGCTATCCAAGGGTATAATTGGCTCATCCCCACACCCCTTTTCCCGATTGGGGAATTTCCAAAAAGCGGGGACTGGGGTAGATGGTCTAGATAGTTCCGTCCCCCCTAAGATGCTCTGCCCATCCCCCATAAGGTGCGTCAGCTCGATAATATCAGCCCCAAATTTGCGTCAGGGGTCAAGAACCGCGAAACCTATTCAGACCCTAGCGGCAGGGAGATAAATCAACATCCGTATCATTCCAGCTCATCCTCTCCTACTCCGAATTCATTAAAATGCCCATCTCGACGGCCGACATCGCGGGATCAGTGCAGAGCACCAACTCCGGGGAGCCAGCTTTTTCGACGCAGCATGGACGGGGCGACGATCACATGGCGACTGGGGCTGGAGTGGACACGGGCGCAGGCACCACGAGGGAGAAGACGGAGGCCGAGCTCGAGGCTGACCGTCTCTATGAGGAGAGGATGGAGGAGGAATATGCGAAGAGGGAAGGTGGCGCGTGAGTAATCTAAAGCGTGCTGGATGTAAACAAGCCTATCGAGCCAATAAAGCCGAATGCTAAAGAAAGGGTGAGCTCACCAAGAGAACCAAAGATATTCAATCGCCGCCCAATGGCCAGCCATATTATATCGCTAATGTTAGGGATATGTATGCGAAATCTGATGTAATGCAAATCTTCCTATTTCGTGACGTCATTGCCTTGTCTTCATATCCATAAATAGGGTGATATATATAAGGCCCATAGCGCAAAGGAGGATATCTAGGTGTAGATACCCAACGCCAGTAAAACGCACAATGGATACATCGTGGTAGGAAAAAAGTGGCGTGCTGTTTACGCATTCAAGGAAAGGGATGATATCCTTCAGAATTGGCGGTCACTATGCCACAACTGGAACGACACTTATTTATTCTACATGTGGGTGGCAAGGGAGATAGATGTAAATACTCATAAATCTCATTGTGGACGGGAGTTCTTTGAGGGCTGGTACTGTGGCTACTTATGTGGAGACTCAGGTGCGAGGCGTATTACCCCTTTTCACCCCTATTTGTAATAGTGGAGCCCGAGGGGTAATCTCTATCGAAAAGTCGAGACCCAACTAATATATCGATTTCTGCCATCTTTATCTTGACCGGAGAGTTACAGTCAGCTGACGCGAGCCTCCCCTTGAGTGCGACTATCACCCCCTGTCCCACGCCTACAACTCCCACGCGACACGGCGTGTCTAACGACGTGTCTAAGCATTAGCAGTATGCAAGTTCCGTTTTAAGCCGTATTGTATCCATTTGGCTTCATTCTAAGGAAATACAAATACCTTCCCACCTAAAGAGATGGAACAAGACCTCAGGAGACCTGAGCATAGTTCTAATAGGACTATTGAGTGACTAAACGAGCCAAGTAGTAGAGCAGAAGTATGAGTCAACTTTCTGCATGACAATGGCAATCAACAGCATTCCATCATCTTGACCAACGGCGATTTCAGAAATTACGGTACTGGTGCTACTGCACAATAACAACAAGGATAATAACCCATAGCCTCTTATGTGACGTCAGATTTCAATTAAGACCAGCATGAAAAGAATGTAAATAAAAATAGTCTTGAGTCCTGCATTTTCACGTACCCTGCATTACTTCCATTCTCTCTCAACAACACCTCAATCCTCAAGGCCCACGACGAGAACCCCGCCCTTACACGCCATGTGCGACACCAAGTGAAATGGTTCGTCGTGCGCCGTCTCGCAGAGACATCGATATGTCTCGGGAACCGGCACAAGAACGAGCGGGATGCTTTGATGCATGTTTCGGTTACAGGACCATCCTCGTGCCGTTAAACTGGGAGAAAATTCTCGAATAGGTGTGTCCGTCTCTGTACTGGGGAAACTCGGATGCCCTTGTCGGCGGCACGACATCTAAATGCAGAACCTCTAGCCTCAGGCTCGGCACCCTGCTAGAATCGATGATCGAGTCGTCATCCTGCATAAGTAACAAGTGACGAATAAGAGTTAGCCAACGGGTCTACGCCCTCACTCATCAGGGGTTATACCACGGCAGAAACAGCGACCGATGTGTTCGTCGCACTGCACAGAGCCACCGCTTAAGATAGCGCGAAGGCTTCAATTGAAGTACAGCAGATAACATACCTTTCTGATCTCAAAGTACAGGTCCCTCTCCAACTGGTCTTCGATTGCATCCGGACTCATGCCTCGGAATCTGGAGGCATCGATGACATGCGTCAAAGGGATCTCGTCGGACAAGACGCCGTGCATTGGCATGTTGAGCAATGTCGTACGACCGGCATACCTATCCCCTACATAGAGATTGATGGTGCATGGAAGCTCCAGTTCTGACCGCTCGACCTCTACATTGACTACCCAGTCTCTCGTGGTGTCGACGGTAGCGTGGAAATCCTTGGGGTGGGGTTGTTCGACGCCAGGAGGTATCGGGATACCATAGAGATTATTGACGATCTCGATCACGCGCAGCGAGTTCTGGTACACATCTAGATCCGTGTCTTGGAGCTCTGGGTATGTGTAGCCGAAGTCGCTGATGTTAACGATGCTCCTGCCTGTGTGGAACGTTTGGCCGTCCGCCTGGTAGAAAGGCTTCAACGGACTGTCGGCCGTGATGACCTCTCCTTTTGCAGTTGAGAATAGTCCATTGCTCACATACGCAACTTCCTGGGCCGTGGCGTTATAATGGATAGACTCCCAAATGGCAGCAAGACGATCAAGGTTGCAGTGATGAAATATGCTGGCTAGATCATCAGTATTGGTATAATAGTGCGCAGAGTACAATGGGACTCACAATAGAGGGTCGAATGAAGTTACGGTAAGTGAGGCAAACAAGCCGCCAACGAGGTTATGGACATCGTTGTGCGGGGACTCGAAGCTTTGCCCGCTGGCTGCCACTGAGGCCATCTTGTCGTAGGTATCAGACAAGGAAAAAGCACGGAACTGTTGGAATCAGTACGTCTAAGAGTACAACACGTGTGTGGAGTAAAGCTCACGACTTTCATGGTTATGGATTGTGCCTGCTCCGTTAGCTTTTCATTTACTTCGTCTACCGGGTATGTACTGTTCGCGTTAGGCGACCTCGTCGTTTCATTCGGCCAATTTTCAGAGCCGGGAAATAGACTTTGGTCGAGAGGATAGTCGAGCCACCTGTAACTGTAAAGGGGGTTGCGAATCGTGACGGGCCCCACTGGGGCATTCACAGTGATACTTTGTGTTGTGCAAGAATGGGGGACGCGGGCATCCGCCGCCCAATCCCAGTAAGGAAGCCGGAACTTTTGACTGGCAGAGACATAGTAAGACCCGTTATCACCCTTATTATATTCAGGTGCTAGACGAAGCATCTCGTTCCCGATGAGTTGCTATTCACGGTCAGCTTTTCCTATGTGAGGAGAGGGGCCTCTGAAGCACGTGCCTCAAACAGTGTTATGTATGGACGATGCCAGGGCGTGAACAGCGTTTCCTTCGAGGAATATCAGTATGTATAACATTAATAGAGTACACGAAGAATGGGTTTTGCTTACACCGTGAGGGCAGAACCCGGTGTGCTCGCCACCCGGTACTGCGTCGACGCCATTCCAGGACGCATACGGCTGGCCATGAACGCCTGCGCCATATTAGACTTAACACAAATAGAGAAGGATGTATTGCCGGTACTCACCTGCGACTCCATAATATGAATAATCTTCTGTGGTAGACTGATTCTGGAGTGCTGAAAGAGCAAGAATGAAAAGGTCCCTATCACCGATGAGAGATCTAGTCGGCCTGACACCTGGAGATTAGCATACCAAGTAGGACCGCCTTCGGCCTCGAGGTCGTTTATATTGCGGCGAACAGGCACAGCACCCGTTTGAGAGTCGATTCCCGTCATCAAGCCGGTTACCGGTATGATCCGGCTTCTCGCGAGGTTGGCCGCAGTCCCAAACAAAAATAGCACTTTGGCGACTCGCATGGTGCCGAGTGGACTTGTCAAAGAAAGCAAAGTAATACCAAGTGTGTCGATTGGTGAAGTCTAGAAGAAAATATCAAGATATGCCTTCAATCCAGTTTCATACACGTTAGCTGGCTTACATACTCCCAAGATAAGAATAGCCAAGATATATCAAAAATGCGCTGAGGCAGGTACTTAAATAGCATATGATGGTACTTCCAGAGCGTATGGTTGGTATTATACACAGCTCTATGACTTCTGGATTATCGGTAGATCAGAGGCTAGTTCACATGCAAACAATACACTCTGTCCAACAGAAAGAAGTGGTTCATCAGGTAACCTGCCGGCCATCCGGATTGGTGAGGCTTATTCCTTGACTAGTATTCTATGTCTATGAATATGGATGCAGGGCTTAGAGACAAATGCGTACCCGGGCGATTTGTAGCAATGCCTCCAGTTCTAGCTCACCTAAGAAACACCTAGATGCGTGGCTGTTATTCGATCACCATAAATCCTCACTGATGGTTGTAATACCAGCTAGTGGTTCACCGCAGGGGCTTGTAACAATTTCGTGAGTAGTATGTGACGGTTATGGCGAATGCAAACCGGCCGGGTGTCTCATTAGCCATGTTTTCTTCACCGGACTCTCGCATGACCCGTGCAAGTTACGGTAGTCCAAGCATAATTTCCACATGCTGCCACAACAGCTAGGCAGTTTGTTCTTTGAGTCCACCTGCGGAGACTTCAACAGTGGGTATTCGAAGATTTGTTGTTGGACACGGTAGGGCAAAGCCGGACCCATGGGTGGTTTTCGGCCCGCGCTATGCCACGAAATGCGGTAAAGATTCCTTTCGCCGCCGCCATGATAGTGACACGAGCTCGTGCGCTAAGGGCTATCCAATGAGGCTGTACGACGTTGAGACCATCATCGAGGAGTATGTACTCTGTTTGTAGTGTGTTCCGGTACCGGTCATATACCCAATTGGGCGGTTCCCTGAGGAAGCATATGGTGTTCGGATTGTTACTCTATTGCGCCACAATGTCCCTACAATGCATGAACTGGCAGAGCACAACCTTCGAACCTGTGGTAGGTGAATATGTGATATTTCTAAGCTACGTGGCAATAATCGGCGCAGGGACTTACAATTGATGTCCTTTAAGACATGATGGATGCATCTTAGCCGCCGTGTCACGAGACGTGGGAGCCGGACACTACTGACTCTTCGAGAATCGCTTGGCGTCGCGATCTAAATATGAGACAGCCGGAAGTTAGAAATAAGAAGCCGGGGATTAGTAGTATAGTGAACTGAAGTATGGAAGTTGCACGGGATGATACCACTTTCTTTGGATAGCTGGCAAACGGTATTGGTACCTAGCATGTGTTTGTAAGGTAGGATAGGCATTGCATAAGTGCAAACACAATAACCGCACAGGGATAGTGGCTCCAGTAAGCGAAAGATCGGGATGGACATATCCTTGTACTTCAGAGTTTTTGCTACGATACCGACTACCACATGGTGAGGGTTACTATGTCAAACTAGATCCGTATCTCGTATCTTCGTCGACAAAAACAGTGAGACAGTGAGAGCTATGGAGATAAATGAATGAACAGGATTTCGGAATATTCTCAGGCCAATTCTCGGGGTAGTCGGAGAAGCTAAGACATAGGGAGAACATGGCGACTAAGACACTCTGGTTGGCCATTACCCCACCGCCCGTCGTTGCTATATACATCGATCCATCAAGGGAACTAAAAGGGGAGAAAATTAGAAGCCTGAAACATTTAGAGTATCGATTGTTGGAATTGTGAAATTCTTCTAGCAAACGGTAGGCTGTCCCATGAGACGAAGATATCGATGCATATGGTCTATTTCTGGAGCCGGGTGCATGGGTGGGTAACGCTCTGAAGGAAACATACGAGGAATAAGAAGACGGAAGCCTGGTAATGTGTTGTGGAACGCCACCGAATTAGTATCGGATAGCCACTCAATGATATCACTGGCGACCTCACATCTTATCTTCTCCGAGAGGACTCTTACAGGTATCGTGTCATTAGGTGTGTAGATAAGGCGAGAGCCGATTCTATTTTTGACCCATATTGTCTAACGTTGCTGCCCACACATTCAACGGTGCTTTGCCCTTATTACCTACGCCTTGAAGTTCACCGGGATGCTATGCCTGAGCTCTCCGCCCCCCTGCTGTGCCCTCGGGTATCGGCAGCATGTCACAAGGATTCTTCCAATAACATGAGTTCCTTGTATCCTTCCTTCCATAACTTGCTTTGCTCGGCTGTTGGCCTGGGAAGGGGGTTTCGCGCATACCCACCGTATCCAAAAAATGATTCGAGGCCTGCCTTGACACCGACCACGCCCCCCTGGATCGCAGTCCAGTCGCCATGCGAGACGATATCCTGTAGCTCCGCTGCCTCATCTAGCCTACCGGCTCCATATGCTTCGATGGTCTTGACGCATGCCTTTGGTGCTAGGTTTCCGAGACCGGCAAGTATACCATGGCCTCCTGCTACCAGTGACTGAACGGAGAAGTCTGCTGACCCAGCGAGGACGAGGAACTCAGGTTTTCTCGGGTCATGGTTCTTCGTCAGCTTCCGCGTAGCGGCAACCACGCGGTTCAACTTTCCTGTATTACCGCAGGTAAGTTTCACCCCGACAATCTTTGGGTGGCGGGCAAGCTTCAGAATTACGTCAGAGGACAGATCCATGCCGTTCACTGCCCCCGGGTAATTATATATAATGAGCGGTATAGGGGATGCATCTGCGACCGCAGTAAAGTACTGTGCGATGGTTTCAGATGAGGGAGCAAACAAGCCGGCATAGTATGATGGGGGCAAGACCAGGGCGTAGTCCCCACCGGACTCCCACGCCTCACGGCAATATTCGATTGTCTCACGCGTGCTCTGTGCACCGCAACCGACGATGATAGGCATGTGGGAGAAGCCAGCTTCGTTTAACGCCTTCCTGGTTGTGAATGTGATCAGCTGGCGCTCGGAGTGAGAAAGGTGGACAGCTTCGCCGTTGGAGCCTTGGGTGGCCAGTCCTGTTACCCCGGCTCGTGCCAGTCGCACCGCATGGTGAGCGATGGCACGAGTATCAACGTCCTCTGTGTTCTCGACGAAGAAGGCCATCGTCGGGACGTAGACGCCGGGCACCAATGGCCGAGTCATATGAAAGTGGTCTTCTACAGAAGATGTATCGGAGGATTTACTGAGAGGCGATTGGGATTTATCAGAAGTCAGGACAGACCCGCCCGGGTGGAAGGACATCTTTGGGAAGTCATGAGTGAAGCTCTCAGCCGGAGACGGGACATCTATGTGAGGTGTCATGATGGTGCTGCTCATGGAGGACTTGAGTGGTGATAGCCGAACTTGGAGGGTCGATGCTTCCACCAAGATCGAGCGTGGCTATATAGGGATGGGAGATGGCTATTTATAGGGCGGAGGGGTTGAACTGGGTCGCGTCAAAATCGATGGGAATGACTATAAGAGGGAATGGAGTGTAAAAGGGAAGGACTAACATGTTACTTTAGATAGAGGAAGGACAAAGCGAGAGCCCGGATTTTGGCTGGCCCACCGCTCGGAAAGATCCTCAAGTGATGAGACTTTCCTTCTGTCTCCGTCAATGTTAGTGGGCGACCCGCGTTCTCATATTTACTCGACATCGTTTCGAGGGTTCCATCCTAGTATATTAAAGCCACTCTTAAGCCGATCTCTAGTCAGCACTTGTATGTTCCCGCGAATGCCCAGGAGCCGGGTATGGAGAACAGGGATCGTACTACTTCATGAATGAGGTAATTGACATGCTCTCTGCGCTTGGATTGTCTCACAAGCAATGTAAGACTACCTAGGACCAAGTGCTTTCGATGAGGGGAGAAGTGGTCCAATTCGAACAGCTACTACCTACCGGGGGCGGGCGGACGTGGGGGTTCAGGGCCAGCCTTGGACGTACAGGAATAAATATGCCGTTACAAAGTACTTCACACGGGCCATGCCTGTTTACGAAAATATGTAGTGGTCTGAGGAAAGAAAGGTTCCAGGTCGGCTGATAATTGCAGAGGCGAGACTCGCGGTTGAGCACCCTCTAACTAGCAGTTACCCTAAGTAGCTCTGTATTCCCGTGTTAAGTAGCACGTTGCATTGCCCGGTAAACCTCTCAAATATCGGGGTGATAAGGCAAGGAGATTGGCCAGGTATAACGGCCTTATGTATACCCAATATCGAAATGGGTCGAGCGTGGGTGCGCACACGAGCCAACAGTACGCAGCTAGGCACACGACAGAGTAGGTCAGGCTCGTCATCACGGCCGGTGACGGAAACTAAGGTAGGGATGCATCCAATAGTACATTGGTAAGAGTTAAGTGTGTACTTGCACTTGTCCAGGAAGAGTTAAGTCAGCTCATGAAATCTGTCACATGTGAGGATATTAGCCAACCTAAGGGGTTGACACCGTCAGACACATGTAGACCTTATGGTTAGCACGTTTTCGGCAATCTCAGGCTACTCTCAGGCACGGCAAGAACACTAGTAGTTATGACGAAAGCAACGTGGAGGGTTTGATCTAGCCCTGACTGGGCGTTTTACAGGCTGACCCCAGCGATCAGCTGGGTAGGAACTGCTACTAACGAGCTATGTTATGCCTGTAAGTCTACCATGGAATTCAGGTTCAGCTCTACCCCTGTTCTAGTCCAGATGGCGGTCAATGTTTCAGTCCTCTATCTCTGGCTGACCACCCATCTGTTCGGATACCTATCTTGGCCCATGCACTATGTAGCTCACTCCTCCCCGGCATCCACCACGGGAGACTGGAGGAAGCATAGTCTATTGTTGATTAAACGATTCCACCTGCAAAACCTTAGCCCCTCCCCTTTGCTCTACCATGTAGCCTAATATGAGTAACTCTAGATCAAGTTACATGATCGCGTCCTAGACCAACAGGTTCAATGTCCCTAATTGTTGTCTATTGTTCGAGGGACCGCCCAGCTGTGTCCGTTGCGAGGGGCGCTACCGAAGGTCCGGGACGAGGCTGGCAAGTGGCGGCGCCAGATATCACCGGGTATGTCACGGTATGGACAAGCTACGTACGTCACGAGCCGAGCGAGCCGAATCGCCAGCTGAAATCAGGCAAGCCATTCTATCCTGGGCAGTCGACGTTGGCGCCCGTGGGACAGCCTGTCGATATAACTTGAGCAGATATGACCGATGGCTGATTTTATGACCTCTCATTCGCACTGGAATGGGAAGCCACAGGGACAACCCCCTACTCGATCAGCGAAGATGTGTCTTTCGATTGGTGTAGATGCGGTAGCTAGGATCACCAGCAGAAGACCGAACCTATCAAAGACGAGTCAATGCAATGATAATAATAGGGTTCGAGACAGGAATGGTAGGCAGGGACTAGACAGGCGGATTCCTGCAGAACCCCTAGCATTAGGGCACCCGCCGATATGGTGTGGACCGCGTGGTTTGCGTGGGGGCAAAGGGTTGTTCGAGAAGGGTCGGCTTGGGACATGCCTTTCCGAGGTGCCTGGATAGGCTGTTTTTATGTGTACGCTGCTGATGGACCAGGTTGAATAATTGGAAGTACTGTGGAATATGAGTATAATGCGCAACTATGCACATACGTACATGTGGGTGTTCCGGGGGTGGGGGGTCCCGCCGGGGACGGGAGCGCGGAGTTCTTGATTTCAGCGATGTGCCGTGCCTATCTGACCGCCACTCGGATCGGGATTCATCGGTGCATGGTGAAAAGCCCCAAAGGCACCCGTAAGACTAGAATCCCAAGCCGGGCGGGAGGAATACTGCATCGATATCGGTTATCCCACCTGCCAAATGTCAGCGTTGAAGTGAGGAGACGGGAAACCTGTCGACCTGCGGGGTATTATACGGGGTAAGCAAGGGGTACTACTATCTTCATGCTGGATTGCTATTTACGGCAAGGTTAAAATCGCATCACGGGGGTTGTGGTTGATTTTGGATAATATTAAATTATCTAGTGTTGCGCCCTCTTGTAACTTCTCCGGAGTTAATAGTTCTGAAGATACTCGGTGGTAATGCTTTCATAAGAGCCTATGCTGTCGATCGCTGCATCAGGATCTACAACGTGTAGTGCGCAGTATTGAGGTACTACTCGGGCGTGCCAACCCCCTTTGGTAACCATTACCTCGTGTGACCACATTCAGGATTGGTGCCTGATCGTCAAAGCCAAATTGAGGGACGTGGTATAGATGGAAATTGCCACGAAGTCGTTGCCGTTCTCGCACGGGTGCATGCTCATGCCTAGAGAGACTTCAAGATTCAGTTGTGATGTACTGAGTACCCCTGGATTGCGGCCCTCTACACTTATATTAGAGTGTTACTATAGTCCGGAAGCGGACTAGTAATATGTATATATAGACGGGACGATATAGGAGAGTGGGAGACTGGGCTTCGAAGACGACCTGATTAGCTCGGAAGTAGATCCGACGGTTAGCGTATAGAGGGTATACAGTTCGCCCGGATCAAAAATACCACTTACCTAGCCTGATATCTGGCTGTCTGACTTCCCTCATGGATCAGTCCATACCGTCTATTGTATATGATCGTGTGATAGCGGCGAATGTTGCATTGAAATGAGTCATTCCTCTACATATAAGCACAACGTCGTTTGGCAAGTAAGTGCATGAGACGACTGTACAAGGTCTTTTTGCCTTTGTAATTCAGGTGGGAAAGATAAATATCTGACGTATCGCAACCAGCCGAAAGATCGGAAATAGACGCTGATATGCCATTGCACTCTATCTAGTTCGGGTACGCTTGTTACGGCAATATACACTCTGAAGACGGCTATTCCTAGCAAATATTCGGGTAGCACTCCACCGGCTTCCTGCACCGTGAAGCCCTTGTATAGAGGCAGCCACCTCGAGCAACCTATAATGGGCTGATGACAAGGGAAATAAAATAGTCCTATGCACATCATACCAATTCCCGTTTCATGCACACTCTTCCGCATGGCGCAGAGCTATGTACTTACTTACCTTGTATCCTCGGCTTCTCCGTTACCCAAAAGGAACAGGTAGATCGCTGCATGTCCATAAACTCCTGCTACATCGGACATGGAGACACAGTGAATGAGGGGACAGCCGTGCTGGTCATCCGACCTCGACTAGGGTTGGCCCTGACCCTGACAAATCGTTTTACGGCGCCTATGCAGTACTAAGGGCAAGCAAATATCCCATACCACGTGGGCACTCTCTCTTTGCATGGCATGGCATGGGCTCTGACATGCGTATGCAGATGTAGCCGGGCAGACGGCCAGGGTAGGGAGACAGGGTGTCTAATCTAGAAAGTGATTCCCAAAATGTTCCAAGGACTTATAGACCTTGAAAGTGCCCCCCGCATTTCACCATTACCTGGTTGGGACTGGTCTCCCTTCGAAGAGTGGTGCTGACACGTGCATAGTCAGGCCCCTAAAGCTGCAACCCCTTTTCTTACTAGTCGTTGGGGGTCAGTATTCCGTACGCAGCATCGACAACTCGTCGGGCTATGGTCTTGCAGTGGGTTTGCTTGCTATTTATTGCGTAAGTGCTAGATACGCACAGAAATCAATCCAAGAAGTGCATCCGGATTACAGGTCTTCTCGGTGGATCGGCTGACGTTGGCGACAGGATTGAGGAGCCCGCGATGTCATCTATTGGTCTTGCTCGCAACTGCCAAGAACTCAAGAAGGCTGCTTTGACCTCAATGAGCCATTGCGACTGGCGAGAAATGTCCGGAATCTCATACATGCGCAGGAGTCTCCGGTTGCTCTCGCTCCTCGAAGGGCTGATTGGTAGAAGTCCGAGGGCAGGGAGCTCATGCAATGATCCTCTGGCGGCGGTGTAGGTATGATACCTAGAGCGAAAACCTTTCGATGTTTCCGCTTCAACGGATGGCGGTGACAGAGGCGTCATGCGCGAGTGCAGCTCTTCAGCTCTCTAGTCCAATTGTAAATTGAGCGGGGGCGAGCGATGGTCTGGTTAAGGAACGTTTGGCTCGGCTGCTGTTACCCTTCTTTACGCCCGCTCCAGTTGCATTTGGGCTGCCTCTGCAGGTTGGGCTTTCACACAAAGAGCTGGAAGGCTGCGATGGGCGTTCTCGGACACACTATGATAACGCATGCAACGCATTGCTGTGGGCTGTCTGGTCGAGCAGAGCCGCAGTCTTGATCACCTGTTCTCCCCTAAGGAGACGTGTCATTGGCTATTGGATCGAATACTGGTCTTGCCACTGATCCTGGTGCATTTGCAGCTCTGCAATGCCCTTGTGAAATGGCCACTGACTTGGTGTTCGAACACATCGGCCAATGGACGGCTTCACCCCTTCATGAGCGTGGGAGTAGTTCTTGATCGAGAAGATATAGCCACCGACTTAGGTACTTAGGAATGATATGTCATCTCCTACTTGGAGATCACTGAAAGTCTAAGTCGTAAAGATGCTATCATAATGATCACTTTCTACCTAGTCGAGGGGAAGGGGGTATTGCTCTTCTCGGATTTTGACGCCAATAATAATGAGTTCTGGGTAGTTAAGCCCCGTCGATCAACTATACTTACTGAAACCCCAGTTAGGATGAAGCGTCACTCGGGGGAAGAAAGGGCTGCTTATGACTGGCAGCTAGTAGAGTGATGTGAAAGCTTCTCAATCCTCTACAACAGTTCATCACACGTCACCATTGCTTGCTTGCACATGCGCTTTAGGTGAGTCGAAGGGTGATATTCGGCTCAAATATTCAGGTTCCGATGTCCTCGACTTTTTGCGTGGCATCCGATTAAGAAATAGAACCATCTGCTCATTGTCCATATATCTAGGTTATTACTGCTAAGTACACATGTGAATATCCAAAACGCGCCCGTTACTTGTCTTCTTGACTTCAGCTTCAGCATGTTGACAGTAACAGTTGACTTAGTGTTTTTGGTTTAAGTCTTCACACACAGTACATAGCGCGCGTTTGGGCCGCGTCTCCAGGGGTTAACCTCGCTACTGCTATGACGTATTGAAAACCCACGTAACTAGTTAAATAGTGTCCTAATTTCATTACTTCGTGATCTTGATTTTCTGCACCAATTTCATGTTTCGGACACTTAATTCATAGATATCTTATCAGCGCGTCGTGTCATTTGATTGTTGACCCGTAAGTCCCGTCTTTGCACAAACATCCGGATACTAATTGTGAAGTCGCCTTTCGATCATATTCCGTGGAAGTTTCAAGTCCAGGTTAGGTTACAATTGTACACTCGAAAATAGTAATATTTCGTATATTCGCCAAATCAATATTTCCGTCTCTTACTATGCCACCGAAGCGCTCACTTGCAGACGCGGACCCTGGCGCACGTTCGGGTCCCGCTAAGGGTGGAAAGCAAAGCAAGAAGACAGCTGAACCGGAAGAAAATGCCAACGCTGGCGACTCAAGTGGTTGGGAAGATGTAGACAGCAACGATGACTCGGATGAGCTGCCTCCGTACGAATATTATTGCCGCCCTCGTCCATTCTTCGACTTTGAGAGGGAGAACGATGAAAAAGATGAGGACGAGCAACTTGATGAGGATGATCTCATAGACCAGTATAATGAAAGCCTAGGCCCTGAGAAGAACATCGCTAAGATGCCCGCCGCTAAACACCCTGAGCACACGTGGGTCTTGATGTGGAAGGCTTGGAAGAAGTTCTGTGAGCTCAAGCGACACGCTTCCTACACCGACCCCGACGCGTTCGGCATGTATATCTATAATGACTTCCATGGGTACGGACTACAGGAACTGGTCCAGAACACGGTATGTGAAACATCACCTCGCTCTATAATACTTCCTGCTCAGCGACTGTCTTGCTGTATGTCACGCTAAACATACATAGCTTCTCGCCTTCGACAAGGAATTCAACAAGAAAACCCGTGACGATGACCGTCTGAATGAGATGTGGTCCATTTCCTCCAGCATGGTTCATTGGCTTCTAGAAGAGGAATTGAGCGCTTGGTTCAGTGAGTATTCCCGAGGAGCCTGCTCTGCCAATACTACAGTTTATTGATTATCATAGTGATGGACGATGGGGACCTCTTCATTGAGACGATGGGGCTGATTGGGCTCTCGTTCGTTACAATGCTCAACGAACTCGACCGGGCTGATCTGCTAAAGGCAGATTCCCGAATCAAGGATTTGGGCCTGGTAATGGCTTGCTACATCCGCTGGTCAGATTCGTGGAAGGACTTTGCCCCTGACGAGGATGAGGATGAGATGGACTGGCCGAAGGAAGTAGTCGCATATGCAAAGAAGGCCGGGATCGACCTTGAGAATGTCGGCGTCTACGGCGTCAAGGATAGGCTTACTGAGATCGGGACGGTCGAACCACTCGAAGGCGACGCGAAAGCTGACAGGTGGGGATGGAAGAAGAAGGTCAGTTTTACACCTACCCACAGCTCCTAAACCACTTACATGACCGTTGTACTTACATGACTTGCTGCAGTTCACCGCGTTCAAGAAGTCCAATGGGATCACCGTGGGGCAGAGGTATAACATCCTTCTGATGTCTCGTAGAGAACGCGCTGCCCATGCCTTCGACAAGAAGGACCCTCTCAAGCACATCCCCGAGAAAGAATTGAAGAAAGGGAATCTTAGTAAGTGGTTTTTTCGTATTTGCACACTTTGATAACATAGCATTCTGGCTACCCAAATCTTCCAGCCGTTCTTGATGCTGAGTTTCAATTTGGTCCCGTACGTTTTGGCTTGTAAACTAGTTCATGCTAACTGGCACAGTGATGGTGCTGGAGTGAAAATAGGGAGCTTCACTAGGTTCTGCGCGCCCTATATCACTTGTGTAGAGTGGCTTCTTTCAAGATGCGCTTGGCAAGCTATATTGGTATGGCAGGATGTACAGGTACTCGGCCTACCATCATTGAGTAGAGCAGCTCTTCCTCTATGTTACGAAATTTAGTGCAATGGAATTCAATTCGTCGAATCTGTCTGCTCTGTCATGGCCGATGAAAGTTCTCGAATTACGGATTGACTATCGACCTCCCCTCGACCAATTATTATAACTGATGATTGTCTGCAGACTGAAGTTTCATCTTAAGAATTAGGTAGGTGTTGAAACAATCCATGTATTCCACAGTGGGTCTAGAGTCCGCAGAAACTAGGTTGACGATTCCACCAACCATCGTAGACCCGGCGCTTCGTTTCTTAGATTACTCAAAAGGGACGTTCCGTTCCGTAAACAGATGGCATCCACAACCTCTCGCCTGATCGAAACACACCGGGGGTGATTAACTTCCAATAGAATTGCGAAGGCATAAACTTTCGCGTGCCTATGTGTTCACTGACGTGACTTGGCCTCGTGCTGAATTTCTCCGGATGGCGCGAAGTACTGCTTGAACAAGAAGCTGCCAAGAAAATGCAATCAACTGCAGGCTTCTAAGGGAGATGAAGGGTAGTGGTGGGCGTGTCAGGGTCCGTTGAGGTGACCCGAAAAGCTATACGCACGAGGCCAATCTCACGATCGAGCAGAAAGCGGGCGTGTATAATAAGCCTGCTCCCATTGTCTGTAATTTCTACGGGACATATCACTCATTCAACCTCCATTTTTCAGTACACCCTGAGACCAGAACCGACCTGGTATCCCTTATCTGGTTTAATAATCAATCAGGGCGCATACCACCCCGTCCAACATGAAGGCCGTCACGACACTCCTCGCAGGTGCTGGCCTCGTTGCCGCCCATGGATATATCGACAATGGCACCATCGGTGGCGAATTCTACGAGTTCTATCAGGTGTGTATGGCTATACAGGCATCGACCGGCATAGATATGATTCCAATATATCACTAACAAGCATGATGTAGATCAACTCGGATCCATGGACCGAGCCCAAGGTACGCTAGATAAGCATTTTAGCCTGGTTTGATCGCCATAGGCATGCAAAAAAGCTACGTCGTGTGAGCCTAAATAAACGACTAGTATGGCTGATTACCACATGCGTTGGCCCTACAGCCCGAGCGCATTTCTCGTCCTGTCCAAGGTAATGGGCCAGTACAGGACGTAACGCTAGCCGATCTGCAGTGCGGCGGATACACTGAGGGTGGAGTCGTGGGTTCGGAGCCGGCGAAGCTACACGCTACGGCGGCGGCCGGGTCGACCAATTCTCTTCACTGGACGTTATGGCCCGACACACATGTGGGTCCAGTGATCACGTATATGGCGCGGTGTCCCGACTCCGGCTGCCAGGACTATATGCCAGAAAGTGAGGCAGTGTGGTTTAAGATTCAAGAGGAGGGACGGGAGGGGACGAGCAACGTGTGGGGTGACCAGGTGCTTAAGACTGCGCCCAACGACGGCTATAAGTACACGATCCCGAGCTGTTTGAAACCGGGTTACTATATCGTGCGTAACGAGATCATAGCCTTGCATGCGGCGTGGGAGTACCCTGGGGCGCAATTTTACCCCGGCTGCCATCAGATCGAGGTCACTGGGTCTGGTTCCACCGTTCCCTCCTCTAACCTCGTCTCCTTCCCTGGTGCCTACAAGCCCACCGACCCGGGTATTGTCTACGACGCATACAAGGCGCAGCCCTATACTATCCCCGGCCCGCCGGTGTTCAAGTGCTAAATATGGGAATTGCATGGAAGTCTCGCTAGCGCAAGGGCGCCTAGTTGGGGCCTTTGGTTATTGGATACAGTTTCTGGATTCATTTTCAATAAGTAAAGGGATGCAGATTAAAAAAAAAGTCTTTCCGTGAAAGAGGTTACATCCCTTTTGTCCTGGGAGGCGATAGCGTAGCCAATGCTTCTTCACGGTTCGAATTAATACCGTACCTACCAATGGTCAAGGTATCGTCATTCACGCCGTAGTGCACGCCACTACCTATCGCCTTGGAGAATAGTATGCGGGCATTATAGATAAGAATGTCCACGTATCTCTGGTTCTATTTGATTTGGTAGATATCCCGTTGATTTATAGATGAACTGTGCCCACGGTATCCTATCATGGAATGCGCCACAAGTATAGGCTGGAGTGGTGGATCTGCGGCGGGGCCCATGCGACGCCGGCAACCGCACCGGTTCTTGGGTTATTGGAGAATAAGATACTCCGATTTGGCGGGGAAGATGTTACGTGCCTATTCGTGAGCGATAACGGAGTAACACCTTACTTTACTATAAGAGGCCTACCACATAAGGGGTCTATGTTTACGGCCCAACGATTTGGGCCAGAAATTGAATGGTCGCCGGTGGGCGCTGGAAAATTCGTATTGCGAAAGACGATGAGAAGAGTATCGTCAATGCAGACCGGCCCCGGCCGTCCATGGCCATCGTTGGTATCCTCAGTGATTGGTGCAACTGCTTTATGGATAGCAGGAGCCTCAGGTCTACACGAGGCCTTCGATGCACGAGAGGCTACTGTCGAGGGCGTACACAACTCCCTCTTCACGGGCCTAGCCACCTGCCGTGAGGTGGTCTCTTCGTTCATATCGCGCATTGAAGAGTTCAACCCGACAATAAATGCGATCATCAGTCTTAACCCAGAAGCTCTTGATATCGCGGATAGGCTCGATCAGGATATCGCTGCCGGAAACACTACCGGGAAACTTTTCTGTATCCCCGTGCTGCTCAAGGACAACTATGACGCCACTCCCATGAACACCACCGGCTCGTCCCTTGCGCTGGCTGGTAATAAGCCGGCTGTGGATGGGCCGGTAGTTGCCGCGATGAAGAGGGAGGGCGCTATCATTCTTGGTAAGGTGAATTTACACGAGATGGCTCTCGAGGGGCTCTCTGTATCTTCTCTAGGTGGGCAGACTCTCAACCCCTACGACCAGACGCGGACTCCCGGAGGCAGCAGCGGCGGAACCGGTGCGGCGATCGCGGCGAGCTTCGCGGTTTTCGGCACGGGTACGGACACCGTAAACAGCCTCCGGAGCCCGGCAAGCGCGAACAGTCTCGTTAGCTTGCGGCCGTCGCGCGGCCTCATCTCGCGAGCCGGTGTCATTCCCGTCTCCTACACGCAGGACACGATCGGTCCTATTGCGAGGAACGTTAAAGACCTCGCTGTCGCCCTGAGCGTCATGGCGAGCGTCGGGTTCGATGCGGCCGACAACGCGACCGCAGCAGCCCCTCATGAGGCTGCAGGCAAGGATTATTCTTCCGACCTGTATGGGGGAAGCCTCAGCGGCCTCAGGCTAGGCGCTTTGGACGGTTTCTGGAACCACACGGCCTCCGGCGAGACGACGCCCGTCAACGATATTATGGACGATATGATACAGTTCCTGAGGGCAGAGGGTGCCGAGATAGTTAACATCACCGAACCCATCTATAATGCGCTTGAGATCTCTGCCACGATGGACGTGCAGCAGTTCGAGTATCGCGAAATGCTTGACAGTTACCTCACCGATGCCGGCCCGGAAGGAATGGCGCCGGCTGGCTTTGCCGATGTGTACGCAGGCGGAAATTTTCTCGTAATCCCGGCACAGTACGGTTACATTAACAATGCCTCGGTCTCCTCGACAGGCAACGAGTCTTACGCAGCTCGCCAGCTTGGCATAGGAAAGCTCACGAATGCACTATTCTCGACGTTCTCAACTCATTCGCTAGACGCCGTCATCTACCCAGAGCAGAAGAACCTAGTGGTGCGGCTCGGCGCGGCGTCGCAAAGTGGTCGCAACGGCATCCTTGCTGCGCTAACCGGGGTGCCTGTAGTCACGGTTCCAGCCGGGTTCTCGCCACCTTCAGAGGATGCGCCGGCCGGCGTGCCCATCGGGATGGAGATACTGGGACTGCCCTTCACCGAGGCACGGCTCCTCAACATAGCTTCGCATGTCACGCGGCTTCGACCAGTGCGCAGGATGCCGGTTTTCGCGAACATATCCGTGGAGGGCAGGGATTACGCCGAGGTGCCGCTAGTGAAGCCCGACAACGGCAACATCCCGGAAGCTTATCCCATTGGTGTCTTATCTTGAGGGGAGGGAGTCCCGATGAGAACCGACAATCCCCCCCCACCCCCCCAACATACACACACATACACACGCATACAATATTTTGTGCGCTCCGCTCCTCCGGTACAAGGCAGCTTTTACGTATGCGTAAATTCAGGCTCGGTATATCTTAGTCTTTCTCTACCCTAATTTTTTATCGCCTGTCATAATCTTTTATGATAATCGGTGACTCTATTTGGTTACACATGGCTATGCGGGCGAGAACGGCATGTAAGATGACTTAATGGTGTGTCTGTGATTACTCATATTAAACCTGGTAATACCTATAGGAAGATGGTGGTGGTGGGCCGATAACAGTTGAAGCGGTCATTGTTCTTCAAATAGGACATGCAGGACTAGCGGTAGGGCGGACTTGGGGACAAGGTGTGCAATGGAACGATCTCGATCTCCTAGGCAACTCCCAGCACAATTATGGAGAGGAATGACGCCGCCTGCTGCCACTTGCACAAGCGCTGGGTTGCAGTGGGGTGGGGTTTGCAGCTGATTCCTCGAGAAGAAGAAAGTTCACTTTTCCCTCGCGGCCGCGGGCCTCTCTGCCTTGCTCTGTTCGCTCGAAGGCCACTGGAAGTTTTCTAGACCGTGAATGCGGGCGGTAATTCTGGGGAAGGGATGTGCCGCTATTCCCATCCCCGGCCTCACCCGTGGTATGATGCCCTCGGCGGTCCGCACCATAAGATGCATGCGCGCTGTGTTCCACAGCAGGACCGCCGACTCGGGAGGCCTAACGACAAGAAGTATTTTTCTCTCTTGTATATCTACTTCCCCCGAAAACCCTTCTTCCCTCCTCTCACCTGTTCACCGTAGGATAGTTGCGCTGTTACTAGACAGTGCCTTTCTTTACGACGAATGATTTTCTGGAATTAGGCCCTCCCCATCCGTTCCCCCAAGGCAGTACACGACGCCTTCTTCTTCTCTTCTTGATATTTACGCTGAATTATGGTTGATTGACCGCCATCGACAAGGAAAGCCGGATATCACCGCTGTTACTAGACAGCTCAGGGTCAGCTTCTACCCTCGGACATCCAGGCCATCATCCTTCACCGCTGAGGAGTTAGGGAGACACAACACGGAAACGACAACGGCTCGTTTCCAATCGTCGTGCGAAAGCAGCACATAGTGTCATGACCTTCCCATATTACATAGCCTTGCTCAGCACTCGTTCAGCAACTACACGTCTCCATGTTATCACCATAACGAATCATTATTAATTCTACACAATCATAATTAAAAGACAACACAGCCGCAAAGCTACCCATCCAGCTAGCTAGCCTCTCGCGGCGTCCCTGAGGTGTCAACAGCCCGTCGAGCGGTGGGGTGGGACAGATGTGTAAGGAGCTCTACCAGCGCTGGCAGGGATGCAACTGCTGGGGGTTTCTGGGGCCGCAGACGTGCCCGGAGCTGTTCAAGACATGTCGGGGGCCCCGGGGAGAAAGGGACAAGAACGTTGTCCGCTGGAACGATGGAATGTGTAATGAGTGCTGGGATCGCTTGATGATCGAGGCAAAGGAGATGGCGGAGGCGGAGGCAGCGGCCGCGGCGTCGGTCTCGTCCCATAGCCAGTCTAACAGCAGTTGATGACGGCCTGCCATGGGAGTATGTCAGGGAGTCGACCGCCAGGCGCGGCATCAGGAATCTGGCACAGAGACGTATATACATACTTCCGCGGCCTCTTCAAGGGTCGATCGGAAACGAGGACGGGAAGTCTCACCTCTTTGGGATTCCGTTTGATCAGGATTCAAGTTTACATCGTCGTTACTATATGTTTTCAAGTCTTAAACGGGACAAGTATCTGTCGCTTAACTAGATCAGTGTAATTTTAGTGCCTGGCCTAAACAGGATGCTACCACTGCAGTCGGCCGTCTCCGTGATGCTGTGCTAATGCAATGTTGTCAGTGGCATTATTACCCATCATCGACTGGACAATTCGATCAACTTAAGCATATCGGCCCGGGAGAGTCCCTGCGAAAGCGATCTAGAAATAATCCAGTTCAATCTAGTGAATTGGACATGACATCATCTAAGGATGGAAGGCTCTGCTAGACCTCATCCTAGAGAGCGCATTCATCTATGGAGTAGGGCGAATGAATGTGTTAGGACCATACATGCCAGAGCCGACACCAGCGTCCACGCCAAACAGAAAACATCAAATCGAAACGCAATGCCACCGACTCCGAACTTCGTACCTGAAGCGAAGATGCCCCATACCTCGAACAGTGTATAAAGAAAGACTGAAAAAGAACCATGAAAATAACCGGGATAGCACCGAGGACGGAAAGCAAATCCTACCCAGAAACATCCGACTTGGTTTAGGTAAACGTGAATCGACCAAGGAAAGAAAACAAATACCTAGGAGAAAAAGCAGGTTTTGCCTCCGTCTTGCCCAGATGGTGGTTAGGAGCGAAACCACTGTATAGACCGACTGTCCTGGGAACAGTGATTTACTTCCGCGGACCAAATGGAGCGGCGAGGTACACTGTTACCCCAACCCTGACTTGTGTGGGTATAGGTATGCGAATGGTGTTCGAGTACTCCCCGGCAGCCTTAAGAGATAGCCGTAAACGTTGGGAAATCATCAAGGAGACTGGGAAACGGTAGGGCGAGTACGATGAATGAGGCGTGCAGGGATAAAGTGTGCGTGTGTGTGTGTGTTCTCCTCAACCCCTCCTTTTTTTGGGAATTCGTCCCCCCAGCCCCTTGTTTTTTCTTTTAAATTGTTAAAGAAGAATGGCAAGACCAAAGCAATTGCAAAACGGACCAGCGACGAAGCCAACACCGTATGAAAAAACGAGCAGATACCAAATCTCAGGCCTCTTCCTTCAACGTGATTTTCCTCCGCTTCCTTCTCTGGCACTCATCATTGATATGCTGCACATGCTCCTCCAGGGTGTCCCGGGAATCACCACAGGTACCGCATCTATAGTCGTAAACAGCCGGCCTTTTGCACGTCTTGATGTGCCGAATGTAGTTGTCAGAGCGACTACTTGTGTGCCCACAACCGCATTGATAGTCCTCCGGGATGAAGGTGCCGTTGTGTGGACTTTGCTGTCGTTTCATATACTCGACACGATGTTGGCCGCTCATATGATGCCTGGTTTGGTCCCGCTTAGAATCAAAACTCCTGCTTATACATCCAAATTTACATGAGAACTTTCTAGCCTGCCCTTGGATAGTTTGATTGTTGATGATGTAGTCAGGTTGTTCAGGGTGTGCGGTAGGTGGAGCGGGAGAGTGCTGGTAGACTGGCGTAGACGGAATCGGGACTTGTTCAATAGGAGACGGCAATCGGAGCTCGGCGCTGGAAGATTCGCGAGCAGTTGGCAAATGGGAAGGGAATCTATCCGAGGCAGATAGGGGGGAAAGAGCACAAGGGTGTGGGCCTGAGTGCGTTGTAGGTGTTGATGTCTGTGTCATAGGTGATTCGTCGACGTGCGAAGAAAAGGACGAGATAGTTTCTTGGCCGAGGTTGGGCGACATGGTCCCCAGGAGGGACGTCAATGAGATGCTTGAAGGGGCTACGCATTGCTGCTCCCAGGGACTGAGATAGCGGCGAAAGTGGTCGTTGGCGTAGCAGTCCTCACTGATGTAGGCCCCGATAGGGGGAGGGTCCCAAGCCTCGCTGGGTCGTCGTTCATGTATACCATCATATCCATTGGATTCGCTACATGGGTCATATATCCCGAGATCCTCGGTATTGTCAAATATACAGGTTAAAGAATGGCAGCTTGAGTGAATGGGGGCAGCGCGGGCTCAAAGTCCCGCACGTGCCCCACGCCCGGCTTTAGGACTATAGCCTGTTATGAAACTCTGGTTGGAGTGTCTGTCAGTTAGGTGATTCTTGAAGTATTTGAGAATGCTAGGGTCAAGCCTACCTCAGAAGCCAGATATCTGGCCAGAAACAATCTATAGCTAATTAAGACCCAGCGTCTACTGGTGACTGGATGTGACTGCCAGAACATTCTGTTCCCGAAGGATTGGTCGGTAGCATCTCTAGATTTTATAGCCGTCCACATGTAGTACCTGCGCATAGCAGTGACAGTGCCCTCCTGTTGGGAAAAAAAGTAGTGTGACACGGCAGAAGCTCCATACGCATGTGACATTCTGTAACGGCTCTGCCTACGTGGGTGGGCATGCACCGCCCAGGAAAACCAGGGGAAAATCAGGAGAGCGCGAGGGCCTCGATTGACAAGCCTATTGTGTTATTGGCCGGAGCATTCGATGTTTGCTCTCGACAACAAGCCACAATGCTAGGCGCCCTCACTTCGTGGGGTTTGGCCAAAAATTGTGTAGCGATGGAAGTAATAGCATCTCCTTTTGAATACTTCTAATGCTACGCTGTTACGTGGTTGGCGCATAGATAAACTGGGGCGCCAGGCCATTCGACAGGGAACTGAACGACAGACCAATCAGTGTGTTGAGGATAATAACGAGGCATCTCGCGAGGCCACTTGTGTGTGCTGCCTGATGTATCGGGATATACTTGAGGCCATGGAAGTTGATATTCCAAAATAATTGCTTCCAAGGCGTACTTTCTCAGGGGCCCTCTATGTCCTCAGTGGAATTTCCGGTCAATTGAAAAACTTTCCATGAGGATAGAATAAGGCTTTCGATTAAGAGCACCTACAGAACACTGGCGGCAACATGACTAGGTCGTGCTGCTATAGGAAGTGCTCAGAGTTGAAGTTCGCAAATTCCCAGATCAGATTACATGCATGGCCAGCGTGCTCCCGGAGTGTTCTCGGAATGAGGCAGTGCTTCCATACTATTGTCAACCCATGAGTGCTATGGCGGAGGGTGTTTGGGCTTCCCCCCTATTCCACAAGTCGCCCATGGACGACACTCTCAACATGCCTTACCACTGAAGACACACGTAGTCTTCAATTGGACAATGTTACGAACAGTCATGAAGATGGATGTGCGATAACTTGGAAAACCCGTGTGCATACATGGGAATGAGTGTATCACCGTGTGTGTGGAAGCCTTTTTGAACACAAGATGATGAGCACAGATGAGGGTGGCAGGGTGAGGTGAGTAGGTAACGGTGCAAGTGGATGCCCAGGTAATGATGTAATAACCCCCAGGCATGTAATCCCAGGCATGTAAGTGAGAATGCATATTCATTAAACGCGGCGTCAGACGGCTTAGATACCGTCACGTTTTTTCGCGTAAAGCGCTATGATGACGCTCGCTATGAACATACCAGAGAAGTACATGGGAGGTACTCCACAGCCCCTCTTAGGTTACCTCAAGATGTCCCCGCAGACCCGTTACCGCCTCATGAATAGCGCCTAAAAACACTATTAACACCACTGCAACATGTATGACTGTACCCAGGTAGATACCTAGCATATACCTGCTTGATAAGTAGGTCCGGACATCTAGTAAAGAGCTCATTTGGAGCAGGCCTACAGGGCTGTGGTCGCCTAATTACCGCCCTGGGCTGGCTGGCTGGTTGCCTGGTTTACTATCAACCAGTATGTAGCTCTTTGCCTCCATTCATACTTTCATTTCAGATACCTGCCCACCCAACTTCCTAATTTGATATCTTCGTGCACGATGCCACCTAACACCCAGGAAATACCGGCTTGACGTCTAACCCCATACTTGCCCGGTCTTGATGGCTGGTAGAAAGCGTGCCGCTCCTGGTAATAATGCTAGGGGTGCGGCGACACCGGGTCCATCGAGACGGACCCGGTCCGGCACCGGTCGCGCCGGACGCGTCGGTCACAACAATGTCCCAGACATCTATCAGGAAATGCTCGTAGAAGCCGAAGTACGACCGGGCACTGAACCTGTCGAGCGACCAGTCAAGAGGAGGCGTCCTGGACGAAGAAGCAACGAGCAATCGCAGAATTCGACCATACCAACAATGCCTGCTGGGTCAGATAAAGGAGCCCAAGAGGGGGATTCCGATGGAGACGATGAAGATATTGAATTCGAGGATGTCGAAATACCCGTCGCTGCCGTCCAGACTATCGCGAGAGACACGGACGATGAGGAAGATGAGGAAGATTTGGCGTTCCATGATGTCAATCTCGCCTTGCTCAGCCTCGACACAAGCCAGCCTAACCATGACTCTCAAGTTCTGGAGCTTGACCTCTCAGTGCACGCCTCCAGAACTTCACATAGGACTGCAGATAGGCGAAAGCCCATTAGTAAGACGGAGAAAGATCGTCGGGTTGAAATACACAAGACTCACCTCCTCTGCCTCCTGGCGCATGTGTCTCGTAGGAATCGTTGGTGCAACGACCCCGTGGTTCAAGAAACACTCCGGCCCCTGTTGACGGAGAAGATGGAAACCTATCTGAACCCTGACACGAGCCTGCCTCAGTTCGGGCGGACACAGTCTCTCAAAAATGGCCTACAGGATGTCTTGAACATGTTCAAGATTCAGTTCCGTGTCACGGAACGGGGAATCCGCAGGGCCCTTTGGGCGGAGAGCGAGGAACATCTCCAAAACGTGAACTCTCTACATATTGCGTGCTATGGACAATTACTGATATTCTAAACATAGTATCAACTCCCAGACGATGCGGAGACCCCTATGGATAGGCGAGACTTCCGCGAAGCGGCCAAGACCCTCAAGGGCTCGCGTGATATCGGTTCCCAGCTCTTCTGCGCATTACTTCGCGCCGCCGGCGTTGAGGCGCGGCTTGTGTGCTCCCTTCAGCCCTTATCGTTCCTCTCCGGCGGTCCTCCAATGGGCAAGCCGCCGAAGACGAAGACGCGGCCATCGCTTGAAGAGCAGTATGCTCGGATGCCCAAGTACGATAGCAGCTTTGATTCACCTGCAATATCCTCGTCACCCTTCCCGTTGTCGGCGAGGAGGCGGCTGGGTCATCCAAACGCAGCGTCGTTTCAAGTACCTGTAGTCAACTCTGCTGGTCCATCGAGCCAGGCGTCTCCGGCGTCTAAAAAGATACGAGAATCCTCGTTCCCCATCTACTGGGTTGAGGTACTCGACGAAGCGCACCAGAAATGGCAGCCCGTAGATCCCTTAGTGACCGAGTCGTTCTGGAAGCCGCAGAAGCTCGAGCCTCCGGCCTCAGATCGGGGGAACTGCATGGCCTATGTGATCGGCTTCGAGGCTGACGGCACGGCTAAGGACGTGACCCGTCGGTACGCAAAGGCCTACAATGCGAAGACTAGGAAGCTACGCATAGAGAGCGCCACCCCGATTGGCGAGAGGTGGTGGCGCAAGGCCCTTCGGACCTATTCACGCGGTTACACCACTGATCTCGATCAGATTGAGAGCAACGAGCTGGTCGCGACCGAGTCGCGCGAACCAATGCCCCGCAATGTGGCTGACTTCAAGGACCACCCCATTTACGCACTACAGCGGCACCTGAGGCGGCACGAAGTCCTAGTTCCCGAAGCCATGCCTGCCGGGACAGTCGGGGCAGGCAGCAAGGCCCCGCTGGAGAAGATATACAGGCGCCGAGACGTGCGCGTGGCGCGCAGTCGTGAGAAGTGGTATAGAATGGGTCGGGAAGTACGGCCGGGTGAAGAGCCAGCGAAGTTCTTACCTAAGCGTGTGAAACGGACGGATGTCTTTGGGGACGAGGAATTGGCTGATGATGAGACTGCCGGGACGCCCATCTACACAATGGAGCAGACGGAGCAGTACGAGGCGCCGCCCGTCGTCGACGGTCGTGTGCCCAAGAATCGCTTTGGCAATCTCGACGTCTTCGTCCCTAGCATGATACCGCAGGGAGGGGCCTACGTGACCGACGAGTTGGCGGCCCGCGCAGCCTTCGTGTTGGGCGTGGACTACGCGCCCGCGCTGACTGGTTTCGAGTTCAAGGGCAGGCAGGGCACCGCCGTGCTGCGCGGGGCCGTAGTCGCCGCCGAGCACGAGGAGGCCGTGCGCGCCGTGATCGCCGGGCTGCGAAGCCAGGAGGCCGAGGCCGAACAGGAGCGCAGGACTCGAGAGGTGCTCAGGATCTGGAGGCTATTTCTCATGCAACTCCGGGTCCGGCAGCGCATCTGGGCCGGCGTCGATTCCGATGAGGAAGCGGCTGCGGCTGCGGAAGCGGAGGCTGATGCCAAGGCTGCTGCCGCACGGCGTGATCTGGAGGATGAGGAGGAGGCGGCTGCGCTACAGGGCGAGGAAAGCGACGCCGGAGGTGGCTTTTTCATAGATGACGACTACGCAGGGGGGTTTGTCATGGATTGAACGGCCCCTGCAGCCCGGTGCCGCAGGTGGGATTGACGTGCCGTGCCACATATCGCAAAATGAGGCAGATCTTGCCAGGCTGTGCTGGGCTGTGCCGCGCTGTTCTACATCAGCTACAGCGCATTTAGGCGGGCCAATTTAAGTCCCAATCTCTCTGAAGTCTGCGATATTTACCTTGGCCGGCATGAGCGCCTTCCCTATATAGACATCACGTACGGAATCGTCACAATCTAATCCCGAAACCCGTCCGCACTGCACGTAATTTCATTGTTTACCTATATTGGGTAGGTAGGTGACGACCGAACACGTACTTTCTTACTGTCTGCCAATCTCTGTGCTATGTAAGCTGCGGGATCGGTACTCGGATGATCGGCGAGCTGAGACGCCAGCGGGTCTTCCTAGCTAGGGCTGGCCTGGGCATTGCTTAACCTGTGAATGGCAAGGAGTTGATCCCCACTGCTATGGAAGTCATGATCTCATCCAAGAAAGGTAGCTTCGTTTCGGTGTCCCATTAACCGAGCACGCCTGTTACAACGAGTCGAATACCCGCAAATATATACACAAGCAGATATGTAGACAAAGAGCGCCTACCTATTAGCTATACTATTTCCATGGAAGTTGGACAAACAATTGGCTTCGCCCTAGAGATTAAGTTCCGTCCAAGGATCAAACCATCACGAATAAGACCAATCACGAGCGGCGCCAGGTTATGGAAAGTTTCCCTCACTTAAGCTTAACCGAACCTGATATTTGCCGGGCCCGCCAATGACACGTTGGGTTTCCTGCTCGACTACTCGAGCTACTCGGGGAGCTGTACCACCTGAGTCGAGAGGAGCATCACAACCATAAGGATACCATCAAATTACCCACCCAGTCAGCTCAGTATTTATAGCTGGCAATTAACGTTGGATCGCTATGGTCGTCAGGCCTCCCTTCTTGCGGACTTAGCTCTTCTCGGCCCGGCTGCCATCAACCAGGTATCATTGATACGCGGCAGATTTGCGCTGATGGGTCATTCTGGGTCCGGCAACTGGTTTGACTGGGTCCTCTGGATCCTACCCTTGGCCACCCTCCCTAGTTACCGACTAGTTAGCTGGGAAAACTGAAATCTTACACACATACGACCTCACAGCCACCACTAAGGCAAGCGAGGCAAGCTTGGCCGGAGGGATTCTATTCCCCGAGCTTCTCTTTCAAACGGCTGCCTGACGATTCATTTCATCAAGATGGCGCGCCTATCCCGCACCGAGATAGCTGGGATCCTTCTTTGTGAAGAACTTTTTTTCTTCCTACGCCCGGGTTGTGTATATTACTAGCTGATCGTCTTACTTAATTCCTTACTGTCATGGCTTCGCCTTGTTGTCGTTACCGTTGCTCTACGTTTCGCATTCGTTTCTGGATGGGTAGTGTGTAAACATCGACATCGTTTCTTGATTGAACTTAGAACCTAACCCCGTCCCCCTCCCCTTCGCTCCATGAAATCAGTATATTATTTGTCTAGTATGCGATTGAGGCTGAACGACCAGAGCTTCACGATACCTTTCCCCACGAAATCTATATGCGCTTCATGATATTAAGCTTTGCTACACACTGCTACAGTTAATAAAGCTTGCATTGACCATGTATATCTGAATGATAATTTAGTCGACGACCCTTCCATAGATATTTATACATATATATTTCTACTTCGCCGAGCGTGCTGGGCACGTGGGTATATATATACGCGACAGTCCTGTTGACCGCGCGAGACGAGCGCCTTGGGCGCACTCCCGACATCGTAGGTAGGCCTCGGAGGCACTCGACCAGTCGGCCGTCACCATGGCGTTCCTACGGCAGACCTGGACCCTGACGGGCAAGAACCTCAAGATCGTGGTGTTGCGCCATTCCCTCATGACGGTGATCATGGCCTTCGTGCTCCCCATCATCCTGGCGGTTTTCTTCAGTTACGCGCGCAATTTCATAGTGAGTAATTTGTATTTTAAACCCTCTTGTCTTTTCTTTTTCTTTTCTTTTTTTTTCTTTTGGCGCGCGGCAGTTTGCGCCTCGTTTTTCCCTTATCCCCCTTTCTATGTGACTATGTTACCGGCGCGGCACGGACCTTGAACTAAAAAATCTCGGTGCCCTAGGTCAACCCTTCGTACTACGGATTCGGAGACCCACGCCCTATCCGATCTCTGGCGGACGGTCTCTCGTTCGCGAGCCGTACCGGACGGGAGACGGTGGTATTCGTTAATAATGGATTTAACGGCGGAGATATCGACCGCGTCATCGATTCAGTGGCAGATGAAGTTAGCGAGGCCGGCAAGAACGTGACGCGGCTGAGTTCGTCCTCCAACCTGGGGTACGTATGTGCGAGCTCGCTCAGGGGCTCGACGTCGTGCTACGGTGCTGTTGTTTTCCACTCCTCACCCACAGAGGGAGACGGTCGCATTTGGAACTATACCCTGCGCGCAGATGGAGCGCTCGGCGCTCGGTATGATGCGAGGAAGGACTCCAACGACGCTCAGATATTCACTCTTCCCCTCCAACGAGCAGTGGACGCTGCGATCGCGAGCTTGCATCCCGACGCAAATGGCCAGTCGCCGTTCCCGACTACGACAGAAGAGTACCCCTATACGCCGATGACGGAGGAGGAGCGGGAGCAATGGGTCCGGGAGCTGTACCAACAGAACATATCCAACTGGATGGCCGTTGCTTTTTTTCTTGTGGTTATCTTTATCTGCTACCAAATGACAGGGCACATGGCCCAGGAGCGCGAGTCCGGCATGTCGCAGTTGCTTGATGCGATGTTGCCAACCAAACACAGATGGCAGCCTCAGGTGGCTCGGCTCTTGTCCTATCATATAGCCTTCAGCCTCGTGTATCTGCCCGGCTGGGTGATCGGGGCCCTAATCGTGTGGGCTGGAGTGTTCAAAGACTCGAGTGCTGCTATCTTGATCATCTATTTCGTCTTGGCTGGGCTCGCGCTTGCGTCGCTATCGATCCTGGGCGCGTCGTTCTTCAGGAAGTCTCAGCTCTCGGGTATCGTCGGTGTCCTTGCTTATCTTCTGCTGGCCATCCTGGCGCAGGTCCTGAACTCGCCCAACACCGCCACCGTCGCGGTTCTAAGCCTGCTGTTCACCCCTTGTAACTTCACCTGGTACGTCACATGGATCGCTAGATTCCAGAAGACCTCGGACCCAGCCGACCTCACCAAATCCGGACCTGACAGTCCATGGGAACTTCCCGGCATCGTCATGTGGGTCTTTCTGATCATTCAAATCCTCGTCTACCCTGTCCTTGGCGCCTACTTCGAGAGGACTCTTCACGGCAGCACGACGAAAGGCCGCGTCATCCTCCAGAACCAGACTGGTGATACGGCACCCCGAGAGGCGGTCAGACTTGAGGAATTCACTAAGACATACTCCCCCGGCCCCATCCGCCGACTGTTCTCATTCATCTCGGCGCCAAGGGAGCCCGTTGTCGCCGTCGATAAGCTCACCATGACTGCTGCGCGTGGAGAGATTCTCGCTCTACTCGGCGCTAATGGTAGTGGTAAAAGCACGACACTAGACTCGATCGCCGGTATCACGCGACTAACAAGCGGCAAGATTACCATTGATGGCACGGGAGGGCTGGGCATCGCACCGCAAAAGAACGTGATGTGGGATGAGCTAACGGTCGAGGAGCATATTCGCATCTTCAATCGACTAAAAGCGCCCGATAACAGGGCGTCAAAGGAGGAGATCCGCGATCTCGTCAACTCTGTGGACCTAGCCCCGAAGATAAAGGCCCTCTCTAAAACATTATCCGGCGGGCAGAAGCGGAAGTTGCAGCTCGGAATGATGCTCACAGGCGGCAGCTCCGTTTGTTGCGTCGATGAGGTCTCCTCTGGCATCGACCCTCTGTCCCGGCGCAAAATATGGGATATCCTCCTGGCCGAGCGTGGTCGGCGGACCATCATCCTGACAACGCACTTCCTCGACGAAGCCGATCTCTTGGCAGACAGCATCGTGATCCTCTCCAAGGGCACTCTGCGCGCCTCAGGCTCTTCGGTCGAACTCAAGGACCGACTGGGTGCTGGCTACCGGATCCACGTGTTTAACGCTAGGGATGTCGTTGACCCACCGCAAGTTGAGGGCGTCAAATGCAAAGTCAACTTCGATGTCATCAGCTACATCGCGCCGTCCTCCGCCCTCGCAGCGCGCGTCGTCCGCGAGCTTGAAGGCGTTGGCATCCATGACTACAAGTTCTCCGGCCCCACGATCGAGGATGTCTTCTTGCAGGTCGCCGAGGAGGTCAAGGGCCAGGGCGCCGCTGTCACCAGTCAGAAGAGGGAGGTAGGTGATTCAGAGGAGGACCCCGCCAGCGCGGAAGTGCCCGAGCTCGAGAAGGAGAAAGAGAAGGAGGGCGTTGAACTCTTGTCCGGAGAGCGGATCGGCTACTTGAAGCAAACCTGGATTCTGCTTCTCAAGCGGGGTACCGTGTTCAAGTCCAACTGGTTTCCTTACGTCATCGCCTTTTTGCTCCCAGTTGTGGCTGCCGCCTTGACGCAGCTCTACGTCCGGAACCAGCCTGCCGCCGGATGCACACCGACGGACCAGAACTCTGCGACGTCCACCGACGACTTCACGGACCTGTACGACGACCTGTTTCTGGTTGCTGGCCCCACGTCGAGGTTGAGTCCAGCCGCCCTTCAGAGGCTATACCTCCCTGCACTTGGCGGGCTGTCTAGTGTGGGCAACCTGTCATCCCTTGTTTCGAGAGATGACGACAGCGATGATGACGACGGAGACGGCAGCAAAGACCCTGCAACCGCCTTCCTCGATGCTTTGCATTATGTCGACTCGTTGGACGACTTCCACCGGTTCGTCCAGCAGAATCGGAAGAATGTCACGCCCGCGGGCTGGTACTACGGGGATGAGAACTCACCGCCGACCGTCGCCTACCAGGCAGACATTATCGATGTGGTTACCTCGGTTTTCGGCCAGAACGCCCTCAACATCATGCTTGCTAACACGAGCATCGCCACGACCTATGCGCCGTTCGACATCCCTTGGGCTCCGTCAACTGGCGATTCTTGTAAGTTCACCCTTTTTAAGCATCAGGGATCCGTAGTTGTGGGTACCTATCGGACACGAGACAATGCTATTTTTGCCTGTTTTGCTCGGGAGGAAGTAATTGCTAATGCTTGGCCTGTTAGTAAACCTATTTGTCTACTTCGGCCTCGCCATGTCCGTCACGCCTGCGTTCTTCGGCCTCTACCCAAACATGGAACGACGACGGAACGTGCGCGGACTGCAGTACTCCAACGGTGTGCGTTCGCTCCCCCTGTGGATCTCACACATCTCATTCGACTTTGCGATCACAATCGTCAGCATGGCCTTGACAACGATTATCTTCGCCGCCGCGTCTAGCGTTTGGTTCCACGTGGGCTACCTTTTCCTCATCTTCATGCTGTACGGCCTGGCGAGTATATTGTTCTCGTACGTGGTTTCGTTGTTCTGCAACACGCAGCTGTCGACGTACGCCGTCAGCGCCGGATGGCAGGCTGTGGGCTTCCTCGTCTACTTCATTGCGTTCTTCGCCGTCAACTTGTACGCGCCAGTAAACACTGTCGAGTCGGCCCTGCTCATAGTTCACTTCGTAGTAGCGGCTGTATTTCCCATCGGCTCCGTCTTCCGGGCCATGTTTGTGGCGCTGAACATCTTCTCGACCGCCTGCGACGGGTTCCAGCTGACCTCCAACCCGGGAGGCATCACATACTATGGCGGACCGATTCTGTATCTAATTATCCAGGCCGCCTTCTTGTTTGGTATTCTCCTATTGTACGACAGCGGCGCAAACGCTACGCTCTTCAACCGGTTCAGGAAGGCGCCAGCACCAACGGATAGCAGAAACGCCTCAGATGAGGAAGTAGGTGTCGAGCTTGCGCGAGTGACCAGCGAGGCTCAGGAGACCGACGGCTTGCGTGTCGTGCATCTGACGAAGTCCTTCGGAAAGAACACGGCGGTAGACAACGTAACGTTCGGCGTGCGACGGGGCGAGGTGTTCGCGCTTCTGGGCCCTAATGGCGCTGGAAAGTCGACAACGATATCACTTATTCGCGGCGATATCCAGCCGAGCCACAATGGCGGCGACGTACTAGTAGAAGATGTGTCCATCACCCGGCACCGGGCGGCGGCGCGAGCTCACCTAGGCGTCTGCCCGCAGTTCGACGCCATCGACTCGATGACAGTTCTCGAGCACCTGCGGTTCTACGCGCGCATTCGTGGTGTGCCTGATGTAGAGCACAATGTACGTTCGGTGTTGCAGGCGGTGGGACTCGAGGCCTTCTCCACGCGCATGGCACACGCATTGTCAGGCGGTAACAAGCGTAAGCTGTCGCTAGGCATTGCGCTAATGGGCAACCCTTCGGTGGTACTGCTAGACGAACCCTCGTCGGGGCTCGACGCTGCCGCCAAGCGCGTCATGTGGCGAACCCTAGGTTCCGTGACCCCGGGCCGATCTATTCTGCTCACCACGCACAGCATGGAGGAGGCGGACGCCCTGGCTGGACGCGCCGGAATCCTCGCCCGCCGTATGCTTGCGCTTGGCGGCGTTGATGACCTCCGCCACCGCTTTGGCGACGCCCTGCACATCCATCTCGTGAGCAGCACCGCGCCGCACTCTTCCGACGAAGAAATGGCCGCTCTCCGCGAATGGGTGACCAGGGAGTATCCCGATGCCGACATCGAGGCCAAGACCTACCATGGCCAGATGCGTTTCTCGATCCCGGCAAGCGCCGTGACAGGTGGTAATAGCAGCGGCGTCGCGACGGACAGCGAGGGTGAGGGCGAGAGCGAGAGCGCGGGCACGGCGGTGAATACCAGGAGCGCCATCGGCAGGCTTTTGATTGTTCTTGAGGAAAACAAGCAGAAGTTGGGTATTGAGCATTATAGTATCACTCCTACTACGCTCGATCAGGTCTTCCTTACCATCGTCGGCCGGCACAACGTCCAAGAGGAAGGGTACAAAGACGAAAAGAAAAAGAAGTGGTGGAGGAAGGGTTCCTAATCCCATTGATCCTCGCATAGTTCTACATTCTGTATTTTCTTTTCTGTCTTTTTCATTTTTTCAAACTTGCTCTCACGATATCCAATCTTAGAAGAAGGGAACACCAATCATGGGATCTATTGCATACACGAAGCAAGGTTACGCTTGGGCTGCATAGCTAGAATTTAGATGGGAAAGCATACATAGATAGCAATATGCATAGCATACATAGGTCAGTACACAACAGACACCACGATATTTAAATCATTGCAGACATCCTAAGCTCTATAGTGATGGACTTGAGTAGGATTTATGTACAATATGTATTGAGCCTATATACAACTGTGGGTGTGTATGAGTATGTACAAGGATATGCACACGCCACACATGGATTCATGGATGCATTTAAGACCATCACTTTTATCATGTCTAGCTCGCAAAGCCTTTGACGTGAGTTCCTGCGCCATCTCTCCGTTTCTTTTGAAGCAAAATATGGGAGCGAACTCCAAATATATAGATGCATCGGGCTTTATAAAACACTTCCTCTAGACGCAAGACCAAAGCGTGATAAGGGACTTGATGGCAGTAGACAGCGATGGCCATAAGATATCGAACGGTAAGAAAGCGGTTTCTTACGTAGCGAGGGACTTCTGGCCAGTGCCGTAGTCAATGTTCCAGACGGGCTGCGAGGTCAGGGGGTCGGTGAGGCCTAACTGGTGAGGGCAGGTAGGCTGGTTCCCCTGGCTGGGGTCGGGCATCTGGCAGACCTCGTCGTACCCGTAGGTGCACTGAGTGTTGACGATGTTGTAGAGGGCGAAGTTCTGGCCGATCCAGGTGTCGGCGCCGCAGGAGGTGACGAAGTTCATGGAGTTGGCAGCCGAGAAGGCGAGCTTGCCCTGGGGCTCGGTGATGATATCCGCGCACTCGGACGGGTCGACCGTCTCGTAGGTGGCATCGATTCCACCGCCCTGGGTCGGGTTTTCCTCCGCCCCCTGGCCCGTCACCAGATAGTTCCACGCGTCATACGAGATGTCAAAGGCACCGCCGGATTGGTCGATCTTGAGCAGATTCACCGACCGCCCGTTGGCGGTCACCTTGACGCAGAAGTCGTCGCACCCCGGGAACGACGGCCAGTATGCCACCCGGTTCACGTTAATCTTGCACCCCAGCACGCCGACCGAGGACGAATACCGGTCGTGCGGCGTTACCGAAACGCTACCGCCCTGTCGCCTCGCGAACTGCGAAGGCAAGGTGGCGGCCGAAGCGGCGGCGGCGAGGCCAAGGAGGGTAGTCGTGGTGCTGAAGAGCATCTTAAGTTTATTTCGGAGTATGTAAGGAATGGATATACTCTATAATCGAGATATGAAGGTTTATTGAAGGAGTGTATAGACTGCTTAAGAGCCTGATAAAGGAATGACTGGTATGGTTAGGTAAGGAACGACTCGGCTGGCGAGGAATGGAGTGAAGATCTTCGGAATTGAAGCAGCACGTTCTCATTGTTGACGGGCATACTGGCATTTAAATATTCTTTTTTCTTCCCGGCATCCCATGTTCCAGTGATATTAGTGTTTGTTCCAGACCAAAAAGCCTTACCAACATGCCATAATACACACGGAGCTAACAGCCTCAGGACGCCGAAAGAAGAGAACTTCTTGCCATTGTTGGCGTGCCCTGTCAGCTCCCAAGCGTTTTTAGAGCTCTGTTCAGGCTAGTAATCTAGTTATACTCTCCATTTCAGGGGCGGTTTCACCTAAGAGGAAGGTGGTAGGTTTTGCGGAAACAACCATCAAGCGTGCGCCGCGGGCGGGCATCGTGGATGTCCCCCTAAACAAAAGGTCAGCAGAAGGACAGGCCTATCTAGAACGGAAGTTCGTCATTCACATTGGCCCACTGTACGGCCGCCATGTCTGATCTAATATGGCGTGCATACTGTTCCCTCACCACGTTTCTTATTCAGACATGCAGCGATTTCGATGGCCTCCACCAGGCGTGATTCAGGTCTCCAGGTGAAAAAGCCCGCCTCCCCACTCTGCGCTTCGTGTCGCCTGAGCCTGCACTCTTCTTCAGGTAACACCCGTGTACTGCTCATCTAGAGGCTAGAGTCCAGCCCAGCCCGGCGCAGGTGGGCTGTGAGCCACACAATGCAAGTGACACAGAGAAACAGGGAAAGAATCCGGTAGATTCCAGGTAGTGAGTTTGGTTAGGGGAGGAAGGGGGCCGAGGTGAAGTTGACGAGATCCGTTTCTGAATCAACTGCATGTAAGGCTGAGGATAAGCGTGCGTTACATTAGGCAGTCCGGAAACCTGGGATTACTATTATTGACGAACACTTGCTAAAATCTCATAGATGGCGAAGCGGAGATGCAGGGGTCATTTCGTCCTCAGTCATCGACCCTGCATAGCTGCAAGGCACCCGTGGACAGCTTCCAGATCCGGGATGATGGACCCTCCCCACAAACTCTCGCTAATGGCTCGGTACAGCACGCCCTTTGTACAACTCAGTAACAGCAACTTCGCCATAACATTCCCACAAAGTCAGCCTGTATCGCCAATTCTTTCCATCAATAGCCATTGATGTTTCGCATAAGCCCATGCGCCAGTGGTCATTTACTTCTACATGTCTTCAATCTCACCGTGAAACTTGGCAGGCAGACGTTAACAATCCAAACACGGAGTTAACCGTGTATGCTGACGCCCGAAAGATAGCAAGTTCGTTCATTGACCTCCCCTAATAGGAAGCTGGCTTTTTTGGCAAGGTCCTAAAAGAAGAGTAAATCCTGATTAGTTTTTTTTAAGTGCGTCGGCGGCAGCCGAAAATGGGGAAAAAGAACCCAATGTCCGCATAACCTGGCATGGTCAACATTGCCCACTTTGAACCACGTGCACATGTCTCATTTTACACCTGCCTCGTGGGCAGTGGGGACCTGCCTGGTGGATAGGGTGGTAGTGCTGAAGAATAAAATAGATATTGTCATTCTACTTGAAACTGGCGCCAGCCAGCCGGCCGCTATAGCTGAGGATAGAAGCGCCTAGAACTCCGGTCGCGCCAATAGGGCTTTGGTATGGAGCCCGTACGACCTGGGCTAGACGACGTAGAGAGACGACGGGGCATGGGAAATCGGAGTTACTTTAGCAGACCGAAGTAATGACGACATTTACATCATAGGCTGACGTTTCTACTTGTCTATGCAACAGCTCCTCTAAAGCCGACTTGATCGGGTACTTGGTCAGGTGACCGATCCCGAACGCAGTCATCATGCGGGTGCTGAGTAGCTCTCTTACTGCATGGGGGAGACCTCGAGGGGTCGCTCCTCGTTGCTGCGCTCCTCCGACTTGACCCTCTCGAAGCCATCTTCCCCTTGCTGTTCCCGCACCACGGATTGTAGTTCCCCCTTGAGCTTCCGCTGCAGCCTGTCTAAGATCCATTCAGCCTCCTCTCGAGTATCCATGAGAGGGCTCCTATGGCCAACCCAGCTCCACTTAGATGCTGATGATGACGAGTCAGCCTTCTCGCCTTCTTGCCGTTCGTCCCCTTCAGCGAGTGGTTGTGGTCTGTATTTCGTACTGGGACCGGGTTGTTCGTGCGTAGCACGATTGCCATGACGATTCTCGTCCCTTGACTTTCGCATAACCTTCTGGTGCGTCTCGGTGCTGCCCTCGTCCTCGCCTATTAAGCGGAGATACCAGGCCCACTGCGGGCTGTATGATAAGCACGTACTCAGGGGGCAATGAAAAAGGCACGGAAAAGCGCTACGGCACAAATCATAAAGCGGCCGGGACAGCCTCAACAGTTCCTTTCCGGGGGTAAACCTACCTCTTTGAAACTATATTTTCGGGGTGGTGAGCTTTTAAGATGTTCTGTCACGCGAGTGATCTCGTCGATCAGGAGCAGATGGAATTCAGGACGTGACTTTGGGAGCTCGGTGGGAACGCCCAACGGTGACATCGAGCGCTTGCGCTGCTTCTGACGCGGTTTCTGTTGGACTTTGCCCATAGGATCCGTCCCAGATGAGCGCATCTTAGCACCGCCCCTCGTACTGTCCGTGTTGCCCGTAGAAGGCGGCGAATCTTCATCACCTTCCTCACCCTCCCCATCGTCATCGTCATCTCCTTCGCCTTCCTTCCTAGGTTGGGCGGCACCGAGAAAACCTGGCGGAGATTCTTCGATCTCCTCGTCGTCCTCGAACAAGTGACCTCTTGATAATTTAGCTAATAATTGTTTGATCTCCTTCGCGATGCTAACGTCGCCTGGCAGTATAGTGATGTTTCCGAGCTTCAATGTCCCATCCCTGATAAGTTTCACGACGGTGTCACCAGAATTGGAAATGAACACCGTCATGGTGGGGAGGGCCAGGAGGGACCAGAATACAAAGAACGACTTTCCGCCGTTAGACACGGGGACGTAGTCACCATACCCGATAGTCGTCAAGCCCGTGTACGCAAAGTAGACGCCGTCAAAGTAACCCCATCCTTGGTACGGCGCCTCGCAAGTCTCGAATATCTTAGCACCTACCAACCAGAGGACCAACCACGTGCTCGTCGAAATAGCCATGGCGGACCACCGTCGTCGTACGGAAGCTTTGTCCTGGATCTTCCGCATGAGTGCGAACTCTGTCTTGCGACGTTCGAATTCCGTCTGCGGGGAATTACTGGGGCCCTCCTTGGAGGAGGGTGCCCCCTCTATATCATCGTTGCGGATGGGCTCAAGTATGCCGTCTTCCCCTCTCTGCGTGATGCGTCGAAGCAGCTGCTTACGCTTCTTTTCGAGCATGCGGACATCTAACTTGCGCCTCCCTCGGTCGAGCATGAGGCTCCGGATAGATCCGATGACTAGACCGAGGCTAGTTATTCCAATTAGGGCATAAGGTATCAGAAGGGCACGCCCGAGAGTCGTCTGCGGTGATATGTCGCCGTATCCTACGGTGAACAGGGTGGCGTCTGCCCAATAGACCCCGTCGAGGTATTTCCAGTCCTCAATGGTGGAGAAGACAAGGGAGCCGACGAGGAGGTACACGAGGAAGGCGAGGGTCTGCAGCATCAGCGTGCGCTGGCTCATCGTCAGCTCAAAATCCTTGCCGTAGTGGCCGGCATAGGCGCCCCAAACAGTAACAGTCATGAGAGACGCGACTATAAAGTAGAGGACCGCAGAGTAGACGGCGTAGTAGAACGCCTGGGACCATATCCACTCATCACCATCTTCTAAGATCAGTGGGCCGCCTGCGGTTGCCGTGAGAGCGATGAGACAGATAGCGGACAAGTACCAGCCTACGATGGTAACGGGCTGCGCGACGGAGAAGCGCACACGCTTTGTCATGTTGAGGAGGAGGAAGAGGTTGGCGATGACGGCGACAGCCAGCTGCACAGCGTTGACAACAATAAGCCATGCCGGGTCCTTAACGAACTGCGCATTGAATATATTGGAACCGGGCGGTATCGTCTGCCTCCAGCTCTCTACGAGGGAGCATATACTGAACGCCGAGGCAACCGGACCCAGCGTGCCAGCTATCATCGGAAATGCAGCCGAAGCGATCCACCAGCGCCTGATCACCGGGTTTTAGCTTCACAGACGTTTTTTCAAGATGTATAGACGCTGGTTGGGGGGTCTCTTACGTGGGATCCAGGTGTTTGTAATCATTACTGATGCCATCATGATGTCGCTCATCGACTGCCTGTGCTTGTTCTTGAACATTTTGGTTCAAACCAGCGTCGTCCATCGCGTGGTCGGATTAAATAGTATGAATTAGTTGGCCGAATATTTTTTTAAATAAATAAATCAATTCAATAATTCGACATCGCTATGCCCCGGGAGCGGGAGATGAGATCACGAAACTAGGGGACGATGTCAAAATAAGGAAATGCCACGATCCGAAGGCACCGAAGTTTGCGCTGCATTTTCTTTCGAGAGCTTCGAAGCACGAGACAGAGCGTTTAAGGTTATCACGACTCTCTCTATTGCCCGTGTCAGGCTTAGGGAGAGGTTGAATTCAGAAGGTTCCAAAGACATAAATCGATAATATCAGTGCATCCAGTTCAGAGTCTTGAAACTGGAAAATGACAACGAAGAAAACACACCAGTTTTCATCCGCATATGGGCAAATGAGTATGAGACTGGGAGATTGCGAAGGGGCTAAACAATGAATGACGTCGCTCCGTCGTTGATCGACTGTCACACGCGCTGAAATAGCGCATGTCGCTCGAATCTTACCGGTAACAATCATCGTCCCGCAAGGGAGATTGATAGTGAAGCTTTTCGATATCAACTGAGAGGAGCCTCGTAAGTACCTTACTAGGGGTTTGCAACAATAATTGTCATCCAGATATTTCAGTTCAAAAGGAAACCATTCACCTGATTTATAACTCGAGTAAAGGCTGTCTATTATTGTTATATATACTTAGGTATATATATATCTTCGTACAGGTCAAAACCTACCTGCTATAGGTATGGTCCAGGTGGATACTAAACATGCAGTAAAGGGCACCGATTTCCAGGCTGCCGGGGAAGCTGGTGACGCCCTAGCAAGTTTGTATTAGATTTACATGGTACATCATTGATTCCGTACCTATCATGTGCTGTCGCGCTAGATAGGTACATGTGAAATATGTATCTTAGAGCTAACTGACCTGATAGGGCAAAAAGTCATCATTAGTGCGCAAAGTGCCAGCACGCTTATTCCTCCCACCTTTATAAGAATTAGTTATCACCCCTGCGATCTCGTGAACATTGCATATTGTAGAACGTCCAATGAGATGTCTTATGTTTCTATCAAAACATAAACTAGGCAGGCATGATACATTAGTAGACCGGCCTCGAAAATAAGAAGATGCGGAGATGGCTCCTCGTGGCGAGGACATCACCGATCTATCATTGCGCGCTGTCACGCTTGTGGCGCTTCCCCGTTTGCTCGCGCCCAAGATGTCTGAGCACGACCGCCCGAGACAAATACGGCTACAGCCACAGCTTCGAGAGGGTCGGCATCCCGTGCGGGTCGTCTGGGACCATAGATGTTGAGTGGGTTGTTCTTGGCCCCCACTACTCACGGAGCTTGGAATCCTGACATGATGCTCTGATAGCTTATATAACATAGAGAGGGTTGGGTCCTCTGAAAACCCGCTCATAATATACCTGCCGCCGTACTCCACGGTTTCCGAGGGCGAAGTGGAGTTACCGGAGATGCGAGATGGCCTGGGCCCGCCCTCATTTTGCCGCAACTATCCAACCGCGGTGGTCCACTACCGATGGGCGGGATCCTCACCTTTCGAGGAGGTAAATGAGACCAGCAGTAGCACCAATCTGTCCGCCTCATCAGAGCAGGGCCCCGACGATGAACTCCCGATACCTCGAGAAGAAGACAGCGTTGAGGTAGAGAGTGATGTGCCGCTGAACGACAAAAACACGGCGCTGCACTGGCCGACGCCGTTTTTCGACACAGTGAAGGCGTACGATTGGCTGCTGTCGAACCTGGCCACGCCAGACAGCGGCCGCTGCGCCGTCTACGCGTGCGGCTCGTACCTGGGAGCGCCACTGGCGGCAGCGCTGGCGCTGACGGAGTCGCGACCAGACGAGCGCATGTCAGTGCGCGGGTGCATCGCTTTCAATGGCCTCTACGACTGGACGACGCTGCTGCCGGACCACCCGATGAACGCCCCCAAGGACGGGTCTTGGCCGCCGCCCTCGGACGTGTTTGAGGGCAAGTCAAAGGACGCTGGGTTCAGGGAGCTGAGGCGGCGCGCCCCGACGCTCTTCGGCACACCGGGTAACCTCTTCGACCCCTTCGCGAGCCCGTCGCTGTTTTTCTACCAGCCGGGGCTCGGCGTTCCGCTGACCTTCGACGAGCCGACTGACTTCCGTGACCTGTGGATGCTCGACGACACGCTGACGCCGGAGCAGAGGTTCGATCGCCTCGTGAACGCGCCGCAGAAGCCGCCGAAGAGGAGTCCACGGCGGTTCCCGCCTGAGAAGGAAGAGGGGGACCCGGCGCTTAGGATCCCTGAGATGCTCCTGCTGCATACGGCGCCGGCGTCTTCGTCGGCGGGGCCCTCGCGGTTCATGCGGCCCTCGCACCGGAGGCGCCAAATGCGTGGGAAGAACAAGGACCTTGGGATGCACACCTTCCGGGGCCAAGCGGAGGAGCTCGCGGCGTGCGCTCGGAGGAGCGTCAACAGGTTCGAGGTGATGGAGCGCATAAAACGGGAGGACGACCTAGTGGGACTAGGAAAAGAGGCGTCTCAGCGGGTGCAGATCTGCGAGGTCGGCCCCTCGTCGGGACACGGCGACGGCGAGCCGCCTAGGCTTCCCGCTTTCGGCAACGACTTTGCGGAGACTTGGCTGCTGGATCGCCTGATGAGAGACCGTGGGACATTTGACGGGCCGGCATAGATGAGGTACCGGGTGCATAATAATAACATGTAACACAGCCGCCCTTCACCCGCGGAGAACTATCGTGCGATCACCCATAATGTGATCTGCAAAACGCGTGCTGTAATTACAATATGGTAGGTAAATAGGTAAGCGGTGCTATTTTCCGACCCCTTTATTCTGTTACAATTTGTATGCACGTAAGTCAGACTGGTTCATGGAATCGTTCAGTAGCTTGGATCTCCCGGTTGGTGTTGTTGGGTTTGTCTGCCTAGTGCAAGTCATGGTAAAAAGGTAGTAGCGATTAATTTGGCAAAAAGAGAAAACAAGAAGCAAAGCTGTTTCTCGAGTGAAACGAGGAAGGCTATTATGATTGTGACGATACTACAAAATAGTACTTGCCAGTCAGTGAAGAAAAAAAATAAAAAAAAGAAAGAATCGCGACACGAGTAGGACTTGAACCTACGCTCCCGAAGGAATAAGATGAGCTAAAGGCGATCAAGATAGATCCTTCTAGTCTTACGCAATAACCACTCTGCCATCGTGCCCGGTTGTTGAAGTGGACTCCCTATCAGGGACTATATGTCACAGTCAGCTTATCCAGCTGAAGCTTAGCGTTACACTCTAGGTCCTACTCTAGTGGATCGTAGTGGGTCGGTCTATCCATCGAGATAGTGGTTATTTACAGAAGCGAATTCAAAATCGACGTGGGCAGATGGGCCGATCGATCAACGGAACGACCAGTCCACATACATATGCACTATGCATTATGGCGAATAGCGGCGTCTGATGAGGTCCTGTCTACGAAATGAGTGCATCGTCAGGAGTCCTATCTATCCAAAATATCCACGTATGCCAATTATGTTTGTAGGTATACTTTTCGGTGGTAGATAAGTACATATCTCACCTACATGAGCACATGTGTAGGTGGGTAGTCGGTAGGTATCAGCAGCATCCCGAAATCATTACTTACCTCGCTCAACTAAACGAGCCCACGAACCAACCGCCCAACCTCCTTGCCTCGTTCCTTATCGATGAGGCCTGTTATGTATATGCACACCTGTTGAACTCATAGCCCTTACGTAAACCGACCATGTGTACGCAGCTGCATGCAATGTAAGTATCGAAGCAAGTATATGAACATGTTATAATGCAGCAGGGGGGTAGGGAGAGGGGCGGTAGTACTGTAGTATCTACCCATGCTTATCCACCTCATGTACCTACCCAGATGTAGATACGCGCATATACACACATATATGATATATGTATGGACGGGAAACGGGCGTCGGGGGTGAAGGGGGGAAGAAAGTAGGTAAGATCGTCCATGCGCACGTATGTGTGCATATACACCCATGGACGCACATATATGGCATGCGTGCATGCACTGCGCCGCCCGCACGCTTGCCCTCTTCCCGGCCTGTCTGCCTTGCCTACTGTTTGTGTAGGTATGTGTCTGCATGTAGGTAGTATGTACGCTTTCGACCGAGTATTTGCTGACATTGGTAGGCAGATAACCTGCCCATACATAACCGTCTGCATGTACGTATGTAATCCATGCAAGTGCTACAGGAAGTGTGCAAAGTGGATGAAGTGAATGAATTGCAGGCGTTGCGTAGGAGAACTTGGAGGGGCTCGAGTAAGGAGGGGCAAGCAAGGGTTGTCGGGTGTTCCGTTTTCTGTTATTTTTATGTCTACGAGGTACCCAAAGAGGCAATGTCCTCGTTCATTCTACCTTGATAGACGTATAGAAGAGACAATTAGAATCGTGCGCGCGACGACGTGCGTGCGCCGGTGCCTGCTTGATCGAGGACGCAGACGGGTAATCTGATTGACCAAGTTACGCATCAAGACATTTTGTCGTCGGGTGAGTCATACACAATGTAGGAGCCTATGAGCAGTCTTGTTGAACCGACCAACTAACTTTCATTGAGAGGAGTATGCTATTTGGGCGGAGATGATGGTCGCCTCTAGCTTGGTACTCCAACACGCCTGGGAGGTCCTACCTAGATAGTACTACGCTTACGTATCTTAGGCAGCGTAAAGAGACAAGGAGTTGTACACATTTCGTCAGTGACAGAATAGAATCCCTCGAGGAAGTAAACAGATTTGTATTTGACTTGTAGTAAGTAGTAAATTTCCCTTTCTAGTTAGAAAAGATCCGACAAGGAAGATAGGATTTGAGATGCATCCACCGTACTTATGATGGTAGCACTCTTTTTTTTTTTTTTCATAATTTTTCTCGTATATTTCTTGGAACAGGGAGGAAGATGTTGGAACATAAGGAGATAAAAGGGAATGTTTAAACAGAGCGGTGGGGCCGATCTAGGATCGGGTCGATTTGCAAATTTGTTTTCAGGGTGATAACATTTTACTCCCATTAGATGTAATCCTCTTCATCCCCACTCCATCTGATAGCAATTGGGTAGCCGGTCTGTGCTGTCTTTTAGCAGGTTCATTCTGTTCGGCCACTGCTACCCGGCGAATGCAGTAGGTCTCCGCGTGGCACAACAATGAGGAACGCCACGCCCTCCTTGCAGCCATGGTCCTTGCCATCAGAAATAAATAAAAATAAAACAGTAAATAGCCCTCCAGCCTTTGGCTACGGGTGATATAAAAAGCTAATATCTTAGTTAGGTCGTTTGATATTCTCATATCGTTCATAGATGCTCCGGGATGTCAACCCCTTCAGTCCATCGCGTTCTATAGATTCATGTTAGCATGTCAGGGACACTGATGCGCGAATTAACGACCGCCTATCAACGTCTTAAAACTTACGCCGGCTGGAGTTGCGACTTGGTCAGGTGAAGGTCGCCCCATCGCTTGGTTTCTAAGAATTGGCAATCGTCGCGCGTACAGGGGTCACGGATGCAGTGGTGGCTTAGGTAGCAGTCGTAGTCCACGCAGTATGGCCCCGCGGGACAAATGCTGGTTCGTGCCTTGTAGCGGTGGATGGCGAGCTCCGGCGCCGTCAGCTCCGCGTCGTGCGTCTTATCGCAGTTCATACCCCACTTGCACTTCCCCTTCAGGTAGTAGTCATTGCAGAAGACTGACGGCTTGATCGATTGGAATTTGGCCTGATAAGTCGCCTGCGCCGGGGTGCGCGGCGGGTGCTGAGTCGGCTGGTCAACACGGTAGCCGTCTGCATTGTAGTAAATAACCTTGGGTTGTTTCTTAGGTTTGGAAGTTTTAACCGTGACATTCTGGTGGTCATGCGAACCACCTGCCGTGGCATAGTTGATAGACATGCCGCCATTCCCGGAACTGATGATGCTCGTGGTAGCTGGTCGGGTAGGGGGTTTGGAATCTGCCGTAGCCGTGCTAAGTACCGGCGACGGGGTGCTGGTGCCCACGGGATTCGCGGTCCGCGGCTCCTGTTGAATGGGGGAAGTAGTCGGCGGCGGTTTAGAGATGGATTGGGTAGGTCGGGCAATGGGCCCGGGACGAGATGCCTCTGGGCTACCCTGTGGGGGCGAATGCAGCCTCACGGGCATAGTGTGCGCATGCACCGGCTGCATTGGTGCCGACTGCGCCGAATACTTGCTCTCATTATTTAGCGGCAACGACCGAAAAACCTCGTCAAAGCGAATGATGGGAAAGCCGAGAGACCGGAACCCAGGCTCGGCCTGTGTTGTTTCCAAGAGCACCACCCTATCGTCGGCAAGCCCCTTGTAATCGCGAAGATCATGTAGATAGCCATTATCGTGACAGCACCCAGCAATGAAAATCTTTTTGCACTGGATGTTCTTATGATAGTGGCTAAGCATACCTGCGGCGGGGTAAGTCACATCCATTCGTACAAGTACAAAATAGAGAAAGCCTAGGCAAGGGAGCCCAATCAAGGGAGCCAGGCCAAGGGGACCCAGTCAAGGACTGCAGAGTGAGGGGCTGGGGGTGCACGTACGTCTTATTTTAGAATCCGCATTCTCTTTGCCTTTGCCGACATTGACGAAATCGAAATCAGCGCGGCTATTGGTGAAGCGCTCAGCAAAGGTCTTCATATCGTCGTCGGAATTGATCACATGAGACAACCGTAATGACTTAGATAAGTCGTTGAGATTAGCATAAACCCGTACTACTATGGACACGTCTTCGTGGCCGAAGTTGGTGCCCTTGAGATTTTCGCGGACAGCCTGCTTCAACTTTTGGGCAGCCCTCTCGGCACCCTCGATCGGGTCACGGAGGAACTCGTCTGCGAACTTTGCACCATCACCGTCGACCAGTACGACAACGAAGGAGTCCTTGTTCTGTTTGAGCAGGTCAGTTGGGTCGAGAACAAGTAAATGGATTGACCATGGCACTGCATGGAGGGGAAACTTACAACTCTCTGGTCTAGCGTTTGTACATCCTTCTCTAAAAGAGCAGCCTTGGACTGATAAAGAGCCCGGGATCTCTTCTGATCCTCGAGATCTAATTCCAGATCGGATATCCTTTTCGCATCTGCATCAATCTGCTTGATCATACTCTACGACGAAAACGTCAGCTGAGCCGGATGAGAGCGTCGCTTAGATAAATAGAAGTGACGGAAAAGAAATAAGGCGAAAAAGAGAAACTGGACGTTGAACTATGCCCAAAAAATCTGTCGCGAGAAATGAGGCGGGGTTTGAGATCGTACATGGATGAAACTTTGCCGCTCACTATCGACTTGTAGATAATGATTAAGCCGATTAACAGCATCAGAGGGCAAATTGTCAGTAGATTGCGACTGGCCATGGCCGTTCAACATGGTGAACGACGAGCCCCCAGCGGACAACATTAGGCGCCGCAAGCTCCGGAATTATGATAAAGGGCGGGTATTGTGAAGAGTTCAGATCCGACTCAATGGAGCGTACCCGTCGTCGAATAAGCCTAGGTTGGTAGCTATAGAGTTAGATTTTAAAATTTAAATTCAGATTGATTTGGGAGAGTTGAAGTCAGCCAGAGGTGGTGCAGAGCAGATGGAGAAGTAATAAAATGTGGTTTACGAGTATCTACTCTTCTCTATTTCATTAGCCGTAAATTTACCACTTAGGTAAGTGTGGTTTGTTCGAATTAATTGAGATCCGATTGCCGAAGTGGGGAACTAAATGCGACAATGAGTATTGTATGCTACTGAGTAACCTCAGGTACCTATAACTTTACAAGCTACCTAGGTAGGTATGCGAGGCCAGCTCTGGTACCCTGGAGCAAGCCTTGTAGGTGCCTAACATTAGCTACCCGGACCTCACTTAGGTAACTTTACAGCTCTAGAGGGAGTGATATATCGGGAGAAAGAACCCCTATTACCGGGTCAAACTAGAGGTAAATACGCTAGGTACGTACTTAACAAGGTTCCCAGATGGATTGTACATAAGGATGTAGCTTCATGTAGAAAGGCCTACAGATAGGACCAGGGGGTTCCCGAGTTCTGGTCAAATCGCTTTCAATGTTAATCCGATCCAGGGCGTCGACTGCCCTTAGAATATGTGTGCCCAGGTGGACAGAAGCAAGTGGGAGGCTGCTGGCTTCTAGACTTTTCAAGACAGACAGGGGGGGAGGGGGCGAATGGTGGGGTGACTGGGGGGAATCAGGAGGGAACAAGTTCGTATGGATAATTTAATCCTATGTATTGCCTCTGTTTAAAATATCCTGTATTAGAACCCAGTTGTTGGTAGTGTGGTCCTCGTGTTACAGGAATCAAAGTTATCAAAACAACATAGAAGGGTCAAGACATGGATATTTCCTAATTTCTAAGTTTCAACAGTTGCACATGATTGAATCTGAAAAAGTTGCTACCCAAGGTACGGGTAATCAGGTAATCAGGTAATTGAAGACCTCGGGACCCACTGGCAGAACTGTCATCCAGGTAAATTTTTCGAACCTTGGAACCTGGCGGCAACCTGCGAAAGAAAGGCGAAGGGTATCGTGCCAGCACGTGACCTAATAAATATCCTACCTGTGACATCCTTTCGAGGTTTCCTCTCTGCTCTCTGCTATCTGCCCTCTCCTCCCTCTGGCATCCTATCAGATGCCTACCTAGGTACTCAAGTACATAGGTAGGTGCTCGGGCGTCCGGGCACCTAATTGCTTCAGTGTCGCAAAGCATAGTCGCGGGAATCAATAGTTAGGACTATTGAACCAATCCCCGCTTACGTATGCAATGTAATTAGTGGGCAAGGTGAATTTCGAAGTCCATAGGGCACGGCGCTTACGTGACAGCCCTATTTGGTTGGCTGGCTGGCTGGTTATCGGAGTCTCCTCATGAAACAGCTTCGCCTCCTTTATAGCCCGCGGGCCGTCACAGTGCCCATCTGCCCATCTTTCTTGGTCGTACGCATACGAGGGCAATCAAGGGACCTGGCAATGCTCAGCACATTTGACTTACTAAGTAAATACACAGGACTTGTATTTCCCAGGTGTCGGGAAGCTCGGTTGAGGTAGAACACCACTCATTTGATTACCTAGGACTCACAGAGGGACGATATAATTTCCCCTGCCCTACATGTTGGGAACCTACATAGGCTACTGCTTTATATGCTGCATGCTGTGGTACGTCTCGCTACCTACTACCTGAGTGAGACTTAGTACGTTCGGCCCAACCGAAGCGGTGCATTCGTTCTTCGCACCTTGGGTGAGTACATACCCGAGCCGACGTGACTGCCAGATAAAACGCATGGCGAAGTCTAAATACGCCCCTGTGAAACGCCATCGGGTACGTGCACAATTTGGCCGGGTCAGCTTGGTCAGAAGAGAAGAAATACTTAGACCTAGACCATCTGGATCATTGCGAATGAACCATCGCTTCAGTACGAGCTTGGGTATAGATAAATGTATAGATACGTCCACTTTTATTGTTGTAGGGAACACGTTCCCCTCCTGCTCATTGTAAATATTCCCTGGGGACTTATACTAAGCTGGCTGAACGTCTAGTTCCCTCTTTTCCCGCCCGATGCTAGAGAGAGCGGAAAACCAGTACATAAGCATGTATACGCTTCCTTGATCTCTTCTCCTTTTCTGCAGATCATACCGTCTATCATTCAACGCCACTACGTAGGTGATGTCCTTTTAACAACCTCCTTATAGGATTGAAATGCAAGTGCTTGATTGCTTTCTTTTCGCACGGCTTGGGGCACGAAATGTGACAATGATGTCGCCGCCAGGAACCCGCGACAGCTATCTCCCGTATCTACATGAAAACGCCCGGTAAATGGGCTACATGTCTTCGATCCCAGCAGCAACTGATATGCTAACAGTTTTCAGTGTGTAAAAGCTCTACGGAAATCTTTCAGCTCAGCCAATATTTGCTTACATGTCTCTTTAGCTTACTGACTCTCGTCTGCATCTCACATTCTCGCCATCGCAGCCCCGTTTCCTATGCCATCCCCTCCTCCAGCAAGTACAAGCTTTGCCAGGCGAATCTGCGCCCAGTCGATCTCTTTGATGCTGAGGATCGTGTAGGTCCAGCCGATAACTGCCTTGGAGTCCCTCTGCGGCTTGCAGAGGCACCAACACAACTTTGAGCATTTCTTGGTGTTCAGGAAGGTGATGCTCTGCTGGTCTAGGTGACTATTCGTTCTCCAGTCAGTTAGTATGCCCGTTGGATACGGCTGCTGGTCCTTATGCAGATCAATGAACTGGAAATGCTGTTTCTTGCTCATGGATTCCCGGTTAGAATAGGTGACCCTTGCGAACAGTTCGAAGATCATCTCTTGTCGAAGCTTGTGGCCTCTTGCAGTCAGGCTCAGCATTTCGCCAATTCTGAAGCATGTTCGGAGCACCATGTTGCCAGTGAGCGGCGACAAGCCAGATATCTCGATCGGGGTTGTCGGAGGAAACGGCCTAAGAGCCATCGAATCATCAACGGAATAAGATGCAGGGCTATGTTGATGTATCATGTTCTTCACCGATTTTTGACTCTTTCCAGGCTGTTGAGAACCAGCAAGGGATGAGTCTTTTGGCATATTGCTCGTGATGTCACGCACGGCTTGCCAATCCACATCTTCGTCGAGCAAGTCATCCCCTACTTCAGGATCCCTCCCGGTAATATTCCCGGTGTCTCTTCCGGGAGCTGTAGTACCTCTGAGGTTTGAATCCTGAGGTGATGAATACTGCAGCTGAGGATCGTATTCTGTGGCAGACCTAGAGTCATGGTCCCAGGCCCTCGCAACACTGGATGGGGGCATTCTACCTTCTATGGTGCAGTTGCACGCCGGCTCTGCAACCAGAGTCATATCTTCCTCCAGCAGATCCTCGAGGAGATACTCGTCGTCATTAGGGACACGAGCATCTGGAGTTTCGTCAAGAGGCGGTTCACCCGCGAGACGAGCGTCTGCACTAGTATACTTCTTAGCTTCACTGGAATCCTCAGGCTGGGTCGAGATGTCATGGTCCACTTTTCTCGCCAAGAGAGAGTGGGACTCATTTGCGGCACCGCTTGAGGTGTTCTTGGGATCCATTTCTAAGAAGCGATCGCCTGTGAGTATCTCGAATGACTCGGGTTCTTGAAGATTAGCATCAGTCTCAACATGGAGATGAGGTGGATTGAAGTCCTCCGTGAGCCCTCGAGTAGGGTAAGATATCAACTGGTCCATCGTCGTCTCCATCGTCTGCTCGGAGCTGTGATTACCACCAGGAAATCCCAAAGCCCACTCGTCGGCAGGATGCGAGTCACACTTGATCGTCTGGAGAATATGGAACGAACTGGACACAGACGGAGCTGGCCAGATCTGCTGGCGCTTCACTCGAGCACCGCCACCGCTTGAAGGAAGTTCGATGTTTCGTTTGAGGTACCGATCATGATCGACCATAAGCTGCGTTGGCTCAGGACTGCAAGGGATATCATATACAGTCGACGCAAATTTTCGCGTCTCGACGCTTGTCGTGGGACATAAAGGCCCGGGCCTGTTTATAGGCGTGAAGCCGACAGCTGCCTGACTAGACTGACTACATGGACTTGTTATAAGCGTCAAGCCAGGGGATAAGGATAATAGTAATTACCATTGATTGCCTGGCATACTGTCCTCTAAGTTGCGACAAGCACCTTTGCGATCTGCTAATGAAACAACTACCGTAATCGATTGATTTTAAGTTCGTGATTTGGACTTTAATACTCTTACATACTTAGGGAGGCAGAAAGTGTAATTGCTACTAGGAGAGAAGAAAGGGGTAAGACTTGAATATCAACAGCTAGGTGGTTTTGCTAAAATCTGTTTGGATAAGCCTGTAGACGGCCTAGAGAAGAATTCTGGGGGGAATATTTCGATTTAGGAACGAGAAGAGAGCCCGGGCGCACACTATGTACATGAATCTGCCGTTTATAGGAAAAGAGAATAGGATACAAGTAGGTAGCAGTTGCCTGTATCACCTTCCACCCTGTGAATCCTAATTACATTTCTCAATGGTGTTTAGAATGATGTAATATGGAGGTGAGCGAATTATTCACTTAACCGTGATTCTACACCAATAGTTATCTACCCACCACCACGAGGCAAGTAATCCATGCTGAAAGTCTGCCCTACCGGCCTGAATCAGATGCCGGGACTGTCCGTTAGGTGACATAAACAGTCTTGGCAGGTTGAACCCGAGGTTGACATCCCTACCATCGTGCTGCCCAACTAATGCTACATCGTTAATCGATAGTACCACATGACAAACTACAGCTGTCCATCTCAAGCTCCAAATAGCGTAGGTCACGTACAGAGCAGGTACCGTAGGTAGTTACTTGGAGCTACCCACCTGGCAGGTACTTACTTCCAGGCACTCACCTTTCAGGTTACGTGTAGATGTTTCTTCTAACCTTTGCCGACCCAACTTACGTTGTTAGTCGACACCATCCATCACATTCTTATTTACTTGAAAGAAATGATACCCTTATAACTATTGGCGATAATTCTTAATACCCTTACTTCGTGACTTTCTCAAACGGCTGTCGATACATTTATTGATGACCCCGCGACTTATCTTATCGGCACGTCATATCATCCACACCGGGGCTGGCACTGCCTCACCCCACGTTGATCCCATACAAATTCCCATACAAATCCTACATGTCAAGTATCTTCAGCTCACTAGTTTCACGAAGTGGTCGTATCTGCCTCTCTAGACGATCTTAGAAGATCGTAATCATATGCATTTGACTCCTACTTCGGCCGCACGAGCTTCGTTACCGAAGCCTTTCTTATCTTGCCCTCAACAAGCGTCTGCCTGTCTGCCTGCCTGCCAAGGTGGGATTGCATGTTATCGTGAAGCGAGTGCGACAACGTTGATATCTCACGATGTTTTCTTCCAGTGTAAGTACCTTTTTACTCTCACGGGTTTTGAGCCTCAATTCATTAAACTCTGTGCTGCATGTAAACCCGCTGCTCCCTTCACAGGCCTCTACCTAACCTTGAACTATATTCAAATTCGGCGTCGCTAGTATTTGTGATTCTATTTACAGCCTGATACCATCTGGCATGTGACTTAACCGAAGACGAACCATAACGTTGACATTTGAATAGAAAAAGCCGTATTCGGCTGTCACGGTGACAGTCGAGCGACTCACAAGCGAGCAGTACGAGGAGGATGACCTGAGCGGTATTCCGGACCTCGTCGAGGTCATTAAGTTGCAAGGATCCGGACCTGCTGAGGCGGCTAGGGCTCTGAGGAAGAAGCTTAAATATGGTAGCGTCCATAGACAGCTGAGGGCCCTGGTGCTGCTCGACGGTCTAATCCAGAATGCGGGCCCACGCTTCCAGCGGACTTTCATAGATGAACCTCTGCTCGAGCGCCTGCGTGTCTGCGGCACCTCAAATCTCTCGGAGCCTGAGGTGAAGAAGAAGTGTTCCGAACTGTTCCGAAGCTGGGCCTCGGAGTACAAGAACACGCCCGGACTGGAGCGCGTCGCCGTATTGTACCAGGTGAGCATCGTCAAGACCGCCGGGCATGGTCGTCACTTACCGTCACCAGGAACTTCCGCGACGCAAGCAGGTCGTCACGCAGGACCGGTCCAAGGTCCTGCGGGAGACAGAGCAGGATCCGTTCCGAGATTCAGAGGACGAGGAAGAAACTCCGAAGAGTCCTGCTTCGCCGGCCACGTCGTCATCGCGGCCGCCTGATCCCTTCCCTCAGCCCACTCAGACGATTCAATCTTTTAGCCACATAAAGTCGGCGTCAGGATCGGGTTCTGGCTCTTTTTTCAGCTCGTCCAAGGACAAGGATAAGAAGAAGAAGAATAAGACCAAAAAGAAGGCTCAGCCCTTCAACCTGGAGGCCGAAAAGGATTCCATGAAGGTTGCGATCGCCGAGTCATCCATCGCCGCTACGAATCTGTCCAACGCGCTGCAAAGTATAAATCGGGAGCAAGAGCGGATCTCGGATAACCCCACCGCGGTGCAACGGTTCGAGATTTGCAAAAAGCTCAGGCGCAAAGTGTTACGCTACGTACGTCTACTCCTCACTAACCGTGCGGGGGTCTCACAACTAAATCAATGCCCAGATTCATCACGTAGAGGACGAACAATGGCTTGGTGGACTACTGCATGCCAATGATGAGCTCGTCATGGCTCTGATGACCTTCGAACAGCTGGACCGCTCTATTGACGCCGACAGCGACTCCGAGGACGAATTGGCTGAGCAGGCACATCTTTACCGGAGTAAGACATCTATTGGAAGTTCGTCAAAAACCACGGTATGGGCTAACAGCAGACAGTGGCTTCCGAGAAGGGCAAACAGGCTGTATCTCCAACGAGTCCCGCCAGCCCCGTTCCAGAGATGAATGACTTGAGCATTACGCCTAGCATCCCGCCCCGACCTGCGGCACCCCCTAGGCCGTCCGCGGCATCGAAGCCGCGCGTAGTCCCGCAACCCACGCCTCAGATGGCGCAGGTAGACGAGGATGATGAGTCGGCGGAGGAGGAGGATGAGAACGATCCCTTCGCAGACAGGAACGCCCTGTCGACACCTCAGGCGGAGAAGTCAGAGCCTAAGTGGTGAAGACCTCTCTCTCTCTCTAGGTTCTGCGTTTTATTATATTTGGGGGCCGGTACCTGCTGTTAGGATGTATGAGGAAGTGGCGTTGATGTTGCCTTTCATAGCAGACCTGATGACTCCATAGCGATATGCGCGTGCGCAGGATTACGTTCAGATACCTTCACGATTGATAGCTTCTCTCTGGATCTTTTCGCTTTTACTGCGCTGCTGTTGTATAAATATGGCCATGTTGAACCTGAATGATCTATATTGATATCCTCCACGTATCGTATCAATCATCGTTTCTCGCTCGGTTGTATTTGCTTTATTCATTAACCTATTTATCCATCCTTGGGGCCCGTGGAGTAAGTGATAGGTTTCTGGCATGGTGCTTGGATGTGGCAAAGTCTATCTGGTATGAAACTGTCAACCATGGCGACTCTCCGAGAACCTAGATGCAATTTAGCCTTGCCATTCCATTCTTATATCAGGTAACGTTTTGTTATGTCGGCAAGGTTAGATAAGTGGAGAATTTTTCAGATGACTTTTGATTGGCTGATTGGTTAATTGGCTGATCGCCGACCTTAAAACAGCATAAGAGCTGGGGGGTAGCTCCATTTTTCCAGCTGCCCCGCTATCCCATTGGGCGATCCAGCCAATTGGTGAGCTTAATGGGAGAATGTGGAATACTTAGGGAAGCGGGAGGGACGACGGGCCAAATTTTCTTTTAAAAAAATGTTAGTTCAACAGAGCCCGCCAAGCAAGCGATAATATCGTATTCTCGATATAAGTATACTTACTTACCCGTGGACTACTACTACTACTACTACTAGGACTACTACTACGGATATTTTCCTTATCGGCTTCCCGGGTACGACCTTGATTCCCACCACCATCATCACCAACAACACCGGCACCAAACACTGACCGGACCGGCCGACGAAAGAAGGAAGCACTCAGTCGATACAAGCACACGATATACAGGACCCGATTGATCGATTTCCCTTCCGTTATATTTCTCCCTGTGGGCCAATTCCGGATGCCCGCCGATCCCGCTTAACAAACAAGCACTTTCTTCCTTTCTTTCTCTTCCTTTTTTTTCCCCGCGAATTCACGATCCTAAACCCACATAGGGCACAATGGCGGGAGGTGGCAGGATCCCGCGCACCGTGGCTGATGCCACGCGGTTCACATCCAACACCCCGCATGCGAATACGAAGTCCACATCAGTATCCTCGAGCTCATCCTCTTCCTCACCAAAAACCGCCTCCAGCCCCGCGTCTCCCTCTTCTTCCTCTTCCTCTTCCTCCTCTTCCTCCGCCTCCGCCGCCGCGAAGAAGTCATCGTCATCACCCCAGTCTCCACCCAGCCACCAGCCGCAGCAGCGGAGAGCGCAAGCGCCAACCGGGAAAGCGGCGCAGGTGGAGACCATCGAGGAGCGGGTGCGCCGGTTACGGGCCGCACACCTGGCGGCCAAGCAGCACGACATCTCGCGGTTTGACCGCATCGTCGGCACTGCGCGGGGATTCTTCGACGCCGCGCATAAGTTTACCGTGATGGGGTTAATCGGCTTTAGTGGTATGCTTTACAGATCCACCACGACTTGCACACGCACCGTCCCCCGCTTTACGTAGCATTGCTTTATTCAGATCGAATATTAATAACCTCCCCTCCCCCCTTCTCTCTTTCTCTTGCTTTATCGTTCTTCGGATGATAGCGGCATAGATAAAGGGGGGGAAAACCCCAAACCGAAACCCGCTGACCAATCCATCTTTCCCCTCCAGGCCTCGCCCTCTTCGTGACCGTCTATGCGACGGCCGACATGATGATGCACAACCGCAGGACGCGGAACGAGTTCTCCGCGATGCAGAAGAAGATCAGGGACGACAGCCTCGAAGCCGCGCGCCTCGCGTACATAACGGGCGACGCCACCGAGGAGCAGATCATCCTAGTCGAGGAGGCCAACGCCCGCGCCAAGATGTCCGGCGTGTCCCTGCCCTCGCTGCTCTCTGCCCCGCAGACCCCCGCCCCCGCCGGCGGCTGGGCCGATCCCCAGCAGCAGCAACATGGCGATGCGGCCGGGAGCGCCGCGTGGTCCGCTGATGCTGACCCCGCCGCCGCAGCCGCGAACGAGACCGACGCGCCCTCGAAGAAGAAGGGCCTGTCGGCCTGGCTGTTCGGCGGTCTCAAGAAGGAGGATACTGTCGCCGGCGACAACAGCAGCATCAGCGTAGCGAGGGCCGCGTTCGAAAGCGAAAGGGAGAACCAGAAGCGGGGCGGCCCGCTCGACCAGGTGGGCCTGGACGCCGGTGCTGGGGGCAACAAGGACCAGGAGAAGAAGGGGTGGTGGTGAATAGCTTGAAACCCACTGACGTTTTGCGCTGGACGAGAATCACTCTCCTCCCCTCCCCTGTCTACCCTTCATCCGAATCCCTTCGGATAATGCGAACAATGGCATATACCACACCTCTGAGCAAAGTCGACAACTAGATAGCCAACTACATACGTGACTACGTACACGACGACCATAGGCCCACATTTTGCCGTGGCATAGCATGGCATGGCGTGCCGTTACCACGCCGCATGGCATCAGACTTCGAACATCTGCCGTTCTAGGGCTTGGGGCGAAGGGTCAGAGAAGACCGCATCCATATACGTATATTGTATCATAAGTAAGAATGTATATACTTACCTGCCAACATACAGTTCCCGACGTATGTTCAAGAACCTGAAAAATAAAACAAAGGCGACTATGTTGAGAGGTGAGGATGGGTGTAACCAGATCACAGACGCGCGCACACACGAAAAAAAGACGAACACATGAAAGATTTCGGGGAAAACGGATGGATGGCTGGGTATACTAAGGCCTACAAGGAAAAGGTCTTCCTCCCTTCTCCCCTTCCCTTACTCGAACAATCTCATCCCGCTTGCGTTCGGTTCAGACTTTTGATGCTTCATCTGGACCCATCCGATCCTACTGCATCTGATCATTAACCTGCTCTTACGCTCGTTCGTACCGTAACATGCATCAGACCGGTTCACCCGAGCCCGTTTCGACAGTCAATGTCCACGAGGATATGTATAATGCGTACGGTGTAGAGCAGCGAGCTCGCCCAAGCAGGAGCCCGCACCTAGCAGAAGTGATCAGTTTACAGTGAATAGGAGGGGGCCGTGTCCATCTTGCACTAGCTGTGATTTCTATCTCTGCTGAATCCAGGCGGGACGGCTACGTTGTAAGGGCAAACTGGCATATAGGAATAATGACCTGGCAGGCGGTTATAGGGAGGGAATCGATCATTTGAATAGTCAGCCTTGTCGGGGTTGAACCAATATTGCGGCTGCTCATGTCACTCCTGCACAATGCTTTACTCAGTCGTGAACAGCGAGGCCCAAACCTTACGTCGGGAGAGAGAGAAGAGAAAGGGGGGAAAAGACACGGTCTCACTGGAAGTATAGGACACCTCGTCAAGTTAGAAAAGTGACTAGCTGGTCTCGTGTCTAGGTAGTTGCAAGTGTTCCTTCCCTCTTATCACTCACTGCCGCCTTGTTTTGTCTACCTTGCCCCGAAAGGGGCGGAAAAAAAAAAGAAACGTTGATAAAACAACGAGGACTACGTGATAGCCAACTACACCGCAAACGCCGCATGTATTTATCCCCACTGTCCCAAACCTACTCCTATCCACCCCTATTCACCCCAATCTCCCATTTTGTCGCAGCTGATGTTACACCGACGTAGAGACGACAGTTTAAAGAGATTAATGAACGGACAGGGAGGCGATGAATGTGGGCAAGCCACGAGTAATAATGGAAAAGGCTGTGAACCGAACGGAATGTGAACCGTATCCCGCGATGTGGAAGAAACCGAGCTTTCCTCATGTTTTTGTTTGAAAGCATCCCGCTTTCCCAACCGACCGAAAATGAATGCGTAGAAAGATACCCATATGTCTGAGCATCCGATGTGCACAGGACAGATAGAGTAAGAAAGACGTCGAAAATGCAGTAGGATCCTAGTGAGCGTAGTGGGTATAATGAGAAAGCAGTAAGGTAGAGTAGAGCGAACGACCTGTGTATGCGTGGCTTTGAACCATAATAACCCGACTCCCGAAACAAATATGCAGAACATAAAACAAAAAATACAAGAAAGCGCTGGACTCGGAATATGAAAAACAGTACGTCATTGTTGCCGCCACTGAAGAGCGATGTTGTTTGTTTTTGATGGGATTTGGTCGCGGTCGAAACTTAGAGGACGAATAAGGAAAAAATAGCCGCGTCAGAGCCGCAAGGAACGAGACGAGGTCTCATTATTGTGGCTCTGTCCTTTCCTCCTTTTCGGTATTAGGTTCACCCCCAACGATTCAAGATCGGAACGTCAAGTAAACACAGCCCCTAAAAAACAGGACTGTCGAGCATTCTGGAGACGAAGCAGCTCTCCGCGAAGTGCGTGGAAAGCTCGATATTGCGATCAAATCTATTCAGCCTCTGCTCGTGGCCGCGGAGACTCGCTCTTGTGCACTCCCGTCTGATGTCGGCTGGGTTCGAATCCAGACCAACGAGACGCTCCCGCCTCTTCTGGCGCATCATCTTGCTGCAGTCCTCAGTCGCTTTGGTAAGATGGCGCATCTCCCGATCGAATGACGGGTCAACGCCCGCGAGGCCATCGAACCAGTACCATGAGCCCTCGGGCTCCGCCGCAGCCCCTCCCAGGGCCCCGGACCTGTGGGCAACGTCTCCGTGCTAGGAGACGATGATGTGGTTGAAGTGACCTGGGATCTTCATGCGGCACTTCTCGCAGTCGGCACGGTATCCTATGCTGAACGACTTCTTCATGCCGGGCTGCAGAGTCCAGGTGTTGAGCGTGTGCTTACTACGACAATGACCGAACTTGCCACGGGGAGAGGGCGAGGCGGGTGCCGAGGTAGGTGTGCCAGCTTCAGCGGCGTCGGTCATACCTGCATCTGCATCACTCTCGGCGGGATCCTCTACCACTGTCTCTTGAATGCGCGGGGGTGTCTGGATGTTGGGGTGGAGGAGCATGGCGGCCGGGTTGGTCGAGTGCGGCAGGTGAGGCAGGTATGGCCGCTGCAAGTTGGTCATGACGGGCGAGCAAGATGACGAATCTAACACCATGCCAGGTGTCCGGGGCCCGTCCTCGCCACCACATTCACTAATGGGTGACGGAAGACGCCTGTCCTGAACCATAGACCACTCAGTGGATCTTCCTAGAGAGCGGGGCACCGAATCATCCTGGCCCGACGCCAATGAAGCATTGTTCTCAGCTACGCCTAGTGCTTGGTTGATGGTGTGGGCGGATTGATTAGCAGGGGCCCAGCCGGCACCTCGTACCTGGGCGGCAAATGAGCAGTGAATCGGGGTGGGAATGCGGCCGCTCGTGCTCGGATCCGACGGGGGCGCATTGTATTGCTGCGGTAGACAGCTGTCATCGGCCATCATATCGGTGTCTCGATCTATGTCCATCGAGGGCGAAGGACATGCTGGTTGCTGCTCTTCGAAACTTGTGAGGGGTGACCACTTCTCGGAGCCGGAATCTGAGGGTGTGGTCCTTGTGAAAATTGGGTGATCGGACCGACGTTTCTGGGTGGGGGATGTCCGGAGTGGAAGTGACTGGAGACGTTTCTGTTTGCGATGTTTGGTCAGACAAGAATATCCCGGAATATGTTGTTTTAGGAAGGACTTACATTTCGGTGTTCCGTAAATCCCACACTACCAATGTTGTGTTCATCGTCTTCCCTGGACCTCTTGCGGGCCGACTCGGCCCACTGACTTTGGAACTTGAGCGGCTGGGACATCGTGACACATAAATTAACACAAACAATTGACGTAGCAATTGCAAGGATGAGTCGAGGATGATTATTATGTTATGTAGAGAGATGATTCAGGTGTTTAGAAAAAAATAACGAGATGGCGAGAGAATACGGAATGCGCGTCGGTAGCAGCGTAGTGTAGGGAAGACGAGGAACTGTAATCAGGTAGTGGAACGGCGGAATGGGTGAGGGGAGGTAAGTAAACAATGCCTAGGTGGTTGATAGCTCGAGACACTGGACAATTGCATACAGCTTGAGCTTTCCCCAAATAGAAAGTTCCAGGGTTGTTCCTGACGAGATGAGATGGTTATCGGAGAGTGGTCGCAACTTCCTACGATACGAGAAGTTAAGATGCGGGGCGTTTTCGGCAACGAGGGCTCAACCAATCGACGGATAGACCGAGGCGAGATTGTAGGCCTATATAACCTGATTGAAGAAGCCAATAGACTTAGGATGCCTCTATGTAGGTGACGACGGTAGGTGCGACGAGGAATCAGTAAATAACCCGAGGCAACAGTGTTCTTTCCCAACTGGTCACCTCAACCCGAGCCAGTTCACTTAGGCAGGTATTCGTAGGTAGGTAGGGACTCAATTCAGTGTGCAGTGCGTTAGCGAATTGATTGATTGCCTGCCAATTCCAATCCCCAAGGCAGGAGGGACAGGGAGAGGTTGAAACAAAGCACCCGTCGGTGTCGTGTCGGATATTTCTGTCTTCTTTTCTCTTCGTTCTTTTCACGTCTCAATGGTGGTTGCCCCTTAGTCCAACAAGCGGCGGCGACAATGGGACAGGAGAGGGGCCGGTGACGCAAGGGAAACGGACCCTTGGAATGCTTAGGAATCGGACTCGTTCCAGTCGAGTCGGAGGCGGAGGTGGGGAAACAGAATGGAAATTCGAGGTTAAATCAAGCCAGCACAAAGGAAAATAAGATCATGGAGCAGCTCTAATTAAATTATGCAGGTGACATTTGAATACCTAGGTAGTGCCGAGGTCGATGGTAAGGTTATTATTGATTCTATAAGTGGACGATGGAGAGAGGGATGATGGGGAGAGATAGAGAGGAGTAACCACCGAAGTAGGTATATCTAAGGTCAATCTACGTAGGTAGCAGCTCTAGGTCGATACGATAAGTTAATGGGGTGAGATGGCGTGGATTCCGTCGATTCCTACTCTGGAGCTAGATTCCTCATACTTAAATTCCCACAATGGCCCGCCCCAGCCCCAGCCCCAGCCCCACGACTCCATAGTTTATCTAAGTATATGTGCATAGTACCCGGCAAGCCAGCAAGGTTGCAAAAGCTTGGCATAATGACGACGAGTCTGTCTCTGGTGCAGGGGTAGCCCGATCCAACTGGATTGTCTCATGCATATACATATACGAAGTGCGATACAGCCATACCGTGCTTGTTAAGCAAGTCATAGTAGCATTTTTGGATACAATTCTCCTTGAAATGGCTAGTGTGGCGATCTACCAGTGCATTATGTCTCGAACGAAAAAAAAATCTTAAATCCACAGTGAAGAACGAAGATTCACAGGCCTTCATACCCAAGAGCTTCTTATCAAGTTAGGTTCTCAATGTCGAGATTTAAAATATACTATCACGTACGTTCTCGTAGCACGTAGTTTCACGAGCATGTATATACTGCGTCCATGATTTTCCTATGTCTGCGGGGTCGGTACCCGGATCTACCGGGTATTATACCGATGTATGAATCCAATAGGTTGTAGTTGGTTAGGCCGGTGTCATAGCTCGAGCGAGAGCGGCTTAAGCCATAGAAAGATACCGAGTAGATACCAAGTTATTGGAATGGAGTTGACGTGATGATGGCTACTTCCCGTACTACACAATAACGTGTCGGATACCCAATTTGCACTGGATTGGAGAATATCTATTCATCGAGTTGACATTCCATTTTTCAGTTGGGGTGCCGGAGGGTGACGTTTGAAAATCCCCGAGCCGAGGCAGATGTATGCACCTTGGTGGCTGGTCTACTATCTTCAATTACAAACACGTCTCGGGTCAATTGAGTGACTAATTTTCACGACGTAAAACAAAGCTACGAACGATTGATCAGTCACTAGGTACTCCGTAGCTTTAGCTGTTATCTGTATCATTGGCTTCGATATCGGTCCCTGATGTGTGTTCTAGAAGACTTCTATACTTAGGTCATCCAGCTTACTCCCCCGGCCGTTTCAGGACTGCTTCATCCATCGACGAGGGGTTTCCAACACTGACTTTTCAAAAGCGTATCTACATCAGCTTCGAATTCTGCGGCCAGTCTCCTTCTTTGGGTATCTCATCTTCATTGTGAGGTCCACACCTGGCTATCCGTAGTTGCTAGCTACGTAGTGAGTAGCTGCATCGCCAATGGGCAATCATTACTTGCCCACCCCTATGTACTGATGCATGACTCTCGCTCTTGATGTAAGCCAAATGCCTCCCGTCTACCACACAAGTGTGCAAGGAATTGTGGGACCGTATGCGTATCCTCCTGCCTAGGCTTAGAGCTTAGACTTTAGGGTGGGCTGGATGAACTGCGTCCACGCCTCTAAGTGGCGGCCGCCGTCCACCCGCGCCTTGACGTTGATGGGTAGCTGCTCGGTCCAGCGCATGAGGGTGGCGTAGGCGTCGCCGTCGCGTCTGCCGATGGCGCTACTGAGGCTCGCGTCCGTGAAGTCCCAGGCGTCGGTGAGACCTATGGCGTCCGGCAGGAGCTCGTCCAGCAGCCCACCTACGAGGCTCCGGGCCTTGTCCAGCTGCGCCGCCGACAGCGGTCCGTCCTCTACGAACGACGGACCGCCGAACTCGCCCGTCATGGTCGACAAGGCGAAGAGCGAGCATAGCCGGCCGAGGACCTTGCGAATGGCGCGGTCCTTCTCCGAGGTTGACGGGACCTTCGCTACGCATCGCACGAACTCCCGCATGACGATGTACTCCACGTGCGCTCGTGAGGCCGCCATCAGTTCCATCACGTGTCCGTTGAACGCCTGGGCCTTGGTCTTGCCACCTGACTGCATGTCCTGCGCGAGCTTCATTGCAGCCCGGAAGACTGAGCGCTGCGCGCGGCTTCGGTAGATGGCGAGCTGGACAGTCGGGTCCGCGAGGTCGAGCAGAGAGACGGCTTCGCCGCGCTTGTCGGTATAGGGAAGATCGGTCAGGTATCTCAGATCCTCCGGAACATCGGTCTTGGCATTGTTCGCAGGGGCCAGGACCCACTTCATTAGGAACCGGGCGGTCTGTTGGTACAGGACGTGGGTGTCGCCCTCGCCGGTACAGCAGATGGCGAGCGACTGCACAATATCTGGCATGCCCGAGGTGTTGAGGTAGCCCTGACCGCCGCAAGCGCGGCGCGCGTCCTCGGCCGCCTCGGTCGCCATGTACGACGACCAGGCCTTGAGGCCGCCGATGAGCGCGTGCGCCGCGCCCATGGTACTGTAGTCGCCGTGTCGCAGCTTGCGCTCCTCGAACTCCTGGCGAGCCTTCTCGCAGTGTCGAAAGGCGAAGAGCATGGCGTACGCCTTGGACAGGCTCGTCAGCAGCCGGTAGTGCTGGCTGCGGAACTCGATGAGCGCGATCTCCTTCGGCATGGCGCTGCCGCTGACCTTCTCATCCTTGGCGAAGGCGAAGTTGCCCTGCTTCCGCACAGTCGAGTACCGCACTGCGATGGTCACCGCCGCGGCGAGCTGCATGGCGACGACCCAGACCATCTTCGAGCGGGTCACCAACATGGTGCCGTAGGCGGCCTTGTCGTGCACGCCCGGAGTCTTGGTGAAGGTACCGTCCCGGGCCACGGTGGCCTGCGCTGCTAGCATGTTGGCCCGTGGCACAACGACGCCGTCGAATCGCGCGTAGCCGTTGTCGTTCTGGTTGTGGTTGAACTTCGGGCCGATGTCGCCGAGAGTGATGCCTGGGAGCGCATAGCCAGTCTCGAGTTCGCGCAGCGGCACCATGAAAGCGTGGATTCCGTGGTCCTGCTCCTCGCCCTTGGCGCAGCTCTGTTTCCTGCCGCTGCCGCCGCTGCCAGTGATCAGGCGCGCCATAACGATGCCGTGGGTGGTGGAGTATCCCAGTGCGCCGGGCCAGAACTTGGTCGAACTCAGAGTGGGCGTGCTGATGACGAAGGAGTCGCGCGCGGCGTCAAACACGGCTCGTGTCTCCAGGCCCCGCAAGAAGGTGCCGTGGCCCAACTCTGTCTGCACGTACGCACCATTGATCTGGCCTCGCTGCGCCGGAACCAGCCACTTCTCCTTCTGCTCGGCCGTACCCATGAGCTCGAGAACCTTGGTAAACATAGACGTCGAAAGGCCGAAGGGCGTGTAGTTGAAGACTGCCACAGAGACTGTCAGTACATTCCAATCCCAGAACGATGTCTCAAGGGACTCGATACATGTTCGTGATGTGGCCACGTTGTGTATGAAGAGGTAGGTGAGTAGTTACTTTGGGGGGGGGGGGGGCAAGGGCGTAGGAGACGAATACTTACGAGTGTAGCGCGGCGAGATCCAATCGAAGAAGTCGTGGCCGTACTTAACACGGTCATCAAACGCAGCCCGACCGAGGGCGAGGCCGTCAAGGTAAAGGTCCTCGCGGCTGGTCTTCGCATACTGGCGGGGCAACACCGAGGTGTCGGAGGCGCCGAGCCGTTCCTCGATGCGCGCCCAGGCCTCACGCCGGCGGCGCACAGTGTCTTCGCCCTCGAAGATGATGCAGGTCATGGCCTCAACGTCGAAGCTGGTACGCGAGCGCGCCGCAGCCATCATCTCCATTTGCGGTGTCTGTTGTTGTTGCTGCTGCTGCTGGCCATCACCGGCCGTAGCCATCAGCCTAGATGGCTTATTCATGGTGATGCTAGGTATCTTGGACTCGTAGATTTGGAAATCTATGTGGATGATGGAATATTTTAGGTAGGAATTGTTGGCACAGTTCTGCTTCAGATAGCAAGAGAGTTACTGAGTATGGGTTAGGTATGACCTATGTCAGTTAGGCCAACGTTGGGAGGTGGAAGGAAAGTGGCAGCTCAGGTTGCTTTACAAGTACTTTCCTGACCCAGTGCTCCTTATACCACAATGGCTCGCCTACTTCCATCTTGTTCTTTATCTTGTATTGTAACTACCTAGGTACCTAGGTAGTCTGGCGTTGGTATAACCATATTCTAAACATTGAATGCAAGCCTGACCGGTTACTATTCCGAGCGTACCTTCCTTCTGGTACTCGCCTGCCTTACTATTATCCACCCTAGTGTACAGTGTTTGGCAGTACATACACGTACGTAACTACCACCTTGAAGGCTCGGTCGTGTTATTCTTCCTTTTTCAAGGCAAGTTCCTACCCAAGTAATGGGCAGCAAGGTCAGTTACAGTTAGTACGTGCGGTATTAACACCATTGGGCATAGTACGGTACATCCATCGGTCAACTCAAGGTCCATTCACTTGACAGTATCATAGCGTTTAGTCAGATGACAATTGAACTACCAGAGCCAGTCCATATTGGTGGAATTGTGGCATTGCCAGTAATCTGGTACCTACTGGTAATACATGACATACTAGCTCCCTTATTGATCCCCTTTTGGTACCTAGGCATGCATTCAATGGAATTCTCATTCCAATCACGTCCAAAAAGGGTTATCTATGGTCACTAAACTCAACTTTCAATAAGGCTGATCCTTGTTCACAATTAGGTTGAAGTAGGGGTCTTGACAAGAAAGGGGCCAATGCCCCTTAGCTGGTAAGAGGCGTTGTAACACTTGAACTAACAATTGCACAGCCAATTTACATCCGCCTACTTCTAAAATAATTACTTAGCCTGCTGTACATGGCACTGCCCCCATTTACTCCAATTCACCCAGTGTTATTTTTCTGGTCACTGAGGCAAGTACTGTACTAGCTATGAAAGCAATGTCATTATATAATTAACGATACTTGTCATAGATGAAGATACATGGTCTCTATGGGGCTTGAGGCCATCACTTACATTATATTTTAAAACAAAAGAGAGGGGAAAGGGTGAAGAAGGGAAGGAGGCTCAAAAGAAGAAGAGAAAGAAAACCGGGGATAATGGCACTTGAACTACGTAGTAGCCGAGATACGGAACAACATGTAATCTTTTCCATGGAAGAGTCCGGTTGTTAGAATGAATCATCAGCATAATACGTAAAATATGATACCCGTTCCTCCGTGTAACCTTAGGACATTTAGGGGTATTGTGGCTTTTTATGAGACCGGAGAAGCATTGGTCCGACGAGCATGGCAATATGGGTTTCCTGCTTTTGTGTGACATATCTCGGCACTATCCGATTGGATAATGTCGTGATGTAGCTTATATAGATATAAGGCTTGTAATGAGTGAAGAACTGTTTATAATACTGCAGGCCCACAAAAAGGGGTGGACTTTATATCTACTTAAAATACAGGGCGCATAGTTATAATTAGAACTGGAAACCCCTGTTTGGAAACTACTTCCCGTATTTGGTCGTGGTGGCCCCTTTCTTACGCAGTTATTTGAATAAAATCCTACATCTCAGCGTGCTCCTGATTCAACGAGAGAATGCGAAGGCGTGCCACTTTGCATTCAAGAGTTGTGTATCATTACATAGATAATTGTTATTTTGGCCATACCAATGTGATCCCTACTTAGGACTTTGGTTATGATACATGCCGTGTAGTATAAAGTGACACTTTGACTCCGGTGTCTCTCACATAGGCTAACGAGGGTACTGGTGTAGACTCTACTATTCCAGTGGTAATTAGATTTCACGGTTAAAGAGCACTTCTTGCCGGGCCTACTATTAGTGGTGAATGAACATACAGCTATTAGAGAAAGAAACGGCAATAGTTTTTGAAGCAATTTGATCCGAAATTGTACTTTTAATATCTACCTTCAGATACTCTTCGCAGTGGTATAGACTCATACAATGGGGAAAGTCGAGCCGGTGTGAAGGACAAAGGAGCACGCCGTGTCTTAGCATCGCCGCACGAAAACGGGGACCCGTGTGCCGAATAATATTGTTTGGCGTGCCACTAACTAGCTCAGAACAGCCCATGCCACGCCACGGTCATCGCCGTTCCAGTCGTCACTACTACCTTTTCACAAGCCTGGTGTCTATGCTCGTGGCACTGGCTACTCCGAAATATAATTTTAAATAGAACTATCTGGCTATTCGTCATTCTCCATTGGAAAAGCAAAAGATAGGAGGCGAAATCCGGGTCTGAAAAGCTTGAAAAGAATTCTAACTCAATACCGAGTTGTTTATCTTAATTCGCGTTCTGTTACAAGGGCAATGATCTTGGGCTTGGATTATATCAGAACAACTAATAATTCTTCTCAGGTCTCGAGGGCCTTTTGTCTTCTCTTCTCGATCAGTTTAGGTGAGGATTCTGTCGTAGCCAAAAAGGGCATATATTTTGGGCCCTTTCGGGCCCTGTTACGACTCCGGGGAAGGAAGGAACAGAAGAAGAATCAGCCTAACCTAGCCCCGGGTGCTCCCTTTTATAGGGGGCAAGGGTGAGCCTGAAAGGGCCCACATACTGGTTACGACAGATTCTCGGTCCTATATATACATGGTCAATGGCTGATACATATCGCCATTCGAATATTCTGTTATAGCCGTCCTAACCGCCCTATAGGTCTTGTTGGTCATCTGCTGTTGGTTATTAGTGGTCACTGGTATGGACCCACATACCAGTAGGAAGTACCTATGTACCTATCTCCCGTTTATATAAGGATACGGGCTTCGCCCGTATCCCTCTTAAATAAATAGATAAACTTTAAACCAAAATATTATACCAATTTTATTACTTTTTATTTATTCTTATCTTTTTTTTTTTACATACATACTTATTAATATTAATTAATAGAGTTAAAAAAATTATTATCGCGATAATTTAAAAATTTTATCGCGTTAATATTATTAATAAATTTTTAACCCACTTTTTACTTATTTTTATAATAAGTAATAACCTTTTTTAACTTATATTATTATATAACACCTTTTTTTTACCTTTTTTATTATTATTTATAACGGCCGGTTTATTCCTAACTATTAGTCTAATTAAGGGGTTTATGTTAATGAAAATGTTAAAAGATTTAAATAATTAAGTTATATTATAAATTAATAAGTTTAAAAACTATTTAAAAAAAAGGTAATAAACGTAGTTATATATTATTTATATCCTTTATTCCTGATATTAAAATATATAATTATTATTAAATCGTTAAAATCGTATTTAAATATAACGATTTAATATTATTAAGATTATTACCGATTTAACCGATCTTTCCTGGTTATATAATGCATATGGCTTATTCCAGTGTGGCTGTCTCTTTTTTTAAAACTGGAGTTAAGGATCTTTTTTTATTGTATTAGCCCCACTTGGCCCAATGGCCTGACCGGTTATAACATTATTAAACTTATTATTTATTATATCGGATAATTAATAATAAATAAAACCCTTATTTAAAGCTATTAAAAAACGACTTTACGGAAAAAAAAAACTAATAAATAAAGTTATAAATAAAAAAAGCCGTTTAACGGAAAAATATAGATATTTTTACCCGGCTTTTTAATTTTATTTTAAAACGTACGGCATTATTAATTTAAACATTTAATGTTATGACCTGGTCAGGTTATAAAAGGCCAAATGGGGCCAATAACAAATCACGATCCCATTCGAAAGAATGAGGCTTTTAAAAAAACCCAGCCATAATAAGTTAGCTACGTCCGAGTTATGTGATAAGAAGGATAGCTAAGATAGCCAGCTATCTTAATAATCTAGGATAGCTGGGATAACCAGTTATTTTAATAATCTAATAATAACCACATATTTTAATATCAGGAATAAAAGATATAAATAATATATAATTACGTTTATTACTTTTTTTTTAAATAATTTTTAAGCTTATTAGCTTATAATATAACTTAGTTATTTAAAGCATTTTTTTTTTATTATCACTAAACGTGATTATTTATTACTTAAAACCCCCAGCACTCCTATTAACATAAACCCTTTGATTGGACTAATAGTTAGGAATAGACCAGCCGTTACAGCTATCTCCTTTAATTAATAAAAAATAATTAATAACCTTTTAAATAGCTATATTTAACGATAAAAAAGGATAACCGGACCGTTCCCTTTTTAAAAATCCAAATTAACTTATATATTATAAGACCTGGATAATTTTTATATTAGCTTTCGGCGTTACCCCTTTTTTAAATAATTATTTTAAATAAAGGACCGGGGCTTATAAAAACCTTAAAAAGTTATAATTCCTTTTTTTAAACAGTATTTAAGTTTATTTTAAAACTTAATTTATTATTAAAACGGATATTTATATTTATTAATAATTAATAAAAGTAAATTTATTATATTATCCCGCCGATTAATATTTTAAATAAATTATATTTATCGATTATTATAAAAAGATTTAAAAAAATTTAAAATAAAAAAAATAATTATACGGGAAAAGTTTATAATATTTTAAAAAATAAGTTTTGTTTTTTTTTTAATATATATTATATTAATAATATCCGGTAAATATAATTTTATATTATATTTTTAATTATTTTATTAAAACGAATAATATTATATTTCTTTTATAACGTTTTTTATTATTTAATATTTATTAATATATATTTTATTATAAAATATTATTTTAATACCGAATAAATTAAAATTTAATATTATTATAATTAAACTTTTACGATTTCATTTAATATTAAAATTAAAAACGTAAATAAAAACGATTTAAAAATATTTTAAATTATATTTAATAAATTTTTTTTATATTAAAAAGTATTAAAGCCTGATTTCCGAAAAAAAAATAATTAATTATTATTATATACCGAGTTTATTATATAATTCTTTAATTTTAATATGCTTTTTTCGAACTTATTACTTATTTTAAAAATTTAATAAATAAATTTTACGTTTTTATCGGTATTTATAAAGTTATAAAGAAAATTAATTAATATATGGTTAATAAAGATAATAATAACGATAATAACGATAACGAAAATAATACTTTTTATGTCGACCGTAAATATTATCGAAACGATAAAAGCGGGAAATATTATTAAAAATAAAAAACCGATAAATAATAAAACCGTAAATATTAAATATATAAAATAAAAAGTATTAATTTATTAAATATTTAAAATAAGAACGTAAAGAAATAAAAATTTAATAAAAGGTTAAAAAAGTATTTTACCGTATTAATTACGCCGTTTTCCTTATTAAGTATAAAGGAAATAAACCCGTTTTAAAACTTAAAAAAAAAGATATCGCGGAATATTTTAACCGTTCGGATAACGGTTAATATTTTACGGCCGTTTATTTATTTAATTAAACCTTTTAATATCGAATCGACTTTTTTTTACCGATTATAAAAAATAACGTTCCCGATATTATGTTCGTTTTAAATAAATATATTAAAAACGTATTTTAAAAAATTATATTAAATATAAATGTTATTAAAATATTTATTATAAAAAAGGAATAATATTTTATTTTAATAAAGGAATACTTTAATTAATAATTAAAAATAAATAAAAATCGTATAAAAAAAGTTAATATCTGTTTTAAAAATAAACCTTATATTAAATTATTTAATATAATTTTTATTAATACTTTTTTCGGATAAGTTAATTTTTACGTAATAAAAATAAATATTTTATTTTTAATATTAATTAAAGATATAAATCGATTCGGTATATATTTTAATAATATTATTAACTAATTAATCGGTAAAAACAGTATAACGGTTAATGTTATTTAAAAATAAAAATATTTATAATTTAAATTCGACGATATTATTTATTTTATAAAGGTAAAATTATATAAAATTTATATACGTTGCGGACATTTATTTATTAGCAAATTATATGATTTTTTAAATAAAACAAGATATAATATTAAGATTAATATTTTTAAAAAAATTAATAAATTTTGCCATTATTATTAAATTAAAAGTAAAGCATTTTAAAGATTTAAGTTTAATTTAAAAAATTTAAAAATAAATTTTAATTTTAAAATAATTATTAATATGATATATTTAAATAAAAAGCTTATTTTTTATATTATTAACGTAATTGTAAGATTTTAAATAATACGTTTTATAAAAAATATATTAGTTAAGGAAATATAAGACGTATTTAAAAAGTGCTGGATCGATACGTATTTAAAACCCCCGGATATTATTATTTATAACGTAAAAACGAATTTTAATAATATTAAATTTTATAATAAGGTACGTTTTATTAAAATTATTTATTATTAAATACCGGTAAAAGTATATTAATTTATTAATAAAGTAAAAAAATATTATAACTTTATTTATAAAGTTTATAAAATTATCACGGAAAAACTTAAAATTATTAAATTAAAATTATTATATTTATAAATAATAATAAAAACGGTTAATAACATAATTAACTTTAACGGCCTTATTTTTATTTTATTAATTTTTAAAGCTTATTTTCGAATTAATATAAATTTATTTTTTACTTTTATATAAATTTAAAAAGTTTAAGTAATATAAAAAGTTATAATAAAGGTTAAAAGAATTAAGGTATAAAAATTGGTTTAAAATGCGTTAAATATTAAAAATGGCCCGAATACGTAAAAGATATTTTTAAAATTATTTCCTTTAAATAATAAAATATTTATATATAAAACAAAAAAAAGATAAAAAAACTTATTTAAAGTTATTACGGTAATTAATAAAAACGTAACGGTGGATTTAAAAATAATAAAAAATATAATAACCTTCCGGAGCTTATATATTAAACCTTATACCTAATTAAAAAAAGTTAACAATTATCCCTGGTAAAAAAGTTAAGATAATATAAGCAAATTTTTAATACATTAATATTAAAAAAAAAACGATAAAGTATTAACTTTTAAATTAAAAGCAGATAAAAAAATTATAACGCCCGGAAAGTTATTTAAAGTTTTTAACTTTAAAAAACTAAACGCTTTATTTAAAAAATGTTATGGCCTGACTAGGCCAAGTGGGGGCTGGTAACCCTATTCGTTAGCGGTACTGCCGGAAAAATAAAAACGTAAGCCAGCCACATTTAACAAGTTATAAAAAAAGCCATATATGGATCCGTTATAATCTATAAATTTAAAAGTATCAGTTAAATCCGTTACGATCTAAGGATTTAACATAATTACATATTCTAATATTAGGAATAAAAAATATAAATAATATATAATTACGTTTATTACTTTTTTTTTAAATAGTTTTTAAGTTTATTAGCTTATAATATAATTTAATTATTTAAAGCATTTTTTTTTTTATTATTACTAAACGTGATTATTTATTACTTAAAACCTTTAGCATTTCTGTTAACATAAACCCCTTGACTGGACTAATAGTTAGGAATAGACCAGCCGTCACAAAAAAGGCATTTTATAATTTAAAATATATAACGTTAATATATATTAAAGCGTAACAGTTTTTAAGTTAAAAATAATTCGTAAAATAAAAAATAAAAATATTTTATTATTATATAAAAAGTTATAATTAATCGTTTAAAATTATAAAAACCCCGATAAAATTTTTATTATAACTTATATATTTATTATTTAATAAATTAATTAATATTTTATTTTAACGATAACCTTTATTTTACGGCTTAAAAAGATAAAAATTATAATACGAAATATTATTATGGCTTATATTTAATTTAAAATACCGATATAATAAATTATTTTCGTGCAATTATTTATTAAATTAAAAAATAAATATTTTAAAAAGGTATTATTATATATAATTAAATTATTATATAAATTTATAAAATTAGGTATTTATTAGTTTAAAACTTATTTATAACATTATTAATAAAAGTTATATATAAAATTATTAACTTTTAACCTTTATTTATTAATATCGGATTTAAAACTATTCGGGATTACGGGATTTTAAATAAATAATATATTTAATATCGGCATTACCGATTTTTTAGCTTTAAAAAATAAAGCATTTATTAAAATAAAAATAAAAATATACTTTTAAAAAATATTAAAAAACGGATTAACCGAAAATTTTAACGGCTTACGAATTATTATTTATAAATATAAAGTATTTATTATATAAAAAAAATAAACGGAAAAGCTAAAACTTTTAAATTTAAAAATACCCCCCCCCCCGGAATTAATAAAAAAATATATTAAATAATAAATACACGGAGCTTATATTTTTTTTTTTTATTAACTAAAGGCCGTATTCGATTATTTTACGGCGGCGTAATATATCGAACCCGGTTTTAAAAAAGTTAAAATATTAAACGCTTAAATTAAATGATAAATAAATAATAAGGACCGTAAATTTATATATATCGAATTAAAACCCGAAAAATTAAAATTATATATTTTTATCGATAATTTATTCGTTAATAATAAAGATATAAGTTTATAAATTAAATATATTATCGTTTTAAATAACGAAAAACCGGGATATAATAATAAATTTAATATTAAAAATAATATTATTTATTAATTATTTATTAAATATAAACATATTATACGTAATATCTTAATTAACGAAATATATAATATAATTTAAAGATTTAATATAGGTTATATTATTTATTATACGTTAAATATTATTTTAACCCGGTTATTACTTTTTTACGCTTTATTAGTTTTATATACCGACTTTTTTTTTATATTAATAAAAAAAGGTTAATAATTAACTTAATAATGTTACGGTAATTTTATAAAAATAAAAAAATTAACAATATTTAATAAATCTATAACATTTATAATCTTATTAATGTTATAACAAAGGTTATAAAAACGTTTATCGAAAATAACCAAATTGTTTTAAAATTAAAAGGATAAATAAAACGGGAATAATATTATTAACGTTTATTATTTAATTATTTATTTATTTATTTTTTATTTTTTATTTTAATAACATTTTATAATTATGTGATTACGAAAAGAAAAATAAAATAAATGTTAGTTATTAGTGGTTACTGGTATGGACCCATATACCAGTAGGATGTACTTATGTACCTATCTCCTGTTTATATAAGGATACGGGTTTCGCCCGTATCCTTTTTAGATAGATAGATAGACCTAAGACTAGAATATAACACCAGTCTCACCCCCTTTTATTCTGTTATTATCTCTTTCCTTTACGTACGTACTTACTAACACTATTGTGGATATAATAAAACTGAAGAAGCCTCAATCGAACGTGGTGAAAGCTCGGGGTATCTTTCCACTTTCGGTTAACGTGTATGGACCGCTGTCTATCGCAGACGTGGTTGGAGATATGCTATCCAAGGAATCAATGTTTCTCCAGATTCCATACCTTCTCCCACTGGACTACAAGTATTTCAACCCACAATTGTTCCGTCCCGGAGGTAAGATAGAGGACCTATCTCACCTTGTAGGCCTAGATTCAAATGAGTTGAAGGCCAAATCCACCTCTGAAGCGATTGAACGCGTTCTCGACTCATTAGAATCGGTGGAAGAAAACCACGACCAACTGTCATTGCTATTCGGGGAACGTTCCCAGCCTAATAACATCATGACTCAGTTGAAGAGGTAAATATTTTATTGTTCGATAATTAAGCATTCGCACCTGTTCATTGTCTTCCATCTTGCTAACACCCCACAGCCATCAAGCTGACGCACTTGCGTTCATCCTGCGTAGAGAGGACTATGAATCCTGTCAGAAAGCACACATTACTTTGCGAGGGCTCCTTAAGATTGGGTCAGTATAAAATGAGCCTTGAGGACTAAATATATTATTATATGTATTAATAGTTTAACACAGGCCGAAAGAGAGTACTCCCTCATGTGCGACTGGAGGATTACTGGCGGATACTATGGGACTTGGCAAGACACTGACAACTCTCTCTGCAATCGCCGCAACGTCAACTCATGCAAAACAGTCTACGAGAGGCCACATCAATCCCTCGTCGAATGATGAGAATGTATTCAATAGCAGAGCAACCCTGGTTGTGGTCACATCTATGCGTAAGTCTCAATCTTTCGTGGACACGTATGAAAGCCTTGCGGGCTAATTTGGGCCAATAGAGGTTTTGGACGTTTGGGAGACCGAAGTGAGGAGGTATTAAGCCATATATTAATCATTGAAATCCTTTCACGAACTAATTATATGTTAGCCATACCATTCGAGGTACCTTAACGAGTTGTCTTTTCCATGGGAAGAACCGCTCGCGACCCCTTGAAGAGATCGTTGATCATGATGTTGTCCTTACCACGTATGCGACACTAGCAGCCGATTATAAGAGGCGATCGGTTTTACGGCGGATACAGTGGTACCGAGTTGTTCTTGATGAAGGCAGGTTTGACCATCTTCCTTCGCTCAAATCATATCGAACTAACTCTACGTACAGCACATTGGATCCGCAACCAATCCTCAATCCAATTCAAGGCGGCTAAGGCCCTTATATCTCCCCGGAGATGGTGTCTCACTGGTACACCAATTCAAAACCGAATGGATGATCTTGTTGCTCTTCTTGACTTTCTTCACTTCGAGCCCTTTTCACAGAAGCATATTTTCGAACAGCATATTCTAGATCCATTGAGCAGAGATACACCAGACAGAGCGTCTAGACTGCATGCGTTGCTCCGCACAATATGCTTGCGGCGAACGGAGAAACTTTTGAACTTACCCAAACCAATCTTCAAGCAGACCACAGTGACGATGTCCACAGGAGAAAGATCCATATATAGCGATGTGGTCAAGTCATGCGCGCGAGAAATTGATGAAGTGGTCAGCACCAGAGCGAATAAGAAGAGAATAAAAAAGTACAATGTTCTTTTCATGGGAATGATGCGGCTGAGGAGGTTGTGTAATCATGGAACGTTCCCTACCCACGGGATTCAGGCTACTCTGATCCCATCAGTGTCAGAGGAAGCATATGAACTCGAGTGTGAGCTTTGTGGAGTCGGCGGCGAGGATGGGATCGAAATTGATGGCATGGGAGAAATTTGCCAGCAGTGCGGTAGAAGCCGCGATCTAGCCAAGCAGCATCGTAATGCCGCGAACGCTATGAAGCGCAGTCAGCCCTTCGCTGATACATTCGCGACCTCAGAAACCGACCTTTTAAGAGGCCTTGCTCAAGCAAGCCCACAAACATACGTATCTACTAAGATGCAGGCAGCAGTGGACAGTATACGAGCCCTCCCTTTAGGATCTAAGAGGTATGCATCCTTTCATATTCATAAAGAGTTTGACTGATACCCCTAACATGACACAGCCTTGTCTTTACTTATTGGACAACTACGCTCGACTTGCTGCAGTTTCACTTAGAAGCCGAGAACATCAACTATTTGAGAATCGATGGCAGCGTCGGGTATAGTAAGAGACTGGCCATTTTACAGCATTTCAGGGAGTCAGAAATACCTGTCTTACTGATGTCTATCCAGACCGGAGCATTGGGGTAAGTTTTAACCTATGGCCTTGTGTCTCTATACGGTCAGAACTCATAGACCTCTAGCCTAAACCTTGTAGCCGCCAACTATGTTCACATAATTGAGCCGCAGTGGAACCCCGCGGTGGAAGAACAGGCAATTGCTCGAGCTGTACGGATGGGACAAACCCGGACTGTCACAGTCATCCGATATGTTGTCGAACGTTCCGTCGAAGAGGTACGTAGACAGTGCTGAATGCTTAAACGCGTGAGCTTATGTTCAATTGATAACAATATACTTTTAAGAACATCGTGAACCTGCAAAGGCGAAAGCAAAACCTAGCCAAGTTTACCCTTGAAGGAGGAGCAAGGGACGGAAGCAATGCGGGTCTAGATGTTCGTCCCACTGCAACATGTTAGGATATATTACTAATCACGCCCAGGACCTTCAATTTGTACTTGACTTCGGATCAGTTAGCCAGTCAAAAGTGTCTGATACGGCTAACAAAGAAGAGGGGAATGAAAGGAGATAGGTTATAGGCATGTGCTAAAACGAAGAAGTAGGTCTTATCGGAAAAGTAAATTGCGGAAACAAGCCCATGGAACAATAAATACTAACCATCAACTGGTGCCTAGTTGTTGATAACGAAATGGCATTGGCATGGTTTTGCTCCAGCCTAGCAATATCACAGTGTATAATCATGCATCCACCAACAAACAAGAGTGGATACCCAGAAATGTGTGACCCACAATTGAGGATAGGGGCACTAATTAATAGCTAACTAGATGCAGACACTAGAAGTGGATCGTTTCTCCTGTTTACCCCTATCTGGACTATTTTTATAGCAACCATGAGATACTTACTCTCCATTTTTCGGGAATTGTATATGAGAATTGAATACGACAACTTGAATTAATGTGAATGCCTAGGGATTCTGCATGGACCAAGACTGTATCCAACGGCGTCTCTAGCTGAAGCACAACCCACTATATTGATTGATCTGGACATGGGGTACCATTCAATCAGTATACGGGGGCGCCGGGGGGAGGGGGGGGGGGGGTACAAATCCCTTTCAGAAGTAGACTGGTATGACATGTTTTTAAGCCGTCGGTGAGTTTCGGGTAAAGTAGATTGAACCGCACAATGTCGCAACAACTGTTGGTTGTTAGTGGTCATTGGTATGGACCCACATACCAGTAGGAAGTACCTATGTACCTATCTCCCGTTTATATAAGGATACGGGCTTCGCCCGTATCCCTCTCAGATAGATAGATAGACCTTAGACCAGAATACAACACCAGTCTCACCACCTTTCATATTGTTATTGTTATTCCTCTTACGTACGTACCTACCAACAACAACCTTTTCAGGCCCACACTGGCCACCTATAAAGGGAGCACCCGGGGCTAGGTTGGGCAGATTCTTCTTCTTTTCCTTTGTTTTCCCAGAGCCGTAGCAGGGCCCCTTTGGGCCCAAAATATACGCCCTTTTTGGTTGCGACACGTAAAACAGCAACAAGTTCCATGGCTACAACACGTACCTCTCGAGGTTCAACTAATGGGAAGTGCTATCCATGTGTTAAAGGTTTTGGGCGCAAAGTGAAAGATAGTAGCTAGAAAGTCACCGTGAGGACGCTATAGTATAGGTAAAGGTCGAAAATTTTTTAAACGCTGGCCCTCTGCTAAAACCGCAAGGGGCGAAGCCCCTTACTTATAGATAATTTTAGTCTATCGTAGCCTCTAGAGAAGGGGAGAGGGCACTGTTAAGGCCCCTGTCCCTTTATCATGTGACACCACGCCAATAAGCCGCTCTGTTGGCTCCAGCTGTAGATGGGTTTCAACTAGGATTCTTCGATCCTCTGTGCTTTAATCAGAGCCTATGTAGTATAATACGGCTGGTTTGATCGATATTTACAGTAGCCTATGACTTGTGAGTCGTCTTGAAGCCATAGAGGCAATCGGTCGCACGTTAATGTGTTCGGTATGGTTGCTTTGATCACCGCTTTGGACTTGGACCTATGAGTAGAGCGCCTTTCATTCACATATTTTCTTATATTAGAATGGCGAGATGTTCTAACTTCTTACCCTCCTTGAGTGGTTCTATTTGTATGCTTCGATAAAGCGGTCCACGCACGGGTAAGTCTATGCAGGATATAGGCGTTACGGATTGGTCACCCGTATAGGGTCTCCACTATATGTCCAGGGGGTCACATACATATATATGACTGTAAGCGCCACTGCGATTGCCACCATGGCAATCATTCACTAAACTTTTGGCCCCGATGGTGCAACGGTACGGTGCAACCGTAACAATAGGATGGCAATCTACTCTTGTTTGCGTGGGTTGACGTCCGGTACTACGAAGCCTACGCTCTCACAAGAGGCCTCATCACTTACTTATCTCCTTAATTATGGATATTGCACAGGATGGTGAGAGGATACGTCTCAGCATCCACAATGACAATCTTTTGATTTCGTCTAATCTTTTGTCAGTTGCCAAACTCGGTGCGACCATATTGCTTCGGCCAGTGCTAAGAGACCATGGTATTTCAATGCTGATAATATAACACAGGCCAAGTCGAGATATAATAGAATGACAATCACTTTCATCAGCTTTGATGTGAAAGGCGCGTGTGCGACCACATAGACACAACATCATTATCGGAAATGAGCCCATACTGGGTGAGTCCCGTTTCACATACAACCATTACGTGAAGCGCGCCGTCGAAAGAGCTAGAAACGGGTAACCATATCCTCCAGGGAGACCGACGGCTCATGGTAGGTTGTGTGTAGGTTCGTCATACGCGGCCGGTCAACTGTAGCGTGAGTACTTGAGCAAACAAATGGCGTGGTGAAACATACGTAGACTGAAACGCACCCCGAAGAGCTGTGAATCCAACAAAAGTCACGGAATGATTATCTAACGGAGGAAAATGGTACATAAAAGGCTCTATAAAAACGCATACTCTTGCGCCAAAGTAAAGAACCAACCCATCCTTACCAGCTACCATCGTCGTCTCTTCCCTCATTATTAGAACTTCATATCCCTTGAGATCAACATTATTTTAACTACGTTACCCTCAGACCCACCATGCCGCCGTCCAGAAAATCCATCCGAAAATGGGGGTATACGCGGGAAGTTGATCACAACCCCCCTCATCTCGGAATTATAAAACGGCTCATCGACAACGACCAGTCTGCAACTGATACCCGTGGCTGGCAGCATTACAAAATATCAGAGTCTTCGGCTAACCGTGTGATCAACCGCTACAGTATTGCAGACGACACATACATTACCACAGATGTCCAGCTTGATATTCTCGAATCTGATCGCATGAGGCATCGAGATATGATCATGGACAATCTCCGGGCAGCGAGAATCGATCCAAAGCAGCTGTGCTTTATCGGACTTGATCTAGTCGTCGATAATACAGCGTGTTCCTGTGCCGACAGCGCTTTTGCGTTCGAAGGATTCGATCCTAATGCACCTTACCCTATCGAATTTCACTTGGTGTGTACGGCCATCATTATATCCCTCTTCACGACACATTTCCATTCATTCCGTCGAATGACATTTCTTACCCAAGACCGTATAGGTGAATATAACCGCTAACAGTGCACTTGCAGTATGTTATTCCCAATACGGACGAGTAGTCGTGGTGCAAGCCTTAATATGAGCACATGTCACCGGCGTGGGCTACAGGGGCCTGCTAGACAAAACACCATAAAAGAAACAGATCTTTAAAATAAAAGTGCTTCATAACAAACCGTTAGCTAATTGACAGAAGTAACGAAAATTCGCGGGGTTGGACCGCACTGTCCACCGGTAACCCTCTGCTCGACGGCCAGAAGAAGATGCTACGCGAGAACAAAGCGGGATTCGCTGAGGCTAAAATTGGGAAAGTAGTCGTCTATTCTGTGCCCGGGAGTAATACTTCACTTCGGCGCGGCTTATACATGATGACACATCTCGAACGGCCGTAAAAGCTGTTGGCGGATCGTGCTGTTGCGGCTGGTACATTCCGGCCTTGTTGTTGTGGCTTCGCAGTTGGGAGTCGATATTAATGGTTATTTTAAGGGAACTCTTCAAGCTGTTTCTTGGAATGGGTTGGATATCAGCGGCCACGGACTGCCAGAATGAATAGTTGAAATTCTTCCATAGAAGAGTTCGGTCACCAATGTTTCGAATGCATCAGACAGTGAATTGACGGCCGATTAGCCCATGGTTCTAGAAACTAAGTCCTCTTGGAGGTAGAATCGTGGAAGTAAGTGTACAGATTTATGTTTCTAAGTCAGCATAAAAGAATGACGTGATTCAAAGCGGTAGACGTGGCCCTGCGTACACGGTGGGAGTTTCAATGATACCTCCCTGCGCGAAGTGTAACCGCAGTTCCTACCACACCGGTAGGTGGCTCAGATTGCCTAGTCAGTGGTGTATTACCCCCAGGCGCTTGTGTGACACTTCAGCATCGTAAATTTCTCTTAGCTGCGTTGACGTTCTACGGTAAGGTAATAAGGCAGAAATACGGCTAAGAGCGGCGGAATTCATCTGCAGGAAGGTTATTGAGCGTCTAAAACCGCCCGGTCAGCCAACCTGCCACGATTAAGCGGGCTGTAACACGCAAGTGGAATTTCAAGCTCTCAAGAGCTATAACGTACATAGGTATGTATAGCGTGAGGGAATCTGAAGAAAAGCAATAAAAAATCAAGCTATCGTACAATTTAAATCTCCGGGCCCTTGAAAAGGGGGTACAGGCCCGTTCACATTAAGTCCTAAACAGTCGGGGAGACCTTTAAAGTATTAAGAAGCTCGAGGATATAAATACTTACATGTGAAGCGTTAATCGTGTCGCAACCAATGAGAGCAGCCTACTATGGTTGTGGGGCTCTCGCCCATAAATGGAGCCACGGGGTAACATTCCCCCGCTCTCTTCTATATATAGGCTTTCTAGATAGCTTTTCTTTTGTTAGAACTCAGAAAATACAAGATCAGTTCCATCTGTATTACGACGCTCCTTATATTGAGTATACTGAATTCGATAAATCGAACGGCTTTTAAAATTGCCATTAGAAGTGAAAACGAGATAGGGAGGGAAAAAGCCATATTGAGCCTCGTAGTTGCATTTATTCACACCGAAAACTGCGCTCATATTAATTTTGGATTGTTTTCACCCTCGTTGAACCATGAGGCCGGCCTTGCTCTGGTAAACCACCCTCCCCTCACCCCTTCCCCCTCCCAGTAAAGGTGGCAGTTTGGTCATTTACTAAAATCCGTGTGTATATCATGACTAGGGCTCAGTAGTTTAAACACTTTACTGGAGGCGCTTATCAGATGAAACGCCATCTATTTAGCTATATATTGTGAGGAATGCGTATGAACAAACAACGAGGTACGTAAATGAGTGAGGTTCACCAGCAAAATGGAAGTGCGTTTTCCAAGTGACATCTGGCTGAAGCGGAATGCAGCCGACCAGATTCGAAGCAGGCAGAAACAGCCATCGCAGGCAGATGGGTTGATTCCCTACTTCATTTCGGCATCCATTTTCCTCTTGAATGCTACAGCAAAAGGAACAGGTATGGTAATGAAGTCTCCAACAGAGGCTCGGCATAAAGCAAGCTTTCGAGAAACGGGTATGAGCCGAGTTCCTTTAACCGGACATTGCTTGACATTTGGAGAGGTGATCCTATAAGATAGAAAGATTAGGACCGGGAAGTGATATGGATTAACTAATAGGTCTTTCCAAGGTTGGCTTCTATCCTATTTTTCCTCTACGCTATTCGGATACCTTACCCGTGGCGTGCAGACGATCTGTGGGAGCCCCCCAGGGAGGGAAAGAAAAATGAATAAAACCGCCTGGGCACCCCGACTACCTAGTACCTACCTAGGTAGTATCTAGATGGGAGCCCCAATTGTATATAGGTCGTACAGAACGCCACAAGAGGCGCCTCCTACGCAGGTTAAGTCTACCTACCTAGGTACCTAGGTAGGTACCTAGGTTGGTAGGCAAGCCCCCAAATGACAAGTACCCAGGTAGTTCATGTACGCTGGGCCTGGTTCCCGATGTCCCGTAGTTAACCCCACTTTGTGTCCCCTGAAAATGATACCTCAGCCCCCCGACCCTCGCCTTCATTCCGACACTGAGAATATGTACTAGAAGTCTGAGTCTTGCTGCTTGTATGAGGAAGTAGCGCCTGAGTGATGTCTAACCTCCTTAAAAACATTCTCAAAAGAAACTTTCAGTCAAATAAGAGAAGCCATATCGTTCTTACATATGTCGCGGGGTTCGGGCGGACCCAGCGTGGAAAGGGATACCCTGAATCCGTGTATGGGTCTCAGCACGGGAAACACGGCGTTTGACTTTGACCATGAAATATCCAAGTCTGCTGTGTATCTCAATGCCTCGAGACCCAATATGATATTCGCTTTGCGGCTTGGGTCACGCGATAAGGCCGAGAAGGCCGCGGTACCACGAGTAGCTGCGAGTTCACCCCGTCTTGGCATTGGGCGGAGGTTTACCTTACATTATTCCCGGACACAAGACGTCGCCGGTCCGTCGACGGCCACAACCGTTAACGACGCAGGCAAAGGCAACGAGGGCCACGTTACCGGCGAGCGAAAGGCAGATCATAGCAATGTGGCGCTGAAATACCGGAAGTCACATGATAGCATTAAATCGTCGATGACCGGAAGTGCGTCGATCTTCAAATTTGCACAGCGTAGGAACCTCACGCCACTACCGAAGGAGATCTGGCTACCTCCGGCACAAGCGACCCCCGATGCACTCAAGGTCCTTCTCGTGGGGAGCTCTGGGGGCGGGAAAACCACGCTGACGAAGTCGCTTGAAGCCGCCTTCGGACACTACGGCACAGCCGAGCGGGAGTCATACCGCGAGGCGGTATTCCGGAACGTTATCCAGTCCATAGAGACTCTTGTAAGGTGTAGAGACGTGTTTCTGGGGGAATCAGAAAGTGCCAAGGAGGAGAAGGTGGAGGAGCAATTTGAGCGGGACGCCCGCTTCGTCGCGACTATCGCAGCGTCCGCCCGAGTACTGGGAAATGCTTCGTTTCCGCCAGACCTTGCCAGGGCAATTACCAGGCTATGGGAACACCCTAGTATACGTACAACCTTTGCAGAGCGACGGGATAAACGCTTCTTCCTATTGGATTCAGCGGAATAGTGAGTTTTTGGTCTTGGTTTCCCATCGGTCCCACCTACGACATGCATTTCATCTTCGCTCCTCTCTTCAGCTCAATCTTAATCGTTGGGGTCAACTGACGTATACATTTTACGTGCAGTTTTCTGAACTCTATCGACCGTATATCGCAAGACGACTACATTCCCTCAATTGGCGATATCCTTCGCTCGTATCAAAAGACGACGGGAATCTGCGTGTCCCGCTTCAAAGCGGACGGGCGGTCGTATAACTTCTACGACGTTGGGGGCGCGCGGTCGGAGCGGAAGAAGTGGATTAAGTCGGTCGAGGACACCCACGCGCTCGTTTTCCTCTTCGACAGCGCCTGTCTCGGGGAGCCACTGCAGGAGCAGGAGGGGGACGACGCCATGGCGGAGCAGCTGATGCTGTGGGAGAGCATCGCCAATAGCCACCTCTTCGCCGGGGCCCACCTTATCGTCATCTTCACGAAGGTTGATAAGCTCACGACGGACGTGTTGTGGCGCCTGTATTCGCTCGGCCTTTTCGAACCGTTCCTTGCGGAGCATCCGGAGACTTCCGACAACGCGTTGCGAGGAATGGCTCAAAAGCTCATGTCCCTTGTGCACGAGCCAGATCACAGTCAGGAGCAACCCCGGCGCTGGGTCAGCTTCTGGCATGCTAGTATAGCGAATTCAACGACGGAAATGGCGGAGGTTGCCTTAAGTGCGCTCGAGAAACTGGACCAGGAGGATTGATACGGGCTCCTAATTATATGATACGGCGTAATTATATTCTGTGTGCAATGAATGGCTGCGCATTCTGATCGTTGTGAAGCCGCCCGCCCTTCCGCTCCGCCCCCTTTTTTTGCTGCCGGCTTGGCGCTATGTGACAAGCTAACGACCTCAATGACGGCAAGAAAAACTAACGCCATGACCATATAAAATGAGCCTTACCGACGGATGCTGGCATTTGTTTTTCCTTTGAATAAAATATCGCAGTCAACTGAAGGCCGCGTGACATAGAGCACATCTTAATTCCAACCATCAGCATGGTTTGAGGCTATGTTTGGGTAGGAAGCGGTGCGTCGACCGCAAAGAACTTGGGTGGCTTCAAAGGGACAGCAGACGGAGAACATGCACACGTAAATTTGAGAATAAATAGATATACCGGCCGATCCTTTTCCTCACTTGGGTGTCGAACGCTGCAAGTGGACATGCATTGAAATGGTATCACGAGTGGGATCGCAAGGTCGGTCGTTGAAAGATAAAACCATATTTTCATATGTTCAAATAGCATCATCGAAAAGACAATTGAAAAAACAATAAACATTTAAACAGCGTTAAGTGATACCTATACAACACCTTGTCACTCGACAAGGAGGCCTCGCCATGTACCATATGACAGGCAACCCATCTCTAACCTTTACTAATACTGTAGAGGGAAGCAACGCAAACTACGGCTCATCCTTTTCATGCACGTAGTCGAAGTCAAAGGCGAAGAGGGTTCCTAGGTGGATTCGTAACCGCATAAAAGTGCTCGTAGACTTGTTCTCGTGCTTTTCGTGCTTCCCGTCAGAGTCGTTAGGGGGCTGCGATTCATCCTCCACACCCTGTCCATCTTTTTTAAGACGGGAAACAACGTACCGGAAGAGAAGGAAAAGAAAAAGCAAGTAAATGAAACCGATGGCATGCTTGAGGTCAAAATGCGGGTCTTGGTGCATATCAGCGGCAATGCGGGCTGTGTAGCACAAGAAGACCACCACGCCTAAAACTTCTAGCACGAACGCCCCGTATGCCGCGGACCTGCTCGCTACGAAAGCGACCACCGCCGAAATAACGAGTTGTCCGATGAAATACAGCGCGGGGTTCGACAATAGCTGCGACTGGGGCTCCGTTCTCCCAGGGAGAGACAGGGCCATCACGTTTTCATGCATAGGCAGATCCATCGCGAGTGACTAGCGTTCAGCGGGGTATTATGCTACACATTCCTGGGTTATCAACCTGTATCTAATTAAGGCTCATGGGCATATATAGTCAAATATTTCCCGAACAAGCCCTTTGACTAGGATAGACCGCTTGCTGCCCCTTGTGCCTTGCCGGGTCTGTCCTTTATCCCTTGAATGGCAAGACAAAGGTTGTGCCGTTCATACATGATGAACAATCCTCTTTGTTCTCCAGAATATTCCTCGAATTACGGATATCGGATGTTCTGGTATCGGCAAAGGGAATGATGCTACGAGACATACGTGTTTAGGGAATATCGCGGCGTCGGACCTCCATGCTTGATGCATGAATTACTCGGGATAGCCCACAAGGGCTCATGCTGTTAATGGCCCCAAGATATGTGAGTGGTTTAATTATTGATAATTTTTATTATTAGCAAATGATGTATGATTAATGCATGCTTGCTCGGTCCATTCTAAGCCACTTTCTTCCTTCAGGACAGCATCTGTCTCTGGACCTGCTTTATTAATACGCCATTGCCACCATCCATGTAGACCCTATGACAGCCCTCATTGACACCCATATCCCTGTTGGTATTCCTCGATAGCGTGGTCTCTTCACGTCTCACCTCCGTCCTGGGGGCTTTTACTTTTCCTCGGCATTGTCCCCATTCCCCCCACTGCTCTTCGTCTTGTTCTAGGAGCCGAACTGGAGGTCAAAGTCGCTGGGCCCGGTGTATTGGGTGATGGTATCGAAGGGGGTGGGGCCGGTCTCGGTGGTGGAGACTGAGTTCTTGTCGCTGGTGTGCGTCGCCTTGCGGCCGGACGCTGTCTCGCGAACGGACAACTCTACCGCGCCCTCTTTCAACTGGCGGAACGAGAAGTCGAAGCCCGAGTCTGGCGCACACGACCCCTCCACCGGCACTAGGTACGGCGACGAGCTGACCGCCGCCCCGGTGGCGTTCGAGCATGTCACGCCACTCTCGGCTGCTCCAGCGTAGTGTAGCTTGAAGTACGTTCTAATCGGTTCCGGCGACTGCTGTTAGTCTGCGATCATGCCACTAGCTGCGTATCTTGGTGTGGGGGGCCTGTGATTAAAATAGAAGGATGCATCCCCTACCCACAAGTTTCTAGGGATGTGGGGGGTAGTGGGGGTTGTGGGTGTTGGGTGATTCTGTACATGAATCGACGAGAACTAGACAGAAAGGAAAATAAAGACATACGTTTGCGAGATCGAGTGTGGTGCGACAGACACGCTGAAGCCCGTCACTTTCCAAGGGTCATCAGCTCTCTCCTGGACTGGATGAGCGGCGACGAGGCTCGCAACGATGCCGACAAAAATGGTATAGAACTGCATGGTGACGGTTGACCTGAATGTGGGCGATGTTGTAGTTACTTAAGGAATCGCTGGATAGGACAGATGTATGAGCACTGGACTTGGCTTTGGTCGATATTCTTTGTTATGGGTATCTTAACAGAGAAAAGGGATGGAGCAAGGCGATCCAGACGGTGGAAGAACAGGAGATATTGCTGATATTAAATAGTTGGTATCTATATTTGGGAGGAAGACGGTAATGTTTATGCCTGTCGAATGAGGGCAAGCAAACAGCTCCTTCGTGCTCGTGCGTAATGTCAGGCTCGGATTTGCACCAATGCGCCCGCCCGGCAATGCGGCTGTCATGGCACTATTGGGGGCAGCCCGACCGACCTGAGATGTTTTCCCTTGCACCAACTCTTGGAATGCGATTTCCCAATGATCACCATCTTTTTGCACTTGTTTTCCCAGATGGTCTGGTTAGCGGGCTGACGGGTAATGACGTATGCAAGAAGTGGCGGGGGGCAGAAAGGGAACACGAAGGTTCAGCCCCCTTGTGATATCTCAAAGCGGAACAAGGAGCGGACCTGATTGGATAGGGGCGACCGTCGCCAAGGTGCTCCCTTAGTCCTCACCAGCTCCCGCGCAACCGCGGTGTCAATCATTCCCTAAAGAAAGAGGAGGGAAGGCTCCTCCCCTGCAGCCCAACAGCTCAGGAGCGAACCACCAATAGTCGTTTGCTATTGCTGGTCCAAGTCTTTTTTTATTACCCGTGCCCGCCTTGCTCGCAAAGGTTTGCCGACTTGACGTATGTAGCATGCCATCAAGTACACGCCCACCGGAGCCCCCTCGTGCAACGTGCAACGGCGTGGTTGCTATCTGTTGGCCCTTCCCCGTACGCACTGCAATAATTCGATATAACTAGCAGGTTTCAATCGAGATGATTGGACGCAGCTGCTTCTTCATGTATGGTACTTTACGGGGCATGCATTAACGGCGTCCCAGGCTGGGTTGGCAGGAGTTGCAGTACGTAAGTTACACGCGAAGTGGCAGGGCGGCTGCAAGATCATCTGCCCCGTCGAAGCCAGCTATATTAGCACTACGCGACAAGTCATTCCGATCCAAAGATTGTCTCAGGCTGTCCTCTTCATACCTCTGTGATCCCTTCTTCTCCTTACGTGGAAAGGCTTGCTGCAGAGATGGTCAAACTGTTCGTATTTTTTGAACCAAAACCAGAAACGACACGGCATGACACGGGAGAGAAGGGGTGGCTTAGCAAAGACAGTACGAAGCATCCATAAGCAATGTGCGCGTTGAACGAACCACCAACGCGAGACCTCCGGACCGTTGCGGGTCTGCGCTGTATGTGGACGTAACTGGTCCTGATAGACACAGATGCGACACGTTACAATCAGAAACAGCCGGGCATCAGGAAGACTAGCAGTCTTACTCGCAGGTCGGTGCGGCCGAAAGAGCGAACACAATCTTTACACGTTCCGCAGACTGCCTGGCACAGGCATATGGGTCGTTGACACAGATGGCACGATATAGACGCCAGCAATTAACGATAACACGCAAAGGCAACCGCGTTGGGGAATCGGAGCTGGATGATATTACTATCATTAGTTACAACACTTGTACGCCTCCCATGGCGTCCCCTCTGCCTCTCTAGTCCAACCTAACCTCTGTTTTTTTTTTATCCCACCACCCAAGTAGCCGACCTATGCATAAATGTCTAAGAATGCCCGCCTATAGGGTGACTGATGAAAAGGATTTTCGATCGGACTCAATGCACTCATTCCCAGGCCGGCTTGATGCATAAAGTGGAGTCCGATGGGCTATGCCTGAATCAAGAACAAAGAGAAGCAAGAGCCAAAACTATAATCAACTGGGTATACCAACGCCTCCAAAATGCGAGAGCAAAAAATAGAGGAAAACAGGCACGGCAGCTGAAAAGGTGCGAAAAGGAATATAATATGGTGAGTTTCGTCGGGTTCCGTGGTCTCATTCAAGGTTCGTGGAGGATCTTTCGTCCAGTACTCAACACAAGGTCTTGGGGTAATGTGATGTGTCGCCGCGGTATCACCGACCAAACAGCCACCCCATTTTCTTTCCTCCGGTACCCTGTTTGGCGCTTCTGGCATCATCCTTGCTGCTGTCGACATCATCGGCACACTTCTCATCGACTTCATCGCAGTCCAGGTCGAGGCGGTACTGCCGGACGCTTCCAGTATCATCGTCGAACCCGATGCGGCGGTTCTCTTTCGGCACAAAGCAGTCCGGCACAACGTGCTTGAGGAACCAGCCCTTTACACCCCGGCTCGCGGCATCAATCGCCGCGTACTCAAGCCGTCGCGTGTGGTCGCTGGTCCAGTAATGCGTCGTCTGCGGCGGCGGCGGGTACGACCGCTCTCGGGCCTCGCTATCGTCCTCATCCTCGCAGTGTGACCCGGGGAAGGCATCGAGCGATGGAAAATGATAGAACGAGTCACCATGCGGCTGGGGGTGGTATACGTATACAGACGACGCCGTCGCTGCTGCCGTGACCTGCTGCTGGCCGTTGCGCGAGCTAGGGTGAGACCTGGCCGCACGTCGCATAGATGGGCGGGACCCTTTCCTGGTCTGTGCAGAATGGAGCGAGGTGGTTGATACCCGGGGCTCCTTGTACGATCGCTTGGTGTTCGACCGCGAGGCAGAAGGTATGGACTCGTAACCCGAATCCTGACGTTGCAGCTTCCTCTCCTCGCTCCTGCCGTTTATACCAAATTTGGGTACATGGTTTGCCCTATCATCCATGGGGGCGAACGTATCTTCGGCCTGGTAGTGAGGGCCGACCTGTCCGGGCTCCTGCAGGTCAACATCCTGGAAGCTATGGTAGGTGGTGGCGGAGGCGGTGCTCATAGCGGAGGTTGACCGTTGCAGGTCATGGGCCGCCGGTAGAGTCGATAGCCGCGACATTGTTGTTCAAGAGGCCGAGTTGGTCTGCTGCATCCGAACGGCCTGGGCCCTGACTCATCCGAATGCAGACAAGGAGACCTTGTTGTTGTTATTGCTTTCCGTGCGTGGGAACATGGAAGCCGTCAGGAAGAAGAAGAACAAAGACTTCGAGAAGGGGGCGATGCGTCAGACGTAGTTATGTATTTGGGACCTCCCCTCATATCCCCGGCCCCCGTGTGGTTTCTTAAATGACGAGGGTCTGTCCCTGTAGTGCGGTGAAGGCACGGGGTAATATCTGGTCAAGTTGCGGTCTGAAGCTTGGATAGCCCAAATCGAGACGATACTCTTAATTCATCTCAATCCGGTGCCCCGGTAAATGTAAATGGAGTTCAGTGTGGATACTTTTATATCATATACTTCTAAGCAGGTAATACCAAGTGACCGGTTTTCTTCGTCGTTGCCGGCATGAGAGTGGGCGGGGGGAAGGGGAGAAAAAAGCAATATCCGCTATGGGGAGAACAGGTGAGGGTCGGCAGACGCTCAAAGTGTGGTCTGAGAAACTTCTCACTGGCTATATGCTGCACATATGTCCCCAAATGCACGTAGATGCAGGCGACGCAGCTGGTGTCGTGCCGTAGGTGAGTGGTTCCTTTCGCCGCCTTCTCAACTAGACCCCTTTGGGGGCTGAAAATGGGTCGGGAGCGGGAACGGCAACTAGGTTGAATCCAGCGCCACGCAGGACTATCACCACAACCGTTAAGTGAGGAGAAAGTTCGATCCCAACGTTAACTAGAGATTCTAGTGCGAGGCGGATATTGTCACACGGTTGCTTGAGTTGAAATCAGCGTATATAACGAGAGGTATTGGACAGTACTGATATGTGCCAGGGTTCGACAAGAAGCTCAGTCCGGTGACGTGAATATGAGACCTCACATCAGAAATCTAGTGAGAGATCGCGGGTTATACTTAGAAGTCCACGTGGGTGTAAAGACGTGCGAACAATGTTGTGTGGGAAAAGGCGGTCTAGGAGTCAATCACCTAGCCGACGATGTATGTATATACCTACCTACGAACTAGTTGGACCATTTCTAGACACCGATTTTGAGGTCCAGAACTAGTATCGTGACCCCGCCTAGGCGGTTAGGCCTGGAAGCGTGGGGTTCGATGGAGTTGCGGATCGGCTTCAACTTAACCCAGGGTAGTTAGGACGAGGATATGAAAACTGTATAAGAAACGGGTCGAGAATTCGTCAAGTTTTACGTGATGTTAAGGATATATTGTTTGGGATTTGAACAAGACAGATGCTACACGTCCCTACTCGTCCTCCCCAGTCGCAATCCAGCAGCAGGACACCAAGGCCGAGATGAGAAATGGTAAAAGAGTGTCAAACGCAGGATGCAGTCATAATACACATTTCCGGTTGCGAAAATAAGCTTCGGGTGTCCAATATTGACTTACGTATCATTAGCAACGGTCTCCCCCCTCGAGGTGGTGCAGAGGGGATCCGATCCCGTCCTCGGCACGCTCTCCGCTACCCACTAGCGACTCCCCTTACAGGACAAACCGACCGATAGAATCCGATTTCGCTGGAGCTCTTCGACGGGAATACAGGCCCGCAATTTCGGTGGTTCGGTACGCGTAATATATGTAGGACGATCGGCGAGAATTATTACTAGGGTGACTATGTACTTGGGCTGCGGCTGTATGTGTTATGGTCATGCGTTGCCTGTGCCGATGCGCCTTAATAATGCATGTACATATGGATATTGTTGGCCGTGTTAGGTGGCTGGTACCAAACCCAACGAGTAAAATAAAGAGAGGGGGGAAGAGAGAAGAGAGAGGGGTCTAAAAATTCTACCATTTTATCAATGGCTTCTTGATCTATTATGCAGAAATTCGAGTTTCTCTGATCGGTATATGAGTTCGCAAGTTGTTGAACTGATCTATATACCCATGACGTCGAACTACTGTAACCCCTCAACTTTAACCTTCACCATCATCACTTCCTCGGATGGTCTTTCACATGTTTTTTCAGATCATCCGAATAAGTACTTTCCTACTACCTACATTAGGTACCTACGGTAGGTAGGCACATACATATGTACCTATGGTAGGGAAACTACAAGACCGAAGTATAGCAATACCAACAGTCGGTTGTGCGTGTGTCACTTCCAATGTTAACGATATCGATGGACAGGTGCAATGAGAGACCATCTACCTCACATGAAGGCCGTCACGACAGCATGTCGTATTGGTTCCTCGGGATCTGCAGTATCACCTGTGAACACCCATTTTCAAGCCTCCTCCCGTTTTGCATGATCAAGTGACTGGTTTTTGTCTTTCTTTTTTTTTTCCTTCTCCGCTTACCTACTTACATAGCCGGAAAGTTAAGGGTATTCCAGGGGCGCAAATGTGGTGTCACCACACCAACCCCTGGGGGTATTCTAGGGCTACATACTTAAGTTACCTAAACAGCGTGAGTTGGGAAGTACCATACCGTCCGTGCCGCTGTAAAGCAGGTATTCATTAGGGAGTAATAATGGAACATGTGTGTTGCGCTAGGCGGGTGGTTTGTTCCGCTATCTTAGGTACCTAGGTAGTTAGCATAGCATAGGTAGTCTCCCGATAACGCCATTTCTAGCCCTCCACAGCCCTGAAGCACAAAATACTAGGTACCCTCCACCACTGTGGGCCTGTCTACCATACTTATTATCCATGGATCTGATCGGCCTGACCGGTAATGCGCGGACCACGATATTTACCTACCCATCACGTAGAAAATTCTTGACACGCAGCACAGGACGTACCAAGTGATTAACACGTCTGGATACACATATAGGTATGTCCGATGTGGATGTGGCTAGCCGATTTTCTGACGGGAGAATCGATAGTGTCCCTGCACTCTGGTCATCTGGTGACCGCTGCTTCTGATCGGGTTTTCAATAGTGAGCAAACCTACAGAACGCAATGCGAAATAGGGGTCTAGACGTCGATTATCGGGGTTTACAGTTGTACTCCTTCATCCTCTCCAACCTCATCACATCATACACGATCATACACAGAATACGTTGAGATCTTTTCAATGCTTTAAGAGAAATAGCTAAGTTGTGGTTATTACCTATATTTCGTAGATAATCACCATTTATTCACATATCTATTTGAAAACAGTTGGATACATAGATATCCAGATCCCACAATCATCCATCCAAATAGCAAGAAAATTCCCAGAACAGATCACTCAAGGGACGTGCACGAGTTTTATCTATACTGGTACTCCATAGCTCGTTTGCGGAACGCCAGCGGTTAGAAAGAAGAGCGTGCCGTGGCTGAATGGTATTGGTGTAGTTAGGCCGCCTCTTCATCCCACGCAAGCAAGCAAAACAAAATCGTTTCTTCAACATCAATACCAACAGGATGGCGGGATTGCTGCGCTTCGTAGAGGGCCATTGACACTCTGATATAAGGCTAAGCCTAGCGGTAGATTTTGAAGGCTGAGCGAGATAAAAATCGTCATCATGGGCGTCCGCGCCGCAAGTATTCGACTCTCTTTACTCCCAGGCACTCGCGGAGGGGGCCGTCAGCTAGACGCCACAGCCGCGGATGTAAACACAAGATCCTAAGTTCCTCGCGATACTTCAACGAAGACACCGAATTAGCTACGCGGAAGAGCTCTGGATCAAATGGCACATACGATCTCAGATCAAGCGCGACTCTGCACAGCGGTCCAATCTGGCTCAAATCCAGGGCTGTGTTATCTGCAGGCACCATTAGCCAAATTGGAATCATATCGCAATGATCTGCTATATACTTACGATTCCATACAAAATCAAGAGTCAACAACTGCAGAGATGGTGCCACTCGCTTGATCATGTCAGCGACGAAGGACCAGCGGCATCGTATGATTTCCAACGACGCTAGCCTATCCAGAGCAGGCAATCGCAGCAGAACGCTTGCCAATACTAGACATAACCCTTCCCTGCAGCCATCAATAGAGAGCATAGTCAGATTGTCCAGATCGACGTGGCCGGTCCAGGACGTTAAAGTGCCCGTACCCGCACCGATTTGCCTTGAGAGGTTCCAGTGGTACCCGATGTACCCTAAGGATAAGCTTTGGAGGCTAGGATTCTGGAAGATGAAAGGCATCAATTCATTTGGCGAGCTTGCGACTAGGTTCTTGATGCTGAGTCTAGAGGTGGCACGTCCGGGACGGAGAATTCTCGCACGTAGCGGTGCAGGAAACCTCGCGAGTCTTAAATTCCAGATCACCACCGTCGAGATGGAAGTGAAGTAATCAATTACGGTCGCCAAATCCTGTTGCCAGGCAGCCTCCTCCTCGATACTGCGAGGGCACGCCAGAATAAACTCGCTGATCGAGATTTTTCCAAGCTGCCGCGGAATGCTTGTGTTCTTGTCGAGCAGCACGCGCACGAGGCTTTTCGGCACGCGGTCCCGAATAGTGATTTGCAAACGACTCCAGTAGAGCCGTCGGGAAGGCTCCAACCAGCGGCGGCAGACCAGGCTCGCGCTCACCAAATCCTGCTGGCCCATGTATTTGAAGGTCTCACAGACCAGCTCCGGAGGCAGGGCGGAGATAGACATCATGGAGATAGAGGTGGATAAACCAGTAGCGAGTCTATCTACAATTCGCAGTCTCCGTTCCAAGGGGTTGTGATCACGCTAACACCAGGCACGACGATCGGCAAGATGTAAACCAGTAGTGTAAAGGCGTTGAAGTTGGGTAGATTCCATGTCATCTGCAGAAAATGCGGCCAAAGTCCTTTATTTAAAGAAGTCACTGCCATCCGAACAGCTGCTGATGCAGTGGGCTAGGTTGGCTTTGGCGCGGAAACCTACGTAACATTGAATTTTAAGTAGTTGTTGCGAAGCTTAAAGACATGCAGGATAGAAACATATATAAACTTGCATGCGGCAGGACGCCTGGCTCTTACAAAAAGCGCCCTCTAGTGCATCGAATATCCTCGACGCAACTTGCGCAAGTCCGGGACGGCCTACTTGCTCAATCATATAGACTTTTTAACACTCAGTGAGAATGAGTACTTAAGACCGGGTTGCGTGAAAAGTGGTGAGTGAGTGAACAATTTAACTTTATATCTGCTTAGCGATTGGTACAGATGGTCACTCGTTCTATTTGATTTCCTATTCGGTAATAGTATAATTCATGGTATTTCCAGCCAGAGTCATACTGGTTCATTAGAATCCTTTATTGGGCTGAGTATGGTTATGTGTGATCAAGACAGAATGCGGGGGAGACATGGAGTCACAGTCTCGGACCATTACGGAACGGCATCCGATTCAAAGTGAGGCGGTGGATCACGGGGATATCGGGGCGATGTCATAGTTATGTGTACATAAGTCGTTTGATATGCTAATAGTTAGCGGAGTTGCCCCTAGTAAAGCGTGTCTTGGTAGGCGAGACCGAAATTCTCCCAGATCAAAGAAAGCGTCTGCTTCTATCTAGATGTCTCTAAGCATTACCTATACGAGTTCATGACCAGTCGATTGATTCAGGTCGCCAAGCACTTAGCCCGCAACATGAGCGACATTCACCTGTATACTTCGCAAACGCCGAACGGCATAAAGGCTTCGATCGCTCTTGAGGAGCTAGGCCTGAAATACCAGGTAGGCATCTCATCCCTCTATTTCTCAAATGTAGCATGATGACAGACACCAGCGGCTTATGATGGAGCTAAAGAGGTTATTAGACAACATCCATTGAACTGCAAAAAAACACGCAGAAAGAATCATGGTTTCTCGAGGTCAATCCGAACGGGCGGGTCCCCGCCTTGACTGACAAGCTGGAGAGCGGGGAGACCATCCGTATCTTCGAGTCCGGCTCCATCCTGCAGTATCTTGTCGATCGATACGACGGGGACCATAAGATCTCGTATCCCCGTGGCACAAAGGAGTACTACGAAACCAACAACTGGGTACGTTAACTATCGGTGATATCGGTTTCAAATTATCCCTTTGATCATGGAACTCACACATCGGACATCGTAGCTCTTCTGGCAGATGGGCGGCCTTGGCCCCATGCAAGGACAGCTTAACCACTTTAACCGTACGTCTCTTAACATTTACAAACCTCAAGATCACACAAGACTCAAATCAGATAGGTTATGCGCCGGAGAAGATACCCTACGGCATCAGTCGCTATCTGAACGAGAGCCGCAGGCTCTACAAGGTTATGGAAACGCAGCTTCAGAAGACGCCCTTTTTAGTTGGTGAGAAGTGCACCATCGCAGATATCTCATGCTGGGGCTGGGTCGCCGCCGCCGGTAAGCTTGAACCCTGTACCTAACTGATATACCGCATATACCTCAAGAAGCCGGTGCCTAATCCATCTATATAGCATGGGCCGGGATTGACATGGGTGAGTTCCCTGAGCTGAAGAGCTGGGTGGACCGATGCCTGGCCCGCCCAGGCTTCGAGAAGGGGAGGCACGTTCCGACCAAGCACACGGCCCTGGAACAGGCCAAGCTGAGCCAGGAGGAGATTGAGAAACGTGCGAAGGAAGCCAGCGCGTGGATCGTTCAAGGAATGAAGGATGATGCTAAATAAGGGAGGTCATCCTACAGGAACACCCTGTGGTTTAGGCTGCACAAAAATGAGGAACAGTATTCCATCGTGACTCTCTGATCCTATAGTGGAGTTCCAGTATACTACTTTGTTCGGCCACATTTCACGATCATCCTCGTGTTAAGTTACTTGGTGACGAATACAATTTCATTGCTCCAATGAGTTTGCACACACACTGCTTACTCCATGGCCAATCCGTACGCTGAGAAATTAATAGAAAGCCGATGAGGGCTGCGTGGGTGCGCGCGCGACGAGGTCTAACTATCCGAACACCCCGTCTCCACCAATCCATCGCAAAGCTCAATTAAATTGAGCTCTTCTTCATCCATCTCTCTTTGGGATGGTATTGCCCATTGCGCGCGACCGCTCGTCGATCCACTTGCCGGCGGTCCACCTCTCAGACTCAGGCTTGCGCGGCGCCCCAGGGGTGAGGTCCTCGAGCACGACGTCGTCCTCGGGGCGAACGAAGTAGACGACGCTGTAGCGGTCGTATGCGGCCTGCTCTCCTGGGGCAGCGACGACACGGTGCTTACCACTAGCGACCCTGCCGCCAGCGAACTCGCGCATCGCGTCGCCAAGGTTACAGATCGCGTGGCCAGGTAGGGGGCGGACCCAATCCCAGCGGCCGGTGGCGCGGTCTTCGATTTGCAAGCCACCCAGCCAGTTGAAGAGCAGCGTCACTGTTCCGAAATCCGTGTGCGCGAACGTCGTGATCTTGGTCTCGGCCTCGCTGCGCGTCGTCTCGCGCTGCGCCTCCGCCGGATCTCCCGGTCCGTACGTCAGTCGGACGTGATCGCCGCTGCGGGCGGTGATACGGTGGCGCTCGGCGAGCGCCTCGGGAGTGATGTCGAGGCGGCCAGCTAGAAGTTCGAGAACGGTAAGACCGATGCCGTGGGCAGTACGCATGAAGTCCTCAAACAGAGGGCGCGCGTCCTGTAGGAGGTCTGGGTACGGGATGGGGCTCTCGCTCTGACCGAGCACGTCGTCCTTGCTAACGTTCCAGAACTCACCGACGTCGCGACGTCGGTGTGGGTCCTCCTTGGCCGTGATTCCGGGGCCCTTGTAGCCGAACAACGTGCGCCACTTTGCCATCGCCGCGTCCTGCTTTGTCTCCGTCGGCAGTCGGAATGCCGCATGCGCTAGCCGCTCCAGTTCGTTCGCTTCCGAGACCATTGTCCGACCCACCTCGCACGTCGTACAGTCCAAGTAGAAAAATCCGTGGCTGCTGCAAGCCGCCCAGAGGGCTTCCTCTGCTGCGGGGTCGCGGTTTATGAGGCTCTCGAGTGAGATTTGCTGGATAGGCGCCTCGGGTAGGTGTGACGGGAAAGCCGGCAGTACTTCCGGTGTCCCCGGGCGCGGAATCGTGCTGTGAGGCATGTTTTGGTTGATTAGAGTTCTAGAATGCTGGTAATTGATGATGATTTCGTTGTTGCAATAGTTGCGGCAGTTGGAGGTTGAAGTAGCATGCAAAAATGGTGGTATTAATAGTTCTGTAAATATCCACAAAGGGGACAGTGAATGCGCAATTGCACAGACAATTACTTTGTAGATTAACACGAATTTAGTAAAGGTGTTGAATGAAACGACCTCCCTGGCACCCTGCAAGTTTTGTTGATCCGGGCAACGCGGAAGGGTTAGCAGATAGTAGGCAGTTGATTCGCGGTAGAAGTATCTGTAGTAACAAGTTGGGTAACTGCCGATGAGGAGAAAGCCAACAATACCAGCTACATAAAGCACCATCGTGTAAGATGGCTCATACGGACCGCATAACTACCTTGACTACTCGGACGCTTGTAACGGTCATCATTACTAAGTTGCTGTAGCTGCATCACGCGGAATGCGGGGAAGGTGGCATTTCCTCTTCGCAATTGACCAATCTCCTTTAACTTGGAGGAAACCTGTCTTGTGACTGCTGAAGCGACGCATTAACATGGTATGGAGCAAGACAGATAAGGAGAGATCAGCCGAACTTGAGGTTTGGTGGTGTTGCTCTTCATACTTATGTACCGAGATACCCAATCTCACGATGTGTAAGAAAGTGCAGCTAACACCGGTTTCTTATGGTCCCTTCAGAATCTGATACAAATAAGTTACGAAACACATTACGTCGCCCACTGAATTGTGACGCACAAATGCCAGCTACGATTGACCCTTTTGTGTCTTGTATTGGGGATGTAATTAAGAGCAATACCAAGTCCCGTCACTTAGCAAAGCCTTGTTAGACCGCATGACTCGCCAACAGCTCAGTATTCTTGATGAAGTGAAGAAGACACAAGACACAAGACACTAAATGGGTACTGCATTGGACGAAAGCATTGGCATCGGTAACGCAAACTTCACCACCTCCAGGATAAGTAGTACATAAGCCTGATCAGAACAGTAGCAAGTGCATTGCGCGCGCCCTGTCCAAGAAAGGCATAATGTTGTGACAGTAAAATGTTCAAATAAATGTGGTATCATAAGGTGCTTTTTGGGTATCTATATATGTTGATGAGTACGGCGGTACTGAGCTCCGTGGACGGTTAAAGGGGACAGGCTCTCTTTTCGGTGCCATGTGTTAATAATGATGGTCTAATCGCTTGATCTTCTGCTGTAGGGCATCTCCGTATCGATCTCAACTCCGTCCCAGAAACTGTCCGTGTCCTCCGTCTGTTCGGGGCTAGCCACCGGCAACAGCGGCGTTCCCTCGCTTCCACCGCCGCTAAGTCGGCTCTTAACCCCGTGTTTTTGGTGTCTGAGATCGTATGCCACTGCCCGGCGGCCGAGCCGGCGAAAACCTTTGACGCGGTTGTGCACGAGCCTGGGCCAGAACCAGAAGAGCCAGCGCCAGACCCTCCGGGTTTTCGGCGACGATAATGATGATGTCGAGGGTTCCATGCCATCCTTGCACATCCCGGCTGCTTCGATGGCCAGGGATACAATAGCGACTAGCCAGCCTCCCCTGCCGCGGCACTCGCGCCGCCAATACTCGTGCTCGTCCTCCTCCTGCTGTAGATCATCTTCGCCCTCCGGGTCGCGGGGCCCCAACTTATGCTCGGCGACGGCGTCCCAGGCGCCAAGGCAGGAAGACAACGATGCCGCCGCAATAAAGATCAAGATAGCAGGGCCGAGGTAGCTCGTGATCAGGGCCTGTATGAGGCCATAGCCCATATAGTCGCGGGTGACGGCGAGTTGGCAGGTAGCCAAGGGCAGGAGTACGGCGAGGGAGCCCGCGACTGTCACCGCCCACACCAGGGAGAAGTACAATAGCGCGAAGGCGGCCTGTAGGCGGGGGCCGAGCGCCGCACGCACGATTAGCGTCACCGCAGTCCCGGCCGCCGCGATCCCCAGGAAGGTGTCGGACGCTGGAAGTAGCGTTCTCGTGCAGATATCTATCGCCATGTGCGTTTCGATGAATGACTAGTGACTTGGGACCGCCATGGTGGTGGAAGATTCGCGGGATCCGACCAACGGGCGGTTGGACGGGTGGCCGCCGCTCTTATGTATTGTGCCCAACATCTGACATGGTATTATCTGACACGGGAGGTCCGGGTCGGAAAGCCCGGCAAAGCTGCAGCCTGATCTTAGAAGTCTATGTGTCCCCCAGATAGACGCCGCCCCCTAAAGTAAGTCGTCCACAATAAGCGGGTATCTAAATGCAGGGATCCCTGTCAGGCACGGAGTGGTCGCGTGCTTGCCCTAAGATTTGCAGTTTGCGGCTCAAAAAGTGAAGTCCAGCAATGATAGGCAGCGATATCAGAACCTTGGAGAGATTAATGTAAGGAGTTCGTGCTTCATAAGTTAAGGACAACTAATGCGATACCGAGTCATTGCTAGAAACGAGTGACTAAATAAATGCCCAGGTAGGTATAGCTACAATTCCTTCTGAAAGTGCATGGACATGATTATGGATAGGGTGTGGTTATCTCCATTGAAAGACACTGTGGGATCTGCTTATCTACAGGGCTGTTGTTATTTTCGGCACTCCCACCCTCCCTGTACGCTGATTTGATATTGTTAGGTAAAAGTTGGCTATCAGTATATATGGCCGGTATGAAATTTTATGTGAGAGGACGACACGGCTCGTGTTGCGGAAGCTGCGGAAGGCGTAAGATCCACCATATGCAGATGTGGTACTAACTTATAACGTTTCTTATAGTAGTAGAACCAACTTCTCCACGGCCAACATCACAGTAACGTATGGTGGAAGGCCCGTTTCGGCCGGATATAACTAGTGCGGAGTCTATTATGCGATTAATTACCATTTATGAGAAGTCCTATGACGCCGTTTACCCTGTCAGCATGGGAAATCCTTCCTCACAAGTTTGTCAGGTCGCAACTCATTGTCACGCGACGCCAAGAAGAGGAAAAAGGTTATGCGGTTGGTAGATGTTATCATGGATTGCAATGATAAGTACTTAGTACCTATGTATGACACCATACCCAACGATAATAAGCCCCAATCAGAATCAAAGCAACTACCTACTTGGTAGGGTAGCTTAGTAAACCGCAACTTCGATCTTATCATTTCCTCCCTTCTTTTCAGGAATATCGTGGCCATCCTCGTTCGGTAGGTTGCTCGATAGCAACTTGATGAAATACCTGTGAGACCATCTCGGAAAGGCGAATAGGGCGCTCGCTTGTGCAGATTTCGTGGCATGGTTGGGAATTCCGGGGAGCTTCGGTTCAATGGGTTGCTCGACGCCGACGTAGCCTTCAACACGCCTCGCTAGCCAGAGGATCTGTTTGACAACTATACCATGGTTGTTCGGCTCCGTAGCATCCAGATACTGTTCCATCTCTTGCCAGATCTCGAGTGAGTTGGATATCGACATTGCACTGGCCAACCACCCGACTAGCATAAACGCCAGATCCTTCATAGCCGGGCTCGTTACGAAGCGGAGTGTCGCGCGGCCCCCCGCAAGCGCGAACGGTTCGTCCAATCTAGCCGTAGGCGCCTCGATTTCCGAAACATGGCGGATGAGAGATGGTAGGAGAAAAGAGAAGTTGAACAGCGTAAGATTGACCCACAGCGCGCACGCGAAGAGAAACGAGGCGGCGTAGGTCGTGCAGCCCCGCTGAATAAATACCAGGACCGTGGTAATCATGTACAAGATGAGGATGGTCCAGCAGCTGCCGTAAATGATATCGTTTACTATATGCATCTTGACGCCTAGGGCTGGGTCCTCTCTTAGACGTCAGCGTCAGCCAGCGGGAAGCGGAGCGTGAGGGTGTCGACGGCAGCAGTCGCAGTAATGCGAAAAAGAGGAAGGGTTATAAATCGTACAAGAGACGCTAATTCCTGTATCAACAACGCGATATAATGCGTAATTCAATGTTCTAATAAGTTTGGTTGGGAGCTGAGTCCATTCAAATCGATTTCGGGTGTGCAATGGAGGCAAGACAGCAGTTCATAGTTCAACTCATATCCTCCCGATACCACACCTGAGAAATTCCAAGTTAGAAGCGATTGACCTTCAACAAACAGGGCTGCACATTTAGTCAAAAGCCAAATGCAGCTTCCTTGAGGTTACCGAATCCGCTCGCTTTCAAATTTAACGATTTGCCTTACAGTTTGCATACGTCAGTACGCACGACACTGCGAACCAAACTTAGATATAGAGTGCAACGTAACTCAAATCCCGCACATGCACCGGCTGGGAAGCCGAGGGCGATAGTGACGGTATCTTGATCCAAACCTTATAATGTGGCCGGTCCGAATCATACCACCATACCATTAACTAAATAGAAACCAAAATAACTTGCTCTAGGTTACTTAATAGCTGCACTATTATAGGATTTGATAACAGCGGATTCCACTTCCACAGGATAGATATGATGACCTCACAGGTCATATGCACTAGGATGATTATAATCCTTCGGAGATAGGTGCGGTCTCATCCGCTGAGAGCCTGTACGGGCCTCGTACAGCAGCCGCCAACGAATTGTGCCGGTATCCCTTCATGCCCTGTAAAACTTTCCCTAACCGTCTAGTTTCCTCCAATGATAGAGCGCCATCCATGCTGGCGTCTTGGAAGTATCCCCCATCGGGGGTCTTGCTGGCGACGGCGCCGAGAGCGGTCCAGCTCAGTCTCTTCGACCCCTTCTGCATCCTCAGTTGCACATTACTGACGCTCTGCGCGAGTGCAGCCAGCTCTCGCATCTCGCTCGTCTCCCGGTCAATTTTGCAAGTCTGCCCGAGCACGCCGGCCCGAGGATCACCGCCAGGAAAGAGGGCCTCGAGGTAGTCGTCTAGCGTCCAGCGGTACCGCTGAGAGGCGTCGGTCCCGATCACGAACAGGCCCCCGGTGTATCGGCCTTCGAGCCTTTGCCGGATTCCCAACAGTACTCCTATCGTAGCAAAAGGGTCGCTTTCGAACGCGAAGTGGGTTATGGCCGGTGCTCGTGCATCTTTGGCGTCGTGGCTCTCGCCTGTATTGCTTAGAGGCGTCGTCATTTCCACCGACGCCGCCCCAAAGGTGAAGACTTCCAGTTTACCATGAACTTTCTGACTCGGAAGATCAGCGTAGAGGCGCGAAACCATCCATGCTGTGTCGAGAGCTCCTGTGTTGTGAGCAAGGACGCGCACGCCGGTGATATGCGGCCTAAGGAGGTTCGTCCGTACTAGGCCATAAAGGGTCGTCGATGTCGTGGTTGGGATATGGAGGCTTCGTCTAATCAATAGGACAATGATCTCTAACGGAAACCCAAGTCTATAGGGGAGAAGGGCATTTATGTCGTGAGCGAAGAGTGTCGCCAGCCTCGGTAATGTTGATCGGCGCATGCGCTCATGGGTGACATCCATACCGCCCACCACTATCCAGCACAAGCGCTTATCACGATCGCTCGTCGGTTCCTCTTCGTCGTCCTGTCTATCCGGTGCTCTCGTCAGGATGTGCCCTGCGCCATTGATTTGATTTAGCAGTAACCATGTGATGAAGAGTTGCAGGCATATCCATGGCAGGAAAACGGCACCAGGAGTCAGCAGCCACAGGGGTAGGAACGATATCAATAACTGCGCCTCGATTGCTGAAACTATCAGATAAATCAGTATTTCACGGCTCTCTGTCGAGCTCGACCGCGCCCGGTGTCGCAGGACTGATCTTCCCAGAGCGGATACGAGTTTAGTCGCGGCAACGGTGACGGGTTGTGCGTCATGCTTGAGGAGGTGTATCGTGGGCCGCTCGTGCGATAGTGGTGTAGTCCCTAGCGCACCATCCCTCAGAGGAACAACATAGCTCAACGAGGTGCCGGAGAGCGCAATGCGCTCAAGATCTTCGGTATCGTCAAGTAGTGGAGAGTCCGCCGAGGACGGTGGGTGAGAGAGCCAAGGCATCGCACCAATTCAAAAGATGTTGTGCACGAGGTTCCGTCTCTTCCTCGAGTGTAGAACAAGACTTGATGGAAGACCATCGCTTGATAATAACGATAGACGCGGGAACACGTCCATTCCAGTGCCTTATTATCATGAGACCGATAGCTTACCCTACGCATTCTCAAGAGAAATGGTATCAAACCGGTACGGACTTCGCTCTATTACCAGTACAATATTTCTCCAAGCCACTCTAAACTCTATAAGACGCGTCAGGGAAACCTCAAAAAGTGCCTGCCAGCGAGAAGGAGATATCAAATGTATTTTCGCTGTTGCGACGCATCATCACCTGTATTATTTCTTCCCTTTACTCCGTGGAATACTGCTGCATAAGGAAGACTGGCTGTATGGGGGTGAGTATATGTGCATCCGCTTTTGCTATATGATATTGTCCCATGGCATGAGACGATGTTCGAGCGGCGTAAGATCATAACTGCTAGATCGGGTTGCGCCTACGGAAACTGAGGCTATACAGCTTTATTGGCCAACTTATCATAGCAGTGAACGAAACCGGTCTCAAAAATGCCCGTCCGATGATTCTGGTGTACCGTATGATTACCAGGTGCGACGACGGAGATGAAATCCCGTTGCCTAAAGTTAGAAAGATGGCACGACTCGGTCTAAGTAAAATTCAAGAGATAAATGCCACACTCCGCGATGGTCATGAGATATGCCACGCCCTTTGAGTTGCTTCCAAGAGGTCCGCCGAGACACCAGACTCTCGGCTTCGGAGGTGGTCTGGTCGGTCTTCCTACGTCAGGTTTTTTCGGAAGATTGCAACTCAATAGTTTACAGTTAGTATCGACTCGGCCCAGGACCACGGTTCCTTATGAGGACGGGAGACGTCGATACAGATAAGCGAGACCCGGATTCAGGCTCATAATTCTGGACCTAAGAAGATACTGGAAAGTCGGTACGACCAATGGGAGCCATTGTGACGGCTAGTCATCCAAAGGATGAACACATTTAATATAAATAATTGCCGTTCTTCCATCCATCCATTATGGGGGCACATAAGTTTAGCCTACAGGGAGAGAGCCGACTCCAGAGCTGTCCAGCGGTTTATCTCGGGGGCACACCCCACTAATAACCGGTAGACAGGCGGCGCTCTAGGTCGCCAAGTCGCCTTCTAAAGCTCTCAGTTGGTATCGACTTAGCTACTTGTATGTAGGGTAGATCGTTTGTTAGTTTTAGTATGTAAATCTCTTCTAATCAATGGCACCCACCCAAGCGACGTACGATTCAACATAATAACAAATCGTGTCGTAAAGCTTTAAAAGCCGAATTCCTAGGTATGGTAAAATTTAAAACGTTAATGATCATGTTCCAATCACATTGGGTAGCATGTATTGAAGACAAGATCAATAGTGGCAAATTGAATACCACGTTAATGTTGACAAGGCCGGCAGCGTATGCCAAGCCAAATAGACAGCCCAGAAAGTTCGTGATGATATCAATGCAGATGCAACATACAACGTCTAATCATACGAATTTAATATAGGAAATACGGACTTATAATCGAGGGGCCGAAGATAGCCGTACCGACAATTTATACAGACATGTGAAGCAAAGCGAGATGGTGATTGAATACTGACGTTAATAGTGCCAATGAATGTTCACCAAGACCTACTTACCCTGTGGCCCGCCAAAATACATTCCTTCTTTCGTCCCCAATTCGGGAAGCAATGATGCTGGGCATCATCTTACGACTAAGTGATTCCCGATCGGCCACCTTGCCAGATCGCATCGATGAATCCAACCGCCTTAACTCATAAATCCCCTTTCACCCCGGGGGCTGGGATCGTTGCCGTGTCTCACATTCCGTAAGACAGAAAAAAGCAGATCATCCCTAGACACAAACTCTAGCAAGTAAAAGCTGCTGGAAAGCTAGTTCATCTCTTCCTTCAAGCACCACACACATAGGCCAAGATGATGTCTGCTAACAACTTGTTGTCCCTCGTCCTTACCCTCGCCGCGACGTCGGCCTGGGCCTCCCCCATCATTGGCATACGACAAGACCAGACACTTTACAAGCTCCAGATTTCCAGGTATGTCACTGCTGTTCCCCACTACGTGAGCATTTCTAAACTGCTGCTTCTAGTTCCAAGGGCTCGGAACTAGATGGCGAGTGGATCGTCTCGAACGGGACGACCCTAGGCGTGTTCGGCGAGGACAACAACCCTATCACGGTCTATACCCTTCCGAACGACGAGAGCGGCATGGAGCTCCACACTTACCCGATCGGCATCGTCGACCATGCTCTCGGGCTTCATGGCCGCAGGGGCCTTATGACCTTCGTCGAGATGGTTAACCCTAGGAAGGGAAAGGGTGACGACGACGAGCTCGTGAGTTATTGGGATACGTTTCGCATGTCTGAGGACGAGAAGCTCGTGAACCAGGGAGACGGCAGGTGGTTTGCGTTCCCTACCCTCAAAGATGGCTGGGTCGTCAAGTGGTACGACAGTAAGTTTGAGGACTCTTCCCATACAAACGTCCCCATCGTTGCTGCTAATGCCGCGCCACTGTAGATACCATCGGGGACGCCATCACTGCTGACTATGTGGATGTGGAGATCATTATGAAGGTTGTCGGCGCTGGTGGCTACAACCCTAACGAGTAAAAGAGACTGTTAGGACCTGCATCCATCCGGAGGGCTTTTTCTAAGGCCATCGAGTCGAGTTAGGCGATATCAAAAGTTTTTGACTTCATCTCTTTCGTGTCTGGGATTCTAAATTTTCGTCTTCATCATATGCTGTCAAGTTTCGAGATAGTTGGACATATTATGTATTGGCAAGATGATTGGCAACTTAACATCTTAGCTCCCGGCCCTCATCCTAGCTCTGCTAATAAGACCTAGTATTGGAAGGGCCGTATTAGCATTTGAGTACTGGAAATGAGGGGTGCGGCTGCTGCTCGCCCTACATATTTCGGTGTCTTTATCAAATTAACAGACTTGGAATCGTTCGTTTAATCTCGATGTTCATACCATCACGTTCTAGATTCTTCGTACACGTGGCATGGTCTCCGCCCCTAAACCGCTGAAGCGACATGCCCCATCTGGAGCTATTAATACGTAGTAGGCTCAAAATTCTCGGTCTTAAGCGGAATTTATCTAGAAAAAAAGCTGTGTCGAAAGTCAAACACATATATCATTACCAAATCGCCCAGGGTTTGGATGCCTAACGAACCTCGCATACTCTGAAACGTCTTTTGCCACAGCCCCGACCAGGTATACAATGTGACGCTCGCAGGGCTAATTTCATATAACATGACACCTGTGATATATAATGTCTAAACATCTCTAGTTGGAACATAAGAAGCCCTCGCTATTTCTAGTTCATCTATCGTGATACACTCAACACACAAAAAAACACCGAGATGCATTGCAGGCTGGCAGACCGCCCAGTCACCGGAGAGGGGCGCCCTTTCGAATGAAAACAAGGATCTTACTGTTAGCATGCTGCAGGGGAAACCAGGATGAAGCGATGCGCACTTATGTACTAACGTAAAGGGGATAAAATAACCTACGTCGATAAACTAGGCTTCGGCAAGTTCCGAATCCTTCAAAGAATATGACACATTCTGAAGTTCGAGTTCCTGTTTATAGTGCTCAGTATTCAGTGCTCCAAGCATAAGATTATTATTATAAGGACGACGCCAGTAGCGTGCGGGGGCCTGTGCATCTTGATATCAGCTTTCCGGGTTCATAGCAAAATTAGTCCTGGTTTTGGTTATAAATAGCATCATATTCGCTTCCGGAATTTAAGGCTGATGAAAAGTGGAGCTAGAACCGGAGGGAAGGGGAGGCGGAGCGCGGACAACGGCTAAGGAAAACCGGAGATAGTCGGGTAGGACTCAATAGAGCGTTATGGCTAGAGATCATTGATACATGCCCAGCAGCCTAGATCGGCAACTTGAGCCGGGGTTAGTAGACTTTCCTGGCTTGCCCTGGGGAAGACTACTACCCAGAATGGTATAAAACAGGTAGGAGATGGGGACTGTGAGCCCATTTGTGTTGGTAAGCAGGCATTAGGAAGGGAGCTGAAAAGTGAACCAAGGAAACTAGATTCTGGCGATATATTCAAGGATAGTCCAAATAGACATTATGACTAAAGCATAGATACCCTACTTATCAAGGTTCCATGCTAGATGCTTCGTAGGCCTTGGAGAACTCCATGTATGAACCGTATGTTTTCGGTTGCTTCTCCCTTTGCTCCACCCTCAAGGGTCTTGACAGCCCCTACCCAAGCCTGGCTAGCTCGTCGGCCTGGCCTATGCACCTGACCGCACGAAGTTTCTGTCTTTTAAAGGGCCGTCTCCTTTACGAGTCGCTCGTTCGGACTGACTCCAGTGTAGTGTTCCAGTGGTGGAAAAAGGGCAGCTTCGTTAATCATTCTTTAGTTACAATGGCACGTCAGGGTAGCCGTAAGGTCAAGAGCGGCTGTCTCACCTGCAAGTAGGTTGCATATCATGCCTTATTGAGGCCAACAATAGGGGTTAGTGCTGACGCAGACGCGTCTTAGGGTCCGCAAAGTGAAATGCGACGAGGAAAAGCCGCGCTGCCGCCGTTGCACCAGCACCGGCCGCAAGTGCGATGGCTACGCACCCGAATTACCGGCCGGTGTTCTGTTGCCCCGTCCCGGTTACTTCCAGAACGGCCCCGTCGACCCGAAAGAACGGAGAGCACTGCAGTTCTTCTGCGAGGCGTCCGGGCCCTTCCTATCCGGACCCCTCGACTCGTATTTCTGGACGCACCTGGTCATGCAATTCAGCTATTTCGAGCCCGCGGTGCGACATTCCCTCGTCTCTATCAGCACACTGTACGAGCAAATCCAATATCATTCGCAGCCGCAGCCTCCGCTGGCAGATAGCCACACAGCCCTCCTTCACTACAATGCCGCCATCCGAGAAGTTAGGTCTCTCGACAACGAGCCCTTGGTATTGCTCGTATGCGTCCTCTTCATCTGCATTGAGTTCTTGCAAGGTAACCGCGAGGCTGCACTTGAGCACTGCAGGCACGGGATTATTCTACTTCGCCGGGTCGAGCGCGATTATCCGTGGGCCAGAGAGCACCTAACCCCAATATTCCGCCGGCTAAGCATGCTTCCTGTATACTTCGGAGCGGCGACAGTGAAGTTCTCGAAGATGGCCGAGTTAGGCCCGAACCCCATCCCGCACTCCTTCGACTCTCTTGCCCATGCACAGTTCTATATTGACGACACAATGAATCGCATCATCGCGCTGGAGCGTGATATCGAGAGTACCGTGCCTGAGGACCAGCGGGTAAAAAATGGACCTCAGGTTCAAGTTTTCACTAAGAGGTTGAGGGCTATTAACGAAACTTTGGACGACTGGCATCTGGTATTCCTAGAATTCGAGCGCCGGCATCCGGTACCACCTGAGCGGGCCAGGGAGCGCGGAAACATCATCATTCGGTATCATGTCGGCCGCATCTGGGCCGACACTGTATTCCGGGATGATGAGATGGCTTTCGACGAGCACATCGATAGATTCCAGCTTATGGTTGAGGAAGCGGACCAGCTCGATCCAATCACGAAATCCAAGACCACCCCGAAGTTCACGTTCGAGATGGGATTCGCCCCAATGCTCTGCTTCGCGGTGATGAAATGCCGTTGCCTCGCTACGAGATTGCGGGCCCTCGAGCTGCTGCGGACCCTCAGCGTCCCTCGAGAGAACATGTGGGACACGCTCGGATTCTGGGCTATAGGCCGGAGTACGATCGAGGTCGAGCACGACATCAAGCTTGGCGACAACGGACAGCCTCGAGATGCCGAGGCCGACTGGGTAGCGATTCCACCGGTTGAGAGAAGGGTCCTGTATACATCAGCCAACCCCGAAATCGTAATGCGGGAGGTTGAAGACGGCAGAGTGGTCTCCGGGCGGATGGCAAAGTTTTACCTGCGCTCGCGCGAAGGAAAGATCCACGTGCGTTCCGAATTCATCCCGGGAATTAGCGACTCTGATTTCGTGGCGGACGTGGACAAAGCCCGACCTCAATTTGTGCCAGCACCTCGCAAACAAATCGTAGAGCGTGAACCACAGGCCAAGTAGTGAGCTGCTTTTAAGGAGACGGTGTACTTCATCGCCCATCTTCTGCCCGGATCAACTACATGGCTCGCCACTTCGCTGGACCAAAGAAAACCCCTCAACCCCTTTACAAAATGCTTGAACTGAAAACCCTGTACAAGCGGCCTTGAGAAGACGACAGCAAGAATAAGGCGTTTGACAGAATTGCGCGGCTGCTTATGCCATCAGCACTGCAGCACATCGGATTAACCGGAAACTTCGTCGACAAAATCTAGCACCTCATGTAGGCCTATACCAAGTCGCAGGCTGCAAGACTCACTCATATCATTGACTTTCACAAGATCTATTTCGGTCGCCGAAGTCTTAACGTATGAAATAAGGCCACTCGGAAGCAAAAGTAAAAACATGATAAAACTCTCTAGACTTGAAAACATGACAGCAGCGTGTTAGGGACTACTTCAACTCAGACACATCGCCCACGCCCATCGGCGCCGCTACAAGTTTTTGGGCAATCTGCCGAGGACCACGACGTACCTGACGGGCCACGATGGCACAGGGAAGCCTGTCATACACTAGGCGCAGTCCGCGGCTTGGAGGCCATTTGGGGTCATCGGCAAAATGGCGTTCAACCAGGTCTACGCCAATCGGTTTCTCGCCAATCTGAACGGCGGCGCCGACATCACATTTCATGAAGCAAGTCGCCCCTAGCGATGATATAGAGCTGATGACCAACGGTGGTGTCAACTGTTGCACAATGGACTTCACTCTGCTATTCGAGGGTAGTAAGTATTATCTCCTTCCATACATCTGCACTACTACTCATAACATCTATCAATCCTATCGTTTCGAGACTGCAATGTCTCGCCTTACTCAGTACTTATGCTCTATCGAGGAGGAATAAGATGCTGACATCAGTTGTTGTATCTAGGAATGCACCGCACACAGATTCTGGACTTTGGCATCGTAGTCGAGGGCCAAGTGGAGATGCGACTCGACGATGGCAGCCGCACGCTGCTACGTCGGGGCAAAGTGGCCGTATAGTGCGTCACGATCTACTCCTGGTACAACCCGAACTCGGACTCCTGGGCACACATCGTTTTCGTGTTCCAGCATATCGCAGCCCTGACGGTTGGCGCAGATCTCGGCGCCGGTGTCGCTGGCACGCCGCCTACCAAGAACAATAAGTAGATCGGCGTATTGATGCAGAGGAGGGAAAGAGAGCAGTTGAATCGGGCGACGCGTAGATTGGGCCTCTGCTGGCTGAGTTGGTATCCAAGCCCTTGGGTTCGAGCAAGGGGTGGGGGGAAAGCGACAAGAGATACCTAACTACCTACCTACCTAGACGGGTAGTTGTCTTAATAGAACAGTGTGCTTGTCGCCTCAGATGCTCGACTAGCTGATCCGTTAATCTTCACATCCCAACTGTACATTTCTTATAATATGGCTAGTTATGTATATTTGGAAATATGCAATATCTACTGCAAGGGTATCCTATAAAGAAACTAGACATTCCGCCAGATTCGCCTCGCAGTGCCCGGCGAAACCAAAGGATACGGAGATCCCACGGTGGCGTTATGCGGGATGCACACAAGCTGGTATTGGAACACCAACTTGCGTCTTGAGTGGGCGAGTCTGACGTTCTACCGGATGCGGTTGGATCCGTTTGACGCCATTCCCAGCACAAGCACGACACCGAACCCATGCCCATGGCTATGCTATATACTGAAGCCCATACAAGGGACTGTGACATAAAAACAACAAACCTGGCTGTACAATCCTCAAGTGGTCCTGGATAAAATTACAAGACATATAAAACCACCTAACCATCCACCACAGGCCCCTTCACCGACTCCTATAGTTCCCCTCATGCTTGCTCGGATATCGTGAACTCTAACGCTCTTTAAAGAATTTTGCATGACCACTAGCCTTTGTGCAACCTCTTGTCCGAGAGTAGTTGCCCTGTGGCCATTTCGACTACGTCGGTTGAGTCTAGTCGGTTTCCGTCGCGGTCGAGGGCGTTTACTCGCACGTACGATGCGTTCACTGGCGATATTCTCGTCTCAAAGCCCATCTTGGGTACCGGCTCGCCCATCGGTTCTAATGAAAGCGCATCGTTGCCGCCAGACTGCCCGTCACATCATGCGTTAGCTAGGAAGGAAATCCAAGAGAAAACCACGAATGCGATAAGCCGCCCGTGAGTGGTGAAATGCTTACCATAGACCAAGACACGACCTCGGTGGCGCCGTTCCAACTGACATAGAGATAACCGTCAACGAGAGCCACGTCCGGGTTCCACGGCGGCTGGGCGACCCAGGTTGTCTTGTAGATTCGGTAGGAAGTTACGCCGTGGTCCCCCTCTTCCGTCCAGGGCCCGAACAGAACGTCCATGACAACTTCACCATTGGCATCGTATTCGGTGATGCCGGGCACGGTACCCCAGTTGATAAGGGAGTGGCCGCTCGGTAGGGTGTGGTGGCCGCCCTGGGCCCAGGCGAGTACGCCATCCGGATGGGGATATTCACGCACAACGCGAGCGGTCATCGCGTCAAGATCGAGCTCAAGCCGGAGGCCCCGGCTGCAAACGCCCTCGCAGCCCGGGAGCGACGGTACAGGGTACATACCCTGGTTGTCGAATAGGCTGATTTGGATCTTCGAGTCCGCGAGCGTGAAAGAAGGGTCGATGAAGCGCGCGTGGTGCTGGAACCCGATGTTCGTAGCTCTGCCGTCGCTTAGGTCCTTAAACGAGTTGTTCTTGCCACCAACCTGCCAGATAGGGCTGCCGTCCGTCCCGTTGATCAGTGCTATCATCCGCAAGTGCCGCGCCGAGATCAAATAGTGGCCGTCAAGCGTTTTGAAAAGACTGTTCATGTGGAACCAGTCCCATCCGACTTCGGTCTGATAGAAGTTGGCGAACGACTCGCTCACGTCGAAGTGATCCGACCCGTGCCATGTGAAGCGCACCTCATTGGTCTCGAGGTCAACCTCCTGGAAAGAGCAGTCCTGCAGGATACCGTCCTCAGGTCCGCCCGCTGGTCGCAGATCGTGTCTTATCGTGTGGTAGTTGTTCAGCATTGCGCCGCCGTCGTGCGTGAGCTGGAATTCGTGGTTGTCCGCGCCCGTTCCGAGGTCCACCGTCGTGACGTTGTGGACGACCTGGAAGTTGCCGTCCATCGACACGCCGCTGCCACTACCCCATCCCTTCATGTCCTCGCCTATCCAGAAGGTAAAGGTCTCTTTTCCATTGACTTCCTGCAATTGCGGGTTTGAACCACCAAGCTCCGGGTTGGCGTAAACGAGACTCAAGTCTCGCGCATCGAAGACCATCGGAGTCCTCCTCTGGCCGGGGACAGCGGGCGAGATCAATATATGGGGCGAATCGTCTATGCGGTCCTTCTCGAACACGTTTATGAAGAACAGTGGTGATATCAAGTCCGTTGAATGATACGACTGGTTAGGCTTTGGGCCATATCCTCCGGCGTGAAACAACTCTTCGTGGCCACCGGCCCGACTAGGGAACTCCACGTCGGCGCGCACCCGCGAGATGGGGGAGACGAGCAGCAGCGCCGACAGAAGCGTTGCGAGGCCCGAATTGTGAAACAAGGCCATGATCGTGGTGGGCGGTCGTGCCAATGGAATTAATATATTAAAACGAGTGACAGGGCTAAACCGGTATCCAGTGACTACAGAGGTCACTAGCCTACCTGTTACCAAGAACCAACCACGGCTGTCTGTGTGCTGTGTAACACGGCTTTTCAGCAACTAGTCTCACAGTCACCCGTGGATTCTACGAATTTCGTGTTATATATACAAAGGAGTGTCGTGGAGGGCGCAACCAGGCGAGATCTATCTTGAATATAACATCACTTACCAGCCCGGGGGAGGGGCCTCCCCAGGCTAAATACGTACGGAAGGTAGGTAACACTACCATATCTGATCCTCGCACTCAACATATGTGGGTAGAGAATACTCATGCAGGTCTGGGCGTGGAGATACACTGACACCACAGAGTCGAGCAATCTGCAATCTGGCAACCAGGCTCTACCTAGGGACCGGCTCACGGCTGTCGGGGCTAGCAACCGTCGGGGCCAGGGGGTGTGCCGCGGCCGCCCTGAGAAAGCCTGGTGAAGATCAATATACTTATAGGAGGGGAACCCACTGTTTCTAGGCGTTTTCTCAGCGAACCAAACCACAACAAGCACGCTGGTTGGCTGGTTTGCCCAGGTACCAGGGATATCTAGTAAGCGAATCCTATTCTTGTATAAGTTTTCGAGGCGTGGAGGACTGCATAATAAACCGACCATAAACAGCATCAATACATACTTCGCGCCTGCCCAGCCGGGTATGTGCAAGGTCCTACCACCGAAACTTGAAACGCTCACATGCCATCGCAAGTCGAAAGCGTGGCCACGGATCATCTACGCGCGAGGAGGCTGAAGATGAGGCTGGGAAGGCGCTCTTGATCCGAAGGTAATACGCAAGCATGTCAAAACATCGGAGCTGACCGCGACAAAAAGTGCGACACGATAAGCATGTCTGTTACACTGTCAGTCGAGGGAAGAAAAAGCCGGCACCCGAAGGCCCCAGGCAACGGCTCCTCGGTCGCAACCCACACCGTGGGATGGCATGTAACTATTCGGCCCTCTCACGGCTATTTAGCAGTCGCCAGTTACCAGTTACCTAATGCGGGCAGGCATTTTTTGGAGGTGTGCAGGCGTGTCGGATGCCAGCAAGTTTTGCCGTCGACTTCAGATGTTGTCGAAACTGGCAGTCCGCAAAGCAATCTCACGATGATCATTTCTTGGCCACGCGCGTTCGCTGGGTACTAAAGCCCGTCAACTGCCTCTAACGGGGATGCGGGCGCCCGTGGCTGACCTGTCGCGGGTGGGACAGTCGGCTTGGCATTACATCAGGAGCCCGCCAGTCCGCCGATCGTCACCGCGATTGAGCTTAAAATACCTGGACGCTCAGGACCTCGGTCGCGGTTGGACGATATGTAAAAGACACCCAGGCTTGCCAGGGATAGCACCCTCCGTCCGTTTGTTACCCCTTGGTTAATAATAAGGGATATGCGAATCAAATCCTTCGAATATATCGGCCTAACTACCAAACTACTTGGTGTACGTTAGTTAGTTGATATGTCGGAATAAGATAAAGAAATGGGAAAGGGGTAACATCCTAGTAACAGTTCTATGTACAGTAGCTACACTCATCGACCGGGCCTGCGAGGTGACAGGGCGAGCGATTGCAACATTGACCGGAGGAATGACAACACCTGCTCATTGGATATTCACATTCCGACGGGTGTTCGTCGAGTCGCTACGGAAACGCTGCATGGTCGACAAGATGAATGAATGGTTTACTATACTTCGTACATGGACATATTCAGCCAAGTTCCGCATAACAGCATGATCAGGCGGCCAAATCGGTTCGTCATCATCGCAACCGCACAGATCAACCACGGCCGGAAACCCCTTGCTGGGTACTGTAAGTAAACCGGTTTTAATTTGGTCATTGGCATTCCTTTCTTCCTGTTCCTTATCTTTTTTTCCTTTCTTTTTTTGAAAAATAAAAGGAGAAAAAAAAATAAAGTAAAGAATCCCTGTCACATAATCCAAACCCTTATGAAAGTGTGTGGATCAATCTTACTCTATGCTTCCATCGCACTTCTTCCTCTCATGGCTGCGTGTGCCCACACTCCGAGAATGGGGAAGCCTGCGATTGTCTGCGATAAATAACTTCCTATTGTGGCATCCCACTTTACTCCGAATTCCAGAACAGGAATGCATCAATTTTATTCTTAGTTTTGCACGCCCAATAATGTCAACATAGCTAATAGAGCCGAAGACCGATGAAGAGGCGATCCTAGCGGAATCAATCTCCTGGCCTGGGTAAGCCTGGACGGAGTAAAAAGCAGTTCATATTAAACTTTTTCGGCCATGTTATACCAACGATAACCAGAACCTTGGAAGCGTGCGTCAGCCAGCCCACTTTCAAACCACATTTTAACATCGAAACGTTAGAAGGCGACCCCTGGTGTGACAGGCCCCTGCGAATCACGATTGCTTAATCTATTGTGCTAGTGCACTACCAAGCCAAACAACCGAGATGATGATCTCATCTTCTCCTGAGGCGAAAGCTGAGAAGTTCATGCTATGTATATTATAATGGTCGCCGCATCCCCAGTGCCGTCAAGCCGTGTAAGTGTAAATAGGTGCATATGTGTCGAGTGCAGGCCATCCCTATGTTTGTAGATTTCTCATCTCTAGCTTCCTGCGTTCGGTTACGAGAACATCATCGGATAAGTAATCATATCATGGCCTGAGGCAACAATTGCCAAAAAATGTGATTGGTCTCTTAAATGCTATTACCGGGTGGATTCACTGTCTATCAAGATTTAAGGTGACTGGAAAAATCGTTAAGAAAAAGTGCAATCTGCTTGTTGTAACAAAGAAAGCAACGAATGCTCGTTTATGGCATACGTGGGTTACCGCGATACTTGAATTCATATATCAGATAATACTATATATTCGGGGCAGTATTGCGCCGGAGCTCATGCCGCAATTAGTGCCTATCGAGATTGTCCGGGACGGGAGTCAAGCGTAGCCGAGGGTAAATCTAATCTATGGTTTGCCTACAAACTCATACTCGCATCAACACGCATGCACAATGAGACCCTGTAAAAGCGCATCTATCAGGCGCCTGGCCGCCTCCGCCTTACAGCCTGGGCGGACGAGTCAACCAAGAATCCTTCAGCCGCCCCGCCTCCGGTCGACTAGAGGTCTCCACATCTCGGCAGCACGACATACGGACGGGGTGTTCCGGGGACTCTCCGATGATAGGTTGTCGACGCCCTGGATAGAGGCCTGGAAGGCCCAGCAGGAGGGGAGGAGCGCTGGGCCGCCAGGACCCGAGACGGCCGGGGAGCGCGACCTGTCGCCGAAAAAGATGAGCGATAGCTACCACCGCGTCGTCCTTCCCCTCGGTCGCGACCCCTGGCTATCCGACACGTACATCAACGCCAGCGGCCACATCAGGTATGCAATATGTCACCCACCTTCTTCTTTAGCCCTCCCTGGCAGACGCATGTGCGGCCCTCTAACCTCACCGCCCCATGCAGGCTCGGTACCGTCTTCATGGACTTGGACGCGCTGTCCGGCATCATCGTGTACAAGCACACGGGGCCTGGGGTGATGACAGTGACGGCGGCGCTGGACCGCATCACCATCGCGCACCCGCTGACGGAGATCTGCGACCTCGAGTACTCGGGTCAGGTGACGTACGCGTCAGGGCGGTCGAGTATGGAGATCACGTGCAAGGTAGCACGAGCGCGGGGGGAAGGCGAGCCGAGCCGGCCCGAGGACGTGCTGCTCACCTGCACCTTCACGATGGTGGCGCTGGACCCGGAGACCAAGCGACCGGTCAATGTGCCGCGCCTGGTATGCACGACGGCGGAGGAGGAGCGGATCTTCCAGGCGGGCGAGGCCAAATCGCTGGCGAAGAAGAAGACGGCGCGGACCTCGCTGCTGGCCACGGAACCGAACGATCCGGAGTCAGCGCTGATCCACCGGATCTGGTTGCGGCAGGTGGCGTACCACGACCCGGACAGCGGGCTGCGGCGGCCGGGCAACGTGGTGCCGATGGCGCGCACGCAGCTGCAGACGGCGTCGATCATGCAGCCGCAGTACCGGAACCGGCACCAGACGATGATCTTCGGCGGGTTCCACCTGAAGCAGACGTTCGAGCTGGCGTTCTGCTGCGCGGCGAGCTTCGCGCACGCGCGCCCTACCTTCATCTCCGCTGACCCCTGCACCTTCCGCAACCCCGTCCCCGTCGGCAGCGTCCTGTACCTGACGGCGACGGTGGCGTACACGGACCCGCCGCTTCTCGAGGGCGAGGACGAGGAGGAGCCGCGGCACGCGGACCCGGAGAGCCCCGTCACCCGCCTGCACGTGCGCGTCGATAGCAAGGTCCGCGATGTCGAGCACGGCAACGCGAAGCCCACCGGCCAGTTCAACTACACCTTCTCCGTGCCCCGCGACGTCAAGGTCCTGCCCCACACCTACCAGGAATACATGATGTACGTCGACGCCCGCCGCCGCGTCCGCCTCGGCGACTCCCAGCTGCGCCAGGAGCTCGCCGAGACCGACCGCCAGAAGCGCGCCCATGTGGACGACGTCAACCTCACTGAGTAGTACGGGGGTACAGGGTGCTGGAATACCCGGCTGTTGGTCATGCCGATCCTGGACCTTACACACTCTACTTCCGTTCAGCCCAGAGGGCGTGCGGGAATCATAATGTTAATCCGCCATAGGCAGTTCATGTCATAGCCGGTTTACTGGAATTAAACCCCGTCTAGTTAGATCTAATTGGTATACTGTTCTGCGACGATAGCTGCGAGAACTAGATGCCCATCCTGCGGGTCGTCATATACTCTCCGCCCATTAGAGTGAAGCTGGCATCTCCAGCTTATAACTTTACACGAATGGCGGTCTATGTGCCGTGGCTGCAGCCCACGCCTTGGAAGCTCGTGCCACAGGACGACGGATAAGCTAAGAAGGGGCATGCCGAGGCGGCTTGATTCGTACATAGCCACCGATGTGGTGTCTTCATGTTCTACATAGATTCGGGTTCGCGCCCCATAGATGGCAACTATTGTTATATCAACCCACGCGTACTAAAAGATCCTTTTCGTGCGGTTGTTGGACAATGTGTCCTGATGGTTTGTGAAGTTGTGTCATGGACACCAGCTTTCCCAACTAGGATCGTACGTACCTCAAGTCCGAACCCCGGCTATTAGTAAGTATAGGTATCGACCTTATAGGCCCCGTTTTCTTTCTTCTTCTCCGTTCCGCCTGTTGCGACTGGCAATCCTGTCGTGAGGAGTCACGGTGCGCATATGCGATTGCGTTCTTTTTACGGAGCCCTAGACTAGGATATAAGGGAGGGGGGCAACACTTGCTCGACAGAATCCAGGGTTACGGGGTTATTCATTTCACATGCCCCGAACACGGACTTCAGGGACGGTTTTCGTATTGGTATAATACAAGCTCTCTGTACATTTTCTACATCTAAGCGTGATTGGAGCCGGCCGTCTCCGCACTGCGCCCAAGCGGGCGGTGCCGTGTGCAACGAGCGGTGGCGGCGTAACAATAACGTATTCCATGCCCACTCCACACATCCGCCCGCTGGTTGTACTAGGGGATCCGTCCTCAAAACAGTGGGCATATCTCTTTGCGACAATACGAGACCCGGACTGACTGGAGAAGGCTCAAGCTTAGACGCCGCCCCTGAGCCACGTGCGCTCCTTGTTCTTGCGGGCATAGCCGTGGCCGTGTGCCGGCAGATCGCGCTTCCGGAACTCCGCCTCGATGAGCTTGTAGCGGCCGACGGCAGTCTCGCGGTCGCCGCGGGTGACGCGGCGCGGGACGAAGGTGACGTTGGGAAGCTGCGTTAGCTCCGGCGTCTTCTTCTGCTGCTGCTGCTGCTGCTGCTGTCCCTCCGCCTGCTGCGCCTCCGCTTCCTTCTGCCCCTCCTCTTGCTGCTGCTGTTGCTGCTGTTGTTGTCGGAGTTTGAGGTCGCGCTTTAAAATCTCGTCGGTCAGCGTCCGCGGCTTCGGCGGCTTCTGCAGCACGCGCAGGAGCGACTGGACGTTAGTGATTTCCGATAGCCGGTGGTCGGGGATCAGATGGCCGGTTAGCTGGAAGATGCGCTTCGTGATCTGTGCGGCGGATAACATAGTCAGTTTAGTTCACGGCTAGATCACGCTACATGCATGGGCATGGGAGGGGGACTTTTGGGGCTTTGGGGGGAGGGGGGGGGGCAGAGAGGGAGGCGCGTGTGAGTCAGACGTACGGCAAACTTCAGCCTTGGATCAACGAGCGGGACAAGTTTCCAACTCTTGTCCCAGGACTCCCTAAGTTCCTCGATCTCTGCAGGCGAAAAAATGGATTTGGGCATCTTGCCCGTAGTCGCTGGGAACTCGACAACTTCACCCGTCTCTACATCTGCGATATTAGGCCCTTGGTTAGCCAACTCCCAGTCCAGGCTCCTCAGCACGCCGGTGACGTCGCCCGTGAGCTGGACGGAACCGTTGGCGTCGGCGCGGAGGTCGACGGTGAGGGTCCCGTGAATATCGACGACGTCTCCCGGGGTGGCTGGGGGCCAGACAGAGATGAGTTCGGCTTCCTTGCCGGCGTGTTTGAGGGCGAGGGCCTCGATGACGGCGCGGCGAGCGGCGGCCTCTAATACGGCGGGGTGCATGACCTTGCGACGAGCTCGGAAGCCCTCGAAGTCGCGGCGCCAATGATCGGGGGACTCCCACCAGTCCTCAAGGCCACCGACGGTCTCGAGACCTTTGGAGGTCGTGGCAGGGGCATAATTTGTGTCGGACACCTCGTCGCTCCGCACGGCTTCGGTTCGCGAGGGCGGGGCTATGTAGGGAGCGAGGCTCGCGCCGTCGAGTTCCTCTCCAGTGGCTAGACTTTGAGGGATATGCGACTTCTCGATTTGCGTGGAGTAGAGGCGAGTGAAATGGACGGACGAGACAGACTGACCGGGAGCCCGTATCGTCGTCGTCGCTGGCGTTCGGGGCGCGGTGGTGGTTTGTGTGAAGGTTGTTGCTCTTTGGCAGGGAAAAGACGCAATTGGCTGCTTAGCGGCGACGGAAGCAGAGCCTGATGGCCTGCGTATTCTCGATATCCTCCTCATCGTTTTGTAGATCAAGCCGACGTTGTTAATCGGACCTTGAACTTTTTTGCCGTGCTGAGGTTGTAAATCCTAATAAATCAAGCCGAGTCCGTACTAAGTAGGTCGAGTATTCCCCAGGTGAACATTTTTGACCAGACCAGGATCCACTTAATGAAGGTGGGCTAGCTTCAGCTGCATAGCGGTACCTACGTACTGTTAGTGGGTTGGTGGGGTGTATAATCACAAGCCACATACATATCTCAAAAAAAAAAAAGTTCAGCCACACATGTTATTAATGAACTAAATAAACTAACCGTTAAAACACTAGCGCTTGAACGGTAGTGGATCCAAACTAGCAAGGTTCAAGACATGACACGGAAGCCAGGGAAGTCGCACTCATGACTGACAACCGTGGTAAGCAACGGAGCATCGGGGATTACTTCTTCTAGACGACCTGCAGGGACTCCCAAGGTTGTTAAATGGTATTTGACGAATTCTCAGACAAACCTGGAACCCGTGGACCCGGACCTTTTCTCTTTTCTGTCGTTCGTCATCTATCACGGCGGCAATACTCCCGTACAAGCCACCAGCCACATTTCGACAACTTTTCCTTACCCATTGTCTCCTATAGCTCTACCTTTTTAAGTACTTAGGTAGTTAGTCGTAGGAAACTATTCCGCAATCACAAGCACTTAAATCCAACTTAAACGCCTCCGGAGCTACGTACTTAACAGATGCATACCGACCGAAGATGGCGCGCATCCGCCTACGCGTATTCGTGCTTCTTCTCCTAGGGGCGTTGATGTCCCTCGTATCAGCAGGTAAGAGAGAGGAAAAATGCTTTCTTCTAATCTACTCCAGTCCTATCCACTATCTAGTAAAGAACTTGCAGAGAGAACATGACGTTTCCCCCCCCCCCCCTCGAATTAATCAACACTTTTCTAACACCCCCGGTTCACAGGAGCCCCGACATTCTGCAAGTGCACCTGCTTCAAGAACAGCACCCTGATCCAGCTGGGGCCGAGCAAGTCCGACAGCCCGTCCCTCGACGCCGCGACGCCGCCGTCCTCCGGCGGGGGGTCCTCGCACGCGCTACGAAGAAGAAGGTCCTCACTGCTCCTGGCACGCCTTAATCCATTCTCCTCCCCCTCCTCCTCCTCCTCCTCCTCCGACGACGCCGAAGCCTCCCCGATCCAGAAACGCGCCGCCTCCACCTCCTGTACGCAATGCACCCGCGCCTTCTGCCTCTCGCAGAACCTGCCCATCTGCAAGGGCGTCGAGGGCGGGGTGCCGGGGTACGGGTACGGGGACTCCGACGATGACGACGACGACGGAAACAAGAGCGGCAGCAGCGATCCCGACGAGTCCGACGTCCAGGCCGTCTGCTTCCAGCGCGACAGCCGCAAGGACCAACTGATCGTGTGGGGTTTCATCCTCGGCGTCGGCGGCCTTCTGGGCTGGGCCGCTGCGCGCCGCGTCCTCGAGGCCCGACAACAACAACAACAACAGCAGCAGTACCAACAGCAACGGGGCGGCGGCAGCGGCCCGGGTCTGCCCTCGTTCCTGGCCCGCGCGTCTGCGGCTGTTAGCGGTGGCCGCCGCAGTGGCGCCGACGATCGGGATCGCGGCGCTTACGTCCAGGTCCCCGTGCATGGCGAGGGCGCTGGCGGGTTGAGGTGACGGTCGTCGTGGTGCTTATGCGGTTATTGGTGGTGGAAGTGGGCTTGCGCGCTCCCTCTTGTTGGCTTGTATCTATATGCATTGAAGCGTGTTGTATGTAGTGAGCTGTACGTGAATACTCGTGTTTTTTGGGTTTGGTTTTTTCTTTTCCCCCCAAACTTTTCCCTCTTGTCACTTCTCGGTCTTTCATTTACGGGGCTGAGAAAGAGAGAGAGAGAGAGAGAGAGAGGGAGGGAGACGGAAAGACATGAGCATTCGATGGCGTATATGGCGTTAGGAGCCTTGTGTACTTCTCATGTTGCGTTTTGCAAGACAAGGCGATGGCATAATGAGATGATTCAGTAAACTTTAGCTCAAGTTGTCCTTGAATTCGGGTTTCTTGGAGTTTTCTTTCTTGTGCGTGGCAAAGCTATGATCCCGATTGCTCCATGCATGCATACATACATAACTTCCCGCTGATGGTGCCGTGTTGAAGAACACTTCCCCCCGTCCGCTTCGTTGAACCCAGTCCAAAACCCCGAGGTCGTCTGCCCCCCCCCCCGCCCCCTGGTGTTGAACAACATCCGGTTCTTCAGCCCTTTAACACGATATGCTAGGCTCGCCCTTTCGATGCCCCTTGATGCAACCAAACCCGTGAAAACCCCGAAACCCAAGTCAACTAATTGGCAATGTCCCGTTATCCAGTATACCACGTTACTAGCATAGTAGTATATATTAACCTAACCTTTTTCAAGAGACAACTTTTGTTCGTATGGTGGTTTTTTTCTTTTTTCGTGCCGAGTAGAGACCGCACGCCATGTCCAGAAACGCCCCGCGAGATCGACCCTTAGATTCAGCATGACACATTTTTTTCACCTTTTCCCTTTCCCATCCGTCATTTGTAAAAAAAAAAAAAACCAAAGCCGTTTGTTCGCCTCCTCTTGTCCACTTTATTCGCCTATCCGTAAAAGAGAAAACGGCTTCAGTCCTCCTCGATGATGGTGGTTTTGGGTTCCTCGGTGCTGCCATTGCTGGCGCCGGCGGCGTTCTTCGCGCGTCGGGCGCGGACGGCCGCGGCGAGATCCTCGAGAACCTGGACGGTGGTGTCCCAGCCAATGCAGGCGTCGGTGATGCTGACCCCCTTGCGAAGGGCGGAGGGGCCCTCGGCCGGCACCTTCTGGTTGCCTTCGTCAATGTTGGACTCGATCATGACGCCCACAATGGCCTTCTCGCCCTCACGGAGCTGGTCGCCGATCGCTGCCGCCACCTTGGGCTGGTTTCGGTGGTCTTTGCTTGAGTTGCCTGCGTGGGGGTGTTAGTAGGGCAATTTATTCTGTTGGAAAAGGGGCGTGTTCGGAAGGAGGTGGAGAGCAGGGAAAAAGAAAAGGAGGAACTCACCGTGCGAGCAGTCGACCATGATGGCCATCTTCTGACCCTTCTTAGCCAGCGTCTCCTTGGCCGCAGCAATGTTCTCCTTATCGTAATTGGGGCCCTTGGTGCCGCCACGCAGGATGACGAAGCCGTGCTCGTTGCCGGTGGTACGGGTGATGGCGGCAAGGCCCTGCTTGGTGACACCCATGAAGTGGTGCTTGGCGGCAGCGGCGCCAATGGCATCGATGGCGACGCCGAGGTTACCATCAGTGCCGTTCTTGAAGCCGATGGGGAAGGAAAGACCCGAGGCGAGCTCACGGTGCAGCTGGGACTCAGTAGTGCGGGCGCCAATGGCGCCAACGGAGATGAAGTCCGCGAGGAACTGGGGAGAGATCGTATCGAGCATCTCAGTGGCAATAGGAACGCCGGTGTTGGTCAGATCGCCGAACATCTTGCGGGATAAGCGCAGTCCCTTGTTGATTTGGAAGCTATTGTCGATATCCGGGTCGTTAATCAGGCCCTTCCAGCCAACAGTAGTCCGGGGCTTCTCGAGGTAGGCGCGCATAATGATACACAGATCGTCGGACAAACGAGTGGAGAGTTCGCGCAGACGATGGGCGTACTCTAGGGCGGTCTCCGGGTCGTGGATGGAGCAAGGACCGACAATGACAAGCAGGCGGTCGCTCCGGCCCATAATGACGGCCACAGCCTCCCTCCGGCCCCTGATGACGGTCTTCAGCGACTCCTCGCTTATGGGGATCTCAGAGAGCAGCAAGTTTGGTGGGATGAGCGGGTCATAGCCCAGCACTGAGGGTTCGGCCGGTATTAGCATGTTTCTTCTTGTCTGGTCACTTCGCAACTTGGTTGTCTGCTGCGTTTCTTTCCTTTCCTTCTCTTTCCTTTTCCTGTTTCTTCTTCTTTTCTTCTTTGAGACGAGCGGAGTACAATAAAGTAGAGCCTCATGGTCGAGAAGTTATTCGGCAGACGCCTATAAGGTGCAGGTGCTGACAGCACACCCAACGAGCAGATCCCAGCCTGCATATAGCACGAGAGGGGGATGTTTTACAAGAAATGCAAATACAACACACGTACCTCTCATATCATCCGCCTTAAGCGGTTCCATATCGACGCCCGGCATGATGAGGACGGGAGGAGAAAATTAGTCGGGCCCGGGACACTAACAACCCGAGACAAAAAGTCGCGGCGGAGGTTGCCGAATTGGAGGAGGTTTACCACACGAGGGCAACACGGGAAGACAACGAGGGGGAGAGCGCCGGCCTGAGAAGATACGGCGTGAAAAGGGAGCGGGCAGCGAGTGTGTGTAGGATGATTCCGTGATACAAGCCACAAGCAGATACAGGCACAGGCACACAGGCAAAAAAACCGACAGTAACTTTCGAGGATAGACAACCAAAAAGAAATTTGTTCTCCTACTTCTTCGTTTCTAAATGTAATGTGAAGAAGATATTAGTACTTAGTGTAGTTGCGCCCTTTGGGGGGGTTTAATTTGATGCCCAGGTGGTTGAAGAGTCAGAAGTCTCGGCGCTGCATCGGACTTATACTACAACCTAACAACTTTTTCTCAATAGCATGTATGTACCTACTTACACTACATTTTGTAGTTACGAGGTCCCTGGCCCCTGTATGACGGGAGGTACCAGAGGTATCAAGTAACTACTTTTTTAGGTACAGTAAACGTCGACTGGGAAGCTTTATCCATGCATACAGATATTCGAAATTGTCCAATGAGATGTCTTGAGAATGTCAAGTTTCGCGGGGTCAAGTTGAGAAAACGAATGATCCATGGGTGACTACAAGTGCGCAGTAATCAATTTCACTCGCATCAGTTCATCCATCTGGGCAGACATGACATGTATCTCGCTAATTTATACTTGCATCGCTACTTAACTAAGCTTACTCAGTAGGCTGTAAAAAGAAGTATATGATGGAGGGGTGGAGGGGTAGGTACATATATACCTGCTGAGGTAGAACTGAAAAGAGGGGCAGAGGGGCACTGAAGGGAGATACCCGCAGCTACTGTACCGGAACCATCGTAAAGGTATCAAGGGCTTGAGTAGGAGTAAAAAAACTGGAAGGCATGAAAAAAACTTTTTAGTGCGCTGTCACAGGCATTACGTAGGGGACCAGATGCATCACTAGCTGCATCCCTAAGTAACGGGTTCAGAGCCCTGAAAAATAGTAGACTACCCGTCTCGTCTATATTGCCAAAAGAAAATGAACCGACAACATGGGATAACGCATCGTCAAATTGATCACTGCCAATTGAGGACTATTTCTTACTAAGATATCTTGTCAGATGAACGTTGTTTTAGGAAAGACATGCAGATAAGCGGAAGAGAGCCTGTGATAACTCTATAACTCATATTCCGTACTAACACTCCGATACCACTGATCAAGCACAGCCTGCCTACCTGAGTAGGTTTCCTTTATCAATATCATGTAAGAATATCTATAAACTTATATTTAAGGGGGGATAAGTTTGAATGGTAGGTGCTCTATGATCATACCGGATTTATAGATCGTTAACATACATCACGATGGCGTCCCGTAAACTAAACACGTCGCGTTATGGGCAGCGAGTAGTTCTTCATGAACGAAAACGTAGACCATGAGCCAGCCCACCACCCGGTAGCGGCCTCTACCCCCCTGCAGAGTGTGATCGAAAGGTCGTAACCAGATCAGGAACCGGTCGCCTCCAGATCGTGCCTGGCTTCCCCATTGCTACCCTTCTTGGGATACGTCAAGCGTCCCGCCTGGCGGCGCGGCGTTCCGGGTTAATTGGAGTAGCATCGTCGCGGCTAATATGTCTGGCCTAGCCTCGGAAGCCCCGGGTCCGTAGTCGATGGCTGCGTAGTAGAATAAGTAGGTAGGGCATACCGTACCATGGCATTCTCTCCGCACGTCTTGGCGCTTCCTGGATCGCGAACCGCTTCAATATGGCTGACATGTGCTTTGTTCGTGTGCTAAAAAGCTTCGGCCCCGGCGTGCTCTTGCTCTGGCTGGCGTTCGCGCCATGGAGTGCCGCCGTGCCAGCCGTCTCCCGAGTCGGGACCGACGCCGATGACGATTTCCACTGGGTGGCTACGTGGACGGCGATGCCGCAGCTCGTCGAGTCTTATAACCTGCCGCCGGAGCCCTTTGTAGGTTGCCTCTATACCACCCGCGGGATCTGTTGGTGGTATCCATCCTGACGAGAACGCAGAAGGGAAATGCGACCGTCTTTCACAATACGACGCTTCGCCAGACGCTGCACACGTCGATCGGCGCTGCGAGGATCCGCCTGCAGATATCTAACACGTTCGGGCTGAGCGCGCTGCCCATAACCGCTGCGTCCCTCGCGCTACCGCTTGATGGCGCGGCCGGCGTCGGCGAGATTGAGGATGGAACGGCGATGGCCCTTACATTCGACGGGGGTTCCTCGTGCGTGACCATACCCGCCGGCGAGGTCGCCTACACGGACGCCATTGACTTCGAGGTCGGCTCGCAGGCTAACCTCGCCGTGGACCTGCACCTCGCAGACGGCCAGCAGGGCGCCGACATCACGGGCCATCCGGGCAGCCGAACGACATCGTGGATGCAGCGGGGCGACCTCGTCGGCTCGCCCGCCGTCACCGAGCTTGGTCTCGAGCACTGGTACTTCCTGAGCGCGCTCGAAGCATGGGCTCCCCCTACTACCGCGGCGCTCGTTGTCCTCGGTGATAGCATCACAGACGGACGCGGCAGCGACGACAACGGGAATAATCGGTACGACGTCTCTCCCAAAAGCCCTTATGTAAATCTGCAATATCCACTAACCTACCCCGAAGCTGGCCCGACCTATTAGTCGCCAGGATGCAGGCCGCCGGCATCGACGACGTGGCGGTGGTGAATCAGGCGGCTGGCGGCAACGCCGTCTTGAGCGGGGGATTGGGCCCGCCGCTGGTGGAGCGCTACGGACGCGACCTCCTTGGGACTGCGGGCGCGCGGTACGCGCTCGTGTTCGAGGGCGTGAACGACATTGGGCCTGCGGCGGACGGCACGACAACACAAGAGCGTATAGCTTCAGATTTAATCCAAGCATTCCGCGCCATCGCCGTCGACGCCCGGGACGCCGGTATCACCACAGTCTTTGGTGCGACCATCACCCCGTTCACAGGCGAGGACCAGGCGTACAGCGGCACCGCACGCGAGAGCGCCCGGCGCGTCGTCAACGACTGGATCTTGGGCGCCGGCAGCGATGATCATGATTTCGACGCCGCTGTCGACTTCGCCGCCGTTCTCGCCGACCCCGACGACCCCTCTGTCCTGGCCACCGAGTACGACGGCGGGGACCACCTTCATCCTAACGTTGCAGGCTACCAGGCCCTCGCGGACGCGTTCCCGCTCGACATCTTCGCGGCGCGCCACGGGACCAAGAAGTCCCTCCCGAAAAGCGAGAGGCGCCAGATATCCGACCGCTGGCTTTTTGCTTACTGAGTTATTTGTGGGAAATTCTCGGTGCTAACTTGCTCCTGAGGCTCCAGTCCGGAAAGACCCGTGGATGCCTGAATGTAAGTATTATGGAGTAGATATTTCTTAATGTTTGCACAGCAATATTCAGTACATAGTGGTTATATACGGATACAGTATACATAGACAATCTGCCGTCTTCAAGCTGCACATGTACCACCTTGATGGATTTGGATTCTGTATCTGTGAAACGATTGTGTAGGCTATGTTTTAAAGACCGAATTCTGGGTAGTGATAGTGTACTAGTCTCCCGGTTCCTCTAGCTGTGCCATAGACATGTCTCTTAGATCCTCCAAGCTACTCGTTTTCCCTAACAAGGTCAACATCGAGATGTCCACCGTCATGGCCTGATAAAACCAAGTTCTAAACTCGGCCGCAATCATGCTGTCCATCCCATAGTCTGCAAGCGGCTTCTTCACGTCCACCGCCTCGTACTTCATGAGAACCAGGTTCCCGAACCTCTTCCTGATGAAGTCCAGCACGGCTTCTCCTAGCGTCTCGCCCTCTTCTTCGATCGCTTGGCTCACTTCGAGGGGTAGGTTCCCGTGGTGGGCTGGCTGGGGGGATCCTCCACCGTCACCCAGGGCGTTGGCAAGGATACCGGCGCGCGGATCGTTCCACGTCGGGTTCGTCCCGTCGAAGCCCATCTTGCGCAGTCTTTTAAGACCAGACGCCTCCAGTCCCGTGAGCAGGTGTGCAGCTGAAAGGTTGTCGTAGGCATGGTGGATGCCCACGCCCCTCCTGTGGGACAGGGCTAGATCCACTATCTGGAGGAGCTCATCTGGATCAATGGCTTGAATTCCCTTGCGCAACAGGATGGCCTCGATTTCTGGATTCTCGTGTAGATACCCGACCTCGGATATCATCCCCAAACCGACAGAAACGGCCGGCACGCCCCTACTGCGCAGATGCCTGGCGAAGATGTCGAGGAAGTGGTTACCTGCGCAATAGTTCGACTCCGTGGCGGTGCCAACGCTCCCGGAGACCGACGAAGTCAAGAGGAAGAAGTTCAGGTTATTGCCGCGACCAGAGGCTCTGACCATATTGTGCAGATTCCAGGTCCCCTTCACCTTTGGGTCTATTCCGGTATGCCAGGACTCACTAGACATGGTGGAAAAAAGCGATTCCTGTTTGCGTGTCAATCCAATATTCCAAGCCTTTTACTTGAGAAGTCATAAGAGCGATGGTCAACTTACGCTCAGCCCCATGGCAGCCTGCACAACACCGCCGATATCTCCGTCGGTGGATTTTACCAACACTTCGACATCTTTTATGCTGCAAACATCTCCTTTCACCACTACACATGCAGCGCCGGCCCCCTCGAGGTCTCGGATCATATTTTGGGCTGCGGGCTTCTCTAGACCCGATCGGCCTAGAAAAGCGAATTTCCTAGCGCCTCGCTGTACCATCCAGCGTGCGAGCGTTCGTCCCAGACCTCCCAGGCAACCCACCATTATGTATGTCTTATGGCTACTTAGAGTCGAGGCGTATCTCAGCGGCTGCACAGTGAGTTCAGAGTTCCCGTCCTGGAGACTGAGAACCACCTTACCCATCCGATTCCGCGAGGAAAAGTGCCGCAAGGCCGGCACAATCTCGGCAATGTCGAAGACTTTGAGCGGCCGGGGTTCCGAGATCTTGCCTGATCGATAAAGCGACATAGTCTGAGATAAAAGATCTTTCCATAGTGCGTGGTGGCTCTCCTTGTTGCTGTCGTAGAGCGAGCTCAGGCCAAAAGCAGTGAAAGTGGCGTTTCGCAGGAACTTGTCCATCTCCAGACGACCGTGGGCAGTGAGGTCTGTCTTGCCGATTTCGACAAAGCGGCCGAACAGTGCTATACATTGCCACGATGCGCGTAATTGGTCTCCGGTGAGGGAGTTAAGGATAATGTCCACCCCAACCCCGCCGGTGGCCTTGAGAACTCCGTCAAGAAATGAGGTGTCTTTTGAGCTGAAAACGTTGGAGGGCTTGACACCAAACCTATCAATTAGATATTGCTTTTTCTCTTCCGTTGATACAGTGGTATATATCTATACCTTATCGTTAGCGAACCCATCTAATTGAAGATATTGAAACTCAAGGCATTACCTCAGCGCCAACACTCTTAGCTAGTTGAATCGCTGCCATCCCGACTCCACCAGCCCCTGAATGGATCAAGACGGACTCGCCAGCTTGAATTTGCGCACGGTGATGTAGGGCGTATATGGCAGTCGAGGTCACAAGAGGTAATGTGACGCACGCTTCAAGGCTCTCCGCCTCCTCAAGCTTATAACAAGCCCAGTGTGGCAGGATTTGGAATGTCTGGATATGTGTTGGCGCCATGGCAACTACACGGTCACCCACGGTCAAGCCAACGACCTCAGATCCAACTTCCTCCACAGTACCGGCGCATTCGAGTTGGCAGGTTGCATTGAGGGTATCGACCCTTCCTGCGAGGACGTAAAAGTCCTTGGCATTCATCCCGACCGCGGTGACCTTGATCCGCACGTCCAACGGCGAGATCGAATGCGGTGCTTCTTGCTGCTGAAAGAAAACCGTGTCGAATTGTCCAGCTTCCTTTATAGCTAGTCGCAAATCTCCTGCATTGCTTAATCTCATGGTCTGGAGCTCAAGACCTTGTTTCATTCGGAATGCCGCATTCAGCTTATCGTCTGGTACGAATCGACTGACGTGAATTACCCCCTTCCGCTGTGCGAACTCAAAATCTGGTCTGACCCCAGCTTGCTGCAAGACGGAGACCAGACGTTGTGAAGTATAATGCAAATCTTCACTTATCGTACCAAGATCGTAAGTATAAAACCTGAGCGACGGTTGCTCGAGGGCGAGTGCCCTCGCAATTCCGTTGACTACCGAGAAATCTGGGACTGTCCCGGCCATCTTGTCACCGGTCGTGACCCATACCAAGGATGAAGCTTGATCGGTCATGAGTTTGATCCGATGCATGTCCTCATCTGATATCTCTGATAGAAGAGGTGACTCCAGTTCGCACAAATTGAACACCGCCGTATGAGGTGGAATATGTTGGGGCATGAGGTCCGCCAGAACAACTCTCATGATACGGTTCCCGTGCATGAATTTTAACAGATCTTGTAACGCTGATCCAAGCTGCGATATCTGTCTTTCGACGATGAGATACCTGGAAACCTTTGGCGTGTCGCGATGAGGCGTAGCAAGTCGTCGAGCTACGACAAGATTTGCTTGACCTTCAGAGACAGGGAATGACATACAAGCTAGCTCTCCAAATGCGATACTATCACCGGAGGAACTAGTGTGCAGCATAATTACTGTACCATCCTCGTTCAGCATTGCAATCAGCTTTTGGATTTGGTCTTCGGGCCAGGGAGCCATCCGAGGGATTATGATAAGATCGAACTTCTCGTGATCTAGGCTCATAGGCTGCTTGTAGCGTTCTGCCGTGTCTAGACTCACGGGGCCCCCAATGAACGTGCCATTTTCTGTGATTGAAGCTGTGCTGTAGGATTTCAGGCGTTGATAGTCGCTACTAGACTGGAGTAGCTCGAGTATTGCAATCGTGAGGCCGTGCTCGGCGTTGCACAATTCGAGTATATGGAGTCCCGCGTTTTTATGCACTACCAGGTCAATCATCGCTCCCATCTTGAGAAGTCCGTCATCGGCGACTGGGGAGTTCGCCTCAACCGCAAATTTATGGGCATATGCTGCCGCGTCCTCGCTGGCCATGAGACCAAGGCCGTAAATGTCCGGTTTCCAGACCACCCGTAGTATGGGATGTCGCTGATCATCTACGCTTCCTTGGGCCGTTGCGAGGTATCTAAATAACCGGAGTTGATCGACTTGAAGCACCACATCTCCGAGCTGGTTTACGATCTCTGCCCCAGCCTCCCATGACATGAATCCGGTTTTTTGCGCTTGACTGCTGATTTGAACTGACTCGCCGGAAGCAAGCAAAGGGGTATTCAAGGTTAATGATCTAATTCGTGATGGAACCTGGGCAGTGAGGTCCTTAGGAACCCCTCTCGCGGTCGCTACGATCGATGTCTGAATAAGACTGTCTAGAGTGATTGGGTGGATCGGATATATCGCCATAGGATCATGGAACTCCTTCACGTATGGCACCGTGGCGCCACAGAACAGGCCAGACTGCATTCGTGGAGTCTGGAACTCGTTCACAGGTTGGAAAGCAGGTCCGTAATTGAGGCCCTGACCGATGAACCTTTCGTACCACGTGCGCTTCGTAGTTGGCTCAAGATAGTCGACGGGAGCTTGGTATTTACATTGCATAGGAATGAAGTTGGCCTCAATTGAAACCGAGCCGCTTGCATGCTGGATCGCCGTACCCTCTCTGTAGCTGGAAACGGCAAAGTCCCACCACATCGATGAACTGGTTGAATTTGTTATGACAGATCTGTGCAGTGACGTGAATACTTCAACTTGGGAAGGATGGTCATTCGAGAGAGCGAGGGGGTTCATGATGCTGATGTTGGCAAGTCGGAACGATGGTGAAATTCTGTGGGAGCCTGTTGCCTGCATGACAGCTTCCATGGCCATTGCGAGATATGCGGCTCCCGGAAGAAGGGGGGTGTCTCCGAGTCGGTGATCTCTCAACCAAGGAACATCGTCAAGCCTTAGGAGGTTTCGGAAAATGAGGTCCCTCCCATTTCCACCAGGAATGATAGTTCCTAAAAGCTCGTGATGGGGGTACTTGCGATGTCTGTATTCCACACTCCCACGGCATTCATTCCACAAAACATTCTCATACGTGAATCGATATGGAGGAAGATCCTTGACAACACGATACGGGGCAGTAGAGTACTCACTGCCTGTAAGAAGCCCGTTGACTTTAGCCCAATTTATTCTATGCCCATGGATCCATAGTTCTCCAGCGAGACTCAGCGTGCTGTATAGAGCGTTCCCATTCCGCTTGACCGCGCTCATATAATTCAGGTTGTGTCCTTGCCTTGATATTTTAGCTGTTCCCACTGTCTGCTTGATGGGCAACTCGAGTGAAGAATGAGGGCCTAGCTCCACGAAATAATGTTCTGCGGTGTTGTTTATCTGCTCGATAGCTTGGCTGAAGCGAACCTGGCCTTCAAGGTTCATCCGCCAATAGCGTCCAGTAAATCCTGATTTCTTGATCCCACCAGTGATGGAGGACACAAAGTCCACTGCGTTAGATGACAGTGACGATGGTCGCAGTGTTGGCAGCACACTATCCAGCAGAGATTGGTATTCATCTGCGACTTTAAGCATATGGTGTGAATGATATGCTTGACCTCCTGTGTTTAGTCTCCGTGCGAACACATCCGCCTCCTGTAGGATAACTTGAAGCTTTCCAACGGCGATAGTATCACCAGAAACTGTTACACTCTCTGGGGAATTAATGCATGCCACCTTGACTTGGCCATCTAGCCCTTGTTCAGAAATCCGAGCTGCTGCTGTAGACTCTGATAAGCCCACTGCCATCATTGCACCATTATAGGCACTATTCTTGGACACACAGTATCCTCGATAATATGCTATGGCGATGGCTTCAGCTGTGCTTATATGGCCCGCCGCGAAAGCTGCTGCAATCTCGCCAGAGGAGTGACCAACTACAACACTTGGAAGGATATCCCAGGATGTCAATAGCTTCACAAGTGCGACCTGTATTGCAGTACAGCAAGTCTGTGACCTTTGAGGTAGATGAATCAGGCCGGGGTCAGTACAATTGAAGATAGCATCTCGAAGGGACCAAGTCGGTGCGTTTGGGATTTTCTTCAATACCGAGTCCATCTCGTCAATAACGTCGCGAAACACCGGGAACTCAAAGAGCTCTCGGCACATGCCGGCCCATACTGACCCCTGCCCGGTAAATACGAATGCTGGTGGAGCAGGTTGACTTTGGGCTGGGTTATGAGCGATACTAAAGTCGTTGTTGTTAAAAACGTTTGTGGTTTCATTGCATGAGGCGATGATGAACCCTCTCATCGGAAAATGGGTTTTCCTGGACCCCAATGTGTATGCAAGGTCCAAGCTGTCTGCTTGTTCGAAGTCGAATTGCATGAAATCTTGAATACGGGACTCTAAGGACTTTGCGGTAGCGGCAGATAGTACGAATACTACTGCGGGTTGTGACGTGGTTGACCTTGGATGAACTCCATGCATGCGAGCCATGCTGATCATCGAGGGAGCCTCTTCAATAATGACATGGGCATTAGCTCCTCCATAACCAAACGAATTGATACCTTGGTAATTGCGTTAGCTAAAGCACTTGTACTATATATTGATGGCACTTGTTCTTACCCATACGTCGAACCTCATTGTGGCTTTGAGGCCAGGGAATCAATGTCTTGGGAATGGCAATGTGACGCTCCTCGGCCCTTAGTGTTGGGTTAATATGTCTTAGGCCGTGTGTCCCCGGTATTTGGCCTCGCTCCATGGCCATGACTCCCTTAATGACACTTGATATCGCGCTTGCAGCTTCAGAATGCCCAATATTGCTCTTGACCGATCCAATATAGAGTGGATGATGTGAAGCCCGTTGGAAGACGCTGGATAAGGCATCTACTTCAATGGCATCACCCACTTTTGTCCCGGTGCCATGACACTCAACATACGTGATTTCATTTGGGTGAATGCCTCCCTTTTCCAAAGCTTTACGGATCACTCTCTCTTGAGCACCTGAACTTGGAAGTGTGATCCCGGCCGTTCTGCCATTTCTGAAGGAAAGGGTCAGACATACTTGGCAAACGGGGCTGAAAAGAACAAGCAAAGGTAGAGAGTATGCCTTACGCATTGATTGCAGAACCCCTGATAACACCCCTAATTGCATCACCGTCCTTGACTGCGTCTGCAAGTCGCTTCAAGTAAAGTGCACTGATCCCATCGGCCCTACCATAGCCATCAGCCGAAGTGTCAAATGTGTGACACTCTGAGGTGGGCGAAAGAATTCCGGCTTTCGCGGTAGCAATGTGTTGCTCTGGAGATTGAATGAGATTGGCACTGGCAACAATGGCAGCATCGGACTCGAATGATTCTAGCGAGGTACATGCCGTATGGAGACAGTACATGGAAGATGAGCAGGCAGTATCCAGAACAAAGCTATTGGAAAATGCAAGGCCAATTGTTTAGAATATCGACAGGTTCGGTGGAGTGTGGAAAGAAACTAACCTTGGGCCCTGAAGATTGAAGACATGGCTAACACGGTTGGCTAATATAGTAGTGCCGAACCCTGTGGCGGAATAGCGGTTCATACTAGAAGGCCTAAGTAAATTGTCTGCCATGACAATCATGGTGTTACTCACTAGTCCGCATCTCGTGCCTGCATGGAGATAAAATCGAACGTGAAATTCCCGACATAGCAGCCAGTGTTGGAACCAGATGCCTTCTCGAGGGGCACTCCTGCATTTTCAAGGCATTCAAATACCACTTCCAAGAGCTTACGCTGTTGAGGATCCATAGATGCTGCCTCAAGGTTGTTTATACCGAAAAGACTGTTATCGAATGCCGTGATATCATCCTGTATGAAGTAGCCCCGTTTCATAGGAACACTACCTGGTCGATCTGTGCCGCTTGGGTGGTAGAAGCCATCGATATTGAATCGTGACTTGGGAACATCGCATATGCCCGATCTACCTTCAGCTAGAAGTTCCCAGAAGGCTTGTGGGCTATTCGAGTCTCCCGGCAAACGACAAGCTTCAGAACTCATTAGTTAGATCATTTGCTAACTTCGGGGGACAATTATTACCCAAGCCACAAATAGCTATCGCGTCTCTTTCCATTCCAGTACTTGAGCCCTTCGTAGACCCAGTCATCCCGTCCTTGGTTGCTCTTGCCATTGCTAGATATCGCGTGATAATAAAGAAAACTCGACGAATTGTTCTCACACACTGGATACAGCATCCACAGGAAGAAACCGGCGCTGAATTATAGCTTACTACTGACGTGACAGTATAATAGTATACAAGGGGTCGTAGCAGAAGACATCTAGGTGCATAAAAAGCACGAAGAACTAATACTAGAGCCTCGCCCTCCAAACATAAGGTATTTTAGGATTAAGTACGACCACATTGCATTGCAGCCAAGCCATAGGTCTACCCGTATCATCAACTGGGTCCGTTTGACTCCATGCGACCTATATATCTCCCTCTGCCCCCTATTTCTCCACTAATCTGACCAACTACGGACCTTCAGCTAAGTGTAACAGAAGGAGGCCCTTTCACAATATATACGATTACTAATTTGATTGGCCATAACATCACCACCATCACGAAGTGTTATAAAAGAGGAGTTAATTGATCCCGAAGCATGTCTTGTCGACTTGTAACTCCGGTCAGAACATAAGCAAATTCCCTGCATCTACTAACATACTTTAACGCAACACAAGATCTGACTGTCTTGTGAAGCTCGATCATGCACTGTGATGGCATACTGACCTTTCTCGTAGTTTATCCTGCAGGAAGCCTGTAGTTTGGTAGTATTTGGTACTAAACCCTTCTCTAAACATTGCATCGAATAACGGACTCATGATGCAAACTTTATCACCTCTCCTTGGCACTTGAATCCTTTGGCATGCGGAGGATCCTACCCGCGTAAACCCAGTACATTATCATGGTGATATGGGACGTCGTACCCCCTTTTAATGTATTCTATGTAATGTGTAGTTTTCCCCTGAAGTATGTGTGCTGCGTGAATCACCATTCTACTTTTATGCTAAAATTTTCAAGCCTTAATGGGGTGTGAGACGAAGGATGTGTTTGTTTCCTATACTCATTAAGGGAAGTGATAACGCTGCAATGCAGGGTGTCATGTTGATTGCTGTCAACCACATAGTACTAGAATGAAGGGAAAATGCATGTTGGCATTTAGATCATGCCGAAAAGCTCGAATGCCACACGAAAGGTTAGTAACAATCAGAGTAGTGTCCAAACCAAAGCAACCCCTATTTGTGCCAAGATTCGTCGTTTAGGGGTGTGTTGGGGCGCTTATACCTAAATAGGCAAGAATCGGCATGCATGTAGAAGTAACCCTCCAACACTATGTATATCAGACTATGACTTGAGTATTAGGTTCCGGGTATATTCAATTTCATTTGCACTTGATAAAAAATGACTGTATATATAACCTGCAGTGATCTCCGTCATCCATCGAGGGAGGCCCTGGAGTTTACTATACCATCACGCAACATTCGTCCCTCAGTAACGGCGCAAGAAAACTGCATTATTTGACCAATCGAGCGATGTGTTCTGACGAACTCAGTTTTCAATATTAGGCTCCTATGTCCGTTCCATAATGAATATCAACTGCACACCGTCGGTTCTTATCACAGGGTAGGGATAAAGGTCCTACTCTCCCTTGCTTACTGTGCTTACGACTAGGCTAGGTGCGGGAAGGGGGGGATCGGTCATGCCCTAGCGGTAGAGTTCAAGTCCAAAGGTACTCATTTCACTCCTACCACTCATAGTTGTACCAGCATTAATAGAAATTACAAATCATAAGGCTTCACTGTCATTGCCACATTGTTAAGCCACGAGCCGCGCGGTCATCTGACAGATAACGGCATCCACGCCTTTTCCGCCGACGTGACCAACGACGATGATATCAATCAGTTGGCCAAAGACGTCTCGGGTATTGTTGGGCACAGCCTAACCATACTTGTGAATAATGCGTGCGTATAATCTCTCCGTGATTTACATTGGATATCCGTTACGCTGGCAGTACTATCCGATTATAGGGGCATCTGTTAGTACATTCAGCCTGTCCGTGCAGCGTATCTACTGACATATAAGGCTACACGATGCCTGCAACAGACACCGATGTCAAGGAAGTAGAAAAGATGTTTGCTGTCAATGTCTTTGGTCCAATGAGGATGGTGCATCATTTTCATCCGCTTCTCATCAGAGCACGGGGAAAGATTGTCAATACTGGGAGCGTGGGAGGCATTGTTCCTTATGTGTATGGGTGTAAGGTCGACCACCTATAACGTATTCCGATGACGTAAGGCTGATAAATTGCTTAGCAAGCTATAACGCAAGCAAAGCGGCCCTACACCATTGGGGGAACACTCTCAGGGTGGAAATGAAGCCACTTGGGTGAGTACCCATCCCTTTTGCCGTATTCCAATCTTCGCCACTGACATTTGTTATTGAAGAGTGGATGTGGTGAACATCATTTCAGGTGAGGTTTCTACCAATATACTGAAAGGCGATCATGGGCGGCAGCTCCCCGAGAATTCATGCTACCGGCCTTTGACCGATTCGTTTACAAAACACGTAACACGAACACCTCGTACGTCTCAATATGTTTATGCATTTTCTAATATCGCTGGACTGATGTGAACGAAGACACCATAAGCCCAAAGGAATATGCTAGATCTGTGGTCACTGAGGTGACTAAAGAACACCCAAGGGCGTGGTTTTGGACCGGGGCTCGATCGGGAAGCGTTTGGTTTGGCGACTCATTTCTACCACGAACCTTTTGGGTAAGGATTTCCGTGCCGTTGAGCGTATAAAGCTGACCTACTGTGATGGGCAGGACTGGTTGTTCACTCGGGAATTCAATCTGGATAAGTTGAGAGCGTACTGATGATTGGCTATAGTGAGGTCCAACTACATATCTCGTCCTCATGTCGTGAGTAGTGGACTACAGATGAGATGGATGACAAGCATTAGGATGTCTGTACTTGTAACGTCGTGCCACCGTCCACGAGCCATCCAACCCCTGTAACATAGCTTGACATGGGGCTCGTCATGAAGAGAACCACATCCGCAACCTCCTCAGGCTTCGCGATCCTTCTCATTGGAATGACTGTCTTGAATATGTTCGGTAAGTTTGGGTTTCCAGCGATGGCAGCATCTACCATAGGAGTGTCAACCCAGCCCGGACAAATGGCGTTCACACGGATGTCGTAAGCGGAGTTATCTAGTGCTGCATAAAGTTGTGATGTCAGCCACCATAGATACTTAACGCTACTAAAAAGGGATTCTCCGTCTTACCCGCATTCTTTGTCAGGCCCATCACAGCATGCTTTGTCGTGGCGTATTGGGTTACATGCGGCGTAACCATATACGAATTGCAAGATCCCAAATTCAGTATGACACCCCGACCGGCATCTCGCTCTTTACCTCGGATCGAGACCTTCATTGGGCTCTGCTCTTTCATCACCTTCGTAACAGCCTGGATGCAGTTGAGTGTGCCCATCACGTTCACCTTCCAAAAACGATTCATCTCATCTGGGTCGGTATCTTCCACGGGAAGATGCTTTTCGACACCGACACCAGCGCAGTTCACATTGTAGTCTATACGACCAAATGCTTGAACTGTAGAGTTGACCATGTTGTCTACGCTCGAGCGGTCGGTGACATCCACGGTGATGGGCAGCGCTTTGAAGCCTGTACTGGTGGCGCAGGCCTCGCTTTGACGTGCCGTTTCAAGAGCAGCCTCGAACTTGAGATCCGCCACAACCACGGCTCGCGCGCCTTCAGCCGCATATGCTAAACAGCATTCCTTACCAATGCCACTTCCTACCCAAGCTTCTCATCAGTGACTGGAACGGTAGAGCCGGAATTGGACAGGAGGTAAACAGACCTGCACCAGTGACAATCGCGACGCCTTCGATATGGAACACCATCGTGATTTTGATTGAGAAGGCTGCGGGAAGAAGATCAGAGAGCAATGGAAATGACAGACACGGGGAGTCGCTAATACTGTAAGAATCAATTGCGTTCTGTTGAATCGGTGACACGGTGGAACTTTTCCTGCGGTGTACACCATGCGACGACACGGAGACGGAAGTTTCCGTCGGTAGAATCTCCATGCGGGTAGGCCTGTACATCAGATCGAAGTTACAGTTACACTTTCTCGAAACTATCATTCATGCAGTAATCGTCTGGACCTCAATCCACAGTTTAGTCACGATAACTGATTCACCATGCACGTGGATTCATAATACGGGCACAGAGAAAACTGTAACCGTAGGGTTGCACTCGTTGGAGAAGGGCTGACGCGACGTAACAAAAATGATGCGGGTAAGCTGGATACCACCCAATTTATAACAATATGGCCCATATTGGCTGCAGATCAAGGAGGGCTTTCCAGACGGGGGAAGAAACCGGACGGCTCTCAAAGAGCTTCACCCAATGACCCGTCCGGTTTCTTCCCCCGTCTGCCAGGGAGGGGTAGGAACGGAGTAGAACGACAGCCGAGACTGCGATAGGCTAGCAAGTGAATAAACAGTCCATTATCGGCGTCGCATTTACAGCGAGGAAGTATCAGTTGTTAGAATCCGACATTAGGTACCCTAAAGACAGAGGCTAGGTGTTAGAATCGGCGTGTCAGTGTCGGGGTTAAGCCTGTATATCTACATCCCGTCGTGTCCTTTATGATTCGATACCTTTTTTAAAAGGCAATGCTTGTCGCAGCCATTAATTTAGAGGTGCCTTGTGGGATAAATTATAATCACGCTTATTGGTCTGCTCTTCGGTGCATGGCGACTTCTATGCAGTAAGATAAGCTTCGCTGAGACATTACCACGCCTGTGCCAGCTGTGCAAGTAGAAAATTTTACGTGGATTTTGAATGGCGCAGTTACTGGCGTATAGCAGTGACTGCAGTTCAGGTCATGATTATTGGGGGTATTCTTAATATGTGGTGTGACTGCTACCCACTGACAGGTTCCAATGCGGTACAGCGCCTCTCGGTTATTTCCTGATATAGGTTGGTAAGGATTCTTCGTACAGATCAGTGTACGAAGTCGATTTCGATTATTACCACCAGAAATAATGCTGATGCACAAAGCTGAGCGCCTCTGACGCGCATGACAATGCTTTATTGGAAGAAGCCGGGTGGGAGACTGAATAATGATTCCGCATCTTGGATTTCGTTCGAAATGGGTTTCAAAAAATCTTACACCATTTTTCGACATTCGGACGGCTCGCATTCAATCTTGACGAACATCTTCCCTTTTCATAATCATGTTATTTTATAGAGTATTCTGCATTTACTATTACCGTATCTAAACGCCAAGCGTACAGTGCATTCCTCGCGACTTGTCGCGAACGACAACTCGCGCCATGGAAGAAGATCCGGCTATACAGTTTGCTGCCCTTTCACCACAGCAGCAGCAAGAAAAGCTTGACGGACCCGGCCTGGAGCCCCCGCCTGGCATTGTACCAAACTTTGAAAACCCACCAAACGGCGATGCTATCGCCCATGGGGCTTTGGCAGCCTGTATAGCAACGGTCGTAATATTCGTTTCTCTCGCGATATATGCCAAACTGAAGCATTTTAGACGATTTCACCTTGAAGACGGTATGCTCTCATCCCTATGTCAGCGCATATTTTATGCCTAGCCTGCTGACATTTCCAGGTTTGGTCGTGGTCGCAATTGTATGGTGAGCCCTTTGGTGGGATATTTCGAACTTGTGCTGACTCTGGACGCTGCGTAGATTGGCTGGATCACATTTGTCGCGGTCCTTTACAAGGTCGTGGTTGAATATGGATACTTCATCAACCAGTGGAACTTCCACCTGCGCCAAGTCCCTGAATATTTCCATGTAGGCTTACTGCTAAGCTATGTCTTGTCGACAGCTAACAATTATATCAGTTGATATACATTGTCACACTTGCCTACTTCGTTACGATGAGCACCATAAAGGCAGCCATAGTTCTCGAGTGGATTCGCATATTCGTACCAAGGGGGACGCGCAACGCTTTCTTCTGGACATGCCACGCCATGGCATGGCTAAACGCTACGGCCTGCGTTATAATGTTATTTGTAGTGGCGTTTGCTTGCGACCCAATTGAGAGGTATTGGAACCCCTTGGTCATGGGAACGTGTCTCGATGCAAACGCCACTGCCTTCATCGCGCCCATAATCAATCTTATCTTCGATATCATCGCCTTGATTCTTCCTCAGAGAGTAATATGGGGCCTTCATCTATCCTGGAGAAAGAAGATGGGCATTTCCGTACTGTTTGCTCTGGGAATATTGTACGACCCCCCTCCAAACCCCACCCACCTTTCGCCATGGACTTCCCATTGTTGTAGAGTAGAATTGTATTAGTCTTGCTAATCATTTCATCGGCTGTATCAGGGCATGTGTATCTGCAGGCATACGCATAGGCGTTTCGAAATCATTCTGGCTGGAACCAGATAGGACCTACAACATCGCCAGTACTGCACTTTGGTGCCTAGCCGAGATGACTGCCGGGATATTGATCTACTGCATTCCATCTGCACCAGCAGCCATAGGTCGCCTGAAAGATAAAGCGACTTCTGCAACTCGTTCGAAGTCCGGCCATTCATCCGGCCCAGGTGGATCTAAGAATAGCAATATGGGGGGTTCTTGGGGTGAAAGAAACAAGCCTTCAGCATCGAGGGAGATCCCAGGCCCCTACGAGGAAATAGATGAGGTGCCTCTGACCAAACTTCCAGCAAGAAAGGCCCCGGCTTCTAGCCGCGCTCGTGGTGAGGAGAACACAGAATTTCAAGGTGGGATGGGGATCACGCGGACAACACAGGTATCAGCAACCGTCACACACAACAGCCTGGACAGCACAGATGAGTATATTCGCCAGCATCCATGGGCATCTATGTCAGAAAGGGTCTAGGAGATAGAAGAATTTCATAAGCAGAATCATGCAAAACTATCCTATCAACTTGTCAAGTTGACCCCCTATAGTGGGTCCACTGTTACTTAAGCCGAGGGGTCTAGTAGCGCTATTTCCGGCAGCATTTAAAGAGGGCCACTGAAGTCACATCGGCCACTTTCGACATGTACTAGTCATGTTCTGCAATATGCCAGGCATTCTACGTGGCGTATGTGATAGATATCGTAGTCCCTTAGTGCTAGACTACATACAGTATATTCTATTGGGCGTCAAAATATTACACAGGCCCAGGTTAGTGACTGCAGCCGTGATGCTGACGAGCGGTTTCATTGGTCTTTCTATCGTGATTGTGGATGCCACTGGATGGTTTGCTCTATCTCCCTTTTTAAGATGTTGGTCCGCCCGGACATCTAAACTCCGGACGCGAGGAGCGTCTTATGTGCACTGCATATTAAGGTACCCATCCAACACATCTGCTGGCGGGCTGTACCTATGTAGTGCAAGCTTCTCCCTTGCGCTGACGGAATGCGTGGCTTAGTTACCCGATACATACAGCCAACAGGTCAGCACGATGTTGCAGCCGTGTTACATGGTGAATCCTATCTGAATACAACCTGTAGACCGCCAATCCTGCTCTACTTGCGTAACTACGTTCTTCGAGCTACAGCTATATCATTCTGATATAGTACTACGACAGATAATGTAGCATATGATAGCGCATGGACGCCTTCTCCTTGAATAGATACAAGATCCTCGGCCGGCTGAGCCGTTAAAGTAATAAATGACCCCGAGGCCTGTCCTCAGCTGAATTTAATGCTCACCCATCTTCCTCGCTAGACTCACTTTGTGTGGTCCACATCTGACTAGCTGGCAGGCGTCTATGACCACCAACAACACTTACCCTTACGAATACCCTGGTTGAGCACTAGCGTCAACTCGCCTTGATTATCAGCCCATCACTGTATTTGCCTCGCGACTTGTATCTACCATATATTCAGTAAGTGCGCTTTCATTATTTTCGTATTCCCAATGACTAGAGATGAGAGCAATGAGCTAACAAAATGAAATATTCAAACTACATTTTCGCTTTGCCTTGTGCTGTCATGGCGTCAACCGCTTCTCATGCGGCAGGGCCTACGCAATGGCCGAATTCCACCACAGTTTACTATCCGGACACTGATGCTTTCGTTAATGCCACTGCACGATGGAATGCCTACGGAGCTCCAGATTATTTCGCTGCAATTTCGCCCTCATCCGTAGATGAAATGATCGAAGTTGTGGGTTCATTTATTCTTCGTCCATATAAAGGCATCAGTCTAACTTATGGAACTCTACCAGGTTAAAGCAGCAAGAAAGTACAACGTCCCATTCCTTGCAACTGGAGGACGCCATGGCTACGGCACCGCGTTGTCTAAGCTTAGGAATGGACTAGCCATCGATATGAGCCATCTCAACGAGGTCAAGATCGATCAAACCAGCTCCACCCTTACCGTCGAGGGAGGAGCCAAAATTCGTGATGTTCTTCGTCCCGTCCATGACGCGGGCTTCCAACTCCGTAGGTCTCGTCATTATAGTAGCCGTACAAAGCGATGTTTAATATTAATATTCTTGCAGCATCTGGTTCCTGTAGCTATGTTGGCTTTGTTGGCGCAACGTTGGGTGCCGGCATTGGGTTCTTCTCCGGCCGCTTTGGCTTGATGATTGACAGTCTGCTGTCGGTAAAGATGATCACGGCGAGTGGTGACCATATTGAAGTATCGGAAGACTCGAACTCGGATTTGTTCTGGGGTCTTCGCGGAGCTGGAGCAAACTTCGGCATTGTCACCTCCGCGACCTACAAACTCCACCAACAAGCCAACGCCGGTCAAGTGTTTTATGCAGACTTGATCTATCCAACTGACGTTAAGGAAGACTACTTCAATGCGTTGCAGGCACTTGGGGATAACTGGCCGCCTGAACTGGGGGCCTGCCATGCGATCTTCTGGGATCCGTCTTCTAATGCTGTAAGTAGTAGAGGGTACAAGACCATTCTGTGTCGAGCGCGCATCTGATCTAGGCTAACGTGATGGCCAAAAGACAAGGATCATGGGTACCTTCATATACACAGGTCCCGAGGCCGAGGCCCGTAATGTTCTTTCCCCATTCTTCAACCTCAACCCGCCCGTGTCTCGTGTGCAGATGATTCCCTTCTACCAAGTACCATCTCTCATTTTGATGGGTATGATCGAGGCTTCCTCCAACACGAAGGAAGGTGTCCACAGTATACATACCCTCAATGCCAGAAAGCTCTCAGCTGAAACGTATGTATCGGCCGTCGACAAATTCGATACTTTCTATCACAAGTTCCCAGCTGCTCGCTCATCTGCCGCCGTGTTGGAAACATTCTCCACCGCTGCCCCATTGACTGTACCAGAAGACGCAACTGCGTATCCTTGGAGAGAAGCTGTAGGCAATTTGTACGTGCATCTTTCCCCTGTTTGTACATATGAGAAAACCTATAACTAACCATTATACTCGCTCGCAGCATGTTCCAGATGGGTTGGGAGGGCCTCAACAACCCTCTAGGGTCCGTTGTGGACGACTTCGCAAGGGAGCTGCGAGCCGACTTTGTCGCCACATCGGGCTACCCCGAACTATCCGCGTATGTGAGCTACGCATGGGGTGATGAAACCGCCGAGCAGATTTATGGACGTGACAAACTTCCTCGTCTGGTGGCTTTGAAGAAGAAGTGGGACCCAGAAAATGTCTTCGGATACAGCAACGCTCTCCCGACGCGATTGCCGTAGTGCTTTTCGTATTCTGTCATAACTAGTTAGAGAGCGGCGATCAGATTCGAAATCGAGGGGCACGAGGTGGGTGATGAATTACAATAGCTTCATGATATATGTATAAGGATGGTAGGGAAACTGATGAGAAAGGTGCGTACACATGCTTTCCAGTTAAGGCTTAATGCTTAAGGTACCAATATACCTGATATTTCGCTGTTTCGATGGAGAAGCTATTGAGTTGAGATATTTTATTGCACGTGCCCTCTGTCCATGGTGTGTGTGAGAAAACTACTGTTTGGGGGAGAGGGGCTGTGCCTCTGGGCCCAGCAGCAAGAGCGAAGTTTTATGCGATATGAATTGTGGTATCTCTGAGTATCCGTCGGGGTAGGTCCGTATCGAGGAGACGCAGTTGATGGCAAGTCGTGAACGCTTGCTTGCAAAAGGGTTTGGTGCATGGTACAAAATACGACCCGGAGGGTCATTACGAGGTAGATTAATGATATAGGTAGAGGCCGAAGAGTAATTATGCTCTGTCCCCTGCCTAGAAAGATGACTAGACTATTGTAGCCCATAAATAGGAGGACCGATGCTAGCACTTCTGACCTATAATGGGATACTACTACGCTGCCGTACGAGTATCTGGACCCGCTTAGGAGTCCTGGAAGCCGATGAGTGTTCATCAATTATGGGTATTAACGCCCGTACTTCTATCCTCTATATTTAAACCATGTAAACGGCCGTAGTTACGGGTTCGACCTTTGTGCGTAGAGCCTAAACACTACGACGTGTTAACGGTGCCAGGGGTAAATATGCTACAGGACCTAGGGTACGTTACCCGTCTCACCTATAATAGTACCAATATACTCTTGCACGGTGGCCTGTAATTATGCATGTACGTCAACATTTCTAGGCTAAGAGCTCTCTGGTGCCTCGCTTTTTTGCGATCTCGCGGGGAGTATTGAGACATGAAAATATGCCTCGCAATAATGGTTCTGTACACCAGCAGTGGACATTGCATATTATTCAAAAGGCGCTATAGTCATGGGGTATGTAGTTTCAAGATGGTAAACGATGCGTCCGATTGGCGGATCACAGGGAGAGCCTGGGACCGTCTGGAAGTCTACAAGAAGGATGAAGATGTGACAGGTGCGACTGACCTGTGGGGATTATTCAGTTCGTGAAAGAAAACAATATGTTTCAAGAGGCGTCTCTCGGAGTAGATCAGCGCGGTGAGGTATTGTGTACGGTTACATTTCATGCACAAGGAGGGGTCCAGGAGAAGAGAAGCATAAAACCACTGAGCGACGCTATTATACTATACTACATGAATCTCGATCTGTTGAAATGTATGCACCAACGCTTGCATATAGGATAGGATTCCGTAAGACGCGTATAATACGCCCTGCCGCAGCGTGTGGTCGTCCAAGGCTCCTATATCATGAATAGGGGTAAATAGGGGTAGTGTGCCCCACACATTGTGCTTAGATCCAGGGTGCGACGGTCGTAATCCTTATGAGCCTTTTCATATATAAGTTGACTAAATATACTGGTAATGATGATAATAGACTGGAGCTGTACCTCTGAGGTGTTAACGACAAACTGCTGCGTTCTAGCTTTGCCCTTTTACTGAGCACAGCCATACCACCGCAATCATGATGCAAGGGTCGCTTCTGTGTGATAGCCTTTAGTGTGTACTCAAGAAGATACGGCTATGCTGGCAGTGTCCACTCTTTAGATTCCTCAAAGGGCTTTCTCTTCTCTGAGCGTTAGTTCATATCAATGAAGAGAAGGACCCCCCGCGGTAGGACTGCTATATATGCGTTATCGTTCGCGCAGTCGTTCAATATAGCCGCCCTTACGACAGAAATCTCATGAAACATGTAAAGCTTGGGCTCACCCTTGGGTTCCGTGTATACAGCAGCACATACCAAAACTAGAAACACCGTATCGCATGGCCGTCTCCTCATTTATCGAAAGTGATCGAAAGTCTAGAAACACCGACTCGGCGAGTCACATCCGCATTGGGTTCCGAGATTTTGTTTCGACCGTGTTTGGTTATGAACCTAGATTTGCCTGGTTACCCAAATACTCGCCATATCGGAGTATCATTACTCCTTGATTCCTGCACGCACTGCTTATGTGCTTCCCAATTTCCCATCTCTTTCGCATACGCTTTGAAAGGCGACCCAAGAACTCACATGACCTGACCCGAAGCATAGGTCATCTTTTACTGGATCGATATATCATTGAAGCATGTCTGGGATGAAACCAGTGGCTTCCTTCGTATCATAAGAATTCCCGATATTACCAACCTAATGTTGTGAATCGTCCGTGAAAGCCACGTACATTCCCACTGTAATCTGGGTAGTAGTGCGATGAGTGCCATACTCGATATATTTATATTTCGAAGATTCCTGCATAGGTGTTCTAGATATGATGCATATATTAATTAAACTGTCTGTCTGTAACGATCATAACCAGCGACATTTGTTGCCTGTTGCTCTTTTCCTTAGCTTCGCGGCGTAAGTGGGCGAACCACGAGCCAAATATTTAGCCTCGAGGGAATGTATGCAGCTTGTCGAGTCGGTTACATGGTGCAATGTTTCCCACGCTGTACGGATAATCAATTTCTCTTCTGGAAAGGATGCATTGAAATTGATTTCATCTAGCTTCCCAGTTGGTGGGTAATTAAACAGAAGCAGAGTGTGCCTCCGACTTCACAACCAGGTAGTATTAATATGTATGAGTATTTCCTGAGTGGACGAATATGCGCATCCCAAGTCAGGGGTCGACTCGGTAAGCATGGATTTAATTGGGGCTCCCCCAGGTTTATGCGCGTCGATTCTACTTAGGGCGAGGGCTTTCATTTATCATATGATTGAGGCTGCGAGGCCAGAGTGCTGGGCGATAACCGACTTCAGTCAGAGCCTGCTATTAGACCGTATTAGGACGCGTGAAGGCGGTTCGGTGTATTCAGTGAAGCAGGAAGTAAGGGAAGCTGGTGCTCTTGCGAGCGACCGAATTACAGTACCTCAATGAACCCTACGCACCGGATTATTTCCGATGGTGATTGGATAGTAATCATGTCGCTGCCTTACTGTATTATGTAATTTACTGGGCAACTGGAGCCGACCCTACAACACCAAAATGTCTAGTTTGTCGATCATATCCCCACCGAGGTAACGGGGGATAGCGCCGTTGGGATGTTACCGGTGTAGCCTGTTACGGAATGACTCAAGCTGATTCAACACGTCAAGTTTCATATCTAAGCACATAGGCGAGAGATGTTCATGGAGTATGACTGAGTTAGCCATATTCTGCCAGTCTGCACGCCTGGATGGGATCAACAACAGACACCGCACACATACAGGGCATCTCCGTGTTGAATATGGGGATGCGATCAATTCCTTCGGTGCCAAGATCCGGTTAGTCTGGTCCATCCCTTTGATAGGACGATCGCTTTGCTCATGCCTTTTTAAGGTTGAGTCAGCTCCTCTTCTATGGGGTTTGGGGGTAGTTGGGCCGTGTGTCCATCGCGCCCAGGCGCCCTCACCTGACCCCGGCATTGACCCCTCTGACTGTCAAGCCTGTGCTCTTTTAATGGACTAAGTAATTGGACCTGTTAACCCCTGTCGTAAGGTCTAACATTGTAGCACCTGGAATACCAGCCTGTGTGTGACATGCGCGAACCGCGACGATCGGGTCGGAGGTGGTAGATATCTGGTTATCATTACCGACCATTTCCGAAGGGTAGCAGTGCAGATGGGGATGGGGATGGGGATGGGGGGTTTGTGGACGAACGTTCAAAGCCGGAGGATGGTGGGGACAGCGGGCAATTCCAATTGTCGAAAACATCGTTTGGTGGACACATGTGTTCTCTGGCGGAGAGGAAAATCGGACAACTGGGCAAGCTGGGTTTAACACCCTTCCCAAGAGTTTTGTCCTATTTGTCGAATTCCTATGGAGTATATGAAAGTTATCACAGGGGTCGAATTATCTCTATGTATATACTGTGTAGGCTGGGTAGGTCAGTTGTCACGTCGCACATCTGTACGTGCCAAGATCGACCCCTTGTCACCCTTGCCCCCCTGTCCACCAAAAATACCTGTGTTTCATGTGTTTCGTCCAAGCCTTCTATTCTTCCAATGAACTGGCCGGTGAACTCGGCATGTCATAGATGGTGCAACGAGGTATACGCGTACATGGTCCAAACAAGACACGACCCCGTTATATTGTAATGTTATGAAAGAGAAAGAGAGACTAAGAAATTGAGAAACTGAGTGACAGGCGGAGGCGGGGTTACTTGGCCTGCCTAGGGTGTCTTGGGGAGTAGTTGAGACGGGGTTTCGATGGGGGACGGACAAGGCAGATCAGTCAGTGATGGGCCCCGGGGGAGGGGGGGAGGGAGGTTGCGGGGGGTTGCAGTTTTGGTCACTTCAGCCGTCAGAGCACGTGATTGGGCGTAAACCATAAAATCTTAGAAGAATTCTCCATTTTTTGATTCGAGAAGCATTTAGCAGGCCGGCACGGATTGTATGAAGACGGGAATGCACACGTCACTCTGTGTACTCTACGTGTACGGATAGATGGGGAGGGAAGGGGGGGGGGGATGTGAGGGCAAGGTAAGCAAGATATATTTCGCTGGTTACATTGCCGCTCGGGACTCCTTACATGCGGACGTTTTGTGTAAGTTCTATCTACACCTACAAGCAAAGTCCTTGCTGTTCAGGCAGAATTTCCAAGCTGCGCGGCTCGTCCAACATACATCCCTCTACCGACATGCCGCTCGGTACAAGCCTTAACAGCCACTGGGTACCCAACTACATGCACGTAGTTACCTGCATTCTAACTTAATAGATACGGCGACATACCTTGAGTGGTAATAGGCATGCCGTGGCTGCCGACTTACTACAGCCTAGGTTAGGTGGAAGACTGTTAGGCTAGAACGTCTTGACATCCCAACCAGGTATGTGCATACGGGAACTAACAATAACTTCACCTTATTGTACGTCAGTAGGTAGGCGACGAAGGACCCTCGCTAGCCTAACATGCCTACATGCCTAGATGCCTAGGTAGATATCATCTACATGCCTAATTTTTTGTTTTTTGTTTTGTTTTGCTTCCCCAACTCGTCCGCGCGTAAACGTGGTTAAGGTTGGGCTAGAGGTGATTCCGCGCATAAGCGTCGCTAGTTGATACCTATAATCAGCAATCAATATCATCATCTGTTAATATCCGAAAAGTCTCCTTTGCCTTTTCAGCCTTCAAGCTCGGGCAATTAAGGTTACGCATAACGTTGAATAATGATGGCTGATCCATGCCTTGCCACCTACAGGTACTTGTTTCTGGACTACCTCTTTTCTGCTCTTTTACTTGTCTGCCTACCTACCTAGGTAGGTAGCTTGGAGACACATGGGATATCCTAACGGTCCAACCAGCCCGAGTCCTGCCCGTATTCTTGTCCCCCTGCCCTGTCCACTAATTTGCTGTTTCCCCGGGCCCTTCCCAATAATTCATGTTATGTAGGAAAGTCAGAAGATTTCAACCCTCGACCCCTCCCACCCCCCAGTCCCAGTGAATCAAGGACAGCATACATAGCAACATAACCCGAACAAAAAACCGTCTTGTCCTAGGAAGTCGATTACGAAGGAGGCTGGCCAACGAAGAAAAGAAAAAACAAGGGACGGGCAACTTCTGAAAGATACACCCATCTACCTACCAACATAGTTGACCACGACTATGTGTGCTGACTCGTTATCCCATCTTGCATTCCGCGAATCCCGGCTAGTCCGGAGACGACCTCTTTCTCATTCGTGACCAGCTACCGCTGAGTGTCCAGTTTACCCTCTTTTAAATGCTTATTTCTTTGCGTTTCTTGGTCAGGTTACTCGCGGACGTACTGTACCTGCGCGTCTTTATACTTTCGGTTGCAGTACCGATTTCTGGACCTTTCCCTTTCTCGACCTTCTTTTCTATCGATCGACCGTGGTTGCGCCCGACGAAGTGAAGTCAGTTTTTATTTTTCTAAAGTCCCGCTCGGCTCGGGACAAGGAATAGAGATACCTACCCTACCTGCTATCTACGTACGCGCATGTCTAGCCTACAATTACTACTATATGCTACCTTGTCCGGCATATCTAGCCCAGTCGAGGCGGTCGATCTAGTGATCTCGAGCAGCCTACAGCTGTACCTATATCCGCCTAGGGGTTGTTGTTTTTTTGAACTAGGTAACTGTGGCTGTCGAAGAAACCGGTAATCCGACATTGAAGGAGTTGGAACTGGCCAGTAGATCGAGGACGGCAATACCTTGAATACATCCATACCCAAGGATTAATACCTACATACCTACATAGGTAGTGTGCACCAAGCCGCTGACGACTGGATACTCGACCTGGGCAGGCACTAGGGACTGAGTGCGCCTGTGCCGACGGTTGGACCTACTGCAAGCCATGCTGCCTTCGCCGGCAGCAGGCCGCCTGTTGTCCACCCCCTCTACGTCTTCAAATAATCCCCCCCAAATTCCCAGTACAGCGCCGCTGGCAACCGCTACCACTGCTGCTACCACTGCTACCACTGCTACCACTGCTACCACTGCTACCGCTGGGACCGCCGCTACCGCCGCTACCTCGGCCTCCGCCACGACCGCCCCTTCCGTCGCAGGGGTTAAGCGATCGGCCGCGACTGACCTGCAGCGGGGAGGCTCAGGCGGCGGCAACAACACCCCGTCCAAGAGACAGGCAACTGCCGGTCATCGTACATCTGTATCGGGGTTTCCTTTAATATCTGTCTCATCAACATCATCGACCCCGGCCTTTACCGGCTTCCCTTCTCACTTGCCCGGCGCTAATATTGACATCGACCCATCATCCCCTTCTTCCTCATCCCCCACTACCTCCCGTCAACGACATGCACGTAGCCAGAGTAATGTCGCACCCATCATGCCCGTCTCGACAACTGCACCACCTGTGATGTCACTACCGCAGGCCACTTTACCTGCGACCGCAGCACATCGACATCCCTCACACCACCCACCTCCTAGCCCTCATCGCGGCCCGCTTCCTCCTCCGCCAAATCCCTCTTCGGCGCATCAATACCCCCCCGTCCCCGTCCCCGTCCCCGTCCTCACCGCGGATCAATTACTGGGGAAGTCACCTGACCAGCTCGTTGCCACCATACTTCAAATCCAGTCGCAGCACCAACAGTATGTAGCCTACCTCTCTACGCAGTACGACAACATCTCGCAGCAGCTAGGTGAGCTGCGCGCGAGCCTTCAGGCCTTCTACGGAGGACAGGCCGCGGCCCACCAGGCTGCATCGGCGGTACGTGCTATAAAGCCCACTTAGACCCCTGTTCTCCCTACTGCACACCCTGCTATTAACTAGACATGGGGTCCAACGCGGGGAGGACAGCAGTATAATTCCCTCAATCATGCTCCCCACGAATGTTCCAGCTATATATTTATGTAGCTCAGAAGCTTATGAATGACGCTAATGCCGACCAGGTATTCAACCCTCGCGATCCCCTGTCATCGACTAGTAGTAGCAGACAGATGTTCGCGCCCCCACCATTATCGCAACCACAGCCCATCTCCCTTCACAACCCCCGGCCCTCGACGTCGCATTCACGCGGCGAAAGCTCGCGACAACAGCCGCTGCAATCCCCGACGGCTGCTCCTGGTGGTGATCAGCGCCTGCTACCAAAGCCGTTGTCGTCGTCTTCAGCAGGCGGCGCACCCACCGGAGTCGCCACCCCTTCCGCCCCGCAGCAAACGCCACAGACACCCGGCCCGCCAGCGTACGACTACCGAACGGTGGGGACCGTGGAGGAGGTGTGGCGGGAGTATCGGGAAGGTATGGACGGGCAACCGGCGATTGAGAAGCTGGACGAGGCCTGGGGGTCACGGTGGCGTCCCGAACCCCGCGGAAGGACTTGGTATTCGCGCCGTAAGGTCATATGGGATAAGATCAAAGAGCATATAGAAGCTGGAATGGCCGAGGACGAGGCCGTGCGCGAGGTCGAGCGTCTACGTGACGGCGGCACCATCAACAAGCTCATTCGCCTGCTGCAAGAGGAAAAGAAGGAGAAGGGCGGGGCCGCGGGCGAGGGTACCGCCGGGGCTGGCGCCGATGACAGTTTCAATACTTGATACCAACAGACAGCACTGGGCCTGGTTTCCCAGAAAGTCCGCTACAGGAAAGAAAGCACGCGGTGCACGACGCAGGGGATACCGGGGGCATAAGGGAGTCGGCGTTTTATCCTGGACAAGGAGACCGGTCGATACCAAATCATTTTCTTTTTTGCTTACACTTTTTAGGGAGGGAGTCGGACAAGACGCATTTTCAACGGAGAATAGGAATTTGAAGGGAAGATCAGGGCATGATTTCGGGAGTCCAGAGAGTTTCATTTGCCAGTTGATCAGGACTTCGGTGTTTTCTTTGTTAAGGGATATTACGCGGCCTCAGAGAGCCGAAATCACGGGAAGTGAAGAAAAGTGGTAGATGGCTACAGCAGTTGCACACACGAACCCGCATGGATACTGGTATGGAGTTGCATCACATCGCATAATACGGTTATACTATCTGGTTTTCTAGGGTTTTTCTTTCCGGCTTGGAGCCGGCTTGTTCCTTTCCATTTTGAATAGATCCAGCATGAAGCCTTTGCAACTACAGAGTCAATGCCCCCACTGGTTTCTCCTGGATACCGTGGAATCGCACATCTCTACTATTCTCGTGCTGGCCCCGTATAAGGCCCCAGAAGGCTCGCGAAAGTAAAGGTAGCTGTCACTTAATCCTCAGCTAGATCTTCAACTACGGGAGTCGAGAACTTCATAGATTCGAAACGATGATGAATATCACAGCATAATACCGGGGAGCCATGTACCTTGGTATGCTGGGGACTGCATCATCATCATCATAGCACACCCCCACGCGAGCAGCCAGGCCTCGTCCAGGCATTAATAGGAACTAGTGACCGGGAGGTATGAATGGTCCGGGGCAGCTCTTCCGGGTTAGGCAACAGGGGCTCTTATGCAGTGGCACAATTGACACGTAAACAACCGTTTCTTGCTCTCCGTCATCGTGCCCTGGACTTGTTACATCGTATTCCTGTACCAAGAACTCGGGTACCTGTTTCCAATTCTTGAAATTTTGACCCGGGGAGGAAGGGGGCTTTACTGAAAGTCGTAGGCGAAGTAGATGTAGGTAGAGGCTGCCTGTTCTTCTCCCCCCCCCTTTCAACATTGGAGAACTGTGTATGACTTACGACGGAGGGGATCATTATGGGAATGATGCTTCCCATCGTAACTACGGGGGATATCTGTACTGACGAAGATCCAGTCTACAGAGATGAAGGGGGTGTTCTGTCAGACAAAGCCGCACCAGTCAAGCCACAGGAACAACACATGAAATGGCGACAAAGCAATCGTTTCATGCCATGATGATGATATAAAGCCATTAGGTGACAGGACATAGACGTGCTGGTGTCTTAGAAAATCCACAATGCTCTTTCAACATTTTTTTCTATTTCTTTATTTCCTACTCTCTATATATATATATCATTAAGCTTTCAGCATTTTGTTCCAGACTATATACTCGTTTCTCTCTTTGTTCGTCTCTCTACTTACTCTTTTTCCAGAAGACCCCTCGAAAAGGAACGGAAAAAAAGGAAACCGAAACAGCAAACATGTGTGTCGACATTTATCTCCACAACACGAGCTACGCCCACGAGTCGCGATGGGTGAGCCTGATTAACCCAGGCACGGGGTGGGCGGTGTACTCGCCATTCCAGGAGCCGTACCGGCGGTGCTGCGCGACGCCGTGCTTAAAGGAACCTGTACCGGCCCAAAAACAGTGTCCATGGCACGGCGGCTGTTGCGTGCTGGACCGGTTGTTCCGGCGTTGCGCATTTTACGACCGCGCGTCGAATTTCGTCCCTTGCTCGCGCCCGCTCACCGTGCTCCACTTCTACCAAGGCGAGGGCACCGGCGCCGGCGGTGAGGTTGCCCGCATCCCCGCCTCCTACGTCGAATACCTCCTGATCTGTGATCCGCTGTTCCTCTCCCTGCAGAACCAGCTCTTCAACGCCGGCGCGGAACTCATCCTCGCACGCACTTGCTACGCCAGCGCCGCCCGCCGCTTCGAGGAGCTTCGTTTCATTGACGGCTTGTTGACGCCGCCAGTGTCGCCTGCGGTCGGGAGGCGTGCCACCGTGAACCCAGAGACCGCGGCTGTCCGGCAGGAACTGACGCGCTGTGATCAAATGGTGCGCGCAGCCGATGCGTACGTGACGGAGCTGGCTCGATATTGGGACCATAAGTCCGCGACGGGGGGCAAGCCAGGCAGCCCGACGTCCAAGGACTTCACGCCGCGGCCGGGGCGGGAGCCCGAACCACTCAACAACTTGATGCACTTCGAGGACACCATGTTCCGAGTTTTCTCGTATGGCTTGCGTGATAAAGCCCCCATCCCCTTCCCCAACAACGTGCCCCTGCGCCCTGGTGGCGAATTTGAGCGCGTCGTCCGTGCTCATAGCGCCAATAGCCACATCATCCCCTGGTCCCAGGCGCTACCCGTCGTCAATGGCAATACGATACTCCCTTGCTGAGGGAGTTTTATAGTAGGTGAGTGCTACCTTTCCGCGTAACGGGTTAACGGTAAGTGTTTTCTTCATTATGCCGTCATGGTCAGAACATTAAGTTCCCTTAGTCTATTTTCATTTTCATTACCTATATACAGCATCGCTAGCCACATTGCTAGGAAGGCATTCACGCCTGGAGCCATATTTGTTTCAACGAAAATCATGTTTAGCATATATATACTTAAGTACCTACCTAGGTAGGAACAGCGCATAGTTTAAGTCTTTACATTTATAGCACGGTTATGTTTACACGTCTTTAATAAAGTTGTTTTGTAAAAGTAATAGAACGGAAGGTTATTCTTATCCACGCTCGATTAGACAAATCTTCTAACTACGTTACTGCGATGTGCTTGAATGTAGAAAGATGCCAGACGGGACAAAGAACGCTTCGTAGATAATCGTTTTACAAACGTAAATTAAGTCATATTTCATAAGCAGCCCATCATTTACGTGACACGCCTAAGCATGATGCATCATGGTCGGGGGCATATTTATTTGTATTGTGAGCGACTGTCTACCAATTACAAACAAGCCCGATAAAACTCAACCGCCATTCCGAATCCCCTTCCTGTAACTCCTAGACTCTCGTGGTCCCATCAACCCCGGGAGGGAACATATCCGATGCGTGTCATGCCATTTTGACGAAAAGAAAACTCAATGTGGTATCTCGAACTGAACTGGTGTGCCTGTATGGTGGGGGGTAGCCCCCAACATGTTCGTTGTTGTTACTTGGCGGTAACGAACAGTGGTTTACTTGCAGGACGAGCAGGAGCAGTCAGAGCCGCAGTTGCCTATAGAAGGGATATAATGATTAGCTTCTAGGGTTTTCAAGTGATGAAGTTTGATAGACATTTCGCATATGTGATGCCGTGAAAGTGAAACGTGAACTTTGGAAGGCTCTGAATGAAGGCGGGGTAGCTGTTGGTGGGATGATGATAGGCGGGGTAATTGTGATGGTGGTAGTGGGGAGGATCAGACTTACAGCTTGAGGAGCCAGAGCATCCGCATTCGCCCTTCATCTTGATAGATTGATAGATTGATTTCGTGATTATTGTGATAGTGGTTTTTGGTTTTGGTGTTTAGTTTGTAAGGAGTTCTTGTGTGCGTTGTATGATGTTGTGATGAAGTGAAAGTATGAGAAGTTGGAGAGTCGATAGGTCGGTCTCTTAAATATTCAAAGTGGGAACCATGGTTTTGGTAGCCACTAAGGTGTCCGAGCCAATCAGATTGCGATCTCGGCCGGAAGCAGTCAGGCACTGTGCTGAGCGATTTGTGCGGTATCCGCTAGGGTCAGCTGATAGGTCGATAGACTTTCCACCAACAGCACATTTCCTTCGACCCAGTTATTTTACTCGCAACAGGCTTTCTCCACTGTGCCATGACATCAACCGGCGATTTTACCTCAGTAAATTCCGCGATAATCTCTCAAGAACAAAGTGAACCGTTGCCGCTTCATTGCTCCTTCTTTACATCATCTTCTCTTTATTCTAGAACTGCGTGGCGCCTTCCTAAGAATTCTATATTTCTAAGTTTCTAGGTACATACTGTCCCAGTGCTCTTGAGGCTTTTCTGCTTGTTTTATCTTTGTCTTGCTTGTCCATTTCTTTTCTTTCTTCCTACGTAGCTCCGTCTTTCATTCTTTTTCTCATCCTTCCATGCTACTATGTACTGCTCTGCCCGGCCTACCTCGCCACCATCAACCCCCATGACTTACCGAGGTACCCTGCCATCTCGCTAACAAGCGGGCGTTCCAGGCCTGATGTATAGAGATGTTATGCATAGTTCGGGTCGGTTTACGCATAATCCCCTCTCCCCAGTAGCCTACTTGGTAGCCTACCTACCTAGGTAGGTATGTAGCCACTGGACGTTGTCATCGGTCCGGGCTATGTGGTGCGTGGCTAGCTAGAGCCTTACAAGGATAGTTATCCCAGTTATCTACAGTCTAATGTTAGCGCCCGAGACGAGAATTATCTCATCCGACTCCTCTAGATCTAAAGATCAAGAATGCACGTTGCGTTTCGCGAGTCTTTGAGCTAATTTTCATTCGATACCCCGAAAACGGGGTCAGCATGGTTCTACTTGGCGAGCTCATGGAGGGTTACAGCGCATTTCCTTGCCTCCCTTACCTCCTCTCACTAGAAGTCTACATAGTAGTAGCCTACCCCGTTGCCACAGTACTTAGGTATATTACAAGAGCTTAATGCATGTCATTTTGTGACCCCCTCGCCCTATCACATATATTCGCACTTGTCCAACTGGGGTATGTGCAACCCTTCTTGGCCTTCTCGAACACCACCAATACCACAAATACTACTACCACCCATGCCGTATCTGATGGGGGGGATGGGATACGTGGGATAAGGGTAGGGCCAACTTCCAATCCACTTTACAGTCGTGATGGTTGCGTATACGATAGATAGATTGTTTGAAGCAGAGATATGAAAATCGGGACCAGACTTACTTGGTATGTAGGTTGCTACAAACAAGCACTGTCGTGGCCGATGTACGATCTAACAGATATATAGATTCCACTATACTGAATACGAGTATCTTCTACATCTGTGGGGGATGGGTGTCAGAAGTAACCCAACCTGCCAACCAGCAACCCCAGATACCGTCCCCGTAGTTCTATCGATGCTTATCAGCTGAATAACTCACACCTGTGCCTCTTTTCCAGAATCCAACAGGCCGGTGATTGTGAGGTAATGGTTTTTCAATACCATTACCTACATCTTGTGACATCCCACAGAAACCCCATCTTCGGACCCTTCGTGATACCTGGCCAGGCACCCAGCCATGCATGTCTTACGAAGGATCACGTGGGGGATGCGCGTTGGTCCATGTCTCTTCCACTGCCTGATTCGTGTCTCAACGCCATCTAACTAACTTATGCATGTCTTGTTCCCCGCCGACACGCCTCGCCCTGTAACGCGCAGCCCCGATTACGATTGAGACGTCGTGGCGACTTGGTTGGCTCTTGATCCCGCGGAGGAGCTAACGAACCTCATGTGAGGCAAATCCTCCTCGCACATATAACCACTCCTCTGTATGACCCGGCATTCGGCATCGGCACGGATCATTCAACTTACGATCCGGACCAAGCAGGATGATAGTGGTGGTCGTAAGGCGAGAAACATGGATAAGATACGGCTCCCAGTCATCATCCCTCTAGCCCGAGAAAGCCGAGAGCCCCCTTAGGACCGCAACGCTTGCTACCCGGGAGCTCTACGTAAGCGATGTTGCGGTACGGTCCTAGCCAAGGTCACGCTGGGTTCCGGTCGTAGCCGCACTTTTGACCTTCCGGAGGGCTATAGACGGATATTGCCGTTCGATGCCCATGCCATCCTGCCTTCACAGCAACTACCGAGATACGCCACCAAAACCCCGATTACATACTCCAATAATTGCGTGGGTACAGAGGTTTTGGTGTCTGTTAGAACCCCCCGAAGTGATGTCATTTGATGAAGGACATCCCACGACCTATGCGATTGTACTGAGAATTCAATCATGAGCCGACCGTTATTTCTCTCGTGCGACATTGGTTTGTTCCGAATACCACCTAGTTGCTTAGGCCGGAACTGGTCATGGCCATCTAAGAGGCTGCATGTAGACCGAGACCGGTGCCGGTACCAGGCCGTGCTGGTGGAGTTTCCGGTCCATCCGTTCCCCGGAGGTCACCGTTGCCGCTATGTTAGGCGACCCCGGATTCGTCATAAACGAAGAGCTAATCCAACGCTTCTAGTCATTTGAGGTGCCATCTAAAATGTATAGCTTTCAAGTGATCTAGCGCAGGTGGTGCCGTAACGTGAAGTGATTTGCTGGTAAAGCTAGGATCATGCATGCTAGTTCTCTGGGAGCGAGATGCAAGACCGTATTCAGCTGGACCAGACTCCAAGATTGACATTCCAGACCGTGCGTCGAAGAGGTGAGTGCTGCCGGATTCCCTCGAGCCTTAAGCAGCACCTATGCAGATATCCAAATACCTACCCCTGTTACCCCGTGCGGGAAGGGGTTTTCCTACGTTTCCTTGCTATGACATCGTCGTCGTCATTGTATTTTCTGATCGTTCTTGTCCTGCCTATAGTCGGTGTCCATCGTTCGTTTCCCAGGGTGTTCTGCCTGCTTGAACTCATAGCACTTCGTTTTTGCTTGTGTGGACGTTTGTGCATCACTGAAATTTCATCTTTTTGTGGAGGTTTGGTTGCCTTCCGCTTCCTAGCAACGACTTTATCGCCGCCACCACTTCCATCTCCTTGCCTTGTGTGACTTTCCGTTGGTGCATTCTTGGAATCCTGCCGAGTTCGGGATTTCGCTATTGACTTTTCACTTGACGTCTCCGCTGATTGTCTTCTTTCTAGGCCCTCGCCGTCGTCCTTCACTGTTTCCCTCGCTTTTGGTAGGCTATACAGATTATCTAGCCACGCCATTTTATATAACGTTACGACCACCTGTCGGGAACAGATGTCGACCACAAACACTATCCCATAGATCGATTTGCACTGCTTCTTCATGAAGGAAGACTTCGGAATACGATCCATAGGCGCGATGGGCGCAACGGGCTGGGGTGTCCTATTCTCGAAATCGCAATAACGGCAAATGAGGCTCTTCCCTCTTCGAGGCAGAAAGGGGCATTTCTCTTTATGCGCGTCACGCAGCCCGCTTCCTATATCAGCCTGCGCCTTGTCGAGACCTAGTTCGTGAGAGCAATGCCGGATCATCTCGCCGATATGTCCTATGAATGTACGCAGCGACCGGTGTAGCCCCAGCATCTTACGCTGCTCGCGCAGCTTTGCGATTTCCGCCTCGGCGGTGGCAGAGACAAGTTCTTCGTCAAGAGCGGCTTCGGCATCCTTGTCCGTCGCCGCGTCTCCCGTCCTGGGTCGCGATAATGTTGATGTCCCCGTAGACTGCCCGGTGGCCCGATATTTATTTATAATAGCCGTCCTAAGCTCCTCGAATTTAGCCCTCTCGGAGCAGTGGTAGGCCTCGCATTCATCCAAGAAGTGGTCTACGCAGTACGCCTGACCTGTCGGCGGCGGCCATATCCGCGGGAGTAATTGTCGCTTCGTGGATGCGCTGACGCTGGGACTAGAACCTTGCACGGTATCGCCTTTAGGCACATTGGGTTGCCTACTCTTACTGGACATTTTTGGCGTCCCAGTAAGATCTTTTGACACCTCTATGACTTGTTTGTATCAATTATTGTAGTATACCCTGGTGTAATCTCTCCTATTCCATCAGGTCTTTATGGCAGTACCAAACTTTACAATGTTATGTCAACCCAAAGTGTGTTTGCCCAATTCCCTTCTCAATGTTGTCGGTTGACTTTCGCCGGACATGTATACGTGCATATATGCTTATGATAATTACAAAAGGACTATGACTAGTCTTTAAGCGATACCTCTATTTATGATCACATAATTTGGAGTTGGCCACCCTGACCCCTTGGACAGGAAGGGCTAATCGAGAACAATGAAAGCGGCGCTTTCGGAGGGCATCGACTTCAAAGAACGACCAAGTTGAAAACGGGCACGCCCGAATGAAAGAAGGGTGGCAATAATTGACGACCGCATGTAATCGCCGATGCATAATCCCTCTTACCTAGAGGGTGGTAGGTGCCTTAGATTAAGTATGGGCCGAGACCTCTCTATCGACGACCAACTTGATATACTGAGCGGATTCCTGTTTGTTTTATGAGATGAGTAAGACTTCTTCCACACGACAAGTCAGAGTAAGTGATTTTCGATACTCAACATATATGGCAAGAGCCATGAATGTCAACTACGGTGTTATTGAACTCGTCAGACCTGAGCTTTGTCGCTATTGTCGCGGCAGATAGCAACACACGTAGCTACCTCTATTTCCGTAGATTAAGAACAGCACGACTGGTCTCCGCAGAATTACCTATGGGCCCATCCGCCACGACGCAGAGCTTGCTGACTACACACATCCACGGTAACCGACACCTGATCCGCGCTCACTTTCCAGGGTCCAGATTCTTCCAGGTGAGCTGAGCTCATTTGACTGGGTCATCCTTCTTCCGACGTAACAATAACCGCTCGCCATGTACTTTCGTAACGACATCGTCACTACATGCGGCCGTCGCCGTCCTGGGAGAATGCCATCGTAGACGGCTATTCCGAGGAAGCCTCATCCTCTGTCCGAGTGCTGCCACCCGGCGCGTCACTCGAACTAGATGACGTGCCGCCGCGGCCGGACGACCAGTCACCCGGACCGTGGAGTTCCTGGCCGGTCCATCCACCCTCGGGCGGCTCCTCGGGGTCAAGTGCCGGCTCGACACAGACGACGTACCTGCCGCTGCCCTCATCGTCGTCCTCGGAGTCGGAGTCATGACCGACAGCGCCGTCAGCCGCGGGGCTGGCAGGCACCGGGGCCCCGCCTCTCTTCATGCGCCGGTTAACCCAGTTTCGTACCGGCTGGTGGTTGGTGGCCGCGACGAACATCCGGTATCCGGTCCAGTCGCCAACGAAGTGCTCAAGCTCACGGCCGCGGAAGATCACGCAGTCGCCGGGCTGATAGCGCAGTCGGACGGCCAGTTGCGGGAAGAATAAATCCCCTCCTGTGACACATCGAATCGATCAATCAATCGATCAGCTACTCTAGATGCAAAATTCAGTGACTGCAAGGGGAGATCGTACCAGTGTAATTCCCCATGGGGATCAAGCTCGCAAAGCCGTGCTTGATATCATTGTGGTCGCAGTGCCTCTCGGTGAAGGAATTGACGCCGAACACGAACAGCGTGGCCCAGTTCGGGCGCGAGACCGCCATGCGCTTGGCCTTGGGCAGGCCGCGAAAGGTGTCGACGCACTCGACGTACTCCCGCAGCGCCAGGTTGCGCATCAGGAACCGGGCGACTTCCGAGGACAAGCCCAGGACCCCGACCTTGAAGTGCGGGAACACTTCCTCGCTGTAATCCACGCGCGACCGGCGCTCGGTCCAGCCCATCCTGAGCCGCGTGTCCTCCGTGAGGTGGACGAAGTCCGGGTCCGTGTGGCCCTGCTGCGCCCACGTGCCGTAGTGCACGATGCACATGGCGCGCTCCTCGAGCTCCCGTGGCGTCCTGGCCAGTTCCATGTCCAGCTCAGGGTGTTGGCGCCGCATGAGCTCGTCGACCATGTGTCTCTGGGTGTTGGGCTGAGGAAGCAGCGCGAAACCGGCCCACTGGCGGGCCGCGTCGTAGGCCTTCTCGTACAGAGCCGACCCGAAAAGACGCTGGAACAGCTGGGATACGGAACACAACACGACGTTGGCCTCCCGGTCTAAGACGAGGAATATGTTCTTGTTGATCCGCTCATAAATCGGAGGGTTGTCTGCAGCCGCAGCGGCATAGTCTTTGTGATGCTGATAGAACGAATCCTGGCTATGGCTTCGATCTTCTTTCACTATCATGTCGATCATAGCCTGTGTGCTTGGTGACGGTGATTTTGCAGCGTCCCGCAGGCGATCTCGCCCCTCGCGATCATGGTTCAACCAGAACGCCTTGTTGGTCTCGAGGCGCATTTGTTTGTACCACTTCTTACGGTTATCGCCGCCCTGAGGGCGCTTCTTGGTGGCGTGGTACTGCGGCATTTTAGGGGCGTTGCCGTTGTTGATGACTTCAGCCATCATGAAATTTTCAACCGCCCTCCCCATCTCAGGCTCACTTCTTGCCATCGCTGTGTCTGTTTGCAGCGCTGTATTCTTGGCTCGTTCGGATTGACGATACGACTTCGAGTCGGACACCAGGACATCTTTCATGAGGATGACTCTGGCCGTCAAACCGTCATGGGTGAGGTCTACGGCCTTTTCGGTATCGGTATCCAGTACAACCTTGTGATCCTTGTAATGATCCAGCGTGCCATCCTTGAACGAAGTTGGGAGGCTGGTGAGGAACGTAGCTAACGATTCGGCCCAGTCCTCGTCGCATAGGGTAAAGGTTGACGGATCAAATTTGGGAAATTTCTGCAAGGTCAGAGACGGAATGTCGTAGTCAAGGCTACCGGGGCTCAGGGGTACTCACATGATACCTATCGATATCACTTATGTGCCCAACATTACCCGAGTGTGCGGTTTTCACGCCATATATGTCTCCCGGGATACTGTAGTTATTCTGGCCGTATCGAATGAGGGGGACGTGTTGTGCCTCTGGCGCGCCACCGACGGGGTTATCATCCATGAGAGAAGGATCTGCTAAGATGCCGTACTTTGGGTCTGCAACGGGGGTTTAGACGGACCAGGTATTGGCTCAATAAAGGCAGGAGAGGAGAGGAGGGCGGTGGTATACTTCCAGGATTACAAAACCACAGTTCCACGCAGCGAAAGCCCCTGTACTAAGAAGTCAGGTTAGTAAATCATGTAGATGGACTCAAGGCAGGTAGAAATCTCTTCGAAAATGGAGTTAATGATGACTTACTAACGGAGTAGTATGTGTTTGTGTGCTAACTGGTTGCATTCAGTTGTTTCGAAAGAGAAGGCCACTGACAAGAATACTGGAAGAAAGACGCAACTATAAGATGCATGTTCTAGTTGGTCTCCCTACTGAGTACTCAGGTACCGAAAGTGCATTGCGTGTCAATAATCAAACAATATGTTCAACCGGTATGGTGGTAATCATCTACCTTAGGTGCCTCTGTAGGTATGTCTTGAGAAATCACAATAGGGAGAGGGGGTATGTAGTGGATTCTGGCAATATCTCCATACCTGTATTCACGTCGTAGGGCCATGCCAGGAAGACATTGTTATATGAATGGGCCCAGGTTGGTGATGTCGTCAAATTCTTCCAGAGTCGGACATCAATTCGTTCATGCAGAAGCTATGATATTCTAGGCCTGTATACTCTGCTCTACTACCAATTAAATACCTACCTAGGGGTAGTCATGCAAGATATACTATACTCACCTGGTACAGCTGAGACAGGTAGATAAAACCACAAACAGGCGAGAGGAACCAGGACTGAAGTGGGGGATGTCGACCCCTCGGGCCACTGCATCTCCTACTTTGCAATGGTTCATAATTTAGTCGCTGTCCGATCGCTGTCACAAATTTCAAAGCTCATTCCTTCCGGACTGCCTTGCCGCGAAAACTCCTTGCGCCGTAGGGGAACTCAAAGGATTAGACCGGAGGCTCCAGTTGGTTGCGAGTCTGAACCGTGGAATGAAGGTCACGATCGCATCGCAAAGACCCTATTCTTTACTTGGGGACGAAAAGGGGATGCTCTGGCTCGGTATTCAGCAGAGGCCAGAATGCGGTATTTGGATTGATTAAAATGGGAAAAAGACATAATCGTCGTAAGCATATCAGAACCTGAGAAATGAAGATTCACCCAAAAACCCCACCCACCCCGTTTACCATCGTCAAGACCGTTCCGAAGAAGAGAGAAAAAAAAACGTTTTTCTTGTTCCCGTTTATATGGCGTTTATATGGCCCGCTGCGCCCTCGCCTTGTTCTCGCGGTACCGCTTCTCCTTGGCGGCCGCCTTCCTCCGTCGCCGCCACTTGCGGTTGAGGTCGCCGCGGTTCTCCCAGAACTGCTTCTCGAACTCGGAGACGGGGGCGCCGCTGCCATCAGCAGCGGTGGCGGCGGAGCCTGCTCGCCTCGACGGGGTGGCATCCACCATAGGCGTGTCCTGATCCTCGTCCTCGTCATCTTGTTCCTGTTCTGCGCCATCCCCGTCCTCATCCTCCTCGAGCAACTCGCCGAGCGCGTCGGTTCGGGGCCATATGTTGAAGGACCGGCTCGGGTGCGCTGTGTCCGGGGTGGGGGCGGCGCTCCGAACGGTCCTGAATTCGAGCTCCTCCTTGGTGAACGGGGTCATCGGTGGCTGGGAGGGCGGCGCCGCGGCGTTGTCGTCATCCTTCTCGATGTCTGATTCGTTAAAGAAGCTGAAGGGCTCTGCGGTGACGGCCTCGGCGACCGCGGTGCCAGCCTCACCCTTCGGGCGCTTATACAGGGCCTCAAGAGGGTGGACCTTGGCGGGAGTGGAGGGCGGGATCTTGATCGTCAGGCTGGAGATCGAGCTGGAGGATCGCTTCCTCCCACCTTCACGTTTGGATAGCGTACTGGGGCTGCTGAAAGTCGGCGACTCGATCTTCTGCTTCTCGGGCGTGGCATCCTTCACTGCCTCTGCGTCTTCCGGCTCCTCTCCGGAATCACTGGATTCTGCATCGGAGGACTCTGACTCTTCGCCGGATGATGAAGTGCCGCTACTGCTCGTTGTATCGTCCTCGTCGTCCACCGGTGCAGGCTCTGCCGGCGCCTTGGTTTTCGTTTTCGCGGGTTTTGCCTGTGCCACGGGCGGCGGCTTCTTGGTTGACACGGTCTCGATGACGTTTCCTTTGGAGTCCACCCAGCCGACTCCATCCTCGAACTTCGTAGCTTCTGCGCTAGACGTGGCCGTGCTGGACTTCAGGAACGACGGGTATTTGACCGTCTTTTCGAACTCGTGGACGACGACTTCGCGTCCGCCTTTGCGCTTCTTTTTCTTGTGTCCAGTAGAGTCATCGCTATCCTTCGGGGGCACGGGTGCAGCGTCGGGTAGCTTTGTCTTAAACAGACACTCGGGCCCGTCGGTGTACTTGGACCTGGTTTTCCTCTTTTCTTCTTTTCTGTCCTTCTTTTCCTTCTTGTCCTCCTTGGATCCCTTATCCTTCCTATCCCTCTTCGCGCGCTTCTCCTTGATCATGTCCTGCTCGGTTACCGTCCATCCCCGCTTGACCTTGCGATCTTCTAGTTCGACAGCCGGTATCACGTCGATCTCGCGCTTTCGTTTCTTTGACTTGTCCTTCGTCTTCTTCTCTGTCTCCTTTCCCTTTTCCTTTCCCTTCTTGGATTTGCTGGAGCCCGCTTCTGCCGTGGGCTCGGGAATGAAATCGGACCGCGCCTTCTCTACGCGCATCTTAGACCCCTTCAATACGGCGCCGTTCAACTTCTTCTTGAGCTTCTCAGCGTCGGCGTCGGGTAGATCAACGAAGCCGTATCGCTTCTCGGGGAAGGTCTCGAGGGTGTGATAGGATATGTTGCGGGCGTTAGGTAAGACAGAAGAGGGGATGATGACGTTCAATAGGGATTCGTCGAGGGGAGTAATGTGTAATCGAGTGTATTGCGAATTGTTTGCCATTTCAGGGAATCAACCGCAGGATGAATTGCAGGATTATTCCATTCCCAGTCTATGGTGGACGACAAACAGTAAACAGTAAATGGTAGAAGGGCAAGGGGAGATATCTAGATATCCCCTCCCGAGAATGGACTCGATTCAAATATAGATTTTGCTGATTTGGGCGTATTTCGTGTCACCGTCGCATCTTTCCTGTATTTGGATTTCCAATGTTGTATTTGGTAGGTCAATAATTGTTTTCTTTTGGTTTTTTTTTTTCGGTTTTTGGTTTTGGTTTTGCTGCAAGATGCTTTAACTAAATAACCACCAGTCCCAGTGATATATGCAGTGATGCAGCTTTCTAGGCTAACTTAGGGGAGCTCAGCGGCTAAAAAAGTTGGGCAAAAGTTACCAAAGTACAGATCACCCCACATTTATTCACCTGCAACTTATCTGATAAGGTTCCTTCCGATGTCCATAGGTCTGTGCTGTACACGGGTCCATACATACTGGCGGCTAGGACAACCCCACGGGTTCCATAGTACCTCGGCACCCGGTACCTACCTACTATCACTTGGACAAGCTCCTACAGGTACCTAAGTAGGTATATAAGTATTCACAGAGGTCTTCATGTAATTCAAGGAGGTCCACGAGTAGATCTGGACGGCATTACATTCGTGTTCACCTCTTGTTTTTAATATATCTCTTCATCTGAACTTTTTATAGTTTTTCTCGAGATGGGTACGAAATTAGAACCCGCCCGTTTTGTCCGGTCGGTATGTTTGAACTATAGACCTCTCCGGAGCGCAGGCTCCATCTGGCGGGACGTCCATGATGCTTACAACAGCCCCCCTATTCCTTAGGTCCTGAAGTCCTTCATGGCTCACTCCGGGCTGGAGCCCAGGTTCGTGTCATTGACCGTCACTTTTATGAAAGAAAGGAGACAATGCTGATGTGTTTTCTGAGCAAAGGCTCTTCGGCCCTCATGTAAGTCCCCATCCGGGCCATCCCTATCGAGAGCAGGGCGGATTAGACGAGAGACTGACAGCTTCAGCTCAGGGTCACCAATGCGGTTAGGGGGAAGGTCGACTTCGAGCTCGACGTCACGAAAGACCACACGGCAAGTTTTCTCGAATAACCCCCTTTGGGCCTGCAATAACCCCTCCTCCCCTAATAACTAACGGCCTCCTCCCCTAATAACTAACGGCCTCCCCCCCCCCCTCAGAACCGTTTAAAAACCGTCCACGGAGGCACTATCGCCAGTATGGTCGACCTCGGCGGCTCACTGGCCGTTGCGTCGATGGGCTTTCACGCCACCGGAGTCTCCACGGACCTCAATGGTAAGTAAGACACTGCAACCCAACCTCCAGTTCCTCCAAATACCGCCCCATTTTCCGGACAATCTTGGAGTCCGTACTGGAGAGCGCTAACACGTCCTCGGTGCTAGTAACCTACCTGGACAGTAGCGGTAAAATCGGCGACAGGGTCGCAGCGACTGCTACTTGTGACAAGAGTGAGTTTTTCTTTTTTCTTTTTTTTTTCGGCCCCGGCGTCTGTAGTGTAGTGGATAGCGACTAATTACGATACACGCCTATAGTGGGAAAGACGCTGGCATACACGACAGTGGTCTTCAGGAACAGTAAAGGGGAACTCTCGGCGAGAGGGAGCCACACGAAGTAAGTTATCCGGGGGCCGGGGGGGAAGGGGGGGAAGGGGGGGGGAGGGTTGCGATGAGAAGTAGCTCCTGATGATGACGCGATAGCCGCTGACACCCATACACAGGCATGTGGAGAAGGTATGGAAGGCCCAAGGCGAGAACCACTACACCGTTCCGGAGGGAGCAGATGTTTCCGAAGAATAGTTGGATGGACTCGTTTCGTTGGTGTTGTCCGTTGCCGTCTCATGGTGCGCCACTTTGATGGAATCACCTCGATTGTACACAGAGGGGTTTAGATAGAACCTGTGCATAGATATCATAATGGAGTCTATTCTTCAAGTGGCTACCAAACACGTTAGATTACACGTTTAAAACTGCATAGAATAAGGCCGGAAAGGCACGGATCCTTAGAATACGCATGGGGGCTTACGTTGACCTCACTGGGTCGTTCTATTATTCACAGTATGAGTGGTCTATCTACTTAACTCGGCGACTGCGCTACACTCCACAATATTCTAGATATCCAGTCGTCTTACGCACGGACACATACAAAGACTCAACCCACTCACCCATCCACAGGTATGCATACCCTAGACTTCTCACTAAAACAACATACATGACGAATCGGGGGTAAGTGGTCACAGTCTTCGTCCTAGCCGGAGACTACCACGCGTCGGGCATGCGCAGGCTTGGTCCACTCACAGCTTGGCCTGGCCACCGCGCAGGGAGTCAAGCTCCGCCTGGGTGAAAGGCACGTAGTCGTCGCCCTTGCCGTGGTCGCTGATCCACAGCACGGTGCTACCCTCCATCGCGTCGGGGTCGATGCCGGCTTTCCTCAGCGGCGCCTTGTCTTGCTTGTTGTTGTGCGTCGCCGACCGCTGCTTGATACGTCGCAAGAAGATCGGCACCGCGTATTTAGGAAGGTGCTCCCGAGCGTGCCTGTTGGGTGCGGTCAGTACGCTTAGCGTTACGGCCATGAAAGTTTGTGGGGACAATAGTAGTGTTGAATTAAATAGAGAGAAGGGGTATGTCGCTACTTACTTCAAGAGTCCCTTGTGGTCAAAGTCCTTGGCATCGGGGTCGACGTAGATGGCGGCCATGCCGGCCTTGCCGTCGTGGCCGGGTAGGGAGACACCGTAGACGGTAGCCTCGAGGATGCCAGGGTAGCGACCAAGGGTCTCGGAGACCTCGGCGGTGGAAACGTTCTCCCCCTTCCAGCGGAAGGTGTCACCAAGGCGGTCGAGGAAGAACCAGCGGCCGTCGGCGTCGCGTCGCAGCGCGTCCCCTGTCCGGTAGTATAAGTCGCCCTCGCGGAAGACGTCACGCACGTACTTTTTGTCCGTCGCCTCCTGGTTCTTGTAGTAGCCCGGGAACGGGGGCGTGATGGTCGGTGGCTGCGCAATCAGGATCTCACCCCCTTCCTCGTAGGGCACGCGGCGCGCCCAGCCCGTGCGGGCGTCGCGCGCGATGTCGCCGGTCTCGACATCGATCTCGACGGGCACGAGGGCATTGCGGTGGCGCCAGCGCTGGATGAGGCCGTGGTGGCCGACGGCGTGGGCGCGGAAGTCGCCGCGGGCCGGGTTGTCGAGCGGCAGGATGCCCTCGGTGGAGTTGAAGAACTCGAAGATGGTCTCGATGCCGAAGCGGTCGCGGAATGCCTTCCAGACGTCCGGGCGCAGGCCGTTGCCGTAGATCGAGTGCACGTTGTGCTCGCGGTCGCGCGGCGACGGCGGCGCCGCCAGCAGGTACCGCAGCGTCTCGCCCACGTAGACGAACCACGTCGCGCGCGACGCCCGGATGTCGTCCCAGAACCCGGACGCGCTGAACCGCGGCGCCACGCACAGCGTCTGCCCCGTGATCAGCTGCGTCATCGCGCTGATGCCCCCCGTCCCGTGGTACAGCGGCATGCAGTCGTAGTACCGCTGGTTCGCGCCGCGCACGTAGGAGAACCCGCACTCCCGGCTGCAGGAGTGCATGAACCCGGCAACGGCGGGTACCACGACGGCCTTGGGAAGGCCCGTAGTGCCGCTCGTGTAGAAGAGCCCGAAGGGAGAGGAAGGCTGCAGGCCGGCGCGGAGCTCATCACGCGGTCGCTCGCCGCGCATGGCGTTGACGTCACCGCGGGCATCGGCAAGACGGACGATGCGAACGCCGTCGGTGGACAGCTCATCACGTACAGCGTCGAGGCGCTCGATCAGGGAATCAGCTCCGTCGACAAGGATGAACTTCGTGTCGGCGATGCCAAGGCAGTGCAGCAGTGCCTGCTTGGTTAGGTTATGGTTGATGAGGGCGGGCGCCGCACCGATGGCCCACAGGCCCATCCACGCCAACACGAAGTCCGGGCTGTTGGCCATAAAGAACGCCACTAGGTCGCCCGGTCGTACCCCCTCGCGCAGGAACCACTGTGCGTACTGGTGCGCCCGGTAGTACGCCTCCGCGTACGTGTAGCTCCCCTGCCGTGACCAGATGCACTCGTGATTAGGCTGTGCCTGCGCATATCGCTCGAAGAAGTAGTACGGAGAGATACGATTATCCTCGACTATGTCGGCGTCAAGAGTTCCCTCCTAGGTTAGCAGGTGTATATGATGCCATGTATGTACCGTTGGGTGCAGCCGATTGTCTAGCCGCGTAACCACGTGTAAGACAAGACAACGGTCGGCAAAACTTACGCGCTTTCCTAAACATTCTCTCGCCCTTGCCCCGCGCCCGGATGAGCTGTATGTCTTGCCTCAGGTGAAACTTTCCATCCAAGTACGTGAGGCCCGCCGCCGTGGCGAGCGCTGAGGCTGCCGCTGTTGATTGGGTCTCCGTGTTAGCGAATGAAATTGCGATTGAAGTAGGCGAAGGTGAACTGGCGATCTCGAGACCATGGTCCTGTCTCGGCCGTAGGTCGGACTTTAGAGGTATGTGTAGCTAAAACTTACCTATCGCCGCCATGGCTAGTTATTAGTCGATGTGCAGGTTTATCGCGATTCTGGCTTTATGCGACGAGGTACAGAGCGCAGTAGTTGGTGGATACTGGTCTACAAAGCCTCCCCAAAGATCTTTCAAATCCAAATTCGTGGTATAATTGTTAAACAGACGCGTCTAAAGAACAATCAAGTATGGCTCTATAGCGAAATGTAAGAGTTGCAAACCAAACAGGTTCAATGATAATATCAGTTTAGACGTCTCTACCGCGTCGAAATACGCATTATCTTGGCTGTCCTACACGGGAAGAAGAGTCCACAATGCGTCTTACCCCCAAAGTAAAAAAAAATAAAGGTAACGAAAATAAAATAGGAACCGTAAGAAAAGACCATTCGCGTTCTACTGGCGGCTGTGTAGGAGGAAAAAAGAGAACCCCTTAATAGCTATTCGGATCGTGGTCCGAAAGGGAGTTTTTATTGCATTTCAACCTCTCCAAGGTTCCGTCACATGGCGGCGGGTAACTAATAACTTAAGGGTGGCATTGAATGTCGGCAATTTATGTAGGTGCGCCTAACAGCTCCGGGAGAGCTCTAGCCTGCTTATTAACGCAACAATTAACGCAACAGACGCAGCAGCTTCTCACCAACCACCATTACGCTGGCTCCCCCACAAGGAGCCGACGGGCTTAACTTAAGGTACCCCGGAATTTCTAACATCGTCAAGGGAGCCAATTGGGGGAGAGGCTAAATCCAAGTTTAGTTTGATTCACTCAACTCACTACACAGTCTACCTAAGTACTTGCACTTATATAGTCGCATATTAGCCGGGGAAATCTCCCTCCCGTCATCCCCTTCCCTCCCCGCACCACCCAGAACGCCAAGAGATGGTGGAATTCGGCATCGACGGGATACGATGGGGTTGGATGCGATAGGAGGTAGGGCCCTGTAACTACTAACTGCCTACTCTACCTAAGTAGAGTTCGACACGCCTGGCAGTCCCGATCATTGTATTTACGGGATAATATTACTACCATAGCTGGTTTCTTCCGGAACCCTTCCGTAACAAAGCCCACACCACCTACAAGTAGTTACTCCTTCGAGTATTACCTTGACCTATAAAGTTGCACGTAGAAGCCCTTGTTCATCAACATCTATTGTCTCAAGATCTTGAAGCGAATACGATTGCAGCAATCTAATCTATCTTGTCCACCATCAATCTTGACAACGACAAGGCGCGCCTAATAGGATTTCCTCGCACCAACTAACCACCTAGGTTTTGAGCTAGTTGCCCGCTACCAAGATAGTGAGCATCGGCAACAGTCTCTACCTATCTTCCTCACAAGCCCCGTAACGGTGCCCGCCACTGGCAAGCAAGCAGTACGTATTCCGCACAGTTAGAACTTATACCCGGTATGCCGAACCTTATCCCGTGCGCAGCAGTAGCATAGTTTTCAGTATTCGTGTCACGACTAGCTTGGTAGCTTCCCAGTAGTTAAAACAATCGCCCCCTAATCCCCCCATGTGGCTTTCGACGCCGTAACAAAGACCTGCGATCGACCATCCGCACCGCCACGGCCTCATCCAGACTCCTCTCCACAATTCAACAAAACGGTTCCCGTACCTACCATCCGTCCTGTCCATGCATGGAATTCCGTAGATCATCTCAACGTTTTCCCGCTACCTAGACCACCTAGCTAAATAGCGCAGATCCGGTATATCTTGCTATGAGTTGCAAAATGATGTACACCGCCAGATGCAAATGAAATGTCGCGTTTTCGAATGAGCAATTGTTGCGAACACATAACGAGCCTCCCTTTTGACATAATAAACATGTAGTACCGGCCATAATATGGTGTATTACCATGCAATAAGATCCACACTGCAATTGAGATATCCCAATGACCTCTCCATCAGGTGTCGCCCATCATTGAAGGATTGCAGCCTGATACATCTCACAACAGGTGGTTCGCTTCACTGATGTGGTTAACGGGGAGCAGATCGTCTAGGCCACTCTTCGAAGTAGCCAAATGGCCTATAGTGCGTCAGTAGCTACCGGTCCCAGAAGGCTTATAGAACACCTACTTGCTTGGATCCATGAGCTTAAACCTGGACGACGGCGACTTGAAATAGGCGCTGGGCTTCGGGGTACTCGATGCATCGGTCTCGGTCTCATTAGAAAGGCTGCGTGAGCTTCGACTAGCATCTCTGCCCGTATATGCGGTTGTCTTTGAGCGTTTTCCCGTCACCAGTTCGGCATAATCCTGCCTCGGCTTCCGGCGGAGGTGGCGTCGAGGATTTCCGGAATTGGAATCTTGCTCTGCGCTGAAGCCCTCATTGGAGACTAATGGTGCCCCCAAAGGTAACGCATCCCACTTGTCGTGATTTGATTCTGTTCGAAATCTTTTCGGGGATGGGTTTGGATTGACGTTGCTGCTGTCCCTTCTGGGCGTGACTAGACGTGTTTTAGATTACCATTTCGATACAGCAAATGAGGAATGGTTTATTGTGTCTTACAGTTGTGAGCGCGGAAACTGATATGTTCGTTATACCATTCTCTAGTCTCCGATTCTATACCTTTAACTGAAACCCAACGATTAGTACGTCGTATATACGTAAAGGATAGAGACTACACACCTTCAAGGGCGTGCTTCAGGAAGACCTCATTGTCTGTAAGTCTCTCGGCGGTCTCGGGGTCATCGTTGTGCATTTTCTCAAAATGCTTGACAGCACGTCGGTAGAGTAGGGGTGGATCTGTGAAGCGGAGGTCGCTGCACTCGTCATGACCACAACGAATGATGTAGTAGCCATCGTAACTGGAGTGTCGGAAAATACACTCATAACGGGCAATGTCTTTGGTTTGGATAGTTGGGAAATCACCCGTCTTCTCGGTAGTCTCGTTAGATTCCTTTTCATGAGTTAGCCGCACATCCTATGTATAACCCAACCTGCACTGGGCACTTGGACTTCCAGGTCTCATCTCACATTGGGTGTCACTCTTGTATCCGATTCGGGGTCAAAGGCGGTATCCCTCAAGCGCTTTTGACTGTTCCGAGTTCGGGTCCGGGAGTTCTCAGCTGCGAGTTGTTCCTGAAGTGCATGATCCACGATATCTCTTCTTGTCTGTGAGCTTCTGCGAGTCCCTGATGCAGATTCAACGTGTTCTACCCCGTCTGCAACCTCATCGTGACCCATGTAAGGTGGCGAAGGTGGTCCATCCAGGTCTATGCCTATACCAACAGACTCTACATCAGCGGACTCCATATCAGTAGGCTCTATGTCGACAGACTCTCCCAACGAGCTCAGTTTCGATTCACTAGATAACGACCTTGTTGGAGTGGACGGAGAGACATTCAAGACCGAGGCACTTGGTATAAGATCCAAGAATGGCGGGTTCATCTTCTGCAAGTCGGCGATGACGGACTCGATGACCCCATCACCGACCTCAAGGGTCTCGAGCTTCCTACGTAAATCCTGGAGCATCTTCTTCTTCGCATCGTCAAAGGCTTGGCGTTCCTTGTCTACTTCAGCCAACAGCACACAGAGCTTGGGCACATGAAGACGTCCGAGCGTCTCATTACACTCCTGTGTAAGTTGCTGTAGCTCTCTCTTGATGAAAGAAGCAGCAAAGTCCGAGATGGCGCTGTTCAGCTTGTTGGCTGAGCTGCCATCGAGGTGACTAGAATCTGGGATAGAAGCCATGACGGATCATGCAGACCTCAAATCATGAACGGTGGGTAGGTCAGGCTCCATCAAACGCTGATTCGCAGGATATCACTTACAGTCAGTTGTGCGTGGCGGGGTATCAGGTGAGGACACAAAATGATCGTATTCGCACGACACACGTAGATAAACACTCGAGGACCCTTTCGCATAAGTATGTCAGGACGCATATAATAAGCTCTAAACCTGCCTTCAAGAATAATGTTTAGTGGTTCCCCCACCTTGCCCTTTGCGTGAGCTGATGTTGGTAGTTATAACTTATATGCTCTGCTTTGTTCCCTCAACTTTCAGATTTCGTGCGACTGGCGGCAGGGATTTGCAGATGCATCCAACAACCTCGGTGACAAAGAGGTCCAGTGGGGTTTACTTGACGAGATCGGACGAGAAAACGTGATGCTGGTTTTGACTTGAGATCTTTCGAACTCGGGAAGTTCTGATCTAGATTGTTTTCCCTTTTTTTTTTTTTTTTTGAAATTTTCTCTGGTGCAAATACAGGTAAGGTAAGTTTTCTCATTTACTCATTCTACCTAGAGTTATGTCGGAAATTCAAGGCAGATAAAGGCATGCAGGTAGGTACCTACGTAGGGCTCTGTATAGGTGCAAATATCTAAGGTTATAGGTACCTTCTTTAGTATTCTTAGCTCATGTTTGCTCATGCAGGCATACTACTAAAAGACTGCGGGGCCTGCAGCTGTAGGTATCGGGTTACTAGGAAGGTACGATAAAAGAGCTGTCATTAGGGGAGTACTTGAGTACTTACCAAGCCTATTTCAGGTATCATCTTGTCATTCTTGCGTATTTCGATTCGTACATCTCATTTAGGTGTAGTTGGTTATTCTCATGTGGTATTAAGGTACTCGAGAACGAAAAAGAGATTCGAGAAGCTGCATCCGACGTTCTATCACCGCGATGCTTGACAAGTGGCGTCAGTTGTCAGTCAGCTGTGGGATATAACTACACAGCTAAGCAGAGCCAATAATTATCACCTATCATCATGGCCTAATTACCCCTTTCTCCTCCCAGAGCATAACTTCTTATTGCGACTCGTAGAATATATAGAGTTAAATGAGGCAGATATATATAAAAGGCGGTAGCAATCATAGGACATCGCGTTCAGCGCAGTATTGATAGATATTATAGCGGTGAATATGTCTCTGAACGAGGCCGAGGTGCCGCATATACCTCCAAAGACACCAGAGAGATACTCAATCAATCAATGTATACACACCACCCTATTCCCTTTGAAATGGGTTGCGAGAGATCGTGTGTCTGAGTATACGCCCTCACTGTAGTATTCCACTTTTCTTTTTTCATACCATTCGTTTGGGTCCACTTATTAAGCCCCTATCTCGGCCCAGTCCACCATCACACAGTGTTTACCACGGTACTATGGAAAAAAAGTATCGTCACTCTGGTGCTTTCTCTAGCCACGATAATAAGATGATAAATGTAGCCGAAATTGCATCTGAAGAGCGGTGTCTGGCGTTAAAGCATCCAGGTATAATTAGCAATGCAAGATATGCTGTGCGATATAAACGCAAGTGAACTTCTATGGGCACAAGTGGGTTCCATTTAATACATATCCACACATGCTCTAAGAAAGGCTTTTGGCACACGAGTTTCTTTGGTCTATACTCAAGTCTCTAGCTGATCCGGCGTTGGTGGCTAGTTTAACTCATATACTCGTCTTATTGAAGCTTCTTAAACAGAACCATCTTGGTCGGGTCTGCGAGCACGTTGACCTCGAAGGTAATGTTCTTCGGGCGACCCTCGACATCTGACCCGAACTTGATGTCATAATGCGAGAGGATGTAGGCCATGATTATCTTGATCTCGTTGCTTGCGAAGAACCGGCCCGGGCATGCGTCCTTACCATAGCCCCACTGCATACTGTCGTACGTCGAGCTCGCGAATTGGAACTTGTTCGCATCCTCCGGCTTACTCCGCAGCTTGTAGAAGCGAAACCCGTCGAAGGCGTGCGGGTCGCCCCATTCAGGGGGTGTCTCGTCCAAAATATTGGTGTTGCATTGCACTATGGTACCGGCAGGGATGTTGAAACCATTTGAGAGCTGTATGGGCTTCATAGCCATTCGTTGGTATGTCGCTATTAAGTGCTTAGTCGACTCGTCAAGCATTTTGGAGCATTAAATGAAAGCTGAAGCCGTCACTTACCAACGGATGGAGGAGAGTGTCGCTGTGACTCTTTCATGAAAGAGTCAAGCTTTTTCAATTGCGTAAGGTGCTGCTTCTCGAGCATCCCACCGCTCTCTTTCATGACTTCCAGTACTTCTTCCCTCAGCGGCTTGATGTATTCGGGCCGCGCTGCAAGGTCGTACAGGATATGAATGGTGGCTAACCTCGTAGTGTGGATTGCTGCCGTCGCTGTCAGCATTTGTAGGTTAGCCAACTCCTTTTCGTCGAAGGACCGATCACCGGTGCTCTTGGCACGGTCCTGCATCCACTGAATCATATCGTTATATGCTGGGGCGTCCGGGTCATTTGATCTGGCATGGCGTTTCTCGAGTTCCGGAAGGAGCAACTCGAGAGCCCGCCTATGATCACCATGAATCCGAGTCATCTCCGGAATGAAATATTGGGCGATCGGTCGCAACCAAGGATGCCAATGCTTCAACCTTTCGCCGCCTATCATAGCATCTGTCGCAAACTTCGTGCTGCAATTCAGCCACTATGTCCAATTCCTACATCAGCACATAGCTCTGAGGGTGTCGAGACGCTTTGAATCGATATCAAAGCCTCCATGACGGAATGCCAAATGGCTTCATCCTGAAATCAACGATTCAGATGTCGAGCTTTCTTACCTCTTCATCTCGACACATGGGGTACCCTACAAAGATACGAGCCGAAGTCCCGGCAACAAGGCGGAGTAGCTTCTGATGAAGGTCTATGGGTGTCCAGTCTGCACAAGACGTGAGCCAGTGTTGGTTCCTGAAGCACCATGATGAATAATTACGTACCATCGCAGGGTGGAAACTGGGTCTGGAAGCAGTGGGCAACCTCATGAACCACTTCCCCCACAAATATGCCAAGATGCCGGTTCAAGTCAATCTTGATCGCCCCCAGCATAATATCGCTCTCATGGTCAATGGTCGTGTATTGACCAATCAAGCGCTATTGCCTATCAGCTCACCAACTTCATACCTCCGCCCATAAAGTCAACTTACATCAGACAGGGCTTTCAAGCCGCTAGCTTCGTGCCTGCTATACGGCTTCAAGTCATTGGCAAATTTTCGGGGCAGAAACTGTCACATTTATAGTCAGGGTGTCATTCGTGACAAGTCTTACTGCCTGCCTGATGGGAGGCAGACTCATGCAACAGGATTGTAAGGCAGGGAGTGCTCCGCGTCATTTGGATAAGAAGTTGATGTAGTCATGATCCCTTACTATTCGGGGCCCATCAGGTGTGAGGACCTGGAAGATTTGATCTTTAAACTATAGCCCCGCATTAGTTATGGGTATGAAATATGCAGCCAGAGTATTTCACCTTGTGGTAACCCTCGCGAAGCAATAAATCTGCCTCTTGAACATAGCGTGTCTTTAGTGTATTGGCATCGACGGTGTCAATCCCGAGCACTGGAAGATTGAAAGTTTTCGGCCCACTACGTTTCCGGGTGAGAAATGCAGCAAGTAAGGCTAAGGCGGCCGTGATGGCCGTTGCCCACCACGCTGACGTGTCGGGTGAGTCCATCGATTTAGTACAACTGATCGCAATGTCTCAATGAATTTGGCTGTAGGCTTCCAGTATCACACCACACCTTGTCTAACAATTCCCATGCTCCGACCAACAAGTCTGTAAATAATGAGGAAGAGGACCGCTATGAGTGTGTCTTGTCCCAGAACTGTGTAATCAATATAGTTCAGGATCTTCAACTTAAGAGACACATATTACTAAGAGCTAAGATACCCCAGCATGAAGAACGGTATTGAGGAGCAGACTGTCGGTACATCATGCAGTACATCCGATTGCAACGTGACATGCTCTGCACTAATGATTTAGTCATATTCCTTCATGATTATAGCGGCAGCATATCCATTCCAGTAGATGTTTTTATGAGTTGTAGGATAGTCTATGTACCATCCTCAGTAGACTTGGCCTGCAGCGTTACGTATCGTAAGCTGGCTGTCGGGTGTGGAGTATAGGGGTTTTCTTATCAGCAGCCCCACAATTTCGTATAGAAAGAGAAGTAGACAGGCCAAGAATCGGAGGGTAAAGCCATCACCCCTGTCCGTCATCAATATGTGGCATCTGATTCTCGTGTTGATGGTTTGTGTTTATACGCGAAGCAATCTAAGCCGTGTTCGTTAGTTGACATAGATGATAGTCCCGAGCCTATGGCAAAGCTAGACGAGCAGATGGGTGGGCTAAGGCGCACGAAGCGCTGTGTAGGATTTTCGACCCCAGGAAAGTGACTATCCATCCTTGGCAAGTGACGAAGATGTTTAGTAATCTTAGTAACCCAAGGAAAGATAGTCAAAAGCAGTAGGAAGGATGCCGTGCTTGATCGGGTGAACAGAACTCAAAAGAATGACTGTCACACGTATGCCCTGCATGTGACCATTCCCATCACCGTCACTTCATCAGAAAGATAATGAACACTACAGTTAGATGAACAATGGCACCTTCAGCAATCAGTATGGCGTCCCGGCTCTATTCCGGGTCTTCGGTTCCCAAAGCCAATATGCCACCAGGATTGAAGTTGGTATCGGCCGGAAGGTTAGACCTCCGCTCAGACGAAGAGATCTCGGAATGGCTTCAAAGATGCCATCCAGTTACGTCCAACAAGAATGTATGGGCTTACTGGCACACGGGCTTCGCGAAAATGGCACCCTGGGTCCAGCGAAATATCATCAATTGGGTTCGTCGCTTGGGGCCCGAGTGGACTGTCCATTTACTGGACAATGTTCCGGGCTCGGAAACAAACGTTCATCACTTCGTCGAGCCCTCATACTTTCCAGATTCCTTCAATGAAAACACCATGGATGGCCCTTTCATGGGACAGCACTCGGGTGACATGGTTCGCCTTCCATTACTCTTGCTATATGGTGGGGTCTGGATGGATGCCGGGACTTTCCTTTTCCGTCACCTAGACGATATCTGCTGGAAGCAAATTGAGGATAAATCCTCCCCATACGAACTGGCCGGCTTCCAAATCAATCTGCGACCGAACGAAGACTGTATGCTGAATGGATTTATTGCTGCTAAGCGCAACAATCCCTTTATCAAGCGCTGGCATGACATTTATCTTGAAGTCTGGAAGGGCGCCAGGAACTCACACGGACTTCATAAACACCCGCTGCTTAGGCATCTACCTCTTCTATGCCCCCCGACCGACCAAATGAACTGTCCCGACTTGAACCTCTTGATGGAGTCTTTCAGTGACTACTTCACACACTTCTTGGCCTATGATCGGCTGCGCAAGCTTGTCGACCCCAACGACGGCTTCAACGGGCCAGACTACTTCGCTAAGCATATGTTACTGTTATCTGCTATTCAGGAAACCTACTACTTCCAGCAGATGACTGGGTGGTCGGGCAGTCGACAGTTCGAACTGCTTACAGCTAGGCGCGATGGTGAGGGCGTTGTAAAGGACGAGAAATGGCACGCTGCCGAGTCGTTTGTCAACGATGCGCTTGCCAACACGTCCACGATGAAGCTATCACATGGCCCCGCTGGGGCCTTGGAATCATTCTTAGCAGATCTTTGGGACTCAGAGGAGCATCAGGACAAGGATAACGTAGATGGGACCTTTGCTGCCTATCTTCGATATGGGTCTGGTGAGTAAATCATTTTTATCATTCAGGTCACCATGAATTGAACGCACGTCTCTATAAGAGAAACGTTCCGCTGCTATTTCACTCCTAAGTATCGGATAATAGCTTCCTACGGCCGATCGCTAACATAAATTGCAGTCCATTTCGACCAAACGCGCGAGGTTATGCCGTTGAAATGCAAGGTAAATGAGGAAGAGATACTGTCTGTCGGCTACTTGGAACCCGCTAGCATGTAAAATGTGGAATTCAGAAATAGCTGGTCTATCATTGGACAATGATTGTTGATAATAGGGGTAAAGATGGGCTGCCTTGCCCCACACTTTGTACATTTGAAGTATCTATGTGCTCGCATAAATACCGAAGTACCTGATTATACGGTGCATGCTTTTAGAAACCTAGGTACCTAGGTATATAGGTAGACTCCAGCGCAGTTGAGATCATACTAGCAGTTCATCTTTTTCCAGTTCCCCTTAAAGCCAAATACTTATAATGTAATTACTTCAGCATCGTTTCAAGGTTGCTTGGAGTTATTAGCGCTGTGCGTCCTAATTAACCCACCCCGGACAAAATCAAGAGACTAAAGAATAGCACCATTGCATCGTTTATTTAGGAGCTACTACCTAACAACAAGCGTTGCGAATCAATCTCAATATGTCGTGTGCTAGCTACACTCATCATCCACTTTCCTGATGCCATTTGTACTCGTTTACTACACGTAGGAAAGGTCTAGCAGCACCTCAAGCTTCTCATTCACCTGAGAATGTTTGAAGTATCTTTCACAGTAGTAACTATGCATGGTTAGTCTTGGGATAGCGAGTATAGGGCCATTATGACGCTTACCTCCAGTATGTAGTTCCTGTTGCGAGACGGTGACACCCAGCCACATATTCCCGGAGGTCGGCGTTGAACTTCTCGTCATGATCACTCCAAGGCAATCTAGCTTCAGCTGCTACACATATAGCGTAGTGCTCCCGAATAAGGTCGAGGACCTTCTCAATAGCACTGTGAAGGGACATAGTATACTCGTTCATGAAGAGGAGAACAAGGTTTTCGAGTTGGTTAACACGCTTCAAAATAGAAGGTTAGCGTGTCCGTGTAGATGACTAATTGTCTCATGAGCAGACTTACAAACTCCTTCTGAAGCGAGAGCACTTCGTTCAGCAACGTCGTGAGCTTCGTGCACTCCTGCACTATTTCTTCCATTGCTTCGTGCCTACGGACCCATTCAGGAAGTTCAAAGTCCATGGCATATTCGTTCTGGGTGATGCTGGGGATCACGCCCACGTCATCGCTACGCATCCTGAAATGGTCCCAAGGATTTGGGAGTCCATCTTCGAGTCTGACTTCCTGTTGGTTGACGACACCATCGAGGTAGTCATGGAGCTCATTGCGAAGACGCTCCGTGGAGGTAGGACCCATTCCTTCTCTGAGATCTCTCAAGATCTGGTAGAACATGACGACAACCCCTTTGGAACCAGGAGGAGGTGAATAGCTTGGGTTTGGGCCTAGACAATCATCCACGCACTTTTTCGTTGCCATTGTTACTTCCATGGCAGCATGCTTGTCTTCGGTTAGGTCACCCCCTGTATCAATGTCTTCATTCGTGTGAGTTGGGTTGAACTAGTCTCCGCATTGGAATTATCAACGTACCATCATCGTAAAAGAAGATCTGTAAAGATTGTCAGCTTTCTTTTCATCCCCTATTTTAGCCGGTACTTACCCAGTAAAGGAACTGGGTTAAGGCGAGCATCTTCTCCCTTTTACAGTCAGGATAGTATACAGCTGTCAGCAGCGTATAGTTTCCTCTTGCTCGATGCTTGATCTTCTTCTCCTCGGCGACATCTACACTTTGATGAGTCAGCTTTTTATTGCTTCCATAATGACCTCATAATAGGAGCCTAACGTCTTAAGCCATTCGTCAATGTCTTTGTTGACCTCGTCAATATCAGGCTGCAAATTGCTCCTACATTAGATCACTATCAGTCATATCCACTATGCATCCCTAGAAGGTCATAAACTTACGGCCAGGCTGGCATTAGCGACAGGATGTTAGGTACAAGAACCTTTTGGTTGAGGGCTCTCTTAACGACATTCTTGCGCTGGTCCACTGGATCGATGGTGATAGGTTGGACCTGATCGATACTTGGAGCCATGTTTGAAGAAAATGTAGCTGTCTCGAGACATCTACCTGAATTGAAATGTGATTTAATTTGAAAATCAGTTTCAATCGAGGAGAGATATGTAGATTCTCTTCTATACTAAATACGACACTGCCCCCTGTCTCACTCGCCCCATCTATGGTCCCATCCACGTAACGACTCGTGCTCATGAGGCGTATGAGTCTAGCATACTCTGACTACTCCTATTTGTGATACGCATACTCGATATGTCACTCATACGTTCTCCTTCTTACTGTGCTTAGCTCAATTCCTCTCACCCATGCAAAGGCTTTTAGTTTCTTACTTCCTAGGGATCGATGTCAGGATGCTGATATCACTAGCACAAAACGGCAGTAGTAACTGCGACTTTCTGCACTCCACGTATAGTTGAGATCAATATAACTATCACGAGCACAGGATACTTTCTAGGTTCCAGTGTTCAGGATGGTCTATCTAATCGTGCCAAGAACTAGGCAAGGTCGACCACTCCAACCACAATGGAGCTTCAGGCCATCCTGGATCCCTTGCCGGTAACGTGGTTCAGGGACCTTTAAGCTTTCTTTTCACATCCCACAAAATCCTCCAATTGGTTTCGTCTAGGGGGGTCCCCGATGCTAACGTTGTATTGCCAGATCCATATTAGATCAAGATATATTAACGCTGGGAACTCCCTAGAATGGAATGTTCTCGCCTGCGATCTGCCTCCGAGACCGGCAATGATAATCTGCAAGTTGATATATCTCTCCAAAAAGACGCAGGGGTAGCACAAGGCTGACTATACAGATGCATGTGTTCCTATTACGTGGTTTTGCGTAGTAATACGAATTTCTTAACTAGGCTCAAATGGTCCCGGGGCAGGCCCAACAGGATCCCGAACCCTGACACAGGTAAAAAATGTTCCTAGATAACTTCCGAATGCAATGGCTAATAGCCTATCCGATCCAAGGGAATTAAAGTCCTCACGTATCGTAATAATAGCGGAGGCGGCCGGGTATACGTAGTTGTTGGACTCACGACATACGTGGGGCTATTAAAGTGCCAGTGATGAGAGCAGGGAGACGGGCAATCTATACGGCTTAAAGGGTAACTTCTAAGCTTACTAAGTGTACCTTGCTGCCTGATATCCCCAATCCAAAATCGTTCTCAACGCTGGGAGAAAGCATGATACACTAAACATAACCAACCTTTAGCATCTGTATGCAGTGTTGTATATCTACTTAGGTACTTAGTAGTCACCCATTGTGGGGCTATTTTACCCCCTTAGCCCCTTTACCCCTATTCGTATTCATAACATGAGAATGAAGAGAATAAACCCTCTAGATAATACCTTCTCATTTCATGATAAAGGTTTCCACCTTTACACAACTGCCGGGAATGCCGGGATACTAAGCAGCAAATCATGTGACTTAGCAAAGTAAGATGGCGGGAACAACAATAATAACACTATTTCACGGTAGGCGGATCATTACACTAACTTCTAACGTAACTAATGAGGTTGTCCTGATAAACTATGCTCCGTATTCTTTTCCACTCACAGGAGCTTTTCGATGTCTGTGAAGCCTGTTTTTCATTGCGGAGAATTACATTGTGGATGGTAGGATAGATTCACCTATTTAAACCCCATCTCATCTCTAGCCCTGGCTGTCTGCTATTGGGTCAATATGCTACACGTACTTTCTACCGCTTCTTACGCGTCGCCTCTTCTTCGCCCGGGAAGAAGAGGGCTTTTCAAGGGTACACCCTACTCGGTGGCATTAACTTCTCCTACACCGCACATTCAGCATTCTTATGCAACGACGATGACTGTGTGACTTGTGTCAACTCCAGTTATGACTGACCTGCACCAGTATGACGTGAGCTTTACTCCCAGAGCCGAGTCATAGAGACAGATCATTAAAGCAAGAGAGATTAATTAGTAGTGAAACGATCTGAAATATACCGCATAAAACACACATTTCATCTAACTTTTTTATAATGGCAGTGATGTACTATCTCGTTCTACATCTCAGTAATTATCATACCGGATATTAAATTGCTATAACCTTTTACAATGACCCGAGTCTTATAAATGCCTGCAAGTAACTTGATCTAATCTGACACAGACTTCTTGGTCTTCTTATGCTTTTTGCCTGGTAACGGAGCGACTTGTCCATGGTGTGCAGAATAGTGGGCAAACCGGCACTCCCCGGGTGATTTCTTCGCAAGTGGCAGGTTAGTCAGTCAGCTTAATGCATCATGGCAATGAAGCATATTGTCAGTACTTACTGTACAGCGTGATCCGTCAACCCAGAATGAGCATATAAGAGGCTCCTTGAGCCCATCCGGAATGTCTTCATGGGCCCAACAGCATGTCCCTTTATCCTGGTCGCGGCACTGATACCCAGGAGTCGACCACCATGGGCAGACTATCATCGGTTGGTCGCTGTCCTTTTCAGTCAAAGTGTCCTGTCTTGCGAACATTGATTTTCTTGGTGATTGGATCAGGAACGGGTTTGCAGACGTAGGAGAAACATGATCGGCTAGCTTGAGGTTGCTGTCTATAGTATTAGCCGATTTTCTGCGTGTATTTACCTGTGAACTTACGCGAAGCTGCTTTGTATTGGGCTAGACCTCCCTATAAACGGGTTCTCCCTATCTACTTGCCGGAGCGGAGAGAAGGGCGGAGCCTTGGAAAGATCGGCTTCGGTATCAGTCGCGGCGGCTCCTCGATTGGTTCTCAAAAGGGCCAATATCTCACGATGGGTGGACGTAGAGATTTGTCCCGTCCCTACAAGAATTCCTAGGCCCTACATGTGTAGAGTATACGGTTAGTTAATGCCCCATACCTGGTTTCCCGACCATAATAGGAAAGCTTACCGTGAAAACCTGTGCCATGCCCTGATCAGTCAGGGACTCTCTGTTAGCGGCCATACTGAGAAGGCTATTTCCTAACAGTTGAATCAACAGTGTCAACTTTTCAAGTTAGGTCGATATAGGTTGTAAGCCAGTAGTTTAATGATAACAAGGGGATAAGTGATACAATTAGTTCTAGGAATTCATGCTGAGCTAGGCGACCGAGGCCTTTTCATACTCCCCTTGAGACAAAGGGACACTATTTGACCTTTTCTTTTCTAAAGGTGACCTTTGTTTGCCACATGGGACCCTTTTAGGTCCAGCATTGAATTTTCTCTTACACGAGGCGAAACAGGACTTCCGGGCGCTTAGAAGAATACACATTTTGTTGAGGCTCTTTCGGCCTATGCCAAGGTAAATTCGCAACCACTCTACCCCTCTCTCAGAGTAAGATCATTGATCTCGTTAGTATAGGGGGAATATTGGAGCTATTGGGGTAGGTTATTTTATCTCCGAAGACAGTTCAACTGCATTCTAACAGATTTCGAGCCACTGCTGCTCGAGATACTTCGAGTAAGAGAAAGGGTCGATTTATACCAAGTTGGAGCGAGGTGTCATTTAGAACGTTCTTTTAGCAGTAGAAACTTCCTAGCGCCGAAGCCCTTGGGTACTTATTGGTCTCGTATCGTCCCACGGATGTTAGCTACCTTCGGAGTGACATCAATGTGAGGTGTCTGCCTACGAGCAGCGTATATACATAGTATTCAGCGATAATATATGATGATAGCTATGGTGACTGTTTACGGAGTCTGTGTCAGGAGTAGTAACATAGGTGGGGGAGGCAAATGGGACTCGGTGGCTATATGAGTATCACTCAATGAAGACTAAAGAACATCAGTTAATATTGGATGATCCAACCGTCGAGACATAACCGACTGCCACTTAAGAGGCAGACTTACATGCTCTGCACTTGTTTCTAAAGTCATCATGATATGCTTCCCCGCATCAACACCGCGTCAAGCCATGCCCACAGCAATCGTTACAGGCGCCACCGGTAAGTGATGCACCATGATGCCTTCAACTATGACACTTCAATTCAAGCTTAGTCGAGCTTTGAGATGGGCTTATTAACAAGCTGGGATTGGGCATCACGGGCACCGCAGTGGTGGGCGCCCTGGTCGATGCGCCGGAATTTACCGATATCTATACACTGTCGTGGTCGTAGAAGCCCCCATCGCACTCGAAGGTGAAGCACGTAACTCTAGACCTCCAGTCACCTACAGAGATGTCCAAGTCTCTAACCCACATCCCACTGGTCGCGCACATCTTCTTCTGCGCATATTTGGCCGATCCTGACGAGGGGGCAGCTACACGGATCAACGGATCCATTGCTCAAGAACTTCCCCAAGGCTCTCGTCACGTCCGGGCAAATGAAGGAACTAAAGCGGATCGTCCTGACTTGTGTGCTCAAGCAATTTGGCATGCACCAGGGTCAACCCAAGAACCCAATGCGCGAAGATGACGATCCGTCCTTGTTCTGGCTCGAACAAGCGGACCGCCCTCCCAGTTTCTACTACGCACAGCAGCGCATCCTGGAGAAGGCTGCCGCGGATGCCGGAAACGAATGGTCGTGGACGGTGACCTATCCGCAAGACGTCATCGGGTTCGCCAAGGGCAGCTTCATGAATCTCGCCACATCGCTCGGGCTCTACGCAGCAGTGAGCAGAGAAATCAAAGGGTCGAGACTCATCTTCCCAGGAAACAAGATCAACTACTTCGCCTTCAAGTGCTGGACATCGGCGAGTATACACGCGGAATTTAGTCTGTGGGCCAGCAGCGCCAAGGATGCTGCTAATCAACGGTTTGTGGTGATTAACGGGGATACCCAGAGCTGGCAGGACCTCTGGCCGCGTCTCGCAGAGCGGTTCGGTTGCACCAGTCCGAGTGCAATGTTCTCTTCGGATGGTGCTGGCGGGGATGTATTTCCCGGCTTCGAGAGCACAGTGATGAAACTGCACGAGAGACCTACAGTAAAAGAAGTTGAGGGAAAGATGGGGTTAGAGGACGAGTTTGGGCAAAGCGAGGTGCATTGCCAGATAGATCTCCAGAAGTGGGCTAAGAGGCCAGACGCGGTGAAAGCATGGGAACGCTTACGCGACAGATACGATCTCGACCAAGGGGCATGAGACGGTGCGACGTGGGAATTCCTTAACTTCCTACTCGGAAGGAACTATAGTTGCGTCGCAAGTATGAGCAAAGCTAGGAAGATGGGTTGGCATGGATACGCTGATACTTTGGACGAATTTCAGCGGGCATTCGAGGAGTTAGAAGAGACGAAGATGTTACCACCCGCCGGAAATTCTGCCGAAACTCAATGACAAACCCATGGTTCTTGATCTTGGTCCGTTCCATTCTTTACCCCTAGATTACGCTGAAATGAATTAAAAAGGGTTTTTCCGGGCTTCCCGTGCATTATTGCCTAGGTATGATCATGGATCACGAAAATTATTCGATAGATATACTTCGTACTCTTCGGAATTTTGTCGGATGTAGTAGGCGTGGTGGCTATAGTTTGACTACCTAAGATCGTAGACCCGTAGACCCGTAGAAATTTTAGTGATACACACGGAGTAGAAGAGCTAGGTATCCGTCCTGTTTGTGTGCTCTTGGCAGTTCGTTTCGATAGAATTGCCGTCTGGTTTACGAGTGAGGGCGATATGGAGCCTACCTAGTTTACGCTGTAGCCAATCACAGCAAGTGCCATCCCGCAAATATCGGCCTGAACGGCACATAGAACGCCGGAACTAGGGGCGTAATGGTGGAGGAGAACCCAGACGCTCGGGTGCCGGGCATTTGCGATGCCGCCATGTTCCCCCAAACCTTTCCAAGGTTCCAAAAAGTTAGCTTTTGGGCCTTGCCCAATTACCTAGGTAGGTAGCCTTACCATCCCTTTTCTTGTTCTTGCTTGGAATTTGTCGGTGCATGGCATACACCTGGCTACTGGCTTAAAACAAGACATACCTTGGTACCAGATAATATATAATTACATGTACGGGTACGGAGTATGTATGTATGTATACATATGTACGTTTTCCAGAATAGTGAGGTCGGAATGATTAAAATGATCAGGTAGGAAGTACAAGGCATACCTAAACAACTTATTGCAAGTAACCGGACTGTAGGAGCAGCTCACGATTACGGAAAGCCTCAGTTGTGTACCTACCTGACGGGACTACCTACTTACCTGGTACCTACCTAGGTAGGTACGTACGTAAAATCGTCATGACGCAATCGCGTCCCCTTTCTTTAGTTGCACATTGATTTGGGGCCTAGACACCTAGCTTTACCCCAAAGTTTTCGAAAGTTGGGGTAATTAGATCCCCGAGGGGACGTCTGCGACGCGAATTCTCCTCCTTCTCTAGATCGAGGCACAGATAATCACCAGGAATGGAATTGCCTCACTCAAACTAGTACAAGTTGAACGCCACCACTTTACTTCATGTAGGTAATGTGATCCACTCGAGGCCATTTCGGGTAGGGTAGACGGGCAGGATACCTACCGGGGGGCATTATGGCTATAACTGAACGCGGGGGAACTTTTTTTTTCACTTATCATTATTCGCTGTAGAGATATCAATGAAAAGGTCACGAAAGAAGGGTGGTAAAAGACAGGTAGAATCTCAATCAACAATACTATTTTCGCATGACTAGCCCAAATCAATCAATATGGTTCAAGATCATGCTTCGAAGGGCATAAAGAGGCATCCGCGATTACCTCTGCTCACGCGACTGTTGCGGGGCGTCATTGTCTACCTCTTGAAGGGCTTCACCAAGCCCACCTTATGGCTCGCAGAATGGCGCGCGAATAGGTCTCCTAACCGACCGACCTTACTCAAGACATATCCGTGTCGTCCCTCGTTGCCAATCAGGTATGTCTGAGTTTCCAATGGCGACATGACCAGTGGAGAGACCCCAATCTCTTCTAACAGGAGCCGCAGAATCTTCTTCCCCGAGTCACATGACCGCTCCTTGGCTCAGACGCTGCCGACGGTCTTCATTATCCATGGCGGCGGATTCACCCTAGGCTCCCCACACGACGATGACCGGTGGAACAAGCGCTTCGCAGAGATGCACAACGTGCTCGTGATCGAGCTGAACTACCGCAAGGCGCCTTGGTACCCTTTCCCGACCGCCCTGCGCGATATCGAGGCGCTTGCCCTGGCGACGTCCGACGACGAGAGCCTCCCAATCGATAAGGACCGCGTGGCGATTGGCGGCTTCTCCGCTGGCGGGAATCTCACCCTTGCCCTAAACTCGCTAGCTTCGGTGCGCGAGAAGGTGAGACCTCGCGCAACGCTCGCCCTGTACCCCGTGGTGGACTTCACGGTTCCCTTGCAGGAGAAATTGGCGTCGCGGTACTACAAGCCCTCCTTAGGTGCTGGGAAGCGTGGAGAAAACAGCGACTTCCTTGCGACTATGGGTCCCTTTTTCGATTGGTCTTACATACCTGTGGGCCAGGACTTGAGCGACCCGCTGCTTTCCCCTTTCTTCGGAGATCGCTCCCGGCTCCCTCCACATCTGTTCGTTCTCGGCGCCGAGCTTGACCAGCTGGGTCACGAGGATTGGCGCTTGGCGTGCAAGCTTGCGGGGAGGGACGTGCCGGCAACAACGACCAAGGTGGGGCAGGAGAAGCCGGCTGAGCAGGAGGGCCTCATTCTCGACGACGAGCGGTTCTCGTTCGAGCACGTGGAGGAAGGAGGCGAGAAGAGCGTGCGATGGCTACTTATTCCGGACCAGATCCATGGCTTTGATATTCTACCGCCCAGGATGCACGGCTCTCCGGAGGCGTTGGATGACGCTCATTCAAAGACATTGGCGTACCAGAAGGTTTTGGGTGAATGGCTATTTGACGTGGCATGGAGACGGTAGTTTCCCGATAAGCTTCAAGTTAGAATTGGTTATGTACTATTAGATTTATTGTTTAGTTGGCTTTCTTGTCATGAATGCGTCGGAAATCTCGTCGGTCTTACAGAAGCTTCTCATCGAATTTTCATTGTGCAAGGGTGGTCAATGTAGCCCCTTTTCAATATCTTCTATCCATAGTTCTTGGGAGGCATAGTATAAAAGGCCACCAGTCCACAATTGCAACGATTCCTCTCGTGTGGTTTTATGTGACGATATAGGCAATGTGAATATAACGCTTGCCCAGGTGATACACCAATGCTATGGCAGCTTGAAGGCCGATACATAAACGCTGGTTTAATTCAAAACGCCGAAACCTCCAGTACATACGTTATCATATTGGAGTTGATTTTGTGACTTTGACGTAGTAGCTGTCCTCGAGAAAGAGGGCTGTCATATGTGTCAACGACTTAGTCAAGTGACAGACGTCTATGAATGATTGCAGAGGGCGGTTGACAAAGTTAATGAGGATAAGGTCTAATACGTACTACAAGCGGTTAGAATTTACTGCATCCAAAGAGGACATTTTCTACTTACCTGTAGCTGCTGGAATTCCAAGGACTGCCGGGGTTCGCTATCTGCAAGTCAAAATGGCGCATCAACTGTGTTCATAGTCAGCAACGCGCATCTTATCATCTACCTCTGTATCAACACAATTCTGCCTATGTTATACATACCTCGAAGAAAACTTTGTTCAGCTCCGCGAATGCTATAGCTTTTCCCGCGCACATATAGCGGCCGTGGCCGAACGCCATCTCCACTTGCCGCTCCATCTTGGCTCGCGCGTCGTCGTCTACCTCGAGGAAACGTTCAGGGCGGAAGATGTCTACATCCTGCCCAAACACGACACGTGATTTTAGCATGGCCGGGACGTTCATCCCGATTGCGGTTCCTGCCGGCACGAAATGCCCCATGAGTGTCTCCCCAGGCTCGGGGATGCTCTTAGGGTATAATCCGGTAGCAGGCGCTCTAATGCGCATCCCTTCATAGATAACAGCCTACATGAAGTCTTTAGAATTCGGCTGCATTCCTCTGCTGGCGCCTGATACATTACCTGCAAATAAGGAAGCTTCTTCGCCTCGCTTCCGGTAATAGGCGAAGATACAAGTCCAGCTTTCACAGCTTCTTGGATCATCACCTTGAACTTATGATAAATTACCGGACTTGACATTAGGCAGAGCATGGTGACGCGCATCACGGAAGCGGATGTCTCGGTGCCTGCTATCAGCGCCAGCAGGCCTTCCGCCTCGCATGCTTGCTGGCTCATGCCATGCCTTACGAACGATCCCTTGGATAGTCTCGGTCAGCTTAATCCTTACCAATCAAGAGAATAAAGAGTTGGCCTCACGATCATGTCAGTCCTTCTCTTTGGACCATCTCTAAAATGATCCTCGGTATACCGCGCCACCAAGCTGCGTGATGTCAATCATGTTTCAGGAGGGCAACGCAGGCATTAGAAATCAAGTGGAGGCATACCCCATCACGCGCCCCATCCCCGTCTTATCCGACGTCTTGGGCCCAAAAGCCGCAAGAAACGGTTTGGAGAACGCAATACTTCTAAGCCAGGCTATGTCCATGAAATATGCCATAACGGGTAGGTAGTTTTGGACCTGTTCAAGATATCCAAGAGAGTCGGAGTTGGTCTTAAGGTAGCCGAATTCCTCTCCAAATAACGCGCGCGAGATCACATCGACCGCCAGGTACGAGGTCACCGAACCAAGGTCGAGGAGAGGTGGTGATGTGTTATCTAGTGTTGGTACGTACTTCGACCGGATAAGACGCAACAAGGCGTCTACCTGTGTATCGACACAGGACTCCACAGGATCCACATCCCTTCCGTTGTAAGCAGCCGTGACCTGTGCCCTAATTCGGTCATGGGCATTGTTATCGAGGACCGTGCCCAGCGTCTCTTGGTATGGGTTAAACCGTGAAGATATATACCATTTGTCTTTCCCGTATCGGCCGCGGGCCGCACCAAGCTTCCGTAGTAGATCTGGATCGTCGGTGATGAGCTCGTTGGGGCCTACGCGCGCAAGCGGCCCATACGAGCCATTGATATCTCGATAGATCTCCTCCTGCCTCTTGCTTGTAGCAGCCCAGGCCAGCCATAGGTACGAAAACGAGCCCAGGAATGGGCCGCGGATGTTGCGGAGGCGGTGCCACGTGCAAAATGCCGATAGGAGGTAGCAGGATGGGATAAGGAGGACAAAGAACAGTAGTCCATTTTGCAGGGACGGTAAGGGTAGTTCCGACGGCATATTGCTTTAGGTATTTGATGAGCAGCTACTCTTGAGCTAAGGAACTAATCCCTGGGGTCTCATGTGGGAGTGGAGAGGCGGCGAGGTTTTTATTCTGATAGTCCGTCTTCTATTTTTGCACATGCACCTACTCAATGGCTCGGGAACTGAATACAACCTCTTACTGGCGCCAAGAATGGTAACCTTCCAAGCAGGGATAATTGTGGTATTTCACTTATGCAGAAGGTTATAGTCGTTCGGTGAACTCCAACTACTGACGTAGATTATCCAGCCATGTAGCCTGGGTAATGCATTATGCGGTGCGAGGCGAAGTAGCAGCCCTTGTCACTTTGGGAAGAGCGCTTCTAAGCCAGTACTGCTTCTAAACAGCTAAGAGCTGCACTGGTGACTTCACAGGAAATGATCTTCAACGATCTCTGGGTTCCCATTTTGTTGAGTGGGTAATATACCGATATCCAACCGTTCGGCACCTTGACGACCATCCTCGATGAGATAGACGTAGATGGCTTCGGTGGATGAACGCCACATCGGTTTAATCTGGTTTCTCTCTAATACCCCACACCACACCTACGTCACGTTCGATCATCGGACCAGCTATTCATCGTTTATCCAACCCAGCCACATGGTTAAGTCAGGGCAAAACCATACTACGATACCGAAGGTAGTTCTATTTCTATTTAGGTCTCAAATAGGGTTCCTTGTTGATCAGTTAGCATTTATTGTACGTAATAGAAACACATATTGCCCTATGGAAAACTACAATCACCTCACTGTACTAACTAGGCTGTTTATCTCTATAATATAATCAGCAAGGTCGTTGCAGGAAGAAATTGCTTCAAGAAAAGCCAACAAGAAGGCGTGATCGGTATGGGTCTCTGCCAGCACTAGAGACATATTCTTACAATGGTCCATCACGGCAAGTCCCGTCCCCGGAGTATCGCCCGAGAGTTGTACCAACGCAAATCAGTCCCGGGGCCGGAGTGCTTAACGCCGACCGGCTCAAGAACTTCACAAAGACTACGCCAATCAAACCCACATGTGCAGTGGCTAGCCCGCGCATTCGTAGGAGACGCGCGCCAGCCCCACTAAGCGCTCAACCGCTCAGATTTCCCTTGCGAGACCGCCATGCCCGAATAGCTATTCAGCTGTAGTTGACCTTAAATGGCGTTCCTCAACTCTATTTCAGCTGGTATCTAACATTCTCGCCGTGACCCCGAGCGATCAGGTCACCCGGACCAACCGGAGCGGGAAACACCGGAAGATCGACGAGAGCCAGCATAGAAGATCAGCAACAGAGCCCACGCGAAGGCGGTGACGATCATGATAGGAAAGTTCAATACGAGCGCGAACATACGAGTGCAAATAGAGGAAAAGAAGGCACATCAAACTCCTCTATATACTAGGCGTAGCTAGAAAAGGCCTAACAACTCTGGAGCTATAATCAATAGGGATGTGATGTCACAGAAAAAGATGGACTCTCATAGATATTAGCGCCATGCTAACGAGGTAGTCGCGCGTTGTTCAGCCCAGAGCGATCGACTCAACTTCACACATCATCAGTATATCGCCGTTTTTGACAACCAGACTAAGGTCTAAACAAGCTCAAACACAGATATCTAACATGCCATCGTTGTTTAAGATAGAGTCTATTGGATTACTAACCAAACTACCTAGGTAGCTTATCGCTTTAGGGCTGGAATCGTAACTCGTATTTCAGAACCCCACGTTCATCATAATTCAACGTTGACCAGCAGGGTAAGTAGTGTCTTAGCAGAAGTTTTTAAAACACGGGTCGCCATGACATGATCTTACCTGCCCTGCCAAGACCAAGATCTAGCGCTTTTAGAGTGGTGCGGCAGTTGAGGCCTTGAAATAAACGCGCTTTAATTCCACTAGCAGCGCTTGCTTATCCACTCACTCTCTCCACGTGGGACCGCCGTCGTCTGAGATCAGCATGCCAAGCCACACAGGTAGGCGGCAGTGGTTCACGTCTCGGTAGAGAATCAAGTAAACTATAGATATATATTTGATTTATGGTGCAGCTAATAAGTGTCATCGCCGGGAGATGCCGTTGTGGGGGTGGCAAGAGCTCCTGTTTTCCATCACCCCACTCGAGTTGAACTATCCCTAGATACAGTACGATCGTAGCCTTGCACAAGGCTAAGGCTGGGACAGACTGCCTTGCCAACATGTACTATGTAACTAAATGGGCTGCCAAGAAAAGTCCAATGCGCATTATTTCTCCGTATCTTGGCGATACTTAGTACGATACGAAGCGTGGCTAAGTTGGGGGCTCTGTTTCGTATGGTAGCATCTGCAAATCTTTGGAGCCGCATTTGGACATCCCACTCGGGCAAGACCTCAATACCGAGATTCAGGGTCTTCGGTCGCTTCGGGCTTCAGCTACGTCTAAATAGGGTTCTGACTTCTATATAAAGGGTAGCATCTAAGTCTGAAGTCCATTCGTTTCGATCACCTTGATCTTCACCAGCATCGCATTCACCTCTCGCTCCAACAAACATACATTCGCTCATAACAGTCGTTATCTGACCTTTCTCGTTCTTACTCTAAACAACACCGCCAATATGCAGACCAAGTCTATCCTCGCTCTTGCTACTGTCGTCAGCCAGGCATATGCCTACCCCTTGGAGGGTCTGCTGACCCGCGTCCTTCCCCGCGGCATCATCCAAGCTCGTGAGGTTATTGCTCACGATGCAGTTCAACCTTTCGCCGACACCGTTCAGTCCGGTGCTACTGGCGACCTTATCAAGAAGTTTGAGCCGTTCCTCCACATCGCCCACGGCTGCCAGTCGTACCCCGCCGTTGACGCCGAGGGAAACACTAGGTGAGCAAAGTCCTATCTCGACACCTGTTTACTTATTCGTATACGGAGTATAACTGACATTTTCTCAGCGGCGGTCTCCAAGATACTGGCAGCGCTACCGGTGGCTGCCGTGATGAGTCCAAGGGACAAACCTACGCCAGGGCCAAGGAGCACAACGGAAAGTTCGCCATCATGTACGCTTGGTACATGCCTAAGGATATGCCCACCGATGGTGTCTCCGCTGGCGCTCACCGTCACGACTGGGAGAACGTCGTCGTTTGGGTCGACAGCCTCGAGAGCGGTCAGCTCACCAACGCTGCTGCTTCCGGCCACGGCAGCTACAAGAAGACCGATAACCCTCAGCGTGAGGGAGACCGCCCTAAGGTCGAGTACTTCACCAGCTTCCCGACCAACCACGAGCTCCAGTTCACCGACACGCTCGGTCGGGACCTGGCCCTCGTTGACTGGGATGCGATCCCTCAGCCTGCTCGCGATGCCCTCAACTCCGCCGACTTCGGCAAGGCCACCGTTCCTTTCAAGGATGATGTCTTTGACTCCAACCTGGACAAGGCTGCCCCCTAAGCCAAAAGAACTTAGGTCGCAAGAGATGCTTTTCGGAACTTTGCTAGGATTACCGATGACGAGGCTATTGGAATTTGGATTATGACACATGATGGTGATCTGTAGAGTACATTTTGTTTTTTTACACCCTTTAAATATGATTTCAGCTGGTACAAGAAACACCAATGTGCGGATATCTAGTGATGTAGCTTTGTGACCTTAACGGCCTTGCCTGTCTTCCATGACCTATCCACTACCACCTAACACAACAGTAGATGCGTTTACTTTCCAGTTAACACAGTGTGTCGCGAGTGTCCCCGGTAAGTGACATGACTTATGAGCCTTGCAGGTTACTTGCTAACGCGGTACAACAAGCGCTCAAGGTCTACTGTCTACGAGCCTTCCGTCACAATTGCTTCACAGAAGCTAGAATTGTTGGGATTGAGGAATAATTTAATTACGGGTTTTCTGCCACAGTGTACCCAGGTAGATACTCAGCGGTCCGGTCACAACTGAGAGTCGTGATTGGTTACCTGGTTACAATCGGCATCATTTTCCCGAGAGGTGGGCAAGGTTTTACCATCATTAAATATTAGAACGAAAACCTGTTATTCCATGCTGTTGCGTACCCTTAGCTCGGCCCCTGACCCCTTAAAGTGGACTGGCTAGTACAGGGGTCGGAGTTAGTGGAATGGTTGTTTATCTCCGGCGAACTACTTACCTAGGTAGGTAATCCGTACTCCACTCCATAGAACTTTAGAATTCTTCCCCTGTATTTAGTGGCCTTTTCCTCTACCGTAGCGAAAACAGCTGATATTTCCTATACATAATTCAGTATATAGTAATTAGTCAAATTTATATGTACTAAACATAGTAGGTGTCGGCTTTACACTCACTAGGGCTCTAAGATTCGATACGATGCCTTTCAAACAATTTCACATTATCCCGTCAGGTCTCTCAAAATAACCAGTTAATTATTACGGAATGGCCTCATATCCCCGACGAGACCGGATACCGGTCGAAGAAATATTCACATATATTCGGCTGGTCCTGCCGCGCTTAAAAGATAATACCAGCGAGCTTGAACTTCCCGAATGCTTCCATCCATGAACCAGCCGGCGACTGCTGTTCGGCGAAGCCGATAGATCGGAGTTTCTCAGCGCTGAGCTGTCTGTCGAAGTTCAGCCAATATCCTACAGCGTCAAGCTGTTTACTTCCGGCACCAACTCCGGCCGTGACGCCTTTTGGGAATCCGCGTTCCTCGAAGAGGTGCCTGTGTTTGGAGATATATTCGCTCGGGGCGAGTGAAGAGCCATCATTAGAAGGGCCCACGCCTATTAGACCGAACCAGCCCGCAATCTCAGGCCAAAGCTCACGGAAGGTCGTAGGTGCAGAATTGTCAAGAGCATTGACGACCTGACCACCAAGCTTGTCTGGGTTGAGTGATGCGAAAACGCAGATTCGCCCCAACATACGAGTTGAAACCGGGGTGAAGTGGGCGTCGTAGCCGGCTTCAGTTCCCGGGAAGTGGATTTCCGCCCTCTTTTCGGCGTTTGAGTCATGGATGCCATGATTAAAAGCATATAAAGAAAGATACTGTGCCCAGTGGAGCGCGATCGAATACCCGGAGCCCATAGGGCTGAAGCCGACCACGACATCGGGACAGACTTCCGTCCAAGTCCATCCGCGGCCGTTGGCGGCCTCGGTGAGTATCTCCCTGAACCATGGGTACGCAACAGTTTTGGCGTAGTCCTCTGGGAGCTGGTCGGTCGTGTTCTCCACGAGAGGAGCTTTGAAAGTGACGTTGGGGTCATAGATGCCGTAGCCCTGTGTCGCATTAGTAGCAGCCCACACACGCGTTCAACAAAGCATACTCACCCGAGTGTCCCCGGAATAAACGAATGACTCAAGGCAAGGGCAGAGCGTGTTGACAGTTGCTGCCACCCTTCGCATTATATCGCAATTCATTGCACACTCATGTTGGAAATCGTCCGAAAAGGGAGAAAAGACTGTCTTCAGTTAGTAGTTGGCGTCGCTGCAGGGCTGGTAGATGCTACGAACCAAAGTAGAACACATGAGTAACACCCTGAATGCCTCGTACAGCGGTTTCGAGAGTGGCGGCGAGTCGGTCGGCAGTTCCATTCAGGAGATCGATTCCTGAGCAAATTTGGAGTTCGGGTGCGTCTAAAGATACGTCTAGCCAATGCGCGTCTTCCAGTGTTAGCGAGCGATTTGTAACAGCAGTGACCCTGTCGAACAACCCATGTTCAGGATAACCCGATAGCAGCTCGTTCACGACACCCCAGCCAATGAGGCCGGTGCCCCCAAATACAAGAGCATGTTTATTAGACCTTGCCATGTTTCATTCAGTTTCGGTGATGTTCTGTTACGAGATGGAGGATGGGCGGAGCGAAGGAGGGTTTGAATAGTGAGGTTCCGACTAGTTCACAGTCTCCCACTACCCTTTCCCCAGTATTGACTGCTCTTTCTTAAGGTTGACTTTGTAGTAGCGGGTAGGCAGAAGGCCGATTTAGTGAACATGAGATGCTGTAGCCCCCCTGCAAAGGCCAGGAGGATATAGGTTCTCATCATTCTGAATCATAATAGACTTGGTCTTTTGGGCATATCGATCGCTGCTGTATGATTAGTTCTCCTGCTATCAGATCCCGGTATAGATATCATCTATTACCCACGTATATCCAGTCTCGGCCCCCAAGTCTTGGGCACAGGCAGAATAGCGGCGAATGACTCCCGCATGGAACGACCAATCAGCGTTCCCGTTCCACAGACTCGGGACCGAATCCTTGGTAGCCTGAGCGGCTGAGCGGATACACCAAACCTTTTTTGTTCACCTATCTACTTATAGGCTTTTCCTTGGGACCAATTTTCCTAACACCCTCTCATTTGTGCTCTAGGTACAGGGAGGTAGCTGAACTAATTACGACGTTCTAAGTATATAGCTGCAACCTCATGCAATCACTGATCCGCCCATATTCTGACCTTGACCTGCCCGACACAGAGTGCGTCGATCTCTTTTTTGTACTCCCGGCAAATACAACTTAGAAAATGACGATTAGTTCCTGCACAGTGAGGACCAAGTAAGGAAAACGTCGAGGACCAAAAGTGCATCATACTACTTTTATACATCGACTATATTCCTCCTTTCTCCATGACTGACGATAACCTTGATCATTTATATGGGATCATTCCAACTCCTGCCGAGTCATGATACAATCCCTTCTTATATAGTATGGGACGCTTCCAGCTAGACATGGTCTAGCTCCCCTTGTTCCCTTTATCATTCCCACGTACAGGAACTAGCCTTCTTTACCTTAGCGGTAGTCGCCTTTATCACCAGGCGACGCTGCAGCTATTAACTGGGTAGCGGCCGGCATCGTCGCCCAGAATTTCAAGCACAATATTTACGGACTAAGTGCGCGCATGGATAGTCCCAGGGAAGACAGTAGATGAAGTGGACAGTACGAGCCAGTAGATGGCCACAAATTTGTCTTCCGGGCGAACCTTAAGGAAAGCACCCAAGGTGTATAACTATGAGTGCTCAGCATGTATACTGGTGATACCATTAAATGATGTCTGGATATGGTATGGTTGAGTTTCCGTGTTAGAGTCTTTTGGCGCAGAGTGAAAAATAGTAGCCAGAGAGTCACTGTGAGGACACTATAGTATAGGTAGAGGTCGAATAGTGATTGAACTCTGGCCTTCTACTAGAACCGCAGGGGGCGAAGCTCCTTACTTATAGACAATTCTAGTTTATCGTAGCCTCTATAGCAGGGGAGAGGGCGCTGTTAACGCCCCTATCCCTTTGTCACGTGACATTCCGGGTCTGAGGAACTCTGTCCATATATCGAATCTTCCAGCAACCGTTCTTGTAAAGAGAGCCCACGCCCCTGGGGCACTCAGTCCGACTGGCGTACTCTAGAGTTAAACATCAATCTCACGTGATAATGGATTTGGAGAGTCGAGAAATGGACCAGATGATAACCCCCTTTTAGGCTGGGTCTACTGAGCCACATGTGGCGCTCTTTACGGCCTAAATAGTGCTCACAGTCAGAGAATTGGATCAAGTAGTTATTCCTTCCTCATCACTCTTCCTAGAGAGTTCCCAGGAATCGCCCAAAAGAGGATGTTTTAAACGTGACGACAGTTTATATATTACTGAGCCCGGCTGTTAAACAATGGTCACGCTGCAAAGCCTACTTCAAAAATCAATACGGACGAGGTGTTAAAGTAAGATGGTATCGTAGTTTGTAAGTTTATAAGGAGCGAATCGACAACTCACGAAATTATGACAGTTCAAGTCCAAGACACTTCATTAGTTTCCGAAAACGATTGTCCCAGTATTGAATGTTTACTATAAACCCATTTTCGTCCACTTAAGGACAACCTTGCCAGGGGAGGCGTGATTGTAGAGAAAGCATGGAGTTCGCCCCACGCAGCCACACAGCAAAATTTACTCCTTTGTAGTGCCATGTGATTATTACAACTTGCTAGCCCCATCAGTTAGTTGCTATGCGATCTGTTATTGTGAGGAACTACCGGAAGTTTGATCATAGGTGTTTTGAAATACTTGTAGGCTAATGGTATGTGAGTGATGATAGTTATTGCGGGAGTCGGTGGTCTGTATAGCTGTGTGGAAAGTAATGTGGACTGAGACCGCAGGGTTAAGAACTTTAGTCTGTGGCTTACAAAGGTGGCTAGTTAGTAAATACCGAGGAAGTGTCTCGTCGTGATCCCCATGTACGGAGTATCTCGTATATCTCGTATAGTAGTTATTAGTGTATATAAAAGACAGGGCAAGCAGCATCTTTTGGTCCATGCTGGGCTGTGGAACGGATAATATTTGGAGATACGCTGTGGATTATGGACTTTGACTAGCCCAACCCCGTAGCGGGACTTCTACTGCTCAACCAACGCAACAATTAAAAAGCAGTAATTAGCTTATCCACTGGTACTCCTTACGAGATGAGATCAGCGTAGAATATATCAAGTCGTAAAATTATACGCCTATCGATATGAAAACTTGATAAGAGTAAGAGACAATGGCCTATTGAGAGATCAATGCATAGGCCAACCGTGGAGAAGACTTGAAAATTCGCCGAATTTCTCGCATATAAAGCGCTCCGGTGCATACATATACCAAGATGCCATCCAGTGCACGGGTTACGCCGCATACCCGGCTGAACCTAGGATAGCTTGCATGGCCCGCGTTAGACGCGAGGCACACTGCTTGCGACTACATATGTACATAGGCGGATATGGCAGATCAAATGGCGTTTTTGCTACATTATATAAATTGTAAACAATCCATAGCCCCTACTCGTCATAGCTGAGCTGAAAGTAGCATAAGTTTTCCGCATCGACTGTAGTCAAAACGATAAATTTGTGCCCAACATTCGGGAAGCGGCCATCCCGAGTCCCTCAGAGAAGAGATCGTCTGTAGCTGACGCTGTTTTTCCTGCTGTTTTCCGGATAATGCAAAGTGTTCATTGATACCTAAACTAAAGAACGTGTGGCGTTAAGCTGGGTAAATAGCTACATAGTAACTAATAGTAGAACGATTTTTCATATCCCGTTCGCCTTAAGGGATAGAATTTGGCACCCGCCGGCGACATAAATGAACATCGTATAGGACCTATCGGAATGTCGTGAACCGAACTGTTCCAACAGCAATGTAATGGCTGGAATAAGTAATGCGGAAAATAAAAGGAAAATTCTTATTCCAAAAGGCTAGCAAGCCAATTTTATTACTTTCATATCGTTTTCATTGCGGGATATCCCGCGACAGTAACTACAAAATAGGCGGCATTCTACTGAGTGGTATCCAGGTGGCTACTTATGTAATTCAACGCCTACTTAGAAGGGATTCACACGTTATTTATCAAAAGTGAGTCTATCGACAGAGATTCACTGGCGGGACTCAGGCATGGCGGCGACACTCTCTATGTATTCCCACCCTTATACGCACAATGGAGTCACATCATACCAAGTAACTGCAGGTGATAGCCCAATGCACGGGGTTACATAGAGGCCGCAGTATCGGGAGATATGACGCCTAAGCTATGCCTATTAAGGGGTTGAAACATTTCCACCGACGCCAATTTCAGAACCGGAGGTACGTATTTTTCCATTAGTTCATCCCGCGTAGGAAACCACGAGTAAACCACCTGATGTCGGCGAAGCGGGCGTGCTATACAGCCTATTTAAACTCGGGCTAGTTCCAACCGGCCCTGGAAACCGAAACTTAAGTAGCGTGGCACAAAGCCGCGTCCCACCGGGGTTCCCTCGAGCCCCTTCACGGGGCCCCTGCCTTGCGTAAGCGTCATAGCGCAGCGCCTCGACCCTTACCCGAACTCGCCTGGTCCAGCCCACATTCCGCATATTCCGCGCCGATCGTTCCACCCTGGCCGTGTTCCCCGTAGGGCGGCGTCCCCGCCGTTCTCGCGATAGGGCCCGACAGCGCGCAACTCGTTGAAACCACGTTCTCTGCTAGTTCGCAGCTGTGGTGCGGATCCTACCGATCCTGCGACGTCGGGACTCATCATTCGGTCGGGCCCAGTCAAGCTTTTCACGGTTCTGGATGCATCAGATAATCTGTGATAAACGGACTATGACTAAGTAGTGTAGACTGGCCTTCAATGTATGCACCTGCACACACACAGACACTACAGACGCTACTACTGACTCGGCCGTCATGGCGCCGCCCACCCGGTTTTCCTTTTCTTAATGTCCGAATTTAATCTCTTGAATGCGTTCTCCGCAAAGATCCAGATGCATGAAGCTGGGTACCGTAGAAAACCAAAAGATCTGTATCCCCTTGTCGTCGGGCAAACCCCCCCTTTGCTGATTTTTTTTCTTAATACTTGGGAGCGACCTTCATGGATAGACCTCCAACACCGGTACTGGATATCACGGGTACGGCTGGCAACTGCGTGCAGAGCATCGTTGCTACGCTGAGGGAGGCTTCGATTTCGAAATCACGAGCGACGCGACAGCTGGGATGCCATCGGCCCATCCAAGGATACATCGCCCAGTCCTGGGCAATGTGCTCGGCGAGCTCATCACTAACTGTGTCATCGCTTTCTTCACCCTGATCGTGGTTGGTCTGCGGATTCTGGGGCGCCGCCTCGGGCCTGGGTTGGGATGGGATGACCTCTTGGTGGTGATAACGACCGTCTGTCCAGCCCCCCTCCCCCCCCCCCCCCCTTTACACCCATGCCCCCAGCACTCACTGACAGTTTGGCAGCCTATGTTGGTCTTGATGGTGGTCTCCCAGGGCCTTCGTAAGTAGTGTTGCCTACTACCCGGCTCATACGAAGAAAGGAGAGAACTGACAGGTCGCTTGGGGGACAAAACAGTTGCGCGCATAGGGGGTGGCTACCCAATGGCTGAAAACCCAGAACGTGAGTGAATTCTCCAGCGGGACTGAATCGTCGAAGGAAACGCTAGCCGTCACCTCGCCTCCCCCTTTAATACGACGTTATTGCGAGAGCATCTAAATGCGAGAACCCGGACGCTGTCTTGCTGACTCTTTTCGCTGGTCACCATAGTCGTCGCCAATTTCCCCTTCATTTCTAAGGTATGAGAAAAAAAAAACCCAAAAAAGCGCCGTGGCGTGTCGCAACCCCAACAATGAACAATCGCTAACGAGCGGTGCCTCCCAGGTGGTGTTCGCCATGTCGCTACTATATGTGACTATACTAGCAGTGATAAAGGCGTCCATGCTGTGTTTCTTCATGCGGGTATTCGTGACCACATTCATCCAGCGCGTGTCCATCCTCTTTATGGTGGTGCTAGCCGCCTGGGGGATCGGCTTCTGCATGGGATTCGTGTTCCTTTGTGACCCCGTATCGGCACAATGGACCAGAGAGGGCAAATGCGGCGACAACGTGCCGCTCGTCCAGGCTTTAATCAGTTCGAATATTTTATCAGATATTGTAATTATGGTCATGCCAATGTACAATGTCTGGAAGCTGCAGACGCGGACGTCCGAGAAGCTCGGCATCATGGCCTCATTCGCCCTCGGTTTCGCGTACGCCCGCCCGCAACGCCCCGTCCCGTTAGAGGCCTGTGATATACTGATGTTCTGCCTCTAGGGTCGTAATCTGCGCCGCCTTTCGGCTAGTATACATCTCGGACCCGGAGCTCCGACTGGATGTGACGGGCACGCTGCCGACGGTCATATTCCTGTTCGTGCTGGAGCCGAACCTGGCGATTCTATGCGCCAGCATCCCGATGCTGCGGCCGCTGTACTCGATGTACAAGAAGCGGTCGGGCAACTCACGGTTAGACGAGATAACGGACGAGCACTCGGGTGGCTACTCGATGCCGACGACCCGGTCGAAGCGCGTGACTTCGCCGCACGCGACGGTGGACCGGGAGAATGGAGGGGACGACAGCACGCTGGGCCTGGGCTGGGAGATGCATGACTTCTACCAGCCAGGGATGGCGAAGCACGACATCACGCACGATGCGACCGTGGCAACCTCGCCCGGCGATGAGTCCGGCTCCGAGAAGAACCTCACGCATTCCGAACCGTCGAGGAGGACCAGGGGCGGCATCAGGGTCGAAACAGTGTGGACGATGACACGCAGTTGAAGCATCCAAGCAAAAGAAAGAAAGAAAAAATCTAAGAAATCAAAACAAAACAGTCATGAATCGGGCATGGAACTGGGTATGCGGCGTTACGGTTGGGTTGGGTTGGGCTGGGACCACATCACAGCAGGCGGAAATCGAAAGCGACATGCGTTGCCATCCCTCTAGGGAAATGAAGATACCCATCATCAAAGTCACGATACGAACGACAATTAATGTGTTTTCCCCCCTCTTGCCGCTTGCGGCTGGGGGGCTGTTTCAGGAGCATAGCATTGCGCAGATATCAGAGGGACCTGTTGAATTGCTTACTAGAGAACGCTTCAAAAGATATGTTGAGATTGGAAGGAATCTGCGAGTTACGTATATCGTGGCCTGTCAGGGGTTACTCACGTAGATTTAATTGGAAAAAGGAAAAGAAACCCCGAGGGTGTGTTGTCAGTTGCAGCCTGAGCAACAGGCATATTTATGTCTATTGACCTGGCTAGGTGTTTAGGATAAAGGTATCTCACACCATACCGGTAGCTAGTTGCGGATATGTATGCATGCAACGCATCCGGGCGACCCGCGGCGCCCGAGTCCTCTATTTTTATCCTATAACCTTCTCCTAATCAGGCCGCGGAAGAAATCAAAGCTGTTCTCATCGCTCTGTAGGGCCCACATCCTTCCGGTGGGCTTGTCGTCGAGGCCGAGCTCCTCGGCGCGCAGCATGCCCCAGTCAGTGGTGATGCCGACGACGCGGGCGCGGGCGCCGCTGTGCGCCTCGAGGTTGACGACCTGGCCGCCATGCAGCCAGTGCTTGTAGTAGGCGGACTCGAGCTCGCCCGCGAACCCGCGGCGCACAAAGCTCCGGTACAAGACCTCGAGGCGGACTAGTAGGCGTGCGAGCAATCGTTCGACGCGGAAGGGGGCCAGGTGCAGGGGTAGCAGCGCGTCGAGTGACGTCGTCGGTCGCACGTTGTTCGTGTTTACGCCGATCCCGAGAACGACCTTGTACTCGTCATCGCAGTAGGAGCAGTTAGCTAATATGCCTGCGATTTTGACATACGAGGGAGGATCGCCCGGGGGCGTCGTCGGGTCCCGTGCATAAACGTCGTTCGGCCACTTGATCTTGAGCGGTACGTCCTCATAGCCGATGTCGTACGATTTCACCGCATCGACAATTGCGATCGCGGCTAAATACTGTATGAAGACGATGGGGCGGCTTGGGGCGAGGTTCGCAGGGTGAGTGATGACCGTTGACATGATCATGCTACCGGCCGGAGCTACCCAGCAATTGGTACCGCGCCCCCGGCCAGCCACTTGTGTAGTCGCAGCAACCGTGAAGCCGGATGGTAACTTGGAGAGGAGCTTGAAGTTCTTGTCCATGATGGTATTAGTGCTCGTGAGAACCTCACCATACATTAGGAAGTCGCCCCATTCTTGGGCCCTGGTGTCCTTCGTCCGAAATTCCTGAAGGCTATTGTAGTAGGCGTGGTGGTTGAAGTAAGGTGTCTCGTTCGGTTCTGGCCACTTCTTATTGTGCAGGACTACGTGTTTTATGATAGTACTGTAATCGACTATACCCCGTTCTGTGGTTGGTACGGCAGGCTGGTTGTCGGCGTCAGTGGAAGGTAGCGACTCTTTTAACCCGTCAAGCGACAATTCCGGGTTCGGCCTCTCTAGGTGGAAGGTATCCACCTCTCCCTTGATAAGTTCCTCGCCATCTTCTTTGGTAATAATGTCCTGCCACGAGCTGACCAGATCGTCGACGTCGCTGCTCACGACACACGATAAGTGAAATCTAAATGTTGAAGGTACGGTCGAGGTGTCTTCATTCACATCTAGTCCCAGTTTCCTTAGACATGACCTGAGGAAGTTGGTCCGCGCCTCGTCGTCTGCCTTTAGTTTGGCAATCAGTTCATCGTAACCCGGGACGTCATTCTGGCGGCTGAGGTTGACCGCAGCAAACTCGGGGTGGGGCCCGGTCAGCATCGCTGCACCCTGGCCGACTTTGCAATAGACGACAGCTGACTTCTCACCGCCCCCGTCAACATCCAGATCGTCTGCATAAGTCCCGAGAGTCTCAATGCCGGAAGATTCATCGCCTGTCTTGACGAAAACGCCGCCTCCATTGTAGTAAGATGTAAACTCGTCAGGGATAACACCGGTTCCTTTGAACGCATCTTTCGACACCCTAATTCGGACAGCCCTGGCACCCTTCTCGCTGTGGTACTGAAAACCTTTGAAAGCAGCGCCCCTGCAAGTACCCGGAAAGAAAGCGAGTTCTCTGGATCCAACAACTTCCAAAGCCTTGTTCCCAACCTCGAACTCGCATCTCCGGCTCCCATAGTAGCCCCCGGCACAGAAGCCGAGATATAGGCCCCCGCGCCGCACAAACTGAGAGATGATCGCGTTGCCCTGGCCGTTAAACACTCGACAATAGCCTAGATCGGCACCGCCGGGGAAGACGAGTAGGGCGCAAGTGGGTGCCCATGGTTCTTTCAACAACGCTGTCTCCGTAATGGGCGCGACAGCGTAATTGGGGGACAGGAGGCGCCGTAGACTGTAAATTGCGTGCCTGACTGACTCTATGGTTGAACCCTCGCCCTCATATACGAAGACGTTCAACTTTCGTGGTCGCGAGGGCATTTCTACTCAATGTGAGACGGGCCACTGGTCTTGCGAGAGTACGACAATGATGAGTCAGTGAAGTAAAAAGAGTTCGGCCCGGACGCCGACGTTGTACCGCTTTTTAGTGGCGTTACCCGCTATATCTTTAAAGGGGAATGTGGGAATGCCGCTAATGCTCTGGGGGGTTCCTCTGGCTTACAACCACCACACCACCCAGCCCTAGCAACCTATTACTCGGAACTTAAACTCCTTGAAGCGGATACGACAGGAAAAGATGTCAAAACCAGAGAACACAGCGAAGCAGAATGCTGTAGCGCAAGATGACGATGACGATGAGCCTGATGAGTGGTACGTCTCCTCTCGGGCCTGGGCTTGAATAGGCCAATGGACCCGTCTCGCAGTGTAGTGCTATGACGTTAACAGGAGCCTTGACTGCCTCTTTTCAACAGGGACAAGCGGATTTTCAGCACGGGATGCGCAGGTACGTCGCTATGGCGTATTCTTCACAATAATTCCTTTGCTGTGATACTGACGGCCGTAACTCCTGGTAGATGAGAATTCCAAGATGACGGATTGCTACTTCGAGAAGAAGGACTGGCGACAGTGCAAGAAAGAGGTATGTGAATCCGAAGTTGTTGCTTGGCTCAATACGAGACGAATGGCTGCTAATGACCAGATCTGGTGGCACAGATGGAAGTTTTCAGGGAGTGTTGGAAGAGACACAACAATGACGAGAGGACATCAACAAAAGATGCATGAAAGTCAGGGGGATAATCGTGGGCATTTCCATTGAAGGTTATTACCTCGGGAGTCCACGGGTATTATGTGATTATTAAACTACCTAGCCTAGGCCTATTTAACTCTGACCTGGGGACTCCCATGCTTACGTTAATCTGAGTATATTTGAAATGAAGAGGAAGCTACACTTCTCTTTAGCATCAAAAACATGTTTTGGTTTGTTGAGGTGGCTTATTCGGCTCCATTGGGAAGTCTCACCCATTCATTGCCTTACCTGGCTGCCAGGGGCATACTTTAAACCTTGGAATCCATGGACCTTCAAGTTAGGTACTTAGATGCATGGCATTCAATGATTGGCAGGTACAAGCGGGAGAGATGTTGATCTCAGATGTGCGATTCGAGTACCTCCTTCCTAACATACTTAGGTACTATGTATTCAGCCCTGAAAGACACTGGGCCGGCTGAGCTTGCCTGAGTCAAGACACGGACAAAATAACAAACGCCAGTGCATAGTACATCCCAAAAATACTGTAGGTACACTAGATGCCACTATCAGGACCCACTACGCCACCTTCCACTTTGTTTCTTTTTTATCTTCGCGGGGCTGCAAGATCGGCCCTCAGAGAAGTGGCTGCGACCCTGCCAGCCCCGGGCCTGCAACTTCTCTTATCATAATCGAGAACCCAACCCCAATTTTCAGTAATTGCATGCATAACGATATCGTCGTTTGCCCATTGGATTCGGGTTTAGCGAATACATACATCAACCAACACCTGGGCACTCCAGTACTTTAGGTCGGGTAGTACTGATATTTCTATTTCACTACGCCTTGTTTGCTGCACTCTTTGCCTTTCCTTCCCACAAAACATCGATCTGATATCAAGAGTGCGACCATCCCGTGAACGCGAGAGAAGGAAAAAGAAAGAAAGAAAAAAAAAAACACCTCCGAAAATGTCCTCGCGAGCCCTGCCCCCGCTCCGAGCGGCCAGTAGATGCCTGCGGCAAGCCCAGCAAGCGCCCTACTCAGCTTCTCTCTCCAGACGCAGCGTCGTGACGACTACGAAGCCACGGTTCTACGCACAGGCGACGACAACGACGTCATCGACCGCCACCAAGCCCTCGACTTCCACCACCACCTCGACCACAGCGCCCAAGGCGGCAACGACCACGACAGCGCCGCGGACGCCGCTACCGGCGACGAGCGGGGAGGCCTTGCCGGACGCGGGCGCGACGCCCCAGAACGCCAACGACGACGTGATCGACTGGACGCAGTCGTTCCACGGGTTGGGCGAATCGACCTTCGGGCCCGAGGTCGCCACCATCCTGCAGCAGCCCCTTAACCCGGACGACATCGAAGTCAAACCCGACGGCATCATCTACCTGCCCGAGATCAAGTACCGCCGCATCCTCAACGCCGCCTTCGGCCCCGGCGGTTGGGGCCTCGCTCCCCGCGGCCAGCTCATCGTCCATGAGAAGCTCGTCACCCGCGAATACGCGCTAATCGTACATGGCCGGTGAGTTCTTATTTTCATCCTGGTTTTAATTTAAATTTTTATTTTTCTCTCTTCTAATTTGATTGGGCTATATGTCTATATTCGTGCCCAATCGCGGGCCCTTCGAGCAAAACCGATGAGAACCCCCTACTGACCGTTTTAAACCAAACAGGTTCGTGGCCCAGGCGCGTGGCGAGCAGCAGTATTTCAGCGAGGAGGGGATATCGACGGCGGCAGAGGGGTGCAAGTCGAACGCGCTGATGCGGTGCTGCAAGGACCTGGTGATCGCGTCGGAGCTGTGGGACCCACGCTTCATCCGCCGCTTCCTGAAGGAGTACGCCCAACAGGTCTGGGTCGAGCACGTCACCACCAAGAAGCGCAAGCAGATCTGGCTCCGCAAGGACGACGAGATCAAGTACCCCTTCAAGAAGTCGACCTATTAATCCGAATACTGGTGGCGGTCATGATGATGATGATGACGACGAGTCATGAGGGGTCACGAGGGATCATACGCTTCACGTCGACACGACACAACACGACATGACGGGACGGGGGCACGCCGTCATGATGGTCTAGGAGGAGGAGAGGGGTCGTTAGGATCTTGGATCCGATAAGCCGAGCCCCTCGGAAGGAGCTGTACGATATGTCCCGTGGGCAAACCGGAAAGATGCGGAGGAAGCATAGCCGAACGGCAAGGGCCCAGCCGACTACAGTTGCATGTACATAAAGTGATCGCTCAACGTCCAGCGGCCGAATATGTAAACACGGCGTACGGGGTGGGGGGTTCCATGTAGGGAATAAGTAGTCCCGGTGTCACATAAAAGAGGGTTAGAGCGAGACGTGGCTTACATACATAGACTCCTAATGAGTTGCGGACACAGGATAGGAAGACAGAAAGGAAAAGGAAAAAAAAGAACGAAAGACGGCCTTCTCAACTCCCGAAACATACAAAAAGAAATAGACAGCAGAGCGGTGTCGCGACGACGATATATTTGGTGATGATATCGGTATATTGACCGTTTTGTATGGAAGTATATTTGGATTGTACTCTTTGATAGCCCAAGAGTCAGGGAGGCAGACGGATAACCGCGGCCGAAATCGTCATTACTATTCTCCCCCGCCACTTATATTCTCGCTGCTTGTTCTTTCTATCCACTATCCGCTGTCCACAGTGTAGCTGTGCCTGGTTCGGTTACCCGGCCAGTTAGCATTGGTATGTAGTAGGTAAGCAGGCGTGGAGCCTCGACATGTCTCCTCTTGACACTTCCACGCCGTACTGTATCGTGTCGTATGCCATGTTATGCCAGGTCAAGTTAGCGTTGGGACTCGAGAGCCACCTTTCACGGGTTGGCTCCGGAGCTCCTAGCGCCCCCTCCATCGCCCGGCGCGGGTCCCGGGCCGCCAGCACCGCCCGTGCCGCCCGTAGTGCCAAAACCAAGGAAAGTCCAGGGTCCCTTGGCGACGCCCTCCATGCCATCGTCATTCGACGGCTGTTGTTGTTGTTGCTGTTGTGGTCTCCGCCTGATAGTCTGGGCGTCGTTCTCCTCGGCGCCCGACTCGGCGTCGATTTTTTCGAAGTCGACCTCGCTCCGGCTCTTGCTAAGCGCGCTCCACACGCTGTGGCCGCTCGGCGGGCGCGACAGGCCCAGGCCCTCCTGCGCAGAGGGGGAGGTGGGGGTAGGTGATTTCTCGAGCTGCTGCGCCTCGTGGTCCAGCGCGTTCATCATGGCCGCTAGACGCTCCCGCTGCGCCGCGATGAACGTCGCCTTGTCCTGCGCGCCGCTGATGTTGTCGGGGATCAGGTTATCGCCTCCTCCGGCGCCGCTGGTTGCGGTCTTAGCGCCACCGCTGCCGGCCGCGACCGCCGCGCTCACGGCGCCGGCTAGCAAGCTATAGAAGTCGTTGCCGGTGGACCCGGCGTTGTTCGCGGCCCACTTTGAGGCGGGTACGCTGAAGCGGGCGAGAAGCGTCTGCATATAGCCCTGGGGAGCGGCAGCGGCATTGGCGGGGCCATCGGCGGTGGGCTCGGCGGGGGGCAGGCCGAGGACTTTGGTGCGGATGGCATCGATAGCCTGCTGGAGATAGGCCATGCCGGCGGCCTTAAGGCGGTCATGGGTACGGGCGATGAACTCCTCGATGGCGACCTCGTTCTCTTCGAGGTAAGGGTGTAGGTAGGTCTCGTAGAGCTGGCGGGCGCCCTGGGTCTGGGGCAGGACGAGCCAAAGCAGGAAGAACAGGCGCATGTAGGCGTAGAAGGGAACCCAGACCAGGATGAAGCCAACCCAGGACTCGACGAGGTAGACGCACGACATCACGGACCAGTACATCAGCCATGGTGTCAGCTGGGCGGGGTCGGAGGTCTTGAGTGCCTTGTAGGATGCGAATAGCGGGAAGAGGAAGGACGCTACGGAGCTAATTTTATTCGAAGAGACGTAACGACGCCGCGAGATTCAGTTAATGACTATCTCTTGCTGTTTGCTTCTTTGCCTATTCCCAAAAGCATCGGCGGGGGAGGTGGTCGGGTGGTACGGGCGGTACGGGTGAAACAGGTAAAATGGGTGTACGGGTAAGGCGGGGAATACTTACGCAAGGGAATTAGGTAGTATATCGAACATGATGATGGACTGTCGAGCTTAGCGAGCTCGTCGTTTGTCATATATCGTGTATCGTCGTGTACGGGGGTGACTGCGTTTTGTCGCAGATAGAGTCTATAATCTAGTGATGTCGAAAATCTACAGTTACGTGAAATCTAGGGTTTCATAGGCAGGCGTAGAGGATATACTCGAGGACCTAGAGCTCTTTCTATAGCTACATAGGTTCGGAGGTAGGGGAGAAGAGGGAGGAGGCGGTGGTGGTCGTCGAGGGAGCCCTGAGGCTTCAGAGTTGAGTAAAAGCTGAATGAGAAATGAAAATGAGATGGAGAAAAACTTCAGTAATACCCGTACCCGACAGCCCAACAATTATATCTACCATGGAATACTCCCTACGGTGGACTTGGAGGAAGAATAGGTATCTTTTAAGGTTATGTGCAGCTATGCAGCATCGAACCTACGTAGGTAGCTCTGGATGTACCTACATACTTAGGTACCTAAAGCAGGCATATGCACATACGTAGGTATAGGTACCTAACAGCCTAACACTTTAATCGCCTAACCGGAGCTACCGGGTCTTGGAAAGGCCAACCACGGCGAGGGTACCTAGGTATATATAAAGCAGTGGTAGCAAGTCGCTTACGTGTGATCGGGTACGTAGTAATAAAGAAGTAGAGAGGAAGCAATAGGAGTAAATACAGAAGGTTTCGTGAGAATAGATTCGTATAGTTAATATGGTAATGTCGTGTCGAGATTTAGGGATGTCCCACCAGATGCTCGCCTGCTTGCCTTATGACGGTGGCCATGTGGGTCATGCGGGGTGGAGCGTTAAGCAGCTACTGACCCGCTGACCCCACTGACGTAGGCATCAAGACATTGAAGTACATATTAACAACCCCCTCCTCTCCTGTACAGCCGATAGGAAGGATGAAGGCGGGCCTTGCCGTTGATTTCTTCGGAAATTTTGCTTTTGCTCATGAGAGATTATCTATCAGGAATTGGTGGTGAACTATACCTCTAGAGGACTCTTGAAACTATCAACACTGGTACATCGATAAGCCTGGACGGCTATACAGGGTGGACATCTGCGACAGCTGAATAACGGGCGACGGCATTTATAGCGGCCGAGTTACTGGCCCACGTTACCCCAATTAGTCGAGTTAACTGCAGCTTACATATGAAAACAGTAGCCAGTCGTCCATACCTGTGAACGTATGTCTGAATTTTATTTTGCCCTTTCCCTCCTTGTCCGCCACGTACTCGTACTCCCAACGTGGTGTACTCGAACTCAAACAAAGACGACCGACCTCCTTATAAAAAGCCTGAACCACATGTAGATTGGGTTATACGGAGATGACGAGAACCCTGTGCCTGTGAGGAAATCTACATGCAGTGCCGTTCGGGACGGGATACACAGTCAAACAGTCACATGCCACCTGTCATTTAGGTTACCTGTCATTCACAAAGCTGCTGCTTGCCCTGCCTCGTATGATGCAACTTGGGCTCGGATCAGATGCACCAGCAGAGCTACTGTCGGTAACTATATACCAGGTTTGCGGTGTCCGGAACCTGAGTTCGTAGGTCCAGTGTGCGACGATCCGTATTGAGTCCGCTCGAGTTGTCGAGTTGATCCGCAGCGCCGCGCTTCACGGGGAATGACGGCCGCGGCGCTGAATATGTCCACGTTAAAATATCGAAGCTTGACACGAGATAGCTTGTTCCCAAAGAACAACTCCCGAAATGTCTCGCTTTCGTCCTACTCACTATGTAGTAGAAATGGGTTCAGGCAAGTAAGTTTCTCCCGTTCGCGTCACGACAGCGTGTGCACCAAGTCACCGACGGCTTCCGGGCCCGTTTAGCGCGTCCCACCCCTCGGGCCGTCCCCGTACACATGGAGTAGTACTGACAGCAGAAACCTTTACTCTCTTTACCCTCTCCATCCCATGATTTCCATCGCAACTACGTACTCTCCTTATAGTGTAAGTTTTAAGCCTCTTTTATGTGTGTGTTCATTTCGCTGATACTGAGGCACTTCGTGATCTCTTGCCTTTTCTTTCCCCGGTTTCATAGAGTTGTGCTATGCTCTAGTTCATGAATGAGCTTAGTCCAATAGATGACACTTGCAGCCCTTACTCCTCAAACTTGGATGTCCTGGAGCCCCTATTTCTTCATTAGTCGAGCGCGCACCGGTGCCAATATGACTCATAACCGGAGGGAGATTTACTTGATAAGGTCCTGCCTTCAAGTGCACTTTTATCCACGTCAGCCGCCCATCAACGTTTCTGTCATATGAAAACCTCATGGTACGGCCACAGGCCTAGAAAACTTGAATATACACGCATACTGTGAATCAGATCAGTGTCTATATTTCTAGAATCTCCACTTTAAGTAAATTAGATGCTTTCCAGGTGCAACCCATGTATCTCGTGTAGATTCGAAATACCACCTAACTGGGAGATGCAATTCATATTCACGATCAGCCGTCGTAGTGCCGGGCTTAGAAATCCTACGATAGCCCAGTAATCTGAATTTAGGCAATCATTTATCATATGAGACCCAAACACGTTACAAGTTTAGCCTCTAGATTTCGCAGAGTCTACGTCGCCGCTAAGCATAGCCCAGCCGAGGGTTCCATTCCTTCATGGCAACGCTTTAAGTCGTCAACCATGGCTTCCAGAATCCAGACACGGGATTCATGAATACATGGGACCCAAGCCGTTTGTTTACCAACATATCTGTCTTTACCCAACTTCGAGTGCAGGTAATCCACTGGTACTTTGTCCAGTCCATATCGCAGATAGTGGCATCATTGCAGGGCAAGCCAAGTTCAAGTTTCAGTTCACTCGCACGGGTGTGTCGTTACGTTCACCTACCTTTTTATGGCTTCTCAGCGATCCAAGTGCCAATCTAGACTAGACCGTCCGCTCCATATTCGTAGCGGGCTGCCGCTGTTCTCTCCATGTATATCTGCAAGCTGAGAAGTTCAAGCCCCAGGCGCTATAGCCAGTCGATGATTTCTACGGCCGCAAGTACCAAAAGTTGAGGTGCCCACTAGTTATTCACTCCGGTGTGCTTAACGACGAGGGCAGCAGCAGCGTCGAGAATCGGCGTGTGTCAAATAGAGCAGGCTTTCTGATTGAGGCACAGGCTGTTCCAAAAGGATACATATACCACTACCTGAAAATGCTAAGAGGACAATCCTACAATCAAATGACTTATTAAGCATATCAACGCTTAATGTTTCTCTGCCCTCGGCGTGTTGTCCGTTATCTATTGATTGCACATGCGTAGCTATGTCCATACACTTTCATGCCTTGATTCTTTCCTCCGCCATTTCACCGAAAAGGAACCCGTTGATGTTTTCTTGAAGTACTCTCTGGTAGTTTGTCGTCGTGTCCATGCTCATCCAAGCTGTATGTGGTGTCGCGACGAGGTTCAAGCCCCGTGCATCCGGCCCGAGCAGCACGCTCGTCTCGGGGCCAGCCGGCTCCTGATCGAAGACATCTACCGCCGCGCCGGCAATCTTCCTCTCGCGGAGCGCACGCAGCAGCGCGTCCTCCGCCACGATGCCCCCGCGCGCGACGTTTACCAAGACGGCATCGCTCCGCATCAGGCTGAGTTCTGTACCCGATATCATGCCCAGGGTTTCGGGTGTCCGTGGACAGCAGACCACCAACACGGTCGCCATCCTCAGCCCCTCCTCGAATGAGACTCTACCCGGGGCCGCCGGGGCGTTCTTCCGCGCCGCGACGACGACCTTCATCCCCAGCCCGGAGAAAAGCGCCTCGACCCTGCGGCCCACGCCCCCGTACCCGACAATGACCGCTGTCTCGTTCCGGCAGCCCCTGGGGCTATTCCCGGCAACGAAGGCGGTCTTGACCAGGGTGCCTCGCCGGGGCCACTCACCAGCGCGCAGTTCCTCCATAGTGGGCGCGAGCGAGCGCCGGACCGCGAAGTACAGGGCAGTCGCGTGCTCGGCAACGGCGTCGACATTGCAATCCGGGCTGTTCAAGACACGAATCCCGCGCTCCTGGCAGACGCCCAAGTCGACGGAGTCGGTACCGGAGGCCACGACCGCGATGAGCTTTAGGTTCGAGGCCGCCTCAGACGCGAGCGTCTCTGCGCGGAGGGGCACCGTGGTCGTGATGAGCACGTGCGCGTCCTTGATCCGCGACGGCAGCTCAGCGGGACTCGTGAACTGGTGCTCAGTTACGGTGAAGGTGTAGGGAGAAGGGAGTGTGAGTCTTGGGAGTGGATTGAAGAATGTCTCGAGAGCGACGATGTTGAGGTGCTTGGGCAAGGCCATCGCGAGCCGCCTTGACGAAGGGGAGAGCATATTAAGGGGTGGATATTCTGATACGAGTCGATGTTTCCCGACAGATCAGCTTCTACCGAAGACGTTTTTGGGCTGTGCCTACTAAATATCGCCATTTCGACGTTCGTAAGTGCGGCCCGCTTCAGCACCTATGATACATCGACAATCTCGGGGTTTGGTCCGGAGATGCGCTTAGTGAGCCCACGGAGGGCGCACCAAACCGGGCCTGGAATAATTGGGTCATAATTCTGTGTCTGCTTTTCTTGGCTACAACTATCAGTAACTATCATGTAATTCGACGGACTCATAGCGTCGGCAGCGATAAAAGTCATGGCCTAGTTGGCCGAGGCCGCAGACGAATGGATAGAAGATTTTAATGGAACGTTTGAGTCACCAATATCTAGATTGTGGGGTTTCCTACTAGCATGCGGCAACATAGAAAATCATAGGTCTTCATTGTCTATTGGGCATATACAAGGACGGACGGTGTTAATTTTCGTCACTACGGCCAATGTAGCAACGTTAGACAATTATGACCAGCCTGTTACACTGAGAAGGCAATGTCTCATTTCCATTTCCGGCCGGCGCCGGAATTTTTGGCGTAATAGCGCTACGGCCACGGGCATTTGCAAGGGGCAGTGGGTGGTTAGCGTTCGGTTTCAACCGGCTCGTGCGTGCGCCCTCCATTTGACAGAGAGCGCTTGCGAAGATCCGATAGGGATATTAACTGCGATATTGAGATCTCATTGTGGCACCAACAGCAAGTATATCTATACGGACATGAAGACTTACACAAAAAATAGCCCAAAGGAAATAAAATAAATGAAATTTGAACACTACCATATAAGGCTCTACCTACCATTGCTACTACCACATACAACTTCGGTTCGCACCTTTTAGAGCTCACTACGAGTGCTGAGGTTCTCTCAGGCGCTCGCTCGAGGAACGACACCTTCAAATGGTACATAGGACGCCCTTTTCGCGTTCAAAGGCAGAGTTCATGCCTCTGGCCCTCTGCAGGTTATATGGGGCTTGTAAATGCATACATATAAGTAGATCTTCTGACTGTTATCACCTATCTGGGGTTTTTTCCTTCTTCTTCTTCTTCTTCTCAGTAACGCTCGACGAATGTCAATGGGCCACTTCTGTGTCAGTTCAAACCTCACTTAGCCGCATCAAAACCATCAATGGCAGCCCCTTTGCTGCTTGAGGCAGCATGCTCCTCCAATTTCTCAGCTAGATCGCCGACCACATCGTACTCCATTATCCACCTCATAGCCTCCCTCACGGCCTCCGGGCTAAATGTGGACGCCCATAACTCCTCTGGAATGTCCACGCTGGCCATTTTTCCCGCATCATAACTCGTCGACGTGACGCGGTCGGTGCGAGGCTTTCGAAAGTCTTGAAAGAACCGGAAGGCACTCTCTAGATCGTCCTCTACCGGCCAAGTCTTCAATGTCTGAGCAAGAGCGAACGCCGACTCGATCGCTTGGCACGCGCCTTGTCCCTGATGCGGTAGCGTTGAATGTACCGCATCGCCCATCAAGATGACACCGGAACCCGGGCTGTCCGGGCGGACCTCAAACCACTTGGGCGTGGGTTCACGTACGTACAGGGCCTGCTTGAGGATGCTTCCGTCCGGCGTGCCCTTTCTAAGGCCGGAGACAATCTCCTGGACCGCGCCAGTCCAATCCTTGACATGCTCGTGTAAGTCATCGACGGGCACCGTCTTCATCCATGATTCTGAAGTCCAATCTTCCAGGGGCTCCGTCACGAAAGTGATAATCCCGACACGGGCCGTCTTGGACTCTTCATTGCCAATGGGTAATGTCATGATGTGTTTTTTGGGGCCGCGGAAGTTAACCGTGTTCCTCAGCAGGGCATCTGCTTCGGGGCTAAGGTCGTTGTAGTCGACGAAGCCTCGATACACCATTTGGCCAGAGTAAATAGGGCGGTCAACGAATCCGAGCGCATCCCTAACTACACTCTTAATTCCATCGCAACCGACGATGACATCGGCCTCGGCGGTCGTCTTGTCCTGGAACGTCAAGACATAGCATTGCCTCTCAGTTACCCACCGAAGAGACGAGAGGCGCTTTTTAAGCGAAACCTTATCATCAGGGACATTCTTCTTTAACGACTCCAGTAAATGAGCGCGATGAATGAGCCGGGAGTAGGGCTTGCCGAACTCCTCTACATGACCGAGGTACTCCCCGGTTCGGTAATGCCGATACTCCTTATAGCAGGAGGGATCTCGAGATGACTTCCACGCCATATGGGCCCCAGCTCCAATGGTATCTAGGACGCGGTTCGCATTGCGAGTAATGTTCACCCCAGCACCGACTTCAGTGAATTTTGATGCGGCCTCGTAAAGGTGCACGTTTCGCAGCTCGGCATATTGGGCTGCGTTCATGAAGGATAACCCGCCTATGCCACCGCCGATGACAGCGATTCGCTTCTCAGAAATATTCATCTTGAATTGCAGTTCAGATAATAGCAACACTTGACATAAAATATTTAGATTATTCCACATCAACTACATCAAGGAAGAGGAACTCAGTGTAATGGAATGAGAACAACTTGAGGTCTTAGGGTAACCTTCAACTCATGGGACGACTAGCGGCCACTATGATAATTACCGAGTCCATACCCGTTCCTGGTGCGCTATCCATAGTCGTGATTTTAGTGTCCTATTGAGGGGACGGAAACAGGGGTCCTTGCCACGGCTCGTGATTACTAGCGGAAACTACCCCATATTGATAGGACCAATCAACTGGCACTTCTAACCTATCGTCATGTGGGTTAATAACGACCTCGAAATACCGCAGAGGGCGAGTTAGTATATGGTAGCTAGGCAGTTAGGAACTTGTCTTTCTGCTAGTACCCAAAGCTTGATTAGGGTGACCGCCAAGACTGTTCAAACCCCAGTCTGACCAAGGAGGACGGAAAGTAATGATGACCTCATCGACATTGATGTTAGTTGAGATTGTGGAGCGTTCACTGGCTGGGCCTTTGATATGTAGGTTTCTCGTCTCTATAGGTGATAGTGGAGTGTTAGCCATCATTCCAAATGAAGCCCCACCTACGGTGGTTGCGACACTCGTTACGAAAGTTCTAGATGTCTACTGCTTCGGGTCCGGAACCTAGAAACGTTCTATCAAAGATTTAGTGGGGACTGTGGATTGTATTCGCGTTGGTCCGCTTATTCATGGTTCAAGTATTAACTGTAATCCAACAGAATTTTAAAGCGCGGCAACCGCGATTACTGCTTGTCCAAGATAATAAGTACTGAAGTCGAAAGAAGTGACTGGTATTACGTCGAAAAATTGTAGAGGATAGGAACATTTCCAACCTATCAAATGCCGCACCGTGGATATATAGTGTCAGACGACGATATAAATATCAAAATGTAGTTCAATGAATAAGTGAGGCATATACGGTTTCAGGAGGACATCATATCGGTGTGGAACACTTTACCCCTATCTGCCCCTATCAATGAGTCTGAAGGGAACAATCTTAATGTGATACGTACATATAGACTACAGTATATAGACCCGCGTTTCGACTTACTACACACGTTTATGTAACTACAGTGCGCCGATCCTATTTCCTGTTTCCTTGATGTTAATTAATATTTGATTATCGGAAATATGATAGTACCAAAACTAATATATGAGGTGCCAGCCCCTTTGAATTCAAATGTCGTTATATGTCCTATCAGTTCATATTACGTGAACAACTTTTGTCTTATAAAAGATTGATGACTAGGGTAGGTCATGCGAAGTTTGGCATGCAATTAGTTCGCCAGATATCGACTTCACAAGCAGCCAGACACCTTAGGGACCTGTCGATGTGCATATACGTTAACCGCCATTTCTTGCGCATATTGGGAATGGGAATAATGCTATCGGGTCATTACATGGGGCAGGTTCGGTATTATACTTATACCTAGGTATCTATTACCGCTATATTTACCCCCTGAGCATTAGATCCATGAGATAGGTATCAATAACTTCACAACACGTTAACATATAAGTAAGGTCTTATCCTTAAGAGCTCGAAAAGCGGGTTGCCCCGTAATTTTAGAAACCTATAACAGTTCTGAAATGAGTGGCATGACCTCATGAAGTGTCAAAAACTAAAGAAAAACATCGCTAAAGTAAGACAAGCGAAGAAATGAACTTAAAGTCGCATAAAACCCCGGAAACCATTATCCCAGAAAGCAATAATTCCAACGTCCACCACAATGACCAATATATCCCAACTGTGCGCCATCATGGATATTCTTCAAGACCCTCCGCTGGAATTGTATGAGAAGTAGTCGGTTGGAGAGTACCCCGCCGGAACCTGGTTTCCTTGCGAGTTTCCGCCCTGCTTTCCCTTGGAATCTTTGGACGACCCCTATGTTAATTAGCACTGGGAAACTACTCTTTGATCCATGGTTGAGCGTACCTTAGACCCCGACTGAGCCGAGCCCTTCTTGGACGAATCATTCTCTTGAGACTTGGTTAGCTATATGTTGGTAAAATTCATCCAGGAGTGCACGTGAAAACTAACTTCCAGAATTCTTGGAGGAACTGTCGGACGGCATTTTGTCTTGTTTGTTCTTGATGATGCTATAACTTCTTAGATGGATGTTGATGTGATGTTTGATCTTTGAGTTGCTTCTTCTGCTTGTTCTGTGTTCCTGTGTGTCGAGATGTTTTCTGAACTCGACATCACGAATCTTATATCCATTCCTCGACCTACTTGTCTAGGCTTCAAGAAAGCCTCCAGGAACTTCACTCTTTCCATGTCTGGTATCTTTTCACGATCCTTCTCTATTTTAGCTGAATAATGTCCCAGTTTGCCCTTCTGTCACATCAATCCTTCACGCAATCCGTAAAGAGCCGCTAAACTTTATAATTACATGTGCGACTTGGGCACAATACTACCTTGCGCGCCCCAAGCCAGCAGCTTAACTCGCGAACACATGCTGTGAATACTGAGGATCGACCTCCACTTTAGGAATGGCATCGTGATGGCGGAGTAGCATAGCCAAGAAGCCACACGGAGTGAGCTTAATCCTCGGTGATCGTTTCCTGATGCCTAGACTGTGCTGAATATCCCCACTCTAAGCTTTCGGCCCTGAGGATCTAGGCGTTGTGGGGTTAAGATCGAGCTGCGCTTTGGAGCTTGAAGCTACATCGGGCTGGCCGCGGCAGAGCGTTACACAAAATTGCAGATTACCTACATTCAGTTACTCATCCGGGTGGGGTTTCATGGCCCTGTACCGAGGGCCGTAACAAGAAAGCCGTTGATGCAGAATACCTCGAAATACCTTACAAAACTGTCCATGGGTATCGACAGTGCCGTACCTGCAGCAGCAATGCAATTACATGCGTGCAAAAAATCCTACCCTAGTGAATCGGTTTCTCAATTAGTGATGAATTTCTTCTATCTGCCTCAGATCACTACCGGCGAGGTGGCCGGATTGGTAACATAGAGCTACCAAAAACGGACTGGCTGTTCCATATATGGCGTTCGCTGGATTATGGGGGCGGGCTTTCTGTCATTTTGGCATCCGCCTGCCTAGCTGGTGTAGCCGGAGATTTGATAAATCCGTCCTTCGAGCGCTGAAACGTCATTATGTCACCAATGGAACTGAAGCATCATGATGCTGCGCCATTATTCATAGGCGGCGCCTTAGACCTAGTTCAGCTTTGATTTACCGGACCCACTTATAGGGCTGGTCATTCAGGGGTAACCCCCCACTCTTCCAATTCCTTGCGAATCCAGCTTGACTAGCATCACTAAATACAGTCACCGTGAATTTGAAATAACCACAAGATATACGTGGACATGCCCCCAACTTCGCTTACCTTCACCTTTCTAAATTTTACGAATCATCCTAGAAATGCATTATGTGCAGGTGATAATCACCTCTCCAGACGCCTCACATAATGTTTGTTACACCCCTCTTGAAAGAAATATTCATCCAATTAGCACACAATGCAACATCGCACGGGTGCAAAGGCCGTGCCCGTCACGGGGAGCTGAGATAGTCTATCCACATTTTGCTGACAATGAGCCTTGTCTCGTCCCTTCGATGCGCAGAATCACCTATTCAATTTCTTCGAGCTGAAATAAGTCTAAGCATTCAACAGACCCCAAACAATTGCGCAGTTTCAGTCCTCCTACGCTCCGTCCGTGTGCTGTTGAGTAGGTCCGCCGGATCGGCTTGGATTGAATTCAGCGCCTCAATGGAATACACTGGGCGACTCCAAACTCGGCCCGATCATCTGAATCCTCTTCGAGGCTGATAATGAGCATACTGGCCATGAAGTGCGGTCGGGACAGTCTTCAAGCATCCATAAAGAACGCCTCTAACATCAAGCTTGTTGCTATTTTCGCCTCTATATCCACTCATCGTTGAGTCAATCCTGCACTTGTTAATGATGAACACAGAGGAATTGTAGTGGCTGAGTGCTCTTTAGGCCTAAATTAGCGCTGCACATCATATTGTCGGCACTGAGTTCTTATGGTTACATCGATCGCCATAGCTAGTCATTTAAGGTCAAGTACTAGAAATAGTCTCAATTGCGACGTCGACATTGCTGACGTCGACCAGAATAAAGTACGGGAAGTTCCGATTCCACGGCGCGGAAGATCGTCTGCAGCATGTTCCCATTGAAACGCTTAAGCCACACACACAAAGGCTGGATAGTCGTGCTATATTCATTCGCATACTAAACGAGTTTACCTACAGTTCCATTGGGTGTCTCTTTCATCAGCCATCTCCGCTAATTTCCCTCTTGTTCCAACTCTAGTTGGTCTGCCTGCGGGGACTCCATGATCACTGTCGTTGCTGGCTTAACAGAATTCAGCTGGACATGCGATGCCCGTCCCATATACACTGCCACCGACATCACCGAGAGCCAGAGCGGCGTTAATGACGCCACCGAGACCTTCGCCGGCGATCAGACCAGCAGCGACAGCGTAGCAATAAAGCTCGAAGTTCTTAGGGTATAACTTGAGCCAGAAGTAAGATATGATAGCTCCCGTACACATGGCCGTTGAGTAATGGGTGGCTGGAATAACGAAGGCGACACCAATAGCCATCCAGTTCGGCAAACAGCTGCGATACTTCTCGCGCTCGCCAACAAGGTACGTCCGCTTGATGAAGGCCTGGATAATGGACCAAACACCAAGGGCGATGCTGAATATCCCAGAAGACAGTGGGATCGGAATTTGCGGCAGGGTGACCGCCTCGGCGACGGCCCGCCAAGCAGTAACTGAGGGGACTGCAAACTCGCACTTTTGAGCCTCAGCATCAAGAATGCACGGATAAGCAAAGGCGAAGAGCATTAAGATACTTGGGTGCTCCTAAGTCAGTAGTCTTCATGGGTGGGTTAAGAGTAATGCTAAGGACCAGAGATCGGACAACATAATATTATCACAGATAGACCACACCTTGATCAAGACCTCTCTATTATAGATAGAGACTTAGAACGTAGCATCGGGAATCCGGTTCCTTACCTGGAGCCAGGAACATAGCAACAAAGGTACCGACAGCTTGGGCATAAAACTGTAGGTTCGGCGGGGTCCTGAGAAGGAAATCAGTTCTGAAATCGCCAGTGAGGCTAGTCGACATGTCAGCGCCTGCCGATGCCATAGCGCCAACAAGCAGGTTTGTCTTAAGTGCATGTTGTTGGGGCTGGCCATGGGTCACACCACCGAAAACTAGCTGCGAGGCTTTGGATGAAGCAGTCAGAGGGGGCAAATCGGTGACAACTGCTCCATGAATGGACATAAAGGAAAATATGATCGCGAGTATGGAGGCCAAAAGGCCCAAGCCGGCGTTAACATGGAGCTGCGCCTCCATGATAATCATCGTGACCACTAGAATAGCAATGCACCCAAATATCCACACCAAAGGCGAGATCTGTTGCTCTTTGGTAGCAAAATCTTTGAGAATAGCCGATTCGTCATTTTCTTTAGCAGCTTGCCTTTCCAAGAAGGCGGTGCGCTTGCCACGCTTGGCGAGGACTGCATCCGCGCTAGTGGCGACGCTCGTCTAACCATGTTTGATTGCGTACCAGAGGATCTTGTAATTGAAGAAGAACTCTGCCATAGAATAGCAGAGGAGAACCATTACTCCCGGCCAGAGGAACCAATATCGCGGACTTGGTACGTAGTCTGGATCGTTCATGCCCGACATGCTGTTGTAGGTCATCCACCGTTCCCACCTCGGGTCATCGGGAACTTGCTGCTGACCCACACATACGCCAGTGTACACCAAGATCGGGCCAACGAACCCCCAGGCTATGAAACTGCCAGCTAAGTAGGAGATACCTACATTGAGTCCGAGAAGGAGTCCAGAGCCGATGAAAGCTGGCGTCCACTCAATGAACCAACCCCAGCTCTTAATCACGATCGCGTAGCTCTTATAACTAGTCGCTCCATATAAAGATCCAGATAATATGTGCCAGTCCCATAAGATACCGAGAGCGTAGTCCAAGACGATCCGAAGAATGAAGGCACAGATAAAGCATATGCCAAGGGCCTTGATATTTTTAACCGCATCCAAGGCACCGGAGCCGATGGCATGCATGGATCAGATGGTTAAGGCGGTAGCTGTCGCGCTGGGAAAGATCAGACGGAGATCCCGTGCCACGTTGACGATGAAGAACTTGCGAAGTGGCACAGCAAAAATAGTCCAAAGAAGGACCCAACAAAGGTTAAGGTCATATAACGGCCGTAATCATCTCGTATATTCTCTGACAGCAACTTGAGATGATACATGGCGGGCAGCGCGGCAATGAAGAGACTAGACAGACCACCGGCACCAGCCGCCACGGCCTGGATTATGCTGTTTTCCTATTTTATTGGCTTAGTTAATAGACTGGTAAGATGATATTTCAACAGGGCAAACTAACCACGACATACTTGAGGACCGAAGGGCATACCCAGAATCGGCACACCTGCGAAAGTGGTAAAAAGGAGCTTGACGACACCATATCCAAAGATGGCGCCGAACATGGAAGCGCCGAAGATAAAGCCGGTTTTCAGCCCCAAATAAAAATTAGCAGCATTAACCAGGGACCCAAGAACGATACCAGGGACCACCGCCTTGAAAGTAAGAGGATTTGGCTCTGCCGGAATACCTGGAAGGAGAGGAAGCGGCTTGAAAATATCCCCAGGCTCAGTCTTAGTCTCATTTACAGTGATTTCCACCTTGACCGGAACATCAGGGACAAGGTGCGATGCAGGTTCGGTGTAAACAGGTTCTATATCGTTGACAACGACGTCGGCCACCGGCGCGGCGTCCTTCTCGTGCAGCACAGTCGATGAAGCCATAATGTCCGTTGAAGCTCGGCTCACTTAGCACAGGACCGCGAGAAGACAATATGCTCAGAAGAAGTGCGTCACCGCTCCTAGTGAAGAGCTCGCCCGTATTTATTGCTTACCTCTGGTGTAGAAGACCCTGACGTAGCCATGCTATGCCGAGGAAGTGTCAAGTGACACTCTCGTCCTGAAGTTGATCATAAGAGCTGGGCGTACAGACTAGCTAAGGATCCTAAAAAGGGGCGGACTAGATGTAAAGAGCGGAGTCAATACTATCTATAGTAACGCCTACACCAAAGCTATGACCATCCCTGGACTAATGGCTTGCTTATGATCTCGAGCATCAAGCTCATTTAGAGAATCTTATTATGGCTCGGCATCGCCATCTGTCAAGCTTTCCACCGAATGGGAAGCCCAAATACCTGCTATCAATCATTAACATCCTGTTTACTGATGCTGTATCTTCTAGAATAGCCGCCAATGACGTACGATCTCTATTTACACTACGCCGTCTAGACCGTAATATTTATATGCCTCCACCAACCACAACGTTTGCCACTGGAAGATTCCTAGCGGACTTCTTAGAGAAATGGTAGGGAAATGGCTATGTGAGATTGATCTTGATGATGTTTTATAAAAAGATGGAAGATTCGCTCCATACAAGGGGCATGGTTCTTTATCAGGTGTGTGCCACTACTCTTACTATCTTGGAGTCATGGGAGCGAACGCTCTGTAAACAGTAGACTCTTCCTTAACGGAAAGGGTCAAGTCATGGCACATGACTATGTGATCACACCGTGATAGTTATACCATTTTAATCTTAGAGCTGGAAGTCTAGGGGGAGCGTGTCACTATTATGGTCTGCGCATTCACTATGAGAACAACCCTGATCCATCTTATGGTGAATTTGGATGGGTCAATTGGGCTGGGTGGGTCGGGGGATCTTGATTACCCTTGACTGGATCTTCACGCACATAGATCCTACTACGATAAACTATTCATACAAATAAGGTAAGAGGCCGAGTACGACAAAATGGTCATGATATGACCAACTCTCAGGCGGTTGATTTATAATAACCCCCATGAACGTTCACGGAGCGCGGTCAGAATAGGACAGCCGCTAACAGCCCTACTAGACCGCCACGATCCTATACCATGAAGGCCATTTTAGCAGGCCTAGCACTGTAATAGTGCCTGGCTAGGGGATCAACTGAAAATATAGCGTGAATGAGCTCTCGTTCGTACTAAGATTCGACCTACCAAATAACAAGAGTTTGATACTAAACAATTTTCAAGTCAGCGTTACTAAAATTTACACCTTTCACCACCCAGTCTTAAATATATTCAATGATTAAGGCCGTGCTATTATTATTTGACTTACGACTATACTCATGTCTTAAGGCACAAGCGTACTGTGTGCATACTCATTGTAGCTTAGTAGCATGTGATGACGTATTGGTGCTGAGGCCTGTGAACACGAAGCAAACAGTGAATTAGCTGGCGCTGGCATCGTCTTAGCAAATATGACGTAGAGCAATAATTGATAACCACCCAAGTTTGTTAAATTCATTACAGTATTTACTTCACACTTTTTTCTATAACATAGAGAGTGTGCTATACATAACGCAGCGACCTACAACATTCCGTATAGTCAAAGCCCCTTGAGCCATATCATAGGCCGTAGACTATTTGTGTGGGCTATTATAGAGGAAAGGAAACTAAACCCAAGTATGAAATTAGTCATCTATCAAGGACCCTTGTGCGCGAGAGTTTGACAGCTAGGTAGTATTATGATCCGGCCCAATCATTAAACCATTACACCCTTACACCTCTTTCTATTTAGGTAAATCGCATGTCCTGAAGGATCAGGACTATCGGATAGAGCGCACATTTATAGTCTAGCCGTTGGTTACTATGACTAGCACATGCGGAACTATCGAAATCTGAAGCTAGTCAAATAACGGGTTTGCTCAGTGGTAACCTTTTCCTGCATGTAACCTTTACCCTCGTACAAAAGCGAAAAGGTGAAACAGACATGAAGCAGGCGAGGAGAAAAAGTTACCCGGTAACTATCATAAGGCAGTATCATTGGATGATGGTCACGGCCCACGGCTATGCATGTCGTCCGATGTCCACGTGATGACTTCCAGTCTAGCATTGAAGTTGACATTGACGCTGTAGAAAGGGATAATGCCACGAAACTTGGCTCTCCATTGTGATGATGGCATATGGGTTGATTATTAACTTGTTCGATTAAGAGAGCATATGCTGTAGCTCAAGCCCAAGGGACAGTTTGGACCTCCCTAACATAGATGGATACGTTGAATAACACAATTGAAATTACGAAGTAGTTAGACTGTGAAATTGCTCTCAAGGGATCTAAAACGGCTTGCTAGCCGAAAGCCACGAGGGAGACTCCCCAGCGGTATCCACTGGCGGTTCATTCTCCATGGCGTTGTGGCGTGCGGGGACGCTTGGCTGCTTGGGAAGGCCTTTGCCGTTATTAGTGTCTATGCGTTAAATAGCAGCCGAGAATAAAACCGGCAAGCTCTGTTCCGGTCAACAATATAGCCCGGAAACGTAACACGGCCATGTAGAAGTAGCCATTACATGATATCGTGACAAGCACTCTCGAGATAGTCAAGGGAATAGGCAGCCCACCGGAGTGTTAAGACTATAGAAATCTTCAATCATTTGCAGCTTGGAATATGTCTGGATTGATCTCTAAAGCGTAAATAGCGAGTGCCATCACGCGGCAAGCTCTATCATTCCTGGGTTTCCACGTCGATGGTCTATCCTCCTTGGTCCCAAGACCGGCCTTTTTCTTGGATCTTCATCCTATCCACATGTAACTGTCGCATAGGGCTGAGTTTGGGGTTCCTTTATCTAGCGGATTGAAAGTATGTGGATGGGTTAGGTGCCACCGGTCGCATCTTTATCTATAACCAACACCATACCCATCTCCTTCGGCATGGACTCAGCAAACCCATGCTTCTGGTATAGCTTCCTTCCAGGCTCGTCTGCCATCAGTGTCACGTATGCTTCTCCTGGCGCCGCCTCCGCCTTTATTTTGGTCAGCAACCGTTTAAGTATGGCATCGCCGAGGCCGCGGCGCTGGTGGTCGGGAAGGGTCGCCATGTCTGCTATGAGAAAGTACCACCCGCCGTCACCGATAACACGGCCCATGGCCACCGCCCTCCGGGGATTATTAGATGCCACCGCATAGCATCCGTACCAACTGCCCTTCGCTACCGTGGCGGCTTGCGCAGTTGTCGTCGGCCTTAGGCCGGATGTTGCGCGGAGATGGAGATAGTCGTCCACGGAGGGGTAGCCCTCGTGTATGACGTAGCCTTCTGGTGAATGATTGCCGGACATTGGTGACTCCAAGTCGAGGTGGTCCAGTCAGGATGAAATTGCCCGTGGAAGCTTATATGTAAGGGTGTGCGCAATCGCCGACGTTTGAAAATGATGCTTAGGGGGGTGGACTGAGTAGGGTGAGAGCAATTTCGTTAGCAGGAGATTAATTCGAATTTACGATGAAAACTGGGCTTTGGAGTGGAACTCCTTAGGCCCAACTCCATTGCCTCGGCCCTTAGAATGGAACTTAGTAGTTTTAACCGTAGACGTCGGGATCAACCGCTCTCAAACTACAGTCGATCCTTGTTACCCTTATGTATTTACAGTGTTTCTCGGACGTCTTTCAGTCAATGTCACGAAATAGGTGTAGTTATTGTCAGGTCGACTTTGAATTACGTTTTGCACGGTCGGCGCTTATCGCATCAGTTCGTGGTGGGTATTTTTAGGAGAACGAACGACTTATCTTGCTTATTAGGCGCCTACAAGGCTCAGAACCGATCGAGCAACTACCAACGAATATTATACACCATCCCGGCAAGCCCGCCTCCAGTGATGGCTCCCACCAAACATTTTGGGTGAATAACTAAGGTTGGAAATGTGAGCAAAAATTATCTATCGCATCCTGCAGGAGGTCATGTCTTAATGTGAAATTGAGAGGGCGCTTAATCGGCGACTTACACATATAGGTCGGGGGTGAAAGGATGTCCACATTTGGGCTTTCTAGGCTTCCAAGAAGGAACAGCCTAACAGCCTGGCAGCATAGTGCCTAGTCGGCGCGACCCTTCGGATGGGGACAGGAAGTCATAATTTTACTGACGCAACCGACGAGCGAGTCGTTCAGCGCAAACACAGCCCAGCGCAAAACACGAAGAGGCACAAACACATTGCTATTGGCTGCAAAATGGGGTTTGATCGTCAGGGGGTCTTTTGGAGGGTTTCATGCAGGGTCCCGCCGCGGGGTTTGTCTATGGCGTTGTAAGCGGTTGACAGCCCTTGACAGGCGGATCCCCGCGCTTGTTCTCCAGGCAAAAGACGCACGACGATGACATCGTGGGCAGGGGTTCTTGAAACTTTTGTGGTCCCGTAACATCGGATCATGATTTTAAACGAGCAGATCCATCGCCAGTCAAATATCTGACGGTGCCGGGCGGCCGGTTCGCACGAGACGGTTCAGAATGCGACCTTTTACTTCCTTTCTTTTTCCCCTTCCGCGGATCTTTGGGGTCAAGTATGTATTTACCTCCCATTCACCGTCTCGTTAATCTCATATGTGAGTGAGGTTGGATGCTTGGATCAACGCAGCATACGTTATACAATTACATTCGTTTATTCTAGAAGCCTGGGCTTCTTGTAAAAATTTCGCATCTCATCCACAATGGCTGGCCTACTGGATGGAATCGGTGATGGCTTGGGCTTGAATCTGGGGTCCGGTGATGGAGACAGCTCGCCCTCAGCTTCCCCTACTACTACACCTACACAACGCGGCCTGCTAGACGGTGTTGGCGATGGCTTACTGGGATCCGGCGAAGAAGAAAGCCCATCATCGGCCCCGTCGCCTACCGCTACCACCACACAACGCGGTCTGTTAGATGGCATTGGAGACGGCTTGGGCCTGGGTTCCGGCAACGACGATGACGATGATGAGGATGAGGATGAGGATGAAGATAGCACAACGGCAGAGTCGTCTCCTACACCTACTACGCAAGATGGCCTTCTACCCACATTGAGTATTCCATCGATCCTTCCGACCAACGACGAGGATACCACTTCACCCACAGCCATCATAACATCTCAACCAACGCTCCCTACAACCTCGAACGATACACCAACAACTACATCCGAGCCCAGCACCCCTAGCGATACTGAAGTATCCACTCCCACTCCGACCCCGACCTCGACATCGACCACATCGGAGCCTACCGATCTGACTGACACCAAAACCTCTCTGCCCACAACACTCCTTATGCAACCTACTCAGCCACCTTCACAAGTTGCCTCGAGTCCCAGCGAGAGCCCTACAATCGAGGCAGACAGCGATGCATCACAGTCCGGCAAGCAAGGAATAGGCAACCTTACTATGCCCCAAGTAGTCGGCATCGCTAGCGGCGTGGGTGGGTTCATTGTTCTGGTTGCAGTAGTATTCCTATTAAGGCGGGTCTGGCAAAAGCGACGCGAGGGAAACAACGAGGCGTTGAAACGACTGGACATCTACGATAATGGTAAACCTGAGGCTATCGAGAACTACGGCGGGTACAATCGTCCCTGGAATACACGCTTAGAGGATTACCATCAGCCGACGACCTCAACGAGTAATCAGGCCTACAACGCTTATCGAATGTAGTGAATGCAGTCACATGTGGGCACCTAGAGACAGTCAAACCGGCCAACGACTCGTACCTTGTGTGGCGCATTCTAGGACTATACAACAGACGCGCAATCTTACGATATGCGCCTATACCATGTAATACCATTCCTTCGTTTAGACTAGCCGTTCTGAGAACTTTTTAACAAATATATCATTTTTGGACTTAGAATAGATTGTAGCGCTACATATGATGTAGATATGCCGAGGACGTGAGGATCCAAGGACTAGCAGTAACTCCTACACCGACGGTGGTAGCCATCATCAGAATGTATCGAGTTCGAGCTTTCACGCTCGGCAGGTCCTCTGAATTGCATAGGGCCCCATGACGATGTGTGGTGGCCGATGGTGGCTCAGATCTTTCCTTAAAGGCCTGACTTGCTGTGTTGATATTAGTATACATGGAAAAGGTCGTGCTACCGAAAAAGAAAAAAACAAGGGGGGGGGGTCGGTCAGTTCAACCTGGCCCAATTGCCAATGGGATATCTTCGCGTGTCAATGATTTTCGCAACTTGATCATCATCCATCAACAGAACCAGTCAATACGGGCGAGATCCGCCTGTGGGTCGTGTTCATAAAGTTCAGGTCCTTAAATATGAAATCTCCGCTGTGGAAGGCCAGCACGTAGTCTGTAATCACGATTAGGTGACTTCTCTAAGCAATAGCAACAACCTAGCTTGATAGATGCAATCCATTTGTTGACAGACAGAAGAGAGTGCCAAGGCCCGTATACTACCGGGACAACATTCAAGCAAGCAATCAGGTAGAGCCCCAGGCGCCTTAGCTTCGTGTGCCTGCCGTTCATAGCCACCTTCCGAAATCTGCACGGAGAGTATTCCCCACGATCTCGGCAAGCGAAGTCCACCTACGACATCACTGCCGAGCTCTGACGATGATATAAAATCTATAGCCGTGAGACTCTGCGAGTCTGGCCCCTTACGGCATATTAGCCGCTCAGTCGTTCATAGGTCGGTAAAATGCAGCGAGGCTTGTGATCCAAAGAACGACCACACGGGGTAAAGAAATAAGGAGTCATGTGTCTAGTTTGTCTTCTAAACTAAGCAGCACTCAGCCAACGCGGTGGTCCGTCGAGGTCTTTGGGCAAGACATATAAGCAGAGCAAGCTGAGATGGAAGTTCTCAACCTAGGCGGTGGTTCTCTTTCTGAGACATACCAATAAACAATGCGGTTCCTTACGAGCTTTCTGCTTGCCGCCACGGCGGTTCAAGGCCACTGTATGCCATTCTCCCTAACAGCCTTGTTATAATCTGTCTTGGGGTGCCGTCCAGCTTGACTAACGCATGAGAATCAAAATAAGACACGTTCCCACGACTGGTGGTGAACGGCAAGTCTGAAGCGGCAGACTGGACAGCAACACGAATGACGAAAAACGCACAGAGCAAGCAGGGGATTGAGAATGTGGAGAGTCCAGACATCCGATGCTACCAGTCGCGGAACGCGGCGGAGGTGATGGAGGTTCCTGCCGGCGCCGAAGTGCATTATATCTCGACGCAGCAGGTCAACCACCCAGGCCCCACACAGTACTATCTCGCCAAAGTCCCCGAGGGCCAGAACGCTGCCACCTGGGACGGGGCTGGTGCTGTTTGGTTCAAGATTCATACCACCAAGCCTACCGTTGATGCTAATAAGCAGATGACTTGGCCTGGGCAGAGTGAGACTTCCCTTTTCTGTCATTTCATGTTGGGATTCAAGCCCTATCTTGGCAATACCCTGTCTAAAAGAAGTATCTAACGTATTCTGCAACTGCGTAGACGACTACGAGTTGGTTCCTGCGAAAATTCCCGCTAGTACTCCTAGTGGCGAGTATCTGCTCCGTGTCGACCAGATTGCGCTGCATATGGCAAACCGCCCCGGAGGTGCACAGGTCTATCTTTCATGCTCCCAAATTAAAGTTACGAATGGGGGCAGTGGCAAGCCCGGGCCCTTGGTGGCCTTCCCGGGCGCGTACAAGGCCAATGACCCAGGTATTTTGGTTGACTTGTATAGTATGCAACCAGACTCGTATATTCCTCCTGGTCCCGCGGTGTGGAGTGGCTAAGAGCTATTCAAAGGTGGATGATTGCAGGCAGGCAGTCGACCTAGGTGGGCTGTTGGGGGGAATATCTCTCAATCACTTGAATATGGGGTCTTAGGCTTCTATCATCGCATTCACGCCCGTCTTCTCCTAGAGTCCCTTGGACCGGGTGACACAGGCCGTAAAGAACCCCAATGGCTTTCATGTACATCTGAGACGCTTCTGATTAGCATTGTAATATGATGGGTTGTGAAACATGTCACCAAGCACATGGCAAGTCATGACAGGAACACATAGATAACATCCAATTGATTGACGTTAGCCGAGGTGGATAGTCCCACTGCTGTTTAGGCACCCATCATAGCATTGCACTGCCGGGTCATCAGCACAGACATGGCACGCGCGGCACCCACCTCTTCAACTATATCCCACTACAAATAGCAAAAAACAGGCTAAAAATATGCAGCCCGTTTCTGCTGTTTGAATTACATTCCTTCCTTCAATGCAACCTTCGTGATATTTTGTCAGCTGTACAAATGCAAGTAAGCGTTGCATTGCGGTGCGCCATGATGAAAGCCGAGTGTGAGCTTAGTTGTGTCTGACATCCCACTATTCAGAGCACTATGAAGCTCTTTCCCTTAAGAGCGAGGCTGATGATCAATGTTAAGATCTATTAACCCCGAGCCCGCGAGAGGATGGTAGGAGGGGTGGCGCGTTGTTAATATTAAGTCGAGAGGATAAAAAAGCCACCTTTGATGTTTGGTGATGTGATCAGCATGCGGGTTGACCGGGGCGAGGTCCACTTATATGGCGATAACCAGTCGTGAGTTCACAGCATGATCCCACATAATCTAGTGAACTCGGCAGCGACCGAATCGGAGTGCGAGGCCGCAGCTTCCCGTGCCGCATACTTCGTCTCTTGGATGAGCAGCGAGTCTTCTCCCATGGCAGCGCGGGGTGGCATAAGCCAGAATGAGACTTCGGTGCCGCGAGTGCGCAGGCTTTCCATGATGCCATTCAACTCCTCCCATAGGTCTCGGTTGGCCACCTTCTTACGAGACCCACGAGTCTTCCAACGCCGCCGAACCCACGACGGCAGCCATCGCGTGGCGCCGAAGGCGACGTATTGTAGATCCGTGGCCACCACCACACGACGCCAACCCTCTTCGTGCCACTCGCGGAACTCGAGCGCCGCGATCACGGCGCGGAGTTTGGCGCGGTTACTCGTGGACTCGCTTGGCTCGCCCCCGAGTCCCCTGTCCTCAAGCCGGAAACCAACGGTACCATTGGCATCGTGCTGGCCTCCCTGGAAAGAGAGCAATGAGCTACTAAATGCCGACCCAGAGCCCCCAGCCCCCTTGTATTTGAAGCTGCACCCACCCTGGGGCATATATTCCCGACTGCCGTTGTAGAGACAACTACCGTCAACCACTACCAAGATCTCGCGGCTGTTGTAACGGTTTACGAATCGCGGCTGGCCCGTCCGAGTGAATACGGTTTGGAGCGGGAAGTGGTGATCGGGGGTTTCGCCCGGATGTTGCGGGACGAACAGACTGGCCGGTCGGACAAGCGCGCGGCGGTTCAGTCGCCTACGCATTGGCTTTTTTTCCTGAGAATCGGGCACCAAGATTATGTCGGCCATCTTGAAAAGTGCTACGCTTGATATCTATTTTGGCCCGGAGGTAACTTTTTTGCTGATGTAAGCTCAACGGGAGGTGACTGAGTCTGAATTGCACGTAGTCCGAGGCTACCAGGTTTCGGGCCGGAATAACATTGACCTGAGAAACCTAATCTGAAATATGCGAGTCGGCTGTAACTTCCCGCCTCTGCTCGAGATACGCGGCTTCAGTAGGATAGTTTGGTGCTGCGTTTACACGCAACTTGGGTACGCTAGTGGTCTACGCGCCCAGTGATTTGACTAGGATCCCCTGATAAATCAAGGACCAGCCAACCAACTACCGTCCAGGGTACTCGACGTATCTTTTTCTCGAATTACAGGTCAGTTTTTGAACTGCCACACTGAAGTGGATGAAGTGTGTAGTTTAAGCACCAACACCTACACCTCTATGCCTATTAGCATAGGCGACTGTTTTCTGTTGTTTCTTTCTCCTTTTTTAGAAGCAGGAGTGCGGCTGCAATTTGGGTGACAATTTCCTTTAGAGATGATAGCTTAAGCTTAAGCAGTTCAAGTTCGCCATATGTATGTACGTCACTCAGGGGCTATTTATTCCAGCGGATATTTATTTAACGCACCCTTTTGCGAAGGCGCTTCAACACAACTCAATCATGGCCAAAAGGATGAATGGTTATATCATGGGTTTGGTCACCAATGTTAACGTGTCTTGGAGCTATGACTTCCAGTGATTGCAAGCACCAACTAGAATTTATGTTCATATAGACCATTCTTCAGTCGCAAACGTTTGGGCCTTCCACAAACCCATCCGCTACTCCCTGTGCCACAACATCGTGGATGGGGTAGGTAGGGTGCAGGTCGTTAAGCCAGAAATACTCGTTGACAGGAACGCCGCAACTCGGGGTGAACGTGTCCCACTCAGGGGTACCGCTGTTCATTGGCGTGTTAGCTGCTTACTTCATATGGTATCTCTATTTTTCTTGGGAGACAGGAACTCAAAGTCCGCAGTTGATCGCCAGACCGAAATTCGAGATCCAGTGGACAATCGGTGAAAATGAGAATGGGGACAGGTTCAAAATCTCACCTTGAATAAGCCTGGCAGAAATCCGTCACGTTCTTCATATTAGCTGTCGCCTCATATGCCGTTGGATCATCAAGCACCTCGCCGAAGCTTAGATTGGTGTCGTATGTCCAGACATTCACCTCGTCTATGTGCGTCGTCTTCAGGTCGATCGCTATCCCCTCCACGAGCTCATTCCAGCGTGCGATGATCTTCTTCTCGCCCTCGGCGGCCTCCGGACCCTGGTCTATCATCATGGGGCTGCGGTCAACGGGAGGCACGTTGATGAAGACGAAGTTCCGGCCACCGACGTCGTAGATCTGCGCGACGAGGTCCGCGTACAGGGTGAATATCTCATCGTACAGTTCGCTGAGCTTGGGCTCCTCGTACCACCACGAGTTCCCCACGTCGTTGATACCAATCCAGAACGCGAAGACGGAGTCCTCGCCCTGCCAGTCAGGCGCGCTTGGCGCGGTGGGAGAGTCACCCGTGTACCCCGGTAGGAACTGGGACCGGATCTGCTCTTTCATGGATATCACCGAGGGGTCATAGGGCTCCACTAGATCCGAGTCTACGGTCGCGCCACCGTATGCGAAGTTGTAGGTTTGCAGCACCGAGGTGTTATACTTCGTCGTTAGGAATCCTACCCAGTTTGGCCCGTTCGAGGACGTCCAGCCCGGATATGTAGGGTTCCCCAGTGGGTTTGACGGTGTCGGGTTCGTTGACTTGTAGTCAAAGCCTGGTTTTATTTCTCGCTTGTTAGTCTATTTATGTCTTTATACTTTTCTTTCACTAAAAGACGAAAGAGGGTGGAATATGGCATAATTGCGCGTACCAGTTTGTGTATAGCTATCACCGCTACATACGGATTATCGTTAGCTAACCGCTGAACCACACATCCACAGCTTGTTTTTAACCGTCATACTCGAGGGCCAACCTACAAGATGAAAGCATGTTTGATGTTCTCCCACCCAGGCCAAGTATCAGTGGAGCTGCAATCTGACTGTCTGCGAGATAACGACGGTGTCCATGCAGACAGGACCAGCCCAGCGTTGAGCACCTCGGCGAGGACAGCGGCTGAAAATAACATGATTGATCTTTACCACACAGTGGAATCTCCCAAACCAAACAGCAAAACACTAAGTTCAAAAGCGAAAGCACTTATGGTGGCAGTAGCTGACGCAAAATATCGTGTCCAAGCAGAGTGCTAACGCAAGGACAAAGGGCACGCACGAAGAGACCAAAACAACAGCGGGCATCATGGCCATTTTTACAGTGCGTGCGAGCCTCGCGACTATATATATACAGATCATCGAATGAGCATCATGTAACGGGGTAGAGTGGTATTGAGGACAACGATCTCGTGGCGGTTTCGGCATCATATGACATGGGGGTGCATATTCCGAATGCACCTCCACCCGTAGCTCGAACAGGCCCAGCCCATAGTCGTCAAGACGATGCTACCAAATAAAGTGTTGACCAGGGGGGGGGGGGCTACTAATATTACTAGCATAGTCCGTCCGAGTAACCCGTTGTTCTATCGCGGGCATATATCATGTACTGCTACTTAAGCGCTCTGTTCGGTGAATAAATACCTAGCCTCTTAATATAAGGTCATATTTCTTTGCATCACATAGCTGCTATCGATATTTGTATCCCCTTATACGCTAATTGCTTCAAACGAATGGTGGCTGAGACTTAGTGACTATCTAGATCTAGTTTGGACCAATTGCTGATCTCCATGCTGTCTTTGTAGCGGTCATAAGCTTTAGCAGTATATCGTCGGTGGCTCCTATTCGAATAGCATAGTATAAATTTAAATCTCGAAGACCTACAAACGAAACGGTTCAGGCAGGTGCCAAAGTTTCTGATTTTACCTGGCCAACTAGTTGATACAGATGTGATCGTGCGTAATTCTTCGCTATATCAAGTCTAACTCACTCCTACCCCTAAACCCTGGTCCCCCGCTCCACGGCTTCTCCTGTACATCCACCAGCAGTATTTATGTCGTGCATAGACAAGTAATGCTGCTGATACGACCCCGTTCAAGTATAAGAATCATCCAAAGAACGCCAACGCCGGAACGGCGGATGCGGGAGAGGCCATCCTGTGGAACAGCCGCTAGAGGACGGGACGTGGTTCGCCGCAGCCCAGTTGCCTCCCCCCTATCGGATTGATGGAATTATGGAATGCCTGACAACCCGTCATCGAATGCATAGTTTTTCCGCGTAGTGCTAGGTATGTGCGTAGTCTCTTGGGTATCAAGGGGGGTCAGGTAAGGGAGTTTAAGCCCCGCCTATCCGTTCCGGGGAGCCGAGGTTTATACGGAAGCACGACCTCCGTCCCGCCATAGTGATACGATTCTAACTGCGATAATCGAGGTCTTTGACATCCCAACATCCTATTGTAATCAGTAACGATAAAACTTTAATCCTTGCCGAGTACTGTCGTAGGCGCAAACAATGTAATGGGTACTACGGGAGCCTGTAGACAAGGTGGAAAAGGTAATATCACTTTGCACTTTTTCGTGTAGACGGAAAATCTGTCTAGCTCGTCCCATCTCTTAAAGAAGATTTTTTGTTGACATTATTAGAGTATATGCAACTAGGACTTTGCGTCGTCGAAGTATTAATATGCTGGTGTGGTTCCTTATGCCAAGGAGGAGAAGAAGATTCTTCGCGATGATTAGGACCATTCTATATACAGGCATCTCATCGCAGCCCCCTCCCCCCGGCAACCTTTTATAGATATCATATATATGAAAAATTCGTTTCCGGTCTTTAGCGCGGAAGCATGAAAGAACAAAATCAGGTAAGAAAGAGGAAATGCAAGGAAATCGTGTCATCGTAACCAGCCGTACTCCAACGTCGGGTGTTACCCAATCTTGCGACACCATTTGCGCAACCAACTCCTGCTATCCATGGACATATGTAGGCTCTCCATCCCTTAAGAGAGAATTGCATATGCGCAGACCTAGGATGCCATAAATTCATGCCTCACGAGCCTGTCCAAACCATGGGCAAGGCCGTGTGAGGATGTAGGTCGTGAAGTCGTCTAACGTGGGGTGGCCTTGAAGCCTAGTTTCCATGAGAGGTGGCATCGTGATTTGGACCGAGGGGGAATCAAGAGGAAAGTGATTAAGTGAGAGTAGCAAGCATAGCTCTCATCAGAGGTGGGGGTGGACCTAGGTTTCATGGTGTTAGCCAAGCAGTGTTCTTCAAGGGAGAATCGCGACGAGGCGAAGAGAACCGCGCACCTTCACGTTCGATACTTGGGCACGCTGATGGACATCCTACCTTTCTTGTCCTTCTCGATGCGCACGCCACGCCGCGGCTCGACAACCTTCTCGACCTCCTGCTCATAGATGACGAGCTCGCCCGTTGGCAGGCGCTCCGCCTTGACCAGCTCACGGCCGGGGCTCACGCTGTGGCTGCGATGACTGTGGTGGTGATGGTGCCGGTCGACGCGCAGGAAGTCGCGCTCCGCCTCGAGCTGTGCGATCTCCATGTTGATGTCCCGGTCGGAGCGGTGGCGGTCATTGACCAGCGCGAGCGGCCCGACGGCAACCTCGTTGCTAGTCTCCCAGTTCGGATGGTGGGCGTCGATTACGACCGGCCCACGACGCGATGCCGCGGTAGTGGAGGTAGAATGGCTGCGGCGGCTTCTCGTAGTCCGTGCGGGTGAAACTTCTCGGATTACCGTGGGCGAATGAGCAACTGGGTAATGCGGAGGGGGGGCCGGAGCTGCTGGAGCCATCGGCAGCGGCGGCGGAGGGGCGGGCGTTGTCACAATGGGTGGAGGAGGAATGGTGAAAACCTCGTCTCTCCGATCTTCCACATGGTGCGATGATCGGGCCCCGGCAACTTCGGCCTCGGCCTTGTTATACTCATCGCTCAGTCTCAACACCTCATCGATGTTTTCTTGGCCCAGCGCCATTTGGACAATAATGGTGTTTCCCTACATTGTCGTGTTAATCATGTGCACAGTACGAGACCTTTGAAAGACCGGCGTGGAAGACGTACCTCTTGAATAAATGGGTAAGTGAGATCAATCAATGCACGGGTGTTTACAAGACGAGCGGGAATCCTGGTCTTCCCCTTCTTCGGGTACTGGCTTTTGCTTCTACCGGTGACAGTTGTGCCACCAGCACTACTGCTGCTGCTGCTACTGCTCGAGGTAGATGTGCGCGAGGCACTGCGGCGGGTGCGCGACTTGCTGGTCCTCGAGCCGCTACGTCGCCGTTTAGACTTCACAATCTCCCTCTCTAACAAGCGTTCCGGATAGGCGTGGTATTCTTCATCGCCATAGCGGTCGGGTTCCGAGATCTTGATCTCCTCGTAGTCGCGCTCCGCATAGACTCTGGGAGGCGGCAGGCGTTTATGGCGGGGTAGGGGGATGGGCTCGTACGGCTCGGGTCGATAGTCCGGGCGGCGAGCGGGTGGACCGTACTGGTCCTTCTCATAGTATCGTGGACCTGGTCGGCGGTCAAAGGTGTCCAAGGAAGACTGACGTCGCAGCAGCATTCCGGGGCGTCTGGGAGGCGAGTGGTCGCGATCTCGTTCCCGTTCCGCATCAATGACTAGTCTCTCGAAGTCTCTTTCCACCCTAGGCGGTGGAGAGCGCCTGATGGGTCGGTCTTCTTCGACATATCTTCTCTCGCGCGGACGATATGGTTCATCGTCTTCCCATGGGCGCCGTGACGAAACAGGTCGTCGCGCGGGTCCGTCGGGTGAGCTCTCGCGAGTGCGAACTGGCGGCCCACGATTATTGAGGCGACGTTCACGTTCCTCGCGTTCCCTCTCGAACAAGAAACGGTCCTTGTCCCACCTCTCGCCGTAGGCCAGATCGTCGTCAATAGATGATCTACCCATCTTGTGGAGTGGGGTAGATGGAAAAATAGCTACTTGGGAAGGCAAATATCAAGCCGGACGAGGCGCTGAGGCTGGACGACAAGACAAGAATATGACGAACAGAATACCTTCGATGGAGGATGTAAATGATATGATGTATTTTTGTTATACTAGTATGTGATAGAGAGTTGTTGTAGAATGGAGGAAGAAGAAGAAAGGGAGGGTATGTAAGTAGATCTGGCTGGGCGGCTATGACGACAGTGGGGACGATGTGGGTGGAAGCCCAGGTCTCCGAGACTGGCTTCCTTGGACATTGACACCCCTGTCCTGTTCTTGATCATTTAGAATGGGTGAATCAAGTGGTGTGGTACGTATTCTAGTGTAGCCCTCCACCACCGTTGTGCAGTCAGTCCTGCCAATGGGGAGAGGCATCAGGATACCAGACCCACGCACCGAGTGTGGCTTTGTCTAGTTTCTTTACAGCCCACTCAAGGGCCATCGAAGACCCGATGGTGCAGGAAGACACTACGAGCCCCTCCTAGATGCCCCCAAGACCCTCTCGAGACCCTCCATGGTCCTCTCTCCTGAGATAGAACGTGCGATACTGGTTCAAATGACACGCGCTGCCATCCTATCAATGAAGAATGTCGTGTTGGGTACTTGAGCGCGTATCCCGTGGGTGGGTGTTCCAGGGTTCTCCTTCACATGCACCCGCGACACCCTACATTCTACCTAGGTACCCTACACGACCTATCATCCCTACACATCCAGTAATTGCACATGATAGGAGCCGGTGACTTGAACCTGGTGCGAGGATGTCAGGCACTCTGGGCACTCGGGCTCTAAGTTGGTTACTGTTGGTTTCACTTTGGTACCCGGCGTCTTCCTGCTCTATGCGAGGAATGTATCCTTATCCTTACAGATGCGGTTTCTGGGGGATTAGACACGTATGTGGATTAGCGTATCTGTTCCGGATATGACTGGAATGGTAAAGCGAAGAACGCCCGATTAATCACTGCACACTACTGGAGCCACCGGGCACGATATGAAGGACCTGTTTCGGTGCCGCCATCGGCGGATGACGTCGGAATGCAGGCTGGAGCCAACCATTTGACCATTTGGCCAACTACTGGGTAATCTTGGCCGTTAGTATATCATAAGGGAAACGGCGAGATTCCTCTCCAACTCTTAACAGATATCATCTATACCCACTGTCGAACCAGGAGCAGGCAAAGGCTTTTCCGTGGACCTGGGGTATCCCGGCCGTCGCTTGTTCCCAGTACGTAGTAGTAGCACAATATGCCGCGATTGGGCATCGGCACAGCGCTAGCTTCGCTACCTAGGTGCAATGATGAGGAATCGCTAGGAATCGTGCCTGTCATCACGTCGTCTTTTTTTTGTATTGGGAATGAATGGCCGAGCATTCTTCCCAAGTAATTCCTTGCGACTTAACCCCAGCTCCCACAAAATTGCCCGTTTTGCCTATTAGCTATGCTCCGTTGGGATCTGCGCGCGATAACTCCCCCGGCTTCTAGGGGCGGCCAGAACCCCCTCAGAATGTCTTTCGCAGCTATGTAGGTATGCAGCCTGTGCTATTTCGATTACAACTCGCATCTTGGCGGGGCGGATCCCACACATCCAACAACGCGGGTAGATGCAGCCACACCTGAGAAAGAGGGGAAGGAAATGGAAAAGATATGTTTTACGAAAGAAAAAAATAAAATGAAATAAAAAGAACCGTCGTGCCTCACCAGCGGCGACATATTCATTCCCCTGTCCAGTTCCCCGCTGCCCTAACAAATGCCAGCGCTGATCCGATCTGGCCTGTGGGGAGTACATACAAACTATGGATTAGTATGGAGTATATGGGGAAGAAAAGCATGCGGCCTGCTATGCCAGTGGCCGCATAAAATAGATAAGTTGGACCTCGGTGAGCATGCTGGCGCCTTATAATCGGCCTATACCGCGCGTTGCTGCCGAGGGAATTGCCTATGTAGAGTAGTTCCAGGGACGCCGGCTCCCGACGCCTGCGCGCAGGAAGATCCAACGCATACATATCGGTAGATGCCAGTAGGTGATGGTGCGTTCCGGTGAAGGTCGAGGCTCATGCTCATACCACCACTAGCTTCCTGCCAGTCACCGATTTTGGGATTCCCCTGAGGCCTTGTCATGCCTAGGCCGAGGATTCGTGCCTGGCAATATAGAATGGTGATTCCCTATTCGGCTTTGACCGCGTATGTGGTGACCAGGAAGGGCAGAGCGAATCAATAGCCAGTCTGCGAAAGCATGCAAGTACGTATAATTAGGACCCTCAGGTCGAAGAACACCCGACGGAGCTCATTATGACTGTGGCCACTGATAACTACCTAGGTACTTAAGTATCCAAGGCACGTGATGAGTTACTACACCAACTATCATCCTACGTATGCTTGCCTTAGGTCTCTCGAGCCTATAAGTAGTCCCCAAAATTTGACCGAGGGGAAGGAGACTGCTGAGCTATAATTTACCTTCTATCAAGAACCTTATCGATGCATGATCTAGAAGCTTGACTTGAATCACACAATGTGACGAGCTATACGGCTGTTACGTGGTAGATCTAAGAAAATTGCTGTCATTCGCCCTGAACGCTGCTCTCAACTGAGCCCTAGTTTGGTTCGAGAGCACTAAAAGGATATAGTACAGCTGAAGCCCGACCCTTAATGGTTCAAAGCAAATGATAAGGGTTTGAGCATTGAATATCCTCGATTTCTAGGTACGACTACCGTGATACCTAGCTATGGTGGTGTAGGCCCAACCCAATATACCCGAGCACGTACTTATAACCCACGACTTACCATGGGGATGTAGTACATAGGCCCAAGCTAGAAGGGGAAATTCGATGCGCCCCTCCGAGATCTATGGCCTTCGACCATGTCTTCTTCAGTTTTGTTGTGTCGTAGTACTCCTCGTTCGACTTTTGATATACACAGTTCGGATTATAATGGTACATGAGATCGAACCCTTCTCTTATCCTTCTTCTCTTTTTTCTCTCTGCTCTCTCGCGCGAATCTTCCCTATCGCGAAACCAACCAAAAAAATTCTAATTCCCGCACCTAAAACGCCAGGCCAAATGCTGCTATAGGTCGAACGGAGAGATGAGATGGATATATGCGTCGTAAGTTCGTTTTCCTGGGTGAATGGGCGGGGGCCGGGGGGGGGGGGTGCTCGTTCGGAGCCGGAACGGGTCCCGGGGTTTACGAATGCCATCGGCGACGCTCGTGACTGGACGGTACGGGGAAGACGTTACGCCGCTCGTCGGCGCTCTGCCGTCCGGACACTAGTGCTACCGGTCCTTGTAGACTTTCGGTTTCCAACCCTCTTTTATCTCTGCTTCCTGGGCGGCCTTCTCCATAGCGGGACGGACCTCGGCCTCGATGCGCTCGCGGGCGCGGACGACCTTGCTCTGGAGGTAGAAACTGCCGCCCTTCTCGGGATTGTTGGCGTCGAAGAGGCGCTTGTAGCGCTCCATGATCTCCTCCATGTTGGCCTGCCCCCCCTGGGGGGGCTTGACGTTCAGGATCTTGCAGGCCTCGTCCAGCGTCATGCCGCTCGACAGGTTGGCGCGCCCCCCCGTGCCGTTCGGGTTGAGCTTGGCCTGCGCCCGCGCGTAGTGCGACGATGCCTGCGCCTGCTTGTAGGCTTCGGTGAAGGCTCGCCCCATCACCCGGCTGCCAGTTATTATCGCCTGAAATAGAAATCGGTGGGCCTATAGAGATGGAAGTATGGTTAGCGGGCAGGCCGGCATCGGGAAACGAATGAGAAAATTCATGGATGGGTATAGATGGGTATGCGATTCCACGGAGGCACGGAGGGGGAGGCGTGAGATATTCGTCAACCATCAAATTTGATTAAATCTTGCACACGTACCATGATTGTGGAGGAAATAAAGGGGTCAAAGGACTGTAAAAGTCCAAATCTGGCTGTCTAGGGAGCGGAACGCCGGCGAGAGCTCGGGTTGGGATTCGAAGAAAATCGGAATCGAATATTGGTAAAGTTTTATTTCTTTTTTATTACTTTCCAATTTCTTCCCCGAATGAATTTGGATGCGCCGATAAGAAGTTTCCTACTCCCCACTTTCCCACCACTCACCTACCCGTCAAGCCGTGGACCCACCTGCCTGCCTGTCTGCCTAGGTACTTGGGTAGGTACAAAAGTTAAATATGCGCCATGCCTCCTTGGGACTAGACCATTTTGTCAGGTGCCCGGTCTGGGCTCTTGGGATTTCAGCTTCTTGCACCAAGAGGTTCCTGTCCCATCTCATCTTGATCGGAACTTTGCTGTCCGATCCCCGATGACGTTGCATAAACCACCTACATTGAAAGGCGGGAGGAACAACATGTGGCCTGACAGCGGTGCACAGCTGTCGGAATTCTCATAATGTGAAACTTAAGCTTTTTGGCAGCTGGCTTAATTGTCCTACTAGGTACTTGGGTAGGTACTATCCGTACATACACGTATGAAGGTACCTAATTGTCTGCCCACAGCCACTGCTAGGTACTCGTAGTAATATGCCGGTAGTGGAGGCAATAAGCAGTAAACAGTTGCAGTTTAGGTACTTAGGTAGGTAGTTAATTCAGAAGAGCTGTGAGGACACACAACATCATCCAAAGCAACTCCTTTGCCAAACATTTCCAACATTCAAACAAGCATTTTCTACATTAATCTCATAATATCATATCAAGCACCCTTTTAGGAAAAAAAGCTTTCAACAGCCACTATTTATCCCCCGTCTCCTTTTTTTTCGTCGAACCACAAAACTGCCATCCTACTTTTTTTCCCCGGCGACATCACAACTTTGGCCTACGGGAGCTTTTCCCTCTGTGATATTTCACAAGCTGGCCTCGAGTTTGAAATCATCCCTGACTATCTGAGATCCTCATTTCGATATTCCACATTCCACTTACGCCATAGTTAACAAGTATCCGAGAGAAATATCCGAGAGAAATATCCAAGAGAATATGTCACAATACTACGGCGCACCCCCGCCGAACCAGTATCCCGCTGGCGGTGCCGCTGCACAGAACCTACAATTTTACCCGTCCTCTTATACCCCGAGCGTACCAGGTCAACAACAGCCACAACAGGCCGCATATGGCTATGGCGCACCTCCTCCCGGTCCTTCAGGTTACGGTGGTTTCGGCGGTGCCCCTGGGGTGAGCGGGCGTATGGGTGAGCAGGGCGGTCTGAGGACAGGCTGGCTCGCAGCTTTCTCAACAGAGGGATACGATGGCGAGCCGCCGTTACTGGAGGAGCTGGGAGTCAACTTTGGCCACATCCAGATGAAGGTGAGCAGAATCCCTTACCTCCATCGTGAGGGGGGGTGGGGAGGGGGGCGTGGCGCGCGCAACATGCTAACGTTATCAACAGACCCTCGCCGTACTCAACCCCCTCGCACGAATCGACCAGAATATAATGGACGACTCCGATCTGGCCGGCCCGATCCTGTTCTTCCTCCTATTCGGCACGTTTCTTTTGTTCAGTGGCAAGGTGCATTTCGGATACATCTACGGCCTCGCGCTGATAGGATCCATTGGTCTACACCTCATCCTGTCGCTCATGTCGCCCGACGGTTCTACAGCTGCCGCCGCAGCGCCCTCCTACACCACGGCGTCTAGCTATCCCGGAGATCCAGGCACGGCCAGCCACGATGATCCTAAGGGACACCTGAGCAGCACATTGACTTTCGCTCGAAGCGCAAGTGTTCTGGGATACTGTCTCCTGCCGCTGGTCATGACGAGCCTTGTTGGAATCGTCCTGCCTATGGATGGGCCGGTCGGCTACGTTCTGACCAGCGCCGCCATTGTCTGGTGCACGACCAGCGCCAGCGGCATGTTCTGCGCCGTGGGCAGGATGCGCGCAATGAGAGGACTGGTAGCATATCCTCTGATGTTGTTCTACGTTGGGTTCGGGATCATGGGAATCTTCAGCAGCCGTGGCTCGGGGAGTCTAAGTAAAGCTGCCGGCGTATCCTAAGAGAGCTTTCTAAGGGAGCTTAAATCGACTCTGATCGATATCTTCTAGGAAAGTCACCTCGCGACATGCTAGCCTACATAGGCTGGCCGCACTGGAGTGCCCTGGAAAAGTGACAGAGGCTCGCGCCACCATCACTTATAAGCTATGCCATGTTACTTAGGCTGCTTGTACGGCGTAAGGTGATCTAATAGGATCGACTGCCTTGGGCTAGTAGCAGGAGAGATTACAGGAGAAGGTGATCCACAGTTGTGCAAGCCATCCATATGCCAGATATTGAATGGGCAAAGAAATGGGCAATGGACAAACATAAATAAATAAACCCCCTTCAACAATTTGTTTGGATTGATTTCCATCCATATTCGAAATGTGAGGTCACTTGACAAGCATCTGGCAAACAGATGTCATGCCCAGACTTATTTGCCCCACTCCACATGTCATTCACGTACGGAATTTGGGACACCCGAATTCAATTAATACCAATTCGAATACCCAACTGACCAACTTCAACAATTCTTCCGCTTTGTCCTACCGACTTACCTAGTCTCTCTGTTGCGCTCTCAATGTGATAGTAATCCCGAAAAAATCCCCGTGGATGCCATCTATGCGATGGATCCCTCCTTGAGCACGGAGATGCCGGGGGGTGCCGGTGCTAGCCTAACCATGCCTCCCCCGCCGGCACCGCCGGCGGCACCACCGCGGCAGCCGGCGGGAGGCCAGCCCCGCCACGGCGTCAAATACCGCGCCTACACCGAGGACGACATGAGGAGGGCCGCGCAGGCCATCATGGAGGGCATGTCGCTCCGCAAGGCTAGCGTGGCGTTCCACGTGCCCAAGACCACGCTTGCGGAGCGCATGGGCGACAAGCGGCCTAAGATAGCTCCCAAGGACGCCGACGGCGGCAGCGGTGGTACCAACAACAATAACAACAACGACGACGACGACGGTATTAACGGCAACCATGACGGCGACGGCACCGCCTCCAAGCGGAACTTCACGCGGTACACGTGGACGGAGGCGGAGATGGCGCAGGCGGAGCGGGCGGTGCAAGGGGGCGAGAGCGTGCGGGCGGCGGCGCGACGGTTCGGGGTCCCGCCGAGCAGCCTGAACTCGCGGATGCGGGGCCGGGAGCCGCGCGACCTCAAGGGCGACGTCTCGCGCCTGACCCTGAAGCAGGAGAGCCTGTTGGCCGAGTGGGCCTCCGCCCAGGCCCGCCTCGGCTTCCCCCCCGCCAAGGATGACGTCTTCGACCTTGCCGAGCGCGTCCTCCGCAGGTCCGCCCCCGACGGAAGGACGAAGCTCGGTAAGCAGTGGATCGGGCACTGGTTGCGCCGCTGGCCTCACGTCGAGGTCCTCGACTGGAAGGCCAAGCAGGCGGGCGAGACTAGACGCAGGGGTCTGGATCTATTCGACGACTCCCATAGCGCTGTTATTCAAAGTGAGGGTCAGCAGCAGCAACAGCAGCAGCAGCAACAACAACAACAACAGCTTGAGCAGCAAAGCACTGCAGAAGGCTGAATTTTCGTCGGCTCAGCGAGACCTAGAACGGGATACAGAATGCTGGATTTTCATTCAGACTTGGACGACTTGGACGCTATATTGTCTTTTTTGGACTGGAATTTCACCAACAGCATACCCATTGCGCCCATCCAGGCTAGATGTGACCATTGTGAGACCTGGTGGTCTCGCGTCTATAAAGTTTCCAAAACGTCGCTCCGTCGTATTTGCCTCTCAAATCAGACTCAGCCAGATGATTATCGAACGCAACAGCACGGCATTGACATTTTCCATGATCTATTGAATTAGGCAATTGATGCCAGACCCTGCATCACGCCCGCTGAAGTGCAGAGCGACCACCAGCCGGTCAACAACCCCGAGCCAGTCACAGTCACACAATCACGTATAGGATTACTGATCCCAACCACCATTACTTTGGTATCTCCACAACCCACTAACTCGTTGGTGGAGAAGCCATAGAGTTGATGCAGCTGTTCCTAGCAGCAAACCAGTCCATACTACCGCAAGGTCTATGAGTACGCATGTATGCAACGAAGACCGTAGATATCTCTAGGCGGAATGAATCGGGTAATGAAGTGATGCCGACGAGCATACGCTGATAGAACTGGATCACGGGTGCCACGGACTATCTATCAAATATGGTTCTTGATATCCCATTTGAGCCTGCCATCCTAGATATCGGGGAACTCGGCGACATCAGAAAGTTGACTGACATTATGCATTTATCCTCTTCCACCACCGGGGACCTTGTTCTAGACAAGTAGCATGAATATACATAAGCATTGGTAATTATTACAATTATTGAAAAGCTCCACGCTCCCTTGATAGACATGGAAGTACAGACAGCTCCCCGCATTCCCCAACCAATCCGAGACCCTTGCGTTTTTGTGTTGATCTCTGTAGATTTGCGAGCGCGCGCGTATGAAGGATTCTGCCACCTCCGTCGGTCCCGCTCGTCCTCCGTGATACCCTTGATATGTAATACCGCCTTGTCCTCGACATGGCCTCTGCGTAATTGGGTAGATCTGTGATCGGATTTGAACACCAGATGCAAGGGACCTTCCTATTTCTTCGATGTGAGCTTATTTCTTCGATGTGAGCTTCTCCAAGCCGGCAAGACTGATCAATTTCGAGCAGCCAAGAGGAATTGCTTCGACGTCCATTGTCCTTGACATGACAAAACGATGGGATTTTCCCCTTGCGTCTGATTTAGGGCTGCATTACGTATTAAGAGACGACCAAAGTGCTGCTTAAATCATCTATGCGAAGTTAGTAAACGTCAATCAATCGTCTGACCGTCGTTTTTCGTACATTCCCGGTGGAATTGAGTCGACACGATGTCCGACATCAGCGCCGAAATTCCCCGCAGCGGTGAGGGAGGAGAGCGCACGGCGTCGCTGGACCGCGACAAGAAGGATTTCCATGGGGCCGCTGAGAAGGGCATTCTCGCAACAGACAAGTGAGTCTCATGTCTGTCGCCCCGTCGCGCCGCCGGTCTATGGCTCACACGGGAGGCACAATTACTTAGCTACGGCGTGTCGCTGGTGGAATTTGATAAGCAGGCCGAGAGGCGGCTGCGCACAAAGATCGACTGGATGATCATCCCAACCGTCTCAATTCTGTATCTTTTCTGCTTCATCGACCGTGCAAATATTGGTATGAGAATGACTATATCATAGCAACGTGCAATGACTAATAGATCCCCAGGAAATGCGAGACTGGCAGGGTTAGAGCGCGATCTTGACTTGCACGGTCACGAGTATAACACTCTGCTGACGGCCTTCTACGTATCTTACATTGTGTTCGAGATTCCAACGACCCTCGCCTGCAAGATGGTCGGGCCAGGATGGTTCATCCCGCTGCTCGCGCTGGGCTTCGGCATCGCGTCAATAGGCACGGCCTTCGTGCATAACCTATCAGCGGCGTGCGGCGTGCGCTTTGTCCTAGGGATCTTCGAGTCCGGCATGATGCCCGCGACGTCGTACTACCTGTCGCGGTGGTACCGGCGAGCGGAGCTCACATTTCGGCTGTCGCTATTCGTGGTGATGGCGCCGCTGGCCGGCGCTTTCGGCGGGCTTCTAGCCTCCGCAATCCTCCGCCTCGACCGTTTCGGCGGCCTGCACGAATGGCGTATGCTCTTCGCCATCGAGGGCATCATCACTGTGGGACTATCGCTGCTCGCGCTCGCGACGCTGACGGACCGCCCCGAGACGGCGCGCTGGCTTACGCCGGCAGAGCGCGACCTGGCCATCGCGCGGGTGAAGTCCGAGCGAGTCGCGCAGACCGTTGTCCTCGACACCATGGACCGCCGCAAGCTGTGGCTCGGGTTCTGGAACCCTGTGGTTCTCTCGACCGCTTTCGTCTTCCTCTGCAACAATATCACCGTGCAGGGGCTCGCGCTCTTCGCCCCGACTGTCGTCGATACCATCTACCCGCACTACACGACGGTGCAGAAGCAGCTCTATACCGTGCCGCCGTACGTCGTGGGCGCCTTCTTCGAGGTCTTGTTCCCGCTACTCAGCTGGTGGACCGATTGCCGCCAGATCTTCCTCGTCCTGACCGCGCCCCTCGTCATGGTCGGCTTCTCTATATTCTTGGCGACCACGAACTCTCAGGCACGCTACGCAGCGACTTTCCTGAACGCCTCGAGCTGCTTCGCGGCCGGCGCGCTGACCAACGCGCAGGCCTCGGCCCAGGTCGTCAGCGATACCTCGCGCGCGGTCTCGCTATCCATCAACATGATGTTCGCGAGCGTCGGCGGCCTTATTGCCACCTGGTCCTACCTGCCTACCGACGGCCCGGATTATCCTATCGGCAACGGCATCAACCTCGCCGCCGCCAGCTTGATTCTCGTCGTCTCCTCGGCTACCCTCGCCTGGATGCACTACGACAACAAGAAACGCGAGGACAGGGACGTTGATGGCGAGCTGCGCGGCCTGACGACGCTGCAGATTGAGAGCCTTGAGTGGAAGCACCCTGGATTCCGATGGAAGCCTTAACAAAGGACAGTATTTCGTGGATAATACTCATGTGGAGAAAAGGGATATCGCGTAAAAACTGCTTCGATATAGCTGGTGACGTAGTAAATTGGGCCACGTTAGTGAATCAGAGTGTTATTTGGAGCGGTATGGAGATCATCATGTGCCAACCCATATTTACCCCTATTGGCTTCACTGTGGGGGGGGGGGGGGGGGGTTAATGAGTCCTTTGAGTGTTGCTCTTCTCTATAGATCACAAAATCTTTGAGACCCATTTAAAGTCGCCAGACCCCTTTATAATATCAACGGTCCATCACACCGGGATAGCACTTCCATGATATCGAAACACTTCGCTGGCAGTCCTCGCTTTGACCCTGCTCGCTCTTGATTAGTACAGCCAAGTTCTGCTTACTTGATTCAGCCCGGGCATAACAGATCGACTGCCCTGTAGGGACTGAACTCTTGAGCCAGCCATACCTCCAGGCATAAAGGCTTGCAGAAAGCCTATCACATTGCCTAGCCCCCTACCAAGAGTGGCTGTACATGCATGCTGTGTACTAGAGGTATTCCCATACGGTACGTGGCCAGGCTCTGAAGATCCACAAGTCAGAATGCTACTCTTGTTGAGTAATACAGTCAAAATGCTTCCCATGCATGGGGTTACAGGTTTCTTGTTGCGTGATGAGCAACCTCTTTTAGCTTATGACCTCGAAGATGATCATGCCGATGAACGCCTATATGTAGAGTCCTATGTCACTCGATTGTTGGGGCTCAATGGAAAGTCAGTCACACATAACGAAGCGAGGAATAGATGGGATATGCCATAGCATTCTGGCCAAAGTACTCTCAAATCCGGAGGTTTGAGCAACTCCAGCCTCGATTCTGCCTTTTAGAACGCACTCGGCCCCAATTCTGAGGCTATGCAATGGACATCTGATACTTCACCCTGGTTTCCCTGCTTGGACACACCTTTACCCCAAGCTAGAACCGCGAATTCGGCATGGATCCCTGACGAAGACGCCTTGAGTACAGAATCCTGGATACCCTAGGGTCTAGATTAGACATGTCATGGAAGCAATCAGCCTATAACACATATTGATGACTCAAACTCCAGATGCGGCCTACGAACCGTCAAGGTTCCATACGCTCGATACAGAACAAAATTGTCACGGTCGGTTGAGCCGTATTAAATATAACCCTTTTTTATTTTGATTATATTAAACAAGGAGTTTGATGATCCTCAGCGACCCTTGCTCGCCTGATAGAAGTGCCAAGAAGAGATCAGGCTAATGGTGGTCCGATCCCTAGCACCACGTACTTATAGAAGAATTTACGCTAGAACACGTAAAACGCGTAGGACTTCGTAGACTGATCAATACAACAACCGCTTGTAACTTTTTATATCTAACGCAGATTCACCCCGAAGTATATGATCAGGGCGATATTATCTGTGTGAGGCGTCTTCGCCATGTAGAATTTATAGAGCACTATAAAGTCGCGAGCAGCAATGACCAGATGCTATTAAGGGATGCATATAGGACTGTGAATGTGATAATGAATGACATAAAACAGACAGTCATTTCAATGTCGCATTAGATAAGCGACTAAGATAACTGACAACTGTCTTGCTGGAATCTAGCTCGCTCGGGTATAGTGCTTGGTGACGCCCCCGTATTACTGGAGTATCCATAATTGAACAGAGTTACCATATTAGATATCTTAACAAAGCACAATACTTTTGCCGAGGTCTACAGTGGCTGAGCCTCCGCGGTCATCAATGCGAAACCTTCCTTATTATGTCATGTTCGGAATAGCGGCGTGGCCTGGCGTTTTTCCTTATAGTGTTGTCATCTGAGATACGGCTGGTGGTGTTTCTAGCGGCAGTCTTCGCCATTTGCTACACACTGTGCTCTACCTGAATATAAGATACATGGAGGCTGTGGACCGTAATTGTCGTAGTACTTAGGTATGCATGAAGTGATGTCTGTAGGATTTCCAACCTACTGCCAGGTGATATTTTTCGTTTGGGGTTTAAGTTCGATTATCGGCTACTTGCGCAGCTACGATAATATTATCCATATATGACGTCCACATTATTTGTCACAATGTAAAGGGATGCCAATCCTGGACCGAATATTCTTTTGTTCTACCGGCCGAGACTACTCAGCCGATTTGCCCGGCAAAACTGGCTAACTAATTCTATGCGTAGTCCATAAGCCTAGTCCTTGTAATGTACATGAATATATTCCCCACACTACATAGGTGGCTGGGTCTTTCAGGTGCCGACTAGTCGAAGGATCAGAAAGTCTTTATCGAATAAGGTACCGCCCAGCTCGGCGATCTACTACTAATATAGCTTAATTCGGCGACAGCGTAGTTATCAAGGTGGGGATTGATAATAAAGAGCGCCAACCAGCCCAGCCTGAACAGCCTAAGGGTATGTAGGGCTGAAATCTTGGCGAAGTCAATGCCCACCCATCAACTGAACGGCATGGCACAGTACCCACAATCAGGAACAGAAGGAATGTTTAGCATCATCTTAGCTGGTGATACAGTTGTTAATACGAGGGCTACTAGGCGGTGAACAGTAGTTAGATACTTATGTTGAAGATTCGTTACTGTTGCAGCGTTCGTCATGTTGTCACTGCTGTCACTACAATGCTCGTCTGATAGGCATGTCTGCCGAGGTCCGCGATTGTACTTCCAACAGTTGTTGTTATCACTGACATCGCCATATTCTTATAGTAGGTTTTTGACAGTATTCCCAATGCCCGTAGTGCCGTCTATACTGCCTGTTAGATTTTATGAGAGCTTGATACCCCTGATGGCAAGAAAGCAGACTTTGTATTCATTATTCAATGTTGAATCCTTCGATTCCTAGCGTCTGTTCTAAAACATATAGGCAGAGATTATTGGGAGATTGCGTTGAAGGATTTCTTCTATCGGCCTTGTCTAGTATATTTTCGAAGGCATCGACGTATCCACATGTTTAGAATTGGACTGCCACCGTGGGTGGTATAGCACTTGTAAGCTGGCGATCTCAGCATTTCGGATGGTTTCAAAGACCCTTACTATCCGAGAAAACCGGTGTCGGTCTACAGATGCACACATATCCGTAATATTAATCCGATTTAATGACTCAATAATTACTATTAATTACTGAAAAGAGGACTCAATGACCGTATTAGGTTACCTTGTCTCAGTAAGGTTGGAATAAAGACACGAGATGATCGTTGTTTTACGTCACTGCCGCCATAGAATTTTATAACCTCATTAGCAAGTGCGAGGAGCCACGTATGGACGCACAAGCTTCCACCAACACGCCTCGAGTAGGATTGCATGATGTCGTCGTGGGCTACCTTCTATGGCTTAGCCGTATGATGACTTTGTAAGGCTAGACGGCCATTTCATTAACTCCTTCGGGGGGACCTTTGCGTATATAAAGGAGACAAATTCCCCCTACTTCCCAGAAAGAAAACAACACTCACAACACAAACATTTCAGTCCTCCAATCATCAAGACGAACATCCTCCCAACAGAACATCATAGTCAGACATTATAGTGTCAGACGACAAGAACAAGAACAACAACATAATTCACCACCACCACCTGAAAATGCAGTTCACCACCAGCTCCGCCGTGCAAGCCGCGCTACTCTTCGCGGCAACGACGCTCCCCGTCGTCCACGGTGCCATCTCCATCGGCAACCAGATCCGTGAGGGTGGCACGCACTTCAACGTGGCATGGACTGAGGGGCTGAGCCCGTGCTCAGGGGGCGTAGCCATCGCGCCCGAGTCGGAGCGACTCTGCAACCAGAACTTCAACATCGACGGCACCGACTACTACCTCGTCGGCTGCAGCGGCGGCGAACCCTATGCCCAGAAACCCGCACGCCTCCGCCGCGTCAAAGACGACTCTCTCTATGGCACCTGCTCAGCCGTCTCCAAGAAGACGATCGGCTGCAGTGGAAAGCCCCACGACGTTGTCAAGCGCTACGTTTGCGGCTAAACATCATCTCCGGCTGCAACTGATCAGCAAAAGTCTCATCGTTGGTAGCAGTGGAGGGAGTACTTCTGGATCGACAATACTTGTAGAAGTGGCGGTACAGAAACCTGGTCCGTTGGATAGAGAGGATTTGGACATAGACAATGATGGCCTTCTATGAGGTGTGTGGAGATACGTTTTTTAGTCGCTCATTTAGAAAGAGAGTGTGTAGATACTTTCACTGGTAACCTATTTCAATATATCAATAAACATGATTAGAATACTCTAAATAAGAATATCAAGCAAATTGACTCCTGGGCTATGTGTATTGGGCTTGAATTATTCTTCCGAGATGAATAGCCATGAATTCTCTAGCTAGATTGGCCTGATTATTAGTTTTAAGCGGAACGCTGATTACTTTAGGGCATATCAATATGATTACTGGCCTTGTTACCGGCAAGGGGGTTGCTTGGAGAGCAGTCAGCAAGTAGTCAGGCATGCCCGTGAATAATATAAGCCCTAGTAAACCTAGACATGTATAGGCATACTTGCTTCTCATCTGCGCCACTGACATCTTAAGTTGGCCTTGCTTGGCGTATGACTTGGCAGGCAAGATAATGTCTTCGGAGGCTCAAGGGTTTGTAAAATCTGCCTGACTATAATCAAATCCATGTTCGCTATGAGAAGCCAGGGCGTATATAAGCCGAGGGCGATGAAGCAAGCTTTAGATTCGAGTTATCTTGTTGCAGAGCAGTCTCTTATTTCTGTAAGGACTTTGGCTTTTACACAGCTTTATTCCACTCTACTTTACAAGCCCCTTTTACCAGATCTTCAGTTTTCGAGGCATCATGGGTACTCAGCCGTTGTACTTCGTCTTGGCCACGCTGAGAATGATAACTACAGTAATGGCGAGCGGAATATGGCAGCGGGGTGGGACATATCCTGCAGCCGGTGCCATGATATACAAGTTTGAAGATGTTTGTATTCAATGTCTTGCTGTAGTCATTTCGTTTCTGATGACAAGTGTGTTAGGTCCCGCCGTCCTCTTCTCTTCAGTGGATACCCTGCTTTGACGAGTTCACGTGCGCAAATCTCATAGTACCACTAGACTACGACGATCCATCCGGCGGCGAAACTACCGTGGCCTTCATTCAGCATCCATCAAATCTCACCGACGCTCAGGACATCCTCATCAACCCCGGCGGCCCTGGAAACTCAGGCGTAGGCGTTGTTCTTGAAGCTGTTAGCTTACTCCGGCCTTACCTTGGTCAAAAGTATAATCTCATCGGGTTCGATCCACGCGGCGTCAATAACTCCGGACTGCGCCTTGACTGCTTTCCAGATGCACCAGCTGTTGCGCAATACTATGACAGTCGGATTTTGCAACCTATCAACCCGTACAGTAAGGCCTCGATCTCCGAAACGTTCGCGCTCGCAGACGGCTTCGGACAGTTGTGTTTCAATACACATAGAGATAGTAAAGTAGGCTATGCAAACTCGGTGGCGGTTGCCGGCGACATGCTGCATTTCGCAAAGCTGCGAGCGCCTAAAGAAGCACCCGAGGGAGATGTAAGGCTCAATTACTATGGCGCGTCGTATGGCACAGCTCTGGGAACTGCCTTTGCAACGTTACACCCTGAACACGTGGGCAAGTTTGTTCTCGACGGTGTCGTTGATGCCGAGGACTATTTTATGGGCGGCTGGCGGGAGAATCTCCTTCAGGCAGACGATTGCGTGAGGTCTTTCTCCAAGTTTTGTTTCAACGCGAAAGAGTACGTCGATTCAGCTTCTAGGGGTACCGTCTGGAAAGCTATCCCACGCCGGCTCGCCGATGCGAAAGCCCCCTCTGTTCCGTCATATCCATCATGATTGATGCTAACCGTTTACATTCAGTAATTGTGCATTCTACGCTTACGATGCGTCCGTTGATGAACTCCAAGCAAGATTCGACGCGATCCTTAGCGACCTCGAAGAGAATCCCATCGCCTTTTACGACCCTAATATCGTGGACTATCCGGTGACGGTCACTATCCGCGACTTGCAATACCATCTGCTTATCTCTCTCTACAACCCCGTGGCAAGTTTCCCTGTCGTCGCAATGAATATGGCCCAGCTTGAGGTACGCAACGCCAGCAGCCTAGTGTCCAGCGGCGGACTTGGATTGGCCCCCGAAGCTTCCTGCGATTTCAGTGGCCTGGCTACCTCGGTACTCGAGACTAAATCACTTATTCAATGTCACGATGCGAACGGCCGGTATATACTCGACAATATGGATGAGTGGACCGAGCATGTCAATTACTTGGTCAACCAGTCCGCTTACGTAGGGGCGAACTGGGCTTTCATCGGTGGCATATGTCGCACTTACGACGTTCGCCCACCACCTAACCAAGTTTTCCAGGGTTATACGTCTGGTACAAAAACGGCGACACCAATCCTCTTCGTCCGTAACAGGCTTGATCCGGTCACACCAGCAGCGGAGAAGATGAGCCAATTTTTTGAAGGTAGCGGCCTGCTAACGTTGGATGCCGTCGGTCACGCAGCAATCGGTATCCCGAGCCAATGCGTCATGGATGGGATCAGAGCCTACCTTGAAGATGGCGTTTTGCCAGATAAGAGTCTGGTGTGTGAAGCAGATGTGGTGCCGTTTTTGATGGGTGATGAGGTCAACTAAAATTTGCTGTCCAGCTAGTGGTATGCGCCATTAATAGATGGCAATGCTAGGGTTGTACGTTGGGCAGTGTAACATGCCCTGTGGTTCATCTTTGTACACCCAGCTAATTATATAACTCTTTACCAATACACGCGATTGCTGTCACGTACCATTCTCGGTTATTTCCGGTCTGTTCACTACGGAATGCCAGTGAATATCCGTAACTTTGAGGACGTGCCAACAATACCTAGAATAACCTTGATACAGAAACACATAATCTCGCTTTATTCATGAGGTATAGGTCAATCATGACTTATACGATTGTGACCGATCTTGTTTCTCCACCTTCGAACCAAGACACGTCGGACACTTCATTTGGCTGATAGACCCGAGACATAGCCGTTATAATTCCGATTCGTTCATAAATAGAGGACGGCGATACCGTCCTAGACTTGTTCTTCAGGTCACCTCCTTGTCCAGCAAACAGCCGCTGGACAGATTGCTCTGATGCAACTGCGAGGACGAGGCCGTAGATTGTATTGTTTTCCTGTTGATGCAACACCCATAAACAGATTACATCCTCTCGCTTCCGCAAAGTGGAAGCCATGCGCTGAGAGGCCTCTAAGGTCGTCTTCATTTGTGACTGACTCTGCAAATGCTGGTCGCTATCATTCCCACTTAGGATGCCATACGGTCCCTCTAGATTCTGATCCGGAACGAAAAAGATTTTGTCACCTCGTCGGTTGCGCAACCCCAAGACCGCGTGATGATTGGTCTCGAATTCTACCATAGCGACCTGAGTGCAACCATGAACCGTGATACTCGCGCTTTTAACCTGTCCAAACAGGTTTGGACCTTGTAGTTGAGTCATTGTGTCTACGATGCTCACTTTGCTCTCCGCCTCATAGATAGTGGAGTCCCAGATCACGGGTGTTTTCGTCGCCACCCAAGACCACGTAGGCTCACAGTAAACTTCAGGCCTCTTCTCGAAACGCCGCCCGTAGGAGCGCCAACATAACAACCATGGTAGGTCGGTAACCCAGAGTCCAGCAAGATAGGTGCGGGGGCGAGGAAGCTTGTCAACGAGGGAATATCGCTTCGCGAGAGCGGAGACTGCGGGAAGCTTATCAGATTCAAAGCTTAGTTGCCGATTGCTGTATCCGCCAATTAGTAAGGACCACTCCTTAGTTGTCCTGGGCGTCCGGGGAAGGTGATTCTTAAGATGCCCTGGTTCAGCTGTACTGGTAGGACTAGCGGTACATAGTAACATGTTCTCATCCGTGATGGCTTTCATCGCTATCCCGTAGTCGATCTTGGGAGTCTTCGTCCCTGAGACGTAATCCATGGTTCGTCCGACAGTCCCGCATTCACAGAACAAGGTCTCGTTACACTCCCAAAGGAGCTTCAGTGACATGGATGATACGACGTGAGAGGATGCGTTCTTGAAGTGTCCAGGCCCTTGTCATGAGAGGGTATGTGATGTCGTAGTAACAGCGTGGTAAGATGAAGTCTTGGTGATCAATAGGCTCTCTTGCACGGATAACGTGTTTTAACCCCGTACGTTTATCGCAGAGCGCTAATTCCCCTATCATGGCGGTTCGCTTGCGCCGAGATCTTGGTGTGGAAGAGATCGTATCGCTCGTCGATATTAGGGCCATATCTCTATCTGCAAAGATACCCTGCGTAGGATTATATCCTGAGTCGACGGAGATGGTGATATAAGCGTTCTCATAGACCTCTGCCATATGAGCAGCTTCGCGCTCCCAGTCAGAAGGGTCATCTTGGACGATGCAGAGTGCGTCTATCCAGAGGTAACGTATTCCAAGGCCACGGGTGATCTCTACCGTATCACGAAAGGTTTGCGGCATCGAGTTCCAAAGTATACCCTTCTTCCTGTCTTCTAAGGTTCCCTTTGTTGTTGTCAAGTTCCCGGACTTGCCCCAGCAATAGCTTAGAGCAACGTACATCTCAACTTGGTCACGCGTGGTCTCGTACAAGCATGCATTTAATGGTCCGTTGCCTGTCCCGAGGTCGAGAACACGCGTCGGCAAACGGCCGGGGCCAGTGGAGCTACATTGGGCATGCTCGTCTTTGCACTTGGCAATCCATGGTTTCGCTAAATCAAGAGCATGTTCTAGATCGAGACGTGGCGCTACCTCGAATGCTTGACCTATTACGGGGAATCCTTCAGGCGAACCTAACTTAACTGTCAGAAAGGAAGCCACGAAGCTACAGGAGGAGTGGGAAAAGAAGGAATGAACGACGGTGGATGTTTACTGTGCTGGGTATATAATTCTATCGTAGGAAATTCTGTGCCTTGTGGTAATTGTGTGAACTGAACTAGCAGGGTCTGGCCGAGACTGCCATTCAGCTCAAAATACATGGCATCGTCGTCGCCTTTCGTAGACGATATCCGCACTAGGTCCTCAAGGACCGAGTCTCTGTCGAATAGCACCAAAGCATCCCAAATCAAGCGGCACGTGAAGCACCCATCTTTAGCCGAGCGACGCCAGGTGTGGAGATTCTCGGAAGCGAGGAAGGTCCGCAAGCGCTGCGGCTCTGGAAGGCTGGATTCATTAGCATCCAGGTTCGACTTTGAGTCGATCTGTAAATCATTGCAGACATCGCAGGGCACCATTGTTGCGTCTTATCTGGCCACGTCGGGAGGTGAAATATTCTGAGATGTACATGCATGGCTGTGCGATCGGTCTAAGTGGCTAGGCCATCATCCGTCTGCGACACTTCATTGGCCTAAAATTTCGGCAACGAGCGCTAGCGCTTTCACGATGTTTTCCGCTGTTGTTAACCGTGCGTTTACTGGCTAGGTAGAACTTGGAAACTGATGTCGAGCCGCCACGGAGCACAATGAAAGATTGTATACGTTTTCTATCATTTAAACCAGATCGTACCGATCTGTCTTCGGGACAGGCCAGACTCAACTCTTTTTTAATTGGTATACGGTACGGGCCGTCTGTGGCTACTGATGATCTACACCGCTAATAAGGAAAGGAACACTCACCGGCCGATTTACTAGGATGCTTGGATGCCTTTCTAGATACTTACCTATGTGCCGTTTTCTTTTTTTTCTTCTTTGTTTTTGTCGTGTACAACATGGTTACCGTCGTAATTGTGCGGCAATCATTGGCTGATCGGCAAAGGATATCTTATACACACTCGAGCATCGTGTTTTAGTACTAAGATGTGCATTTTTCGGAAACGATTACCGCCGGAGGCGTGATACTTGCGTGGCAGTGGGGATGTGCCCGAGAGTAATGTACATGGGCAAAAACAGCATCCATAGACACGAAAGACCGGAAGGGCAAGGTATGGGTACTATGCAGAGCTTGGTGAATGACACTTTTGCGAACCGCTCGATTCTTCATAAACCGGATTCACTGGGGAAATGATGAAGTATCCGCTGGTGGCTCGCCTAAACTAAACTGACCTACCCGCTCAGTATTCTAAGTCTTCTATGGACAATGTATTCCGCTTCGTGTCAGACGATGATGGGAAGAAATTAACACTGAGGAAAGAGCCATATAACTAACAAAATCCACGTCATTGGTTTCCCCTTGATATACCCTGAAGACACAAGGCCTCGTGCGTATACTACTGCTGTGCCGGCCTGCGATAGTGGGGCTCGATATGGATTAAGCCGAAGCGCCTACGCAGATCTTAATGCACAGAAAGTCATTTAGGGCTAACGAAGCTATAATAATCTAACAATCCATTAAAGTTAAACCATCTATGTAAAGTGACTTGTTCAGAAGACGCGTTGGATAGTGGATCCTCAGAGAATTACTTCGTGCGTGTAGAGCAACTTCTTCGTCGTACGCCCCCATCAGTCCCCATCCACGTGACGCTTACTTATCAGTAGACATTGTATTTTCCCTGATGATGAGTAGCTTTGAAGCGATTCTTAAGATAGAATAAGGAATGTAAAATATTGTAGATTCGATAAATAGATATTTGCGGCAGGGTTTGTTTCTATATTTAGCATACTGATCATAACGTAGTCGCTAGATCCTGGCTATTCTCATGCGGCTCACCAACCGAGGAGGCAGAGGAGTTGTCTGCATACCCGGCTGCTCGGCACGGCGGCAACTGGTTGGGCGATCAGAGCCTGCAGAGGCTCCTCCTCCACTGCTTCGGCGCCTGCGAGTTGGTGATTTTTGTCTTTTGCCTATAACATCACTACTTTTAGAGAAAATTTGGCACTGCTTGCTTACATTTACTGCATCACGCTTATAATGATTGTTCCCGTAGCCTCATAACAGCAGCAAAGATAATGCTACGTTGAAACAGCTTGCTTACTATCGAAGCCATGAAGTTACTTAGAATGCTTGCAATAAGTAACACTACCCTGCTATCTTTATAGTGATTTTGAGGATTCGGTACCCAACCGGCCAAATCTGGGGTTTGAAACCCTTGCAAGCCTTGTACGGCTGCCACAACTATTGTTACAAGGGGGTTGTATGTATGGGTTGCGGCCTAATTGCCCACTCAATTACTGTAAATCTGTGGGTCGCACCTAAACTGACGAGATATCCCTTCCTGCTGGGACGGGTCCAACTAGCAATGGCGGGACCGAGCGGCAATCTTGACCGTGTTAAGGATGGTGAGATCCACCGAGTATTACTTTATACCCCTGTGAGTGTTGGTAGTTGGCTCGAGGTTTTGAGGGGCTGTGTCGTGAATGGAGCCCTTCCGAGAAAATGGGGACACTGGGGCTGACACGATGACTTTAGATGGATAGGCACTTTCTTAGATCGAATGTAACCAGTTTGTATTCGACTGTTTGCGAAGTACATATATCCCTCTTGCCTTACCACCGGCACACTCATGGGATAGCAGAGATTGTGCTAGAAACCCAGTGTAGAAGCACGAAATACTCAAGATGGCGTCTCTTAAGACAGAGACTTCCTATGCGAGCAGCACCTCGATTGGGAGTCCACATACTCCAAAGGCCACGTCACCGGAGCAGAGAGACATCGAAGCCATATGGAGACAAGTTCACGAGAAAGTCGTTCAACTAGCGGGCACGGACCCGCAGTTCGAGATCCAAAAGACGCTGGATATCGATGGGGTCCTCAGACGACTCGACGCACTTCAACAAGCGAATAAGAAAGAACCAAGCAAGTTTGACGACTTCAAAAATGTCGTCCGGAAGACTCTTCAATGCATCCAGACCATTGGAGGCATAGTTGCTGATGGAGCCTCGGAGGTGTTCGCCCCTTCGGCTATGTGCTACAATGCGCTCACTTTCGTGATCCAGGCATGGCAAAACTATGAGGGCATGTTCGAAAATCTTGCTGAGCTATTGGAGAAGTGCGCAGACTTTTTGACGAGGCTTAAATACTATGAGAATAACATGGACTTGAACCTCAATCGCCTCGCCTGTCAGAACCTCCGAATATTTGTCGAAATATGCGACAGGACCATCCGATTGCGAAAGAAGTCCAACAGGTTCATACGATTCACCAAGCAACTTTTTCTCAATGACGACGGGATCCAAGACCTACTTCACATGATGGAGAAGCTCAATAACAAGGAAGTTCCACTAGTGAACGCACAGATCTTCAAAACCGTGATGGACAACGCGGGCAAGCTCGACACGGCATTAGAGGAGCAGAAGCAACAGAGAAAAGATGAAGACTGGAGAAAAAGGCGCAAGACAATCGCCGCGGCCCTCGGATTTCCCAAGATATCCCTTGATAGCGACGGAGAACCAATTCAGCATTGGCAGAGAGGATTCGAGGCACGTAAAGCCACACTCGTCGAAGGAACAGGCGAGTGGATCGAGAAAGACCGCATTTTTCTCGAATGGGTGCGATCGACGCTCCCAGCCAATCCCGCCCTCGTAATGCAAGGCAGAAATAGGTCTGGAAAAACATCGATGATGGCCAACGTGCTGAGGACATTGCGCCGGATGGATCGTGCTAGCCCTACATCGCGAAGAGTACTGGCGTATTTCTTCCCTGATACGGACCGAAAAAAGAGTGATGATGAAGACCCGAGCACCTACATTGAAAGGGTTTCACGGATCCTACTGTGGCAGGTTGCTACCGCATACGAGTCCATGACGAAATCCGTTGCTAATATAATCGACCGAGAGCATGATTTTGATGGCTGTCTAGACCTATGGGAGCGGCTGTTCATAAACAACAAAGAGCGACAGAAAGACACTACCTTTTATTTCTTCATAGACGGTATTGATTCTGAGGTTCAGACAATGATGCCTCTTTTGGAGAGACTGTGTCTGGTGACGGATGAACATCGACCTCGTATCTTCCTGACGGCGCGCCCCGAGACCGTTACTGGATGGCTGATGCATGCCGAGAAGATTCACTTTGAGTCGATATCGCTCTCTGATCATAACAGTGAAGATGTTCAGAAATACATCGAGCACGAGATGGATAACATGTTAATCACGAAGAACCCAGAAGGAAACAGCGATATTGCAAAGTGGCGCCAGAGGATTCAATATGACTTGGCTAGAAAGTGCGGGAGCGATTACTTCAAGCTAAACAACACCTTTGACAGGCTAGCAAAGGTGGACCTAGTCGAGGATATCGAGAGGATCCTAGAAGACGCCGGCAAGACACGCACTGACCAGATTGATTCCGAGCTTCGGCGGCTTAACAAGGAACGCACCCCAAAGGAGATTAAAGAGATCAACGAGATTATCTTGTGGATAGAGGGAGGACGCAATTGGTTCTCTGTCGAGATGATGGAAGCGCTTCTGTCAGTCAAGTACCGTCGTACGCATGTATCGCCAGCCGCTCCAGCAAGTCCCCTTCCAGTGATCCGTAGCAGCAAGTCACCTTCCCCACATAGAGGTCATTCTCAGGAGCGTCGAACGCCCCCGCCGCCACCACCGCCGCCGACTTCCCTGGCAATCTCACTACTGCCATTCGCTCAGAAGCTACAGGACAAGTATGGATTGTTCTCCATAACAAATTCTAACACCGTCGATTGGCGGTCATCGGAGTATAAAGAGCGTGTGCCGTCGAGGTCTTTCGAACCCAGTCAGCAGCTGGCCAATGACACCCCAACAAGCCCACAGGTCATACAAGAATCTGAGATCGATATTGTGCGCCATTTCCTCAGGAACGTTTGTCCGCCGCATCTCTATGATCGATTTGAGTTTGACCAGTTCTTCAATGGCAAGTCAGGTGCCCGACATAAGGACTACATATGCTTGGACGATGACAACGAGAACATCAAGATTGCCATCTCCTGCTTGACCATACTGACCGAGGAAGGCATACGATTTGATACTAGGCTACGGTACTATGCCGTGTATTGGGTTCTGGACCACCTCAGAGAGGTTCAGCTCTCGTTAGCTGACCGAGAGCTAAAGGCCGAGGTCGGGCCCCTCCTTGTTCAGCTCTTCACGGAAGAGGTCGGGATGGATTCGCTGTTCTGGCCTTTCGACACTAACGTTAGCATGAAGACCTGGAATGGTGGGGAGCAGAAATACCTGCGGGAGGCCAGGGCCGAGTGGCTCTACTCTAATGAGGGAACTAGAGAGATCTTGCGATGGTTTGAAGACCCTGTGGTGGCAAGATCGATCACAAGTGAGGTTGGAAAGGAGTTTATGGAAGCCGTCAAGGCTCCCGACGCAAATTTGCACCAGGTCATCCTCTCCCGTGCCGCGAAGAATATGGCTGATCACTTATTTCGCCGCGTTGAGTTTACCAAGCGGGAATTCTTGGCTGCCTGCTGCTTCCTTCGTGGGTACTTGTCAAGGGTAAGTCACGGTCCGCCTAGCTTGTAGGAGGTCGTAACTAACCTTTACTTGTTAAGCTCGACCCTGAGAGGTCCTTGGAGATGCCGGACGAGGCGGATCCTTATAGGACTGAGGGAACAGCGGCATTTGGTCAATTTGAAGATGTCCAATTCACGCTCGAGGAGATACAACAGATTGAAGGATGGGCATCCGAGGTCTTGGGGCGGTCTAAGGATACCAAGGCTCTCGAATCACTCTGGGAGATCCACGGTTCCCTCATCATATTCCAGCTCTGTGACAGCACGGCTGAAGTCTACCGCGCCCGTGCCACGAAAGCCCTCGAGCTGGACCATCACAACTGGCACGCGTGCCATTTCATCGCTAGTCAGCCTATTACTAGCAACGAGGATGCGCTGAAAATGCTTTCGCATGCTAAGGATGAGCTCGATAAACTCCGTAAGCGTGACCCCGCCTGGCTCGAGGATTCCGCGAACTCGGCGCTACTCGCACGCATAACCCTGAAACTTGGCGAGTGCATTTGGGAATCCGGGAAGGATTACGAGCGCGCCGCCAAGACGCATCTTGAGAGTCTGGACTACAACTATGTTCATTTCAAAGATTACGGACGCATTATGCAGGGCTACAGCAAGCGCCAGAGCTGGGACATGCTCATCAACTTCCTCGGGGCCATCAATGACCACAAGGGGATCTGGGCCGCGTACTTCGACGAGTTAGTAAACGAGTTCTTGTTCGAGTATGTCATCGACAAGGATTCGGATATGCTTGCGAAGGCAGCTGATGCTACGGGTCGATGGGACGTAGTCGAAAAGTTTTTTGAGATTAGCGCGGACATTGGCCGCAAGTCCGACGGCTACGATCTCCTGTTTCTGCTGCGCGACGCTTTTTCAAGAACCCTAGAGGCTGCTGAGAGCGGAATCCAGCAGAGCAAGGTTATTGCGGTCCGGGAAGCTGCCGTCCAGGCGATCAGATCTCACCCGAGCGCTACCTTGGAGCGCAAGTTCATTGATGGGATGGTTGATTCCTTAGCACTAGCTTACCTGGATTTCGCAAGACATCCAAGTCTAGCAGTGGAGCAGGTCGATCAGTACGGTGCCTTACTAGAGTCTCTGATTCCAGACACAGACGACACGTACAACATCTACCTGAACTCTATCCCGACTTGTGCTGTAATCCGGTTCCACCATAGGCGCCAAAACCCTTCCAAGCGGGCTGCGGAGTTCTGTCAGAGAATAATCCAGACCAGCACGGAGCTTTTGTCCGACGAGGATGAAGGTAACGACGTCTTCGCATACTGGCTGCTGGCTCGTCTAGCGACCGTTGTGGGAGACGTTGAAACCATGCGTGTCGCTTGGACCATGTGGAACAAGATACAGCACGAGGCGGAATCCCAATGGAAATCCTGGCAAGCGTCAAAAGACAATGCTTCTGCCTCCGGAGAAGGTGGCGATGCTTCGAAAGTAACGGGCTCTACGGAACCTAAGCCCGGAACAACGCAAGAGAGCCCTAAACCGAAACAAGCGGCTCCCTCACCTGCTCCTATTTTAACACCGGCACTAGCGGTTGGTAAAAACGACAGCGACGCAAAGCCTCACAAGCTGCTCGCAGTGAAGATCCCGACGGAACTCGCCGAGGCGGCGTCATCGCACAGCCACTCCACGACGTCCACGGGGGTTAGCGACGCGAATGCGACGCACGGGCCTCACAGGCCGAGTATCTACGCTGAGTGCGACGGGTGCGGCAGGCGGTGGACGGTTATGGAGGAGCCGCTGTACGCGTGCGCTGACTGCGTCGGGGACGTCCATCTCGACGAAGGGTGTCACGCACGCCTGCTTAAAGGGGAGCCGATGCCGGGCAAGAAGAGGAATCTCAGATGTAGGAAGGAGCACGAGATGTTCCTCATCCCGAAGTGGGACACTGCGCTGGTGCGCGACATGCCGAAGGATTGCGTGCCACTCCTCGACGGCGCTGACAAGGGCAAAAAGTGGGTTACGTTGGCGGAATGGAGGAGGCAGCTGAATGGCAAATATTTGGGTGGTGACAAGAATCAAGCCAGCACAAATGGACAAGGTGTCAATGGGTCGCCAGATAAGAAATAGTTGGGCGAGTCGGTCAGGTTCCTGAAATTGAATTTACCCGGCCGAGTCGTGTGGTACAAGAATGAAATCATGTTTAAGTTATATTCGGGATGCATCAATAAGCAACAGTAGGCCTCTTGTGCATTTTATGGGAGTTCGATTTGATTTAATATTTACCGCAAACTCGCCGCCGAATGTGTATCTGTCATGGCCTCTTTAACAGTATCATTGAGCGGCGGAACGCTTATCACCCTTGTCGCGTTCATTGTGCCGCCCCTGTAAGCATAAGTAAATTCCCAGCCGGAACCTGCTGCACCGTGTTCTCCTTGATGGTTTACGACAACAATCCCGCTAGAGACCTTGGGGTACTTCCGGAGCATGCGTCTCACCGCGTCTTCCGCCGCTTCCTTCGGCGTCATCCCTTGTCGCAGATTCTCTACCGCCTGGTAGCAGGGGAGGAACCGCATCATAATGTCTCCGTCGCCAGTCGCGCCACATCCACCCACGTCACCGTCAACATACGATCCGCTGCCTGTGATCGGACCATCCCCCACGCGACCGGGGATCTTGTGCGCCGCGCCGTTCGTCGAGGTGCCTGCCGCCATCCGATACGCATGATCAATAGCGATCATAGAGATGGTATCATGACCGATTGGCGGTCCACGGGCAGCAAGCTTGGTAGGGTAGTCACTCGCGGAAGCGTTGATAGCTAGTGGGGCATAGGGCCCGCATGAGCCCGCCGGATCGGGCGTGACATTAATGCGATAGTTCGGCTGGCAGGCGCTCGCCTTCCATGCCTCACATGTCGCTTCTGACTCAGGGGTCTTTAATGTCTCCGCCTCGAAACCGTTAGAGATCGCAAACTCAGTAGCGAATTCTCCGGCTAGCATTGTGTGCGTAGTGTGCTCCAATACGTGACGCGCAACAGAAATGGCGCTCTTGATGCGCTGCATGGCCGCGACGGCGCCCGATTTCATGGTGCTCCCATCCATGATCATGGCATCAAGGGTCGTCTAGATTTCTCTGTCAGCCAATGTTCCCAGAAGATTGAATGGGTCGATATGCGAAGGTAAGGGGTAAGAACCATACTTCGCAGTTTTCGTCGGGTGAACCTCCATATCCGACGGTCCCGTCGCACTGGTTCTTCTCGCACGCCATGCATCCGAGCTCAACGGCATCCAGAGCTGAAGTGTCCCAATCCAGCAGGGCCGTATATGCTGCATCCGTAGCCTCTGTAAAGGCGCCCCCCCAAGTGTTGATCACCATGGGGAGACCGGGTGAATTCGAGTGCTGACTTTCTTGGACGGGCGACGACCGTGACGGTGGGGCGAAAAATAATAAATATGAGATAAGACCCGTCCCTAGAACGATCGCCATGGTGATGATTGCTAGCAATCCGGCAAGAATGAGGAAGTATAAAACTTTTGGCCAGTATCGGCTCCGGGAACGAAAAGTTGGAGTTTCCATTTTTTCGTTTCGCGGTTTCTTTATAGCGAGGTTGCACTCTGGATGGTCAGTCTACACGCCAAGACTGCGATAACCCCTACTATGGCGATCTTGGCCCTTCGGTGGGAGGCCCACTTTAAGGCGTCCTCAGATTATATGGATACGATGGTATGTAAACGCAGGCTTGATCGATTGGAGTCTCAAAACTTTAAGATTTGACAATAGTAGGAAGAGAGGGAGGCGGGCGGGCAGAAGTATTTGGTTTTACGCCCGGACTTTTGGCATCTTACTTAAATTATTAATACTTCTCGATTTTATACGATGCGCGTAAAGAAAATGTCCTTAAGAGCACCGTGCTCGTACATTATATAACCCCTAGACTTACTCTAGGATTTCCAAGCTCCGGCGGAATGAACAGAAAACGGCCAACTCCAGTAATGCCACCCACATCTAAGTTGAAGGATTCCTTGCCTTTTTTTCTATTTAAAACTACCCATAGCGACATCGTAAAGGTTGAGACGGGCATTCATGTCATATACTTAGACTCATTCGCGCCATGGATTTCAATTGTACGCCGAGACATTAACACCACCGGCGAGTTTTGGGGGACGCCTACAGTGCTTAAGTTGCTTAGATGGCTTCGAAAACATGGTCCAGTAATGGCCAATTAGATAGCTTAACAAGACTAATGCAAAATCATTTCTTAATCTAAATCCGGCATTTAGCAGCTTTGTTGCGGCTACCTATCTAGAGATGATGCACCTAACATCAAAAGGTCCCATTCCGAACCGTCAGGTTCTTAGCTCGATCGCGGCATCATAACATCGGCTAAGTGTAATGGTAAATCCTCAAGGACGTCAGTGAAGGGGTGAGGGCTTAACCCCAATATGATACTGATCCCGGATGGGATCGCATCGATAAGCATAATCAAGCTCGGCGCCGCGGAGTGAGAAACTGCTTGAATAGTATCGCGATGTAGTTATACTTGACATGTTAAAGCGAAGCAATCAGTAAACTAGTATAAGGTAGGACTATCATTACTAAACACCGTAATGAACAGAGCTTGCTCGAGGTATTTTGCGAACGAAGGGGAGAAGAGAGCGAGATTAGCACTATAAAAAGATGACAACAACAGTTATATATCAATGGGGTCGGAAATACATCGACTAGACGCCGAACTGGCGTTCGCGGAACTCGGACCGTCACCAGGCCACCCACGAGCATACTTGCGCTTCAGTGACATGAATATCGTGATGTCGGACCCGCTACGTGGTACACTGAAGCGGGCGCTTCCCAAGACTCTCACATCCACGAGGCGAGAGGTAAAGCGGCGGCAGGTGGAGTACCTGAATGTTTGCCCGCCGGAGGTCTCACCCTTCTTCGATAGCCTCGCACGCTTCCTGGTAGCTTTCGTCGCGGGCGTCGCGCTCCTTATACTCATGCTCGTCATGAGTTTACTAAACGTGTTAGTCATAAAAAGCCTGATCACCGTACCCAGCGCCCTCGTCCTGTTCGTGGGTGGGCTCTCCATCGGGCCTAGGGCCATCAACACGGAAACCATGATGGTAACTGGCACATGTGCTGCGGTACTCGTGGTGTTCGTTGGGACCACCACTTAAGTCGATGTAAGCGTGGAGCCCTGTATGACCTACAGAGGACTGCGAAGGTTGCTTACTTAAGTAGCTACTTCATTCTTGTGGGGCATGGAGCTTCAAGCCCCTTTCCAGCCCCGCTTATAAATGAGCTCTCAGTTTCCATCTTCGCCATCGATACCACCAAATCCCTACGAAGACTTGGGTGATTAAGCGTTGCCATGGTTTCTATTAGTATGAAATGCTCATTGAATTCTTTAACTGGCCGGAGAACGTTAGCGCAGTAGCATTCCTATCTTTAGGAAATACGGCATGAGAAACTTTAGCAAAGTGATTGCGGGAGGTTCAAGTTGAGGCTCAAGTATGTTTAATATGAGCGCAGATTCTCCTCATTTACTTAAGTCGAAAGCAATGCTAGATCCGTCATACTCAACCACGGATGGAGAAATCGCCGTATCCAAAATGCATTTTTCTTGCAGGCACCCTTGCTAGCTAACGGTGCCCTTGGCATTGAAGCCGCTATTATAAGCTGCCATCTACGCATACCGCGGATATAACCGTCAAGTGACATAGCAATGCGCCCAGTGAAATAATGAGGCGATTTGAGGGAAACAATTCCATAATTTGCGTTCCGGAGCGAGTTTTCCGGTTCAATTCGGCCTTTGTTTTCCAGGGACGCTGGCGCATTATAACGCACATGCGCCAGCAAGGTACCTGCCCCCATCCACACACACATACACACAACGCCTCTCCTTGATAGGCCGTATACGACATTATAGTCATTAGTGAAAAATGTGCGTCTAGATGAAACTCCATGTCTACGCGCTCTCGGTCTCATGTTAGATTACTCAGTCCAAATCAACGCTAGCCAAGGCTTCGCTTATGAATTTTTCATTCGGTGTGTCGGTGGCCGTGACCACGGCCGCAGGCTGGGAGGTGGAGAATTCGGGCTCCGGCGTGCCGGGCACGGACTCCTTGGGCTCATCACTCGCCCACTCCTGATCGTCGCCGGTTTCGCTCCTGCTGGCCTCGCTGTCGGTCTCCGGCGGGGTCTGGAGACCGCTGCGCCCGGTGCTCATGTTGCGCTTCAGCATGCACGTCTCGACGGAGATCCCTGGGCCAAAGGCGCAGCCCACGACGTAGTCGCGAACCCGCCCGCCTGGTGCAAGTGCATCCATCTCCTTGCTGCGCAGCCGATTCATCACGCTGAATATCGTCGCGGAGCTCGAGTTCCCGCGGTTCATGTACGTGTCGTAGCTGGCGCGCATGTGCTCAGACGAGATCCCCATCGCGCGCTCGGCGCCTGTCAGTATCGTCGCGCCTCCAGGGTGCATCGCCCAGTCAAAGTCTGCCGCTTCTCGGTAGTCGGCCGGTAGGTTGGGCACGCTCTGCAGCAGGTCCGAAAAGCTTGGCGCCAGCATCTTCGCCGTGAGACTTGGCACGCGCGGGCTTAGAACCACTTTCCACCCCGCTGGATCGACGTCGAAACCGAGATCTGCCTCGGTGTCGGGGATAATCTTGTGGTCCCAGCCAAGCAGTTGATAGATCGGCTCCTCCATCTGCCCGCCAATTCCATTGCTAAGAACGACAGCGCTGGCGCAATCCGAGAATAAGCAAGCACCTACGCGCGTTTCTTGAAGCTCGTTGATGCTGTCCAGCTCACTTCGCGCTAGCGTAGTACTAACCTCCAAGGCTACGCATAATATCCTCGCAGGTTTCCGCCTGAACGTATGTCCCAGCGCGAGATTAGCTGCCGTCCGAAGCGTCGCCAAGCCACCCGAGCAGCCAATCCCGTGCATTAACACCTTCTCAACTTGGTGCGTGATACCTAGACCTTTTGCGACAAAGTGATCGAACCCCGGATTGGCGCTGTCGGTGCATGTAGTCGAGACGATGTGCGTGATCTGAGAAATGTCGATCCGGGCTTCAGATATCGCCTTTTTGGCCGCTTCTACTGCAAGCGGGACGCCGTCAGACATGAAAGTCTCGTGAAGCTGAGCTATTGTAGGCGCCTGGGGTTGGTTGACAAGAGGGTGATCGGAGGTGCCTACGGAGGATCGCGTTTCGATTCCGGTGAACTGGTTTATTCCGAGGACTTTCTTCATTCTGAAGTTGCGGGCGACGTGAGCAGGGGACCTTGGAAGATGAAAATTTGAGACCTTACGCAGCGGATTCAGGATAATATCTCTTCCCAAGCTTCTCCAGCTCTTCAGGCTTTAGGAAATAGGGTGGATATTGCGCACCCAGTCCAATAATGGAGAGGCCCAGCTCTCCGAAAGTGTTCGGTGCCGCCATCTTGACTATTTGACTATATTATGCTGGAATATGATCACCGGCTCTGTGAGCACGTGGCAAGATTGGTAGTAGCAGATAGTTGAGTGGGAAGAACCAGTTATGTGGTTGGCGATAAAGATTGTCTCGAGGACTTGGGAAGGCTTTGAATACAAATAGTGTAACATTCAAGCGGATACGTTTAGCAGCTGAGTCTAGAAGTAGGGCCTCGCCTATATCACACATCCAGATTGAGAAGAAAATGAAACAGAAGTGACAGGTGTACGAAATAAATAAAAAAATAGGTTGAGAAGAAAGTTTGAGAGGAGTGTACAAGTATGCGAGACAGCCCTGCAGAGGACTTGAACGAACAAACCTTCGGTAAGAATGAGAGACAGAAGCTACCAGCCAGGAATGTACACATACACACTGTTAAAGAGCAAGGTTACTTACGTAGTTATTACCTTCGGTAGTACTTAGTTAAGCTGGTGTACGTCAAGACTCAGATTTGGAAGTGCTTGTCAGGGACCTCGGGACTGTCAGGGACTGGATCTGGGGTGGGCTGCTATCGAGATCTCCTCAACCAATCAACGGCTCTAGTTGGCGGGCTGTTAACGTATTTTATTACTTAATTAGGGCAATGACCATATTAGGTGCCGCGGCTCAGGGCAAGCTAGTGCCAAGCGCCTGTACCTTGCATTATACTACAAAGGTACATGATATTTAGTAGTACGTAGGTAGTTGAACGCCTGGCAGTTTCAAGCCGTTTCACCCGTCCGCATTAGTAATGAAAGGTATGAAGTATGGGGCGTAGCCCATGTCATATATCTAGATTTGCTCGATAAAGGAATATCAGTGGGACTCGAAGGGGTTACATAACTTCAGTAGCAAGGCAAGATTGTGCAGCAACAGCCGATATATACGAAACCGAATTCTGAGACAGTGAGCCTATTGAGCCTATCGACATCATAAAAATGGATAGTGGGGAGGCGGGCAGCTGGGGGCGTTTTCTTTTGCTTATCTCTAGCAGGTCTAGCAGGTACGTAGTCTAAGTCGTCTCTAAGACTACATGATACCAGCTAACTAGCCCACACTGAGGCAAAGTCTTCTACTATGGACAGCTAAGTACTCTAACTAACACATGCCCAAACGTGGCTGAAGAATGGCAATTCTAACAATTTACGAAGTGCAAAGTATATATGTGATACCAGGGTGGTAACATGCCCAAGATCCATATCTGTAGGTACTTACCTAGGTACCTAAGTAACCTAGTACAAAGTAAAAGCGGAGGCTGACCCAACTTGGGCCTGGACCAGCAAGGAGCTCTCCATGCAGGGTGACCCATGCTAATCGGATCCTGAGCCCGCCAGCCCCACGGGTTTTAGTCCCACTAGAGCAGCACGGGCTAAAAAGGTTTATCGCCAACTCGCTATCACATGTAGGTACTCACGTACTTTTTCACCTGCCTACAAGCACCAATCGCGATTAGTAGGTATGTATGATCAAGTATTTATCTAGAACCCGTGGACCTTTACGGTCTAGAAATTCGGTTCCTGCCGTTTTACGCTGCAAGCTATATCAAATGAGACGCTAGAGGTTATTGTAAGTGCTAACTCGTCTCAATCCATAACTTATCTACCCACTATCTAGGTAGATATGACGACTTCCTGAGCTGACAGAAGCTGTGCGTGTAGAGACCTTGTTCGTCATAACTATGATTCAGCCGAAGTGGCCCTTCGCAGCCCATGCGGTGATAGAGACGGCTGCGGCGCTCTCGTTCATTTTGAGACCCGAGGGGCAGCTGCCGGGTTGCTCGCCGGCCGCCAGACTGATCCTCCGGCAGTACGGCGGCCTGCTACTTGCGACGAACCTGGTGTGTGTCGCGGTTCTGCTCGAGCCCGGCTTCGGGAGTCTCTGCCGCGCTGTCGCTGCCGCGCTCGCGACATACCACGCCTGGCCTTGCTATCGCGCCTATGTCCGCCTTCGTCTATCCAGTACTCTTACCCTTGGCGATAGTAGGAAGGCTCGGTCGACGTTTGGGGGCCCTATAGTTCACTTGGTCGTGCACCTGGTGTGCTTCGTGATGTTCGTATCTGCAGCTGTGTTCGGGGACGATAGCTGATGATAGCGTACCTGCACTCTACCCGAGACCCAGCATACGAGTTGTGATCTTGGTAGGGTTTCCATAAAAAGCCAACCAGCGCGCTCACACGCCGAGGCGTTTGAAATGCTAGCTAGTAGAGAGTTTCGCTCTATTAACACCGCATATGCAAGTGGTTCCGCCGCGATCGGACCATCTCCCGCGTACCACTCCTGCTCTGCCCCCATTGCAGCTACAGAGTGCTATGTGCAAGGTCCATCGTAGCTATTCATTCAAACAATCTAACCCATATCTTTTTTCCGGCACAAGTTTCTGAATATCCTGCCGTGGCTTAACCACCCAGATCACCTCCTCACCCCGGACCCTCTTACTCCTCCATTAGATGTTTGCGGATAGCGTCAGCCAGATCAGACGGGACGAACACCTCGCTGATAGGGGCATTTGCTGTGGGCGCGAAGGCCTCCTGCATCACAATAGCCGCATCGAGGGGAATCCACCTGGAGGTCAACTTCGCGTCAGTCATATCTCGCAGGTTTATTTTAAACTTGAATCCGGCAACGTACGAAGAAGTTCATAAGCATGCATATGATGTGAGTGTGTGTATGCCAGGTAGCTCATCATTGGATAGTGCGCATACTCACAGGCCTTTATCTCTCGCGAGGGAGTTTCGGAAGAAGACCTCACGTATTGTGTCCTTCAGATCGCAACTGATGGGACTGTTATGGCCATGACCAGTTTCCTCCATGGAGGTTCCGGTATCCCTTCGGAACTTCTTGCCACCTCCTCCGTTCACCACATCCCCGATACTTCCGCGCACCGCCCCGAGCTTGACGATATCGATATCCTTCTGGGACTTGATTATATTTCCAACCAGAACGTGTGCCGTCTTGAGCTCGGTGATGTCAATAGGCATCCGGGACTGCTTGGCTTCTCCCAAGCGGACCACATCCGCGATAAGTTGATGCGCCGTCTGGAGCCTGTCGATGTCAGCATCCTTCAGGGCTTTCACGGCAGCCTTCCGGTTGACCACATCCCCGATTAGTAGGTACGCCGCCTTGAGCTTAGCGATATAGGTATTCTCAGGCACATAAGGTTGTCGCAGCGGGGTGTACCGGGCGCTCGGGGCCATTTCTTTGTTGTTAACAATATCGGCGGCAGGAGCTGGAGTAGTTCTAGTAGTATTGGGGATCGAATTATCCCAGGCATGGCCGCGTTTGTCGGTCGGAGCTATGTTCCGGTTGACGCGTTCGTCACCATCAGTGTCGGGGGTAGGCGCACTGCGCTGCTTTGCAACCCTTTGGGCCAAGTCTGTTGTCTTAACAATTGTGCATTCTTCGGAGTGGGACAGGGAAGGTGCTGGGGATGTCTGTGTGATATCCACACGTGGCTGCTTCTTGGGCGATCCGTCGCTCTCCTCGAGGTCTAAGGTCGACGCAGCAGTCCGTTTATGGGCGACGGGGAGAGGTAGCTCTGGCATCTCTTCCTCTGCACTGCTGGTTGATTGGAGGGTAATATCACTGGGTAATAGCAAAACTTTGTCATCCATAGACTCAACCTCAACCTTGATTTCAGGCGATTGGGACATGGTCTTGGCGTCGGGTCGATGAGTGTTGGCTGGGCATATATGTCAATATACTCTCTGAGGATACGAATGATATCATTCCATCAACTTCAGGTAATATGATGTGCGTGGAATACCGATATCACGGGTCTGTAAATTCAGTGTGGATGGTGAAAACCGCAGGAAAGAGGAACTTGGGTCGACTGGCCACTGAACCGGATTTTGAAGCCCACCTTCCCTAAGCCAATGTCACTGTTTGATCAGGCTGAGTCCTAGTTGGTCACAACCAGGTGGGTTATTTGGTCTGATGATGGAGAGCCCACAATACCGAGTCACTTCGTTTGAATCGAGCTTGTGAATGCTGGATCTTTAGTGGCTGGTTAGTTCACTCGAATAAGACAGCAGAAAACATTACACATTGGCAGATTATAGACACCTACTGCCATCTGATGTTTCTAAGTGCTTTAGGATTGGACTCTGTAATACTCGCGGTTCTCTACGAAGCGTTTTCCTAGTTTCCACTCCAGCCCTAGGTTTTACTGGACTCTAGCAACCAAGTGCGGAACTTCGGTTAGCCTCCAACATGAAGAGAATCGGGGAAACAGCGACTTATACCAAGAGGCAGCCACTACCGCTGGAGACTGCGCGATCCTGCGATACATTGAGAAGAAAACCACATCATGATCATGTCTAGCTATTATTGCACGCTGGCTTGTGAGAGGTTAGAACTCTGCTAAGAGGTTCCCTAGCCCCTTCACCGCCAGATAAGATATCTTCCCCATGGTAGTGGTAACTGCGCAACGAAGGTTCCCAAATAAATTCAAGCCCAAAAGGCTGTCTAAACGTATAATTATGTATTTGTTTTTGGGTACCAACTTCGAGTTTAAGATAGCATGGGGATCAATCGACCTCACTTTGCCTATTCTAAGCGTAGAGTCGTCCGGAAGGACCGTCTGACCTGTGTCAATATCTAGCCCTCAATTTACTCCATACATCAGCTCTTAATATCTCGATACTTAGAGACTTGGACAATAGTGCTCATATCAACTTTGCTGGATGTCTTTGTGTTGCCACGAATACGGGCAGATAGGGGTAAAGGCCCCACACCTCCTGTATATATGAATGCTACTATAATTCGAGCGACAACGGCTTCCTACTATTTTATGGAACAAACCACGGCAATATTTTTCTATCCAGCCTACCCCCCTAACTTCACTATGTAGAAGCATGCCCCTTATCCACTGAAGCCTATAGATCACCTTGCCTGGACGACGTGAACTGGGAAGAGGTTAGGGTTCCAAATAGGAGTGCATGAACCAAATTCCATCGATGATGGAGAAGCCGCAAACTCGGACTGTTTTAACCCCTATAGTACTTGGAACTTACCCGCCAAGGTGCGGGGGAGGCAGGAGGCGTATTGTAGAGGTTGCAGCTGCAAGTGTAGATTTTCCGCCAGTCAGCATTTCTCGGCCCCGTCGGGCATCAGAGACGCGGGGAATAGAACCGTCCAGAGCTATCGTCCGCGCCAGTATCAGGTATAAATCCTAGGTTTGAGGCATTCAAGTTTTGACATTGCCGGCCCGCTATCATCAATAGCAGTTTACGGCCTTTTTCAGCGCAACAGGACAACCAAGATGAGGTATTCTTTTCTGGCCTTGGGGGCCGTTGCGAATGCAGCTTCCTCGATCCCCTATCTGGCCTGGATGGCCGATTCCTTCATTGAGCGCGGAGTGACCAAGGGGTACCACTATACGGAGGCGACGCTTAACCTGGGCATCGAAGCGGCGTATAAGCTCACCAATAATGACAGCTATACATCATGGTACAAGAACCAGATTGACGCAGTGGTGCTTGATGACGGCACGATCAAGAACTGGAGATACGACTTCTATTCCTTGGATGAGTACCGGATGGCAAATAACTTCCTCTTTTGGTTTGAGCGCACCGGAGAGAAAAAGTACAAGGAAGCCGCGAGGATTGTCCGGGAGCAAATTAACAGGCACCCGCGCACAGCCACGGGCGGGCTCTGGCACCGTGATCCCAATTACCCGCACCAGATGTGGCTGGACGGCATCTTCATGGTAGACTCGTTCTACGCACGGTGGACTCGGTACTTTGACGCTGACAATGCCACCGCGTGGGACGACATCGTCCTCCAATTTGATAACATTGAGGCGCATACTCGGAACCAGACTAGTGGGCTCATAGTCCACGGGTACGACGAGAGCAAGGTCGCCGTGTGGGCCGACCCTATCACCGGCGCCGCGCCCCTCGTCTGGGACCGCGCGGTCGGCTGGTACTTCCTCGCTCTGCTGGAGGTTATCGAAGTGTTCCCCAAGTCTCACCCGGGACATGCTCGTCTGATGGGTTACTACACTACGCTTGCGACTGCCCTGAAGAAAACGCAGGATGAGTCTGGCGGCTGGTGGCTCATCATGAATGAGCCGTATCCAAGGAAGGAAGGGAACTACATCGAGAGTAGTGCTACGGCAATGTTTGCTGTCGGCTGGTTCAAGGGCATCAGAATGGGACTTTTACCCAAGAGCGAATACCTTGCCCCAGCGCAGGAGGCATACACCCTACTAACAGACCGATTCGTTGAGGAGAACTCGTCGGGACTTCTGGATTGGAAGGGGACCGTGGAGGTCGGCTCACTAAGCAGTAACGGGACCTTTGAGGTATCGGTATTCCCTTTACAGTTTTACTAGCTAGGGTATCGCTAGCTGACGTTTTGATAGTACTACATCAGTGTCCCGATTGCCCTAAACGACTACAAAGGGGCAGGTCCGTTCATGTTAGCCGCGTATGAGTGGGAAACTGTAAGTCAAATTACCCGTCGTCCCATTATCGTGCCCATCGACTTTAGGCCTCGGGGTGCTGAAGAAACCATGTTAGCTAACAGCATTTCCTTTAGTGGGCAGGCTATTCGGTGTAGAGTCACTCTAAGTGGTAATGAATGTTTGACTCCGTTCTTTCCCCTGATATGGCCCCACCCACCCCACCTTCTCTACGTAAGTTATCAGAAAGGGTTTTCGGGCAGCTTCGAAAATGAGGATATCGCAGAGTGTGTTTCTACAGAACCCCTTTACTACTACAACTCACAACGCGCGTCCATTTCGTATGAGGCTTGAGAACAAGGAATGCTAGGTCTTATACTGCATTTATGTCTCTCATATACCCAAAATAGTGTGTGGGGCGAGTAATGGGACGTAGGTGCCGACAACCGCGTAGTGTCAGCAAATACTGAACGCCATCTGCGTTATTCGTCTCCTCCTGCCTACGGGACTTTCGGACCAATGTCTCTTTCCCCAAATCATTGGCTGATGTCCCACATAGTCTCACACTGGACCTAAATTTCATACTACCTACATAACTTCGCCGGCTACATTTCGGATCTATGCTTCCATTCGACGCTACTTACCATGGATGAGCCTGACAGTCATTCCTTTCCCCCTTTTCTATTCACTCCATCGCCAGAGGGGACCTATCAAGTTATCAAGATGTACAGACATGCGGTTACACTGCATAGAGGCATTTGAGGGAATTAAAGCCCCTACATTCTACAGTCATCTTCGGTACGTGGCCGCCATTGGTTGTTAGTGGGGTTGAGGTGAGGCATACAAAAGCTTCACAATCCTTTGGCTCTGTGTGACCCTGCCGACGACGTCAAAATCTCACGTAGAAGACAAGATTATCAACACGGTCACCGCTGTTCCCATATGGGCGGCAACATAGTCAAGTGGAAAGGGAATAGAGTGGTATTCACCTGTCCTGGTAGTGCAGGATCAAAGGCATGCTGCAAAAGTCGTGCGCTTCCTCCCGGATATAAAAGGACCGCACGGCTGGCTCAAGGAATCGAGACCTTTTGAAGCATATAGACAGATTAGCATCATTTGAACAGCCCGCGACAAAGCTCTTGAGTGAAACTATAGTATATATCCACACCAGTCTTGCCAAGCCTCATCTTCACCTTCAATATGCGTTTCGCTATCACTACAGTGGTCGCGGCCTTCCTCGCCACCGTCATCGCCTCACCAGCCGCTGAGATGCCGGGGTCGAACGGCCTACTCCAACCGCGTTGCCTGGCCTCTGGAGGCAAGTCGAGACTATTAATCATGAGTCTGGCCCGATTGAATAAACAGCTAATAGTACCAGTGGACTGCACAAATGACCAGAATAGCTGCTGCAGCGGCCTCTGCAGCGAGAATGAGGGATGCGGTTGCTACACCTGCAACTAGATAGAAGGGTCTAGTAGGTAACATTACCCGATATCCACCATATATTCAGCTGCTTAGCCACTCTCATAGTTGTTAACTTATGTGTTATCAGCCCTTCACAGTTAAACCGTGCTGGGTTCAAGGCTCATGAGGAAGAGAGTTGCAGGTCTCATGTGACCGGATGGTACGCTACTAGCCAAAAGGAAGGCATCAGTACCAGGCCGTCGTTGGTATTCGGGACGGTCAAGATCTAGGCATGTCAATTCCTAGATAGTATTATAACCTCGTCGTTCGCTCGAATCTATTCAACCGATGTCAAGTAAATATGAACTATGAAAGTGAGAAAGCTTTTGTGCCTATATGGTAAACTATCTCTGGGCCAGGAAACTATCAAACCAGTAAATACGTAGTTATCCAGTGTAGCGGCCACCTTGTCAGTTCCATAAGCCATCCTTACTCCACTACTTTTCGTCATAGCAATCTTTTCGGATTCCACATCAAAATCAATCACCGTCATCAGGAGGGCAGAAGTCAACACTGAGCGTATTCCAGCCCCCGATGAAAGGTGGCACTACGATGAATGGGTTAGCTTAACACACAGGGGATCAGATCATCGTGGGAAGGTCTTACCACGCGGGCCTCCACCGGTTGCATAAGTCACAGGAACCTCGCCAATCACAGCTCCCGCCGAACCGAACTCACCATCCGAGACTTCGATGCGTAGCGGCAATGCTGCATTAGCTGGTACTTCCAGAGAGGCTTCATTAGGACCTTCCAAGACGTAGGCCTTGCCCTGTGCGTCGACCACGTTGATCTTGACCCTCGCGTCATTTGGGCACTTATTCGCGGCATTTATCAAGGTCGGTAGAATAGGAACTTGTAGGTTGAAATCACCGTCGTCCTAACCTAGGTTAGCTAGGGTTTGATTCAAGTTTCTACACCGCATCAACCTACCCAGACGTCCCGTTTAACAATGTTCTTCCCGGATAATACTGGAGAGGATCGTGCAATGCCACAGAAGTCGAGGTTCACGCCCCAGTTATATCGCATCAGGATCAGGTTTTCTGATGCGTATGTCCCATTAACAGCATCCGGTCGGTCTTTATCGAAGTTGAAAACGACGGCTGACGAGTCGTCCTCGGGGAACCTGTAATTAAGTTATAATAAGATATGGCGAGGTTTGGCTAAAAATGATGGAGATACGCACCTCCACCCCGCTGTCCAATATTGCAGTTTACCGAGGTTCCAGCCTTGTTCGCTCACAGGAGTCCTTGGAGTCCAGTCGCTAGACTCGCCTCGAGGATATGAGTATCGAAACTCAACAGGCAGCTAGAGGTAGATTTTAAGCTAGGAACCACGCTATTCGAATCCTATACCATCATAGTCCAATTTCTTAACGTACTGTGTTCAGATCGGGATCCTTGTTGTCGCAAAGCCACACACCATAAGCAACTGCTAAGCCATCGGCGCTGACAGTTGATGCTGCTGCGAACAGCAACGACATCAAGACGGAACAGCGCACCATGATCGTAGTGTCCGCAGCGAGATTACAGCTTCTGTTCTCCACGCTAGGAAGACAGATCGAATAGACTGCGGTAAGCGGAGGTCATAAATACTTTAAGGGACCCCTGATTAACAGCCAGGATAGTCTCGGGACCGGGGGCGGTCTTCGCCGAGCGAATCGTGGACAGGCACCGTCTTGCCAAGACTCTGTTTAATACCACCTTCCTAAACTTCGGTGCGGATTCCGAACAAATTCTTCTCATTTGAACAACTTTGGAACGGAATAGAAATGAAGACCTATATATCCAGTTCTCCTATCTTATTGACCCAACCCGCGCCCACGTCCTACCATCCTGCATCTCTTGTCTTCTACGGCACTTATGGAAACCGTAGATTTCGGTGTAATGGGGGTATGCAGTGGTAGCGAACGCTGGTTCCGATGGATGATGGAGAGTTCAAAGAATCGTTCGATCATACTCTGAATGAATACATGGGCCACGTGCTAGGTCTACCGTCTATCGTCTATTTGCAAAACATCAAAAACTCGGGGATTTACCGCTCACGCCGACATAACAGAAGTATGACCTGACATTAATACGCACAGAAGTGATGTAGCATCGGAATTACCAACAGCGATGTATATGAGCTGGTCCCCTACTTTTCTAAGGTTTGTTCCTATTCTAAATCCACCCCTGAACTCTCGACTCAAAGCAGCAGTTATATCTCTTGGCGGTAGGGGGGATCGGACAGGTGGTCTGTGCACGCCCTCATTATGTCATGTTTCTTCCAGTATGGAATGCACACCTCCGATTACTTGCTTTCAACTTGTAAATTGTGCTACAAAGACAGCGAAAAATCGCAACATTTTATTTCCTAGTGTATGCCAATAAGCGTAAAGCTACACGATCAGAAATCACAATTGTTACTTTTTATCAACCAGACCTGCACATCGTCACTATACCACGCTAAGATGGATCCAGAGCTGGTAGCAGATCTGGGCCGCCGGTTCAGGCAACTAATGGCTGAGAAACGGCAGAACCAAGGACAGATACCCCCGGACGACACTCACGGTTCAGCACAACCCACTAGCCAGGGAGCCGGGGGGCAGCAGCAGCAGCAGCAACAGAAGGGAGATGCGTTCTACAAGGAAGTTGTCGCACTGTCCTACGTACCCACGCGGTATGAGAAGCCGGGACTTCTAGACAAGGCACTGGAGACTCTAGACCTCGGTAAGATCTACGACTGGGCGGAGGAGTTCGAGTCGGAGAACTCGGAGCTTGGCCACCAGGACTGCGTCATCAAGGGCCTGCTCAAGTACTTCAAGACGGAGTTCTTTACATGGGTCAACGCCCCACAGTGCGCGCAGTGCGACGGGGAGACGAACATTGAGGGAATCTCGCCGCCAAACGAAGACGAGCGCCGAAAGGGCGCCAGCCGAACCGAAATCTATCGATGTAAGCGAGGCGAAGACAGCTGCTCGGGCGCACGGCCTGGTTCGGAGACGCGATTCCCGAGGTATGACGACCCGGGCACACTGCTGGAATGGCGCAAGGGCCGCTGCGGCGAGTGGGCCAACTGCTTCACGCTGTGCTGCCTGGCACTGGGGTCGCGGGCACGCTGGGTATGGAACGCGGAGGACCATGTGTGGACCGAGGTGTGGAGTGAGACGCTGCGACGCTGGGTGCACTGCGACGCGTGCGAACAGGCCTTCGACGAGCCCCAAATCTATGCCGTCGGCTGGGGCAAGAAGATGAGCTACTGCCTGGCGTTCAGCGCCGCGGGCGGCGCCCAGGACGTCACCCGTCGCTATGTGCGCAAGCCTGAGCAGGCCCTACCCAGGGACCGCGGCCCTGAGGAGTCACTGAATAAGGCGATACGCGACGTCAACGACCGCTGCCGCGCCCCGGCCGATGCGGCTAAGTTGGCGGAGGAGGACGAGGCCGAGGAGCGGGAACTCGCCGGGTATCTTGTCGAGCCCACGCCAACTGCACCCGGGGAGGAGCGTCCGAGAGAAAGCGGGAGCACCGATTGGAAAGAGGCTAGAGGTGAGATGGGAAAGTAGTCGGGCATTGGTTGACCAAGCACTGTTTGCCTAATTCTAGCGTTCTTACCAGCTTCTCGCAAGTTTAGAGGTGTTTTCCTTCGTCAAAACGTGACATCATGTTGACGCTTTCCCCTTCTAGTACCGGAACAAGTGTACCTGTGATGCCTCTATCACAATATACAGTTGAAGGATTCAGTTTAGAAATGTTTATTAGTCCCTAGTAGCAAGTGTATGAACTGTTAACTAGGTTCTATTCTGCCATAGCCCAGGTCAGACGGGCTCTCCAGAACCATTCGCTCTCCTGGTAGGAATAAGTGATGCCTCCGCGCGGACACGGAGAACAGATTTGTTTCTGCTCCCCCAACTCCCCGTTTAAGCCTGCTTTATACGCTATAATTCGATATCTAATACAGTACTAGAATCTGTTTGTAGTGACAGGAAAGTCTAATCATATCTAACTAGGGGTACCCTTGACCCTGACGGGGTGAGCCTCGGTGTTGAAAACGTACTGGTTGTTGTGGTCGGCCGATACCTGCCAGGCGGCATCTTCGGCCTGGATGAGGTAACTGTACTTGAGAACTTCGGCGAACCAGAAGCTCTCCTGGAAGTCGGTCTTCTCGCCGCCATCGGGGGCGTTAACGTCGTCGATGCTGCTGAAGCCGACACCGGCACTCGTGGTCTTGTTGATGGCCAGGAACGCGTCCCACGCCCACTCCTGGTACTTGGTGTCCCCAGTCGCCCGGTATGCGTAGTAAAAGCTCTCGATCACCTCGGGCCGCAGCACGTAGCTCGACGCCTGGATCCAGAATCCAGCCTCCTCGTAAAACTCGGCCCACTCCGCTGGCGGCGGCTGGTTATTGGTCGCATTTGGTGCTAGCTTGCTGTCTTGCCACCGGAAGACCTCTGGCCCAATTTTGGTCGCCGTGGCGCGGTAGGTCTCGTGGCAGCCATTCACCAACTCCAAGCCATAGTCGATATATTCCTGGTTTTCTAGCGTCAGGCCGCCTAGAATGAAGTTTCCGCCGTCGAAGCATGCCACTGCGATATATGTTAGCCACACCAACGTCAGAACTCACGTTGCATGTGGTACTTACAATGAGTAGAGACCAGGTTAAGAGTCTTGCCCCTGTACGCAGCGAGGAAGGTGATATCAGGACGAGTAGTAGGGTGAGAGGTTAGATGCTTGATACTCGAGTCGATAGCCGTAATCCAACGTTCCAGGTACACGCCGTATTTCTCAGTGTTGTACAGATACATCTTGATGAGGTACTCGTAGAAGCTGTCAGTGCCGCCATTCCAGCCGCCGTTTCCGTCAACGAACTTGCCCGTTGTGACGTTTAGTTCGGTTCCAATCAGGCCCGGGAAGGGCTCGCCCAGTTCAGGATTGAGGGGCTTCAGAAGGTAGTTCTCGGCCTTCTGGACGAGGTTGGTGTACTTAGGGTCTCCGGTGAGGTCGCTCAGGCGAGTCCACTCCAGGATGAGGGTACCGATGGTGGCGATCCCGTTGGTTTCGTCGTCCGAGTGCTGGGTACCGTTCGGCGTGATAAAGAGCGTATTACGCGGGATGCCACTCGGGGTATCAAAGGAGAAACTAAGGATATCCGCCAGGTTCTTGGCTTGCTTAAGGATTTCCTCTGCAGCATCAGCATTCTTGACCATATCTTTCTTAGGACCGGTCAAGAGGTCGTAACCTGTGATTTCATTTCATATCAGCACTCGCATCCCAAATGGGATTGCTGTTGGCTTGTTGGCCACCTACCAGACAGAAGACCTCCTAAGTATCGGATGGTCGTCTCGAAGAGGGAAACGGATTCTTGGCCGGGCGCCGTCCGGGCAAAGTTGATGGTCGGGATGTACTCCACGATCTGGTTGACGACCTTCTCATTCTTCATGATGAGGGCCGTCGACAGGGCATCGATGGCGCTCGCGCCCCAGCCATTTCTACCCTCTGCTGTCAACGTACATTCGCCCATGGCTCTAAGTGCGCATCTACTTACCGGTCGTTCTCGTAGCTCTTCGAGATCGGCCGGAGCGTGTCGTTCGGAAATGCGTATTCGTAGTATCCGTCCCATGCCCGCTGGAAAGCCTCCTCTACGGCGGCTGTCCTGTCAGGGTGGGCGACATAGTAAGGCCTGGCAACTGCTTGGGAGATGCAGCCAGCGGCCGCCAATGCGATGACTGAAGACCTCATGATTAGGAGGCGGATATACCCGTGGTCCAAGGTCGCCGTTAAGATGTCTTAGGTTAAAGGCTATCCTACCTAATGAATGTACTGGCTAGACGTGACTACCGGGAGGGGATGAAAGCCGATGTGTCTGAAACGAAGGACAAATCCCCAACGGGGCGAACAGGGCGCCTTATTATACATGCGGCCTAGATGAACCGCCCTCCATATAGCCGTGCTCGACCCCCCGTGATATGCAGGGAAGATACAGGAGAGATCACAAGTAAAATGCTACATAGATAGGGTTGCAATCTACGCGTCTGCAGGTCTTTCTGAAATACCACGCCTTACAAGGCAGCTGCAGCGGGTCAGGGTCTGGGCTGCCATCTGTGGACGCGAGAGATGCACGCGATATTACCTACCGCACCTGCTATAGATACATGGCATAAGTTATAACCAGCACAGGTCGTCGAGTAGCACCTGGCCCGGGGTTCGCGGTTAAGCTTTGCAGGGTTGTTTCCAACTTCCCATATCCGGCAGTCCGGGCACAGCAACCTTGTCGGCTGGCGAAACGTGAAGTAGTTAAATACCTAAGTAGTTAGGACCGCCGATCAGTAAGGGACCTACCTACTATATAGGTATACTAGCTTGAAAAAGGCATGCTCATTAAAGTAGACAGGCAAAACAGGGCAGCAGACACGGGATAGAGAATGCACTTTGATCCACACAAAAAAGGAGAGGGAAAAAAGTAAAACCAAAACAAAAAGAAAGTAACGAAAACTGGTGCGACCATTATCCCCGTATATGCCATGGAAAAGTGACACTACATAGAGGGGACATGTGGTAACATACAGTGTCCTATGCAACTAGTCGGTGTGCGATAGGAGCATCTGAAGGCCACCTTATGATACAGAAACCCATGTATGAAGTACGACGTAACTAGAAAGTGCCTGTCTATATGCTTGTCGCGCCGAGGCCATGCGCGATAACGTGATCTCCGGTGCAGACCTACCTACATACGTATTTGGAAATCAGTAGATCTAGCCGACAAAAAAGGATAAGGCCCAGGAGCGAATTCGCCATAGCGCGCCCGTGCATAGCATCCCTGCCTGGCATGTGAACTCCGGATAGGAAGTGATGCTCCAATATACCTATCTCCTGGGTCATTCCTCTTTAGATGGGCTCGACACTCGTCAACTCGTGCACCGCGTCTGCGCGTGAGTTGTTGACGTGCCTAGGTCGCAGGGGGTATTCAGGGGCGAGGACCTTCCCGGAACGGACTCGGGCATGCAGATCACCTTCCGGTGGAACACGGCGCACGCATTATATATGGTCGGCATGCTGGTCGGGTGGGGGAGAGGCAAAGAGGAGAGACAAAGAAGAGGCGGGGAAAGAAGAGAAAAGCTTGGTCTTTGGAACATGCCTAGTCGTCTCTGTCCACAGAAGGAATGTGAGATTGCGAGGTCTTCCTACCAAGACTCATGACCTACATAGCAAGCATAGTAGGCACGGGAGTAGGCCCGATGAGATGCCCAGGTGAGTTCTATAGGGTGTGATCAGGGGCTTTTAGGGCCTAGTCTGAGCGGAGAATAAAAAGAAACAGGAATCAATCCATGGATATTAAGATCAGAGAAAGTTCAGGGCGCCAAGGTTTCCCTAAGGGCATTGTAGATGGCGCTATTGGATTACCTAAAACTGACCCTACAAGTAATCTCGAGGCGACTGCGGGGAACCTTGTAGATTGGGGGAGAGGGTGCGGCGATAACCGCTAACATCGGAGAAAAGTCATATGCCAATACCGATTTCATTCTGCAGGGGTACTGTAGCGGGGAAGCCGTTGAGTAGTATAAAACTCGGGTATATGTTAGCTATAGGTTAGCACGTATGTATAATCGGTAGAAGCCGTTATTAGGGGACGGGACGCTACTTGTGGCTCAAAGTTTCGAATTTATTGATGAACCATCTCTAAATCAGTCTGAGCCTTCCACGGTTATATTTGTTGGTTGGCGTAAGGAATAGCAACTAAGTACTTAGGTATCTTAAGCAAAATATGTATCGAACCTCAAATATCACGAGAAAAACGGTGTAGTCGCAAATCATATATGTACCTATGCATATATCCTGTTGCGACACTGTTGTGATACCTTGCACAACATCATCCAGGGTTTGGTTGGGCTGTGCTTAACTATTTATCAGGTCTCCAGGACCAGGGCCAATCATACAGAATAGCAGCAAGTCTTAGTACATATTAAGAGGTTGACAGGACGGGAAAGATGCCGGTTAGCCAGTTCTTTGCCGAGATGAAAAGGAACCTTTGTAAGCCACCGGTTTTCATCCACAGAAGTAAGTAGCATCCGGAACGTTCTGATACCTCGATGCCCCGCATGGTGCCGAAGGGAATCCTATTGCCAATTCGATTCATCGTCCTTATAGAACCGCTGGCCCATGTGCTCGCCAAGCTTGACTTGAGATCGGCTGCGTCGGGTCCTCTGTCCTGACCCGAGTCGAGAATGCCAAGGTGTGAATTAACAAGATTTGAACCTCCGTAGAGACTAGGTGGGCACCTGCGGAGAAAACGTTACAACCTATAAATTACGAAATCATCCCGCCGCGGGGAATGCCATTCTTATGTACACCTCGGTGAATGAAGTTTGTGCGAAGTATTCCTATTTCATCCCGGGTCGGTGCATGAGGCTCTTTCCTTACCCTGTCGCCCGAAGACAGCCAAATCTTAGCTTGCAGCGTTGATCATCTCGCTAGAGGCACCTGTGGGTGCGTGGGCGCTACCTTTCCCCTGATGATCACGGCAGTTCAGCCTAACCCAGCTAAAACGTACAGTAGTTAGTTAGATATATATATCCGGGAATCCCGGCGTGAGCTCACATAGATATTGGCATTCAACAGTCGAGGTGCAGTAGGTGCAGTACGCATGTAGGGATGATCCCGTTAGTACCTATATCATTATTACTTCTATATACTAAGTCGCGAGTTTTATTATCTTCTCCTTACCCCTGGTCACGTAGTCTCGCTAGGGCCGCCGCGATGCCTTCGCTTAGTTGGTCGTCTTTGCCAGTAGCGGGCGCGCTAGATGACGATGACCCCCCCTCCGCTTGAGAATGAGCTTGTGCGGCCGTCTTTTTCGATTCCTCGATAGCAGCAGCTATCATCGCCTCCTCCTCGTCTTCGTTGCCCGGGGCAGTGATTTGGGATAATACAGTGTCCGACCTGGTCTGGGCTGCTTTCTTCGCCGGTTCCTTGCCCCGTGGCTGCTTTTGCGGACTCGCGGCGTTCTTCGCAGCGCTGCTCGCTGCGAGTGCGGGCATATCCCTGAGCGGTGCGCGACTGAGCGGGATGGCTTGATCAGTAGCCGTACTGCCGCTACTGCTGTTGTCGCCGCCGGTCTCGATGGAGATGAGGCGGCGTTTGGCCGGGCCCTGGACCCTGAAAGGCTCTTCCACGACGCTGCACCACCTCTTCACCTTCTTCTCGCCCCACCCGTTGATAACGGAGACCTGCTCCGGGTCGGCGTTGATGGCACCCTTGAGACTGTTGAACGCACTGACGAGTGAGATGGCGTCCGCCTTGTTGATGCCCCGCGGCACAGTGACGAACTCGACTAGCTTCTCTGCGTAGCTCGTCGCCTGCTGTCCCTTGATGGCATTGAAGTTGGCGTGCTCGTAGGACTTGTAGAGTTCAAGGTAGCGGGCGGCCTCTGCGGCTGACCAACATAGGATAACCGTCACATTGTTTACCAACGATGTCTTGGATAGCTCGCGTAAGGAGTCTTCGTGATTGGTGATATCGACCATGGTCAGGAGAATCCGCAAGTTGTACTTCCCCTGCAGGTTCCGTATGCGCGTGTAGATGTACTCCGGGTGCAGCCGGTGGTATTTCAGGCTGAGGAAGAGCGCACACGTGGTTAGTCCCAGCCCGTAATCCGCCGGGATGTCGCTGTATTCCCACGGCAGCGAGCGCAGCGCCGTCAGTACCGGATTCCCCCTCTGGCGCGGCGACACCAATATGGCGGACCCAGAAGATCGCTGTGGGAGTGCCTGTGGTGTGGGTTGCACGACTTTGGGCCCCGAAGCCGACCCCGACGCGCTGGTTGCCGGCGGTGCCTTATCTAGCCGCTGAGGCGTTGGCTGCTGTATCCTCTGTGGGGTGGGTTGCTGCACGCGAGGCTTTGACGGAAGAGCCCGAGCTTGGCTCGATACATCCGCAGAAGCCGAAGAGGCGAGGGCGGATAGGAACTCTGGATCAGCGCCGAAGTCATCATCATCCATATTGGCGATGTCAGAAAGTTTTGTTCTATCTGTTATTTATCTTGTGTGTATGGACTTAAGAGTAGGTGTATTGATTGAAGATGCTGTAAGAACGCAGCCGGGGCGATGATGGCTAGGTGCAGCTCTATGAAAGCAAGCTAGACCATTCCTGGTCTAGTGGCGGAAGCTTGCTGGAGACTGGGGAAACCTCAGTTTAGGGCCTGAAAGAACAGCCCTGGAGCCATGAGATTCTAGTCTGGAATCTATTGTATAAACCATTTCTTTAAACTCAGTCAACGACATGCCTGATGCTGTAATTGTAAATCACTTGTTTAACTACATTACACTACAAAACGAGACTTATTTAAAGTATTTGAAGTGTAGGTACCGTATCCTTAAATAAAACCGTATTCGATTTTAGCTCAAACCGTGACCATTTCCTTTATACGGTTTCTTGGCCACAAATATTGATCTGGATATGGCGCGGAGCGCCATAGTCGGCCAGCTGTGTGACTTCGCACTGATTATCTGTTATCTTAGCTACCTAAGTAGCAAGTCTCCGGCCTCAAACTTCCTCCAACGCCGCCGCCGCGACTACTTATCAGCAAATAATGTTTTCGTTGCTTCACGCGTTATTATTCTGTCCCCTTCGGTTGCTTTTGTTGTTGTTATGCCTCCCGACATAATCACATATAGACGTACTATTCTACATTCTATACCAATTCAATATAATCACCTTGACCCAAGCCACGTTTAGGTCAAATCTTGATTCTCGATCCCGTCTTTCTTGAGAAGTGGGTTTGAATACTCGTTTCTGTCGTCCAATGTCGTTGTATCTGACTGCGTTTCAACATTATTCGGGATAGTCTCACCACCCATCTCCACGTCTGTCATGGCGTGAGCTATCCCCCAGTTTTCCTTGTATCTCGCATAATAGTGGTATATATCGAGTGCCAGTGCAGTTAACGTTGCGATACTATTTCATTATATAACAAAATTAGTTAAAACAGCACACTAGAAGGAATGCGTAGTCACTTCACTAGCCGACATGAAGTGCTAATCGCAAAGGGGGCTGGGCAACGATATTTACCAACAGAGGACTGCCACGGTGCATACCAGGGCCGTCGTCCGAGCAGTCAGGCTAATTACGATGATGTCCGCAACCAAGCAGGCACCGCGTCCGATCACGCACACGTATAACTCTAAAACGATAGATCGTTGTTGCTTCTCAAACTCCTGCGGAGTCCTGTATTCTGGCTTCCGTACCGCGGCGCAGAAGCAAACCCACTGAGAGCAAAAGCCGATGGAGCCCTATAAATACAGAGATAAAAGTCAGTACGCTATTTAGTACCATTTCACAGCCATTCACCAAATATAAAGTCTTGATTGCAGAGGCTGGTGTTAATAGAAGTAGGACATACTACAACGATGCCTGACGCAGGCCATACGTCTCCAAAGGGATCACTGAACATCACTGATAAGCTCGATACAAGTAATAAAATATGGCTCAGAGGTACCAGGACGAGTGCCGACGCTCTGGAAAACATCATGCTCGCCATGTCGTGACGCAACGAGCTGATTGCTGATTTGGTATTATGGTGATGCATTTTTTTCCTTGTTCGGATATCTGTAATGAGGTGAGTTCTGTCGCGTCGACGATTTGGTTGTTAAAAACCAAGAGATTTCGTAGAAGGAGCGAGGCATAGGTAATTATTTATCTGGTTATCATATCGGCTTCATCGGTGGCCTGCTACCTGTAATTATAGCACTACAGCTGTGCCAAGACCCTCTTCGTCTCGGTGAAGCAGCTTACTACACTGCGTTCCTTCGACCCTTTATACGAAGTATGACGGCTAGTTCTACACCGAGGGTGCAGTCATACGACCTCTTATAAGTTTCAAAAGGCGCTTACAGTGCCCTGTACCACCTAAGCCATAAGATCCCTTCCGTCTGACCTGACAGTTAAACGCCACAAGGAAGTCGGGCCATTGTCTCAAGTCGAATTTCCTCTAAGCCATCTCATCTCTAATATATCCCCACTCCCTTGCTGACCACGATTAAAGTATTCGGGCTTTGTCTAAAGGAGGGTGGGATAGCTATGGATATGAGATCATCATAAAGTGTTTCGCTCCTACATGCTTACTACATAAGACTATTTAGACCATGCTGCACGGCGAATCCTATTTGACGATAGATCGGGAGTGAATTAGCGAGCTCATGGCTAGGTACACTAGTATCAAGCAATGCGCAGATTCCATGGCAGATCGGCATATATTGCGGTTGATTACACCTACTCTGATAGCCGTCCGCCGTTTTTTGGCCTGTCTTGCTTTGCTAGTCACCAAGTTGCAAATAGCAGCAACAGACCGCCCTACTACATAGTATAATTAATTCATGAAGGGCCACATCTGCTTTAATTAAACTCCCTATTGACCGATCTTCTTAACTCGACAGTAACGAGTCAATACCTAGAGAGTAGTTATGGGGGATGAACACAAAGACTCGGCCGTTTCGGATCAAAATTTCACTTCAGATTTCTGGATAGCAAGGCTGCTGAGGCGTCAGTGACAACGTTGTCCCGTGGCTTATCTTAGTCTTTGCTGACGCTTCTGATGTACGGAGACCGAGAATAGTTGTCGGTTATAGACCCCATAAAAACTCCTGCTGCCTGCCCATTTACCCATACTTGAATTAAGTGAGACGTTATGTACGTTATAGAGATAAAAACAATACTGTTTTCTCTATCTTATGTAGTTCCGAGTCCCATGAGCTGCTCTGGATTATAGGCAGCATATTATGTAAGCAGATACCGGGCGCAAAGCCACCTCGCTCAGCCTCACATATCGATTTGCTGCACATGACACTAGTTAACTTTACGAAGTATGCACTTAATGAAACTGAAACAGTGCAGGGCCGCACTGATAATGATTGGTCCACTGCTACTTCATAGAATGTCAACACCTGTTCTTAGAAAATACAACAACCACAATCACGGTGTAATTGCTCCAACAGCTGGCTGTTGAGTTTTTTTATGGTTGGTACACTGCATTTTTTCTTTCTTTTCGATGAAAACTTTTGGTAGTAACGCACTGTATTCTGCTTCGTTTTCGTATTGCGCCTTCTCATTTTGTGCCACCTAATCAACCATGCCACCCAAGGCGCGGACGCCCAAGCCGGCAGGAGACCCTTTGTCCAAGGAGGCAGCAGAGGAAGAACTGCGGCGCCTCGCTGAGCAGGCAAAGAATGACAGCCCCTCGCAGCACCTAGTACAGCAAGCTGGTGTATATATCCGGGCGCTGGCATTGCTCTCGTTCATAGCTGTATACGCCAATGCCTCATTGCTGGCGTTGTCGCCCGTCTACGGCCAAATTCCAGCCGCGGCGTATCATGGGGCTATAGTATCTGCCTCGCTATTTATGGGATGGAGCTCCAATCTGATGCTGCGCCGCGCCCTCCCGCGCTCCTGGGGCGGTGCCGCTCCTTTGTTACCTCTCGCCGCCGCCTACATTCCTGCGGCCCAGCATCACTTGTTCCGCCTGAGCGAGCTGCTGGGCGCCACTTATGGGCCTGCCATCACAGAGGCCCTGACTCTCGCACCGCTTCTGGTCCTTGGCACTGCGAGTGCTGCTGACGTTCTTGAGGGTGCGAGTGCAGGCGGCGGCCGCCTTCCCGGGTTCATTGCCGATGCGGGCCCCGGCCTGGGTGCGTACGCCGCGTTCCGGCTTGCTGAGCTCGAGAGCATCAAGCATATCGTCGCGTGGACTGGACACTCGGTAGCGCAGACGCGGATAGGCCTGGAGGCGGCATTGGCAGTTGTCAGCGCCGCACTCGCACCTTCGCGCCTGCTTCCTTGGGTCATACCCGCCGCGCTACACGCCGGCTTCCTGAACACGCACCTTCCAACGCCGTACGCCACGGCTTCGCTTAATGCCACGCTTGCCATAGAGGGCTGGTCCCTGGTGGACCGACAGGAGTCGCTCACTGGCTATATTTCTGTCTTGGATGATCACGGGAGCGGCTTTAGAGTCCTGCGTTGCGACCACAGCCTACTGGGTGGCGAATGGACCAAGTTACCGAGGGTCATCGTCGGTGAGCCGGTCTATAGCGTGTTCGCCCAACTGGAAGCCGTGCGCCTAGTCGAGGCCCCCGATCGTGTACCTGATAACCAAGCCAAGGCACTAAATATGTGAGACAGCAGACTATTTCCTTTCTATCCCGGCCTTCACCAAAGTAACTAATACTGACCGTCCCCCAGAGGCCTTGGCATCGGGACGACGCCGTCAGCTTTGATCGCTCATGGTATCGACACCACCATCGTCGAGATCGACCCCGTCGTCTACGACTTCGCGAAGAAGTACTTTGCTCTACCGTCTAACCACACCGCCGTAATCGCGGACGCGGTCCAATGGAGCCAAGATAATGAGGTCGATCGTGCCGAAGCCTACGACTACATTATCCACGACGTTTTTACGGGCGGTGCGGAACCGATCGACCTTTTTACGGAGGAGTTTCTATCGTCCCTAAGCGCTATGCTGAAACCCAACGGCGTCATAGCCATTGTGAGTAATCGATCTGGTCTCCCATATTTGAAGAAATAAGGAAGCCTGACCAACGATATAGAACTACGCCGGCGACTTTACCCTCCCGCCGCTAAGCATAGTAGCCAATACAGTTCGGGCCGTGTTCCCATCATGCCGGGCGTTCCGGGAGTCGCCGGCGCCCTCGACGGAGGAAGTGGCGGAGAGCGGGCGCGACTTCGATAACGTCATCATGTTCTGCGTCAAGACAGCCGCGGCGAGCGGGGATGCGGGAATCACGTTCCGCGAGGCCCGCGAAGCCGACTACCTCCGGAGTCTCGCGCGGCGGCAGTACCTCGTTCCGAAGCACGAGGTGCCGGACGAGGTGCTCCTGCTGCCACCTCCCGGCGCCGACGACGAAGCTGTCGGCGTCCTCCGGAAGACCGATACGGAGAAGCTCGCCAAGTGGCACATCCGTAGCGCCCGCAACCACTGGGAAGTCATGCGCAAGGTGCTTCCGCCGCATATATGGGAGAGATGGTGAGACAAATTTTGTTCCTCTATTGTTGATTGACATTTTATTCTGTGTGCGAATCGTTGTGATATTTTGGACAGAAAAAGCCGTGGGTATTTTCTTTTTGTATACGAGCACCATTTCTTCCCTGGCATCATAGTAGCATCTCGAAACGATCGTGAAGATACATATATGTCTCATTTGCTCATTTCGCTCTCTCTATATTTCAGTGCTCTATGCTTTGGTGGTGAATGCGTATCCTGACAACTCCTACATCTATACTAAATAATGTCTGCTCTGATAAGCGCTATACGCTACCTGCTAACAGCATTCTAATTGAACGCTCATACCCAACCAATCCGAAACAGCCTATAGCCGCTCTCATCGCCACGGCCAACGCCTGGGCGCTTCTCGATCCACTCTTCATCCAGGATAGTCAGCACGCGACCGTCATTGCCACAGTCGCCTTTGTTATCCATGGCAGCGAGAGGCTTCTCCAGACTACCGAAGACAGCCCTGACCGTGTCGCAGATGCCCTCGAATTTACCGGTCGGGCGCACGGTGGCAACGAGCCAGAAGACGCCTCCTTGTCCGTCTTTTTTCAGCAACCGCGACGCGCACCCCCGCAGCCACGCGGCGTGCTCCGGCGCGTACACCACGTCCGTAGCGACGAGGACGTCGGCAGACCCGGGCTCGAGGGGCGGGCCGTTGAGCGCCAAGGGGTCTGCCCAATCGAGCTGCCGGGCCTCCACTGCCACTTTAGCCCCTGTTCTTCCCCCATGGGAGTCAGTTGTCTCGATAGTGGAGCAAGGAAAGTTCATTGTGACGTTGGCCCGCAGGTTCTCCATCACAGCCGGGTGATAGTCGGTCGCGACAACGGTGGTGCCGCGCCCTTGCAGGAGGGACAGTGCCTTCGCGAGCACGAAACTCACAAGGCCAGTACCGGCACCAAGCTCTATGATATGTAGGCCAGATTTCAGCCCAGGTTTATCCTCTGTGCTGGTCATAGTGGTTGCGGTGAGGCCGAACTTGGCGGGTGAGGCACACATTAGCTCCGAGAACACGATCGCGCCCGCCCAGCTCTGTAGTCCCACATCGGTATGGTCGTCACTCCTGGTTCCGGCGAGGCCATCGTTAAGGTGCACCTTGATCTCTGCGGTCTCGGTTGCCGTCGCATCAGTAGGAACGGAGAGCCGGAAGCAAAACTCCCTCGCAATCTGTGCGCTCTCTTCTGCGTGCTTCTCCTCTTCCTCAGCGGTGCTCGCGAAGAAGGACGACAGCACGGACGAGGCCAGCTCGACGGCGCGGTCGCGGCCTTCCGCGGACGAGAATAGCATTGGCACATCTTCTTCCCCGTCCTCCTCCGCGCGGGCAAGGAATCCTGTCAGCCAGCGCTCCGCGAAGTTACGCTCGAAAGGGTCCGCGCGGAGCGAATCGGGTCCATCGTCGTCGTCATTGTCGTCACCGTCGCCATCATCCTCGTTTTCATCATTGACTTCTTCAATCTCCGAGATGTAGCCGGAATCAACCAGCACAGGGGTGCACGTGCCTGTTCCGGTTCCAGCGATAGGAGACGCAGCCTTCTTCGATTTCTTGCACAGACATGATTGTAAATCGACAGATGTCGAAAATTCGTGCTGCTGAGGCGGGACGCAGTAGAGGCTGTGCAGATTATCTAGCGCCTGAAAGACACGACCCTCTGCAACTCGGTCCAATGACCGTAAGGGCGGCAGACTGCTCGTGGGAGGTAGCAGCTGCTGCGTTGGATGGTGGTGATGGTGAAGTGCAGGTCTCATTCGCACAGACGACGACCAAGGATCCTGCGTCGTCGATTACACACGGCGAAAAGTGATCGTGTCCGAGGTTAAGTGAATGTAAGTGCTACTACCTACTAATCTAGGCAGGCAAATATGTCACGGAAAAGAATGCATCGAGAACGTCGGTACTAAGGATTGTGGTGGAGGGAAAGTGTTCGGAGAGAAGGCTTGCATTTTCGATAACGGAGAGGACAAGAGGTCTAATTAGCAATTTGTATAGTTTTATATATAATCCTTACGTGGTGGCACAACATTATGTGTCAGATGTGGGTCCGTCCGGGCAGCTCTAGACCTACCGAATTTTTGACTCCATCGTGAAAATAAGAGACAAGGAAAAAAAAAAAAGAACAGACCGCCCCGAGTCAAGGGGACCGGCGCAGAAAGAAACTATAACCGTTGCCCAATCATAACTTTAGTGTCAGCCACGTTAATCAATCCACTAGTCGGCCTAGTCTAAAAACCTTCAATTAAGAAGTACATTCAATATCAGCATATCCAATCTTCTAACTTGGTCTGCCAATTACAATTCCGCCCCTAATGGTTTAAGGTGGTAAGATAGCCCTCTATGCAGAATAATCTTTGAAGTAGGTTTTATCTTTGTATGAGATACTTATGGTTAGCACTATCCAGAGTGTTATATGGTGTCTGCATTTAATAAAGATAGGCTTAGGCCGATGTAGACAAGCTCGGAGCCTCATGAAGAACACCACACTAATTTTTCTGTCAACTACTTACTCCTCGTCGTTGATGATATATATAACAGGCAATATTCCACCTTCCTCCATCATTCAAGATTCCACTCATCCCTCCCAAGCCTAACGATATCCGCCATATCCAGCACCCAGTACTTGCTGGGCGCCTTGCCCTCACGGGCGAGTTTCAGGGCGTGCACGGCGGCGCGGCCGATCACCTCGGCATCCTGACCCAATGCATCCCTAAAGCCCCCGTGAATCTTCCCAAGGCCGTTTATGGCAGCGGCCATCAAGGGGTAGCCCTGGTGTACGTTCTCTCGATCGCCCATGATGGCACCTGGCCTTACGATGATGGCCTGTTCAAACCCAAGGTCTTTGATGGTATCCTCAACGCCGATCTTCATCTTCGAGTACGGTGTCCACGATGCATACCATGACCGAATGCCGGCGCCCGATATAAAACAAAAGGTCTTGGCGCCAGCGGCATGCGCTGCCTTGGCCGCTTCAATATTCACTGTGGGGTTCAACAAATGGTGAGAATCGGCACGATGCACATGCACGTTTAGTAGGGGGGGCATTGAAACTCACAGTCATGATCTATCTTCCATTGGTTCTCGATTCCTCCGGCCTGTGCCTTCGTAGTGCCGAGCCCGGATATGACCGCAGATGGCGCGGGGGAGACGGAGGCCAGCGCCGACGCCCACTTTGTTGTGTCAGTTTCAACCTGCGTTGTAAACTTCGGCGGGTTCGCTGCGGGCGCAGGCGCACGGCGCGAGATGGTATGTATCGACTGGTAGATGTCTGTAGCGAGCAGATTGGTGAGGATTTGGTGGCCGACCATACCGGTACTGCCAAATATCACGGCCGAGAATGCCATCTTCGATGCGAACTTCCAAATTTCTTTTCACTTGATTGTTTGTGAATTGGTCACTGGGTGCGCTGCAAATTTAGTTACATTTGAAAAGAGCATTCGTGATCGGGATGTATGGGGTCTGCGACTGGGACATTCTTAAAGAACAGTCTTGGAAACATAGCCAACATCCAGGGACATGTGAAGACACGGGGCGTATCTGGTTACCTAACTCCGTTACCATGACGTACTAAACCCCTTAATAGTGCACTTAGGTCCCCTGAAGACTTCCATTAGGCGCGCTTGTCTAACGAACCCCCACTCTGAACTTCTCACATCGGCGTTAAACGCCTAGAGTGGCACCACTGTCCCTTACGTATGGCCGGTGCCTGACAGATGTCATTTCTTCCCTTTTCCGGTGTTTGGAATTAATTTCATTATGACCGAATACTACAGGACAAGTCAGGTCGGTTAAGCATGTCGTGTCCTTTGGGCAGCCTTATTTAGCAAGTATTAATCAGCTCAGACGAGAGCTCCTAATTATGGGGTCTACAGCCCCCAAAGTACATCTGGTTAGATCATAGATGTTGGCTTCATGAATACCTACGTTGTTGGTTGTTAGTGGTCACTGGTATGGACCCACATACCAGTAGGGAGTACCTATGTACCTATCTCCCGTTTATATAAGGATACGGGCTTCGCCCGTATCCCTCCCAGATAGATAGATAGACCTTAGACCAGAATACCACACCAGTCTCACCACCTTTCATTATTGTTATTGTTATCTCTTTCCTTTACGTACGTACCTACCAACATACGTAGTTTCCACACCGATTTTTACTCTGGGAAATCCCGTACTGAACGTAAAACTGCTGTGTCTTGTCTTCTCTGTGTCCCTCATGGTAAACCATTGACTGGCCTTAGCTTAGGATGGCTCCTTCTATGCCCTCAAGACTCATTGGCTTCGTGTGTTTTCAAGGGGGGCATGTGCTTATAACAGTTACCCTCACTGCCCTCATTACAACCGCCAGGATTGATTTCTCGTTCGGCCAGCATGCCCATCAACATGTGCTAAAGAATGGCTTCGCGTGAATTCCGTGCATTTGAATGTTATCCGCTCATTTCACCAAAAGATTTAGCATGTCGCAGAGTATAGGGTGTTTTCTGAATTCTAAGTTAATGCAGGCTACGAATAGGGGTAAATAGGGGACCGGATTCCAACAAGTTGCTCTTATAGGTGTTTTTTGTTACGATCCAAAAAAACGCGAGCTAGAGCGATCTCGATCGTCGACTATGTGATATTGCCAGGAGGCGAAAGCGGATATTTCCTGTGCAATCATGGAATTGCGAGATTGCAACGATTGTCGCCCGTCACTTTTTGGATGCACCTCTACTTGAGATCAAAGTTAAAGACCGCAATCATGGTTGTTGTGAACAGCGGGTATGACAATTATCAGGTACAATATTGTCGTCAGCGGTCGGTGTCATACAGTTTTTGACAGGATCTTGGTAACGTATGGTATCTGGAATCATGCAGCGTATCTGCAGTTATGACTGCAAACAGAAGGTGTTGGATTGCAGATGACCACCAACGACCTATATGGCGGTTAGGACGGCTATAACAGAATATCCGATGGCGATACGTACCAGCCAGCAATCGTGTATATATAGGACCTAGATCTCCCTCCCAGACTGATCGAGAGGAGAAGACCTAAGGCCCTCGAGACCAAAGAAGAATTATTAGTTGTTCTGATTCTAGTCGAGCCCTTGTTACAGTCGGAGACATTCCCGGCTAGTATTGAAATTCACTTATTCAAGTTCAGGGCAAACGGCACAGGCGACGGGAGGAATGGTAGCTTTAGCACAAATTTGGCAACATATTAAGATCTCCATGCCGTAGAGTCCCGATCACCTTTGCCTCACGCGCGCGGGGGTTGGGGGGTGAGGGTAGTAAGGAGAACCAACAGCGCCAGGATAGTTCCTAAGGATAATGATAGCTGAAGAATATCTATCAAGGTAATCGATGATAATCATAAAGGACCCCACGCTACAATATGCTACTCTCAGGCGGAATTTGCATGTGATTGTATCCTGCCATTACCTACTCTCGGACCCCTAGGTCTCCTCTACCGGCACGGTGAAGTTCTGTGGCCCGACGTAGCGCTGCGTGGTCACAGAACCGTTGTCCTCCATGACCAGGTCATCCCCCCCTATCACGTGGACGCCTGTAAGGTTGGCAGTTTTGTCCAGAATTGTCGTGATGGTCAGGGTCAGGCTGCCGTCACCGTTGCTGCCCGCGCGCTCGACCGCCCAGCTGTAATGCCGGTTCTCGCAGGACCGCAGGTCCACGGATGGAAGGAAATCGGGGCCCTCCAACATGACTTCGCACTCGGTCGGGTAGGAAGAGGAACTCGCCGCCACGACCCGGAAGTCGTACCTAGATTGGTGGGTGCGAGTGGTGAGCAGCTGCGGCCTTCGAAGATCACCGGCTCCACTCACCCCCAGTACCCTTTTCTGTCCTTATAGTGAATAGCATGCTAGGTGCAATACTTACGTGCACATGACGCTGTGCGGGATGCAACCCGCCATTAGATTGAAGACCTCGTACCCAGATATCTGATTCTGTCTCGGGCTTAGTATACCAGCGCCCCATGCCGCAGTGGCAAAGAGAAGAGGGATCACTGTGCTGGATTTCATTATAGGCTGCTTTCTGTCGAAACGAGACGTAGTAAGTCGACTTTGTTAAGCAGGACTGTCTTCTGTTTGTCCTTGCATGTATTCTTGAATTACGCCAAGCCTTGCTGTTGTTGATATAGTATCTGACGGCGTGGGGATTCTGTAGCGGCACTACTTGAATACAATATCGAGCTTGGCTTTCCGGCGGGTTGGAGTGCTTATAAAGGGTCTCGCAAGTTCGATAGCAAAGAACTAGATCCCTCGCACTCGTGATTCGGTCCCGGCCGTGTCCCATGAAAAGGGAAGAAAACCTGATCAGTGACGTTGCGCCTTATCTAAATAAACTAGGCGATAACTGGATCAAGTAGGATATATATGAAGGGCGAAAAAGCGGCATTCCTTGCACCAAAACATATCCGGCCGCTGATTGGCGGAGTCAGATAGGCAAGACGGTAAGCCCCCGGTCGCGGAACGCGATGGCTCCTGTCGGAAAGGGGTAGCGGGGGAGGCAGGAAGAGACCGGCGGCCCAAATTGTGTATATGGTATTTTAACCAGGGGGTTGGCGGAGCGAGCCCCGGCCTATTGATCCCAGCGACACGTAATCTGCCGTGACTTCCGGAACTATCTGTCCCTCAGTGCTGACTGCATGCACACATACACAGACACAGACAACATGCGGGAATCCGCGTGGTGAAAGAAAAGCTATGCCTCCGGGATCCAGTAACTGAGCTTCGTCCGATGTTGCAGCGAAACCTCGGCCCATCCAGGACTTTTTTCTCACGTAACTCCCGGTGGCACAAACCCTTCGTATCACAAGGGCGGCCAAACCTCTTATATAACCAACTGTTGTTGACATGGTTGTGTATCATATTGTTCTGCAAAGGGTGCATAACTGTCCTATGTACCGCTCGTGAGGAACCGGAGGTTGTCTGGCCCAGTTCCGGTCTTTTCTAAGTGTCGCCTCAGTTGCCGTTGGGACCGAGTCTGGACGCCCCTGGTGACCAGATTATGGTTATTAAGGACGTACAAGGACAACCCCCGAGGTAGATTGATGTTTGCCCGCCCGTCTGGATCAGCTCTGAACGCACGGGGGGGGGGGGGGGAGGCAAGCCGCTTAAGCACCGGCCGAGTCTTCTCTGGAACCTAACTCGCAAGTTAGCCAGGGTCAGGAGCATGATAGGAGCTGCCCGATCTTGCCAGAAAGATCTTGACATGTCAGCCTTGGAAGCTTTTGCTATAATGTGGAGCGTAAGTTAGTCAGTATAGTTATTTTACTTATTTTTACTATCAACTACCCTATCCAACACTTTTCATACTCGAGTAAGCCGTATCAGAGCTGCCTTTCCCAGACAGTATTTGACATGGTAAAAGGACATTCCTCACTGGTAATCGGGACTCACAGCCCCTTCCCGGTGCACAAACTATGAGGAGGATTGACCTTGTTCTCATTTGAAAGCTTCAGCTCTCAACACGTGGCCCACGTGCGTGGAACGCTATGTAAATTCTAGCTATAATTTTAAACAACTGGTGAAATACCTGTATTATTGGGACATCTGTCCTACGCGTATCTACGAGATCGCAGCAAAACCTGGGCGGCCAATGGACTAGTTGTTATAAAGGCCTGAGTCTACGATCTTGTAGATCATCTTGAGATAGTAAAGTGGTCGGTACCACGCAGTTGAATTAGGTCCGGGGCAAGGTACTTGTCAAAGAGCAGAGTATTGCAGTTCCTTATCAAGGATAAACAAAAGCTTATTGTTGTTCAAGCGAGCCGAAATGTTTTAGCTGGGATGACTATAGTCTTTCAAATTTACGTTAACCTAGCAGAAGATATGACCTTTGCTGCACTAATACAATCAACTACGTGTCATTCACGTAGGCGTAAGCACACAGTTGGTAAGTAAGAATAGTGTTATGGTTCTACTACCCCAAGGAAGCAATCAGCGGGAGTTTATCGTCTTCTCACTCCTAAAATAGAGATAGGATCACAAATCATATTATGACTGACTTATCCGGAAATGGCAGGAGCGAATAGAATATCATATCAACTAATGTAATCTATCTAGTCCAACCAGCCATGATAGTATCCATCCACGGCTGTGGCCTTATCCGTCAAGTGTAATTGCGCAGAGTAAAGCATGCTAAATCAGAGCACCCGTGTGCTGGCAGCTGCCGTGCCGTGAGTAGACCAGTAGAAATTCACCCCCTTAGGCTCTGATATCCGCAAAATGCAAGAAGAATGACCACCGCAACGCCCAGATTTTTGTCTTCTTTTTCGCTCCAAGATTAGTCAGTTCCGCAACAAAAGCAAGCAAGGCGCCGTTTTCCTGTGATGAACCCAAGCCAAGGTATGTACAGACGATAGCGTAGTTTCGGCCAGTGTAAAGGTTGGCCCGGGGTGTTATGGAATGTGAGCCCGCGCTCAGTCCTTCTTAGCGCGACCGCGTCTGGCCAGAAACTTGTCGCGCCCGCCCTGGCTGGCCCAGTACTCGTTCAGTAGAACGGGAGCAGAATTCTTCAGCTTGGTTTCGGCCTCCCAAGTCGTGTCGATGGGGCTGTCGGAATACCCGACCCATTGGATCTCGAAATGGAAGCCACCCTGGCGCTTCTTCTCGTGCTGCAACACTCTAAAGGCGTGATACACCTCCCGAAGCCCCAAGTTGACGAATAAGGCGCGGCGCCGGCCACCCTGGGTCTTCCAGTAGTTAAATAATGTTTCTGCGGCGCCCCTCTGTATCTCCGCCTCTAGTTCCCAGGTCGCCTCGTTCTTGTTCTCGCCCACCCAGTGGATCAAGAGCTCAATGGCGTCGTCCTCAGTTTTTGATGGGCGATGTTCGAGAATGTCCTCGATCTCTTGTTCTTTGCCCTCATCCTCGTCGTCTTGTGCAACTGCGGCGGATTTTTTGCCCTTAGCAGGGCTCCGATCGTTCGCATCGGCTCTTGAGTTCTTGGGCGTGGATTTGGTTCGCGTCTTTTTCGCGACAGCGATTGGGCTCTTGTCGAGATCCTCCTCTGCAGAGTGAAAGTGAATATTAGTGACATGTCACCCAGGTAAATTAAATGCAGGCAAGAGTAAAAAAAAGAAAAGAAAAGAAAAAAAAAACACCAAAGAAAATCAGGAAGGTCATCATACCATGCGCATCACCCATGTCGGCTACCGGTACAAGTATATGGCCGGAGTTATCTTCCACCGCTGGGCCTTCGCTTCTGGTTGTAGAGAGCCGCCGGCTTCGGCGACCTAAACGGACTCTATTAGCTGCTACTCCTTTAAAAGGAAATTGTTGAAAAATGTATAAACGTACTGCTGGTCCTGAGTGGAGTAGCCGTGGCGGGAGTATTCCTGGTGGAAGTATTCCTGACTGGCGTATTTCTGGCTGGAGAGGGCTTGCCTCTGCGGCTGGAGCTCGGGGTCTCAGAGGTGCGCGACTTGGCTTGTTTGGTACGCTGGCGTTGGGCCAGGGGGGTGCGTTGGGTGGCTTGTCCTATATGGGGGGATGCATAATGTCAGTTCAGCCACACACACAAACACACACACAGGCACACTCGCAAACATAGTTAAGAGCGAGCGCATTTCAACATCCAAAACGAAAGGTCAAAAAAGGAAAGAAAAAAAGAAGAAGAAAAAAAACGGCAAAGGAACCGTGAACCCGGAGCAAATTCGCAGAGAGCGGCTGCTACCTTCATCATCCACCATTTCATCACGTAGGTCACGGTTGGCCTTTCTCTTAACGCCTCGTGATAGCATACTGTGATGCTGGTCTTCTTTTCGATCTTTCTGACCCTCTTGGTGATCTTGATCGTCGTAGTCCTCGCCGTCGTCGTTGTCGTCCGGTTTAGACTTGGCCTTGGTAGATGGTGATGGGTTCATCCAACTGCCCATGACTTCCTTCAGGATCTTAGACATACTGGAAAAAGAGAGAGTTTACTAACTCTGCTGTTGTTCTTTCTGGTAGAGGAGGAAGTACAGATGCAAGTTAAGTCGTAAGTTCCAAGAGCTAAAGACAGAAAAGGTAATGCGATTGACGATTGATGATTGACGACGATTGCCGATTGGCGTTGATCCTTAGCGCCTTAGGAGATATTATTGACGGATGGATCCCTGAATCTTGGCCTAAATCATCGAGATCGACTCTAGAGAGAGACCTAAGGGATAAAGCTGATAAGTTGCCAGATCGCCTATGTAAGTTTACCAGGTTACCAGCTTGTCAGGCTGCAAGTTTGTGAGGGTTTGTGGTTGTGTGATGTTACCAGGTGTAGGTGTAGGTCAAAGAGAATGAAAAAGGCGCGATAGATAGAAGATTTAAGTAGTTGTATGTAATTCAGTCGGTGAGGTAACTGAGGGGATCATAAACGATACTTAACTTAAGGAAAGAAGGAAGGAAGAAGTTATTAGTCTACAAGCCCTTAGAGTAATAGAACCACCCACAAGCCAGTCAAGTAGGATACGAAAGTAGGTACGGAGACGGAGTTATGATGCAGTATGTACAGGTAATTAATTAGCGTCGCAAATACCGAAACCACGAACAAGCAAACGAACAAGACGATGATGTATTATTGATGTATTTCGTACCCTCCACGTCTACGGATAGTATGACTTGTACCTAGGTATGACCGAGTAGGGGGAACGGGCTAGAATTGATCAAGTAAAGTCCAGAATCTCAGTCAGGTTTTCATGGGTTTTCATAGGTAAGTACATGAGATCCCCACCTACACCCAACCGATAAGAATATCGGATAGAGGTAGTTGATAAGAGGTTTAAAAAAGAATGAGAATTATTGATCGATGGAATATGGATGTTTAAGTACCTACCTGCCTAAGGTATCGTGGCAGGTACCTACATAGTACGTAACACACGTCACTTTGGATTGCTTAGAGCCATGGAGGTATCCAAGTAGGTGAAGTCGTGATGGTAAATGGGGGGCCAGTTGCAACTTCCCAATTCTGTCAGTTCGGTGTTCGGTAAGACCCGCTTCCGCTAATATGTAAAGTATCCGACCGGGCCCTGGGCGTGTGGGCGCAGTGTCTGGGGATGGTTCTGGGTCTTAATTACTGGATCTGGAATAACTACCTCTTTCGGTAAATTGCTTACGTAAACTTGTTTCTCTCGATGATTGCTATTGGTATCACCTTCCCTGGTATGTACTATGTAGTTGCTACTTGCGGCTCTTTTCTCTCCAGTTTTCTCAATTTTGTATTTCTCTCCATCAATCTCCAGATTGGACATTTGTAGTGACATTGATATCTTCATGTCCCTAGGGAGTCAGAGTTGGTACCTAATCAATCTGGATACCTACAAAGCCACCAGACAACAAGCTGTTAATGTGATGAAATTCTGTCTTCTATAGATCATCCGACGTCGACTTGTTCAAACTACCAAACTACTAATTCTTAAGCCTATGTAATCATGAAAATGTATGCTTCTTCTAGTGAGTCTTACATTAGCGAAAGATGGTGCTTTTAACACTAGCACTCAACCAATCACACTTGTCTGGATAGGCAACTTGACTCAGCCTCGGTCGTTAATGTCCCTACGTATCATCATCAGGTTTCATAGGTGACAAATAATCATGGCCAAGTCAGGCTGAAATAAAAGTAGTGCAGTCGTTATTGAAACACTCATTGCTACCCCATAGCGTCCCGATAACTCAGGCATCAAACATTTCATATAGATTAACTTGACTTACAGCTACCATTTCCCGTACATTAACAATCCTTAAATGTACATAACACACATATTCAAAGTGACAATATCAATTCGACGGCACTAGTTAAGCATTCACTATATATACAGGCTTATGTACAAGACTGACCCCCTTCGCGTCAACCACAAAGCCGATCCACTACGTGCCACTTGTTGTTTCCCGATTGGTAAATTGTCCAGTCCAAGAATAAAGGGAGAGATGTGGACGAATTGGGTACGGAGAGGTATGGCAGTTGGATGAAATACAGGAAGTAAACATGGGTAAAAGATAAGAAAAGATTTGTGTTGCTTTGATGTGACTGGGGCCATGAGTTCATTAGGAAGTTCGGTGGTTTATCATACACACCCACCCTGTGTGAACTGCCAATAATTCCTGTTATAGAAGCCAAACGTAGAACATACAAGAAGCAGAAAAGAGGTAAAATATACTGGGAAGAGGGCGGCACAAAAAAAAGAATATCGAGTTGGGAAATGCGATGCTACTCCCTGCTCAACTAGAACATCAGTTGGCGGGCCTTGACTCCCGAGGGCGGCTTTCGGAGCCCAGAGTCTGGCTTGGTTAGAGTGGAGTCCTCCCAGAAGTCGTTCCAGGCGGCGCAGGTATCCGCGAACTCAGCGGCCTGGTCATCAGTGATGAGGGCAGCTTGGTCAGAGACGCGCTCCATGAAGTCCACGCTGAGCCCGCCCGAGACGTGCCACGCAATGTGGCAATGCATGAGCCAGATGCCCGGGTTGTCGGAGACGAACGCAACCACGAGCCACCCGCCCGCCGGCAACATCGTGGTGTCGCGGCGGGTCGGGTTCCGCGACCGCAGGCGCGCCTTGTCGGCCTCTGTGAAGTCGCCCTCGTTCTTCTCCGACGTCCCCAACACCAGCATGTCGTGCCCGTGCAGGTGCATCGGGTGGTCTATCGGCGACCCGTTCTCGATCACCCAGAACGTCCACACGTCCTTCTCGTCCACATGGATCAGGTTGTTCGCCGCCGGGTACGACGTGTTGCCCTCCAGCACGTACTCCAGCACCGGCCGGTTCCAGTCCACGTTGATCGCCGACCCGTTCACCTTCCACGTCACCACCGGCGCCACCTCGAACGTCACATCCATGGTGTTGGCACCGCTGGGCACGAACAGGTCGAGCGGTACGTCGCGCTCTAACACGGGGCTATAGTCGAGGCTATCCTTGCACCCGGTGTTCGCGGGGCGCTCGCCGTCCTTGGTCGGCAGTTTATCGTCATCCGCGCCCTCGTACCGCACGATCGCGGCTGGGAACGGGTTACGCGACTTCCCGCACGGGTTCTCCTCATACAGCGTCACGTTCATCCAGTAACTACCGATCGCCTCCGTAGCGTTGATCACGACGTCCACGCGCTGCCCCGTGCCGAGGAAGACAGTGTCCGTCGTCAGCGGATCCACGGGGATGAAGTCCGTCTGGATGACTGTCATGTTGTGGTCCACGATCGACACCTGGTAGTTGTGCTCGACGGAGGGGTTGATGAGGCGTAGCCGATGCGTCTTGTTGGGTTCGAGAGTCACCACTGAGTACTCCCCGCCCTCGCCCAGTGGGTTGATGTTCTTCCCGTTGAACAGAACGTTATCGCTGTCGGGGGGCGCCGGGGAGGTCAGGATGGCTTCGGTCAAATTCTCTGCCGTCGGATAGTAGTAGTCTGAGATAGGGTAGGTCCCCAGGTCGACGTCGTAGTCGAGTGAAGAGGGTCCGTTGATTAGAATGGTGCCGTACACGCCATTTCCATACTGCGCAGAAAAATGAGAGTGGTACCACGACGTGCCGTACTGCCGAGCCCTGAACGTGTAGGTCTTTTGGGAACCGGGAGGGATCGGGCATTCCGTGACGCCGTTGACCCCGTCGTTGATGTTGTTGCCGACCATTCTAAGTCCGTGCCAGTGGATGGAGGTGCCGTTGTACTGGAGCCTGTTGACGATGGTGACCTCGATGGTGTCGCCCCAGTCGGCCTCGAGAGTCGGGCCGGGCATCACTCCGTCGATGAGCATGACTTTCTCCTTGACGTGGCCATCAGGCCCCTCCCATTCATCGTGTTCGGTGATCTCCCAGCGGAACTGAAAAAGGCTCGAGGTCAGCGCTATGTCCGCCAGCATTGCACGTTATGGTTGATCTTACCGTCTTCTTGCTTCCTTGAGGAGTCTCCTTATCATAGTCGGTGGTGATGTCGAACCCGTCGGACCAGCAGGCCCTGTTCGTAGGAGTGTTGCAGTTGCCCTGACGAGCCTCGATGGGCTGCAGCAGAGGAGGAACGGCGACTGCGCATGTTGCGAAGAGCAAACCGGACACGAGTCCGGAGACCGAATGGGCGAAGTGCATCGTTGATGGCTGAAGCAGGGGAAAAAAGAAATCTTTGGAAGCCTTGCAAGGAAAGGGGCGATGCTGGTGAAGCTGCTGTGCTAGGACAGGAGTGGCGATGGCGATGCTGCTGCTGCTGTCGTGTCTCTCCATTAATCTGGCGACGGCACGCCACCTTATATAGAATTTTCCAGCCCCTGAGCGGCGTAGCATGCTTCCTTTGGACCAGGTAAGCTCCCTTCACAAGTGGCAAATCCATCGTGTCCCGTCGTCTCGACCTCCTTCTTGTCGCCGAGAGCCCGACACGCGACTTCGCTTCTCGGGAAGAGCGCTTCGCAAGTCTCTCGGCGCCCCTTGTCAAATCGATGGCATTGCTGACACTACCATCGCGTAATGTCAAGGTCGTCCTCCTCGACGCTGACGGTTCGTGAAGTCTCGTATGAGCCTTGTCGACGAGAACACCCCCCGACTTGGTTCTGGAACGTCTTCAGGCGGACGTGGGCCTCGAACGGGGAAGAAATATCCTAGTCGTCGATGCCAATAGTTCGAGCCGTTGCAGGAAGAGGGTGTCAGATTCCATTCAAGAACTATACGATAGGTCAAACGTTATCCTGGCCCGGGAACGTTGCCAAGGGGAGCAGTGCTCTCGTGCCTTAGCCTGAGCTCCACATTTAACGTTAGGCGGGCAAAGCCCCTATTGCGGAATTAGTATATCGACATTTGAAGGAAGCGAGGATGGGCAGCCTCAAGGTGGCTGCCTATTCGACACCCATCAGCTATATCGAACCATGACAAGGGAGCTAGCAAGGCAATTTCGGGCTCTAAGCTCACCGGGCTGGTTGTAATCGTGCGTATGTGACAAAGCTACCTCGCCCGCTAGTCTCACCGGTAAGTGGGAGCCAGGAAGGCCCCGATGGTCGTGCCTATACAGACAGGGCTGGAGGAGCAAATGCTCAGGAATGTGAATAGATGAGTCTAGGTGCACGGTAGTGTGACAAGACGTTGGACGCTTGCAGTTGCGCGAAAAGGGGCACAGGGTCAAGTAAGGAATACGACCCTGCAGAGACCGGATAGCATGCAGGAAACACGAGATACCTGGTATGTACAGATCTTATTAAGCGGAATCCTGATAGCCAGATCTAGGACTTATCATTCCAGGAAACCAACTCGGTCTGGAATAGGAACTTGATGTCCGCCAATAAACGAGAATAGTTCATCTCAGCTCGTGGTTTTCTCTCCCGGGCTAGGCTGACAGATGTCAAAAACGTACCAAGGCTAGCTGCGTGATCAGAGATTAAGAGGACGGGTAGTGAGTCTGGTGGCATAGGTTGTGGACCATCTCGGAAGCAAAGTCCAATATCAAGAATCTTGGGAAGCCCTTACATCTTTCCCCTGATGGATGTTATGCCACATTGCCACCTCACAAGAAGGGCGAGCACACAATGAAGCCACCCGCGCAACCATGACTAGCTTTGCACGAACGCCCAACGGCTCGACTGACTTGCACATAAATTCCAGTCGCCTGTGATAGTGGGTTTTCATGTTCTTTGAAGACCATTGATAGGATCTACGAGAAAGCCAAGAGTGGCACGGCTCAGGAGCTGACCTCAAGTATAGGTCATGGCGTTTATAGCCCACTATATAATATTTACAGCTGAGAGTCATGTGGCTTTTCAAGATTGAGGCTGAAAGAAGACCTGAACGATGGCTATGGGTTCTCTTTGTGGATGGGATTTAACTGCTGACGGCCTTTCGGAGTGATTCCCGATTCTCCGGTAACATGGCTCGGAACTGAGAAGCGAGAGGGCAGTGGGATCCTCCAGGAAGGGATGATGATATCAAGACAATGATTGTCAGGGGCACTCACATAAGCCACAACTGAAAAGCGGGCCCAGCGGAAGGGCTGTCACTCCGTGCACGGGATCAACACGACGCCCGAGGTTGCGAAGCCTCGAGTCGCTGTGACCCTATATCACCTCTTGGCTCCTAGGCTTCAGCTCATGGGAGGATCTGATTTTCTTGTTCGAGCAGCGCGTCAGCTCGTTAGCGCCACTGACTGCATGGTGCAGGGCTCCGATCCGACTTGAAGGTTGTGGACAGTAAAAATAGGTAGGCCAATCAAAGTACGCATGCCGTTCTGCCACCTTTACCAGGATGACGCTCGGCTTCGTTCACGCGAAAACTTATACGTTTGTAGGCCGCGCCACATGCAGCTCAGGTGTAACTTCGAGAAGACCTCGAAACAGGGGAAATCAGGTGGAGTGGGCCATTCCAGCCGAATAGGTGATAGCAAGGCAGATATGCAGGTCCCCCCGTATTCCATGCACGTGGAAGAACGATCCTCTACCAGGTTCATTACGACTCAGATATGCGTGCAACACAAGGCCTGTGAACACGATGTAGCTAGATAATGCAAGCCGCACGACCACATGCATCAAACCAGGTTTTTTTTAATTAGTCCCTGAGTTAGTCTTCAGATGGTATGAACGAGTAAACTGGATTGCGATAATGATAGATGGTCGATCGCGTCAATGCCACTATAATAGCGGATCTTCCCATCCTCAGCCCTGTACATATTTCGCTTTCTATTTCACTTGCCATTGCGGATCTCGGATGCTACGCGGTGTAGGATCGGGAGAGACTAGGTTGAAGGCTTCCCCTGCGCGGCGAACACTAAGCCGAACCACCCTGGCTATTTAATAGGCAGAGGTATGGGCTTTGGTTCACGTGAGCGACGTCTAGGATAATAGGGGGGCGATGTGCGGCCCTGATTCGGTGGTTTTAATATACTCGAGCTGCATCACATCCTAGCAAGCTCGGCGTGGTCGGTCCCCGACCGCCGGAGAAGAAAGGTCAACGAGAAATCAACCAGCCGCGAGTTCTCCGAGCCCGTCATCGTCACCTCTACCATCTGCTTGCGTTACAATCCGAGGGTGTAGACGACACCCTAAGTTGTGTTCCCCCGCTATGTTGCGGTGACAGTCCTTGGGAAATCACCTCACAATCCTGGACAGCGTTACAATGCCTAGCAATGAATGACTCGATCGACTGCAACAAATGCCCTTGCTGCAGATGCGAAGTATCCGGCAGGCTCTTCGTCGCTACACATGGCAACATGCTTATTAATGTAAGGCGAAGCGCGATAGGACTGTCGAAAGTGGCTTTATTGATTCTAGCTGCAGGCCGGATGTGCCCGCGTTGGTGGACATGAGGCCGGCGTCCGCCCGAGAGTTGCATTCCGCCGACAACTTTCAAGTAATGCGAACATGGCCGGAACTAACAAGCGCCCGCCACGAGCATGGCCCCGGTGACCTCGACCGTTTGTGTCATGCAGTGCGTTCCCGCGATGCGATTATAATCCAACCAGACTCGCATATCCCTTTTTGCCAAAGATATAGATACCCAAGATTGACCGGATCACTCCACAGCCATGAATATTCTCATACTCAATAGAGGTAATTAATTAATTGGCGGGTCTCCACTGTTGTGAATAGGGGCTCAATTTCATTTCACGCCCAAGTTTTCCCAAATCAGAGACTGAAGAGTAGCACAATCTTCCGGAACCTTCCGAGTCGTACAGATATAGAATGCCAGTCTGCCAGTGAACACCTATGCACCTCATTTCCATTTGCAGGCGTTGCCTTGCAACATTTCTTAGTTGCTTCTTCCATGCACCTCCTTGTGATTTAATAGCTGTTATCTGATTGGCGCCAAGCCTCGGGCCATATAGCCAATATGAACGTTAGCTATCGGCCAACGTCCTCAGAACGGTCAGTGCAACGTCGAAATGCTGCGGCAGGTCAAGGAATGCTTCCTCAAAAAGTTGAAAGGACTCGCACAGCAGAAGCCATTCCCAGATATTGGCATTATCAAATCCATGACTAACCGCCAACCGCAACAATCTCTGCATCGAAATGAGTCTAGTTGTAGAACAATTTCCACTTGGTGCTTCTCGTCGCTTTCTAGGCCAAATACTACCCCCACAATGTGACGACGATTTCGAATCATATTTCCCCGCAATGCATCTTCGGCTGTGGAAGCTACTCCTTTAAGCGGATGTAGTATGTGAGAACGGAGTTGTAGGGATGAGGCGATCAGTGACTTCCATTCTCGGCCGACAATACCTTTACGTAGCTAGCTTGTCCACGCATCATATACCACGCTGAGGTTGGCAACAAGCACGGCAGAAAAGTTCGGCATGCAATCGAGTTAAGTTCTTCCCTTAATATTATTGGGCATAAGGTGGTACATTACTTCACTCTTCCGCTCGGGTAGTTCAAAGGCGCATTCAGTTCAAATTCTAGAGACATAGCCATTGCTTTTGAGGCCGCATTGCAAACCCCGTTCATTTTCAACGACCTTTTTCACTTGGATCTGCCGTTTATGTGCGATGCCTCCTCTCTAGGTCTTGTGTATTCGGTAAGTTCCCTCTCAGCTTATTTCCTTACTAGAGACAGGAGTGATTCATCGAATATACATTTTGTGGTTTTATTGACAATCATAGCACTCCCAAGGTATCACCAGGATGCCCCCTCTGAAGTTAAGAAGCCAGTCGTCATTCTCTTGCTTGTTGGTGGTAGTTAGAGCTATAAGCGACGCAACTCAGCCCACTTGATAGCCACAGTATTACCCAAACTTGGGCACAGGAAACCGAAATCAATCATCTCAGTAAACTTTATCAACGTAGTCCACTGAAGGGTGTATCGGAATGGGTTGCTAGTATCAAGGATTTGGTACAGACTCGGAGCGTCAGAGAGGGTCACTGTGCGGTAACTTATTAGTATTATGGGGAGGACCCCTAGCCTATTGGTATTACGTGACAAGACATATAGAACGTAGACGCGGATACACGAGCCCTTTGGCACATCACCCAATGTAACAGGTATACCGAGGAGGTGTACCAAGTTATATAATGTACAGTTTGTTATAGCCGATCTGCCCAAGCAAGGACTAAGCCATACTATTTCTGCAGGACTCCCCTTTTCTTTCTACCAGACAGTACTGCATTTAACATTACAGTATCCAATTCTTTTAATCTCCCATTATTTATATTGCTCTCATGAAGCAATTGTCTACTAATTACAATATCTCTTGTTCTCTTGGGAAAATAATCAAGCAGGATTTCAATTTGTGTCTGCACACGCTATTCTGTTTATTTCTTTTTCTTACCTCTTTGCTTTTCCGTCTGTCTTCGGTGAAGTCCTTGTCACTCGTTGCGGCCCTATTTCATACCGATCCATGTCACCATGGATGCAACCATTGATGCAACTAGGCAAGGGGATATCAAGTACCGGAAGCTTAAACCAATTATACATTGGGTTTAAGGAAGTGACACAGGCTGTTACAAGATCGTCACTGCTACAGAATGGGAGACATGCAACAGAGTAAGCCCAATGGACGAGTTACAGTCGGCTGCCCATGCGAACTGGCATGCCGAGGGATGGATAAGGAAATTGTTTAAATACCAGCCCTAAGAGAAAGTGTCTCGTGAAATTATTAATACGACTCTTTCTTCATGATTATCGAATTGTTGTACGGACAAGGCAAATTGGACCATGTGCCAGTCGATTGAAAATATAACCGACACATTCAAGCTGATGTAGCCTCGTAAAACATGATAAGCGTTGAAGGACGTGAAAAACAATCTTACTATTCAAGTGCCGCTTCATTCTAGCACAGAAAGCGTAATGCAAAATTTAAAATTATAATATAAAACGAAGTACTAGATAATTGATGGATATATGAATTCACGTATTCAAGGTCTATCAAACAGATGAAAAGGAACGAACAGCATCTTAAAACATAAGGAATTTAGATGCTATTAAATCCAACTCCACAAGGGGTTGTTGGTATTGATAGGACTCTGAAAGACTGGAAGTCTCGAGCAAGATATTTGCCCTAAAGTGGGTAAGGCAGTTCGATGCTACGGTGGAGTTGGAACAACCTTCGGAGTGTCTTTCGGCATGTCTTCTGTGGTGTGTTCGTAGGGCTTGGCATCATTGTCGTAGTGCTCTTCTTCCCCCGTGTTGATCTGGTAGAGAGGAGGGAAAGGCGGTACATCTTGACGCAGAACGTTCTTCTTAATGTACCACGGAAGTTTAGCGAGATAGTACCTTGCATGTGCACGGTTACCGATATCGAAGACAGTGTCCAATTCCTCGAGGGTCAGACCCTATTAGAGCAGCAGTGTCAGCAATGTAATGAGTCACTCATCTGGATTTAGTTGGTACGGGAATGGGGTCAAACTCACCTTGGTCTCCGGAAGTAGGAAGAATGCATAGACAAAACCGAAGAAGTTCCAGAAGGCGTACCACGAGAAGGCGCCCTGCTCCCCCCAAGAATCTTGCAGCGCTGGCCAGGTCAGAGAGATAATGAAGTTGAAAGCCCAGCAGGTAGCTGTCGCAAAGCTCATGCCGGTATCACGAATATACAACGGGAAAGCTTCGGCAGAGTAAGTGAACGGCACAGGGCCCTCACCAGGGCTGTAGACAACCATGAAGAGGTAGATGCCGGTAGCGACGCAGGCGAGCTGGGTCTTGTCTCCATCGTAGTTTACTGGAATCCAGAAACTGAAGCCTGTGAAGAAGAGGAACAAACCCATGAGCGGGAATGTTGTGAGCAGGAGGTTTCGCCGGCCGAACGTGTCAATGGTGTAGATGGCCGGGATGGCGAAGAAGAAGTTTACGGCGCCCGTACCGAGGGAGACCAGCAGCGCCTGCGACCGGGAGAATTTGGCGGCCTCGAAGATGGCGGAGCTGTAGTAGGCGATGACGTTGACGCCGCAGAACTGCTGCATGAACATGACGAAAAACGAGGACTGCGCAGCGCGGCGGTTACGTCGGATCATGAAGAACTCGTAGAAGATGGACCGCCTCTGTGCGCGCTGGCTTTCTTCGACCTCGAGGAGCTTGGCAGCGTAGTACATGTCCCGCGCGGCCTGGATCTCGGAGAAGCGCAGCACCTTTAGGGACCCGAAGGCCTTGTCATATCTCCCCTTCTCCATGTACCTTTTCAAGACGTCAGTTATATTGTTTTCAATCTAGGCGGGTATGTCGGGACTTACCATCGAGGACTCTCAGGACATAGATACACCTGCGCCATGACAATAAGGGGCGGGACAGCGGTTGAGGCAAGCATCCACCGCCAGTTGGGATATGCTGCCGACGCCGGGATGGCGATATTCTGGAACGCGACGGAGACGACGAAACCCAACATGATGCCGAAGGCGGTCCACATCTGCCACTGCATGGTCAAGGCACCTCGAATTGTCTTTGGGGTCGATTCGGCGGAGTAGACGGGCGTGGTACTGGACTTCGCACCGACAGCAAACCCCAAAACGAAACGAGCGATGAGAAGGTTCCACCATCTATAATTGCGGTTGTTAGTACCACCATGCCCCCAAGGTAAGACACGTCCTGTCTGGATTCTTACGTGTCTGCGGCGGCCATCCAGAAGGACGAGGCGAATGAGATGAAACCTAGAATATGTGATTAGCTTTCGACACTTGCCATGACAGGCGATCATGAGGCACTTACAGCTAATAAAAATGGTACCACGGCGGCCGAAATATTTGTTTAAAGGGGCGTTCATCCAGCAGCCGATCAAGGCAGAGCATAGGTAAGGGGCGCCATTCAGCAACCCCTGCAGCCAAACATCTTCGATTCCAAATTCTTCAAAGTAGAACTGCTGAGCGCCATTGACGGCACTTTGGTCCATTCCCTGTACAATAGCCGAGCCTAGGTTGGAGGGGTAAGCACATATCATCGAAGCCAGCGCAGATCGAGGAGCTCACCTGCACAGAGAACGCAGAGGAAGTAGAGCTTGAAGGGGTGTCGCCACTTATGGGTAATCTCGTCACGGAGAACCTGCTTCTCGTCCGCCGACAGCATTCCAATTCCCTCGAAGGCGTTATCCTGGTGCTGAACTCGCGCGATCAAGCCGCCCTTGTGAAAGGCATCGCGGTGTGCTTCGAGCCCCTTCGCTTCGACCCATTTATCGACATCGGCGATAACGTCTGACTCGGACATGCCAATAAGCGGGTTGCGCAGCTTGGCTGCCGTCTGGTTCTTCGGCATGCCCTCGACATGCTGCGTGGACCCATCGGAGGAGGTTGGGTCCGGCGCCTCGGCGTCAAACTTCCGCTCCGCCATTTTTTAGAGCAGCGACGGTTTTCTCTCGGCGGTTATTCAAAGATACGATATAGTGGATAGAACGTACCAACGATTTCCTTTGGGCAACACCACCATCGGGGACGCAAAATACTGGGGACTGGTGGTCAAAATCTGGGGAGAACCACCCCATCTTATATACCTGCTGACGAGGCCCCATCATATTCATGATACGTAGCATCAGACAAGAATTGGCATTAAATGATCGGCAGTGTACCTAAGAATATTCAAGCCCGGACATAGCCAGATAATTTTTTGCCTATCATCGGATCGGGCATCTGAACTTAGGCAGGTTGCGCGCGTCGGTCAGTTATCCTGGCAGCCTGCTTTCGCCTAGAGTCTTGGTAAATCTTGGTTCATCCATCGTATTGGAGGTTATGACGATCATAACCTTCTGGGGTTAACGGCTGTGAAGAGAGCAAAGGTAACTTTGCTTCAGTCACCCGGTGAGGGCCGTATATCGCGATGGTTGTATTCGGGAATCGGAAATGCTTTTGCGGAGCCGCTGACTCTCGGCAGTCACGCAGCTACGCATCATCGTGGCGCGCCGAGACGTGATTAGCCAGTTGAGGCTCTCGGCAGGATCCACCGTCAAAACATATCTCCGCCGGTGATATGCAGCCCCCCAGCCGCGCCGAGACGCTAGAAGCGCAACCTAACTCCCTCGACATGATCCTACACAACCACGCGAGAAAAAAGTGTCAACTGAGCAGTACCTCAGGCTGGGCCTGGACTTGGCTGATATCATCTGAGCCTGCTAGAAACATGTTTCCATACTCTCAGTCTCTCAAGCCGACGTATTCTAGGTGAATCATGATGAGACGGCTTTCGATCATGAGGGGTACCGTCTACCTGGGTTTTAGTACAAGTCCGTTTAGAACTCGTACTAGAGACCCAGATTGAGAGCGGGATGAACAATTTGTGGTGTGTATAGGTATTGGATTCCGCACAGAGTCGAGCGAGCAAAAAGAAAGAGAAAACTGCTCTAGCAAGATCCAAGTGGAGTCCTGCCAGATTGGTCCCGTAACATGTCTGCATGTAAGGTCACGGCTGGCTTGCGAATAAATTAATTATAAAACAGTAAATGCATGTCAGTCTTGCCAGTTCCAGCAAGTGGCATGAGCCAGCTTACTATTGCAAGAAACTGTCCCCAGCAACTCCAGCTCACCAAAAATAGCAGCGAGACTTCCCCGGAGCTGATTATTGGGCTCCCAGACGATCACCATTCCTAAAAGTGGACATCGAAAAGCTGAACCAGAGCTGCTGCCTTCAAAGGCAATGGTCATGCAGTTGAGTGACTTCCGCTCCAGCTAGGTTAACTAAGAATAGTTACACCTAATAGTGTAGTAATTGTGGGAGTGGGTTATAGAGGGAAAAACTAATGAATCTATTATGGTTACCGGAAATCGTTACTCGGCCCCGTTAGTGAAATCTGGGGTATGTATCCGCAGGCCTGAAAGGGCTCTGGAGAGGCAGGCAGGCTGCAATTTAGTGTCTTTATCACATTTTTGATGTGGCCTCCTACCAACTGCTCATTTTTGGGTGTCTTTACAGCGCCACTTACAGTAGTCTTTTAGACAGGAAAAAAACTGAAAGACAGCCGTTACACAAAGTATTATTGACTTAGCACCCGGATCTATTTCCACCGCGATGGCTGCCAACAATCAAGAAGAAACATAGTTTTCTCTCGATGATATATCATTTATGCTTGGCATCATACGCCGCTCCGGCACCCATAACCGAGCGGTCCAGTAATGCGTTCAATGAACTCGACGACTTGATCTCACATTGATTACTCTATTCACCGAAAGAGCGCCACAACTTCAAATGGATACCGAGATGTATGGTCATGCATCTGATTGGCTTCAGCGCAAGATTGCTAGTATTTTTGATGCGATGAGAGAGAGACTGCGTTTTTGGATAAGATTCGACTGCCGCGACAGGCCCGACAAAGAGTTTATTCTATCCAAGCATGCAAATAAATGCCGCACTGATCCAGCTTACAGGATCACTCTCATTAGACACCATCCTACCCTACCCTTTGAGTGTTCTACAGAAGTTAAAGTTGTGCCATGTTGAGAAAACACATTTGATTGACCCCTACTGCGCATCAAAAAAGACTCATAGAAAAGGACTTCGAGATGATACCATCACTGTGGTCCCTCTACAGTGGGGACGTCATGGCTCTGTGCTATCCTCATCCACGACCGATTTCGTGAAATATTCCGGCAACTCTGTGCTCTGCCGTTCGATAGGGCCTGCACCAAGTGTAGGGTACGTCGCCGTCAGGACAAGAAGCTGTCCCTGTATGCTCGATATGTCAGCGGTGCTCGTCTCAGATCCAGTTCAACTACTGGACAGGTATATGGGCAAGGGGGGGAAATATACGAACCTTCGGTGCAGCCAAGATATGGCGTCCAGGCAGCCCAGGAGAACTGCTCGTCGTCTCGCGAGAAGAACTCATACTCCTCGATATTAGTACGAGTCTCGCCCACCCTTCTTTCACCTGAGTGATCGGCAGTGAATGCGGTGTCGATGCTAAAGGAGATACGCGACCCCGTGGTGTTGGACCACTCGTGTGCCTCCCACTTCCTCGTGTTGGTCTTGATGGGCCAGGCGAGCTCGCCCGACATGACCGAGGGCCCGTCAGCGTACTTGAGGTATTCTGGCCGGCTCTTGTTGGGCAAGAACTCAAACATATCGCAGGGCAATGCGTCCTCCTCAGGGTGTAGTTTATAAGGGGCACCTGGAACCCCTGCAGCGCTACACCCACCCCACCCGCAGCACTTCTCGAGTTTGAAAGTCTCCTTCACCTGTATGCGGCTACAGGAGGATGACAAGCTATCGAAGAACTTCGTCATGACGCCGCAGCCAGTTATCATAGCGTCCGTCGTCGTTTTGAACATGACCTTGCATTGGTCCCCAGGGTCTTCCACGCGGGCGTAGATCTTATACGGGTTTCCTCTGCGTTATTGTTACAGCATCAGCTAGACTGCACCCGGGGACACGCAATCGTAGTGGCAGCACGGGGATGTTACTTCTCTTCCATGTGAGTAAAGCCTTGGCCCGAAAGGATATTTCGGAGATTATAGCTTTGGCACTGCCGGCTACCTGGCCCCAAACTTGCCAGCGCTACGGGGCAGTTGGTACAGTTCGAGTCTGTACAGAGCACGACCGGAGGTTTATCGGCGGCGGCAAAATGTGAGATGCCGGTCGCTAGAGCGACGAGTATGGACAGTAGGAGTTGCATCTTCGATTTTAAGCTGAGGAGAAGTAATCACAGCTAGGATTTTTTGTTCCAAAACCTCGTAGTGGAGTAAAGCTTCAGTTGCAGGATTCGAAACCAAGTAGTGTTCTGGATTGCCCATATGTACAGAATATTTGTACTGGAAACCAGAGTATTGCAAGGTAGCTTCGCACGTGCCCTAGTGGCCGTGGAAGTTTGTCATAGATTTTCACGAAGGCTTTTACTTGTGTCACTGCACCGGAGGTGGCAATCGCGTATGATATGGTATGATTGGCGACCGCCAAACCCACCGGTGTTGAGGACCGATGAGCCCTAGGAGGCGAAATGTTTCCTGAGTACTTACCAGCAATCAATCCCGGCCTTGCGCCGTTGCGAGATTCGCCTGATGCCGTGTTGTCTCATCGCAGCAGTTTCCCTATGTGTTATCGATCTAGATCGCCATACTGAGATTTCGATAAGAATCAAGGATGTTTCTACCGCTGCGATCCCCAATAGAAGAAACTGGTATACCCTAGTCTCATGGGTAGTCATCTTTTCGGTATTGGTATACTTATAAAGGCGCTTTGCACCCCTAACCCAACTTTGTGGAGACATCCGAGTGAGCACATGGTAGAGCCGGGGGTCCCTCATCATCGAAGTTGCTTGGCACCAGAAGCAGCGGCACAAACTTCGGTGCGGAGGCCGGCAGATTGGCATGATGCTTGCTCAGCCGTAGTCGTCATCCCTGTTACCTCTACGGTGAAGTCTTCTGAGCTGAAAGACCATCTAGGGAAGTTTGCTATTGGGTGCCGATCCAGGAATATAAACTCCAAGACTTCTGGCTCCAAACTGTTAAAGACATACATCAAATTTAGAGCCCAGAAAGACCTTAGCAAAAGAAAGAGACCCCCGAGAAAAGATCTTTGTTAAGCTAAGACCCTAAACTATGCGTTGGGAACTGTGTACAGCATTTGGCTTCGCCGCCATCCTCCGGCTCGGCCAAGCCTGGTATGCGACATCCTTCCCTCTATCAACGCTCTCATCATCTTAATGTATGACTCACACAGATTCAGGGAAGTTTCGTTCTATAATGACTTTTGTCCCGGACAGAGCCAAGGCGAGGGTACCAAGAGCAACAACCTCTTCCACATGACTGGGAGACCCAGCGATCGCAAGTGGTGCACTAAGGTGCCCGGCTCAAAGTCGGCCTTCACCATCTCGACGCGGGGCTTCGTGGATGACGGCGTCGAGATCAGCCTGTACAGTGACGCCGAGTGCGATAAGCCCTTCGCGGAGAATATCACGTTCGACGGGTGCATCGCCGGCCCCAGAGAGGTACGTAGTAAAAGAGCTCACGAGCCCCCCGAGTTACTTAAGTATGGTACTCTGCGCGGCTAAAATCATTCCACACTGCTTTACGTGAATATGCTGACCCCAACCGATCGATAGCATATTATCAAATCCGTACGGGTGTTGCCGGCTGAAGAGAAAGAAGACCGAGCGACTGAGGATCACGAACCCAATGGTGGAAAGGAGGGTTATGGATACTTAAGTGGCGAGCCTTCGGATGCCAAATGGGAGTAGTCAGCAGGCATGCTCTTATCATAGAATGATAGGTGTTAGGAAACAAGGAGATGACTTTTACGGGTACAGTGCTGGATGAGTGATGGACTTGCAGTGAAGACTTGAAATGGCCACTGCCTAGAAGGGTGTTATGAGATAGGACGATAGTCACCATAAGACAGTCACATACTCATCTAGTGCTTTCGTTGGTTAAACAGGAACTTCCATTACTCCCAGATCATCTAATTTGTCACAACGAGCTTTCTTCACGGCACTGCCTGCTATATCTCATTCGAGAGATAGTCAAGTTGAGAAATGTATGATTACTCTGGCGTCTTCCTTAGGCATGGAGTCGGCAGATAAATCGGAACCAAACAACTCTGAAATGCCATCCTTGGTGGGGGCGGATGGACACTGAGGAGACTGGTAAGGATTAAGAAGTTTGCCTAATATTCGGTCGTATGATTTCCGAGCACTGTTTAAATAATTGATACATCACTTTGAGCCAGGGGTGGATACACATACTCGCCAAAGGCGCCCTAGTAGAAGAAGTTGGATAGCTAACAAACTCGTGGAGAGCTGAAGACAAGTAGTTGTAAGGATATGCGGAAACTGGGCAGCCCCTCTACGACCGTTACTGTAATGATAAGTAGCTAGCTGTTGGTAAGGATATCAAGCGCATGAATAGGACAGGAAAAAAGGAAAGAAAAAGAAAACGCCCCGATCTCGCCCACGCCGGTAGTGCAGCTGCCACATGGTAATTAGGGGGTCCGGTGACCAATCTCAACGCGGTGGCGGTATTCAGAACGTGTAAATATATGTACATGGGATACTTTCTTCATAATTTCTTGCCCGTTCCCCGTTTGTCTGGTGGAACGACGTGGAAACAGCGACTCGAGCGCCTCCTAAATCCTCCCGCCCCGACAAACTCTTCCAGGTTGCACCCCGGCTCATCAACATCTACCCTCGGCAATTACCCTTTCCGTGTACGACTTCGGGATCCGAACCGGGATGGTAGTGGCGGAGCTTTTGTGGATCGACGTGAGGACCTGGGACCAAGCACACTGGATCACCTATTCGAACGGGAAGGGAACGCCGCGTGGTCAACGGTTTAGAGGAATCGAGGCTGTCATGAGTCCTGAAGGCGGTCTCCCGTTCCAGATACGTACCAGAGGGCGAGTCTATGTCGCTTGCGCACCACCGGGGACCCGGATAGTCTGGCCGGTGATCCACTTGGCCTCAGGGGCGCACAGGAGAGCGACGACGCCGGCAACGTCGTCCGGGAAGGTGGGAATGCCAAGCGGGCTGGTCATCGGGTTCGCTGCATCGATCTGCTGCAGGGTGGTCTCGCCGTCGGCGCCGGGTTCGTAAAGCCTCGTGTCCTCGTCGGCGGTGGCGCATGCGTCCGCGCCGGTATCCCCGGGCGCGATGCAGTTGACGGTGATGCCGCGGGCGCCGAAGTCATGCGCGAGCGATCTCGTCATGCCCATGACGGCGGACTTTGACGCCGCGTAGAGCGCGTGGTTCGGCACCCCCTTTTCTCTCCCCTGTTGCGTGAGCCAATGCCGGAGCAGCCAGTGCCAGTGCCAGAACTTTTTGAGTAACCAGGGAGCGGGGGATGGAGGGATAGTGGTGGTGTTGGTGGTGGTAGGAGCAGCGGCAACAGAACTCACCGTAACCGCGGATACGGACGAGATCATGATCAGCCGACCGCCGTCCTCGAGGTACTTGTGGGCCTGTTGGGCGACCATGAGCTGGGCCTTGACGTTGACGGCCAGGACGCGGTCGATGTCCTCCTCGGTAGTCTCTTCCTGGTTGCCAGTGGCGCCGGGGCCGGCGCTGAAGTGCTCGGTGCTCGCGCTGCTCATAACGATGTCGATCCGGCCGAGCTCGGCACGCGCCACGCGAAACAGATGCGCGATGCCATCGCGCCGCGCCGCGTCCGCCTTGACGATAATGGCCCGCACCCCCAGCGACCGCGCCTTGCGCGCCACCTCCTCCGCCGCACAAGACGACTGGATATAGTTGATCACGACACTAGCGCCGTGCGCCGCCAACTTCTCGATGATGGCGGCGCCGACCCCACGGCCTGAACCGGTCACTGTGGTGGACGGACGAAAAGACCCGTCATCAGCCTCACTGACTAACCTAAAGCACGGAGAGGGTGGATGAATGATGGGACGGGGCTCGCTCACCCAGGGCAACCTTGCCATCTAGCGTCCTGGCGGTGGTATCGACTCGCATGTTATCTGTGTCTCTCTGTCATCCAGACTAGGAAGGTACCGGTATGTCGCGAAGAAAAGGCAGGGCTGGCCGGTTATGGTGCCCAGTTCATTCAGATGGATACCCGAAAAAAATACACGGATGCACACAACTCAGAAAAGGGACAGGTTCGATCTATTCATCTTGGAACTAAGTCGCCTCCTATCACGGATTGGCCAGCGAACCCTCGGACCAGCCAACCACCTGTCTCCTCTGCACGTTTGCATGGCGCGCCGACAATCTCGCGTTCCGTTCCGGGACAAAGGGCCCCCCTGGACACCAGAGAGCTATCATCTACGATGCGGCCTGCGGTGACGTAACATTGGCCACGGGAGGATCCCTGGGTCTGCTCGCGTGTCTGGCCCGTACTTAGTACCTATGAGTTGTCAAGGAGGAGCTGAGGTGACGATATTGGATGCTCCGAGTTCTCGAGATGCAGGCGTGGCCCCACCGCGCTCCATCAAAGCCCAAGGCGCAAAAGCGTCAAAGCACGACTTTTTTCGTCAGTCCGTCTGGTTGCTAGACACGTTCCATCGTTCTAAATATTTCTAGCGCGTAATGTGCTTCTGGAAAGAAATGGGACAGGTTATTGTGCGTTTTTTACTTCGTACGTAGAGTTGTCGTGGGGGAGGAAGAAAAGACATGGATGATAACACGTCCCGACCCCAGCCATGCTGGCAATTGCTGCAAGACTGACCTATGGCCAGGAATGTCTCGTCCAAAGTGACAACTCGAGCTCGGAGTCCCCAGTGGCCCCTTTTTACCCCTAAAGTGGTACTATGCGTCTAGTTAATTTATCCTAGTAGTGAAGCACTTCACAAAGTAAGCAACTAACGATGTCTTTCGCAAACGTCAACATCCTCATAAAAGCGACAAGGCTGCCACATCCCCATATGACCATGATGCCATCACTAACTCATCTACCTTAGGCTACCGGACGCAGCCGTATGCCCTGGTATGCCTTAAACACTAGAGCTTCTCCTACACCTCCAGGGCCATGACAGCGACGTCCATCAGCATTGTAATCTAGCTCGGAAGCGCTGGTTCCTTCATCCCGATGTCATTTGCATTGTCGCTCAAGCGTGACGGCTTGACAGTCCTGGCCAAAATCCGGGACGGGTCAGTGGGTGAAGCCCCAGGCATATGAGACGGGCGAATGGTTCCCAAGCCAGCGGTGGACAGTAGGGGCCTTGGCTCTGGCAGCTACAACGCCCGCTGCGGTCTTTGTCGAAGGTGTTTCGACGCCCACCGGACTGTGACTGGGATTATCTGAAGTAATGGAGGGAAATTTAGGTTTGCAGTGTTCGCTCGCCTCGCTGAGTTGGAGGTTTACCACGTCAAGGCACATCTCGCGCAGTTTTTCACCTAGGAAAACTTACCGTGAAAATAGCGTCCAAGAGCTCTCTAGGAATGTAGGATGATAGAAAACTTATTAAATCGCTGAGCGTTGGCCTTGAGCCATTTTATTCTAGCCAAGCGAGAAATATAAACATAAGTAACTATAGTTGCGACTTTAGTCGGGCTTCTAGACCAGCCGGCCAAGGCCCTCGAAGGGGTTTACCGCATCCCGAATCCAGCCGCGCACGTCGCATGGAGAGCCGTTGAGCCGGTGGGCGATTTGACATGTGCCTCACACACGAAAAAGGGTATTTAGCAGAATATCTTATTTTTTTTTCTTGTAACCAGACTCAGATACTAATAATAATGTAGGTGAGTGTGACTCATCGGCTCATGGGAAGATATCTAAGCACGTAACTTGGTTAGGAAGTAGACTCATGCATACGTATGGTATATACCTAAGTACTCCTGGACAAGACGTACTAGTACTGGCCTGTTTGTTGGCTGGTGTTGGCTGTGTAGTGGCTGCGTAGTGTATAGTGGATAGATGCCCAACCGAACCCACCAATCTTGGACTACTTAATAAAATAACAGCTCATTGGCCCAATCTAGACAAAGAAAGAGATGGCAGAACCGGCATTATACATACCTTGGTAGGCATAAATCAAGTTCTGAAAACAGCGAGAGTAGATGACACCTTCCTAGGCAGCAACCTTAGAAGCAGGTGATACCAGACTTGGTTGGTGTTAATACATACCTAGGTACATAGTCGGGTTGTGGCAAAACCTCAGGTACGGACGGGTCGGCCTCGAAGGCTTATCAACATTGAAGCTTGTAAAGATTGGAACTGGAAAATTGAGCGCTAACAGCCCGGGGTACATAAAGGTACATAAGACAGGCTGGATTTGTTGTTTATTGCGGTTGACGGACTCAGTGGCAGTGGCTAGGTAGAGGCATGCCTTGGAAAGAAATACCTTGCCCTTCCTGAGCAACCGAGCCCTCAGTCTGGATAGACGGCCGAAAATGTGGCTGAGACGTTTTCTGGCTGTTTTGACTGTCCTAGGCCTAGCCCGTAGGTATCTATCTGTAATCCCGTGAACCATCCTGCTGGACTGCTGGACTGCTGGACTGCTGGACTGTCAAGACTGTCAGGTCCACGGGTAGTACCCGACCGCTGTAACCCCCGCCTTAACGCCCCCAAACCCCAAACCCCAACCGCAAATCCCACCTGGAAATCCACCTGAGCATTTTCTATTTCCATTCCCTCCAGGCCCGGGGGCTCCCTCACTCTTAATAACACATGTAAAGTAAACTTGGAACACGGGATACGTCCTACGACTCCTACGACGAATCATACCACGGCCCGAGTCTTTTTTTTTCTTTCCTTTTTGTCTTTTCCCCCTTTTGCCCTTCCCCCGCCTCCCCTTTCATCTTTCATCACGAGCTTCGACTTCTAAATCTTTATAACGACAATCCCGCTGATTTGGAAAATCCTTGCTCCCCTCTCTATATCGCCACCGATCATATTAATTTGGCCGTATTTGGCCGTCTTCCCCGTCCGTATCATCTGTGTGTGCCGTTTATTTTTCTCACCTACCTGCGTTATTAATCTTCCTATCAATCGCCTTCATCGCCCATCACCAAAGTCCTCTATAGAGCAGAGTGAGAGAGGTATAAACGCCCCTCCCCGGCCATCGTCATCTTCAACAACAGCAATGGCTGGCCCCGCCTCGCCCAACGAAGGCCCCACGTTCGCACCACCGCATCTCCCCTTCGGATGGATAGCACAATGGGACGGTAACAGTAAGAAATACTACTTCGTTCAGTTGGCCACTGGTGTATCGCAGTGGGAGACTCCGACCCAGGCTGCTCCTGGTGGTACGCCAGCTCAAGGAGCCGAACATCCCTACGGCGTTCCCGGCCAACAAGAACTCATCACCCATCCCGATGGCACGCAAACCGTCAAGCATCCCGATGGACGTTTGGAACCAATCCTACCCGAGGATGCCAGCCGAGCCGTGAACGGTCCAACTGGTGAGAGAGGCATTGGCGTAAGTCGGCTATTATCAGTAATCTAGTCTAGTCTAGTCTAGTCTTGTCATATGTTAGATTGCAAAGCTGACAATCCCCTTCCATCGCCATAGAGCTTTGCCTCTAATGCCCTACTCAGCCAGCTATCAGGAAGCCATAGTAAGCCCCAAGGTGGTTCGCATACCAACGGTCACGGTTCAGGGGGTCTCGGGGGCTTAGCAGGTCAACTCATTAGTGGCATCGGAGGAGGCAGTCACGGCAGTCACGGTAGTGGCCATGGCAGCTCATCCGGCGGACATGGTTCTGGAATCGGTGGCAAGCTAGCTGGCCAGTTGGCTTCGAATCTGTTCTCTTCCAATCACAGCAAACCCAACCACTCTTCATCGTCGCCCTCACAATCCCAGAATTATCATGGCGGGCAATCGCATCAACAACAACAGCACTCAGGTCTAGCGGGCTCGGTCATGGGAGGTGTCGCAAATATGTTCGGTGGCCGTCATGGCCAACAGCCGGTAAGAATCACCCCCCCCCCCCCCAACAGGATGCTTTGAAGTCTTTGTTGACCTTCCCCGAAGAACCAGGCTTACGGCTATTCCAACTCGGGCCAAACGGGCGGCTACAACGGGGAGGCACCCCCAACGACATATCAACCCCCGAATGCGTCGACAGCAGCTTATACTTCCCCTCCTCCGAATCAGCACAATACACCCCCGTATAGTCACCCGGGGAGCCAGCAAGCAACGCCGTCCTTCCCACCACCGCCAACACAACAAGTGCCGCCGTCGTACCCTCCTCCTCCAACCCACCCGACAGGACCGCAGGATCACTACAACAGCCCTCCACCCGGCCAACATCCCGGCCAACATCCCGGCCAACATCCCGGTCAACAACATCCTATGCAACAACACCCCGCTCAACACCCCGCCGCTCAGTACGGCAACATTCCACCGCCTCCCCCCGGAGGCCCCCCTTCGGGTTACGGACATAGCCCAGTTCCGCACGGGCAATACCGTACGTAGCGCTCAACGAAATACCGTAGTATTAATTCTATCAGTATAGGACTAACATTGATTAGCCCCTCAACAACCGCAATATGCCTCGCAACCGTCGCACCAACCGCCATACGGTGGTGGTCCTCAGCATTTCCCTCCACCGCCCGCCTCCACGTATAGCCCGTCGTACAGTAATATTCCGCCACCGCCCGGAGCACAGCATGCCTATCCAGGCCCACCCTCGTACAGCAACGCAGGTCCTCCAGTGCCCGCAGGGACACACCCACATCAAACTCAACAACGTGGCAATATGGGAGGGTATCCTGGGAACTGGTAGTCAAGGCGGGAGAGCTAGCAGCGTAGTACGATTGCTCTGCGGCGGTTTATTTATACATGGGCATAGTAAATAATGGCGTGGTTTGCCCTCGTCTTATGCTGTTCTTTGTTTCCTTCCATTCCATTGCAGAAAAATGCTAGTATGGAATATTCTAATGGCGTCCAAGCAAGAACGAAACGCCAGGGCGAGATGCACACAAATCGGGTATATGTTGAAGAATTTTATACATACTGGTTACGACTTACGAAGAGCGGGTCATGTTGGGTTTCTTCCTTTTTTTTTTTCTTTTCTGTTTTAGATGGCAGCATAGCTGATACCAGTCGGGGAGCGCCGCCACTTCATTGATCCTTCTTTTTGTTCTGACCTGGCCCGGCGGCAATGTTGGTGAGCGCTGCGGCGATGCGGCGTGCTATGGGCCAGGAAATAGCGGCGACCATCACAATATAGCCGACCGTCGGCACGAGGGACCGCGGCAGTACATTGAAGATGAAGGGGTCGAGGATGATGTCCACGTAGACCGGCGGGACGTGCGCCATCAAAGTCTGGTTCGTAGTGTAGTAGTCCGCGGTGGCCAGGATGCGGAGGAAGAGGGCGGAGGAAGGTGATTCCTCCCCGCTCTCGTGTTCCACCTCATCATCGGTAGCACTGTCAATGGGCTTTCGGACTCGAGGCCAGTCCCGAACTTCGCCCGCTGCGCCCGGGAGGCGGGGCAGCGAATAGACCGAAAGGTCCGCCATCATGACGGGGGAATCGAGGACAGCTGTCAGCTCGAAGGTGTCGAGCTTGAACGCCGTGGGTTGCTGCGAGGGCTTAATGAGCATTCCGTCCCCATGCACACATACGTATATATGTATACACACATACACGCACCTATGCACATGCAAGTACATAGATTATACAAATAGGGGTTTCCCCCCTTCACTCTCGAGGTTATCAAGGTAGGTTCACATGTCGTAGTCTTCTGTGTTGGTCTCCAAAAAAAGAAAAAGAAAAAGAAAAACAGAATAAAGGATAAGACTCACGGTAGCGGGCCAGCATATCCTGACCTCGTAGCGACGGCCCTCGGCCAGGCCCGCAAGGGCGAGCCACGTGGGCTTGCCCTTGGGATATGAGGTGCTGGGAAATTGGGCGCCCAGGTGCGTCCGGACCTGGGGGTCTTCAGGGGTCAGGACGTGGATTCGCCGCAAGTCCCCCTCTAGCGCCGCCGGCTCTGACGCCGCCGCCGCAGCGGCGACGGCAACGGCGGAGGACACGTCGACTGCACGCAGGCCGAGGAAGATTGCCTTCTCCGTGTTTGCGTACACGGCGGTGGAGAGGAGGGTGAATAAAAGGGGGGCACAGAGGAACATCGTGATGATGACGATGAAGGTGATGATACGTAACTTCACTCTTCTTCAAGTCCGGCTTGAAGCCGTAACGGTACTGGTATTGGATGATATCAGGGGATTGCTTATGTGATCAGATTACGATATACCGCCTTGAAAAAAAAAACCGACCGAATAATTAATAGTGGGAAAACCTCGGCCCAGGTCATTTCTTTAATATGAAATGGAGAGAGATGAACAGAAAAAGCCCGTTATGAAGGCTGAATGAAATAATTGGTTGGTACTTGCACTGACTGGTACTTCATAGTTGTTAGGTAATTGCCTAGCTGGCCAGGCTAGCCCAGATTGCTTAATTATGAATTTCCCCCGGGGCGGTCGATGGTACCCCTGTCCTCCAAAAACCCCGGGACCCTTGCATCCTGTCCAATTAGCTGATGAAAGCCCGCTCTCCCCCTAAATACATTGGTGGTAGTGGTGGTGCGGTGCAGCGTTATCCCCTAAGATAGACCGTGCCTTCCTCCTATGACAGATTAGGCAATTCTCATATCAACAAATCTACCCGACTTTTTCACTGTTGCTAAGGTAGTTACTTGTCAATATACGTTGTGTCGCCGCTTCTCTCTCGTACGATATCAAGTACCTCCCCTAGTACTCCACAGGTACCTAGATATCAGGTCAGGTCCAAGGTGGGGGTCGGGGTCGGGTAGGTGGCAGGCGCGCTACCAAGGTCTGTATGTGGGTACATATCATTCTATGGATACCTAGGTCGTTGTTCTATATAACTTATATAGCGATAAATACAAAGTTATTCCAGTTATCCGAACCTGCCAAACCCCACCTTAGATTGGCCTAAGCAGCTAAGCTTGTCCGACCTAACGGTACCCTTGTATACCCTTGTTGCTGGTCATCCCCTCGACGCCTTTGAAATCAACAAAAGAGAGAACCGGTACGGGTAGGAAGATCTTTCTAGAGTTTTTGGATTTTCCAAATTCACTTACGATACCCTCAACCCTTTCCCAATCATTCTCCCTCTTCTCTCTTTCCCCCTTTTCAACCACAACCCCCAATTCCCAATCATACAAGTCAATATACATTGAGAGGATCTCATTTTCTTAACATCTTCGTGAGAAAATACCTCCCTTGTAAACAAGTTTGACTTGTTTTTTTTCTTCTTCTCCCCGCTGCTGTTTACCTTTTTACTTCTGAAGCCCGTCGTCTTCAGTTATATTCCTTCAAGATGCGTGAGATCATCAGCATTAACGGTATGGTTACCCTTTTCTTCTCTTCCCCTCGATCTGCTCGAGGGTTCTCCGTGTTTTTGGTTCCTGCTTGCTCCTCTACCCATCCCCTTCTCGCGTACTTTCCCTTCACCGCATCATACGCAAAAGATAAATATCGATGCACTCCTGTCGACGTTGCGTTGTATCATTCTCTTTAGCCATCCATGCATTGTTACTAATATGTGTTTTCTTCTCTAGTCGGCCAGGCTGGTTGCCAGATCGCCAACTCCTGCTGGGAGGTGAGTTCATTGATTTATATCGACCTAATAAACCAGGAGGGATAAGGAATGTCAACATGGATCAGATGCGGGCCGGGCAGTCCCGGAACGTGATTTAAAACATGATTAATCCATTCATGCTTGTCCGCTGCCACTCGTTGCCTGCATCTGGTATTCCGATGCCACTATTACGACATGACATGCAAGGGATTGACGCGACTAACAATCTGTTGATTTAGCTTTACTGCCTTGAGCACGGTATTCAGGTTAGTCCATCCCATAAATTTCCTCAAGAATTGCTCGTGGATATCGTGTACTGACTGACGCGTTGATAGCCTGATGGTTACTTGACCGATGAGCGCAAGGCCGCTGATCCCGACCACGGCTTCAGTACCTTCTTCTCCGAGACTGGTATGTATCATGTGCCCGAGTTGTACTTGTATAGTATAATTCGTGACAGTTGCGTCATGTTGTGATGTGTAAGATGGATATCTAATCATTCAATTGTTCAACCTCCATAGGTCAGGGCAAATATGTCCCCCGTACCATCTATGTCGACCTCGAGCCCAATGTTATCGATGAGGTCCGCACTGGCACCTACCGCAACCTCTTCCACCCTGAGCAGATGATCTCTGGCAAGGAGGATGCCTCCAACAACTACGCACGTGGTCACTACACCGTGGGCAAGGAGCTCATCGACTCCGTCCTCGACAAGGTCCGACGTGTCGCCGATAGCTGCGCTGGTCTCCAAGGTTTCTTGGTGTTCCACTCCTTTGGTGGTGGCACTGGTTCTGGTTTCGGTGCTCTGTTGATGGAGCGCCTGTCGGTCGACTACGGCAAGAAGAGCAAGCTCGAGTTTGTCGTCTATCCCGCCCCCCAGACCGCCACCTCCGTTGTTGAGCCCTACAACTCCATCCTGACGACCCACACCACCCTCGAGCACTCTGACTGCTCCTTCATGGTCGACAACGAGGCCATCTATGACATCTGCCGCCGAAACCTCGGTCTTGAGCGCCCCAACTACGAGAACCTGAACCGCTTGATTGCCCAAGGTATGCTCAGTCCAGCCATAGCCTGTATTCATATACCATGTAACCCGGCTAACAATTCTTAGTTGTGTCGTCTATCACGGCTTCGCTCCGATTCGACGGCTCCCTCAACGTCGATCTGAACGAATTCCAGACGAACTTGGTGCCCTACCCTCGTATTCACTTCCCTCTGGTCGCCTATTCCCCCATTATCTCTGCCGCCAAGGCCGCCCACGAGGCCAACACCGTCCAGGAGATGACCATGTCCTGCTTCGAGCCCAACAACCAGATGGTCAAGTGTGACCCGCGCCACGGCAAGTACATGGCCACATGTCTGCTGTACCGTGGTGATGTCGTCCCCAAGGATGCCCACGGAGCCGTCGCCATGCTCAAGACCAAGCGCACCATCCAGTTCGTCGACTGGTGCCCGACTGGCTTCAAGCTCGGTATCTGCTTCCAGCCTCCCGAGCTGGTTCCCAACGGTGACCTGGCCAAGGTTAACCGCGCTGTGTATGTGACCATCCCATTCGAAAAAGATCTTTTGGTAGCTAACTATGCCTTAGCTGCATGCTGTCGAACACGACTGCCATCGCCGAGGCCTGGTCCGCCCTGTCGGCCAAGTTCGACCTCATGTACTCGAAGCGTGCTTTCGTGCACTGGTATGTCGGTGAAGGTATGGAGGAAGGTGAATTCTCTGAGGCCCGTGAGGATCTGGCTGCGCTCGAGCGTGATTACGAGGAGGTTGCCACCGACTCGCTGGATGCGGAGGGTGATATCGAGGCCGAGTACTAAACATAAATGGCATGGTTTCCGAAGGAGTGCCTTCTGATGAGAGAGCTTGGTCGCATATGCCTCTCCAATACCCCTTACCTTGAGAGTGTATGTCCTCCTCCACACGCAGAGATGCCCCGTTTAGATAGTTGGGGGGAGGTAGGAAGGGAGGGGGGAATGATGTTGTTTATGCTTAGGTTAAAGAGGTCCCTTCACTCCCCACCCTTTTTGTGAGAGACTCGAGAAGCACAGAACTACTCGCGAGAGGCCAGAAACCTACTTTAGTTAATGGATGGGGACACCCCTTCTTTTTCTTCTAATTTCCAGGGAATAAAAATAAAGAATAATCAACGACGTCAAGGCTCGGTAGAGGGAGAGGGGGAAAGAGCTTTAAAGATAAGAGTGAAAGAAGGGGTGGGGGCCGGGGCCTGGAGCCGGACTGTCTAACAACTACACTTTATAAATCCTGCCTCACATTTTTTTCTATGAACAAAACCACATTATTCTCCTTCTATTGTACAAATAAATGGTTTCCTACATTGTTCATTGCAGGTTCCACTCTTTCCCTCCATTCAAACCCCCTCACCCCCTTATCGACCTATGACGCAGGTAGTAAGTAGTGGACTTGTAGTCGAAGGGGAGCACGGCTTAACCGTGGAGCCCCCGCGATGTATGCTCGCTCATATTCGGCGTAGATGTATATATAGTTCGATTGTCATGGGGACAGTGACGACGCGACGATGCCGACGATGATGGGTTGATAGATCATGAATATGCCACAGCCCATGACCGCCCATGCGGCCTGTCTAATATATGTATACATGAATGAATAAGTGGGTGGGTAGGTAGAAAAGGGATTATATATCATCGGACCTTATCTAATTGTCTTCTTGGGGGAGAAAAGCCAGGGAAAGAGAGAGAAGGGCATATTGATAGGTCGGGTATAATCTACGCCTGATGGTCAGCTCCCCCAACATACATAAGTATCTACGACTACCTACCTGGCTACTTAGCTACCAACGCAAGCAAGCAAGCAAGGAGCGAGCCACGTCCAGACGAGAAGCGGGAGAGTATAGCTGCTGGTTGGCTGCCTGGCCGGATAGATAGACCGGCTTGTTTTGTCTCTGTGTGTATGTGCGCGCATATCTGTCTGCCTGCCTGCCTGAGCAATGTTGGCTGGACGGTATTTCCTGCTGCCTGCTGCACTCGCTGCCTTGCATGCATATATGTACATGTCTATGTGTATGCATGTAGGGGGGAGGGAGGGGGGAGAAGGAGGACGCGGGTGCCCGCGTGCATGCAGACATGTATGATGGGGGATGGATTATCGAATCACGTCTGATTCGCGGAAGCGCGCACACACAATGGAACATAATCGTGGCCATGGGGTTGATGATGATTGATGAATTTGGGGCGAGGCCGGGCGACCACTCATCCATCAGGTTGGTTGGAGAGTTTTGGTTCTCCAGGCGTTGTCGTAGCGGCCGGAGTAAGGGCCCCGGCGATGGAGCCTGCCTGCTTGCCTGCCTATCTGTGTGGGAGATGCGCGACGTTAGGATGGCATTGAGTGTGTGGCATGGCCTATCAGGAAGGAGAAGAGGAGGAAGATATGAATTGATGTCCCTAGTTGGCTGGCTGGCTGGCGGGAGTGCCATTGTCGGTTGCTTTGATTAACGCTGGGCGGTGCGAGAGGCCGAGATCGGTTGCGAGTTGTCGGGTAAGTCCAGTCGGACGTGACCATGATTGGCGATGTTTTGTCACGCTATATGATACTCGTCCAGTATAGTCGCGGAGTTCAAAGGGGGCATATCGCAGGACTGCGTCAAGGCTCGGCATGGTTTCCTTCGTGCAATATTGCTCTGTTTGGGGTGTTTCGGATGTGATGCCAGCTTGTATTTTTCACGCCTATACGATGCCGCGCCCAGCAGGTTTATTTTTATAGTATGTCAATTAACCATAGAAGATTGGCTGAGGGCGTGGGCAATCCAGACATATCTCTAATTGGTTCTGCGTGATCTAACGCTTGAATTTTTTTTTTTCTTTTTATATCTCTTCTCTTTTTGGGAAATCATTAGGCTAATCCGTGCCGAATCGTCCGTCTCCCGATCATCCTGGAACTCGAAAAGCCGGTCCATTGCTCAGACTCACCCACTCGCTTTCTTGATACGGAACGGGCGTCGTTAGAATTTGACGAAATTACTTCCTCTCGCCCTCCGCCGAGCTCCGTCAAACCCTGCCCGTAACCCTAGTCCCGCCCTGCGCTTACGGGACATTCCCCGCGTGTGACTGGATGCAGGTACGCGGGCCAGCCAGGCGAAAGCATAGACGCGGAGTAAGTTATATCCCCCTAAATATGGGTGTGGATATGCGATGTCCATTTGCGGAGGACGGCGCGAGCGTGGCGGATAGGGAGAAGTTGTGCACGTGAAGAAGACCGAGCATAAGTGAATGGAAAGTGGGAGGAATGAGGGGGGCGTAGCGAGTTAGTACTGCGGCGCCGTAAATGTCAGCTCCGAGAGCTCCGGAGTCGGGGTGGTATGGCAGATTATCTGCCCGGCGCGCCAAACCGCCGATCCCATGCCGTGGTATCCCGTTGACTATCCCGGGGCTAACGAACAATATTGCGGGTCCCCTCCGAGACACTGCGCCCAGATCGGCCGGACGGCCGGTGGTTATTGTCTGGCTCATATACACCCCATGTATTAGCTTTCGTATGATTCTCTGGAAATGCCGAGGAAAGCTGGCGCATTTGACTTCTGTTTATAGTTTGTCTTTTTTTGGGGGGGGGGGGATCCATTGGTCTGCGAGGTGGTGATTGGATAACATAATGCGTCTATTGAGATCGGTACAATAGCAGCCAACCGACCGCGTCTCTTGTGGCTTACTAGAATCAGTAGCTGAGGCTGACCGAGGCCTTGAAACAACACAAGAATGAGGAACTTCCATTTCAACTAATAGAGCTATGGGATGAAGGCTTCTCTAATAAATTACTACCTTTCCGACCTGTAACCACGTATGCGACTGTACTTGATTTGTCTCGTTTCGTTTGTACTAATATCAAGTAACATTATTGACTATCTTGCTCCTCCCGGCGACTACCCGGTTCCCAATTTCTAGGACATATACACTATCGTTCTCGAGACGAGCGCTGCTGAAATGCATGCTACCTACCTTTTAAATGAGCAGCTCTCCCGGTCCTTGGCTAGCTTGGAAATCCTCTAGTCGGCGATTATGAAGTCTAACCTGAGTGGAAAGTGCAGGTGATCTGGCCCGTATATTGCAATGCAGGAGTTCTTGCCTGCGCCGTTATTCCTGGAACGAGCGGACGCGGCGGAAGCAAGATAAGCGGCCAGACCGTTCGGATGTCCCATAGAGGATACCCCCATCCGCAGACGAGGGATATGGATGCGCTAACGACTTTTATTGTCTTGCCCTCACAAACCCGATCGGGCTTGTTCTGCAGTAGAGGACGTGCCAAATCGAGTCGCAAGGGGGAGGTGGAGGCGTCCATTCTACGTTTGAACCCCCTTTTAAGTTCCTTCAGCTTGGATTCTTTCCGGGGCCTCGCCGCGGGCGTGGCTTGCATGATTCCCGCGTGTCGGATGCGGTTAACAGAAAACGGGTCCATGGCCGTGAAGGCACAAGGAGGCTATTGGCTGACGATGTGCGGCAGATTCCAGCCCCCGCTCCCCGCGTGGCTGCGAGCAGGGGGGCTGGACGGAGCTCTGGACGCGACGTCCAAGGGCCTCGCCGCCGATAGAACGTCTAGCTCAGCGCGCACGAACCCGTCAGGGGAGGGGAGGATATAGATAAGGGAGAAAAGGGTTCTGGATTATTCACCGCGCCATATATAAGGAGTGCGAGCCCGCGCCCTCGGTCTTAGGGAACCAACGAGCTCAGCAACATCGCCCGTCGTCCTGAGTTATAAGCTAAACGAATCCAATCGTAGCTGAACAGATCTCACCTTGTGTGCTCTTTTCGACGGAAAAAAAGAGAGAAAAAAAAGGAGATGCAGTTCAAAATCCCCACTATTGTCGTCCTCTGGGCCGTCATCCCGGCCGCCATGGCCAGCCTGCCGCCGACGATGGAGCTCCTCGTGTTCCAGGAAGGCCGGCGCATCGGCTGCGTCAACGGCTACGGCAAGTTCGTGGTGAACACCCTCGGGTGTTACCCGTTCCGTGCGCAGGCAGTGGCCGCTGACGACGACGGCGATGGCGACGACAGCAGCTCCGAGGAGAACAGGAGGCTCTGGGCTGCGGGCTACGGCACCTGCAGCGCCGAGGCCGGCGTCCTCGAGTGCTACGAGCCCGCGGGACAGCCCTCTTCGTTTAGAGTAAGAACCCCCTTCGTCGTGGTGATCATGACGATAATGATTATGATGGGTGGGCTGACGGTCTTCATCCCTTATAGCTTAGCGGTGCGGACCTCGAGCTTGTCGGGGCGGGCACCGGGACCTCGTTCTCGGCCCAATCGAAGCCGGATTCCTCGGACAGGACGGGCGTCGATATCATCATTGGCGACGGTGGTAGTGAGAAGTTCCTCCTTCAGGTCCGGGGAATCTCTGGTTAGAACTAAGAGGGGACAGGGAAGGGGGGGGGTGCGTGGTTTGGCTTGTTCAGTCACCAAGCCCCTCTTCAAGAGTATACTCTATATTTGCATACCATACCACCCGACCTAACTGAAGGATGATTCGGGTAATAATAAGCTTGGAAATTGGATGGGATGTCTGGATACATGTACTGAATTTTTATTTAGTTCGGATGATTTGCCGGATGTTCTCCGAGGACTGCCTGCCTATCAGGCTGTCAGGACCCTATTTCTACCAGGTCCCTACGTGCCTTAACCAACCTGTCACATAATACATATCCATAATGTATGTGACAGTACAGGGTAGCGACCGCAGCACCGGGTTGGGGCGAATTCCTAATGGACGCTGGAGACTCTAGGCGACGGGGGCCGAGACCAATGGACAAAGATATATATATGTATATGGTATGACTGTTTTAAGCAGGATTCATAATGTGATGTGTGATTGAGGATCAATTGTTCATCATAGTGTCCTGGTGGGTTCTTATCGCATATATGATGATACATACCTACTAAGTACGTGCCCAGGCAGAAATCTAACAGGAAGAAGACGCTCGGATTAGGTAACGATGGACAAAGCTCCGGATCTCTGGAGTTATAGAATACATCTTGCATTACTCTCAGGTATCCATGGCGGGTCCCTTCTAATTTATAACACTACCTAATTATGTAGTATGTAATTAAAGAAACCCGTGGAAGATTGCGACGGGATGTTAAGTAGGAGATGATTAATCCCAACCGCTTGCACATTATTATGCATATGTATCTCCTTGCGGATGCTTGGACCCGGGGCAACCGGGGGGGGGGTGATTGGGAGCTTTGGATTTGTTCTTCAAGCTGTCTGGTTCTCGAGACGTCAGGTGCTGGTCAAAAAGAGGTTATTATGTATTCATATATCCATAGGATATATGGAGTAGTCAGGATTGTACATACTGTAACCTGCATAATTATCCACTTTTAAGCCTTGGCACTGGAGCTCTTCTCGACTATTACTTGCCTACACATGTACTATAGCTGCCTAAGCAGGTACTTCATAAGCAACCAATCCTAATACACCTGGGCATGTAGTTAACTAAAACCCAGCTCCAACCAACCGCTGCCAGCCTCCTAGAGTACCTCCCACTCTTGTCCCATGCACCTTATGTACCTAAGGTTGGTAGTTAGTAGGTAAGTAGGGGGGAGAGACATCCATACATAGTGGACTTACCTAACTTATCCAGCAAGTTCGGAATTGAACTTCGAATCCCCTCTACTACTACTACATCCGTATACTCCATACCTCACGCACTCAACTCACTCCGTATACACACCATACGCTCCTCCGTACATACGCTCCATACCTGCTTCACCTCTTTCTACCTCTGCATTGCATATCCACTGGTCAACAGGACGGGCCCTCGGGTGTTTTTAACGTTCTCCTTTAACATTGAAAGGTACTTTCTCGTCTCAATAACAATTGCACATAATTGAATAACTATCTAGAGAGCTCTGCTATGTTTGCTGCTATGTCTGCTATGTCGTAGTTCGAAGCTGGTAGAGATAGAGAGAGAGAGAGAGAGTAAAATAGGAAATTTCAAAAAGGGGTGATTGCGGTTTGCTCATCATCGCTCGTTTAGGTTGCTACGACTTGATTCTTCCAAACTTTTATATCTCAAGGTCTTTAAGCTCTTACATTGTTGTGGTTTTTTTTTTCTTCTTTTTTTGTTTTTTTTTCTTCCCTCTCTCTTCTTCTCCTCCCGAGGTCACCACCGCCGACCAACCACCAACCAAACAAGAACCAACAACCATCAACCCCCCAACCAACCGATCAATCCCCTACAGCCTAACCTTCTCAAATAAGTTTCAAATCACTCGTCCCGAATAATCCGTCCAAATAAATCAGCCCCAAAAAAATAAACCCGTCCAACGTTTCCTCGCCGAGCTCTATCCATACCTACCTAAGGTAATTAATCCACCATAACATACTGCTGAGCTCGGCTGTGGATCTTGGATTTACAATGGCTGCCGAATCGAATCTCGACGCTGGTGAGTCTGCCCAACCCAACCCACCACCACCAATTCCCGAGGTCCTTGGACCACTCCTTGGGCTTATAATTAAATATCGTATATGCCTATATGCCTCTATGCCCATAATCTCTCTCATGCTTGCTTCATATCCAAAAGAGCAATTTGAACCCACATATCATTCCATACTGTCTTGTTCGCGTATTATCCATAATTACCTAAAGGAAAAAAGAAAATGACGATAATAACCTCTAACCACCGCTTTATAGCCGCGCCGAACCTGAACCTTACCCCCGAAGAGAAGAGAGCTTACGGTCAACTGTTCCGGCAAGCCGACACCGATAATGTCGGTGTCGTCACCGGCGAAATAGCCGTCAAGTTCTTCGAGAAGACCAAGTTAGACTCCCGTATCCTCGGTGAAATATGGCAGATCGCCGACAAGGAGAACCGAGGCTTCCTCACCCCCGCCGGCTTCGGAATCGTTCTACGCCTCATCGGCCATGCTCAGGCAGGACGTGAGCCCACCCCCGAGTTGGCTTACCAGCAAGGTCCCTTACCGCGCTTCGAGGGGGTCACCATAAACCTCGCCCCTAACCCACCCCCACCCGCCTCGCCTCTACAAGCCCAGAGCACCGGTCCGGGTCCTATCAGAATCCCCCCCTTGACCCCCGAGAAGGTCGCGCAATATTCCACTTTGTTTGAGAGGCAGCCCTTACAACATGGCAACATGCTACCCGGTGATCAGGCGAAGAACATATTCGAGAAGTCCGGCCTGCCTAACGAGGTACTAGGGCGCATCTGGCAGCTGGCTGATACCGAGCAGAGGGGTGCCCTCGTCTTGACCGAGTTCGTTATTGCTATGCACCTGCTCACCTCCATGAAGTCTGGTGCGCTGAGGTCCCTACCCAATATTCTCCCCGCTGCCCTGTATGAAGCTGCCACGAGGCGCACAGGTTCCGCCAGGCAGAGTCCACAGCCGACCGGTCCCCCGCCCTTGCCGGCTATTCCGCGGCAGTTGAGCGGCTCCCAACCTATGCGACAGAGTAGCCCCCTGGGACGACCACCAGTTGGCCCCCAACCTACTGGCGTCCCCGTCCTCCCTCAGACGACTGGCGGCGACTGGCTGGTCACCGCTGCTGACAAGGCGAGATTTGATCAATTCTTTGCCGATCTCGACAAGTCGAACAAGGGCTTCATTACCGGAGAGGAAGCTGTCCCATTCCTGAGCCAATCAAGTCTGCCCGAGGATACATTGGCCCAAATCTGGGACCTCGCCGATCTGAACTCTGAAGGCCAGCTCACTAGAGATACCTTTGCCGTCGCGATGTATCTCATTCGACAACAGCGAAGCAGGCAGGGCGTTCCTTTGCCAACATCTCTACCGCCAAACCTAATCCCTCCGTCCCTCCGAACTCAGGCACGGCCTCCGGTCGGACCCGGGCCATCTCCCTTTGATGCCCCTGTCGCCACGGCTCCCCAGCCCGTACCGCAACCGCAACCCCAGCCGCAACCGCAACCAAAGTCGGCCCTTGATGATCTCTTTGGCTTGGATGCCTCGCCACCGCCCCCTGCTCCTGCTCAAGTACCCCTCTCAACTGGCGGCTCCGCAGCAAAGGATCCCTTTGCTGCTGGCCCATCATCTCCCACGCAGCCATCGACAAATGTCCCTACATTCAAACCGTTTGTTCCGTCTTCGTCCTTCGGCAAGTCACTAACCAGCCATGATACGGGCGGCTCGGGCGGCTCAGCTCCGAAGCCCGCGGCAGTGGATGATCTTCTCGGCGACAATGACGAGGCTAGCAAGAGGATTACCAACGAGTCCACCGAACTCGCCAACCTGTCGAACCAAGTCAGCTCTCTTTCAAAGCAGATGCAGCAGGTTCAAGGCCAGCGCAACGGTACACAGAAGGAGATCACCCAGGCGAGTGAACAGAAGAAGAACTTCGAGCAAAGGCTGGCGCAACTGCGTACTTTGTACGAGAAGGAGGCGCAGGAAGTTCGTGCCCTGGAAGAACAGCTCAAGACTGTGCGCGCGGAGACCCAAAAGCTTACCAGCGAAATGGTCACGATCGACGGCAACTACCAGGACCTATCGACTCAACACCGCCAACTCTCAGAAGCCTTGCGCGCTGATCAGCAAGAGAACGCTAACCTCAAGCAACGCATTAGCGCCGTGAACGCGGAGATCGCGCAGCTTAAACCTCAAATAGAGAAACTCAAATCGGATGCCCGTCAGCAGAAGGGTCTAGTCGCCATCAACAAAAAGCAACTCTCGACGACAGAAGGTGAACGCGACAAGCTGAAGAGTGAGGTCGAGGATCTCACCAAGGGCCATGAGGACACCCCTCGTCAAGGTAGCACCGGGTCACCGGTCGCCGGATCCGCCCAAGTCGCGAGCCCGGCGCTGTCGACCTCCAGCGCAAACAACCCGTTCTTCCGACGTACCGCTAGTACCGATATCATAGGCGCTTTCACCTCCCCTGCCGCTAAACCGTACGGCGAAAAGTCATTCGACGACATCTTCGGTAATTTTGGAGGTGGTAGCGCTTCTGCCACACCGCCGCCGATCACCTCCTTCAAGCAGCAGAACACTGGAAACTCCGCAGCCAGCGGTGGTTCGTATGGTGCGCCCACGGGGCCGTCGCCCACTACCAGCCGCCAGCCAACGGCAACGGGAGAGCCGCCGGCACCACCGGAGTCGCGTCAAATCAACTCTAGCTTCCTACCACTCGGCGAGGCATCCGAATCTCTGTCATCTTCTCGCCATGTGTCACCGCCAGTCAGCCGAGCTGGCGACAACACATCAACTGCGCATGCCTCTCCGGCTCCGCTCGAACCGACGGGTACTGGCCAGAGTGTAGGATCTGCATCGGACGCGAGGAGATCCTCCAATGAGACGGAGGAGAAGCCGTCGGGTACGAATGCGTCCACCTCCGAAGCGTTCCCTAGCGAGTCATCGACCGATACGAAGCCAACCTCGTTTGCTGGAAACAGGGACAGCGACCCCTTTGGTGGCCTGAAAGACTCAGGAAATTCCAAGGTCGATTTTGAGTCGGCATTTGCCAATTTCAAAGCGCAGGACCAGTCCAAGGACTCGGGCAACGCGTTCTCGACCTTCAGCTCCGAATTTCCCCCGATCTCAGAGCTTGAGCGCGATGACGACGACTCGGACACGGCGAGCGAGGGAAACCGGTTCGACGACGACTTTGCTCCCGCTTCACCTAACAACCAGCGCGATTCGAGGGATACCCCAAGGCCGCCGTCTTCCCCAGCCGCGTCTAAGGTCTCCGACACCCCAACTGCAGAAGGCGGGGCGAAATTATCTCAACAATCCAAGTATGACTTCCTGTTTTCGGATGCGCTCCCTTCAGCAACCCCCCATCAGAGTACTAACCTACGAACAAGTGATCTGTCATCTTTCCCGGAACCGCCTAAGGTCTCGCCTGGGTTCGGCCCGAAGGAAGACGACCCTTTCGCACCGTCACCCTCCACCGCGACTAATACTACATCCGGGGCTAAGAAGGGTGCGTTCGACGACATCAGCGACGATTTCGACGGTTTGGAGGATGCCAAGGAGGGTTCCGCGGACGATGAGTTTGCCAACATCTCGAGGTCCAATCTGGATGACTTCAACCCTGTCTTTGACAGCAGCCCGCCCCCAAGCCAGCCTAAGAGCGAAACGACGAACGTCTCGAATGCATTCGGTATCGACAGCAGCTACGATTTCGGCAGTATTTCTAATGCGTCGGGTACCACGGCAGGTGGTAATGCTCGCCCGGGTACCAATGCCTCCAGTACGGCTCCTGCGGCTAACAAAACGGCGGCACCCGAGCCCCAGGATTGGGACGCTATTTTTGGAAGCTCGGAGTCTAACAACGGTGCGAAACAAGCCACGAAGAACACGGAAGAAACAGGCAACACGGCGCAGAGGCCGAGCACCGGTCGTGCCCTGACTGAGGACGGTAAACATGATGACCCGTTCGTCAAGGACTTGACCAACATGGGTTATTCACGGGCGGATTCTATCCGCGCCCTGGAGAAATATGATTACAACCTAGAGCGGGTAAGTCGACGATCCTACTTCCTACTACGAGTATCGCTAGATAGCTAACCACTCTTTGCAGGCTGCGAACTTCCTTGCCAGCCAATCCTAGTGTACGCCCATGATTTCCGTGGGGCAATTTTACGACCTAGGAAATACGAATATGAAACATCACACCACCTACATACATCCCTTGATACGAAGCAAGATACCTCCAGAGTGATTTGCATAAGCGAAGGGAGGAGACCTGTCCAACTTTTTTTTATGTGCTTTTTTTTTCTTCTCTTTCGACCGTTTATATCGATGGGGGTTGGAGGGCGACGAGGTTTCTTATCCTTTCTACCTCGGAAGTGCTTGTAGTGTGCGGAGATTGTAAGGGAGAGTAGGGCGGAGTGAACCTAGGATGATAAGAGAGACAAACAACGCTGGCAAACCAGGCAGGAAGCCGGGCGAAAAGACGGACAGCCAGATCGAAACGACTCTTTTAATGTATAGTCCCTGTATGTAATCTCCCTCTCTATTGCAAATAACTTACCTTCTTTGTTAATCCCCATTCGTTATTTACCCTTCATGGCACCTATTCGTGTTCGATTATTATTGTTGTACCAATGGATGTAGATTGCTGGCTTCGTAGATTAGGACGATATTTAACATGGGGTTGTTCCCCCCCTTTTTCTCTTTATTTACTTGCAACAACCCGGTCTTGCCTCTCTATGGCAGTTGATACCTTAGGTAAAAACCCGTTTCTGTCTGCCTATATCGTGAATATCTCGTAACACATCATTATACCATCATCGTGAACCTGAACGGACCTCTGGGGCGGTTTTGTTTTGCATTTTCCCAATTAATTCTTTTCGGAGAGAAAACCACAAAGACTATCATTGCACAGTGTTCTTATCCTAGATGATGTTATCGAAGTCAAAAGGTCAGTCGGTCCAGCAAGCAACAAGGCATACTACCTTCCCATCACGCCAGCGGCGGCGGCGGTTTGAAGTAGTCAGCGGCAGCTGCCGCAGGAGGCGGAGGCGGCGGCGCATTGTACCCCATAGGCTCGTACCTGGCATCCGCATTACCCTTGGTGTCCCCGTAGCCCTGATCGCGCCCGCGCCCATGTCCGTGTCCGTGCCCGTACCGGATATCATCCGTATCATTGTGGTCGTGGCCGTGATGGGCCATCTTCTCGTAGGGCATCCCCTTGGTCCTGCCCCTACTACCGCTTAGTCCCTTAAACCCCTTCCACCCCCGCCCCGAAACGCAGCCGCATCCGCAACGGTGGCCCCATCGCCGGAACGTCCAGATCGGCAGCGCCAGGCCGCTCGCGAAGGCCAGCGCCTTCAGTAGTACCCACTGGGTCCGGAAGCGGGGGTCCGCGGACTGGGGTTTGGATCCCGATGAAGATGATGATGGTGATGGGGCGAGGGCGCTGGTCGGGTCGTAGGAAGGGTCCTCTTCTGCCTCTCGCAGCGCGCGTACCCGGCTTCGCTCTGTCATTTTTGGCTGGGGTTAGCTGGCTATCCTAGGGCTCAGTGTAGTAGGTAGGTAGGTAGGTGGGTTGATAGGATTAAGTAGTTAGGGGTAAGGGAAATTCGGAAGAGAAGAAAGACGAGAAGAGCTTTTTTTCCTTTCTTACCTTTCCTCCAGTACCAGATGCCCGAAGCCACGAACGCCACCGCGAACAGGACCCCCCAGACGATCAGCAGAATCTCCCACCACTTGAGTCCGCTCTGGTGACCGCCTCCGCCGCCGCCGCCGCCGCCGACGTACCCGGGCCTGGGCCTGGATCCCCGGTAGCCACCGCCCGATCCCCCGCTCCCGCTTCCGCTTCCGCTGCCCCAGCCGCTTTTGCTCCCGGTTTTAGTGCTGCTCCCGATACTGTCGCCGCCGCTACTGCTGCTGCTGCTGCCGCTGCCGCCTTTGGTGCTAGAACTGCCGCTGCCGCCGCTGCCGCTATTACCGCTGCTCCCCTTGCTACCGCTGCCGCTGCCGGATGAGGAGCTGCCGCCACGACCGCCGCCCCCGCCACCGCCTTTGGGCGCGCGAACGGTGATTGGGAGGGCGGGCATCTGATACCGCAACCTGAAGATTTTTTGGCCTGGATCACTGGGTTCTTCAGGAGTAGTATGGGTGTGTGTTGTTAAGAAATTGAGCAATGAGTGTCAATGGTGCCAATTGCGCTGGTCGGCGACCTGAGGCTACTAAGTAATCAATCGATTGGTCCTCGAATTCATCAATTGGAATAAGTTTTCACGCGGAGCTCGAGATTCAAAAACATATACATGCAGAGCGAGGCCTGCTTAATACAGGTAATATGTTTAAAAAGGCACGCAAAGGTCATACGTAGGTGACTATGTAAGTATGCGGTGGGCGATCGTGAATGTGGGGAACGGATCAGAAAAATGAGAGAGGACGGACAGGCCATGGCAGACGGGCCTGACGGGGAAAGATCGAGGAAATAGTAGAATATACGGATTGAGTTATCTATCTTTCAGCTCTCTTCCTCTGCCCGTCGCCTCCCCCCCCCTCCCCCTCCTTCACTCCGTCAATATATGACAGCCTACCTCTCCTTTCCTCAAATCAGAACCTCCCGCTCACTCGGTGTTGGCCATGTACTAAGTAGGACTTTACCACCTCACCGGCGATCACAATTGAGGAGATCCTTTACCCTCCCCCTCCCCCTTGTCTGTTCCTGCACCCTTGGTTCGTCGAGGGGGGAGTCTGGATCTTCCAGCGCTGACCGCCAAGTCTCCCAGCCGGGTAGTAGATAGTGTATTGTAATGGCAGTGAGAGGACTCCGGTCGGTTGCTGCCCCATGTTCTGCCGCCTGCCCCTCCGAGGCGGGTTCTTGGCTTTTGGCGAGGCTGATTTGGCCTTTTTTGGCCTTTGTACGAAGTGTATGTAGGTCTCTACCTAGGTGACAATATAGGACGTTTCCCGTTTCTAGACCCGTACGTCAAAAGGGGGGGTAATACGGTTAAGTACATATCATTCGCGGCAGTTGACCAAGTTGAAATGCCAACAGAAATATCACTATAAAGCCAATAAGTGGGGGAGGGTGATCGGTGTTTAAGTCTATACCTGTCCGTCCTTACGTAATATTGCCCGATGTCCGATGTACTGGTGCCGATCATGCCGCCGCTTCAGTCAACTTTAAACTGTCTTAGACAGACGGGGCTATCCAATCCATGACTTAGACAATTCCAACCTTTAACCTTTAACCTCTAAACCTTCAACCTTTAACAACGTAAGAAGTAAGTCATATATGAGTACAACTTCGTCTTTCAACCAGCGAGCGAATATCCGACAATCCCATGGAGCCCCCATCAATGCAGCGGTAGCAAACCCTGCTTGCAACAAATAAATAAATTCACAGTTCGCAGTTCACAGTTCAAAGTTCAAAGTTCACATACGATGCCGCCGCCTAATACACCGGAAGAAGGACTTGTGACGAATACCACCACGCTGGCTTTACGCCCGTTTGTTCGCCCCGAGGCTCCCTTATCCTCCTTATCCTCTTCATCCTCATCCCCCTCCTCCCCCGTCGTGGATTTACGTACTCTCGAATACGAAGAAACCGTCGATGAGAATTTAATATGTCCCATATGTCGAGTCGCCTTAGTATCACCAGTCATCACCAACTGCGATCACGTCTTCTGCAAGAAATGCCTCGTGCAAGCGCACGCCCTTAACCCCATCTGTCCCGTCGACCGCCTTCCTCTTAAACTCGTCTCCGAAACCCGATCCGCTCCTAAAATCGTCCATAACCAACTCGATACTCTTCCCGTTCGGTGTCCCAATAAATCTAGGGGATGTGATTTGGTGGTAGCTCGCTCCCTGGTCGAGAATCATGTCATACGATACTGCGACAAGACACTCGTTCCCTGTCCTCACCCTTCATGTGATAAGACTGTGGTTCGAAAAGACGTCGGCAAAGGCTGTCTACACTATGATGTGAAGTGTGAATATTGTGAAGAAACCAAACAGAAGGTAGATTTGGAGCAACACCAGGATACCGAGTGCCCCAATAGAAAGTCGCGTTGCGAACTGTGTGATGTCGAGTTTGTTCGGCATAGGCGGGACGAGCATGAGCAAGAGTGCCCCGAGGGCGAGACTTCCTGCAAATTCTCTCCCATGGGATGTACGCTCCAGATAAAGCGGAAGAACCTGGAAGAACACACGCAGACATGCGACTACCGTGTTGTTGGTCCCATCGGCGAGCAGCTGGCAGAACTACGAGCTAAGATAGGTGTCTTGAGCGAGCGAGACCGGCTAAAGGACCGCCGCATCAAGTTCCTGGAGAACAAAGGCTTTCCCCTACCCTCGACGAGTGCATCAGAATCCATCTCCGATATCAACCTCCCCGGCTCCCCAGGTCATGCCGAGTCGGCTCCGTACGAGTCGCGGGATCAGTACTTCCTATCGCTATTCGAGACGATGGAGTCCAAGGTCGAACGGCTCTCTTCCGTTCTGAATGAGGTCGAAGGCCGGCATTCCATGCAACTTTTCAACGAGACCATGCAGATCAAGGAGCAGCTGACCGAAATTCGAAGCACGCTAGGCGTTATGGGCATGCACGTTCGGTGGTTGATGAATTTCCGGCTACAGGAGCGCGGGCGTGCCGGGGCCGGTCCACCCACACTTCCGACGTCTCTCCCAGGCCACCAGGAGACACAAACCAGAAGAACCGAGTCGAGTCTTCCCAGGCGACTTAGTGACAGCCTACGCGAGAACCCGCCACGACTTTGATACTAGATCTCAGCCGTCGGTCGGATATCACCGTCTCGTAAATCCACTCCTAAAAAAGAAAACCCCTGAGACACTCGCTATTTGCTCGTTATGGATGGAGATCATGCATTATGACTATGCTTTATCTTATTGAGCTCTGCTCACCCCATCGGGAAGATCATATATGCAGTTATTTATGAGGGGGGTCGGTCGCAGACCTTTTGAGAGCCAAGACCTGCGCAGTGCTGTATGGAACCCCCAACCCACCAACTTTGCTTCCGTCGCGTCTAATATACGACAGTCGAGTTTGAATGACTATGGAAGCGCAACATGGTACAGCCAATACTATCGTTTGGCTACTGAGTCTTCGCGGTTATGACGGGCTTAGTACAGGAATGGGAGCTTTGCTTAACAGGTATTCCGGTTATTAAGGCTGGAAGGCCTGTTTATGGATGAGAATATCATTGAGACCAAATAACGGATATCTATAGCGTCCTTAATTACCACATGAGCAAAAGGCAGACGGATCTCTATCCGGAAGTAAATGCCGCTTGCGAGCAATCCTTCAAGCAGGGCTGAACCAACATTTACATGCTGGAGCGGAATGTACATGAAATAATTAGCAGTTACCTAGGTATTTACCAGTAACAACTCCCGAATAACGAGGATAGGTGCATTTGTAGCAGCTTATCGTATGGGTGGAAAGGGGGTAGACCGTTAAGGGCAGCTATCTCCTCATATCCCACCCGCAATACAAAAATTAAGAATAAAAATAAATCCAAGTTTACTACAATTGGAACATCTACGAGTCACTGGGTTTCGTTATGGGAGGCTAGGAAAAATGAAGAGCAAATTTATTTACGAAAGATGGAAGTGCTGATGTTTCTCGCGCATCCTGACTGGCATCCACATATACGCCATTCGATTGGTGGGCAGCAGTAGTAATCAAGCAAGGGACCATAGTAATGAGGAAGGCTGGGGTCTTATGCTCTAAGTTACCGAGGTATGGTCACTGGGAGAACATCCACTCACACGTACCTCACATCAACCACGACCATTACGACTACCTACGGCATACTCCGTCTTTTACCCTGCTTCGTCTGCACTTAAAACCAGTCTAGGTGACGTTGCCACATATGAACTGTCAGCAGCAGCAGGAGAAGTCAACACAACAACCACAAACATCTCACGAGTTCCATGCGCTCCATCAGACAGAAAATGGACGAGTTAATGCGCAAAGCCATCCGGCAGGTCGAGGAAGCGAAGAGGAAGATGGGGTCCGCCTCGTCGGCGACGACCCCGTGGATCCCGGACCATCCGCATCCGCAGGCGTACTACGCCTTTGACGAGGGCGCGGGCGCCTGGAAGCCGCGCCATCCGGGCTCTTCCTCCTCCTCCTCCTCTGACCCCGCCGCCCGCATCGGCAGCCTGGCCCTCTTCTCTTGGAACATCGACTTCATGCTCCCGCGCGCGACGGAGCGGATGCGGACCGCGCTGGCGCACCTCGAGGGGCGCGTGGCGCCGCTGCTGCAACAACCCCCGTCGGCGGCTCCGGAAACCGGAGCGACGCAGCAGCGGACGGACACCGCCGTCGTCGTCTTCCTCCAGGAGTGCGTGGCCTCGGACCTGGAGGACCTGGCGGCGACGCCGTGGATCCGGCGCCACTTCTACTTAACGGACGTCGCGGCCTCGGCGGTGCCGTCCGCCGGCGGTTCTGAGGGAGAGGAGGGCGGCACCGGAGGAAAAGGAGTGGGGTCTTGGGCCTCGGGCTACTACGGCACCACGGCGCTCGTCGACCGCCGCCTCCCGCTGCGCGCGCTTTTCCGCGTGCACTACCGACAGACGCGCATGGACCGCGACGCGCTCTTCGTGGACGTCGGCATGTGGCGCGGCAAAGGCGATGATGATGATACAGCTGCCGACGCAGAGAAGACGATCCGCCTCTGCAACACGCACCTCGAATCCCTGGCCCTGGACCCGCCGTTCCGACCACCGCAGGTCGCGGTGTTCGCGAGCTACATGCGCGGCGGTTCTTCCGAGGCCGCGGCCGCAGCCGCAGCCACTCCGCACGGCGCGGTCGCCGCGGGTGACTTTAACGCCATTCAGGACTTCGACCGGACGCTGCACGCGGACAACGGGCTGCGCGACGCGTTCCTCGAGCTCGGGGGCCGCGAGGACGACCCGGCGTCCTATACGTGGGGACAGCAGGCGGCGACGGAGCTGCGGGAGCGGTTCGGCTGTTCGCGGAGTACGTGGTTGCTTTTTTTTCTTTCCCTTGCCCTCCCATCCTACTGTTCCCTCTTACGTCTCTTCCATCTTTCATATTCCTCCTTCCCCTTTTCCTTCATCTCCCTTCTCCCCAACCCCCTTTCTTGACATATTGAAAGCCGAAGTACCCGACTAACCCTGGACCCCCAACCTACGTTTGCTACCCCGAGCAGTGGACAAGGTATACTTCTGCGGCGGCCTAAAGCTGCGCACGTTCGATCGGTTTGGCGCCGATGTGCAGCTCGCGGGCGACGACATGCAGGAGGAGTTCGGCGCCCTCGGCTTCGAGAAGCCCTGGGTCACGGACCATCTAGGCGTCGTGGCCGAATTCGATGTTGTGGATTAATTAGGGGCAGCGTATGATATGTGTGTGTGTGTGTGTGTGTGTTGAGTGGGCGACGCACGTCAAGCGGCCTGTTGCTTCAGGTCTCGGTGGGAGCAGAGCCGAGGTTACGTTTTAGTGTATGGGTTTCGATGAACTGAACTACAATGTAGACAAAGACAATAGGATGCTATGGGCAGAGGGCATATGATATAGACACCTCTGTTCTCATTACAGCTTACGCATAGACAGCGTCTATGAGTTCGGTCGTCGATATAAAGCCGCGAAACATTCCTAGATTATTACGGAGTACTACGTGCTTCTCGAGTAATGGCAGCTTATACAGACCTGATCTATGTCTTATTGGAATGCTTGCTTTGACACTCGTTGTGATTGCAATTATCGTCAGGTGTGTTGCTGCAAGCCAGGGTATATCTGCCTAATAGTAAACGAGCCCCACTGTCCAGCTATCTTCACGACATGTCCGGTAAGCAGGCGTTCCGAAGCGAAGCCAGTACTCCGTCGCTCCTTGACCCCACATACCCCGACATTACTCATGATAAAACAGGTTGACAGAGTAGCAGTTGCTATGGTATTACAGCGGACGAAACCGGGAATCCTACCACCTATCTACACGACCGATGTGATACCGATCGCTCTTTTCCCAGGTAGGCGTCGTACAGCACTCTAACTACCCGTACCGGTGCCTGCTCACTTCTTGATTATCTTCAGCAACGGCGCGATCCTTGACCTCTTGCTGAGGCCGACACGGTGGGGGACCTTTGACTGCGACGACGCCACCGGCTTAGGCGTGGCGGTGGTCTCCTTGATCGGAGCCTTGGTCTGTACCTTATCGGAGGGAGTAGCGGCGGCAGCTACCCCGGCCGACTTCTTGCCCGCCGACTCGGTCGAGGCTGATCGCAAGGGGGGCCCGGCACTGTTGTTTGCGCTCGCCGTGTTGACGTCAACTTCCTTCAGGGGAGGAGAGACTCCTTTCGGCTCTCGGGAACCAGCGCCGTCGTCCTCGCTTGCTTCATTTCTCTTCTTGCGCTGCTTCTGCCTGGCCTTGTTAGACCTGGGATTCCTCACCTCTTGTTCGGAGGCTTCCCCGTCGTCGTCTTTGTCAAAGGGGTCCTCCTCGGGTTCAGCGACCTCAGGGGCCTCTAGTTCCTCGGGCTCCTCGATCCGGGGCGGTGGAAGAGGCGTCTCCTTAGTTGTCGCCGTGGTCTTCGCCGGGTCCGACTTGCGCGGTCTGCCGCGTTTCTTCTTCGGCTTCTCTATTATTTCTTCCACCTCGACGGGATGAGAGAGAGGGTCAACGGCAGATGTCTCCGCTTCCTTAGCCGGTAGTCCGTCTTGGATGACTTCAAGTACAGGCTGCTTCTTCTTCCGGCCGCGTTTCTTAGGCTGCGCCGCTGGTGGGGCATCGGCTTCTTTAGGTGTAGGGATTTCTAATGTCGTAGGTGGTGGTACAGCCGGGACGAATGCCTGCTCGGCAGGATCGGCAGTATCATGATATTGGCCTGTCTCCACTAAATCCACGGGCTCGTCCGCCGCATTTTGCTCTGCAGTTTCGCCTTCGTGGATACTCGCAGCAGTTGAGCGGCTTCGACTAGGCCGGGGTTTATACGTCTCGCCGGGAAGGTGGATAGCCTCCGTGTCCCAAGAGTCATCATGGCCGAGCTCATCTGCCTCTTCTTCTATACGTTTCCGGTTCTTTCTTTTCTTCTGACTGGGCGAGACCAGAGTCGGTGGTGGTGGCGGCAGAACCTCACTACTTGGGTCTTGCGTGGAACCTTTTTTCTGCGACGCGAATATGGATTTCCTGCCTGCTGGATGCCCGGTCTCGGAAGCCATGACATCAGGGGAAGACGGTATCTGGGGAGAATTGTCAGCAAACCTCTAGCTCGACCACAGCATATGTCAAATACTCACGTCAATTACCTCCGTGGAATCATCTGGGTGTTTAGGTGCAGTAGACGGCAATGGCAACCCCGAAGAGGCTGCCGCATAATAGCTCGGTGTCGAGTATGCGATGGTAGTAACACCGCTCGACTTCGGGTTGGTTGCGGATCCGGCCATTCCGTCGGGCGGGTTAGCCGGCACGCTGACCTTCTGATACTGGAGCTTCTGCATCGTAGTCAGGTTGCTCTGCGCGATGTAGAAGGTTGTAGCGTTTTGCGCCGTGGTGTCGTAAAGCGATATCTTTGGCTTTTTCCTAGGCGGTAGTGGTGATGGCGCAACAAACCCGTCGTCACCATGACGGGCGTTACCAACACCCTCGTCTTCTGCTGTATGCAGTGGATCATCCTGGTCATCATCTATGCCGTTATTAAATATCTTCGAGCCTGCAGAACCCGGGCTCAGCGCCGAGTTACCCCTTCTCCGCTTGCCGTAGGTGGTCAAGGACTTTTTCATCCCCCTCGAGCCCTCTGCGTTCTCAGTAGGACTGCTACTGGGAACATCCCACATGTCCCCCCCAGCCGCAGCAGTGGCGGTACCTATGTGCGGGGTGTTTATCTGAGTCGCATCCTCGCTCCACGGGGACTGCTGGTCGCCCGGCTTCTTGAAGACGACTAAGGGTGACGGGATGTCTAATCCCGAAGAAGGATGGTTTGCCTGGCTCTTTCGCTTCCTTCCCGTTGTTGACAGCGACACTTCGCCACTGCTAGCCCCCGCTTTCTGGCTCTGCTGCACGATGTTCTCGATGAGACGTGCTTGCTGCTGCTGTTGGTGTTGGAGAACACTATTCTGCTGCTCGTTGTAGATGTTGGCGAAGAACGAGGGGTCCGTCATGTCCGATACTTCATTTCCACTACTGCTACTGCCGACTCTGTGACCATTCCATAGAGTTTCATCTGCGTCGGCAGCAACAAGTTGGTCCACGGGACTCAATGACCGCCCGACTCGGTTTCCCAGAGGACTAAGCGGCTCGGGCTCGGGCCTCTCTGCCGGCACATGCCTAACGGGACTAGAGTCATCGATGTCCTCATCATCATCATCAGAGTCTGCCACTACCTTCCGTGGAGGCATCTTCTTTGTGAGACTGTGATTGGATTTGCTGGGGGTGGGGGGTTGTTGGTGGATAACAACAAGGTATGTAGTTAGGAAGAATTGAGCCTAGGTTGTGAGACGCGCTTGGACGCGTTAAGCTGTTTTCTCCCATTATGGAAGTATTTGTAACTATCGATGCGAGTGGGTCTAATGTGTAAGGTAGGGGTACCTAGGTAATGTATGCACCCGACACCTAGGTCTAGGTACCTAGCTAGGTGAAGTATTTCGTACCTAGGTACATACCTACATACGAGTACGGGGTACCTACCTACATAGGTAGGTAGCGACTTCGAAGAGGGACAGACAGGAACCTTTTTAAAAGTTCGAACCAACTTCACGAAACAATGAACGGTTTAAACGAATCATAATGCTTCGCAAAATCTTCATTCCTGAAGTCCTATCAAGTCCTAAATCATGGCTCTACACTGCTGCCATCACTATGCTGCTTGGGAAAAGCCAGAGCTTCTTCGCAGTGGTTTTACATGGTAGCATCCACGAAGTAAGAATCGAAGCTTTCTTTGAGATCTTACACACGATCGAGTTGTTCTTTCAGTAGATAAGTCGACAAGGGAAGTAGATACCGTCGCCTAGCTCTGCCGCTTTCTAACATCCACCAGTATTTTGACGTCCTTCTCTTTCTCGTGTGTTAGCGAGAGGAGCCCATCCTCAACCACCCTATCTATCGCGATTTTACTCGTGATCATCTCCTTCACGTCCATCGTTCCACTATCCAACGCCTTGATAACATCATGAAAATCAGCCGTAGTGTAACCTAGAGCTTTTTGGAAGTCAGCGTGATTCAGCTGCATCATTTGTGAGAGAGGCTCTCTTAAACGTCTTACCTGTTAAGAGCCGTTTTTCCCCTATTAAAAGGTCCATCATGTGAAAGGGAATCTCCGTTCCCCAAGTGGAAACGTTCACAATAGTCCCCCTACTTCGAACTGATAGACATGCAGACTTGATGCTCGCAGCTACGCCGGCGCACTCAAAGGCTATGTCCGGCCCTTGGCCATCGCACAGCAGCTTACACTTGGAGACAACATCTTCCCTCAGTGGGTCGATGACCGCGGTGGCCCCAAAACGCTGCGCAAATCTTGCTCGGTTGACCGAGACTTCCGCTACAATGACTTGCCCAGGTTTGCGGGCTTTGAGGCATTGGATGACAGCCAGGCCAATCGGACCCGCGCCCATGACGAGGACGCTATCTCCAGCTTTGACGGCCGACTGTTCAATAGCATGCCATGCGACCGCGAGGGGCTCAATTAGAGCTGTGTTACGCTTGGTTTAGTACTTATTCCACTCCAACCAAGTGTGTTTTTCGGGTTCTACTCACCTCCGATGTCCGACGGAATCGTCTCGGGAAGTTTGAACGCGTACCTCGCATCCACGCACACATAGTCTGATAATCCTCCGCCCCAACCCATGAGCCCCACGAACCCGAAACTAACACAACAGTTCGTGAATCCTTCTCTGCACGGAGTGCATTGATCGCAGTTAATGGTAGGTTGAACAGTCACTCTATCCCCAATCTGAAGCCCATTTCGTACCTCCGACCCAACCTCGACAACATCGCCAGAAAACTCATGGCCAAGGGTTACAGGCCATGTCTCGCCGGTTAGAGGATGGGGAGTGTCTTTGAATGGTAGAAACTCGCCAGAGTGGTACGCGTGTAAGTCGGAGCCGCAAATCCCACAGAAGGCAGGCCGGACTTTTACTTGGTGGGCGTGGCATTCAGGTTCCGGGACGCCGGAATCTAAACGAATGTCCCCAGGGCCGTGATACCGGAGGGCTCGCATGATTACCTAGCTCGATTAAGATGTCCTTGGTAAAAAGGTCCGGCTTTCAACTTTGAGTACGGTGGCCAAGGAGATGGTTCTTATACACTCCGAGCCTTAGGATTGCGGAAGAACGGCGGAATTATCCTTAGAAGTAAAGTCGCAGTCGTATATATACTAATGATATCGAGGAACGGACCAGCTGCTGCACGCTAATCATAAGTAGGCTGACGTGTACTCCGATCTGACGTACATATTAAGAGATATCAGTGTGGCACACCTCGTACTCGGAGGCATGCAGGCCTATTTTCGCGGACCCCCGGATCGATCATTTGTTTGATACTCCCAGGCGATTAAATCTATCATACTGATTTATTCCTCATGACTGTTCAGTCTAGAGACTTTCCAATGCCCGAGTGGGGGTCCAGGCGACATTGGCTGCATACAATGTGGCTCTAAGTTTTCTACCATCTTAGTAAATGGAAGCCTGTTTTCTCTTGTCGCACTAGGCTGACACAGAGACCATACAAACACTACTATGTAAATGCCGAATAGACACCTAGATGCACGGGTGGTTTGAGAGTGGAAGAAGTCCATCCTACTGCCCCGCATACCAAGGTCCCTCGAATGCGACCCCACTGTAAAGGATAGGGGCTAAGGGGTTTCTGGTGGCTGACTCTACTGGTACCTAGGTAACATAGTCAAGTTTTCCTTTAGCTTATATCTATTTGTTCTAACCGGCCTGGCAAGCGGAGCACACGTTTCTCAACCCGTTTAGGTCTTCATTCCTGATGATTAAGTGACTTCAATGGTATCAGCAAAGCCAACAGAACACTGAACGCTGCGCCGGCCATGGAAAAGGCGAAGACGTCTTTGATTCCGACCATGTAGACTCTGACGATGGCAGCTAGATCCGTTCCACTAAATATTTGTTGAATGGAGGTCGCTCCTGTAGCCAACACCTGTGTGGCGTCGATATGAGGCGCGGCAGTAGAAAGTTCCTCGAGTAGGCGGTTCGCGAAGAGAGACTGGGCTGCCGTGACGAAGTAAGCACCCGCAAGGGAGTTAAACACTGATCAAGTATTAGTATATATGTTCTTGAGGAATAACGGAGCGTTCTGAAAACCCACTGAGCATGATGCCTGTGTTTGATTCTACTTCCTCGGGCTTCGAGAAGCTCTGGACGGCCGTCATAGGAATCTGATTGCCGAGTCCAATACCAAAGCCGAGAAGCAGCTGGGGACCAATATAACGAGCTGTTGACGAGTCGGCGTTCAGCGTATAGAGTAGAGCGGCACCGGCCGTGGACAGGAGTGCACTCGCGAGTTGATAAGGTTGCAGAAGCCCCGTCTTGCTTATGAGGAACCCGCTCAAAGTGGTCCCGGCAGCAAAAAGAGCTACGTACGGCAGGTTATTGACGCCGCTCATGATGGCCGACTGGCCATGGATAGACTGGAAGTATATCGGCAGATAGAAGATGACCTGAAAGTTGGTGAGGTTGTTTCTGCGCGAGTGTTGTTAGCAATCGTGAAGACGTGGTATCAAGGACAAGTGCGATGGCACTTACATGAGGCCATATAAAGCATTCGCCCAAGTCATTCGCGATTTCATCAAGTCCAACGGCACCATGGCGTAAGTGCCTTGCATCCACTCGACCAGAGCAAAGGCAACGGTCAAGACAATCCACATGACCAAGGTAGCTATAACGCTACCATCACTCCAGGGCTTAGACTGGCCACCCCACTCAAGAGCCAAGGTAAAACAAACAAGCGAAGTGAGGAGCAAAACGAAGCCGGGGAGATCGAGTTGCAGGATAATTTCCTTCCACGAGGCCGCAGAGGTTTGCACGTGCCGTGGCACGTAAAAGAAGAAAAGGATAAGAGCAACTATGGGCCCTCCAACCGGTAAGTTGATCCAGAAACACCATCGCCACGTTACCTTGCTGGTGAAGGCGCCTCCAATCACCGGTCCCAGGATGGTGGAAATCATGAAGACTCCCATCCACAAGCCGATGAGCATGGGCCGCTTCTTAGGTTCGGCAACATAATTGATCATCAGCAAAGATCCAGACAGAGTCCCTGCACACCCCCAACCCTGAATAGCACGAGCGATGACCAGGGCGACACTATTCGGGGCCGTCGCAGCCACGATGCTTCCGATCAGGAACAAGACGAAGGATGCGAGGTAGACGTTCTTAGCGTTCATGTACCTGTAGACCTTGCCCCACATCGGCGATGTGGTGCCGGCGAGCAGGAAAATCGCGCTGCCGTACCATCCTACTTGATCGAGCTGGTGAAATTCATCTGTGATGGCAGGGATGGCCGTAGCGACAATGCCCTTCAAGTCCGACTTGTCAGCAAGCAAACTAGTTCGAGATGCGAGATTAGGTGCTTACAAGGTCCAGTGCCGTCAGGAGAGTACTGAAGCAAATGGTGGATACGATGATAATCAGCTTTAGCCCGGTAGCATACTCGGGCGTGAAATCCGGCTGCTCGGCCGTAGCTCCACTTCGCTTTTCGGCAGGCCCCTCCAAGTCCGAGCCCAATAACTCGCCATCGCTAGTTGGGTGGGCGACGTAGACTGTTTCCGCACTGAACGCCATCACGTGCTGATCTGGTTGAAGATTTCAGTTGGATATCGTGATGATATCTAAATTATCCAGGGGATAGTCCTACGCGTAATTGACAAGACGAAGCGTCCATATCGACTTGAAATCTCATATGAGAACTTGATCATATACAAAGGCTCCGGTAGAGTCAACACAGCGTTAAACCCGAACACCGCACACATCGGCCGGTTGGGGGCCAGGCGAAGGCCAAAAATAGTAGAAACTGAAACATGTGTTGACGATTTTAAGGAGGCTGACATGAGAATGGGTTTTCAGCTCCGGGTGACGGCGAAGTCATTCTGAATACGACGTTACGGCCCTGAATTTTAACTCCGTAAACCGAGCGCGAGTGAAAATATCGAGTGATCCACCCTCCCGAGCAGTATTGGCAGGGCGAGCTCGTGCTCCCTTGCAGGCTGACCATTACACAGAATCCTCAAGGGATTAAGACATCGCGTTCAGCCTATGCTATTCAGCCACTGAGAGATCGACAAAGGTTTCATTCAATCATTCTGAGTACATCCAATTTAGAGTACCGCTAGCCTGGTACGACCTTAAAGTCCTAGATATTGCAGTCTATGTTCAAAGGAACGAGTTGTGAGGCTGCAGCCACTCTATAACCAATAGAAATACATCTACTAGGTCTCCGTAATATTCTGTGTAATCATCTCCGCAAGCATGGTAAGCGTCGCAGCAGGCGAAAGGAGCGTCAAGTAGGGAACATCGACCTTGAAGGCCTGGAATATCCAGGCCCGAAACTCCGCCGCAAGCATGCTGTCGACGCCGACGCTGCTGATGGGCTTGGTGACATCCAGTTTGTCCTTCGGAATTAGGACCAGCCCCGAGAACTTCTGGCTCACTGTCTTAAGGACAGCCTCTTCAACCGAGCTGCCGGCCTCGATGGCTTCAGCCACTTCGGCTGCAAGGCCGTTAGTTGAGCTGCTCGTACCTGTCCCAGAAGTCGTTTCGTCCAATGCGGCCGAAAGCAAGAAGGCGCGAGGGTCGCCGAGAACCGGACTCGTGCCCTCGAAGCCCTTAGCACGCAGTGCCTTCAGTCCCAGAGGCTCCAAGCCTGTCAACACATGACCTAAGGCAAACCGATCATAAGTATCGTCCGTGCCCGTCGAACTGCTCGTTATAGTAGACAGTGCGATGTCAATGATGTGTAGCATCTCGTCCTCGTTGATAGCCTGTATACCCTTACGGAGCAACAAGGCTTCAATCTCTGGGTTCTCGTGTAGATAGCCGACTTCAGATATCATCCCCAGCCCCACCGAGACGGCGGGTATGCCGAGATTGCGGCAGTATCTGGCGAATACGTCGAGAAAGTAGTTGGCGCTGCAGTAGTTGCTCTCTGTGGCGGTTCCGACGCTCCCTGAGACTGATGAAGTCATCAGGAAGAAGTCCAGGTCCTTCTCACGCCCAGCGAGAGCGTTGTACAGATTCCAGGAGCCCGTAACCTTAGGCCTAAGGCCGGCAAGCCAGTAATCTCTAGGCATAGTGGTAAAGAGAGCTTCCTGCGCACACATTCACGATTAGTAACGTCAATTGGAAACTCTACCATCCACCGGACTTTTATTGAAGATGTTACTTACATCGAGACCCATCGCAGCTTGAATGACACCGCCGACTGGCCCAACTATACCGGCAACGGCTCGATTGACATCGTCGGAATTCACGACGTCGCCTCGGACAACCGTCACTTCAGCACCCAGGGACTGCAGGTTCTCGACAAGGCGGCGAGCTGGGGTCTTGTCGGTTCCGCTGCGGCCCATAAAGACGAATTTTCGGGCGCCTCGTGAAAGCATCCACTTAGACATGCTCCTGCCAAGCCCTCCAAGACAGCCGATCAAGAGATAGGTTTTCTCGGAACTTAATTTGGTATCGTATTTGATCGGCATTACAGGAATAGAGGACATGTCGTTCTGTAGGGAGACGACAACGCCGCTTCTGAGGGGGTGTTCTTCGCCTTGTTTAGAGGTGAGGGCGCGGAAGGCCTCTCCCACTTCCGAAACGTCCCAGACGCCAGGCGACAAGTCGATTCCACTGAAATGGCCGTTACGATATAACGTCATCGAGTCAGAGAGTAGCCTACGGCGTAGTGATTGGCTCGCAGGTGACTGACGAGCGATTAAGTCACCCATATCGAATGTCGTTAAAGTAATATTTCGATGTAGAACGGTAGGGTCTGCAATAACTGCTTCGGCTAGCCCAGACCCTCTCGAACCGACCTGGACAAGACGCGCACAGTCCGCACATATGGACCCAATGCTCATGGGACTCGATGTGGTCCCTGGCAGTACATTTCCGGCAAAGGATACGATGACATCGAAGCCTCGGTATCCGGAAGACTTCCTCAGTTTGGCTGCCAAGGCTGTATCGTTTGCCGTAAAGACGTGATCCTGCGGCATCTTCAAGTCACGGAGAAGCTGTTCCTGGGCCTCTGTGCTTGTACAAGCGACAAAGACCTCCGCGCCGACCTGCTGGGCAACACGTATAGTGGCTAGTTCTGCACTGACGTCACTCGTATTCTTATCGCAGTGAATAAGGATTGATTCGTTTGCTTCAAGGCGGGCTCTGTCACGAATCGCATATATGGCCGTGCAGAGTGGGAGCGGGAGGTTCGTCATTGTCTACACAGAGTTGACGCGATCAGCAAGCGGCATTCATGTCTGGGAACCCGAGACGGATTCTGGGTTCTGAGTCCATTCCATACCTTCAAGTCCTCACCATCATTCAGCTTGTAACAGGCCGATTCAGATACGCGTTCTCGAGTGGCAAAATAGCCAGGGGCCATGACGATGACACGGTCTCCTGGGACGAGGCGTTTAACACTAGCCCCGGCTCTCCTGACCACACCACCATATTGAGATGTACAAGTTGTATCGCTGCTATTCTCAGCGTTTCCACTGATCGATTGAAGATCCTATAGGCCAGGACAGCTATTGTTAGCGATCGGTTGCTTAGGTCTTTCGATTCTAGCCAGCGCGCTAAAATAGGCCTACTTACCCTGATGGTTAAGCTAATCGCCTCGACCTCGACTTCAACACAGTCTTCAGTCAGGGATGTTTCTACCCCCGCTTCTTCTCTGCGGAAAAAGATGGAATCTAACTGGCCGACCGTCTCGGAATCTAGGCGAAAAGGACGAGCCTCACCTAGGGTGAGCTCTCGTTTTTCTGCACCCAACTTCTCTCGGAAGGTGTTGTTCAAGGTCTCGGCGGGGACGAAGCGGCTAACATGCAGAACTCCCATGGTGTGGATGAACTCGAAGTCGGGCTCTGAGTCCTTGGTTTGCTTAAGTACGTCTAGTATATGAGAGGCAGTTGTGTCAATTTCGGAGGAAGGGGAGCTGGCATCGACGTCGATGTCAACCACGAAGAACCGGAGCGATGGCTGCTCGAGCATCAGAGCCCGCGAAAGTCCGAAGACGACGCCCAGCTCCGGTCGTGCCCCTTGCAGAAGCGCACCACCGGTCACCCAGATCAAATCGGCGCAATTGTCGGTAAGAATCTTCACGAGTCGCATCTCATCCTCTGTGACGCATGAGAGCAAGGCCTCTTCGATTTCGATGGTCGCGATCACGCTTGCATACGCTTGGACTAGGTCAGCTGTAACTTGGTCGAGCGCCACACGACGGGCCGGCCGTCCGGTTGCGCTATATATTTGGGCATCAAGTGCGGCGTTGAGACTATGGTGGTGGCCTCGTTCAACCTGGGTTCCCAAGTTAGCATGTAGAGAATGGCGATATAGCCGTGTGGCAGCTCGAATGAGACTTACGATAAGGACCTCTCCTGTCGCGGAGTCTGCTCCGGTTTGTTCCGAGATTTCTCTCATGCAGGGACGTGTAATGATAGTCTCATTATAGTCACCAAGCTGCGATTGAAGAGGCTTCTCGAATCCAAGCCTTTCAAGTTTGCTTGCCTCCTCAGAAGAACCAACACACACCAGGGTCCCGTTAGGTGCAATAAAATCTTTGAGGGAAGTCAGGCTGGAATCCCATCCAGCCGATTCCCGAGGCCCCAAGAGTACTGCATCGAAAACTAGATTTTCTGAATGGTTGGATTGAGATGGCTTCTGGTTGGTAGAGTGATCTCGAAACTGTAAGGTCCCATCTCCTGCCAAGGATGCACACCACAGCGACTGGCACCTTTTGAACGAAGTAGACATCCGGAGAGTCTCTGCCACGTACGAATCATACCTCTCATCCGAGAGAAGGGCGAGAATTCGCATTTTAGGATTCTTGTGCGCAAGCAGGTCAAGAACAGCCAGTAGTCTTGTCATAGCTATCTCGTACTCCCCAGCGGACTCGGCGATCGTCGCACGTGCCACGTATCGTTCGATATATGACGAAAGTTCAAGTGTGTTCTTGGGGCTGAGCTTCGTGATATCTGGCTTCCAAACAACACGCAGCATTGGGTGTCTTTCTTCCTGATCCTGCTGCTGGATGCCACTCTGATATGCGACAAGGCGGCATCTGTTGATTTGCAAGATAGGTAAGCCGCACTCGTCAAGTAATTCTCCCGACACCCTGATAGTACCAAAGCCGACCGGCTCCGACACAGCTTTGACATTGAAACTCTTCTGTGTCGGTGAGATTGACTGATTGCGCGAAGGCGGGCGCACAACCATCTGTTCGATGTGAACGGGTACCTTACCGCGGAGCTCTCGGACAATGCCCCGCGTGTTAGCAATGATTCCAGCTTGAAATAAGGCGTCAATAGTGACTGGATGTATTATGTACTTGGACTCAGGGTCGGTCACGCTATCACGTCCTTGATGTATATCGGTACTGGCCAAGATTTTCATCTCTTGTCGCTTTGTGTGTACATGGACCTGGGTTAAAGCCTGGAAGGCGTCTTGGTAGTTTAGGCCACCCTCGGCGAACTTGCTATACCAGGTACGAGGAGCGGTGGGTTCCACATCCTCGTGTTTGATGTCAGGGAGTTTGCCCGGTACATCAAGCTCTGCGGTTACTGCCAACTTGATCAGGCCTGTTGCATGAGTAGTGGCCGCCCCGAGGACGTAGGAACTGATGTTGAACTGATGCCACTCGGACGCCCCATGTCCAGGTAGCTGGACAGGCTGCAGCGTTGTGAACAATTCAACACCAGTATCGAGCGCGTCCTCTTCCGGGAGAACGAGGGCTTTGGTGATATGAACATCTTGGAGCCTGAAAGAAATGCCCAGGGCAGTCGCTTCTGTCACATCTTTGACCTGGGATATAGCTTCGATAGCCATAGCCAAGTACCCAGCAGCAGGAACCACAGTCGTCGTGTCTAGCTTATGACCCTCTATCCATGGCACATCTTTCGCTTTGAGGACGTTTCGCCAAGAGGTTATTATCCCATTGCCACCATGCACCTGGGAGCCGAGCAGGTCGTGACGAGGATACTTCCTATTCCTCCACTCGACGCTGATGCGTGACTCGTGGAAGAGCTTCTGTTGAGGGTCATAATCCCAATGGTAGTTTGGAAGGTCCAATACCATCGCACCCTGGCTTGGCCCGGATGCCACATTGGCCTTAAGCTTAGGAGGCCATGAACTAACCACATTGACATCCTTGAAAGATATGTCGTGGCCGTGTAGGTAGAGATCTCCCACCAACTTTAAGAGAGTGGTGACAGAGTTCTTGCCCCGAGAAAGAGCTGTACCGTAGTGCACTTTGTCTTTGCTGATGCTTAACTTGGTGCAGGTCTGTTTGATAGGTAATTCCAGTGCTGAGTGCGGCCCGATCTCCACCAAATGATGAGAACCGAAATCTTGCAGCAGCTTCCCGACTGCGTTCTCGAATAGAACTGGGGACTCAAGATTTGCTCTCCAGTATGCGGGGCTGATAATGCCATCCTCCACCACCTCACCGTTGACGGAAGAGATCCACTTCGCGTCGTCGGCCGGGGAAGAATTAGTAGACGAATTTGTGGCTTCGGCATCTACCGCTGATACTGCCGCGATTAGATGATCTTCATATTCCTGGCCGAGGGCCGCCATATGGCGTGAGTGGTAGGCCTTGCCATCTGTTTTAAGGATTCTGGCAAAGATACCCTGGCTATCAAGGTGAGCCTTGAGCGCTTGGATACCATCAACGTCCCCACTAATCGTGACACTTTCGGGTGAATTAACGCAAGCAACGTTGATTTTTTCACCGAGACCAAGGCTGCGTATATTTTCGTTTGCGTCCGTGTAACCGATGCCAGCCGCCATCATTGCACCAACCACTGCATTTGAACTTCTCGTTACGGTGTAGCCGCGGTAGTATGCAATTGTAATGGCTTGCTCAGCTGTTACATATCCAGAAGCATACGCAGCTGCGATTTCGCCCGATGAGTGGCCTAAGACACTTTGGGGCTTGACACCAAAGGTAGAGATAAGCTTCACTAGGCCGACTTGGACAGCTGTGCAAATCGGCTGACTGCGCGAAGCGTGGTTGATCATGCTTGTATCGGCTGACTCAAGAAGAGTTCCCAGTAGGGTCCAGCTCGGTGGATGGGGCAGCAACTGCAACGTAGAGTCCATCATCTGGATGGTACGTCGAAAAATAGGAAACTCGGCAAGCAACTCACGGCCCATTTCCGGCCATTGGGCCCCCTGGCCCGTGAAAACAAATGCTAGAGGCAGCTTAGGGTAGGTGCTTCCTTCTGTGCGGGAACATAGGTTCTCGAGCGTAAGATCCTCTGCCAGATGTCCCGGGCGAGTGACTACATAGCCTCTTACTGGGAGGTGAGATCGTTTGACTCCTAGGGTATAAGCGAGATCAATGGTGTTGATATTGCGAAGATCCACCGATGACAAGTCGGTCACCCTGCGCTCTAGCGCTGTATCATTGTTGGCCGAGAATGGTAAGACTATCTTTGTCCTAGCCAGGGCTGTTGTCTCCTCATTTGATGGCCTCGACATATGCCCTGAGGGAAGATGCATATCGGCCGCATCAATTATCACGTGGGAGTTTGCGCCGCCATAACCGAACGAGTTCACACCCGCTCTTCTGACTCGTCCATCGACATGATGCGAAGAGCTGGACGGCCATGGCATTTTCTCGGTGACGATTTTGATGTTCCATTCATCGAGCTTGATTTTTGGATTGATGGTGTTGACCCCTATTGTTGGTGGAATGACCCCCTTTTCCAATGCGAGAACAACCTTGATAATGCTGGAAATACCGCTCGCCGCCTCACTGTTCTTGAAGTTAGTACCATTACCATGCAAGGATGAGTGTTACAAACCTGTGCCCGAGGTTCGTCTTAACTGAGCCGATTAGTAACGGAGATGACGATTGCGGTCTTTTGAAGACTCGAGATGTGGCCTCAACCTCGATGGGATCCCCAACAGCAGTACCAGTGCCATGACACTCAACGTAGTCTGTTTCGTCGTAGGAAAGACCAGCTTGAGCATATGCTTTACGGATTACAGCTTCCTGTCCATCGGCACTGGGAAGAGTAATACCGTTGGTCCTCCCGTTACTGTGAGCTATGTCAGTTTATTTCCGCGCCCGTATGCTTTCGTTCACTTAAGAGAATGAATAATACCTGTTGACCGCTGTTCCGCGGATAACAGCACGGATTGGATCACCATCTCGGATAGCATCGGCTAAGCGTTTGACAAGGAGAGCTCCGATTCCATCTCCTCTTCCATAACCGTCAGCAGACGAGTCGAATGTATGGCAGGTTGACGTCTTAGACAGAACTCCGGCTTTCATTGTTGCGAGTTGTTGTTCTGGTGACTGGATTAGGTTGGCACCTGCCACAACAGCCGAATCGCAGTCCCGTGACTGAAGAGCAGAGCAAGCCGCATGGAGACAGTAAAGAGAAGAGGAACACGCTGTGTCAATCACGAAACTGGATAACGTAATTAGCTAAGGCCCCGGGATGATGGTATCGGAGTGTAGGCAGCAGCATACCTTGGACCCTTCAAGTTGAACACATGACTGATTCGATTGGCAAGAATGGTGGTCCCAAGGCCTGTGGCCGTATAACGGTGAGTGTATTCTGCATCCTTGAGTTGCATCGTGATAAAGTCGGTCACGAAATTGCCAACATAACAGCCAACGTTGGCCCCCGAAAGCTGATCCAGTGATAGACCAGCATTTTCAAAGCACTCAAATACGACTTCAAGCAACTTTCGCTGCTGAGGGTCCATGAATGTCGCTTCCAGACTGTTGATGCCGAAGAAAGAGTTCTCGAATGCTCTAATGTCCTCATTGATAAAATACCCCCCAGCAGTGTTAAGACTACCTGGTCTTGCGCCATTTGGGTGATAGAAACCATCTATGTTGAACCTAGAATTTGGGAATGGTCCTTGAGCTGAAACACCGGCTGATAAAAGATCCCAAAGCTTGGAGGCGGAGGAACTTCCTCCAGGCAAGCGACAACCTGGCGTGGGTCAGTTCGTGTTCTAACGTAGAAATAGAGTTGGACATCGACTAACTCATTCCAATGATGGCAATTGGCTCCACGATGGAATTTTCACGAGCTCTATTATAGCCATCCGACAGGTCGAAATCTCCGTTGATGGATTGAGCGTTTGGTGATTGGCCGTTACTACTGTTGGTAAATCCGCTGCCATTGAGGCGCCTGTGACCGGTGGATTTTCCATCCCCATTGAAGGTATGATCATTCTTGCGGTCAGAGAAGGAGCTGGGCGTCAACGTCTCTGAGTTGATAAGGCCAACCATAGCTGGAAATGGTATTTCAATAGGCTTGTACGAGGTTGAAAGGAACTGTAAGAGCCTTACAACGTATAAGACGATCAAGGTAGGTTATGTGCTTGTAGTAGACACACACTCTAGTCTAATGGCCTTCAAAGTATATCCTTATGGGAACAGCTGCATCGCCGGTGTACAGTATTTATATTTCGACTTTCTATGTGTCTGCGAGAATATACCAGCGTATTGCGACCTAACGCATCGCAGACTCCCAGAGAAGTCCTATACTTGATTCACGATACTTCAAAGGACCAGGGTATCATTACTCTGCCTGCCGGCAAGTGACCGCTCCCGGTCCAGAAGCCGACAGCTCCTGTAAGCACGGACAATATTAACTCCATCTTGTCTGACCAGTAAACATGCCAGAATTCTAGACATGCTCAGGTTCGTGTACAGAAAGTAAAGACTGCTCTGGACCCTCGCGGTCGCGAAGCACGAAGACTGTTCATGCTGACAGTCACATTTGCACGGGAATCAATATAATGCGTCAGAGACAAAACGAAGCGGTGAATCCCACACATCGTTCGGGTATTGGTTCCGTGCTATAGTATAGGTAGGTACACGATATCTGCAGATGTAAGGTAGGTTTTAGGAGTGATGTAGGATAAGCAGAAACATCACCAGACAGGTCGGATGTAGTATATAGTCGTCGATTTGTGCCCTATGCTATGCAAGTAAGATCTAGGGTCTTGTTAGGTGCTGATCGAGCCGGGCATTCCTTCGTCAGAGATACCGTCCGTTCTTGGTAACATGATGCGAGTAATATAGTCTTTACCCATCTCGCATGAACAGTTCCATGTATCGTAGTAGTCAGCTCTTCATACTCAGGAATTATTTTGAAGTCAGTTTTGCCACCCGAACTGGTTCTCTCATGTAGCTGTAGCCAAACTCATGATCATACAGTATGATAACTGCCTCTTGTCTCAAAATATACTTGGCAGATTTCAGACCACATGAGAGCCGCTAGAGGCCTAGATCCATGACAACATTTGGATATACAGAAGATATGGGTCATCTACCCCTATTATCTATTTTGTGGGTCGCAGACCCCTGCTTACCCCTATTTGTATTACGTTTGAATTCATCCACAAATATGAATATTTCTCTCTATCGCTTTATATGGTCATGTGACTCTACACACCGTATTGAACTATCGTGATGAGTTCAATTTGCGCTAGAATAACTGGCATAAGAAGTACCTTGAGGTCACGGCTAATGTACCCCTCAGCCTTGACGGTTTGGGCCTTCATCATCTTTGTACTTCGCATACTCATCCATCAACGTGCCCATTTCAAACTCAAGTGCCTTGCCATTGACAATGATAGGTTTGACATCCAGCATAATAAATAGCATACGAGCTGGCTTCTCGCTGGAAGTATTCCGCCAGCGATGCATTGCACCGCGGTTGATCGAGACGTCGCCTGGTCGAAGGATGCGCGTCTCTTCACCTCCCAACCACAACTCAATCTCACCTTCACACACGGTCCCAATCCCGAGTGTAAGGGCACGGTGAAGGGAAGACTCGGTGCCGGGAGCGAAGTCGATCATGCGGACAACGCATCCATTAGGGATATGCAGGGAAGGCTGCGTCGTAAATAGTCAGAAATTGATTTGGCGATTTGAGACAAAAGGGGTGAAACCTGTTGTTTGATGAACTCCAAGTCAGCATCACCTGTGAGTTCGATCGGGTTGCTGTCACTGCTGTAGAAGATTGTCTGGGCAGCGGCACCGCCTAGCATTGGCGCACCGTGATAGCCATGGTCGGTCTGCCAGGATATGAGCCAAATAGTCCAGTGTCTTGGAGTAACATGTTATCTTCGTACCTGGACAAAGACGGAATTCCCTTTACTGTCGTGTCCAGTCAAGTACCGGAAAGGGTTACGGAGGCCAGGAGCCGGGAACTCAGTGCAAGGGCCAGAGGTTGACATTGTATAACCTTGATAAAAACAGGAACGGGAATAATCACAGAATAGCCAGCTTAATACACCGGAGGAAGTGGCAAAACAGTTTAAGATAAGTAGAGAGTAAAACTTCGAAGGTTGAGATTACTTATATTGTGCATGCGTAGTGCCCGGAATTGTTATGGATATATTACATACTGCGTCTAACTAGCGATGATAAACTCCCTGTTGGGATCTTATTGTACGTTCCAAGCTCGGAAGTGAATGTGGTGGAGGTGCAGTAGAGTTATGGACGCAACATGGGCATGTATTAAGTCGCTGTGACTCTGTACCGAGGTCGATCTCAGTCCCCAGGGATCGTTACTCACGACAACAAAGCCGTCTGCTTCTGATCCTCCACCGGAACTTGTCTTACTTGCAGAAGCCTCTCTGTAACACAAAATACTACGAGCCTAGAGAGTGCTGACACGCAGCACGTCGGATCATTATCGCCCAGACTGAGACGGGACACCATGATGAACATCCTGAAAACCCTACCCCGCTTCGTCTACATGGTTAATAATTCTCTGGCTTGCTTTCATAGGTGTAAGCTCACCGACATTGTCGGGAGAAGAATTCCAGGCTGGATGATTCGAAAACGTATCACAATCCCATAGGTCATACCTCGTAAGCACCTCAATATATATTGAATGCATAAGTAGAATCCGTGTGCTACACAAGCTCCAATGATATGACATGCATGCAAACCCAGAGTACGACCAACCAGCTTGAAGCTGTGAATGTTCCATTCCTGAGCCTTATGTTCCCTAATATCCGAGCAGTGTAGGCAATGCGGCTATCGTCAAAGACCGGCATTGCAACTGTGATGGCAAAATACAGTCAGCATGCGGGCCGCAGTAAGCGTGGGGTTGTCACATTCCAGAAAATCAGGGTCTGGTCCACTAGAGCGGTCCCTATCGCATGCAGTGTAGCATGCACATCATATATGTGTGCCCGTGCAATATGCAGCACAGAAATATGCAGTCACGGCGTCTATTATGTAGATAATGTAGCACGATGTATAGCCGGTTAAATCTATATTCAATGTAGATGGATTAGGAACTTATCAAGGATTTACTTTGAGAATATGTTTGTTCGGATACTTGCGGCACGGCTCGCTCTCTACGCCCTGAGCTTTCTCTGCCAAACTGAAGCGCGATCACTAGAATGGGTGTTCATCACATTTCTGTAGTGATATGACGATTGCATGTTTAACCGCAAGAGTGGCCAATTTTAACGCAGAAACCTCCGCTAGAAGATCATACCCCTAATCAAAATGCGATCCATTAAGGCAACCTTTTACTTGTTCACACTCATAGCTTCAGCAATTTGTGATGATATCGTGGACGGGAAGCTATCCTTCTATACCTCGGCATGGGAGGGATGGGACGAAAGCATAGCACGTTGGTCGGCATATGAACCGCCAACGTTTTCTGCCGTGTTCAAGCCTGAAACTGAAGCCGAACTTTCGCAAGGTGTTCGTGAAAACCCTCTTCTTCCCTACCCGACTCCATGTATTTGGTCGGCAAGTGCTAAAGCTGGCGTCGCTACTTCAGATAGAATATCTGGCGAGGCACAACATCCCATACCTAGCCACAAAACCAGGCGGCCATGGCAATGTACCGACCCTTGGCGCTTATAGAAGTGTTGTCCAAATCAACTTAGACAAGTTTCGAGACGCGTTTGTCAACTCTGACTACAGTATCACCATTGGCGGCGGCGCCAAAATGGTGGACCTCATCCCTACCTTACATACTGCTGGGAGAGAAATGAGTAAGTTGTCTTCGCCTACTAGCACTTCATAACAAGACATCTAACCATATTCTGCGCTAGCCGTTGGATCCTTCCCATGCGTTGGTGTCCACGGTGTGATGCTCGGTGGGGGGATGGGTCGGCTGATGGGAAAGTATGGGCTAATAAGCGACGCGCTGATCCGAGCGAAAGTGGCACTCTGGAATGGCACGATTGTCGAGGCTTCAGAAAATGTCAATTCTGACTTATTTTGGGGTCTACGGGGAGCTGGACACAATTTTGGTGTTGTTGTCGAGTCAACCTACAAGACATGGCCGGACCAAGGTGGCATGCATTACAATGCCGACATGACTTTCACAGATGATTCTGTTGAAGGCGTGGTAGAAATTTCTAGGAAAATCATCGAGAATGATTTGGATCCTTACCTATTCCTAATCCTAGGTTATGTATTTGACGCCTCGGCAAAAAAGGTGCGTGATTCTGACCCACAATAGAAGACAGACATGCTTACTGATTTTGCCTTGCATCAGCCGGTCCTTTTCGTTAACATAGTTTATGCGCACAATGAAAAAGAAGGCCGCCGCATAGCAGATATGTTTGCGTCGAGCCCCGAGGACGCCAAGAATCCTATTGCACGAAACTCTTTCGTCGAATCAAACATGGACTTCTCTGAGCTCGGGTCTGGGAAGGCCATCCCGGGCGTGTGCGACTTAAATCTCAAAAACACTCTGTACACAGCTAGCACGCCGACTATATTTGATGCCGGTGCCATGAGAGCGGTCTACGAGTCTTATGGTGCTTTTGTGCGTGATAATCCGGAAGCTAATCGCTCGATACTGCTCTTTGAAGCGGCGAGCGGCAAGGCCCTTGAAGCATTCCCGGATGACTACTCGGCGTACGCGCATCGCGGAAGGATGACCACCAACGTGATCATCCAAGCTACTTGGGATGAGGATGAGGATGGCACTGTGGCAGAGGCAGCGAATGTCTGGGGGAAGGGGACCAGAGATGTACTGGCGAAGCCAGAGGTGTCCGGGTACGACAGATTGTACGCATACGTGAACTATGCGAATAGGGATGAACCGCTCGCAGCGTTGTACGGATATGATGAAAAACGTCAGCGGAGATTAACGCACTTGAAGCAGAAGTACGACCCGCATGGCTTTTTTAATGCGTATCGTCCCTTACCTTCTGAGATGAGTGGCTGGGACCTGCCAACGGCCTCGGAAGTACCTTCAAGCAATAAAGATGAGCTTTAGGAGGCGAAGCGCCCTAAATATGGACAGAGTACATACTTAGGTAGTTGACTGAACACACCACCCGCTAGCTACGAAAATCAGGGATGTCCGCGCAAGCTGGAATGCATTCACGTTGCCATTTAGCACATCAGAGGGTTTCTAAGTTAAAGCGAAACGTAGAGTAGTTATCACCTACTAGTATTCGCCAAGCAACTTGGCAGTTTTTTTTTTTGGTTCAAGCTACATAGTACTCCGTCGCCACAGACCGCACTGTATTCCCTGCATGCCTTCCTTCACAAGGACCATCTTAGCGGTATGTCTACTAATTCGTGCAGGGTCAATCCACTATAATTGCCTTTCTAGGGTGTTTGACGACCACTAGAATATGGGAGGCTGCATTTAACGGTGTTCCTAGCACGGTCTTGTGCACGCTGCAAATTAACCTAGGTCTAAAATATTTGAACTACTATTTTACTAGGCAGGGCACGGTTTCCAACCAACCATCAATCTTAATTCAAGACGCCCTTCAAGAATTCCCCAATGTACCTGTTGCATTCCTCAGGACAGTGGATCAAGATCCAATGCGACGCCTCGGGGATGACCCCCTTTTCCAGTCCTTGGGCGAAGTAGTCCTCCTGACCATTCGCTAGGTCCGGCGTGAGTGCCGGGTCCTGCCCGGCCATGATCAGCATAGCAGGCATCTGGAATTTAAACCCACCAGCCTTTTTTGCCAGCGGCAGCTCGTCTTCGGCATTGATGGACCGCGTACGGTACCAATTCATCGGCCCATGGAGACCGTTGCGCGAGAACTCGGATACTATTTCGCAGAGAGACCACTTGGTTAGCTAACGTAATCTTCCCTTCTTACACCAATTTTGGGGCTACGGGGGCTTCATACCATAGTACTCCAACACCTCCGGTGTCACCAGCGGCGAACGTTGTAGTTCTAGTAACCGATTCGCAATTAATCCAACATACGGATCGAAGCCTGGCAGGCCGTCAGGTGTGGTTCCACCGAACATGGCATTAAGAAACCCGCGCAGGTGCGCTGGCGAGCGATCGGCCAAGGCCTCGGCTTCAGGCCCAGCATTCTGTAGTTGGTAGGAGAATACGGGGTTTGCCTGAACGAAGTCCTCAAGCGAAGTTATGGTGGACTGCGGCGGGGTGAATGGCACACAGAAGGCGAACACGGCGCGCACTAGGTCTGGGTGGTACATAGCCAGGCGCCATGCCAGGAACGCGCCCCAGTCGTGCCCGCCGACGATGACAGGCGTCGTTCCCGTCTCGCCCGCGGTAGGGGAACAGGCCCAGATTAGTTGCGCCATATGACCCGAGATCTTTTTAAGTGAGTACTGTGCGGGCGAGTCTGGGGCGGAGGTTTGGCCATAGCCCAGCATGTCGGGCACGATAACTTGGAGTCCGAGTGTTAGAAGGTACGGTACTTGGAAGCGCCACCCATGGGCGAGGTCGGGCCTAAAGACAAATGTTAGTAGTTGGGAAAACTGCGGAGTATCATTGTAAGATGTACCTACCATCCATGTAATAGGAGTACTGTGGCGATTGGTTCTCCTTGAGGTCTTGCGAGTATGTAATGATATCTGATACCGTCCCCGACATCGATGAAGTGATCTTCAACCCTGGGGTCGTTCACTGAAAGTGCTTCTGGGGCCATATTAGGCTGTTTTGGCATTGATGTCAGCCAGGACCTTCACAAGAGCACGCCAGAAGGGACTGAGAAGCGAGAGACACGCAAATTACTGTACGAGGAACCGAGAAAAAAAAGAGCTTACAGTCGGTCAACTTAGATCTAGATTTGCACCTGCATTATAATACGGTTGATAGGCAACGTCACTGCTCTGTATATAGCTCTGTCTTTGAGTCCTTGTAAGTGGGGCAAACAACTCCGGATTTAAGGCAATTTGGACCCATGTCGGTGCAGCTATTCAACCGACCCTGAAGAGGGGAATTGTTGCACTGGGATAAGCTGACAGACGCTTATTTCACCAAGGACACCGATATGCATACGACCACAAATAAATATGCGGCTTACCCCTTGGTGACATGGAAATCATGAAAAACCTTGTGCTTTATAATTTTAGATGTACCGTTCGTGTATCTCCAACAATTGAAGTTGCGCAAGCCCATAAATCTAAGGGTTGTGTGACAAGTAAATGCTGAACATTGAAATCCCATCTACTACATTCATCCAAAGTCTCTACCGTGACCGAACTGGGACAACCATTTGTCTGAGATACTCTCCCTACGGACCCAAAGAATTCCCAATTCTCAGTACTTTCACGTGCGCAACCGGATTACCTTCGTCTTACCAAGGCAATTCTGTCCCCTCTGGTGCGCTGATGAACTTCCCAGACGTAGCCTCGCGGGTAGCATTGTCGACCTGTGAAACGATGAGCTTTAAGCTTTGAGACCAGTCCTTGTATCTTATCTTGAACTCACCACTTTGACAATGGACGAGGCACTGTCGTCAGTAGTTGTCGGGGCCTGATCCAGGCCGACTGCGCGGGCAACCCAGTTTCCTTGATCGGTTTGGACAAGTCTAAGAGCGATTAGACTAAAGGTACTAAATCCAGTGCATTTAACTGGGAAGCCTACCCGGGATGTAAGGCTACGACTGTGAGCCATTCGTTGGTGAAGTGGATCGACCTATGCTCCCGAATCAGTCCGAAATGCACTTGATGTGCGTCAATTTTGGGCACGCCTTCGCCTACTGTGTGAGCCAGTTTAACGCAGCCTTGGAAGCACCGTAGGCCGGGAGGATATGTGCCCCAATAACTCCAATGTAGCCGATAGACCCGGCGCTCGTTGAGATAACGATCCACTTGGGTGCGCTCGCCTTCTGGAGCAGGGGCTTGAAGGTTTGGAAGAGAAGCAGCGGTGCAGCGGCATTGACCTCAAAACAGCTCATGAGGTCCTTGCGCTCGACGCTGTCGAGTGGCACCACAGGTGGATAGCCACCCGCATTCGCGATCACCACATCGATGTGTTTGATACCGGCGTCCTGGATCTTGGCTAGCGCCTTCTTGGGGTCGTCTAGAGAAGCGCTGTCAATATGGACAAGGAGCAGCGTAGTGCCGCTCGCCTTGGTGAACGACTTGAGCCCCGCGACTTCGGCTGTCGTCTCATCACGGACGCTCCCAATGACAATGTGGTTAGGCCGGGAGAGATAGAGGCGCGCCAAGGTCGCCCCGATGCCTAGACAATTGTCAATTATCTTGCCAAGCGCGGTCGTTGTTTCTTACTCACCTTTGCTTACGCCTGTGATGAAAACGACCGTTGAGCCTGCCATGATTTAAACCTATGTTGGCTGAAGAAGGGAGAGATAATATGATGCCGTTCTCCTAGTTAGAGATATGATACAAACAAAGTGTTGTATCGAAAGTCATGAACACATGGACATCACCATGGAAAGACAGATTTTATTCATCACTGGATAGCATAGCTAAGCCTCGCGAAAAGTCTTATCACCGCTACATTTTCATCCGGCGTTAACAAATGGCCTAGTAGGCCATTCCTAGATGAAAAATGAGACTTTGAGAATTGAGATACTTCGCGTTGCAGACAGTGCCTAAAGTCCGAGTGTCTTGTATGACTTCGCGTTACAGGTACCTGCAAAACTCCGAGTGTGACGTGCCGGTCAGATGTCTCAGCCTCACATAGATAGACGAGCCTCTTCAGGCGCTAATGCAGTAAGGGATGGATCAGTTGCATTAGGTTGGCGGTTTAGTCTGGTTTACTGTCTTACATGTATCGCCTCACTCGGCCCGGACTTTGGAAGCCGATGAGTGCTCTTTTGATACGACTCTGCGGAGGTAGTCAGTGAAAGTCGCACACATCTCCATGCGAGATCCACACTGCTTGAATGCCTCAAGTCCTACTTCTGGTGTGGTGACACCAGATACAAATCAATATTAGGCACACCGCCACTTTTCGTTATACAAGAAACGCATCTGGGTGTAACGTACCGGAAATAAGACCGCTATGAGAAGCGGGATTTATCGCACCCAATGTACGGCCGACATAAGGACTGGGCTTGTTTCCGGCGGCTCTGGGCCTCCTCCGCTACTTGATGCATGTATGCTTAAGTCTCTCTTTGAAGGCTTGGCGTAAGAGAACTACGGGCTACTAACCCAAGCTAACTACCTAGTAGCATCTATCCAAGTATTACCCACAGACGAGCCGAGCCGTCGGGTATGGGGAAATACGCTTTTGCCCCATTCTGTCGCATTAGTTAGTAACTAGTACTCTGCCCCCTTCTCGTTTCACCGTACGCCGTGCATAGTTGAGGATACACAAATTGTATTGATAGTAGATACTTGTAGGCTTAGCGACTGTCACGCAGTGCATGTAGTAAGGCAAGTTTTAATCAGTATGTACCGCGCCCGGCATATTCCTTTTTGAGGTCTCCAAGGTCACCTTCCACCTTGTTACCGTCAGCGCGATAGACGGGCTTGCAGTCCAACAGAACCCACATCATTCTGCCAGGTAGAGTGCCGTCCCCTGTAATGTTCTTCCATTTGTGTGCCGTTGCTCTCTGCACGCACACGTCGCCTTGACGCAGGATCCGTTTTTCGCCCGAATCGAGCAATAGCTCGAAAACGCCCTCTACCACGATGCCGTAGTCGATGGTCATGGCTCGATGTAGTGGCGACTCGACCCCAGGGCCAAAGTCGATCATACGTACGATTGATCCACTCTCATAGTGGAAAGGGGGCTACACATGCATCTTTAGATAAGCTTGGTGTATCCAGAAGAATATGAACCCTGAACAGACCTCTTCGGATTTTGCCTTCTGGATGTCTACGTTCTCATTGAGGTCGACTGGCGTCTCTCTGGTAGAGTACAAGATGTTGGCCACAGCTTGTCTCTCCACCATTAGCCGGTAGTGGTCTCCATGGTCCGAGTGCAAGAAGACAGACTCGCCCTGGGGATTATGACCGGTAATGTGCCGGAAGACTTGACGAAGGCCCGGTGCAGGGAAGCTTTCAGTGTAATAACCTTTAGAGTCTTCAGCCATCGTGAGCCTATAAGAGCGAGAATGTGCGTAAGTCGAGTTCAGAGGAGGTTTTGCTTAATGGGTATGGCGTAAGCTTAGGGGTGGCTTGCTATCATTTTTGGGAGTGGCCATTGTGCTTATGTACAGCCAGGCCTAGCCAGCTATCGACACGCCGGGGAGTATTTACTACAACTGGTATTTCCCTGCTGACGAGGTCGTATACTTTCTCAAGTTTGGTACATTCGCTCTAGACCTCCTTACTCGAGCTATATACAGGACTTCAAGAGAAAAGAATGGAATGCGGTCAGCCGTATATGCGGGGTAAATCCTTTCAATAACTGGAATCCTGCTCGCGCCCAGAGGTTCGGCGATTCGGGTTTATTATTACCAGCCTTACGCGCCCTGAACATGTCAATCTAGACGGTATTATAGGGCTAGCAAGCATGTGCAACAACGCCTCCCGTATGACATCAGATTGTTCTAGCCGCGCTGCCCACATATATGTGGAGTGTTCCTTCATGCAGAGCTTGGATCCGAAGGGCAAACGCATGTTATACAATGACTATGCTCGCGGTATTTCGGATGCATGTTTCGTAATGGTGTTGCCGGAATCCTTCAAGGCAACGTCGGCCCCACTACCGTCGAAGCGTAGCCTCATCATGCGGCAAGCTGGATCTCTCGAAACTAACCGAAACATCCCCGATCACAAGTGCTGCCCTAATGCAGTCTAATTTCTCCTACTAGAATAGCCCCGGACCGGAGCTTGCGGCACAAAGCTTGTTGATGACTAGGTCTTACATCTCACTTATGTAGTACCCAAGAGAAGGCACCAAAGTTTGATGCATATCATCATGTCGTAAGCTGACGATGGGCGTCAAATGTCGGCCGTAGCCTTGTGTAATTACATTTATTATTGACTAGGACAACTCAAAGGTGACACATCGAAAAGGAATACCGGATAATTTCATATTCTTCACTTAGTAGATTGGAGTACTTCAAAATACAAATGCAAGATAGAGGGCAGGCATATGCATCACCTGTACACGTAGTTGCTCACATCTTCAGCTGAAGCGCCCATCCGTATACACTGACATGCCACACGATGTCTAAGAGAGAAATTGAATTTTTGGTGGCGGTTGTGAGTAGTTGAATTTAGTGGCATGATTGATTAATCGCAACCATGACAAGCGGATAACTGCACGAAACGATAATAGGAGGCTCAACATTCCGAGCGAAATATCTTCATTTTCATGATCAAGAGGAAAGGACAGTATTATCTCAGTTATAGTTACGATCAATCTCAAAGAGACGCAATATCAGTAACTAATTATTGACTTCCACTGCTAAAATGGATTGTACCAAATTTCGCGTCATTATCGTTGGATCAGGCCCTGTTGGGCTGTACCTCGCTCATGCCATGGAGAGGGCAAACATCAACTACGTGGTCTTGGAGCAACACTCGACGGTACTCAACCTCTCGGGGCAGTTGCTCTTTACATGGCCTCACACGGTACGACTTCTTGACCAGCTTGGACTCTACAAAGACGCAAAGGAATTTGCTATCCCCTTGCATTACAAGAAACGCATTTATGGCCACGATGGACATGTCACTTCTACCAACCGATTCTGGGATTATGTGAGACCGAAGTGAGTTAATAAAGGTTTCAGTAGGGACAATGAAATGCTGACAGTGAAACAAGTCACGGTTACCCATTCCTTACCATGCCGCGCAGTGACCTGATCAAGGTCCTCTATACAAATCTGAAATCTAGAGAGACCAATATCACTACTGGCGCAGAGGTCATAGACATCGAAACATACGCCGAAGGGGTTCGCGTTCGCCTTGCCAACGGCAACACCGTGGATGGCTCGATTGTGATCGGCGCTGATGGCGTTCATAGCAAAACCCGTGGCATCATGCACAAACTAGCTAGTGATTCGTCTTCGGAGGACATGATCTCAAGCTTTTATGGCATCTTTGGTTGGGCAGACATCTCAGACCTGCCTATTGAGCCCGAAGTATTTTTCGAGTCCCGAGGCGCTGGGACCGTGATCCAATGCCTAGGAACTAGGGAGAGGCTGCGGTTTGTTGCGCTAAAGCCCCTTCCCGAAGTCGTAAACGGCCCCAAGAGGTACACTGCAGGAGAGATGGAGGAGTATGCCGAGTCCATTGCAAACGTTGCGGTATGTCCTGGATTCATGTTCAGGGATGTATGGGAAAGAGCAGATAAGGGCAGGGCACGGATGCTAAACCAAGAAGAGGGGTTTATGAGCCGCTGGCATCATCATCGCATCGTTCTAGTGGGCGACTCAGTGCACAAGAGTACGAGTGTCAATGGCTTAGGTATGACGTGTGGATTGCACTCCGCGGCGGTGCTAGCGAGCCTACTACAAAGCCTTTTCGTTGCTTCTGATCACAGTCCATCTCTAGACGAGATCAAGAAAGTCTTCTCCCTCTATGAGAAAGAACGCCAGGAGGAGGTAAAGCCGGTATGGGATGGTGGTTACTCTATGATTCGGCAAGTGACGCGAGACTCGTGGTGGTCCTGGATGTGGGACCGCTACGTTTTGCCGTGGTTTGACATCGAAAGTCTTCTGAAAGGCCTGTTTCCTTCTTTGTTCCTGATCAGGCATGGAAACATTCTATCTTACGTCCCATTTGATGGCCAACAGGGATCAATTCCTTGGTTGCGCCAGCCAGTCTCTCAGTACTAAATCTAATGTTTGCACAGAGTTCAAGTCCTAACCTTACGGTTGTGTTCATATTCCTGCAAAATATTACTTAGGATGTACCTACGTATTGTCGGAGAGATGCTGAGGCTAAAGCTGATGGAGTTAAGATGTGAAATATCGACACGATAAGTACGCAGAGGATGCTTCCCGCGTTGTGCTTAGCATCAAAGGGGCTTACGACAGCGCCACGAACCCGCCACATGCCAGTCCAGAGCAGATTAGGGCCTCCGTTGATGAGTGTATGACCGTGCTGGACGGAACCAAGTCGATTGACCCATTCGCATGCGGGTGTATTGACCCTCAATACTCTGTTGAGTCTAACGTCGAGACAATGGTGGAGCTAATCAAGGAGGGCAAAATCGGGTCCTACGGTCTTAGCGAAGTGAATGCACAGACGGTAAAGCGCGCCCACGCAGTTTACCCTCCCGCTGCGGTTAAGGTCGAGTTCAGCATGTTTTCGCGGCACGCGCATTGCCGATACGTGCCGCGAGCTTGGCATCCCATTGATTGGCTACAACCCCTTGGACCGCGGCTGGCTGACGGGCTAGCTGAAGACTCTTGACGACCTCCCCAAGAATGACGTCCGCCACTTTTACCCTCGATTTCAGCCCGGACACTTTGATAAAAATGTCAAGCTTGCTGAAGTTGTTGAGCAGGTAGCTATGAGGAAAGAATGTACCAGTGCCCAGGTAGCTATAGACTGGGTACAGCAGCAAGGTGTGCTGTCCATTCCAGGATCGTCCAAGGTTTTACGAGTCTTGGAGAACACGAAGAGAATCAAGCTCACCGAGACCGAGACTGCGGAGATGCATACGGCTCTTCAACAGACAGAGATTTCTGGGGATCGTTATCCCGAAATGTTTCACCCGCACTTGGACCTTTAGAGGTAGTCGGAGATTTGTGACTCTACTGAGATCTACTAGGGGTTATTTCATTTCTTGGATCGAATCTGTAAAGTTTAAAGCATAGATTGTACCTATTTCTCTTGTATTCCCAGTTTATAGCGCGTGCATGTGGAGTTGAAGCAGATAGTTCTTAATATGGGACACTTACGACAGGAAGTGCATTGTTCAATGAAAGCTATAACCCAATACTGAGTATGTTCTACTTCCTTAGACGACCTACATAGGTATAGGTGCAAGTTGAGCTATGTTTAAAACTAAGGACGTATGTAGTGCATACGTTCATGTTGGAGACGGCTTTATAAAAAGGTCTTGGCGCTGATTACCGTAACAGAGCTTGCTTTTGCCACCCAGCCGATAATTTCGCAGAATGGTTTACTATAGAGCTAGTTTTACACATATTCAAAGAAATTGTGTATACAGGACCTGCATACGTCCACATGACATGATCGCTTATCTACGACACCGTCGATTCGTATCAGCCGCTCAGCCGCTCAGCCCCTATAGTGGACCCAATACTATTTAAGCAGGTGGAGACGGTCGCTCCCACTAATTATAGGGGTCGACTAAGTATTTAGCTTACAGCTTTAGATATTTATGTTAGAACTCAATTACATATTAATCCATACATCCTTTGAAGTACAAATCAAACAGTTGAATACAGCCACAGAAACGAATATCGAAGAATGAGAAGCTAATTTCGATTATGTGTATGCAGACTTTCGAATATCTACCAGCCGTGGGCTCATTCTAGTCCCTTCCGAGGGTAAACAAGTATTTTGTACCCGGGAGGTGACACACCATATATCCCCAACCAATGAGTAATCAGAAAATCACAGTTATTTAAGGAGGAGCTGAAATCCAGAGAATGGCTTATGCCCAAAGCTACACTCCTGACCAATGGCCTTTCTATTGTTAGTCGTATTGTACGCCAACATCAGGCGAGAAAGCGGCACTTCACGTATTCGCTGAGAGGCTTTGACCTCAAAGCGGCAACTCGGTTTCCTTTGAGCTACAGTAACTATGATAACACCGATGTAGGCTGCTTGTTTGGGGGTAGGTATATGGCCGCTTACTAGATCCTACGACTCTTTCACTAACGGGTCAGACCTTCCTTCACGTCATCAATCGGGAGGCCGACAGCTAACTTTATTGTCGACTCTCAGGACCCCAATATACTAATGAAGCTACCATCATGAACAGGACAATGATATGTACCGCTGTGGCGCAGTCTTTCTCAATTACTTACGCCTCTTCCTTTGGTAACAACTCATGTTCCTCCCACATCAGCTGATGAGAGAGGCGACATGAGTGCGCCTTCAGACTCCTGCCACCAACCACTACGAAGGAACGTGGAGGGGCTCGGTTATCAAGGCTTGAAATGACGGACTCAGTTCAAAGCAATGCCACTTTGTCGGTCATGAGAGATTAGGCACCCAGTCTAGACTTAATGCCTATGTCATTTTTCAGACGATATAAATTTCGCCATGATGAAGCGTCCCCCAGCAAGTGTCAGTCAAATACACCCCTCTCTTAACCAACCTTCGCTCTCCAATTCACGCAAACATGGCTTCACTCCTCCGCATCGCTATATACAGTGCCACATTCCTTTTCCCATTGGGCTCTTCGAGTCTTCACGTGCCAACCGCTCTGGAATATGGCCACTTCACGCGCCATCATGTAAACCAAACCCAAGCCCAGAATGAGCTAGGTGCGCATCTGTCATCGACCGCGACCATTTTTGGCCCTACAGATCCTGAGTGGGCCAACGCAACGGAGCGCTACGACACGTATGCTCCGCCAAAAATCCAACTGGTTGTCATACCGGGGACGGAGTCTGATATACCGACGATTGTGAGTTGCTGTTCTATGAGTTGTGATTACTTAAAAGCTGTAGGGTATGCTAATCTATGTGGTTCTATTTTATAGGTCAAATGGTCTAATTCAAACAGTCTGCCATTCATCGTTAAGAACCGGGGACATTCATTGACGAGCACGGCCGGTAACTTCAGTGGTATCCAAATTGACATGTCTGGTCTGCAGAACATTGAAATTCAACCGGATGGAAAGACTGCATGGTTCGAGGGCGGCACCTACGATGGGCAGGTAATGGATTACCTTTGGGATAGAGGTTATGTCGCAAGTAGGTTACACACTCCCGCATACTTACAATCCAAATTTGTCGTTGCTAATATCCGACCTTAGCCACTGGTAGCTGTGCTTGTGTGGGAATGATGGGCCCTGGTCTTGGCGGCGGTCACGGACGCTACCAAGGCCTTTACGGCCTGATCAGTGATAATCTAGTTAACTTGAATGTCGTACTGGCAGACGGGTCTACTATTAGAGTGAACGAAACCGAGAACTCAGATCTATGGTGGTAAGTGCTCCCAAAGGGTAATAAGTCATGGCTACCAGATCTCCGGGCAATCCAAAGTTATGATGGCCTCTTGGAGCACTGACTAAAATACTTATAGGGGTATGCAAGGTGCCGGGCACAACTTCGGCATTGTTACCAGTTTTGAACTCAAGATCTACCCGAAGAACCTCGAAACCTGGCACTATCATAATTACGTTTTCACCCAGGATAAACTTGAGCCATTCTTTGAGGCCCTGAATACATTCCACAATAATGGGTCCACGCCGGTGCTGATGGGTTTGAACATGGGTGGATTTGCCATGGACCCATCCATTAGTGGTACAGAGGTACCAAATCCACATATTTAAACTTCGCTCGGGAATAATTCTAACTCACTACATGTAGGCCATCATTACTTGGTCCTTCGGCTACGCAGGTCCAGCCGACGATGCCGAAAGGTTGCTGGAGCCGTTCAACCAGCTGGGCCCTGTGTCTGAGCAAACTGGTGACGTTCCGTTTCCCGAAGTGCCCGAGGCCATGGGAACCGGCCAGGACCAGCCCATCTGCGAAGGAAACCAGACGCATATTCAGTCTTCATCGAGTCTGCAAACATACAACGTAACTGCAGAGCGCCAGATTTATAAAGTTTTCAATGACATGATTGCGAAGCACCCAGAATTTTCCACATCCGTTGCTTTTCATGAGGGTTACTCGACCGATGCTGTCACCAAGGTAGACCCTGCTCTCTCGGCTGTCCCATACCGAGACTATTATCTTCTGACGTAAGTTAATCTATGTGGCTCAATACGAAACTTAATATTTTATATTCCACGGCAGACTGATTGCGATCTGAGATATAGGTACTTCGAGGTAAAGCTCCCCACTGATGCTAGCACCCAGTCGAAATATCTTGCGCGCAAGTTTGCCAAGCAAACCAGAGATTTGTGGAATGCTGGTGCTCCAGATCTACTGCCATTGAATTATGTTAACTACGCCTTCGGAGATGAGTCATTGGAGTCTGTCTACGGCTATGATTCGTGGCGTCTGGAAAGGCTGCGTGAGTTGAAGAAGAAGTACGACCCGAAGAACAAGTTCGGCTATTACAACCCTATTGTATAAATTATGTTGCGGGTTGAGAGTGGTTGACAGTGCTATGCAGGTGTATTTATAGTTACTCCGGGTTGAGAAAATCATTATTCTTTATGATGGGACGGATTAGGCATGTAACATTTTCCTTTCAACGTTTGTATCAATATAGCTCGACTGTTGTGTCGTATGTCATTTTAGTGAATAGGGGCAAATAGGGGCTAAGGTGCCCCACCTTATATCGATACTCCAAGCCGTGGTACACTCCCGTTTTGGATCAAAGTGGTCATCCCCACCCCGCATCGCACCCCAAACTTCCATTTGTAAAATCACACACACTTTCAAATACTGATATCAACGCAATGTTTAAAGTCGTGCATCACTTGAGATATACGGCTTTGAACGTTGTATCCAAAATGTAGTGACAAAGGCTTGGTACTACAGGGGTTAGGCTTGGCTATCTTTCCCTGCTATTTACGGCTTAATTATTACCGTTTGTAGCAGGTCCTGCCACTGGTAGGGCGCCGGGCTCTATTTCGTACGTAGCCCGTGTCTGATAGACAAAGTTTTGGTCATGGTGCCTTCGAGTATCCGATCTGATAATGCTTCTACTACTCCGTAAGTAGTGGTGCAAAACATCTGCTAGCTGCTAAATATAACGTTAGGGCCCATAATTACATTGTTGGTCCCACTTATTGGCCCTATAGTTATGTATATCCTTTGGAACGGAGGGATCTGTGTCTAATTTCTTCCCTTTTTATCATTGTTACTGTTGCTAGATAGGTTCATTCGACCCTAGATAACCTTTGACTGGCCGTACTATCCACCATCGTCCATAGAGTCGGCTTAGTGATATCGGTAAACACAGATTCATCCAAGACCCGAAGGCCCCACATCCTCAACTACTAGCAGTTGTACCCTCGAGTATCTTGAGATTAAACCACCTATAGAATAGCCAGTCCTACAAATTAAGTCTACAGTCAGTAAAAGCCTCAGATATTATAGATGCCGATCAACTTACCCAAACTGTTCGAGGAAGAAAAGTGTCTAGAGTTCGTACCAGCAGTGTCGAATTGCCATGCCAGAACCACACCGGCGGTGACGGCTTCAGCACCATGGCCACGACTCCCCTGGCGTACTCATCCGGACTCATGGTATCTAATTGACTTAGGCACTATTACGCCTAAACTTTTCCGAAGTGACTTACCAGGCGTTCTGTTGATGTGTGCTTTAAACACCTCACCTAAAGGGCTATAGACAGAACCTATGATGCAATGGTCAGACATTCACTGGTCATGGCTGGAGCTTCATGCGAACCACCTTACCTTCTGGCAGCGCGCGATTATCACGCACATCACTCTTGAGGATGTTCGTGGAGACTTCTCCAGAGATGACGTTTATGACCCGGACACTATAGATCCATGACAGGAAGTGAGATATCAATCCCCGGAATCCTCATCTAATGATGGAATAAGTATTCATACTCACCCGAAGGGTTTCATCTCAACACGCAGTGTGTTCCCATAATGGTGCAGCGCTGCCTTAGTGGCGTTGTAAGACGCCCCGAAGACATACGGACAGACGCCACCGATCGAACCGATATTGACTATGGTACCGCGAGCGCTAATGACCATCTTATGGAAGTGGTGCACCATGCGCATGGGCCCAAAGACGTTCACCGCAAACATCTTCTCCACCTGCCGCACGTCCGTGTCGGCAGCTGTCATGGTGTAGCCTGTCATATGAGAGGTATAAGATGAGGGTGCCTATTCGTATTATGAGGTCATGAGAACGTACAAATACCGCTGAGAGTAATTAGCAACTAATTTCAGTGTTTTCCTGTGACTGGGGAGCGACTCGTAATCACTTACGCATTGTTGACCAAGACAGTGAGTTTTCCGTCTGTGATAGCATCAACCTGCTTCTTGAACGGTAGAAACTCCGCCTCATTTGTTACGTCGAGGTTGAGGACATGGATGTTGGGATGATCGAGATGCTTTCGTTTCTCGTGGGGGAGCAGCGTCGCAATGACGGCACAGCCATTCTCAACGAAGTGCTTCGCGAGAGCGTGACCAATACCACCTTCGCCACAACTAGAGGCACCAGGGACGAAGCGTTAGAGTCGACTCGCAAGAACAGTAGAATAGAGAATCAATAATCAAATTGCACTCACCCGGTAATGAGAACGAATGTATTGCGCGTACTGACCATTGTTACCGTGCTGTCGACGACTACGAGTAATGGAAAGTTTGAAGACAAATATTCGAGGGCGGCTGTGCTTGCAACATTGGAGCCATCGATAACGTATAGTTTCGCGGTTGAGAACCCACGTACCACACCAAGCTAGCAATAACCATTCACATCTTCCGTAAGCTTTGATGTGCATCCTCGTGCATAGAAAAGTGATTACGACGCAGAGTATCTTCCAGTCTAGAACTATCTCGCGCGGAGTTCCGATATAGGAAGTGATCCTCTCCTGCAGCGATGTCATCCAAGAGGTAGCACCAAGATGACATACAGCTTCGGATATCACAAGGATATTGGCAGGCAGGCAGGCTTGGCAGCCAGTCAGGTATCCAGTCTTTGACTCGGAACTCTGCGAGGCTAGATAAGTAACAGGGCTAATCCATGCGTGGGGTGGGTGAGCAGACCCATGTTGTCCTATGTATACGGTCGCACCTGGGGGTGAATTTCAAAATGAGGCGTGGGTCAGCTTATATAGGGGTACACCGGGGATGACAATATGATCAATTCCCCTAATTGGGTTCTATTTGACGAGCCAGAACCTTTGACGCTATTAACGAAGTCGGAGGTGCATGGTCTTATCTCTATACGCTTTTTGCAGTATTCTGGATCTGCTTGTACACACATCTTGTTGATAAAAGTCGAAACCAGCTACCCCCCCCCCCCGACGCCCACCCCGGCGTGTGCGATAAAGCATTTGGCATTACAACGCAGCCCAGGGTTAGTTGCTACAAAGATAATATGAAAGTTAATTCCGGGGCTGCGCCTTGACTTTACAAGTTGTGGCGCACCTGTTCTCAAAGTAGGAACTGTATCCGAAACGGCTCACCAAGAGTAGACATAAATAAACCTGACTAGATACAGTTGGCCCACGATAAAACAGATAACGGTCCACAAGTTAGGGATTCTATGTAAACACAGTATTAGACTTCACTAGCTACGTACAAAGGTCCTCTGAATGCGCTAATTAGCCAACGGTGCCGAGCAGAGCCTCATCTTCTATCCTGGCCTTGGCCCAAACCGTTGCCTCGATGTTATAACTTCCATTGCTCACCTCTCTACTACTTATTATTAGAAAGCAGCATATATAGAAACTATAGTGGGCATCAAGTAACTCTATATTAGAACTCAGTATTAGGGAATGATAGGAAACAAAGGTGGTGACCTTCGAGGTGCTATACCTAATCACTTGTTCGCAACCATATAGCTTCACAAATTATACCACCTGCCATTTTCTATACCAATTCGTCATATCAGAGTAATCTAGAACCCCCACTCCTTAATTTTGCATGCCGTAGTTACTTTCGCCCAAATCCTCTCTAACACCACCAACAGATAACTGGGTGCCTAAGGTGTCCTATCGGGGCTTAGAGGCTTGTATCAGTCTCAGCTCCTTCCGGGCATCTCGTGATCCTTTAAGCCCGCCCTCAGCTCCGTCGGATAACTCTATATTATGAGTACCTTTATCAGCTATGGTCAGCTCTACGCCTCACTGCGGCTCTCAGCCTCGTCAAGGGGTAATATCATCTCAGCTGAGGGTGGAAAATATGGTCTATATTCGGCGTAGAGGGAGAGTCTTGCGGGAAGGATCATGAGAATGATAGATATAAAACGGAAGTGACACTTGTTTGATCTCGATATAGAATACACTTCCAGCGTCACCACTGTTTTCGTATACAATAGGACAAAATGCGTTGCTCACAGGCTCTTTTTCTCGTCGGCCCTTGGCTGGTTCAGAGCGCCGTTGGCGCGGCATTCTATCCTCAATTACCCAATCTAGCTGCTATACTGAGCAATTCAAGTATCCACTGGTCCCCGGAGACAGTTATATCATTCCCCAACACCACGTCCTTTCACAACTCAACAGAGAGATGGGATATATATGCGCCCCCTTCATATCAGGCAGTACTGGCACCAGGAACAGAGAGGGACGTAGTGCAAGCAGTAAGGTTCCACCCCTCACTACATCATACTGAATGTAGCTTAACCGTCTGAAATACACACACTAACATGTGGTAGGTCAATCTTGCAAGACAGAACAATATCTCTTTCCTAGCCACAGGAGGCCGCCATGGGTATTCGACGACTCTGGGAGAGCTACAGGGCGGTCTCGCCATTGACCTTAGCAAGCTCAACTCTGTTGACGTTGACAAAGAGGCAGCGCAGCTTACCATTGGACCTGGTGTGAGATTTCGGGATATCTTTGGACCCGTCTATGAGGCGGGCTTCGAGATTCGTGAGTATCAGAATGCCTCCCGGTTACTTGTAGTCACGCACTGTATACTAAGCTCCATTCAGAGACCGGGACTTGCAGCTGTGTTGGTATGATGGGCGCAACTCTCGGTGGAGGGATCGGACGCTTACATGGCATACATGGGCTTATCATCGATGCTCTTGTATCGGTACGTCTCGTGACAGCCGACGGTCAGATCATCGAGGCCTCGGAGACTTCCAACCCAGATTTGTTCTGGGGTATCAGGGGAGCAGGTCAGAACTTCGGCATCGTGATATCGGCCACTTATGAGCTCCATCCTCTCTACAAGCGCGGTGTCTGGACAAGTGCCGACATTTTGTTCACCCCTGAGAAGAATAACTCTTACTTTGAAACGGTCGAAAAGATGCTGCCATTGCCACCCCAGCTTACAGTAGAGACTATCATGAACTACAACGGGACTCTTGGACAGGTGAGCCAATTGTATTCCAACCCTAGTAGCGAGACTGTGCTAACTTTACTCCTTAGCCACAACTTATGCTGAGTGTTGTGTACGCAGGACCTCAAGACGAGGCTGTAGAGGCCATGGCCCCTATCCTTGATCTCGGTCCATCATATTCTCTGATCAAGGAGATAACCTGGAATGAAGTCAGCACACAGACGACTTTTCTCCTCGATGGCCCGGTTTGTGTCGATAGCCAGATCTACGATATCTATGCTGTCAACTTGCGAAACTTCTCTGTCCCCACCATGGCCAAAAGCTTCCAGAAGATGGCCGAGTTCTGGGAAGAGCATCCGGCTGGCCGCAATTCTGTCATCGTGCTCGAGACATGGCCCGTCCAGGCCGCGCTAGCCGTCCCTGATGACGCGACGGCTTACCCTTGGCGAGACGCAACCACCTATGTGTAAGTCTTTTCCTTATATGAGCGCAAAGGCCGGTACACTAACATTTTTATCAAGTATGATTCAAATGAGATGGGATAATGTCGGTGACCCAGTGCAAGGGCCAGCTGACGAGTTGGGACCGGAGATTCGCAGCGACATGGTTGCCACATCTGGATACGACGACCTGACAGTTTACGTCAATTACGCATACGGAGATGAGACGCTTGAGCAGATATACGGGAAAGAAAAGCTGCCTAAATTGGCTCAACTCAAGGCTCAGTATGATCCCAACAATGCCTTTGGCTTCTATCATGCCCTGCCAACGTCGTACCCGTAAGGTGCGGATTTTGACTCTTCATGTTTCTATCCTCTTATCTAGGCTTAGAACCTTTTTTCCTTTTAGCAGTTGAGAGCCATAGATATACATAGAATATTCAATTTTGGAATTGGACCTACCGGTTGGCGTCTGCTCAGTGCTATCCATTGTAGAATTAATACAGCCTTATACTATAAGTAAATCTTTATTAAACATCACGCGTAACTGGAAATGTCTTTCTAGTCGTTATTGTACTGTGTATTGTTGGACTCGGCCATCGCCACATCCTCAAGTCTCAACTTTTGGCTTTAGCTTTGCAAGAAAACTCAGATGCACCTACGAACACTTCATTGAAGAATATTAGAGTACGTAATGTTGATAATTGAGTAATCTACTAGTTTACATTTCAACCTATCGACCGCCGTTGGGGATCCTAACTAAGTCAGTGGGCCATGTTACATCTCTTACTATATGTGATAAAGGTAATATATGATAGGCTGCGTCAATCAACTCTAGTAGCATACGATTTCTTTGAGTGTTTATGGATGCCAAGGACCGCCTTGAATTAAACGGGCTGAGGCTACAACCGTTGATGCATCACATAGTTCAGATAGCATCGAGCCCCTTGCTTGTGCATATTCTTATGTAACTTCGCGTTCTGGGTACCGGGGTTAAAGGATCGACGCGGCTTCGGTCCTGTGCTGCAGCGAGACCGAACCGGTCGTCCGCGGAATTAAAAGACATAAACCCGGGCGTAGACAACGCGGACTTTCAGCTATAGTAACACAGGGCTGCTTACCAGAATTATTTTCGCTACCACGTGGCGTATCGGTTGTCTCGCAAGCTGCTTCAGCTTACAGCGACCTTGTTGCCTAAGACGTCCTAAAATTATTGAACCAATGGATCGTGTACCATGAAGGATCGTCAGCTTAGAATACCAGCTGAGTAGGTACTACCCATGCCTAGGTACCCATGAGTTAAGAAGGCTGGGTAGGGTATCAGCTGCGCCGCCCTGTACTTTATCAGAAACGACAGGTTATTCCATATAGCTAGAATATTATGCGTGCCACATATTATTCCATAGCATTCAAAAGGTAAATGTATACACCTTCATTTACTACAGATCCGTGCCTCTGGTATAGAGTATATATCACTGCACTTTCTGTAGCATTATTCAACCAACCAGTTAAGTGAATCAACACCAGTCGCTCGAGTCCGAATACAATGCTCTTAAGAAATACCCTTGCTATGCTTCCCGTCATGACTGGAATCTATGCGAACGCTCAGTACCCCGATTTCCAAGTCATCGTTGAGAAGGGGACCCCAACATCAGACGTCCAGGGAGTCGAGTTGGAGGCAGCAAAGAGGGTTCTCGCCTTCCTGAAAGGCAAGATCGGTGGCGATGAAATCCAGGCCTTGCTAGCGGATGATATCGCTGCTGCCAATACGTATTGGCACCAACTACTCTCCAACTCAACTGGAGAGTGGATACCAGTTGAAGCCCAAGCGAAGGCACTCGTCGACCCTACGGTCCTTAATTCTCAGTCTTTCCAGCAGTGGATGGAAACGGCGGGTAACGGGTACCCCAACGACTTGATCGCGGGGCACCCCGAGATCTATTTCGAGGTGGAGCCTTCGAACGTGATACAGAGCTGGGGCGGCGGCCCGATCACGCAATTCTCGCACGATCCAGTTGACAAGCAGCCCTTTATGCCAGATCTTCCTGGTTGGAATGTCACTGCACTGGTAGCACAGACCTTGCGAGACAACACGACTTTCAGCTACGCCGTCAGTGCTATCAAAGACGATGTAGATGGCTTCGGACTCTACTTCGCCGTTTACTTGCCGAGCAGCGCATCGCAGGAACGTGTTACTGGGCTTAGGAATTACTTGACGATCGAGTGTTCAAACTGGTTGAAATATGCTTACAAGCATGCAACTCGTCAGCCTTAAGAGCTCGGGAGGTGCTATGGTATGCTTGGGACCTTTTGTCTCCGAAGTTTGGAAGACATTACACAGTCAATGGATATTGTAGGTGGACCGGACATATAACTTTATTCAGTAAATAGTCAAGAAATGATAGATTGAAACTAAACTAGCGAGCAAGTAATCGCAGTCCGACTTGGGTCCGATGTCCCAGCTTTCTTTTTCAGTATGTAATATGTTAGTGTGAGGTGTTAGCAGCGATCTGGCCCATAAGTACTGGCTGCAGCAGATAGGGTTTTTCTTTCACTGGGGCCCTTCAGTCCTTTTTCATCTTGACAGTGATAGATTCTAATGACTACTCAGATTCTATCCATATTAGCTAGGTATCTAGTGACCCTTGCGCTCCTATAACCCACTCCGTACAGCATTGCATAACAGATGTATCATACCATTACTTCAGAAACAACATTTGAGTCGACTCCTTCACTGTCTGTTTATGGTGACCCGTCGTGTCCTCAAGTGAGTGGGTAGCGCAAGAGTTGAGAGCAAGAATAGTACGGGGACAATCCCAGGAGGGATGTTGGGCTATCCAGGAGGAAGTAAAGGGCGACTGACGGACCGACTCGTCCTGATATCTAGCCTGCTGGGCGCCAGAAACTTGTAAATCGTCACCTCTTGCTGCATCGCCATCTCTGTTTTCCATGTCTTCTTACAAGGTTGGAGGTGGCATTGACCAGCGTAGGTCTCTCAAAATCACAACAATTCGGCAGTCCGGGAAATGTGTGTTACTCGATGTACGATAACGATGACATCAATAATCCATGCTACAAGTTTGGCCACTTAGCCTGACCCGGTTCTCAGCGCCATATCAGGCTTTTCGTTCTGTCGCTCAATTTCCTTTCCTCGTGGCATTTCCGTGACCGAGAGTATCATGGATAGTGCCGCCGACGGCCCCGGAATCGGTGAACTGCTTGCCAATAGCGCCCTCCTTAGAGAGCGGACCACCCACCTTCTCGCCTACACCACCAACAGCACCCTCGGACTGAATCGCCATACTGTCAGCCTTCCTTCCACTCATTCTGGAGTTCAATTAGAGCCGCTTACCGTGAACTGGTGCCCGATGGTACCTTGGGAATCGAAGACCGAGGCGCGGGGCGTGGCTCTATCGTGGACCTCGTTGCCCTTGCCGAATGTGCCCTTGGGGCTGCCTGTCGAAGGGAAGTCGTTGTAGTTGTAGTTCCCCCCAGCGGCGTGCTTGTCAGGATACTCCTGCTTGGCGCCCGGCGAGTTACTACCGCGGCCCAGCGCCTTTTCGACTATGCCGGTGACGCCGCCGCCGCCACCGCTAGATACGTGTCGTTCCTCGCGCATGTCGTAGTCTTGATTTCCCGGTTTCATAGTCTCGACGATGCCGCCGTGGCGGCCGTCGTGAGTCGTATCCTCCGGCGCCTCGAACCGCTTAGCATCGTTCGGCTTCAAGGCTTCCTTCAGCGTGTGCAGGACACTGCTGGTCTTGCCTTCGCTAGCGCGTTCTCGTTGCTTTGGGGTGCGTTAGTGACCGAAGGCCAGAAATCAATCATAAGAAAAGGTTCCAAGCGGGAGGAGTGTTACTCACGTAGCCGCTATGTGTGCCTTGAGCCTGGTCGTCTGTAAGGTCAACGTTGGGTCCGGCAGTAGATGAGCCGTACTTGAAAAGACGGCCTGCGTCTGCTCCTGTGCCACCTGTCGACATTGTGAAGGGTATTGGTCTCGAGTGTGTCTAGGTATTGTGATATGGTACTGGCTATAGGGATTGTAACCGGTTGTTTCGTTGGGTAAACCTAGCCGTGCTTTGGAATTATTAAATGCTGATTCATAGGGGAGGAAAGATAAAGAATTCGATATTGAATTTGAAAGCGTTATAATGGGCGACTTTATTAAATCCAGTTGCATCGGGAGTCACGAAACACCATTGGTACGTCATGGTGATGTTGAGATCCCGGAAGGTACAAACCACCCTCCGATACATCATGTCCAATCAGGAATGCCTATAGCGATGAATTAATACCGGATAGGGATCATATATCCACCCAGGTATCTAGCGATTTCCGCATGGAGACAAATACAATCGCTAACGAAGCCTTATAGATCGGATTAGTCGACGATTTTACGAACACTACCAATAAACATGCTATGATACCCCTTAGTTTATCCCTTCTATCGATTAGGGGAAAAGAAAGGGTTTAGAGAGTTATATACATACTACCCATTATGTACCTAGGTACCTAGTATATGTAGCAACTAGGCACCCCCATTTCGGTAAGTTCCTTGGTAGCCAAGTAGACCGTCGGATCTATTAAACCGTTGAATACAACATATCTTGCCTGCCCGTGGAGTAAATAGTCGAAATATAGGAGCGCATAAATCCACGCTAATAATACTAACAACTATTGACACTATCGTAATCACTACTTCCTCTCTCAGTCGGTGGTGTTTGAATCCGTACGTGGAAGGGGGGAGAAAGAGAGAAGAGAAAAACGACAGTAGCGGTAGCAATGGCGTGGCAAACGCTGTCGCAGCGATAGTTTAGCGGTAGCGATAGTCGAGTACATTTCTTACATACCTATATGTACGTAGCCCAATCCTATATTATATTTTCGACGAGCGCTGCGCTGAACCGCTTAGGGCCCGTACATCTGGACCGCCATCACTCAATAAAAACCTTCACCGGGTAATCGGGCGTTTAATAAGGCAATATGCCACCAGCCTCTCCACGGCTTTTACACGATAAATTGCTAGATGAATTTCGTTATTGCGTGATGGAAGGATAACCCCCTAAAGAAGGGGGAGGGGGGGGGGGCGGACGAGGTGTGAAGAAGGCCGATCCCACGACATTTGGATGAGCATTCGTAGACGTGATATCTAGCTAGCCTTAAGATGGATCCTACTTAGACTATACAAATTACTCCGGTATTGGAATACAACGTGAGGCCGCACCCATGGTAACGTATCACTGTGCCGCGAAGCCCGGCGCGGGGGTGGCATTGTACGGTGTATGGTTTCTAGCTAGCGACAGTACCGTAGAAGATGAGCAGAGCGACAAAGATTTATATACCAGTAGTGAGGGACATACTGAGTATGCAGGCAGGGCCACTGTTGTAAAGATCCCCCAGTAAGTAACTTCGACTAAGGCCTTCGCATTGCTAGGAAGCTTTCCCGCTGCAGATTAGAGCTTAAGCAGTAGCATCATTTTCCGAATCGTTCCCTTGCCGCGCCTCTGCCTCCTCAATGCGCCGCATCATCTCCTCCTTCCATACCCGGTACTCCTCGCGCTTCCTCTCGGTCATGGACCACCTGCTCTGCAACATGGTATCGGCCTTCTGTAGGTGAAATCTCCCGGTCATCTTCTCGTCCGTCTCCTCCTCTTGCTCTTCCATCTGAGCATCGTCCTCGGGCTCGTCGCGACCATCAGTGGTATTGGCCAGGTACTTAAGACTGTCGAACCAGTGGGCGTCGCGCCATCCGTTCTCGTACGCCTTTTTGACCGCCGCGTCGACGTCCTTAGGCCCGACGTCCGTCCAGCCGATCCACAGCTCGTCCTCGTCCATGTCCCTCGCGACCACCTCCGCCGGCGCCCTCTCTAGCACCTTGAGCAGGGGCTTTTGCATCCGCGAGAGCATCTTGGCATCGATCTTCTCGCCGGGTCGCTCGAGCGTCCACATCTGGGTCGAGACGAGCAGGTAGATGGCAGCGAGCACCGGCGCCAGATGATCCTTAACCCACTTGTCCTGGGTGGGCCTGCCTTGCGGCGCCGCGATGGTGTGCATACCCGCCAGCACCGTCTTCCCGATGCGCTCCCCGCCAAGCTCCTTACACAGGAACTGTATGGTCGGGTGCACCCAGGGCGGCAGCGCGCTGGCCACGCCACCGGCCTTTCTCTTGGCAGGAATGGCGGGCGGCTTTCCCGGCGTCTTGGTCGGTGTCCCGTTGTGCCTCGCAGCAGGGGACCTGAACTGCGCCAAAGACATCTCCTTGCTGGGAGTTGCTCGCGACGGCGTGTGCTGGCTGCTACCGCCAAGGGCGGCGGTGTCTCGAGCCTTGGAGCTTGGCGTTCTTACCCGCCCCCCGGGCCTCGCTGCCGCATTGCTAGGCAAGATCTTGTCGAGATGGGTATACAATCTGTGGTAGACCCTCGGAGGTACAGGAGGCCGGGGCCGAATTGGGGGCAGGTCAAGCAAGGTCTTCAAGCGCTCGCATGCAATCTGACAGCATGCATAGGCTCTGGCGACCTCCTCTTCCTGCTTAAGGGTGCTCGCTCTGTGGCGCGATTGGGCGAGTAAGGAAGACGCCAATTCGACCAGAGGGGGAGGCAGCTCTTCGGAATAAGTAGGCAAGAGAGAAAATAGATCTCTTTCTACGGCGCGACTCATGGTGTTCTTCAAGTGTTTCTTATATCTAGAGGGTTGGGGCTGTCTTTGATAAATACGCGTCAAACGCGATTGGCGTAGTCGGTGAGCGAAGAAGTGCGAGGCAGACGCCAATCCACGTGATGTACGAAGTAGGATAGGGTTTCCTCGTTATGGTTGTTAGAGCCAAGGGTGCGCAGATGAAGTCTGAGGGAGCGTACGATTGTGGGAAGTACCTAAGTACAGATCTTAAGTATTTCATACGTTGGGTAAGAACCACCGTTTCTGGTGGAGACCTAATATACCTACCTACCTTAGCGCGTCAGGGGGGGTTTTGAACATGATCTTGAATAATCCAAGACCGTCTTTAGCCAGGATTTTTATTATGGAGACGGTCTTAGAAATTGTTAGGCAATCTCCATTTTTTAACATCCTATCCATGACAGTCACGGAGCTAAGACCATTTTTTATATAATGATGATGCTAATAAAAGACTATATTTAATTATAAGGGCATATTGGATCCTAAAGATGGTCCCTGTAAGCCCTGTACTGGAAGCCCTATATTACCCACTAACTGTACTGAAAGCCCTGTACTGGAAGCCCTGTACTGCCTACTAACTGTACTGGAAGCCCTGTACTGGAAGCCTTGTATTGGGAGCCCTGTACTGGGAGCCCTGTACTAGAAGCCCACTAACTGTACTGGGAGCCCTGTACTGGGAGCCCTGTACAGCTTCGAATGCTCCTTCCTGCCTACCTATCTACCTATTTACCTGCTATTAAATATTGAAATAAGATCTAGATGACTAATTGTGACTTGTACCGTAGCCCGTAGCTCAGCTGTATAGAACGTAAAATAATAACTGTAACCGTAACCGTAAACCTGTAGGTCCTGTATTCGAATCCCGTATGTGATATGAGATATATATATGGTAAATATTATAGTAATAATAGTACATACAGGTGTGTATATATTCAGTAATTGAATAAAATAATAAAAAGCGGGGAAGACTGTTATTCTTTTGATTTTTTTTAGTATGGTACCGAAGATCATGTTGAAAATCCAAGATCATCTTTCGGATACAAGATTATTTAATAATTCTGATTGTGGGAAGACAATTTTCGATCTTAAGATAATACCCGTGATCATTACCACAACCCCCCCTGACGCGCTATGGTAGGTAGGTACCTAAGGTAGGTAGCCAGACTAGCAAGTATGTACATAAAACAATTGCCTTGCTTGACACCCCTAGGCACCCTAAGCCCTGTATAAAGGTTGGAACTCCCCTAAGAACCCCGCTAGAGCACTGAATATTCCACTATTACGTCAAATACCGAGCCATAATCCCAACCGATAGGTGCCTAGGTAAATACCCTTAGGGACCACTGACTGAATGTAGCTACTTCGTACTTACTGTGTTTTCCACAAAAATGCTCTTCGATGCTCAACCTTGCTGACCTGTTCTTGTCAGACTTGAACTCTCCTAACGCGCCGACTAGGTCCTCCAGTGATTCCTTTCCTCGCTGAGATGCGAGGGCTCTACCCTCGGTCCACGCCCGTCATCGATGGCGCTATACCCTGGACGCGAAGGGCTGTTGCCATTACCGTTTCCATCGTGGTCTCCGGCGCCCTCCGTTTCTTCTTCTTCATCTTCCACCAACCCCTCGGTCTGGGCGATACTATCGCTCTGCGTGATCTGCCGGTATCTTCTGGCGATGCCACCACCTCCTGCACTGTTCAGCCGGAACATGATCAACTGGACAAGCTATACATCGTAAGTCTTCAAATGATACGTCGCGTGAGGAAGGAGAAAGAGGCGCGCCTACCTGGATGATGCCCACTACTGTAGCGACAGCAAACTCGAGGCCGGAAGTCCGCTGCATAGCACCGCGCCACAGTCCGGCGCAGGGCACGTGTCTATTGTAAAGCTGAGAGCACTGGCCCTGTGGCCACGCTTTGTCCTTGATGGTCCTGAGTCCGCAGCAGTTGAAGGCGTCCTGTATGCGCTCGATGGCGCGCCCGTCATGTGCGCTCCAGAGCCGCTGCCAGTTGCCCTCCAGGCCGCACGTGAGATTCTGGCCTGGCAGGAAGCCCTGGAAAGATAGCGTGATAATTATCACGGTCAGCACACCTTGGATGATCTGGAGAGTGGGGAACGCGAGCTGTCGGACTAGCACGGATCCGGTTTGTCGCTGAAGTATGCGGTGCAGCAGCGGGCTGAAGAAGAGGTTTGCGGCCCCGATGAGGGGGAGCAGGATCGTGAGGATCGTCGTGCCCATCGAGATCGGAAGCGTGAGCGTGCTCGAGGCCACCTGGACGTAGCTGCAAAAAGTCAGCGGTCTGTCTTCGGAAATTCGGAATCTTGCTTAGGTGGTCCGAATATGGTATCTTACATTGCGATGGCAAGCAATGCTGCCGTGATCTAATGGCGTAGAAATTTGATGTCAGTCGATTGTGTCAGGAGGATCGGTCCAAATGGCATAACATACCAACAGATAGACGACCCCTAGTTTCAACATTTTGTTTCCTACGTTGATATGGATTGTGGTGTTTATTTGGGTTTTGTATCGACACTAGGTAGCAGAGCGTCAAAAATTGGAAGAAAGACAGAATGAACAGTGCAATGAGTTGAAAATAACAAACGCCGAACTTCTGCCTCGAAATTCGTTGGAGAGGGGGAAATAGGTCTTTAAATACCTTTACTTCTGATGGCAGTTTTTCTTCCCCAAAACTCGATTGTTGCATCTTAGTTATGGGTGTCGATTACGCTTATGACGCGGGCGGCCCCCTACCGTCGTACGCATCACCCTATCGAGTCAACCAGGTGCAGAAGTCGTGCATAACCAATCACACAAATTCCCCGCAAATCAACCTTGCCAGGCTCTGTCACCACCAGGAATGTGACAGACTGTACACTTCATACTAAGTACTTATGTAGAGAGCTATATAATTATCGTCCCTATTTACGACGCTCCTCTGATGGGAAGCTCCGGAGACCGCAGACCCCCTGTCCTCTTAGATATATGGGGCCGTCAACCGCAGTGCTGCTCCCCACCCCGATCCCCTAACCCCGCGCTGGGGTAATCAACTACCCCGGGCCATTTATTGTATTATACTTAGGTGCTTAGTAAAAAGAAGTCACGAAACTGGTGGCGGGCTTTTCAAATATTACATAGTATCAAGTCCCCTTTCGAAATATGACAACCCGAGGAGCTCTCCTTGACTACTTTCAGCCGATTGATGTATAAGGGCCATTGAGAGTCGTCATGTTTATATAGGAATTATTGATTTTGGACCAGCCAGTACTTAACATCCCGGACAATTGCAAGAGTGTCACCTGCTTACAAGAGCCCTCTGGTGATTGACACATAAACTTATCAGATAGGTAGGTTCCTGAGCAACATGAACGTGACATCCCGGACAAGGGAAGAGCTGCATCTGTCTCTTACGCCTGTGTTGAAGTTCACTGCCGACATCAGTATCGACAACTTCTCCACTACCAATTGTATGGAAATAGATATGGCCACCATCTATATATTGAATTTCCTCGTTTTTACTGTATTGACCCAGCCCACTATACCAGTACGTAAACCACTGACAACTACCACTTCACTCCTTGGCTGGTCCCCTGTACACCTGCTATTTCAATTCTCTCTACCTCCTATCGTATCGCCACTCCTGTTACGCCAGCCCCTCTTCCAGGATTCGCAGATCTGCCGCTCGCCCATATAACTGAGCGCCGGTATATAGCCTTCTAACTTACCACAGGCCAGAGACCTGTATTGAGTTATATCACATAGAGGACCAGCGGGAAGAGCAGGGTATAGTATAACGGACCTGCTTTGGTGGAACTTCCTGCATGAAGCTTCGAATAGGGAAACTATCAAAAACACTACTTAGTACCAAGGTCCCATAAGTATTTTGATCATAGTCTTATGGCAGAATAGCGTTTAAGGCATAAGCATCCATCTCTGTTCATTTAGGTTTCACAGCTGAAAGCATCATATAAGCTCGAGCTTGCCTGTATTAATAAAGGGGTGAATAATATGTACTAAAAGTCTGCGATCATAAAACTACCACGATTACCGCCATAGCACAAAACAGTAGTAATATTATCGGCCCTCCTTTTTGGCAACTTAACCTCTATCCTCGCCAGGCTTTATCCACCCTCCCCCTCCGCACACCTTTTTTTCTTTCCCCGTGACATTCATACAACCTGAAATTCTGCTTTCCCAACACAAATATCTACTCAGCGCAGGCATCTCCGTGGGGCTTAATAGGGATAAGCTGCGAGTTTAAGATCATATTAGGTTAAGGGTATGGGCCGACGATGTGATACTGTATGATGCATGAGGTCACCTGCCGTCTATTCTGGGAGGACAGTTGAAATTAAGAACGACGGCAGGTGTCTTGATGCCTGTTGCTTCATATCGCAAAATTCATAACCATGATGTGTCCAAAGCGCCGCGCAAGGCAGTAGCCTGCTGAGCGTAGGATGTCATAGACGTATTGTTCCGTAAATTCTCTGCTCAAGATGGGTGTCTCCTGCGATTGAGGATTGTCATATGTCGATCGATCCATACCAGGACCGAGCTGAAATGCAGTCGTAGCATTGGACAACTGAAAAGCAAATAAAACAAAGGAACCTTAGGAAAACAGACGCAAATTGAAATCAGGGAAGTCCGGTGTCATATGTGTCTAGTCGAATACAGAGCCTGGGAATTACCGAGCCAGTGAATAATAAGGGTGCGCAGGAAGCAGCCCAACAATGTCTCGTTCGGGGCAGGGAAATTAATGGTAACCACGGCCACCATAGCGAGGTCCGGTGGGCATGCGTCCATAGCCATTACTGAAGCCAGGGCCTGGCTTCGTAGTAATGGCGGGGTTAGTGCATAGCATTCCGACGCGAGAACCGAATTTGGAACCTCGGAGAGACACCATGTGCCGGCGGATATGACCGGCGACAGTCTCTTTGTCGTGATTGCTCGAGTGGGTCAGAATCCATTGAATCAAGTAGTTGCCGTATTGGTCGCCGGCGATGTCGATGAGGGGGAGGCGGGGGCGGCCCATGCGGTCGTCACAAACTCGATTAAGATACCGAGTGAGGAACTCAGAGCCTCCAATCTTCAGGCATTTCTTAACTACCTTCGAGGCATACTGGTCCGTGCTGTACTCCGCCGCAAACCGGATAACGTGATCAATAGCTCGACTTCGATCGCCAGGGGCACCATGCTCACAAATGTGCTGGATACACCAATTGCCAAACTGGCCGTGAGCGACGATGTCGATATTGGCAAGGACTTCCTCAATGCATGGACGCTGTCAAAACATCAGTATATGTCAATACAAACATGGTGGGCCCGTAGACTCAAATACCTTGTCGTCCTCCAAGCAATTCTCAAAGATGTTCTGTACAACGAGGCTACCGGTCTCTCCAAGGGCAACCTCATGCCACATGCCACAGAGAGCTTCGTTGACATGCTTCATGATTTGTGGTGGAGATGCCTGCCATCTAAGTTCGAACAACTTCTGCCAAACGTGGCAGGCATAGCGATGGATTACCGTCTCGGGGATTCGGCAGAGGAGCTCATGCACCATTAATGCCTTGTAATCCTCCGGGACGGAGTCGAAAGCTTTCTGGACGACGTGGCAGCCGAAAGGATCCATGGACAGGCTAAGAGTCTTGCCTCTGATAGCCTCGGCGATCTTAATCACCTGTTCGGGGGTGCCATGCTCGAAGCATCTCTGGACAAGGAAATTTCCGAAGCGATTGACCATCAAGGAATAAGCTTGAGCGACGATGGCTTCGACGATCTCGTATTTCTGATCGGGCGTTCCAAGCTTCAGCTTCTGCTGAAGGAAGATAGATGCTTGCTGATCATTGTTGCAGACAATCTTGTCAACAATGTACTTCCAGTTACAATTGACATTACGGTCGAGAAGGCGTCGGTAGTTCAAGGGTTCCGTGGTTGGCAAGTATGTCTGGCCATCAGCGGCAACGGACTGCAAGACACCATGGTTTAGCTTCGCACAGGGAACGGGTAGGTCTGGTATTGAACTTACCTCAGTCTTCCATGACTCCTCACCTGAAGCTGACGTGAATTCGCGGGCCAGCGGAGACAGCGGCGTCCCGACCGCGGATGGTTGGTAGTTGGAATACATTCCGGCGCCGACCATCGGGCCCTGAGCAGGGTTGGGCATGGTATGGCTGCCATCAAAGTGGCCGGGCCCGCTGCTAAAGCCATTTCCAAATCCAGCTTGAGGGCCAAGACCCTGATTCCCCTGTCGAGTCTCAAGTCGACCACTTCTACGGCCACCGGGACCGGGTGGCCTGATCGTCAGGTCGTAATCCGGCGTCAGACGATCAGGGCGGAAGTTGTCCTGGGGGTTGTAGGGAGCATTGGCGTTGTCTAGATAGCCCTGGCTATTGGCTCTCATCGACCAGGGCTGAGCCTGTGACAGTTCTGGAGTTGGGAGACCACCATGAGAAGGTTTGATGCCTCCCCAAATGTTGCGAGTGCGGCCAAAACCAGTAGCGGAGAGTGGGTCACTGGTATCTGAACGGGCATCCTCACACGATTGCCAGACATGGCCACGATCGCGGGTCGCCGTCGATTGGTAGCCAGGGTTAAAGGAGTTGAGCCCCGAAACCCTCGCTGCCGTGGTAGTCTGTGTCCCAGGCGGCAGTTCATCAAGAGATGGCGAAGGAAGGGTGAGAGGGGCACCTGGTCGAGTCTGTTCCCTCTGGACAAGCTCATGGTTCAGATGAGTAATTTTATGCTGAGCTTGTGCGAGTTCTAGCTTAAGTCTTAACACCTCGTCATTATTGATTCCCTCGTTCGTCTGGGCACTGGCAGGTCGAGTAGTTGGGGCTGTGCCGCCAAAAGTGTCATTTGCAGGGGTAATTGGCACCGAGTTGCTCGTCGAAGCGTGCTCCTGTGATAGGCCGTACTTGCCACTGTCCTCGGCATTCTTTATGGCATCGCCTTGCTGGTGCAGGACGGCTTGCTGCTTCGACAGCTTCGCAAGTAAGTCATCCATGGAATCCGAATTAAGGTTGGCAAAGGGCTCAGCTGGCTCGTGATTGGGCTTCATGTTCTGCTTGGGTTAGCCTTGCAAAAAGAAAGCGGGACAAAGGGGACGCTCACCTTAGGATAGCTCTGGTTGACCAGGGGAGAGGCCGAAAGTGTAGTTGACGGCTTCTTCGAAGAAGCCAGCTGGTCATCCGAGTCCTGTGAACAATGATTGATTAGCTCCAACTGAAATGATATCGGCTGAAGTTGTGAACGGATGAACACTCATAGTGCATGTGTCACGTGAGCTCAAGGGATATCATTGTAGGCGATAGGCGCCTTGGTCAAAGGTCACAGGCCATGTTAATCCAACAAAAAAAAACACACAGTAGGAAAACTTACAAGCTGGAAACGAAGTAGGGACGTAAGAATATGGCCTACATTGGCTTCAGAGGAATCCCCCTTGCCAACATTGACATTTTCCTCCATTGAAGTGGATGTAGACACCGGAGTACGGTGTCGGGAGGGAGATCCAGTTGAGGCAGAAGTTGACATTTTCTGCCTGAGCAAATGCCCCAGGATTATGATAGGGTGAGTGAGTGTCGGTGTTTGCAATTTTCTCTTTTTCTTTTTCTTTTGGGTTTAGTTGGATCTCACTTCGCCAAAAACAAACATGAAAGATGGCAGAGATGCCTAGGATAGCGAGTAGATGATAATCCTTGTGAAAGAGAATGTGTGGGTGGGATTTTGATGAGTTGATGAAAAGGTGTTGGGCGGATGTAGTTGATGAATGGATGAATCCCCAAGATTGCTAAAGTGCACCGACGTAAAGATGGACGAAGAAGATCTGATCTTGTTTAGATAGTAAAATGGCAGGACCCCACCGGCTCACATAAATTAGTTGGTAGACTAATAGGAAAGGTCGCTCCTGCTTGATATCTGATTCTATTAGAAGTTTGAGTGGTATGTGGGAAGGTGCCTAGGCAGGTGCAGGTGGGATTGGGGTAGCTACCTACCTAGGTAGGTAATGCCCAAGGGGAAAACGGCGGGCAGAGAGTGTAATTAGATGGGTATGTAGGCAAGTACCTTGGTATATAGGCAGGTATCACCCTTTCTTTTCTGGGTAGATGGAGATCTCCAGGACGGTGTATTAGGGTTGAACTTAGAAGTAGAGAACTGCCAAAGTCCGGCAGTCTGACCAGACTCCGTATGTGATTCGTAAAGGAAAGTATTAAAAAAAAATGTGTGCGACTAGCAGGAGGCAAGATGTGCTGATGATGGAAATCTATCCATAGAAGTCAAACCGAAGAAGGCAACTCCCTATGTAGAGTCGACGTGCCGAATATATGTTCTGTCTACTTTCAACGGTTAGAGTTCGTCGTCCAGTTACGAGGGGGCATATGGATCAGATTTCCCGAGAAGGGATGCGTACAGATGAAATGAGAGTGGGAGGTTTCGATGAACTCCGAGTATTAGTAGTGATGACTACCGTGGGGTGGCAGTTGGTAGGTCAATGTCACCTGGGCAGTTGAAATGAGTGACGAGGGTGAGGATGGAAGGCAGAAGAGAGTGGAATGGCATCCAAATGCCAGAGAGATTGGCGTGGTTTATGTTATTGTATCTACCCGGGTTGATGGGCTCTATGGGAGAGAGAGGTCTGTGGGAAATGGGGGAAAGAGGAGGGAGATAGGAAGGTAAGGGAATTGGATTGATCGTTGGTATTGTTGGTTATTGGAGTTGGCAGTTCGGGGTAGGTTGGTTGTAGGCAACGCTCGTAGGCTCCATTTAACCTGGTACGTGGGGGGAAAGTCGAGTCCATAGATATTATGTAAGGCAAGTAGGTAGGAGCTAGAGGTATTTGCTTTAAAGCCTGTTACCTAAGATGAGCAGGTGGTGTATCGTCTGGGGTAAGGTTCAGTGTACATAATGGGTAGAGGCAGATAGAGGAGGGGGCAGGTAGACCCGACGGATGGGTAGGCGAGGTATGTAGCTTCTAGGATTTATCATTATCAGGTTAGCTCGCTGAATTGTTTGCTTCAATTTGGGCAAGTGGCAGTTATTCAGGAGAAGAAGGAGCCAGCTGACGACAGACTTTGAAAAACCCGCAGTTCATATCAATACTGCACTTCGATAACAGGTACTTACGTTTGGCTTCCCTCCAGCTATGGCCGTTCCAATTGTTATCGTTGGTATGGCAAATTGTTTAGTACCAACGAGGCAGTCACCTTCAGGGCTACTCTAGATACTTCTAGGTAGATCATACTTACATGTAGTTTATTATCCCATATCTTCACTTGTATCTTATCCAGCGGTTAGGTATGTACGAAAGTACGCATAATGGAGTCCAATTCCGCACATTCAAGTCTTGTGCTACCAACAGCCAAAGCAGATGCCTAAGACGTAAGGTACCGGCAACTTCCTGATAACCCGCATCCAGCAAGGACTTAGAAACCTGCCAATTATAGCTGGGAAGTCGCATGTGGACGCCACTCCATCCCGGGCCGAACATCAAATCGAAACATAAAGGAGTCGGCTAGTGAAGTCGGCTTGGGCTAACATACCTCGCAACCCGGGCTGCCAACCTAACCTAAACGTCTGTCATACCTTTATACCCGCCCTTCATCGCTTTGGCTGAGAACATTGTAGCCTCTAGACCACTTTCGGCTAGTATAGCAGCGTGCTGGATACCAAAGTGAGTGAGCAACTGGTCGATGCATGGGCCTCGATGGATTTGACGAGGTTTAGGCCTAACTCGATGATAAACCAAGCAAGAATCGAAGTTCCATGCAAAAAGAATTGGAAAAAAGACATCCTATCGTTTCGGCCGAATCACTTCGGAAGATGTGATCCGGAATTGATGCATATCAGTCACGATCAGGGACATGATACGGCCGGTAGTCCTTGAATTCTTGATAAAAGCAACGATAAGCAGCAACAGCGTTGTTGATGCAACCAGTCATATATTGAGTCCACTGCGCTCTATATGAAGACCAACGCCGTAGACATCGTACACATTCGGTATAACCCGCTCCCATTGGATCATTTTCTCGCTTCATTGTCCATCGTGGTTAGCAGGCACTCGACGTAGAGAATGTGTGAACGGGGCATGGAGTGAAGGGCTATCTACTCACCAGGCGGTCCCTTCTTTTTCTTCGGTGCGCCCTTTCCGCGTGATCTCACTCTATAAGTCGGTTAGCCAGCCGCCAACGAAAAGTAAGGAGAAAGCCGTAGCCCCATCGAGTGAGACTTGCCCTGCCAGATGTTCTTGTCTGTCTTCTTCCTCCTCGTCTATGACCTCTAGACCATATTTCTTGAAATCCTTCGCCATCAGGTTGAGATCCGGGCCGCGCGGGGGATAGTACTTGACGAGTGATGGGCCTCGTAATCGTTGCCGTAGGATCTTGTTGCCCATCCGTATTCCGTCCGGGTTGTAGGTGGTAGAGAAGATTTGGCATTGGACCTGGGTCAAGAGAAAGGTTGCGTCAGTGTCCATTGTAGAAGCTCGTTAGTTGCAATTGCAAGGGCGCGTAACTCACCTTCATGAGGTCCAATAACCTCGCTCGCGTAACCGACATGTTGCGTAGGCTAGGAAGCTTTTGCGATGCGACAATGCGCTCCTGTGACCTGGAGAATGCGCCGTGAAGCCAAAACTTGCTGGATTTGAGGTTCTGACGCGGCTGAAAGTGGATACCGTCATCGGGTTATCGCAGCTTTTTACTACCTCATAATATGTAACTACATATTAAGCACAGAAAAGATTGCAACCTTCCGCCTATCGCCCCCTATCGGCTCTAGGGCTAGTACTATAACTACTAAGTACCTAGGTAGTTACATGTTTCCCGTTAGGGGGGCTGGCGGGTTACTTTGAGTGTGGGGTAGACACATCCGTTTAACACCTTGGCACTCTGCCACCTTTGGCACCTAGCAAGGCAAAAAGAGTGCAATCAGCTGTCAGCTTTACTCTGCCAGCTAATGCCAGCTCAACAAGCTCAGTTTTGCCGGTCTGACAGATGCCAAGCCCAATCTAACCTTCGAAATTCCTGGATCAATGAATTCCAATTATCCCCCTTTCTTCTAGAAAAAATCACGTCCATGGAGATTCAGCCCACGTTCTACACTATCGACCCAGTGGTGGTTATGACGTAACATTCGTTAAATCAGGTGACGCACATTATATCAATCAACATGTCGAAACGGTCGTATGGGGAATTCTCTACCCAAGATGGTGATTCGAGCTACATCACAGACGTTCTCGACCACGCACGTGCGCTATTGAAAGCCGCGGAAGCCTTAAACAAGGACCTCGAAGCTCTTCGTGGGATGAATGGATCGGACAGCGTTGCACTGTCCATCCTTACGCGCCACAACCAAAATATCCAGCCATCCGTCCAACGTTTAGTCCAAGATGAGGTGAGTCGTAAACTGTTATCTTCGTTGGAGACAAACGCTGAAATATACATCCTATCTCAGTCGGCGGCTCAGAAGACCACTCCGTCTCAGAAGGCCAGGAAGCTTGAGACGAGCCAACAAGCCGGTCTTGCCTTGCCGGCGACCCTTCCCGTCCCCTCTCCAGCTATGTTGACACGGTGGACTCCTGAAGACATACCATCTGGCGCCTGGCCGCCGCTACCACCTGTCAAGGACCTTCGTCTTGAACAGGGCGCTCTCACGCATGCCGGCATGATAACCAAGGCCACCGACATGAGCTACGAGCGGCTCGAGTGGATAGGCGACTCATATCTCTATCTCATATCGACCGCCTTCATATCCCAAACTTTCCCGAATCTGACGCCCGTTGGTCGATACTCGCAGCTGCGCGAGAAGCTGGTCAAGAACGAGACCTTGGCAATGTATTCGACGCACTATGGCCTGGACAAGCGGGCTAGGTTTCCACCTGAGTTCAGCCTTCTCGGCAGGACAGGCGCGAATCACGCGTCGGGGAGGGAGAGGCAAAAGGTGCTGGGCGACATTTTCGAGTCTTACGTTGCGGCGGCCATACTAGGCGACCCGGACGGCTTATCCCGCGTCGTACCGTGGCTGAAATCCGTCTGGGCCTCCACGTTATCGAAGGAGATAAATGCCGAGCACAGGGCGCAGATGGCGAGTTTGGCGAACGCACCCGACGGTAGCGACAAAAACGGCAACGGCGCACAAACCGACCTAAACCCGAAAGTCCTTCTAGCGAAGAAAATCTGCAGCAAGGAGGCCAAGGTCTTCTACGAGGATGACGGCCACCCGGGGAAGCAGAAGGGCTCCGGTCTCCCGCTCTATAACGTCTGCGCGTACCTGAACGGCTGGGGCGAGACCCGCCTACTACTGGGACACGGGAGTGCGCTGTCGAAAAAGGAGGCCGGGCTCAAGGCGGCACAAAGAGCGCTGGAGAACAAGAAGCTGATCAAGAAGTTCGAGGCCAAGAAAGCCGACTTCCTCGCCGCGCTGGAGGCACAGAAGCCACCTGCATGAGAGACGCATCCACCTGCTGGTGACCTAGGTGGCTTTTTTTTTACTTGCATTTGTCCGTACCCGCTAAGAAGTGTTCGGTACCTGCATATCGAACGCTTTTGTTTTTTTGGCTTTTTATTCATTGGTGACAATTTTTCCCGGGTTATAACTTGCATTTACATACGAATGGGAGCTCGCGCATCATACAGACAGGAGTTCTCAAGGCTGCATTTCCTTGGTTTTCTTTTATTCTTCTGTTGACTCGTCACTGCTACTTGGTTCCAATCGGAGGATCTAGTTACTCAAATTCCCTACTTAGCTTTACCTAGATAGTACGATGAAGTCGCAGAAACTGGCCGTATCCGGTCGCCCCCATTGCCTCATCTGTATGTGTATCTGTATGTGTACCCAAATGTATGGATGCCCATCTTTCACGTGCGAGAAGATTATGGGGCCAGTTCGAGGGCAGCGTACATAATACGCCGACGCGGCAAACACGGTACCTGACAGCCTGGCAAGCCAAGCACCCGGAGTTTTTGACCTGACCTGGACCAGGGGGGGGGGGCGTTCTCGGGGGTGTTCGGCAAAGCCAATCGATTATCATGAGCCCGCCCGCTCGGGTTTAGTGCTATGGGACCCTCCAGCCCTTAGCAGCATCTTGGGAAGGTCTGACGAAGCCGACAACTTGCGCCGAGGTACATGATTTAGGGCCGTCTGGGTTATGTAGGTTTTTAGTTAGTTAGGTACCTAGGTAGTTAGTTAGTTGGAGGGACGCTCCACTGCAATCGTGGCAACCCACCTCCACGCCGTCCGCCTACGCTCTACGCCGCGAGCCCGCTGCCGCCGCGATCAACAACCCACCCACCCACCTTCATCCATATTCGTCTAGACATCCTGACGTCCAGCATTGCTATGTTGTCACTGGTGTGCCTTTTTTTTTCTCTTGTTCGCTTTTCACTCCCTCGTAGGTTCCGACTCCAATCTTTGGAACTGTTCCCTCATTTTTCCTTTTTCAGCCTTATCCGTATTGTTGAATTAATCTCCCGATACCAATCCAATTCAAGTTCAATTGACCTTCCGAGTCAAACGCTATTCTATTCTTCTTCCTTTTTTCAACGCGTGATATCTGATCATCCTCTAATTGTTAGCTTGCTTGCTTGCTCTTACTTTGCTTACCTTGCATTGCACATCTTTTTCTTTTGCTTTTGAATACCCCAATTGCTCCGTCGTGTTAGCTCATTTCTTGTTCTCGATAGTTACTTAGTTAGCCTAGGTAGGCTGCGTGATAAAACTTGTGTGTTGCGTTTTGCGTGTGCGTGTGCGTGCGTTGCGTGCATTGTGTTCGGCAACTCGGGATTCACTGCAACCTCTGGAATTATCTTCATCGCTCCGACCAACAAATACCGGATCTACCATACATACATACCTACCGACCCTGTATATATCCATACTTACCTAAGTCTAAGTACTTCACCTGCCTGCTAATAATACGTTATTCGGCGGTGGCGGGTAACGAGAAGGCGGGGCAAAATAGTTCGACAGTCTGGACGGGTCACCGCAGTTTCGTCTACAAGAATTCCAGATGGCCGACTCAGTTGGTATGTTGCTTATCCCCCCTCCGCCCCCCTTGCCAAGCCGTATGCGACTTTTGTGGTTTTTGTGTTTCCTGTGTTTCCTGTGTTTCCTGTGTTTCCTGTGTTTCCTGTGTTTCCTGTGTTTCCTGTGTTTCGCGACATGACACCCAGCGAATAGTGCTGGGAAGGGGGTTAGACGTTCGGGAAACACCAACGCGACACGGCATAGTACAAATATAGCACAGTCCGGTACGGGCATCGAGCGTCTTCCCCCCGTCAGTCCCGGTCACGCGCCTTGTTCGCACTGCTTTCGTTCCTGTTCCTGTATCCCAGGATTCCAAAGGGGGAAAAAAAAGAGGAAGAACTACAAGCTAACGACGCATAATTGCCTCCCCCAACTCGCAGATCGCGTGTTCGTACACGCGCTGAACACGGTGAAGAAGATCCCGAAGACGGGGGCGGCGCGGCCACCGTCGGGCGACCGACTCCGGCTCTACGGACTTTACAAGCAGGCCATGGAGGGCGACGTCGACGGCGTCATGGAGCGCCCCACCGCCGCCCCCGGCATCGATGCCAACGAGCTACAGCGCGAGAAGGACAAGTGGGACGCGTGGAACGCCCAGAGCGGTCTGTCGCGCACCGAGGCCAAGAGGAGGTACATCGAGGCCCTCATCGAGACCATGCATCGCTTCGCCACTACATCGTGAGTTTTCCCGACAGCTGTTTCAGGAAGAGAGGTATGAGGGAGGTAAAACCAAGGGCTAACGTCGGGATCGCCGGATAGGGACGCGCAGGAACTCGTTTCCGAGCTCGAGTTTGTATGGAACCAGGTCAAGAACAACAGCCCCTCGACGACGACGTCGGAACCTTCACCGACGGGGAATTCGCGGCGACAGTTCCAGCGGCCGACCAGCGGTACCGAGGGCCCGATGAAGGTCCTCAGCCCCATGAGCGAAGACGACGCCGCCGAGCAGGAGTACCGCGAACGGCAGCAGCGGCTGGAGGAGGCGGAAGAAGAGCTGGAATACTACGGGGGCCTGGAGGAAGAGAGCGGTGGGTACGTCAAGAAGGGCGACCGGTGGTCGACCAAGGTCGAGCGCGCCCTCGTGCGCCTGTCGGCCGAGATCGCGGCACTCCGGGAGCAGATCACGACGGGCCGCGAGTGGCGGTCCCGGCGCGAGCGCACCCTCCGCGCGCGACTTGGCTGGTTCCTCTGGATCGTCGCCAAGCATCTTGCCGTGGACCTAACCGTTCTCGGCTTCATACTGCTTTGGATGCGCCGCCGCAAGGACCGCCGCCTCGAGGACCAGGTCAGAGCCATCTTCAGGCTCGGGCGCGAGTACGTAAGCAAGGTGCTGCCGTCGAGGTGATCTTTCCAGGCACTAAACCGCATCGAACCTTTTTTTCCCCTCTTCCGAATACCTTACAACCTCCCATCCGCGGCATCGAGTGGCCATACGGCGCAGGCTGGCCGCCGCCATGAACGGCATCACGGGGCAGAGACGCCCACGCGTATCCCGGGCCAGCCCTAGTACCTGTGTTCCCCGCGCACGAAGGCGAGTGTTTCATTCACCTCGGCCGCAGCGTCCACGTCACACCGCATCGCGTCACCCAGTGACGAATCACTCACGGATCCCTCCAATCGAGTTACGCCACGGATATGGACGTCGTCTCGACTTCCGGGCATCTAAAATTTCTCCCATCTAAAGATACCACGGGACGCTCGGCAGCCACGGGATTGCATCATTGTACACGACTCCCGGTTGCTGGAAGGCCCGGTGAGGTTCGGCTTTGCTTTGGATTATCCAGGTGGTGCCAGCAGTCATGACATGTACCATCCCCTTTAGTGCGGCATTAATGGCACCATGGGTTCGTTATGATGCTGTCACTGTTACTGCCACCCGGTGCCTTTGAGCTATCTATCAGGAAACTATCTACAGAACGCCCACCCCGACTGCTTTCCAGACCCATTCTGTGCCTGGTTCTCGGCGGTACATGCGTCGCCTCCGACGCTGGTGCTGACGTGGAGGTTCTTCATGGAGACAGCGGGTTTACATAACAAGTTCCGTCATAGATTTCGCCGACATCGCTATAACATCTTTTCGGTCTATATGGAGCGGGGTTTACCCATCTACGTCCACGGAGCCCCTAGAAGTCTTATGACTTAACCCGACAATTCGAGTTCTCGAAACGAGTTTGACGGGTGAAGATGTATTCCTCATGTTTACATGCTGTCTAACGTATATATCGATCAGTTTCTCATTGGCGGGGTCGCCTACTATCGAATCTACGAGAAGGAGGACTCGAGATGTCCAGCCAAGAGTGGCAGACAGATCGAATACTCAATCTATGGTTACTATGTAATACCATATCATGTGTATATAAATATTATTTTCTTTGTTACAGTTCAGGAGGGATATATGATCATAAGCGTTGCTCCTTTGGAGATACAGAACAGGAAGTAAGGATCAGGGCTGGTTAGGTATGTTATGGACTTGTTGGTGTGTACATACTCAAGAAATGCCGCCCAGGGACTCTTCGTCTCGAAGTCTCTTTTGTCTTGTAATGAATATATCTTTAATAAATAAATAGATTCCTCAGACTCGATACGCATAGCATCTGTGACTGACCATCAGGTATGCCTTCTAAGTACTTACGTGCGGAATATTAACCTGTGTTGTTTTGTAAGAACATACACACCCTCTTCCCAGCCCAGTCAGGGGATGGGCGATATGATTGGTCGGTTTGGTCGGTTACGGGTTCACACCTAACACCCGGACAGCCAACCTTATATCCATCCATAACAACTTAGGTACATACTAGGTAGACCCATATATCAGTCCCCACTGGTATTGTATACCACCCTAACCATGAAACGAAACATTAACAATCAAATATACATATGTGGGTATCTATCGAAGTTAACATCGAGAGAACAACTTACCCTACATACCTTGCAAGAGACTTGAAAAAGCTCTCTATCAGTAACAAATCGATTCTCCAGCTTTTGTAAAATCCTCTCCTAGTTCAGATTCGGCAACAAATAGTGGGAAAGATCATCGCATCGGCTGCTAGGTTCTCCAGGCTACTAACTATTACAACTACATACTCTTATTGCTGGAGTACATATCTCCCAAATTTAAGGAAGGGACTTATCGAAGAACAGTCACCTCTCGAAATACTTCCACTCAATCATTCATTCTATTTAAAAGCGAGAAGAAGCTCATCGCTATTCGATCCTCTCGTTCTTCTTTGAAGAAGAAACCCCCAAACGAGGAAAACCTGAAAACAAAAAAGTGCCATTAGACCCCAGGACCGGGTCGTGCAGAGGAGAACGGCGTGACTTCTTCACGGCATCGACTTAGAGGGTGTGTGTCCCGCGGCCAGGAAATACGGGGGATTCGGAATTCCAAATTATTATCTGTACCAGCCCGGAGGGCGGCAATTCGTACCCATAGATCCTTGCGGACCGTGCATACGACTTTTAATTCAAATTCGGCAGAGCATTTGCACCGCATAAGGTGCACTCAGGGCTGCTGCGCCGTGAAGTTCAGTTAGAACAGCTGTGTTTCATCCCGTGTCTTATGACATCTGTTTTTATTTTATTTTATTTTTTCACTAAGCAAGCTACACATCCATATATTCACGATGAGCTCCCCGCCCCGGAACTAGGAACGCCCGCGGCAATCATCAAAGCTCCGCCAGGTCACGACCATAGCGACAGTTAACAACGACAGCGGATCCAACGCGGCACCTCCGCAGCCGCACCACCAAGAAGAACAACAACAACCACGACGGTGGCGGGCCTCTTCCCCACACCCCTCACACATGAGACAGCAGGAAGAATGGAGCGAGGTGCCGCCGCTCACCTCGCTCGTGCCCGCCATGTTCGTCGAGGCGGAGGAGGACTTCACGCAGGCGCCGCCGCCGGAGCCCGCGGAGGCGTCGGCGCGCCTCGAGCAGGCGTTGGCGGGCACGGAGCGCCACGCCAGGGCCGTGCAGCGCAACATGTGGCGCATGGTGGTGCGCGAGAAGAAGCGCCTGCACGAGGAGGCGCAGCAGAGGCTGCGCAACGCGCCGCTGGAGCGACGGTCCGAGCGCCTGTCGATTGTCTCGGCCCTGGCCGAGGAGGCCATGCTTGAGCATCTACAGGCGCCGGCTTACCTACTACAAGGCAGCCGGTCGCACGAGGGCATTAGCGAGGGTCGGGCACTGCAGGAAGAGCGGGAGCGGGCGCATGAGAAGGAGCGCTTTAGGTTCCTGAATGAGGGCGACGTGTCCCGGTTCGAGGTGGACCCCATCACGCGCCACGACCTACAGGCGCGGCACCCGACGGCTGACCGCCTGCCGCCGCGCGAGTACGTCAAGGTCAAGTCACTCGACATCATCCATTTAGCCATGCAGAATCTTGAGGGATACAACGACCAGCTCCTCCGCGTATTGGAGGCGAAGCGATACCGGGCAGCCGAGGAGGTTGCAAGGAACTTGACCGCGCCGGCCACTAACAGGCCTGCTGCCACCGAGGAGGAACAGGAAGGCGGTGGCGGCGGCGGTGGCGATCCGATGGATATCGATAATGACTAGAGAGAAAATCATGTCGCTATTACTGGATTGTTGTCATCATGTGGCTAAGAACACTTGGCGATGCATTTAAGCGAGCGTTTGGGGGAGGCACGAATGAGATTCTGCAGATGCTTTCTTTTTTTCCTTAACTAAGTATGCAAACTTCCATCCCCGCTCTGCGGGGCTGGGACGGAATCGCCGGCAGCGGGGGTTCTGCCGACCTCCCACGGCTTCGGCGGCGCCTTGAGCCGGCCCTGGGGCGTGATGGTCGGGTCGTCTATGACGGTGTCGGGGATCTTGCGGATACCCGGGATCTCCTTGCCGGTCCTGATAAACTCGACGATCTCCTCGAACTTCTTCGGGTACGGCTCCTTGTCCGGGTCGCTCGGGTGCGAGGACGCGTCCTTCTGGATGTACAGGTCCGCCTTGGGCGCCGCCGCTTGCCAGCTTGGCACCGGTGCCGCTGCCGCCCGGTCACCTCCGTCTCCGGATCCAGGAGGCCGGTTGCCGAGCTCGTCGCCGAGCTCCCGCAGTAACCGCGCGAGCCTCCTTTCCGTTTCGGGCTTGAATAGGGGTCAGCATATAAGTACATAGTAGCCTTACACATGCCACTATTAATGCAAAGGATCTTTCGACTTGCCAGGGCTGTTGCCTCCTCCGCAACCATCTGCTCGGGTACAAGCCTGGGCTGCAGAGCACTAGTGTCCGCAAGCCATTGCTTGTACGCATCTGGGTCGACGCGGAGTTTTGTCTTGTTCTCGAACCTCCTTACCCGGACCTGGAGTGCTATATCCGCCAGCGCCGATGTCTCGGGGGCGGTGTTGTAGAGACTGTATATAAGTTGCGACTGTAGTTCCCATGGTCAGCCAGCGTAACACGTGCATGGCCCGCAGTATGAGGTGGTAGAGCCTACGGCGAATTCCTGGTCTTTTTGCCAGGGGTAGGAGTCGAAGGCCCGGTATAGGGCTCCCGTGGGATCGGGAGTGACGCCTTCCTGGCTGGCCCTGGTTGCCTCGCCATGAGCTGTGACTTCTTCGCTGTTCCCTGCCATACTCTTCTTGGCTCGATAGGAATGTGGGATCTATATATTCAAAAACTTGCAATGGATTAAATGGAGGTATCAGATTCCTTCCATGAGACTGGACTATCGACTTTAGTCAGGTTTCAGTGAATGTCAGAGAATAATAAACCCAAGATTGATCTACCCTTAAGTACCTACCCGACTTACGCATCTGGGCATGTACCTTGAAACAAAAGGGGTGGAGAGTATACCTGTATAGCGGGGAGGTAACCTGGGCACCTGAGGTTAGAAGTAAAAGACGGTATCGCGGCCCCTCCCCCGCGTACTGTACCTAGGTACATGGCTAGTAGATCTAAGCACTTGTATGTAGAAGGCACGAGCGTTATTACCGAATCCTAATGTCGAGCTAGTGATGACTAAGTACGCTAACCAAAACTGGCGTCCCTACTTAGTATACATAATCCAAGGGTCTAACTCAATTCGTTACATCTTACAGTTAGCCCCCCCGGACCTTGGAGCTGTCCGTTATCACGTTCACCCCCCGTTCACCCCCCGGTTTCTTCCAAGTCTGGTACAACTTGTATCTATCTAGTATTTTATTCATCCTTGCTTCGTAGGTATCTATAAAACCTGGAAGTCAAGTCATAAGGAGGCAGTGGCAGCAGAGTGGCTCTTTTGATCGACCTCGTCCAGAGGACCACCATTTGGCCAGATGCGTCGTATAGCCGCTAAAGCCCTTCGCACGAGCTTTCAATGCACTGTTCGAAGTCTGGCTCGTATCAATCGTCCACGCCGTAGTGCCCTCTATCTACAACATCACCACTATAACCGTAACCATCACCACTATTATCACCAACAGAGTCATCAACATCAGCCGAGTAATACTGCTACTACTACTACTACCGCTACCAGTACTAGTAGTAGTGCCCCCAGCCTCGGCCCTGGCCCTGGCGCTCGATCCTTCTCGACCTCTCACTCCCTAGCCTTGTCCACTCGAAATCCCTTCCCGCAGTATGTCCTGACCGAACCGCTCCGATCGTCCATGTACATTCGCAGATACGCTATCGCTCTCGCTTCCGGCCTGGTGGGCTACGGCGCCTGGTATACCTACAAGGGGGAAGCGAGCCCGAACCAGGCCGTAGGGAACGCCTATTCCACCACCACCCCGAAACCGCCCTCGGGGGATGCCATGCCCACTCGCAATGTCCTGGTCGTCGGCGCCGATGAATTACATACCGGTACCTTTGTCGGCGACGGTCCAATAGCCAAGAGCGCCGACGGCACTGGACATAATGTGCTCGAGATGCTCACCCCCGAGCAGGCGACCGAGAAGCTACGGAAGAACCAGACATCTTTCCTGGTGAACAGGGGTCAGGGCGTCTTACGATACGACATCGTGCAGCTGGCTAGCAACAACCCGATAGAGGATGATCATGCCGAGAAGATCGTCGAGGTTCCGCCTTCCTCGACTGGCGAGGGTAGTGGGAAGGGAAATAATGACTGGATGTTCTGGGGCGTCTTCGATGGTCATGCGTAAGTACTGTCGTTATATTTCCCCAGTCCTGGCTCTCACCCGGCTCGAGGAACGAGACATGCTAAGCTTATTGTTACGCAGAGGTTGGACCACGTCAGCGAGGTTACGCCAGAGCCTGATCAGCTTTGTTGCGAGGGAACTGAACACTACCTACAAGGCCGCCCACAGCCTAGGGGCTCCACCATCCGCCCAGGCTATCGATAAGGCCATCAAGACCGGATTCCTCCGCTTGGACGATGAGATCGTCAACCGGAGCGTCGAGAAGGTCCTGAAGTCAAACTCCAAAAGTGTCGCAGCGGAGATGCTAGGGCCGGCGCTGTCCGGCTCCTGCGCCTTGCTGTCCTTCTACGACAGCATATCCAAGACGTTGCGCGTGGCTTGCACCGGCGACTCGCGCGCTGTGCTTGGCCGCCGCAACGATGCCGGGAAGTGGGTAGCTCAACCACTGTCCGAGGACCAAACGGGCAGCAACCCGCGTGAGGTGGCGCGCATGCGTAGCGAACATCCCGGCGAAGACCGCGTCATCCACAATGGCCGGGTACTCGGCGGCCTGGAGCCAACCCGAGCATTCGGCGACTCCAGTTACAAGTGGAGCAAGGAGATCTCCGAGCGTCTCCGCTCATCCTTCTTCGGTCGCACCGCGTCACCTCATCTCAAGACCCCGCCATACGTCACCGCCGAGCCCGTGGTGACGTCGACCAAGATCCAGCCCGACAAGGGCGACTTCGTCGTCCTGGCCACCGACGGGCTCTGGGAGATGCTCAGCAACGAGGAGGTCGTGGGTCTGGTCGGGAAGTGGATCGAGAGCGAGGCGGCGCAGCAGTCGGGCTCGTCCTCTCAACTCGGCTCGCTCTGGGCCAAGATATTCGGCGGCACCGGCAAGGGGCTCCCCGTGGAGCACGACAAGTCCGCCGACCCCGGCGGCCAGAAGACCCCCATCCGCCAGCGCCAATGGGGCCTCAAGCCCGACGAGGAGCGCTTCGTCGTCAAGGACAAGAACGTCGCCACCCACCTGATCCGCAACGCTCTCGGCGGCCGCAACGAGGAGCAGGTCTGCGCCCTCCTCACCCTGGTCTCCCCCTTCTCGCGACGCTACAGGTAAGTAGCCCATTAACGCGTGCTACGCGTAACCCGTTCAATATGACATTGAATAGATACATAGCTAACTACTGTATTTCCTCCAGGGACGACCTAACTGTCCAGGTGATTTTCTTCGGCAACGGGGAGAAGACGGGAGAGGTTCTTCTCAACGAGGCCACGACGCCACCCCGGGCTGCCGTGGGCGCGAAGCTATAGCACTACCAACGTCCCGAACAGTTGTAAAAAGGTCATCCGCGGTGCAGGTGGAAGTGGAGGCTTACGCGCGCACCGACAAGTAGATAGAAAATAGGCTAATATGGGTTATGCTATAAGAAAAGCTAATGATATCAGCGTTCCAAGTCCGTTCCGGCTCCGACTCCAGCTCGTCTCGCGATGCCACTAGACCAGAAAACTCGTATAGGTGTAGACATCTACCATATATCTAAGTGAAACTGGGGTCGTGTTCCTACTAGAATAAAATGAAACTTCTTTCCTCTGCGTCCCTGCACCACCGCCTGGGTCCTGAACACACGCCCACACCGTATGTCCCATAATGTAAGTGTAACCAATGCCGGAGATCGGCCTTTCTTCCACAACGTGCAATCTCAATGGGACGGGTTAGGGGGTTTCTGGGGACTGCCTCAAAAATCATGGCTTATAGCCATCATCGTAGGGCCGGATCCCCCCCCCCCCTTCTCCCTAAGGCCCATTGTTCCTCTTTAAGCGTGACCCGGCTGGGATGCGTGCCCAAGATCCTAATTCACGGTATTGTTGGAGGTGTTGCCCGAGACACTTTGGTGGGTTGGGACGCTACGTCGTTGTTTTACCACCCTATATACTCTTATGGAGAGGTGTTTCCAGTTGGGGAAGCAAGGTTATCCTAGCATTAACGATCTATACTACTGGCTAGAAAACTCGGGTATCGTGGGAAAAATACGGATATCGTATATAAGGCCGGGGAAGTAAGGCGGGAAAATATACACGCTAGGGACACAGCACCATACCTAAAGACTGACAAGAAGACTACGCCCAGGAAATGGGGACTTAGCATGCCAATTACTTTATATAAAGCGCGATTATGATATCGACGAAGTACCCAGAGTGGGCTTCAATAGGCAGCCCAACCTACCCATAATATGATCTCGAGATAGGATTGCTCGTACGAGAGGGTAGTACCTTCTCGTAGGCCGAGCCACGTATAGGGGGGTGTCTATTCATGGTAGGCGAGTTTGAACGCCGGCTGGGAAGTTTATTGTTCAACTATACTAAGACTTTACTGACGGCCAACTCAAAAGCCAACCCCCAAGGCGCTTGGCGCACAACGGAAGGTAGACACAGCTACAGTGAATCTTCTAAAATCTCACGATACATACCCGACAGCTCGATATCGCTAGGTGTGTCAGCTCGTATACCAAAATAAGGCAATTCGACAACAACGACGGCGGCGGGCTTCGCGTTTAAGATACCCGACGGAACGGTATCGAAGAGACCAGCGGTCCCACCATGCCCCCTATTTCTCCGTCGCTAGCGGTCCTTGGGGGCCGAACCTACCCCACAGGAAACCCGCTGGGCTGGGGCGTTGTGGGGAAACGTTGAAAGGCGGCCCTTGCAACGTTTCCCTAGGTCTCCGGGGGGAGAGCTAGCTACCCCAACTCCCAAGACCGACGACGACTAGGTTCTCCTCATTCCTTTTGTTAATTTTTTAGGGGGTTTTTGGGCCGTCGTTATAGGCCAATCCAGATCAGGGCATATGCGCCGTGCGTCGTATTTTATTTGGTTTGCCTTGTCTCCTACCTAGATGCATGCATGCATACATGCGCACCTGCCAGGGGAGGAATACTACCACTCACTTACGATGTATGCGCATTCGCGCTGCTTGGCGCCCGTCATGTGGTCGTTGACGGGTAAAGCCGAGGAGAGAAAATCGGGCGACCGGTAGCCGGTGATAGCTAAGTAAGGCTAATCCAAGTTAAAGCTCGAATGTAAAAAAAAGGCCCTGGCTCCGGCACGCTCTGCTTTTGACTTTCCTTTAAAGTTTCCTCCTGCTGCTCCCCGTTTCCCTCTCCCACGCTGTGGAAAGCGAAAGAGAAAAAAAAAGTCCTGGAGGATTCTTTCCCCTACTACCTACAATTGCTCGGGATATTTGTTGCTATCACTCGCTAAATTTGCAACGGCAAGACCGACACCTTAGTAGTTATGAGGGCATCTCTGATCGCCCCTTGGGCGCTGTTGGGGAACACTGGGTGGGCGTCGTGGGTTCCCGCGTCGCCGGCGCTGCCCCGTGATCTCGAGCCGAGGCACCAGGAGACGATTCCCCGTAGGGCCGTCACCAATGACACGTCGGACCAGTGGCCGTACGGGCCCCTGCGTACCGAAGGCAGGGATATTGTTAACAGTCGCGGAGACGTCGTGACCTGGGCAGGCGTTAACTGGCCTATGAGCGGTAAGCTCCCCCTTCTCCCTCTTACGAAAGACACAAAACCTTGTTTGCTTAACTGCCGGCGGCAGGGGAGACGATGATTCCCGAAGGCCTGGAATGGCGGTCATATGAGGAAATCCTAGACGAGATTGCCAGCGTCGGCTTCAACTTCATCCGCATGTAAGATAGTGACAAAAAGCCAACCCGGGCGAAAAACATGAAAATTTGAGCTGACTACTGTGATGATGATGATCAGGGGCTACGCGATCCAGATGGTCGACGAGATCTACGAGCGCGGGGGTGAGGACGTGCCGCTGGAGGTTGCGATGGTGATGGCGCTGGGGTATGAAAACGGGACGCGGGTGACAGACGAGGTGGTGGCCAAGAACCCGGGCTGGACGCGCACGACGACGCGGTTCGAGATCTGGTCAGACATCGCGGAGGCGGCGGCGGAGCGGGGCCTGTACATCCACCCAGACGTGCACGTGCACCAGGCGCGGTGGTGCTGCAGCCACACGGACGGCAACTCGTGGTTCGGCGACGTGCACTTCGACATCGCGCAGTGGCACCGCGGGCTGGAGCACGTGGCGCGGTGGGCGGCGGACCACCGCGCAGTCGCGTCCATGTCGCTGCGCAACGAGCTGCGCGAGTCCTGGAACCGCACCGACCTCGTCTACAACTGGGAGACGCTGGCGAGCAACCTCACCGCGGCGACGGACGCCCTGCACGCCGCGAACCCGGACCTTCTAGTCACGTGGTCCGGGATGCAGTACGACGAGGACCTGTCGGCGCTGACAACGGAGGGCAAGAACCTGTTGACGGCGCCGTGCTACAAGTGCACGGCGGTGCGGGACGCGCTGCGGCGGGAGCCGCTGGAGTTCGACCTCGGGGCGCACGCGTGGGCGGACAAGGTGGTGTGGGAGCTGCACCTGTACTCGATGAGCGAGGACGTGGACACGGACTCGTGCGAGATCACGGAGGCGGTGCTATACCGCAACGGGTTCAACGCGCTGGGGATCGACCCACCGGCTCCCGGGTGCGAGACGACGGGGGATTGCCCGCCAGCGAAACGGCTGACACCGGTGATCCTCTCGGAGTTCGGGCACAACCAGGACGCGACGCTCTACGACTCGAAGCTGCAGAACTGTCTCCGGGACTTCACGACGCGCCACGGCGTCAGTTGGATGGTGTGGAGCCTCGCGGGCAGCTACCGCATCCGATCGGGCACGCAGGGGCTCGAGGACACCTGGGGCATGACGAACTACGACTGGAGCGGCTGGAGGGACCCGGACACGGTCGAGGGCTATTGGAAGCGATGGGTCGCGGACATGAATATCACGAAAGTATAACGGTAGCATATCTTGACTTACATACAACCCGAAATAGTAAGATCGGCCCATGGGGTTTTACGAGGGATGCGTGCGTGGGAATAATCAGAAGCTTAATTGAACCAAGACCTTTGAATTGTTCAGCAATGGCTGAAACTAGCCATCAGACTATCTGACTATCTGACTCGGGTTGATCCCAGCATATTGGCTATTGGTGTTTCCCGATCATACGCCTACTCTGGGATCGATAGGGGGGCGGGCTTACATAATGATCAACATCCGACCTGGAGTGGCATATAACTATCTGCACATAACCAAGATTGCTTAACATTCAGAATATCTGGATGACGATACCCGGAAACCCGTCGCGTCACTAGAAACATGCCCCATGTCCAGGTTTACATCGTTGCATCGTACATTTCCCGAAGCGGTGAATCATTCAGTTCAACTGCCAACTCAGCTATGCAGCTATGTAATACAAAATCAAGAACAGGGACGATATCAAGACTAAATAAATAATCCATGGGGAATATCAAGTATGTAGATCAATATGAAACAGAAAACGGAACTAAGATCGATGCCATAAATTGCTAGTTGCAATGTATTGACGGATTGGTAGATTACCAACTACATACTTAAGAGATTTTACTTTGTAATAATAATAGTTGGTTCACATCGCGCGAATCTGAGGCAACTGACGTCATCACGGGCCCTCGAGACTTGAAATTTCTCCGGTTTCCTCCTACCACCTTGGCACGCCATCAGCCCATCAAGCCCATAAGCGTCATCCGCAATGGCCCTAAAGAGCCCCCCGCCTAGACTTGTCACTTAAGGTAATTAGCTAGTCAGTCCTGGCAGTCCAGGCGGGGGTCGAAATCAATGGCGCAGTTTCGGGATTATATAAGTTCCAAGTTGTGTCATTTACTTTGGCAGTATCTTGTCAGTCTCGTATTTTAATAGGTTAGACGGGATCTTTTATGTGCATATATACCTCTAAGTTTACTCTGCACCTCCCCGGGGTTCGGCATCTCATACCTGCCGGGTCAAAGTTGTAGGTATGGCCCCGAAGCTGCTATGTAGGTGACGAGTGGATCCAAAGATGCAAGTGGATGTGACGGATACTTCTAGGCCGAATTACTATTAGCGGGCCTTAGTCCTCATACGGAATACCTAGGTATACTTATGTATTGTACTATGTACTTTACGGCATATATGTGAGTAAGTCAAGGTTGTCTGCAGCTACTAAGGTTCAGGGTTGCTAAGTAACCTTAGATTACTTTCCGTTACTCACCCCCGGCCTCACTCGACTCCTTCTCTACTATTCCTTTTCATACTTCTTATTATTAAGTTTTCGTTCCAAATATTTTGAGTAATGTCTTCCCTGAGACCTACAAAACACATGAAAAAGAACAGTAATATAATATAATTAGTTAAAAGAAAATACTTCAATTTTTCAGTCAGTAGGGGTGTGTATGGCTAGCTTTATCAGTTAGCTGTCCCCGGCCCTACATTTAGGAGCCTACGATGGCTCCCCAAGATCCCGAGAGGCCCGAAAGGGCGCGAATACCTTCCCGATCGCCACAACCCGACCGCCGGAATTCTCAGTCTACCCAAGGTGATGATACGGAGCAGCAGCAGAATTTACCTCCCAGCGCTCTCCGAAATGTCCAATTACGGTCTGTTAGGGACAACCAGCCGTCTATCCGTCTAAGACGCATTCGATCGTCGAGACGCGATTCCGTCCCGACTGATGGTGTTGGGCTTGGAGCTGGATTTGGAGCTGGGCCTGGAACTAGACCTGGAACTGGAACTGGAGCTGGTTCCGGCATTGGTGAACATCTGCAACAGTATCAACTATCGTCACAGCCCAAGCAATCGACGCAACAGGCGCAACAGGCGCAATCATCCCAGGACCAACAGACTGGTCGCCGGCGCTCCAGTTCGGAACCTCAGAGATGGTATATGTCAGATGCCGGCGAGTTCCGGCCTCGTGGGGCCGGACAGATGCCCTCCGTCCCCGAGTCATCTCAGTCTCAATCACAAGCACAAGCTCGGACGCGCATGCGGTCGCAGTCCCAATCGTATGCAGGGGACATCCAGACCACCGACTTCGGACTATCACCAGCCTCTCCACAGGAGCAAAGCAATGTACAACAAGGGAGACAGCGCCCGAGGCTGCTTCGTCCTGTCACCAATATCATGCGACGACGTCAACAGTCCACTAGTAGCAGAGGAGATGAGATCGAATACGAATATGACCCGAATATCGTCGATATTCTTGACGTAGTTGGTAGGTAGACGATGAACTGTTCGTTGGATGATTCTCACGTAAAACCCTCACTAACCCGTTTCGTCCCCCGCCAGATCCGGAGGTAGCCACATTATCTTCCATCACTAACATACAAAACACTCTCTTCATTCCCTCAATGGGCCGCCTCATCAATAGACATCCGACATACAGGTTGTCTCAAATCCCCGACCTACCCGGGGCATACCCCCCGTCGGAAGAGGACCTACCTTCACGGCCAGCTTCCGCCGCCGGCACAGGCGACAAACGTGTGCTGGGTCCGGGCGGACGGCCTCCTATGGAGAGGGTCCCAAGCACCATGACGGAACGCTTCTATGCCGTGCGCCCTCACAATACCTCGCTGGTAAACTGGACCGAGGAAGAGATCGCCGCGCTCAACGACCACGTGCGGCATATGCTGCACTCGCGCCGGAACAAGATGAAGCGCAGTTTCAAGGGCTTCGGGCAGTACGTCCGACAACCCCTAGGTTTCCTGGTTACCCTGTACGCGACTCTTATCACCCTGTTTGGCCTGGCTTGGGTGCTCTTTCTCATCGGCTGGATTTACGTTGGCGAGAAACAGCTCTACGTCATCAACGTTATCGACACCGTGCTCGTCACCCTGTTCGCCGTCGTCGGCGTCGGCCTCATCCCTTGGCGCATCCGGGACACCTACCATATGCTGTACATCGCCTACTACCACCAGCTGACGTGGAAGTTGCGGAAGAAGCTTGAGCTCCCGCGCCTCCAGGACAAGAATGACCTGCCCTCGGAGCCCGCCATGGTGCCGCTGCCACGAGGCTCAGAGGACGGCGCGGTACCCGAGACAGGCATGATGGACGCAGACCTCGAGGCAGCGCGGAACATGCACGAGAAGGAGGAGCTGCCAGTGCTGACAGCGGCTCAACAGCGGCGGCTTCAGCACCACCAAGACCGGTTCAGCCGGCAGAATACCTATTACAAGCCGCACGAGACGGAGACGCACTACGCGTTCCCGCTACGGCTACTGATCACTATTGTGACGCTGTTGGACTGCCACTCGATGTTCCAGCTGTCGCTGAGCCTGTGCACCTGGTGCATCCCCTACCAGGTGCGCCCCAGCGCGCTGACCGCGACCCTGCTCTGCTGCTCCATCACCGTCAACATCACGGCCGGTGTCTTCATCACCATCGGCGGCCGCCGCACGCGCAAGAAGGACGTCGTCGAGCGCATGTTCCGCCAGCAGCTGACTCAGGAGGCCATGAAACGGGTCAACAAGGCAAAGGCCAAGGAAGAGCGGGAAAAGGCGGCGCAGAAGGAGCGCGAGGAGAAGGAGAAGGAGAGGGAGCGGAACGGGGATAACAACGGCAGGCTCGAGCGCATCGACGAGGGCCGCGAGCGCGAACCCCACAGCGGCCGCACCTCCCGCGAGCTGTTCCGCCCCGCGCTCGACTTCCTTGCCGGCAGGAAGAGCAGTGACCGTGCCACCAGGCCTTCGGGCGAGCTGTCCCGGAAATCCATCGACCGCGTCGGGAGGTTCGATCCCGTCTCGCCCCCTCCCGGCGGAAACGGCGGCAGCAGCAGCGCGCACCACCACGGTAACGGCAGTAAACACGATGAATTAGTGCCTCCCGTGCCTATCATCGGGTCCTTCCCCGAAGAAGAGGAAGAGGAGGAGCTGGACCAGGGCAAGGGAGACTCTACGACCGCACTGTCGCACCGCCGCGACGCGAAATAAAAAAGGTAGTGAAGTGAAGTGAAGTGGAAGTGGGAAAGGAAAAGAGAATCGTCATCTTTTATGAGGTTACGCCGTATCTTACGTGTTCATGTATCTATCTTTTTTATTTCTATACCTGCTTACTTGACTTACATACACTGGGTTCTTTGGATGGTTTGGGTGGCTGGTTGGTCCCCTTTTTTTTTTTCAGTGCCGCTCTTCTTTTATCGTTTACGGTATGGAGTTCCTGCGGTCTTTTTGAGGAGGGCCTTTTGGGGGGTAACGAAGGATACCTTGTGTGATGGATATCGCGGCGGCTGGTGGCGGTGGTGGTTTCGGTATTCTTGTTTGTGAGTCCGACTGCTTCCTGCCCCCCTTTCTCCTAACGTTCTTTCTCAAATACCTGCCTAGGGTGAAGGTCTAGATGAGGAACGGGGTTGGTTGGGTAGTGGAGGTAGGAGACTTGGTTGGTTGTATAGATGTCGGACGTTCACACACACACACATACATATACAACATCCTTCCACGCCCATCCATACATACACACCATATATACATAAAAGGAGGTAGAACTTAGTTTAGTAGTCGATATTTGAACACAACTCCGAACCCGATGGACGGGGAACCACGAGCGATATTTGAAGAGACCGACGTCTGCTCTTCTCTTTCTCTCTGTCCCTCTGCCTGTGATTGTCTGTCTCGCAGACACCCAAGCAAGTAGTTGGATATGTAGGCAGGGTGCAAAACACCCGTGATATCATCCTTCACAAAGCCAAGGCGCGCGTACCTACTATGTATACTAGATGATCTAAGAAGGGGGCATTCCCGCAATATAGCGAATCGGCTGACCCCAGATATGGTGACGGTGACGAAAGCCTCCCTCTCATCAACTTACCAGTTTCCATTTCCACCCGTCAACGGCGGCACAGACCGAAACACGAACAGAGTTTCATGGCTCACGAGAGAAGTTAAAAATCCTGTATTACGTACGTACAATAGTAGCCCCTGACCTGCAATGCGAAAGCAAGCGAGACCTTATCCGTTAGCTCCGGAAAGCAGAACAGCAAGGTTTGGTTAAAAAGCATAACATGTGCGCAGTGCTCCCTGATAAAGCACCTATGGGGAAATAAAATCGAAAATAAAAGTCAAGTGCCTGCTTTCTACCCCTGTGAAAAAGAAAGAAACCCCCCCTCCCACCCTTCCGTAAATACAACCTCGTCCCCTCCGCATGAACGATGAACGATGATCCCCCCCCCCTTCATGTCGACCTATCGAGCGCCTCGATCTTCTCTAAAGACGATTCTCAGCTCTTCTGGTCTTCATTGAATTTTCCGGAAAGAACGCGCAGAACCGAGACACCTAAGCCAGAAAACGCCAAGCAATGCAGTGATTGCAACGAGTAGCCTTGATGCCCCCTTTTGATGAACCCGGTAAACATCATCGTCACGTCGTCAAAGTGCTCGCGGACGGAGAAATGCCGAAGTAGCGAAGGAAATGGGCCGTAGAAGCCACGAGCGTGAAAGTGTGAGGCATCGTGATACGGGTTAATCACAGTCGAACCTATGTCAACGGCGGCCCTCAACCATACTGGATTCGTAGAGAGCATGATGAGTGGTGGCGTTGCTCACACGATTGGCCATCAGCGTCATGCCGGAGAGTTGCTTAAGGATGGGGTTCGTGGGTGCTCTGTTGTTGATGCGCATGAAGAGGGTCTCGAGCCGTGAAATGGTGCGGCCCATGATATTGGGCAAAACCTCACGAACTTGGGGATCCTGCAAGGATGAATTTATTAGATGATGCTGTTTCTCGACTCGTCGGCCGTATATGTTTATCATGGGGGGGAAAGTACTTACAACATCAGGCAATGAAGAATGCAGCCCATGCAAAATGACCTCTAACCACGTGACTCTCTCACGGAGGAAGGGACCGTCAAGTTCTTCAGAAATGACGGTTCCGGCCGAAAGAGATACAAGCACTGGAAGCTCTTGCAAGATGTTCGGGTTGAACTTTACAATATACTTGTCAAAGACCTCATGCTTCCGCTCAGACTGGAGCCATCTGATCAAACCCGTCTCATAATCACCACGCTCCATCTGGGAGGCGATGTTGGCGATTATGTGTTGCAACTCGGAATCCTTATTTCCAGAGTTGTTCGTGAACGGCACCAGCTGATTATGCGCACTTCCCGCGGGACTCCCATACGACTGCGAGTGAGCCTGAGATGGCGGGTGCGACAACGGCTGCTGCTGTTGCTGATGGTGATGATGCGGCTGTTGATGCTGGTGAGTGAGCTGATGCGATTGCGGTGGCTGCGGCGCCTGCGGCTGCTGTGGCTGGGAGCCTGGGAGGCGCTCTTGAGCTAACTGCTGCTGCATCTTCAGGAAGCCATCCTGGAACTGCGATTGCGTTGCAGCCATGGCAGACACCGTATCGGACAACCGAGTTACCAATGCCGTGAGCTGGTCGATCTTGTGACTGTCTGCGGCATGTCGCTGCTCGAGAACCTCGATCTGCTCCGCAGTACGCTGTTGGACATCCTGCACAACAGAGCGGGACGCGGCGACGGCCATGTCGCTGAAAATGGGAGTTATAGTGTTCATCAGAGTTTCGCGGAAGCTTTCCTCCATGTCCATGGCCACATTGCTCACGATCTTCTCGGTGATGGCCTTAAGAACCTCGGGCTTCTGGAACGCCTGGGTGACAGCGTTCGGCAGTAGTTTTTGCATCTGGTTCTGAACTGAGTGAGAGATTCGACCGCTAATCTTGCCCTCTACCTGATCCGAGATGGCCTTGCTGATGGCGGTAGTGAGAGTCGGAACGACATTATCCTCAAACTGATCACTAACAATCCGCGCGAGCACAGCCTGAACATTTTCATTCAGGACACTGGAAACTAGTTGTAAAAGCTCCTTCTGGCTGTTGTTGAAGATGTCCTCGCGATTACGGATCTGGGTCTCGATCTTGCTCCTATGATCCTTCATTTCATTGGCAATGACCCCCGACAAGTTGGCACCAAGGGAAGCCTCGATATGCTTGACAGCAGAAAGAACAGCCTCCTGCGACATCACGTTCTGCGCAGAAGACCCCTTACCAGAGGTGGGACCAACACGCGGTGAGTGGGAGCTGCCGTTGGATTGAGCGTTCTCCACCGCAAGCTTGTCAGCAGCGGCGGCAGCAGCCTTCTCCCGCTTCTTCCTGGCCTTCTTCTCTGTCTTATCAAGCTGGTTCAGGGGTGTGACAGGCAGCTCTGTGTCCTTGCGGTCCGGCTGTTGAATTGTGGGGACATTATTCTCGGTACCCTTCTTGGATTGTTCATGGCCTGGCTGCGTAGTTGCCGGAGGCGGTGACGCCTTCGAAGGTCGCGTGGCAATACGAATCGGCAAAGCATTGTGCTCCTCGGCGGTTTCGGGCACGATGGCGCTGGGCAACTCCTTAAGTTTAGCGATCTTGACAAGGCCAGTCTCAACAGCATCGGCGCCGCTGATAACCTTGTTGTCCTTCGTCCAGCCGAGCTCGCTGTTCTTCACCAAGATGGAAGTAACACCTTTCGAGTGCATCGCATAGAGCTCGAATAGACTCGGCTCCTCACCGTCAGTCGAAGCCGGGTTCGCCAAGATGTCCAAACTCCGAAGTACACCCTTATTCGAGAACGAATATTCGCGAACACCACTAATGACCGCGGTTGAGTCAGGTTCGGGAATAGAGGTGTCTTTGTTAACCAGCTTCTGAATGTAGTCCACCTGAGAAAGACCCTTGATGGTGTACTTGGGGGCCGAAAGATGAAGCATGTATATCGAGTTGCGGGTGGGATGACCCACAACGATCATTCCGGAAGCAGGATGGTACATGACACTGCACACAGCATCCGACTCTTTGCTATGAGGTAGGTTGAACTCCTGCACTGGTTTGCCGAGGGCAAGATCCCATAACTGAAGTGTGTGGTTTTGCTTCATCCCCACGATCATATAACGTAGCGCACAACGTTTCTGGTACGGCCGTTGCTTATCCAGCAGTAACACAGACGTTGGCCACGCCTTTTCTCCTTCAGGAGTAGTGTTCAGAGTCAGAAGGGGTTCCTTGACCTTGAGTGAGGTCTGAGCGGGCATGGGGAAGCGTGGGTCGGACCGCTGATCAGCCGCGGTCAGGTCACGCACGTCCCAGAACTTAACGCGACCGGATTTATCCAGAGACACGATGGTAGTATCATCCTGACTGAAGGTGAAATCCTTGCCGGCCTTACCGGTGTTGATACTCAGCGCACATTGTCTGGATAGCTTCTCAGTGTCCACGACGCGGTCATGGCCCTCCTTGAACAGGTTGTTTTGCATAATATAGGCGGGCCAGATAATGCTGATGGTTTTGCCTCGACCAACAGCGAAATACTCTGGATGGGCAGATGATGTCCTCGCCCGCGTCTTTAGAACGCCACCGGGTGCGTCGCCATCCTGACTGCTGACTGGGGGTAACGCGAACCCGTACTGCTCGGGGTGAGGGTCGTCTAGATGATGTTTCTGGCCATTTTTGACCTGGACAAAGTAAACGGTACCACTGATGCCTGTGCCAATGATAGATTCTTTGGGACTGTCGCTCAAGTCCGCTCCAGTGGTAGAGACAGCAACATTGAATATCCGGTCTTTTGTATCAGTAAAGAGCTTCGCGTCTTTGCCATCGTCCTGTCGAATGACACGCAGACCGCCCGCCTTCGACATGCCATAGGTCATATACGACTCGGTCGCCGAGACGAGATTTCTGTCGATCTGATCGAACTCTTTCTTGAGTCGTGCGATGTCGATGATAGCTTCGTCACGGAAGTGAGGCCGGGGTTCCTCAGAATGCTGCACCGTAATCGAGATCCACGGTTTCATAGGGAAATTGTAGACCTTGACGGGTACCGGCTCTTCTTCGATCACCACTATTTCGTCGGCATCGGCGCTCTCCCAGCTATCAGCGACTGGTCCTTGAGCGGCTTCCTCGACGATCCCGCGGATAGTGTGGGCAGTCTCTGGCGAGTACGTCTCCTCGAGAATACCTTCGTTTTCTTCTTTGTCCAGCTCATGCTTGATGTCCTTTGCCAGGACCTCAGCCGCTTCCTGAAATTCGGCGTCAGTCTCTGCTCTCATCATATGTTCAAGCTCATCAGCAATCTTCTCCCGTACCTCATTATGCACAGCCTTGTTCAACGCTTCCTGAGCTTCTCTATCAGCCCTGCCTGCGAGCTCGTGGATCGCATCGGCTACAGTCTCCTTGTTCTCATCCTTGTCGTCGACGGGTGCAGTCGAAACGGTGTGGGGAGACGGCTTCGGCTCGGACTCGGCAACTGGGGCGGGGGAGTCATGCTTTCGGCGGACACTGTGAGGGCTGGGGACGGGGCTTCGGTAGCTACTGGGCCGTTTATCTTGAGAGGCGCCAGGAGAGGACGTCGCACTGGAAGCCTTGAGAACATGGAAGGGCATAGTGTCAACCGCCGCCATATTGCCCCTCGTATCAACTGGACTTGGTTCCTTCGGCGTCGCTGACTTTGGTGTTCCAGATTGAGAATGAGCCGCGAATTCGTTATACGGATTAGCATAATCGGGTTTGGTGGGTCTACGACTATCGAGCTGAGGGACCTCATCCTTCGTGACGAAGGTAAAAGGCATGGGTGTGCTCTCGTGGGAACCATTCGCAGATAGAGCCTGCTTCAGTTGGGAGTACTCCTTGGAATGATCGGCAGCGGATGTGTTGGCGGAAGGTGGGGTCAGGGTGGTGGTTTGAGAGGACTCGTTGGCTGAAGGCGGCTGGTCATTCTGCGAGGGCTTTGGCCGGTGCAACAGATTTAATAGGTACGCCTGGGTGTCTGCGGATGGAGCAGTCGATGCCCACGGGATCTGGATCTGTTTGTGACCGGGAGAATCGGGAGCAGGCCCATCACCACCCATGGTACCCTTCATAAGGGTAGCGAGGAGTCCCTGGGGATCAGCAGGCATGGGCACTGGGGCGTGAATCGGCGGGTGCTCCAAAGCCTCATGAATACTAGCATGAGGTAGGGGGATAGGCCCGTCAAATGAGGTGGGCTGGTTCTGTCCGTGGGGAGCCTGGGGGCCGAATTGCGAGTTCTGCTGTCCGCCTTCGCCTCCACCTCCGCCTCCGCCTCCACTGAATTTCAAGAGATTCAGTAGATTGGCACTCTGGTCAGGCTTAGAAGCATTGTTAGACTGCATGCTGCCAATGGGTCCTAGGTTCATGCCCGGAGGGTGATGGGAATGAGCAAAGTTGCTCGGAGGGGAGGGTGCACTGGGCAAAGGAAAGTTATCCGAAGTGCCCAAAACTGGAGAGTCCGTTGATGAGAGGTCGTAGAAAGGCGGCTGCTGTGAGTTATTGCCCTGGTGATTGCCCTGGTTGTAGGCTGAGAACCGCGACAGAAGATCCTGGGCTGTTGAATTTGAATCTTCTTCCTGGGCGTGGCGTGCGGCCTGCATACGAGCAAACATGGCCTGTAGGTGGTTGTTAGGGTCGTTGCCACCAGGCGGTGGACCATTGTAGCTCGCCATGATTAATTACTACAATTAGTGTGTGCCCAGGTGGATAGCTGCCGTGTCCACACGGGTCCTATCCCGCCTGTACAGAGAGATGTACAGATAGGGTGGCAGCTTATGACAGCTGTGATGTCTCAAGTTGGGAAAGAGGAAAAAAGAAAATATGGTGCAAGCTGGTTTATATGTGCGTAAGTATATGTGTGTTGTATGTGTGTGTATGTGACTGTGTGTGGATGTCGTGGCACAGGCCGACTGACTTTGGCTGACTGATTTGACTGATTGATTGACCAACTTCTGCTACAACTAGATAGTCCAAGTTGTTGGGCGAAGGTTCAAAAAATCACCCGGGCCGCAAGAAAAAAAAAACGCGCAGACAAACGGAGGAACCTGAGACACCAGTCGCGACGTGACCAAAGATATGAGGGAGGATGGCGATAGATGGTGAAGATGGATAAAATGGGAAAGGGAAAACGGATCGATACGAGATGAACTAGAAAAAGATGATGATCCGCGGGGAGGATGGCTCGAAGGATTATCAACTGGGGAAGAGATGGAACGAAAAAACTTGGTCGAAAAACTTCCAATATAGATGGCTCGGGCCAAAAAAAAAAGGTAATTTTCCAGCCTCGTCTGAATATCAACCTGTACTGTCAACCTGTCAGGTTTTACATGCCCAGGTTGTAGGTGAGTTGATTTTATTTAGTATGAGGCGGGTAACCTTTTAGGTCGTCACAAATATTCAATGATACGGTAGATGATAGAGAAAGGTAAGAGCGGTGGTAGGTGTGCAGGTCGGTACCTGGTACATAGGAGTTACATGTAGGAGTACGAAGCAGCCTGATGTGAGGTGGGTTGTATGTATGGGCGGGCACCTCGAGACTTCAAGTTTGATACAAAACTTACCTAAGTTACCTGCATGTAGGCCATGTAATAAGACGAAAGAATATAAATCAAAGTTGGGCTCGATCCTGCCAAACCTGCAGGCCTGCCTGGTGCCCTTTCCCTTCGAGGTTGCAAGCTTGCCGAGTGATGAAACTTGTGACACTTCGAGGGCCGTCTACGATAAGATGAGTGAGTACCTTAGGTAGGTACTGAGGTAGGTGTACCTAGGCAAGTTGAAACCTTCGAAGGTTGGAGGAACCTTCAACTATCTGGGGTACATGAATTGAACCCTTTAACCTTCCAGTGATACGGAAAGTGCGATAATGAATTGCGCACCTCTGAACCTTGAAAGCTTCCAATCAGAAAACACCAATCAAATGCGAGGAATTCGATTGTGCGCAAAGATAAACGAGATCGTTCTGGTGAGGTGAGATGAGGTGAAGAGGGAAACGGAGTGACCAAGTCCATATCCTGAAGTTGAATACGTTGGCTACTACCTACCTTTAACTACCTAGGTAGGTAGTGTACTTAGGTAGTGTAGGTACGATGTGGGAGATAAGATTGTATGCAAGTGGTAATTAGCCCTAGAGTATGTACCCACCATTGTACCTAGTACCTATTCAGTACATAGTACATGGACCTAGGAAGCTATTCGACGGCCGGGGAAGTAGCGAACCTGTCATCCTGTATGTATATTGCATATAAACTATCTGCTCCCGCAGGGCTAGCTGGACACCTGGGCAGCGTTCGAATTTAGGATGGCTCTTTCGAATCTTTCCGTGGATCGGTCAAGGCAAACGAGCCAGAAGGGCCCCCCGGAGGAGGTTGGGTTTCTCGCTCTGGTTCTCTTCCATCCGTTCGTTTAGATGTTGTTTATGTTGGGCAACAACGACCTAGCTAGTTTGTAAGTATCCCGGGCATAAATAAAACTACTAGGCCGGGCTTCATGCACATATGCGTTGTCAAAATGTTATAGACCGGAAAGCTCGATCCGCGATCCTCCAACCGTACGAAAAGAAAAAGAAAGGATCTCCTCTGACTGCCTTATCACTTTATGAACCGGGGGGGTTCTTCAAAAGTTGTCGCTCAGATTCTTTTCCTTCTTCTTGCTTCCTTGGCTTTTTTTTTTTTTTTTTTTTTTTTTTTTTGACGAGACGAGACCTGAACTCCTGCCGTTCCCGGGGTTATGCAGAATCCTTGGCCCTGGAGTACATACATAATGACATGTCCGTATTCCGCGGGAGGGGAGGGACGTTGGTGATGAACTGTTTGTTTTTTTGTGGCCGGCCTGGTTTGATCAAAGCCGAACCTAGCAAGCACTCCATATAGCGTAGTACATATCGTTCACTAGGATATTATATGAAGCCTTCAATTCATTCACCATTTCGTGTTTTAGGGATACATTTTGTGGCACCTCTAGATCTAAGTAGTGTGTTTGGCTACCTAGGTATCTACAATCTAGAGCTACATGAGCATGTAGGCACTCCAGGTTCACTCGGATAGCATCGTATAAAATGGATCCGCGCTCATAGCAAGTACACATTAGAGTAGAGTACGTGGTAAGGGGAGTATTCCGAAATAAAACATTTCCAGATCCCAAAATTCGATGGATCCTGGCAGCCTGGCGGATGTCAAATTTTTTGGAAAAGATAAGATAACGCGCGCCATCAAAGGTTTGCAGTTTTGTGTGTACTCCGTACTTAGTAGGATATTTTGGGGTAGCGGTCCGGGGTCCTGCAGAATTGTCGGCATTCATTAACGCCGACAAAGCCCACCTGGCGGCTGCCTGAACACTGTGAGTACATAGTTACCACACTCGTGGATTGGATCGCTCAGGTGTCGAACTACTTTCCCAAACTTGCCCGTCAACAGCCCTGGACCGTTCTGGCTGTCGGGTAGTTCGCATGCATGACATTGACATCCATGGATCATCATCATCTACATATGGACGCATTTCCCAATTAACTAAGACGAGAGATAGAGAGAGAGAGCTTCAAGGCTTGCTGCCGCTCGATTACACAACCTGCCCAGCTATCTAAACCGGTCGACATTGACTCCGGTGTTTTTGGTGTTTCGAATCCCGATAAACTTCAAGGTTATCTACTTTGTATACTTATCCAACCCGACCGCCCATTCCCCCGTAATTGTAAATACAATACAACGAAACTTCATCTTCCCAATAACCCATAGCTGCATAAGTAATAATCGATAATTCATCTATCTGTCTCTCCCCCCCCCCCCCCCCAAATCCGCTTATCTCCGCGAGTTACCCAAAATTGGTCAACTCTTGGTGAAGCCCGGCCAACGAACTCCTTTTATCGATTCGGCGCATCCCACTGTCGGTTTCTGTCTACGTAGTCAGTCGCTCACTCACTCCGCGGAATCCCCGTTCTCCCGCTTTGCGATTTTTTTGTCGGTCCTACACACACAGACACACACAGACACACACACACAAGATGTTCTGTCTACGGAGGTATGTTTTGTGATCTGTTATCATATATACGCCCGCCACGGAATTTGACAGCAGCAACGGCTAACACGAGAGACAATTTTGCTTCCCTCACAAGCTGGCTTCCACTCCTGTTCATCCCGACCAACGCCTCGCCGGCCTTCATCTTCCTGTTCTTCGTGTGCACGTACTTCCTCAACCGGCCGTGCGTCTACTGCTCGGTGCTGCTGCTCATCCTGTTCGCCACGTCGTGCTACTGGTCCGACCAATGCTTCTTCGACTTCAGCAGTAACTGGTTTGAGCCGCGGCCGCCGTTGTCCTCAGGGGCGTGCCCCAACAATGACAACTACTACAACGACACTTCGATATCGGACGACGTCGTCAGCGGCCTCAACGCTACCGCCCTCGAAATGCTCAACACGACCGCGAACGCCCTGGCCGGAGCCGCCGCCGACGAGCTGGTGAGGAGGAAGGCGGAGTGGACGGGCATCGGCGTCGAATGGCTCCGAAGCCTCCTGGGACGGAGGGAGTGGCGGATTGAGTGCATGGACCTCTACATCCGTCTATGAGATGGGGAGCGGTTATAATTCACACTATCAATATACATATATAGACGGGTCTTGTACATGATAATACGAACAAACAGTACTACACTTATTACTCATATCCATCGGTGTTGTCCGAGTTTCCCCCGTGCATTGCTAATGTAGCGAATCCATTTGGCTCAACTCATCGGCTTGTCTATTGTCTTGTCCTACGCATATCAAGACGTGGTTCAGGAGCTCATGCGAATACTACGGCGGGTCCTGGATTCTTCACGCATACAGAAGAGTTCATCTCATCACATGAACTACATAGGTATCCGCGCAAAGTTCAATTTGTTGTTGTTGTTTTTTTTGTTTTTTTTTTTTCAAGGCCCTCGGCCCTCCACCCTTGACAATGCAGCCAAAAAAAAAAAAAAAAAAAAAAAAAAAAAAACCAGCACGCCAAATTGACAGCGCCAAAAGCGCGCGATGCGACAAGCGGATGACTGGCTGACTTGGCTGGCTCCCTCAAGATGAAATAATATAATAAAAATGTAACGACCGGCGGTAAGAGGCAAAGATCCTCGAGGCAAATAAAAAACAGCCCCTCACATGCTTCCATAATCGGCGTTGATGGGATTTTCTCTAGAGCACAAGATAGAGGAAGACTCAACAGAAAAGCAAAAGAACCGAAGAACTTTTGCTTAAGCTCACCTACAATAAAGTGTGCCCATTGTACAATTTGTTGTTGAAGAGAAAAGAAGAAAAGGAAACAAAAAAAAAGGATCCGAAATTTATTGCGCGGCTCTTATGCCAAATTGAAGATTTCCAATTGGGGGTCCATTCCCCACCATAAGTTTTCGTATATCCCATGTGGTCCGAGCGTCCCTTCGTCATGTTAAGTAAGCTCTTTCCAAAGTTCCCAGGTTTGGCTCTAAACTGATAAACCGAGCTAAAGTTCAACCAGCAACCCAATCACATCGATTGTAAATAATCGCTAGCGCCACTACGGACTTTCCAAAGGTTCGCATTGCCCAAAGTAATCCCGAAAGTGTGAAAGTACCTATTCTATACCTACGCAGCAACTTCCGAGCTTCTCTCTCTGGAGACAACCTTAGAGCCAGTAACAGCCTAGAAGACGTCAAGTCAAATATTACCACCAAAGGTTGGATAAGAAGAAGAAGAAGAAGAGGTCTCCGAGTCCCTTCCAGCCAACAACCCTCTTCTCCTCTTCAGACTCGTCCGAAATAATCAACCAACTACCTAGATATCTTGTGTCCTGCTTTGCGTCTCCTCCTTCTCTTCGTTTTATATTTCTTTATTTTTCTCTTTCTCTTTTTTCTTCCTATAATTCCGTCGAGACGAACACACGATGCTACGACAATCATTGGCTCGTTCGGCTTGGCGGACAGGCAGGTATGCGGCCAAAAATTCGAGGGCATTTTCCGCAACTGCTCAAAGACCGGCCGAGGTGGAGTTGACCATTGGTCAGTATATGAATAATTACCCCCCTTGCTCATGTTATTATATTTATTATATTAGTCGAGGCTAGAGACTTGTACTAACAACATGAAATGGGCATGATATAGATGGCAAGAAGGTATCAATAGAAGGTAATGCAAGAGAGAGAGAAAGAGAGAGACAGACACACACACACACACACACACACACCCGTCCGACTACTGCGCGATATCCTCCTCCATATTCATAAGACAAGCAAGCCCCATCAGCTATCATATCACCAACCATACCGAATACTGACTGAACTCCCTCATAGCCGGATCTGCTTTAATTCAGGCCTGCGAGAAGGCAGGCTCTACAGTTCCAAGGTGAGCGGCAAAACCTATACTCAACCTACCTATATGCTCGACATATACTCGACTTTGTCGCTTTCTCATTATGGGTTTCTCATGTTCAGGTTAACTAACATCCTCGTTCTACAGATATTGCTATCACGAGTACGATTACCCCACCACCCCCTTTCTCCCTCTCCCTCTCCCTTTCCCGCGATCCCCCGGATCCCCCGCGACTCACCCCACGATCCAACGACCATACCCGACCACCCCTCTTACTGACAATACTGACAAACTCCCCCTCCCCCTCCCCCAATAAAACAGAAAGTTGATGATCGCCGGTAACTGTCGTATGTGTCTCGTCGAAGTTGAGAGGGCACCAAAACCCGTGGCATCCTGCGCATGGCCCGTACAACCCGGCATGGTCGTCAAGACCAACTCACCCCTCACACATAAAGCTCGCGAAGGCGTCATGGAGTTCTTGCTCGCCAATCACCCCCTAGACTGCCCTATCTGTGACCAGGGTGGTGAGTGCGATCTCCAGGATCAGTCTATGCGCTATGGTGCCGACCGCGGCCGATTCCACGAGACCGGCGGCAAACGTGCCGTCGAGGATAAGAACATCGGTCCCTTAATCAAGACCTCCATGAACCGATGCATTCACTGCACCCGCTGCATTCGATTCGCCAACGATATTGCCGGCGCTCCCGAGATGGGCTCTTTCGGCCGTGGAAACGACATTCAGATCGGCACTTACCTCGAGACGAACCTCGACTCCGAGATGTCCGGAAACGTTATCGACCTCTGCCCCGTCGGTGCTTTGACCTCCAAACCCTATGCTTTCAGGGCTCGCCCTTGGGAGTTGAAGAAGACCGAGTCTATTGACGTCCACGATGCTCTGGGTTCTGCCATTCGCATTGACTCTCGTGGTCTCGAGGTCATGCGTGTGCTGCCCCGCCTAAACGACGACATCAACGAGGAATGGATCAACGACAAGTCTCGTTTTGCTTGCGACGGCCTCAAGACACAGCGCCTAACTATACCCCTGGCCCGGAGAGAAGGCAAATTCGAACCCGTATCCTGGGAACAGGCCCTGACCGAGATTGGCCATGCTTATCGACAGGTTGCCCCCAATGCCAATGAGTTCAAGGTCATCGCCGGTGAACTTACCGAGGTCGAGTCTTTAGTGGCCATGAAGGACCTCGCCAACAAGCTCGGCTCCGAGAACCTTGCCCTCGACATGCCTTCTGGTAACAAGCCTATTCCTCACGGTATTGACGTCAGGTCAAACTACCTGTTCAACTCCAAGATCTGGGCCGTCGAGGACGTCGATACTCTACTTCTCGTTGGTACCAACCCTCGGCATGAGGCAGCTGGACTGAATGCCCGCATCCGTAAGCAGTGGCTGCGGTCTGACCTAGAGATCGGTGTCGTTGGCGAGACATGGAATTCCACGTTCGAATTTGAGCACCTCGGTACGGACCTCGAAGCTCTGAAGAAAGCCCTGGCCGGCCCCTTCGGCAAGAAGCTCCAGGCCGCCAAGAAGCCTATGATCATCGTCGGTTCCGGTGTCACGGATCATCCTGATGCCAAGGCATTCTACGAACTTATCGGCAGCTTCGTTGATAAGAACGCCGCGAACTTCCTGACCCCCGAGCACAACGGCTTCAACATCCTGCAGAGAGCGGCCTCCCGGGCTGGTGCCTTCGAGGTTGGCTTCACGGTCCCCTCTAACGCGGTTGCGGAGACCAAGCCCAAGTTCGTCTGGCTCCTGGGTGCCGATGAAGTCAACGAGGCCGATATCCCCAAGGATGCCTTCGTCGTCTACCAAGGTCACCACGGTGACCGGGGCGCCCAGATTGCCGATATCGTTCTTCCCGGCGCCGCCTACACGGAGAAGGCCGGCACGTACGTCAACACCGAAGGCCGCTCCCAGATCACCCGTGCCGCGACTTCGCTACCAGGCGCCGCCCGGACGGACTGGAAGATCATCCGCGCCGTCAGCGAGTTCCTCGGCGCGCCCCTGCCGTACGACGACGTGGCGATGCTGCGTGATCGGATGGCGGAGATTAGCCCGGCCCTCGCCTGCTACGATGTCGTCGAGCCCGTGTCGGTGCAGCAGCTGAGCAAGGTGCAGCTGGTAGACCAGAACAAGAACGCCAAGTCCACTGGCGCACCCCTAAAGAAGGTTATCGAGGACTTCTACTTCACAGACGCCATCTCAAGAAGGTAAGTGGTTGTCCCAATCCCCCCCTGTATACAAATCAACGAGTTTGAATGTGAACTAGTGTGCTAACATATCATAATAGCTCACCCACGATGGCGCGGTGTTCGGCGGCAAAGAAGACGGGCAACCCGGACAACAATTTCATGGCGCCGGGCATGACCGAGGACAGGCCAATGGGTCAGGTCGCGTACGGTGCGTGAAGCAGGGGGACGTGGTTGCATGGGGATTCGCTAGAGTAGAAGAAAGACAGTAAAAGCAAGAACTTTTTTAAAAACGGCCTCGATAGATATGGTATATATAGCCGTACCACACCCACCTACACCACTAACTACAGCGGACATCTCGGCTTCACATACTACTACTATTCGTCGTGGAGGGCTCTAAGGCGGGGGAGGAGAGCTAGACAGAAGATCTTTCGCATGCGGTCTTTTTTCTATGTGGTTGGTTGGTGGTTCGCGAGTCCGAACGGGGAAGGAGGCAAGAGGGGGGGCGGAAGGGAAGAAGGGGAAGGAAAGGGTGGGGTGGGATACGTGATGCGGCACGCATCGCGTCGCATCGTTTTTTTGTGTCTTCGTCATGTGGATGTACATATAGCAGCATGGAATTGAACAAAGGTTTAAGTCAAAAGCTTAAGGGAGAGGAGAAGATATAAACTATTCCTCAGTGCTCCCGTGCGTGCTCGTGATGTCGTTATTCATAGACACGGCAACGACTTGGTTCACTCCTTTCTCCCCTGCCGCCGCCCTCCCCCTTTTTTTTCGGAATATGCACAAATTCTCCATCGACTTCTCCGTCCCCATCCCCGCTACCCCTTTACCGCGTATCCCCATCCTCGAACTCACGGGTCCAAAACCCCCGAAAATGCCTCAGCCGCCCGGCCTCGGCAATACGCGCCACCTCCTCGGGCGTCAGCCTAAACCCGCTCCTAAAGACCTGCGACCGCGCGACCCAAGCCCCGGGGTCCGCGCTCGTCGTCACGACGCCGACGTCCTGGTCCAGCGCCCAGCGCAGGGCGACGTCGGCCCGCGCGACGCCGTGGTGCTGGGCTGTGTCGGCGTATGCTGTCTCGAGCGCCGGGGGGTGCGGCGGCGGTGCACGCCCGCTTAGCGCTGTTAGTAGGCCGTAGCCCGTGACTGCGATCCCGTGGCCCCGGCAGAAGGGGAGGAGGTCCCCCGTGTGTTGGAGGTACGGGTGGTACTCGACTACGGGTGGGTTAGAAATTAAGAAACTTAGGTTTGGGCCATGGCGAGCAGAAGAACAAAAAAATCAAAAAAGGAAAGAAAAAAAAGGAGGGTAGGATGGAGGTGGGAGGGAGCAAACGCACTCTGGTTAACAGCAGGTTTCGACCTAGCGCCCTCGAGAATAATATCGAGATGCTCGCGAGTAAAATTCGACACGCCGACGGAGCGCGCGAGCCCGGCCTCGCGCGCGTCTTCCATGCCGCGCCATAGCCGCCGCAGCTGCTCCGGCGACTCCGCCCGGAACGGCGAGTGCACCAGGTACAGGTCCACATAGTCGAGGCCCAGGCGATCCAGCGACCGCCGCAGCGCCGCGGATGGGTCCGTCTCCCGTGCGCTCCGCAGTTTCGTCGTTACGAAGAGGGTGGACCGCGGTGCGCCTGAGCGTCGGATCGCTTCGCCTAGTTCCCACTCGTTGCGGTAGGCTGGGGAGGCGGGGGTGGCGTTTCCGGGACGTTTAGCGCGGGTCCTCCCTTTCGAGAGAGAGAAGAAGGGAGCCGTTTGGTATGGGACGGACAGGACGGGGTGGCTTGATAAACTTACATTCGGCACCGTCTAAGTGCGTGAACCCGGCCTTGATGGCCTGCACTGTCATGTTGATCGCGTCCTCGGACTTGTCATCGGTTCTCTTCGTCCCGAGACCGTATGCAAGCTATAACGACAGATGGGCGGTATCCGGTCAGCTACATGACCCCAGCTCCTACACACGCACTCGGGTAAAACGCTCACCATCGGCATCTCGTTTCCATCATTTAGCTTCAGCGACGGGATGGAGTCCAGATGCTGTTTCGCGTCTTCGCCAGAGGTGTCCGGCTTGACGTCGGAAGTGCTAGAGGCCATCGCGTATCGAAGGGGATTGTCTAGCTTCTCTCCTTTCCTCTAGCCGAGCAGGTTCCTCGTAAATATGCAAGTATTAAGAGTGTGTTATGAAAGTGGCATTGTGGTCTAGAGCATTGAAGCGTCGGAACAACCGTGATGGGGTAGATAGAGCGTCCTGCTACGCCGATGGCACTTGGCAATCAGCCACAAGGTAGCCCAAATTACTGAGTTGCCTATGCCAGGGCTATGATACAATACATGAGTATAGTGCAGTATGGCGTAACCAGGTAGTCTCTAGCTAAACTAGATAGACTTGCCGTCCACCCGGGAGGCACCACCGTTCCGCGATTATATGGGTAATGATGCACGATGTCTCATATCAAGCTTCTAAATAACTACAATGGTTCCAGTAGTGGCACGATATTTGCCTGCTCCTGCCCTGCTGCCTCACGCCAGTCCATCTGCCCAGATATTTACGTTGATTAAGTGACTACATCATTACAGGATCCATCGAGAAACATCTGACTTTACCTGGCTCGAATACATAAACTCTTTGTGCAAGAAAGACACTTACAGTTAGCGCGGGCAGCGCGGGGGTTTAAAATATAGAATTCGCATATAATAACCCTGATGACGTTACCTCCCCGCTTGTCCGGCGCGCCTGAGCCACAAATAAGCCACGACTCCGAGTCCTACCCCTTTCCAGCCCCTATTCCATGTATTCCATAAGATTCGTAAGAGCAGACACCTGGCATTTTAACCTTCCTGTGCTCCCCAAGTCCCCTTCCTTCCTGATACAAGAATCTGGGAGCGAATTTCTTAGACAATCTCGAATCGTTCTCGACGGAGGTTGTTGATGAGCGACGTCATCCCTGTTAGCTCATCGTCGTGTACAACCGCCCTTGCAACAATCCGGAGCTGTACTGTCTCTTTAGAGCGACCGTCTTCCTGCACTTCTCTCATGATGAAATATAGAGGCGCGTTGTAACACAAGGCGAGACAATCACCCTCTTTAACGGGGGATGCGGCGAGGCCAACAATTCCTCCTTGTGTGATGAAATAGTGCTTTCCAAGTACCGCATGAAGTCCCGAGTGCCGCGAGATCTCCACCTGGTACTCGGCCATCTATTTGTAATAGAAAGAAGAATATGAGGGATATCAGTCCTGGATGTATTTTCCCTGAGTCGGGTAAGAAATGCTGCTCATCGAGTCCACGCCTCGATCTACGCTTAGTGTCGACATAGCGTGCGAGCTCAGTTATGACTAGGATCTCAAGTTCAGCACTCATCCTTTGGATTTGTGCCGTCTTCCAGATATAATCGATGCGAATCCCAATGCAAAATATCGTCGTCGTTGTCGTGAAGACTCCCGGGGCTACGAGCCTCTCCTTGCATACAGGATGCGATTCCGCAGTTTCAAGGATGAACCCACTTAGGGTTACAGGGTCGGTTCCATTCTTTGCCGCTCTGCCCTGCCGAAAACTTGGGTTGCTATAGGTGAAGTCAAGTACCCAAGATGATCCACCAGTATCGCCGTGGCACTCGGTAAGCAACGGGAAAATGCTTGCCATGACGAATACGCCGGAGCTGTTATGAAGCCGAGCTGTCACACGCTTGAATACCTTTTCACAGGACTCCTCGTAGTCTACATAGATAAGTCGTCCAGCCCATCTTGGAAGAAGCGATTCTAATGCAAAGATTTTATCTCGAGGGTTCGAGGCACGTGAGGTCTGTGACCGCATCATAGCATCACAGAGCCGCTTATCGTTGGAGCCTTCACCCAAGAGTGGGCCAGGGCGAAAATATTGCAGTAACAGTAGCCGACCCCCTAAGCGTGCTGAAATCCAACCAGTTTCCAAGGCAGTCTTGACTAGATCAGTCACATCCATAGGCAAGTCTTGTTTAAGAGGTCAAATATTTAGTATCTGTTTTCTTTCCAGATGGATCCTGAGAGAAGCAAAGAAAGAAGAGAATTTCCAAGGGAATATCACAATAGGGAACCGAGGAAGTCTGGCGGTGGATGCAGGAAGGAAGTGGGTACTTACTCTCATCAAGTCCATCAATCACGTCACTGATCTTGGTAACCTTAGTACTCAAAGCTAAGCATGCGTTTAAAAAGTCGTCCAAAGAAAACCAGAAACCCTTAAAGAACATAGTTGGTGGACGAGGTGGCAGGACTGCTTCCTGTAATGTCCACATTCGTTCCCACCATTCTTGTCGTGAGATTGTTACCACACATTGTCTGAGTCTGAGATAAAGCGCCACTCGTGTCTCGCGTTGTGAACCATCTTTCATAGCCTCTTGAAACTTTTTGAGGAGGGCCACAAGATTATGTCGGTCTATCAGTGCTTCTTCGGACTTTAACGGAAAACGAAGGAGATCCTGACTGGGTTCGTCTAATACTGTGTTGCCCTCTAACCAAATGACCGTGTTCCTTGCATTGGAGTATATGTCTCTCATAAGGCGGACTTGGTGCGCCTTCTCTTCTGCAACTGATTGGTTTATGCAAATCGCATCGACCCAGATGTGCCGATAAATATCTGGATAACGTAGAGTGTGAAGGATTCCGTAGAGATGCTCGGTTAATAGGAAATGCTTGTCGTTTAGAAGGATTGCCATATTCTTGTCTCCTTGACCCCATACATATGAAAGTGCCTCGTCGATACCCTCTTCATATAGATCGCGGGTTTCCAGTCTGCAGACAATGGGGTCGTTCCCCGAGCCGGGGAGGAGATGCAAGATTCGCACCTGCGCAGGCGTGGAATCAAGGCTATCCGAATATTGATAGCCAACGATGCACTCTTCTTCAACTGCAGAGTCAAGATCTGCAAGCCGAGATTCCACCTTACTCCCTGATGGCAATGGTATTTCTTTAGATTTCCCATGCAACTGACGCAATAGGTCGAGGCATTGTGATGGCCTGTATACGTTGGGAATTTGGTCCTGGCTAATCCTAATATCGAATACGTCCAGAAGTTCATATATAGTCGACATAATGATCTCGCCGATGGATTTCTCGAGCTTGGCATGTGTCCATGGATTTTCAGTTGAATCTCTCTTGATACATTCTGCCAGCCAGATTCCGCGAAGTTCGTCTTCGGTCAGAAGCTGAAGATTTTGTTGAAGGTCTTCGGTAATGAAGTAATTTAGTGCTTCGCTGATGAAGCGGAACTGTGGGCTTCTCTCGCAAAGATCTTGCACAATATCTTGGATTTCGTGGGAGGTGTCATGAAGCTTTTTGTCGTAGATTTTTGACTGCTCACTGAAGTCGGCAAATGTTGCAATCCACTTTTGGTGTGCATAACTGTAGTCAGGAAGTATCTCGCCTAGATTCCACAGCCGATCATGGGAGGTGTCAATTGACTCGTTGGATTCTGAACGTGACCCTGACGAGCTGAATGATGAATTTGGAGATTGAAGTTGATCGCTAGATGAAGATTCTGACTCCATAACTGAACATATCTGCGGGCCAATAGCGGGAAGTATTTGAAGAAGGGAATCTTAATGGAAGCCACAATAAGTGCTCGGTCGGCTCTAGATTTCATTACCTACGTCCTTCTGTTCTATAACAAGTGATACATCTAATAGGGCTGGAACTGGAAAAGCTATGATGATGATGAAAGAAGGCCTTACATCTGCATTTTTCGGCATTTCTGTCCATGAAATGCTGTTTTGTGATTGAGAGTAAATGTTTCGAAGATTGGCAATGGGAACAGTGTTTCTACTAAGGGTAAAATGCATGATGCGGCACAGCACATTGCACGGCAAGCCTTGCATTCATTTCATCTCACATATATGTGTGTGTGTGTGTATTTCCTCAGCTAAGGGGGTGGTGGGCTGTGAGGGCGGTTTCTGAAACCCATCCTATGGCAACCCAAGTGTTCGTCGCCCAGTCGTGTCACCTGCCTGTTGTAATTGCAAAGCCAAGAGACCCAAACAGTGATAGTGCTGAGAATTTATTCTACATCATTTTCTCGATTGATGCTAAGTATGATTTCTGTGACCATGTTTTTATCCAGCGACAAGGCTGTATATATTTGTTTACGGGGTCGTTGCAGTCATTCATACCTTGATATGAGGGGCGGGAGGCCGGGTGGGTCATATCTTTATAGTGTTATTAATGAGCGCCTGGGGAAATGACGTTATCCCGCCAGTATCAGCTTAGTCGCAAAATAGTTATTATAGGCCGACTTTCGGTGTTACAGCGCAGTAGACGGGTATTTCCATCAAGGTTTCCCAGCAATAGAGACAGGAAGACGGAAGAGAATTTGATAGAAACGAATTGGGTTTCCCCTTTGAATAACCAGAAGATGGAGCATTTGGGAGTGCAAAACTTTCTATAAAGGTACTTAGTATGTAAATGTTATGTACACAGACAGATAGAATAGGTACGGAGTACTTAAAGTATCTAGGTAAATATTTACACGTGAACTCACCTCTCGGGCATGCAACTGCTTACCAATAATTAGAGCTCTAGTTTATTTATGACGTGAGTGAAGAAAGATCGGGGATGTAATTATCTTCAAGCTTGCCACTTACACTATCTATCTCTCCATTAAAGCTCAACCAACTTACACACCCATTGCCGCATATTTACCTCATAGTCAGTCATACCTACATTCTACTTTTTTAAAATTGACTTATCACGTACCGCCTATATAGATATCTGTTTTCAGATAAACCTCGGTTGATGCAGAATGCCGGGGAACTATTGAGTTAAAAACATACGCCGCCCATGCTTTTCAATCAAATTATACGGGGAAGAAGCTTGATACCGCATCTCCGACTTGCCGGGATGGCATCCAATTTCTCCTCTGCCGAAAATGGCGGGGGTGGTGGCGCCCCCGCCTCTTTCTCATCGATAAACGAGATACCGAAGTCCTGGACATTTACATCAAAGCTACCGCCCGACCCGCTATTCCCGACCCCAGGCGACTCGCACCAGACGCCGCGCGATCAGATCCTACCACGCCAGGTCCGCGGCGCCCTATTCACTTGGGTGCGACCGCAGCCTGTCGCGCGTCCCCAGCTACTGGCCGTCAGCCCGGCGGCGATGCGCGACCTGGGAATTGCGCCGGGTGACGAGCGGACGTCGGATTTCGTCGACACCGTCGCCGGGAATAAGATCCAGGGATGGGACGAGGAGAAAGGCGAGGGTCCGGGTTACCCCTGGGCGCAGTGCTACGGCGGGTTCCAGTTCGGGCAGTGGGCGGGTCAGCTGGGCGACGGGCGCGCCATCTCGCTATTCGAGACGACGAACCCCTCCACGGGGACGCGGTACGAGGTGCAACTCAAGGGGGCGGGGCTGACGCCCTACAGCCGGTTTGCGGACGGTAAGGCGGTGCTGCGGAGCAGCATCCGCGAGTTCGTGGTTAGCGAGGCGTTGCACGCGCTCGGGATACCTACGACGCGCGCCCTAAGCCTGACGCTGCTGCCCGAGGTCCGCGTGCGCCGCGAGACCGTCGAGCCCGGCGCCATCGTCGCCCGCTTCGCCCAGAGCTGGCTGCGCCTCGGCACCTTCGACATCCTGCGCGCCCGCGGTGACCGCGAGCTCGTTCGCCGCCTGGCCTCCTACGTGGCCTCGGACGTTTTCCCCGGCTGGGAGAGCCTGCCGGGCCGCTTGCAAGACCCCGACAAGGCCGCCGACTCGCCGGCCCCCGCACGCGGCGTGCCCGCCGATGTGATCGAGGGCCCCGCGGACGCCGCCGAGAACCGCTTCACGCGGCTATACCGAGAGATCGTACGGCGCAACGCGGTGACCGTGGCGCGGTGGCAGGCCTACGGCTTCATGAATGGGGTGCTCAACACGGATAACACGTCGATATTCGGGCTAAGCATGGACTACGGGCCGTTCGCGTTCATGGACAACTTTGACCCGGCATACACACCAAACCACGACGACCATATGCTGCGGTACAGCTACCGGAACCAGCCCACCATCATCTGGTGGAACCTGGTGCGGCTCGGTGAGGGGCTGGGCGAGCTGATGGGCGCGGGTGCGCGCGCCGATGACGACACCTTCGTCAAAGAGGGCGTCAAAGAGGGCGAGGAAGATGAGATTGTCGCGCGCGCCGAGAAGCTCATCACCCAGGTCGGCGAGGAGTACAAGGCCGTGTTCCTGGCGGAGTACAAGCGCGCGATGGCGGCGCGCCTCGGCCTGCGCTCCCTGACGGAGTCAGACTTCCAGGACCTCTTCAGCGAAGCCCTCGACTCTATGGAGGCCCTCGGCCTCGATTTCCACCTCTTCTTCCGCCGTCTCAGCGGCCTGCGGCTGGCCGACCTCGCGACCGACGACGCGCTCCGTGAGCGCGCAGGCATCTTTTTTTACCAGGACACGCTCGCCTCGGGGAGGGTGGAGGAGCAGAAGGAGGAGGGGCGTCAGCGCATCGCGGCGTGGCTCGGCAAGTGGCGGCAACGTATTCTCGAGGACTGGGGAGAGGAGGGTAAGGAGGCATCAGAGCTATCCGAGGAGCGGGACCAGGAGAGGATCAAGGCCATGAAGGCCGTGAACCCTAACTTCGTCCCGCGGAGCTGGATCCTCGACGAGGTCATCAAGCGGGTCGAGAAGGACGGCGAGAGGGACGTCCTCGACAGGGTCATGCATATGTCGCTGCACCCGTTTGAGGACAGCTGGGCGGGGCGCACGTTCGACGGCGCCCGCTACGAGGGGGATGCGGACGAGGAGACCAGGTGGACCGGCGACGTGCCGAAGATCGGCAGGGCCATGCAGTGTAGCTGTAGCTCTTGATTTGTGCTATATAAAATTACGCTACATTCCCAAGCACATTGCTAGACTCTTAAGGACTTGGGATTCGTCCACGAAACCACGCGAACATTGTGCGCTCAACATCTTGAGCGAAGTCCTTTTCCATCCTCAGAGTGTAATAGTAGGGTTGGTATCGGCTGTGCCTTCCATGGCCATTTCCTTGTCTTCTCCCAAGCCCAAGAACGCCCCGAGATACCCCAGTCTCCTACACGGCGAACTTACTCTTGGAGTTTTCTTGGCTTAACTTCCCGCCCGTAGAAAGGTAGCAGGAGGGGCCCTAATATCCTGACTTGCTGACTTGCCGAAATGGGGTTTAACTGATGCTGCGCCCAACAGGCCCACAGCCGGTGAACGGTATACCGGCCATCGAAACAAGCCGTCTTGCAAAGCAAACTACAAGCTACCAGGCTGGTACATTACATTGCTGCCTTCTGCTGATTATTTGCAGTTATTATATCCCCGTAAAAATGAAGCTGCTTCCGCTGCATGCGGGTGGCGGAAGTCTCTACGAGGGGATTGCGTACGTTATCGAGAAGCTCCTGCCTTTTTTTTTTTGCCTTTGGTTGCTGCGCCACCATACGCATATAACTACGATCTAACGGACTTTTGACAGTAGACGAAAAACTCCGGCGCAGAGTGCCCCCCGATTGTTAAAAGCCGTATTATACGACCGCCGCCTTTTTTAGACTTCGTCCACCTGACGATAGCCAACGCAACGGGGCTTAGACACGGCGAGCGAGCGGACAGACGAGACTTCCCAGCCCGCTTTTTTAAAAGACCTTTTGCCGGTTCCTCCGGCGGCGGCTGGGCGGGCGGGCGTGCGTGCGTGGCCGCCCCAACCTTGCAGTCGCAGTGTTAAATGTCCCCGAGCCAAACAGGAATGGGATAGGATTTTAGTTGCTTGAGGTAGACAGCAAATAATAGTAGTAGGCAAAAAATAGTGGTATAGACTAAGGCACAGCAGGATTAAGGATGCGGCGTCTTGTTTGAACTATACGTGTGGTTTTTTTTTGTTCCTTAGCAAGCTAGAACTTTAGCTATAAAGTAGGCGTCTTACTCAAACCCCCGGCGCTTCGTAATCACTAAAGACAGTTGGGAACAGGTGTTCTATACGAAAGAACCGGAGAGGTTCATTCCCTCCGAGGGTGTGTGTTCTCGAAGAATACTAGACACCACCAGCCATTTTCTGTTCTTCTGGCGAGCTACACCCACGGTACCTACCTATACGAATCATAAAGGCTGCCAGATTCTTAGCCAGTGAGCGGGTTCTCATTATACGCACACAATCCATGCATGATACGCGATCTTTGCTATACTTCTCCTCTACGAAAGTCTTAAATCGCCTAAGGATATACCCAAAAAAAAGCCGGGGCAGAGCGTGCTGGCATAAGACAAGCGAATTGAGTTGAAAAGAGTTGAAACAGTAGAAGGGGGAAAGAAAACTGCTATCGAGAAAGTTGCGATAACGGCGGACAATGACTTGAAAGGGTGGAAGACTGCGAAGTTAGATAGGGGTAAATAGGGGGGGGGGGATTTCGCTGAGTCAGCGAAGCACTTGATTTCACCTGATAAGACGTAAGAAGACGTGACGGGAGCATTTTCTTGCGAATGCATACCGGTTTGAAGCAATCGTATATAATAGGCGAGACAAAAACGGGTAGGTCGGGATGGGACAAGTCAGAGTCTGAAACAGAAAACAAAAACGAAAAAAAATCTTCATGTTTGCGCTAATGTTAAATAAAGCTCATAGTTGATTGAATTCGCAGCGCATACGGAGAATGTATGAAGTAATTAAGGTGTTGTGGTGTTCTGTCTCATTGGTTGGAACCGGCTCCGAGATGATGCATCTAACCGTCACACCTAACGGCGAGCGAGCGCCTTTTCAAACGAGTCCTTGCCCCCCCTGTCTTTGTCTTGCCCAGTCAGAAGGATATGTGCCTGTGCCGAACGTGCCGGGAGAGGGTAGCTGGAGGGGGCCCGGGCCACCCGATAAACGCGTTAACTGAGGGCTAGCGCAGACGCAGACCCCACTTGCCCTCGCAGCCGTCTAGCCGTCTGGCTCCACTTTGTACCATGCCCAAGGTACTTGGTGCTGCTTGGGTCCCCAAGTCCCCAAGCAAGCCAGTCCACTCCACCGGGGGCACAGCAGAGACCGAACACCCAGACTTCAAGGGTTGGGCTGCTGCGGCAACATGGAGTGAAAAAAAAAGTGGAAGCGGCCAGCCTAACGACGAGACGACAACCCCAGGTCTTCGAGGTAAGTGTCTCAGTGTCACCGGTGGAGCGCTGGAGGGCAGTGCTTGCTTGAAAAGCCGGCAGAGCCTATCAGAAAGAACCTGGGGATGGGTTTTTCCTACCAAGTATGCTAAAATAAAGTACCTCGAGGTTAGAATAGCGCTTAGTCGGGTTGGACTAGAAACGCTCTAGAAACGCCGAGCACCGTGGACGGGTACGAATACGAATGCGTATGTGTGTGTGTGCGTGAGTGAATGATGGTTTGTCTTCGTCGAGGGTAGAGATGGCGTTTTGGTTGTCCCATACAAACGCCGGACAGAAAGAAAGAAAGAAGAAGAAAAAAATAAGTACACATGTAGCTTACCAGCCCAGCCCTACCACCCACAAGATAAGACAACAAGGATACGAGTTTTTCTTCACTATGGAATTTTCCGAACGTTGGTGATGGTGGTGACGACGTTAGCAAGGCGCTCTCGCCTTCTGTACTATGTATGCGAATGCGAAATGTGAGGGGTGGGGAAGGGTGAGGGGGGCCATGCATGTCCGCAGGAGGATTGAGGCACGACAGGACAGAAAGACGAGAAACATCCGGACCGTTTTTATGCAGAGTGGCAGGCCGGCCGCGCAGTGTAAGGAGATCTTTGTTCCCCGACGTTGACCCGCGACGAATCGAATCGAATGATGACGAGGGTCAAACCACCAACCTCTACCAACCCCAAGAGCCCGCTAAACGCTTTGTACGGTATCAAGCTCAGAACGGCGCATACCTCTAAAGCAGCCGCCCCTGGAAGTATTCTCTCGTCCAACCAAACCGGGATTCCACGTACTCCAAAGGGTAGATAGATAGACGAGGGTAATGGCTCTTTCGATAAGAAAAGCAAGAGAGAGAGGGAGGGCGCCAACAAAGAACCAACCATACCTTTTTTTGTTGCCAAGGGCCAAGGTATAACGCAACCTCTTAGACGTCTTGGTGGTTTGGTCGATAGGTAGGTACTTTGTAGTCGTTATGTGTGTGATATACTTGTAGTATTTATTCTCCGATTCCATGCCAACCAGCCAGCTAGCCAGCCAGCCAGCCAACAAATAAATATCAACTCAAGTACCTCGATATTCTTCCATGGATGACATGCCACTGTTGCATTCTCTACTCTCTCAAAGTCTGTCGTTTTATAAATTCGTTAGGACCTCTCTGGCTGTGAAGGCACCTGGGCATGAATACGGAGGTACTCCATACTGGTCTCTACCTTACTGAACCCCTAAGTACTCCGTACGCCGTATTCCGTATACCTATCTGTCGCTTTTTTTGCCCCATCCCGAGGTCTCTGCCGCGCCTTGGCAGTAGCGATCATACTACCTCATCTATCCAATTTCGTTCAACTTTTGGTATCCATCAGTTTTAGTTATTCATACCCACCCTCGCTCTTTCTTGTTTCTTCTTCCAATACATTACCTAGGTACATTACATTACCATTACCATATCTACTTTAAACTTTCTTTCGTTCTGGGGATTACATTGGAACTTCTCTCCATCTACACTACACACATTTAACGTACACATACACACACACACACGCACGCGCATACACTCATACACCACCAATTTATGCATACTACCTGAGATCTGCATTCTTTATTCGATATATCGCCCGAACTCGATTCTTCTAACCCGGGTAGTTGGGTTCTGGTTAATTAGTCAACCCGACTGACTACTCTATTTAACCTACCTAAGTAGGATCAGTTGACTTTTCTGACGATAGGGTCCCGGACCCCACTTAGCCCATAGAAGTGCATAAGTGCATGCATACCTATAATCGGTATATAATACAACCTACAGCTACCCCTAAGCCCCCCCGGGCCCCTGATATCTGATATTCCGTCATCTCCGGATTCGACATTCGACATTCGACATTCCTTGAATTCCTTCCAAGGTTGAATTGACATTTCTTCTGATCCACCGACCAACATCACACACACGAGACAAAGGGGGAAAGGGAGAGTACGACGACAAGTCGGCATTCTTTTTGGATCTCTTATCTCTCTTGTCTCTCACTCATATTCATTGTCGAACATCGACATTGACATCTCTCATATCTCATCTTAGGGGGTTTAAGGTCGCATCCTCCCCAAAGAAAGATATTTATACAGATAACTTCCTGTCTGTCTTTTACACTACAAGATGCACCTCAGTACATGGGCCGCCACGAGATTAATAGAGAGGGCACGCGACGCAACGTTAAGAAGTATCGTGAGGCGGGCGGCGGCGACGACGGCAATGACGGCAACGACAGCGGCGGCGGCACAACAGAATGACGATTCTTCGACCATACAAAAAGTATTAGAGAACTTGCCCGACGACCTGATATGGTGGCTTGCGCTGGCTGCGCTAAATTGTCTGATCTTTGTGCCACCCATAATATTCGTAAGTAGTAAACCCGCACATCCCCTAACTGGGTATCCCCTAACGGCATCCCCGGTGTCAGCTCTCAGCCTTCCCTTACTAACCCCATTGTCGCGAATAGCTGTCATATAGTGTCAATAGTCTATGGCCAGTATTAGCCATCCTCGAAGACGACGCACCTCCCACCTACGAACGGATAGCCTTACAAGATCGCGATGTCGACAAGGAAGACGAAGGCGAAAAACCCGATGTCGCGTTACTCGCTGAGGAGGGTGGCTGTTCATCCTCATCATCCGCGGCATCCTCATCCTCTTCCCCGTCCTCCTGCGCGACCTCGTGCTCCTCCGGGGATCCCTCCGTGACCTCCAACCTGCGCCGTCTCAATCGCATGCTATATTCTATCGCCGGCTGGCCGTCGTTGCTCCGTGGCCTGCGCCCCCATATGTTCTTTAATCTATCTGTCGCTATTTTGACCGCCGTATCGACCTCGATCCCCTACATGCCCAAGATCCTAGGCATCGCCGTCGCACCGCTGGCCATCGTCCAGCTCTACACGGCCTGGGTACACATCGCAGTATCGGGCCCGAGCCCCAAGCCTTTCTTCCGCCGCTTCCCGAGCTTCGCCGCCGCATTTCGCGCTACCGCACTACCGACCATGACTATGTGGCTCGCCGTAGGAGTCGCTCAGGAGTTGCCGCTTGTGCTCTACCGCGCCCTCGAGATTGACGAATTCGCGTGGGACCCGACGGGAAACGACGACGCAGCGACCACCATCGCCGTGCCCTTCCTTGACCTAGGCCGCCCGGTTGACATTCTCAAGCTGGTCGCCTTGTGCGTCGCCTGGCTCGCGCCCATGGCGGCGCTCGTGGTCCCCGCGCACGCGGTCCTGACCCGTGTCCAAGCCTCTACGCTGCCGGCCGACGAGCGCACCATTGTGCCTTTTGATCGTTCCTTCGGGGGCCGCAGGGCCGACGGCGACGAGCGCCCCATCAACATGCTCCAGGCCTGGCGGTCGCTCTCCATTGCCGTCTGGCTGAGGCTCTATATCCTTTACGTCAAGGTCTTCCTGATCACCCTCGCCGCGTCCATATTCATGGCTGCCGCTATCGGCATCCAAATCCTCATCATTTGGAGTAACCTCGAGAAGAACAGCGACGTCAATGAGTGAGCAATGAAGGGAAAAAATTACATTAGAATAAAATATACGGCGTGAAAGAGATTCAAGGCCGCATGCCGCAGGGTCCGTTTCACCCCCTTGTTAGGGGCTCAGGGCGGCCCTCGAGCCATGATTCAGCTGCCTGATCACTGACTATAGTGACAAGGGCCTTCTTATTTATTAGACTTGCGCGTTAGCACCACGCATACACCTAACTCCTCCGCTGGAGACAGAAAAAGAAGACAGGTGCTTTGTATAATATTCCGTTTGCCGGGCGGGCCGGAACGGACAGGGCGGCTAGGAGACAAAGCCCGGCGGCGACCGGCTTCTACTCACTTGGTATTGAGGGATCAGGGAGGCTTTCACTCATGCATTTCCGGCATGGCTCTGGTGTTTTGTGGGACATGATTTACGAAGTTTGGACTAGGCGTGGCGTGGAACCGTCCCTTTCCTGGCTGGCGGGGTCATTTTCTGAGGGAGGTTTTTTATGTTTGCCGGCGTCTGGTGAGGACTTGGGCTTGGTCGGTTTTTGTACAGATTTGGGATACCTTGGGAATCGGAAAGCATTGGGGATAAGGAAGATATAGCGAGAGAGAGAGAGAGAGAGAGGCAGTAAGGAAGCTGGTTTCGCTTCCCGACTCCTCACTTGCATACGTGTGAGGGGAGGAGCAGACGGAGGCGGACGACGCGATAATCGATACCCTATGCTGCTAGACAGGACACTGCTGTACATTGATATCTTGTTTGGCATAAAATGAACGATCGTGATGTCCGATTCGCCGACGGGAGCAAGAGCAAACAGGCAAAGTAGTCTTCTGTATAATTAAGTGTGAAAGTGAGTTGAGAGGAAAAATGCGTTATGTATGCTGTGCTCTACTCTGGATTGGATATGTGATATGGATTCTTTCCTCGAGTGTTTGAGTCGGGCTCAATCAAACAAGCCGTTTTTCTTCACGCGGCATAGTTTAGATTTCCCCACGACGGAAACCGGGTACTGTCTTTTGAAGAGAAGGTAGATAGAGATAGATACATGATATGCTTTCTCCCTCTAGGACCCCCGACTACGTAATACCCGACTTCGATACCAGCGTGCTGGATAATTTTGATTCGTTCATGTATGTCTAAGCATGATGTCTTATCAGGGCAGCACAGGGCTCAAGTCGCGTCCCAGATGGGATCTCGGCAGAGTATGATTAAATAAAGGATGTGCTTATCCCGGAGCTACAGCGAGCATGGCCGGTAGATCAAGTATATAGTTATTTCTCTTTACTCAGTGCTTGCGCACGTATCATATATCCATCCATCCATGTAATACACGCCAGCCGGGCAGCCCAAAAGGAGAAAGAAAGAAGATAGTTACTCTCTACTACTTGGCTCATAACTCATCATCCGACTCCGTCTCGTCGTCGCCCCCACCACCGCTGTCATTCGCGGCGGCGGCACTCCTGCTGCGGCTCTTGAACGGCAGGGTGCGGGTCGGCGGCAGGTCTTCTTCCTCTTCTCCTCCTCCTTCCTCCTTGACGTCATCGTCATCATCGTCGCTAACCGGGACAGGCTTTGATTTCGCCTTCGCTGGTGTCGCGGCTGCAGCACCTTTCCCCTTCCCCTTCCCCTTCCCCTTTCCTTGCCCTTGTCCTTTGCCTTGGGCTTTGCGCCCGGATTCGGCCTTACTCTTCGATGACGCTGCCGTAGTAGAAGCTCGTTTGCTGCGCGTGCTGCGCGCGGGCTGCTTGCCTTTGGACTCTCCCTTCGCTGGTGGTGGTGGCCGGGCTGCCGCCGCCGCATCCCCATCCCCATCCCCGTCGCTCTCGGTCTCGGCGCCACCCGAGCTGGCCGTCTCCTCTGCGTCCGTGGTCTCGGGGTCGTCTTCGCCATTGTCGTTGTTACCGGTGTCGGGATCCGCCGTCCCTCCTCCGCTGCGGGAATCCACGTCCATCTTTTCGAAACCGTCGTCCGAGCTACTGCCGTCATCGTCAGCCCCTGCTGCAGCCTTCCGCTTCCCGGCACGCGAGGGGTCAGGGGAGCGGCGAGCAGCCTGCGTCCGGGCGCTGGCACCGGCCCCGGCGCTAGCCAGCAGGCGCTGCTGGTGGCGGATCTTAAGCTTCTTCTCGTTGAGCAGGTCGCGGAAGCGGGCGAGGAGGAGCGTCTCGTCGTCGTCCTTGGCGCGCAGCAGATCGGCGAGCTGAGCGCGGAGGTCGGCGGCGGCGGCCTCGAGGCCCGCGGCGCGCGTTGCCTCGGCGTCCGCCCGCGCCTCCGCCGCTGCGCGCGCCCCGATCGCCGCTACGCACCACGCGAATGGCGAGACTTCCTCCTCTGGATGCGCCGCTAGCTCTATCGTGCCCAGGCGTTGCTGTTTTTCGTAGTGTTAGTATACCAGTTTTGCTTTCCGCCCGGGTTGATGACTGGCTGGTAGTGAGGAATAGAAAGGGGTTGACACACCGTGATACCTGCTATGTTCTTCCGCAGGCACAGCTCGACTCTGACGTTGTCGTCGCCGTCTTCTTCGCCCAACACCTCGGCCCGGACGTCGATGTCAGCCGGCGTGCGCCCCTCGACCAGCGTCGCGGTCAGGATCGCCTCCCACTCCACGTCCTGGCAGCACTGGCTGCTGCCGCCGTTGTTTGACGCCTTGTGCTCTGCTATCCTCTTATGCCGCACTGTATATGCGCAAGCGCGGGTGCAGCCGTCATGGTTAGCAAGCCTGTTTATTGTGCCTCCCTGGGTCCGTGCGCAGAGTATCATGAAAGAACGGGGGAAGGATCTTGTTTTGTTTTGCACGGCCAGGCCCGTCCCGCGGCCCGGGCTGGCGCGCCGGGGTGTCAAGTTCGAAAGTCATGGCGGTGCCTGTGACATTTGGATTGGGTGGGGGTTGACTTCATTCATGTATATAGTGTATATGACAAAGGAAAGGTGGGGGAAGGGGAAGGGGGAGGGGGGGAGTGTAACTCACGCTTGGCCGCGAACACGGCCGACCCCTCGGAGCCGCGGAGCTTGAGGTCGAGGGGCTTGGACCCGTAGGGCGTGGCCTCTAGGAGGAAGAAATCGTCCCCCTTATCCGCCAAGGGAAACCGGAGGATCGGCGGGGGTTCGGCTGATGCCATTTTCTTCTTTTTCGGACAAGGGACCAGGTTATCTAAGAGAGGACCCCGCGCGGGTGCCCTGATGATGGATGCGATGCGATGTGTTGGTGGATATGATTGATGATGTCGGCTCCTCCCGCGATCCCGGTGTCCGTTTCTGGTTTGTCTGGGACTCGTAGACTAGACTAGACTAGCTAAACTACTTTGTCCTGCGTGATTTAGAGTTTCCCCGTTCCTGACCTGAAGGATGGGCAAAATGGGGAATGGGGAATGTGATTTTGGACCCTCCAGTGCTTATTTTCGTGAAATTGCATGTACAGTTGAGGGTTGAAACAGTTGATCAACGCGGGCCGAGATTAGAAGGGTATGTTTAGTTCCAATGTCGCATCCCGTAAGGACTGAGTATCAGGAACTTTTTTCTTTATCAGTGATAGATGACGGGGGGGAAGATCAGGGGAGGGGGGTCTGGATTTGTTTCCCTCCTGATCGGCAGGCTTGCAAGAGGAATTTATTGAAATGGTGCTGATATTGGCGATTTTCTGTTGTCGATCTGTTTATGTCTCGGGAGAGGTGGAAAGGAGGATCGCGGCAAACACCGAGTCTGGGGGGGCTTTCTTCCCAGGACCAAGAGGCATCAATTGGCACTTACTGAAAGAAAGCACCTTGTATTCTTTGCCTGTTATCCAATTTCGTACCCTGGCTTGATTCAAAGCATTGTTATAGACTCGCGGCATGATTAGTAGTTACTTCGTCTATTTAAACATATTCTCTATCTCCATGTATCTCTCAGGCAACCATAGCTGATAAGTTCGGTCCATGCTGTCAGGAGCAGGCATCAATACCCACATATATCTCTTCAACGCCTTTTAGCTATGGCTTCGTTTATCGAATAGACTTGTGCGCCTATATAAAACGGCTCCTACATACATACAGTAGTGTAACCAACTCATAGACCTCGGGATTGCTAAAGCAAACGCTTGGGAGTATGGCTTGTTATGAATAAGAAACCTTCTTAGGAACCTTCAAGTGAAGAGGCGCAGATACTTAAGTAAGTACCTAGATATGTATAAAACGTGTGTGTGTGTTTCTTTCCATTTGTTCATGCAAATGCTTGATATGTATGTATGTAGCCGAGAGTATGCTTGATTAGGGGCTGGCCGCGTTCCGGATTGAGTTTTTTTTTTCTTCCTTTTTTTTCTTCCATCTTTTCTACTTTTCGCGTCTATCTCGCGCGTTTGATATGTTTCTGACAACCTGGAAGTGCGCTTGAGGCTACCTTCCTGGTAGGTATGCAGCTAAGGTACATAGCTACTGTATTAGCCCTTGCTGGATTATGGATATATCAAAAAGCTGTACTCCGTACATTGGAACCCTAGAGTACAATGGGCCCATCTTTCGATTAAAATGTAGGCAGGTATGGATGTTATTTTATTACCTGTATGAAGTACTCCGCTTATTTGCAGATATTTGCCCAGGACCGTAGATGCCTACATGAAGTATTTAACCTAGAGTAGAGCTCTAGATATTGATATAGCTTAGCTGCATCCATATACCTAAGTAGGTGAAGTGTCGAAATCGTACCCTGGGAAGTTCAGCCTCCCCAAGTCCCAAGGTCTTGCTGTACGTAACGCGGGAGGTGCGATATATATGGATAAGTTAGCGGGATAATGTCATCCTTCATGGGTGAATATCAGATCTCATCCACTTGATTTGCAGGTAAGCTGATTATAGTAATTATAGTGTTTATGCACGGGTCGCTACCAGCCACCTGCTTTCAAGGTTTTGCTCGTCTTAACCTACCTACCTCTATATACCTAAGTACTTAGTAGATGCACGGAATAATAGGTAAGGTTGGTAGGCAAGTATATGTAGGTAACTGCCCGGCCGGAGTTGTCAGTAAGTACTTAGTTACCAGTCAAGCCAGTCTTGTCCCCGGCCAGTCCAGCCCGTCTGCAAGTCCCCCCACCTTCCTCACTACCCTCACTTCCCTTTAGGGCTAGCTGCCTGCTTAAGTGCATATCACCCCTGATCCTAAGGAAATCTCAGTTTAGTGTCAATCTCCCACCACAAGGAACACCCCCCCGAAAGAACCTTGAAGTCCCCAGAAGCCCCCAAAAGAAACCCCCCAAACCCCCCCCGCCGGCCAGCCAACCAGCCAACCAGCCAAGCAACCAACCAACCAGCTTGTCAGGTTGCCAGCCAGCTCTCTCTCATCTCGTTCTGTGTTGCAGCTAGAGTACTGCTGGCCCTCCATATTCCATATGCAGATACACAAGTCTACACCACGCACCCCCCCTCCCCCCCCCCCAATATCCAATATCTGACCCATCCTGCCAACCCTCGACCCTCTCCTCTGCTGCTGCCCCCCAATCCCTCCCCAATTTGTCACAACCAACATCACATCACCACATAGCGTTTCATGCCTTGAAAACCACCATACACGATTTCTTCTTTAAAACTCCAGAAAAATACCTATGGGCCTCCTACCTATCACACATCACCATCATCATCCACGCACCTTAACCCCCCACTAATACATTTTAAAGATACCCGACATTACCCCCATTACTAACTTTGATATCTGAATATCATCTTTTCAGTCGTTGAATTGTCACTCCAGCACGCACAGCACGCAGCAACACACAGCACACAGTATACAACACACACACAACACACAACACACGATAACGCCCAACCAATCTTCCCCATCTCTCCTCTGTTTTATCCATTTTTTCTTCTCCCCCTTCCTTCTTTCTTTCTTTTGGTAACCGTCGCGTTGTTCAGCCAGACATCGGCGACCAATACTATTCTACCATTACTATTCCCACTCAACCTTTATTGGCCCTCTATTGGTCCTCTATTGGTCTCTATTGGTCCCTTTTGTCTAAACTTGCAACGTCTCTCTCTGTTCCTCTGCGGAGTCGCCCATTCTTTTTCATCCCAACCAAATTCACTCTTTTCCCTTCGCGAAAACTCGAGATCGTCACACGTGGTGGGAAAGGATACCAACTCCATTTTCAGCCACTAACTCCATCCTAATTGATCGCGCAACGCTTGGAAGATGCGACCGGGCCGCAGGAATATGTCTTGATGGGAGCCATAGATGGGAGCCATACGTGGGAGAATCGATCTCGCGCGACAATCTTCCGAGGCGTGCCTCTATCGCATGCACGCACGCATGCAGCAGTCCAGCAGCAGTCCAGCATCCCAGTATTCCAGCATTGCAGCAGCATCTTAACCAGGAAAAGCGATTGGACCGTTCCTTCACCGGGGCTCGGCATAATAGTCCACCATGGAGACCCTACGACTTAAACCCAGACAACCCGTCCTCGACGATGTCGAGAATTGGGATGACGATGATTTTATGATCGACAACGACGACCTCACCTTTCGTTCCTCTACTAACAACCCACAACAACCCAATAGACGCGATAGCCATTCTTCTTTCAGATCCGACCGCGAGTCCCTACCTGGCCAGGAAGAGACACAAGTTCACTTACCCGGCGACGACGAGAAGTCCACTTTACACGCTATAGCCGCAGCTGCCCATGCTGGTATTCCTATCCCTGCCGGTGTACCACCATCCGCCCTCATGGGAGGAACTATCAAGCGCCTGGGGGGGCGTAGTGTCAAGAAGATCTTTGCCGATGATTGGGATGAGGATTTGGAACTTCCCGAATCCGGCCAGACTCTCCGTCTCAAATCACGAGACAGCAATAGTTTTCCCGAAGCGATACGGCAAGTCAGTGGCTCGGGAAATCCTAGTCCGATCAAGCAGTCACAGTTCGCCACGCTGCCTTCGCCCCAGAGGGAGAAGGAGAACAAGCCAAAAACCCTCGGGACCCCGATAAACCTCGAAAGGTTTCGCGACAGCGACGATGACGACGACGTGTTTGGTGATGGGGGCGCGACCATCAAGGCGCCAAAGCTTCGGCCCCAGACCAAGCCCATATCCTTCATCACTCCACCTACCCCGCTGAAGAAGGAAGATAACGATTTCGAGATGGACCTCGAACTACCCTCAGACGGAAAGTTGGAACTGTCGAGGAAAAGGGACATCCCTAAGACCCCCTCACTGAATGTGAACGACGATTTCGACTGGGGGGAGGGCAGTCTTGGAACGAGATATGGTGGGACTAGACGTGATGCTTTCTCCGCTCGCAGTTCCTCCGTCTCCGCCATGAGTCCCAGCCTTGCCAGTTCGATTACTGCGGAGAGCGAGGACGAGAATCTGGACGGGCTGGAGCTTCCAGCTGGGCCCTTGGATCTTGGCGAGCGTCTGAAACGGCGAAAATTGAGCCGGTCCCCAGACAGGTCCCTCGTCGACCAGCCACCGCAGTCTTATAAACGGGCCTTGGCAATTTCAGAAGAGAAGGAGGACCCTCTCTCTGGGCTTGAACTGGGCGAAGGAGATGTTCTACCTTCCGATAAACTTTCGTTGCATCGTAACGTGAAAGTCAAGGAATCCCAGCCGACTATTCCTGCGAGACCGAAAACTGCGGTATCGATAACCTTCACCAACAAGCCGGTCTCCTCGGCACTCACTTCACGCCTTCCGCGCCCTATGGTAAACCATGAGCGCTCGCATACCCAGCCCTCACTCGAGCCGGTCTCCGAGAGTGGTGGCCCTATCCAGTCCCGGCCCAACCGAAGGCCACAGTCGAGATTAGGTCACGCGGCCCAGTCTTCTATCTCAAGCGTCCACACGCCCACTACGCCCACGCCCGCTTCAACGTTTCATCATCAATCCACACCGCGTAGACGAGAGCCTATCCAGAAACCAGCGACGGGTGCACTTCGTAAAGAACCGACCACCACAAACGCGCAACTTTTGCGCCTCAAGAGATCCGTACCAAGCATGCGCGCAGCCCAATCCCCTGCGAAGCCAGCAACATCACGCTTTGATCGGCCCCCTTCCAGAACCGACACTACTCGGCCGCAATCGCCTCTGCGTCCCAAGACACCGGTCGATAGACCGCGCTCCCTCTATGCGAGTAATACGGCGCAGGCGAGGAAACCAGCTCCATTTTTGCCTGCCGGTGCGTCTCAGACCCAGTCACAGAATGTAAACGCCAGAACGTCGACGTCGCGTGTATTTAGGCGTCATGATTCAGATCATGGCCCCGAGACTAGGCCTCTCTCGCGCGCGTTCTCACGTACTGCTGTGCGATCGCCGAGCCCCAGAAGACACCGCCATGAGAAGATGTCCTCAGAACCTATCTGGCAACAGCTTAGTAAGCCGCGTCGAGTACGACAATTTGGTGATGGCCATGAACTGGACGGTTTTGATGATCTACCAACCTCGGCTCAGGCTGAGTCTAAATTTACCAAGCAGCCGGTTGCAAGTGGGAATAGAAGTAACATGAGGAGTCGACTATATCAAAACATTCTACCGGATCGGGGTACACCGAGTCCCGTGTCGCCTTTTTCTCCGACGCGCCCGGATCACACACCGCACTTTGCTCGAGACACTACCGCCAGCCGCCTGGCGAGGGAAGCAAGTTTAGCACAAAGGGCACCTTCATCTGGTCCCTTGGGTTCTTTGGCCGCACATAGGATGGGTCACGTATCAACCAGATCAAATCTAAACCCGAATCTTTCCCAGAACACCATCAGGGCGAAGAAGCCAAAGAAGCCTAAACAGCTGAAACCCCACTTAATATCGAACCTGAATTCGGGCAAAGAATCGAAAGGTAAGCTTACACTACGCGCCATTTTATACAGAGTACTAATCACGAGACAGTTGTGAACGGGATGACTTACAACCCAGTCACGTATCGCTGGGAAGGCAATGAGAACGCCTTGAGTGCCTTCAATGCACCGGTGTCCACACCATCCACGGCATCAATTCCACCTCACATGGTCCGGGAGAAAGAGGGCAACACACCGGGGCCCGTGCTCATCAAGGACATGAGTACAAGCAAGGGTGCCAAGCGGATTGGCGACATGGTGTTCGACCCCCAGGCCATGTGCTGGCTCAAGGTTGATACGTCTGACCCCACATCTAAGTCGGATGATCTCATGGACGGTTTCAACGCTATGGATGATGACGACCCATTCAAAGATATACCCGACCTCGAGGACAAAGACATGGACGACATCGAAGGCGGCCACGGCCGTGTCAGCGACATCAAAGACGAATGGCTCGTAGGTGAAGAGTTCGACGTTGGACCCGAGTTCATCAGGCGACAGCGCGAGGAAGAAGAACGCTGGCGCAAGAAATGCAACAAGTGGATCGGCGCTGTTGATCGAGACCGCGAACAGTGGCGGTGGGCCATTAAAAACATTATCAGCGGTTAACAACTACCATCCACTCCGAAACCTTCGTCCGGAGCGCTTCTCAGTTTCCGAAAAGGATGTACCACCATCGGCGTTCGAGAACAATGAAAAAAATAGAGCAGAAGGGATCAGGGAAACAAACTCCCAACTTTACTTACTGCCTTTTAATAATTGGCGGTTAGGGATGGGATCGTCACCTACGACATATCTCGAACTCACAATTACCTAAGGACTTGGTCCAGTCATCTGCTTGCGAACTTGACAGGCAGACAGACGTATCACCCTAACCCCAACCTTCATTGGCCAATATACCCCCAACCCCTTCTTGGTCTTGTCATGGCAAGCATATGTTTGCATATAGATGGGCTTTGGAGTTTGGCTTCCTTTTTTTTTTTTCCTTTTTCTTTACTGATGACCGATAAGAATTTCACGACACGCGACGCTTCTGATGATTGATATCAAGGGTTGTATTTTTAGGGACAGGATTGGCAGGGAGCCAGGTAGGAAGCATCGGACAGGGACAAGCGGGCAGGAGAAAGCGTTCCTCAAATAGACATCAAAGAGACAGAGGGCTTGCTAGGGTTTCTAATGCCGGGATGAGACAGGATACCGAGCTAGATGATTGACTTTAAGGGCATGAGTGCCAGTCAGCCCCTTCCCCAACAACCCCTCGGACAACAAATCACATGATACCCACAGATAAGTGTCGGGGACTCGTGGTAGGGCTGCTGCACCCCATGTCAAAGCAGCATCTATTTCTTTCTTTTTACGAATTACGACTGTCAATGACACGCAACATACACAACACGAGGAGGGAGTTGGCGCCTTCCGTCTAATTAATAATCTCACCGATACCACATAGCACCACACAAACAAGCACAGAAGGAGGGCGTCGGCAAACCGGTCCTCGATTCAGTTCGCTTCTTCTTTTTACCACCTTCCATTTGTCTTGTTGCTCGTTGCAGCAACTCCCACTCCTTGGTGTGTTCGAACACACCAACCACATTTTTTATTTGTATTGCGCATGCCATCGTCTCGCGCAGCCAACAAGAAGAGGGAAGAAGACAAGACAAGGAGGAAAACAGTACGTTGAGGCACGTCCATACGTAGTACAGCGTAAGTCGGTGGTGAACGATTATTTCAGGCGATGGGAGCGAGTGAGGCCTAGAGAGATGGATGGAAGAAATGAGGCGGGACAGACGAAGAGGCAGATAGGACGACGAGAGAGAAGATGGCAGTCCACGCATTGATTGCATCCTGATTAGAATAAGTCCGATAGGAAATGAATTGCCACTGGCTGGCGTATTGAGATCCCTATGCTTCGTATTCATTGGCTTTTCTCTCTCCTCCCTTTGGTTGAATAATTTACATCTACATGGAATTGTTAAAGTGTGTAGACAGCTTGGTTGATAAGGGTTGATTAATGCTTCAGCGATGTGCAGCTCTGGTGAGCAGAGCCATTATTAGATAATCCGAACATTCATCCTCGATACGCCGCCCGGCCACCCATCCGGGATCGCAGGCTGCCAACCGCATTAGATATACACCATGTCAAAATGAATTGTGATCTGCCAATCCTATCGCAATTGCCCGCCTGCTTTAAACGATAACGTCAAAACTAAAAACAACATCTTAAAAAAATTAAAAAAGAGAACTTTTTTCAACAGAAAACAAGCACAGCAGTAAGGTTACCCAGAAGAGGAAGAAAAAAAAAAGATCAAAAAAAGAAGTTCCCTCGGGCCGGAATCGAACCGGCGACATTTCGGTTACAAATATTACCAATTACAGCCGAACGCGATAACCAACTACACCACCAAGGGGAGCTGGTCCTCAGGAGTCGAGGTGGGCCTTGACTCGAGGGGAAGTGCTTGGTGGAATTGGCGTCCTATTGGTTTATATATAGCCGGACGCTAGGTTTGGTGGTGCGCCGAACTAATGCCGGGTGGATGGATGGGGTAGGTGGTTGGTTGGTGTTGCATAGGGGTCGGTAAGTAGGTATGTTTGTTTAGTCGCCTACCCTACATACATATGTATATGCAGGGGGGAATACGATCAGATAATTGCAATTTTCAAATGAGGATCAATTCTTCTCCCTGGCAGGCAATAATAGGAGAAAGTGCACTTGAACGACAGTGAATGGGTATCAATGCAGCTGGAATATCGCACCAAGGATAGAAACATGTCATATTCTCCAAAGGAGACTTATGGAAATACTCGTTATAGAGAGTACTTGCTAACAATGCTTCGCTAAACCTATAACACATCTTTGAAAGACTAAAGTGGTGGGTGGTGAGTACTCTACTGCGCTGGGCTGCTGGGTGCATATTACCTACATCGAACCGAAGGGGATATAGTAAAATGTAGTAATAGCCAAGTGGCCTCTGGACCACATCGTCCCTTATCCACCCAAGGATAGGACAGGACAGGAGAAGCAAACCAACACAAGGTCCTTAACCCAGCCCTCCTGCCTGAATCCTACTACAAACCCTGCAAGCACACATTCATCCCACATTGACAAATGCCAAACCCTCCCACCTCTCATCGGAGCCATAGCGGTACGTGTCGAGGTAGCTGAGCGGGACGTGGTTGCACGCGGGGTCCCACAGGGCGGCGTAGCGGGCGCGGTAGGCGACGAGGGCGGACACGACGCCCACCAAGGCGCCCGCGACGAGGTCCGTCGCGTGGTGCGAGTGATCAGCGAGCAAGGAAGCGCAGATCCCCGTCGCCACCAACAGTGGCAGCAACAGCAAGACTACGGCGAAGCAGCCTGCGGAGCAAGGCGCCAGCCGCGCCGGCCGCAGCACCTTGACCTTCGCGTTGAGCCAGAGCGCCAGGAACCCGAGCCCCGCGAACGTCGAGGCCGCGTGTCCGCTGGGGAACCCCGTCACGGCGTCCCTCAGCGCCGCCGCGTCCGCTGACGGATTCCCGCAGATCGCCGTCGTGTGCATGATCCCGCCGTACCCGCGACCTCCTGGGCCCCCATCTCTCTTCTGTCCTGCGGCGGCGGCGGCGATGGCGAGGGCAAGTCCCCGATCCGGTCTGCAGCGGTCGTAAAAATGTGGCCGTAGCCCGCCGACCGACCACTTCAGCGTCGCCTGGCAGACGGAGGCCGCGAGGACGGCGGTCAGGACGCCGAGGATAGCTGCGTGCGCGTCCCAGAAGAACGAGCTGCGGCGGCGTTGGTGGCGGCGGTGTTGGCAGCGGGAGTGATAGTATCGGAACAGATGCGCAGCCCGATGCGCGGCCACAACAACGAGGATCGGCGCCCCGACCGCCAGCACGGCGGCGGCCCAGTTCGGCACCGTGCGCAGGTTGTAGGGGTACGCGTAGGCCGGGTCCGGGCGGAATGTTTCAGAGGCGGATGCGTCGAACGGGAAGAGGTGCTCGAAGGCGGGCGGGCGGGTCGCGATGGTTAGACCGATGCCGCCGAGCACCAGAAGCGATCCCACGTCCCGCCACGCGAGCCGCAGCCACTGCGCCAGCGAAGGCGGGCCCGCGTCGATGCTGTATGGCTCTGGCGTTAGCTAGGCGCCGATGGAGCGGAGTGGATCCGTCGTAGGGTAAGTTGGGGTCGCGGTATCGACGTTTGTGTCGGCGTCGGCGGTGGTGCTATCGTGGTGGTGGTTGTCGGACATCGGCGTCGCTGCCGCCGCCCCGACGCTGCGGTCATGGTGGTGGCTGTTGGGTTGGGAGAGTGGGATGAGTGGCCCCGTCCTGGTCGTCGTAGGGGTGCCGGTTGTCCTGGAGGATTTCTCGGAGTCCATGATAAATGATATGCTTAGGAGCTGAGGAAGTTGACTAGTTATATTGTTCTGGACTGTATTCAGGGCTATGTGGTTTTGTGGTTCTAGTTCTGGTGAGCAGACTCTTACATACTGCTTAAGGGTACTTAAAAGCCAAACGATACTCTTTAAACAGTCGAAGAGACTACTTACTACTCTTCGACAACCTAGCCTTGGGATGGACTGTTCCGTCGTCGAACGCACTTGCTCCCTTACAATAATCTGAACCCTAGGTCGAGGAAAATTACAAAGCAAGGAAGCTACAATGAGCACGATTGATAGCCCGGAAGGAGGCAGGGAAATGTCAAAAAAAAGAAACAAAAAAAAAAAAGAGAAAAAAAGGCAAAAAGCAGGCCGCCTCTCTTGAATTTTCATTGCCGAATTACAACGCCCTATATGCAACTCAAACCGCCCGCTCGCCTACTATGCCTTTTTCTTGCTCTTCGCCTTGCCGTTCGCTTTCTGGCCCGCCTTCGCGTCGACGTTCCCATTCGTCTTCTCCACCGTCTTCTTCTGAGCAGCAGCAGGAGCAGTAGCAACAGACTTATCGCTCCTTTCATCAACCGTCTTATCGCTGGCGGCGGCCGGCTTCCCTTTCCCCTTCCCCTTCCCCTTATTCAACGCGTTCGGGTCCAGGCCACGTCTCCGCATGGCGTTTCGCTTGGCCTTCTCTATGTACTTCTCGTCCTCATCGTCGTCGAAGCCGCCGAACCCGTCGTCCTCCTGTACAGCGGTGACCTTGTCGTCGGCCGCGATGGGCGTCTTGTCGTAGACTTCTTCTTCTTCTTGCTGCTGCTGCTCGTGCGGCGCTGACTGCGACTTGTCCGCCCGGTCCTTCACTAGGTTCGTTGGCGTCGGGCCGATCTTCTGGAACTTGGCGACGAAGAAGCCGTCGACGTTGTATCTGCAGTATCGAAGATAAATTAGCGATGCGTTCCTAGTGATATTGGGGAGAGGTATGCCCGACAGGCGGTCAGTGATTGGGGGGTTACATACGTGTGGGGATAGTATCTCCGCGTCAGCCGTAGGCTCGGGTCGAACTTCTTCCCCATGTAGCTAGTGAAGCCTTCCTTGCCGAAGCTAATGTCGGTGGACACGAGCTTCACGTTCGGCCTCTTGCTGAGGGCGTACTGAACTACCTGTTCGTTCTCCTCGACCGTGACGCTGCACGTGGAGTAGACGAGGTAGCCGCCGGTCTTGCTAGCGTGGTTGACGGAGTCGATAGCGGCTAGGAGCAGCTGCTTCTGGGTGTGCGGCAGAACCATGAAGTCCTTCTCGTCCTTGTTCGTTTTGACCGAGGGATCCTTGGCGATGACGCCTGTGCCGGAGCACGGCGCGTCGAGGAGGACCCGGTCGAAGCCGCCGATGACCTTGGGGAACGCCCGGGCGTCGTAGTTGCACACGATCACGTTCCGGCAGCCCAGTCGGTGGATGTTTCCGATCAGACCCTTGCTACGGGATTTCGAGGGATCGTTGGCGAAGATGCATCCCTTGTTGCGCATGAGCGCCGCCATGTGCGTCGTTTTGCCGCCGGGGGCGGAGGCCATATCGAGCACGCGCTCGCCTTCCTGAGGGGCAAGGGCCATGACGGGGAGGAAAGATGATGCAGCCTGGAGAATGTAGTGCCCAGCGAGGTATTCGGGCGTAGCACCTAATGGTACTCTGTTATGGAATTAGCAAAGCGTTCAAGAGATGTCTCCACGAATGTCGACTTACTGTGACTCGAATACCTGTAACCCAACCTTGGACCATTTGCCCACTGGCTCTAGCACTACACCACCTGTAACGATGAACATTAGCGACGAACTTCTGAGTAGATTGCATACTTATATGTATCCGCAAAGAAAGAAATATAACAAAGCCTGGAGCGGACTCACGGTTTATAAGGGCTTGCGCCAGATCTCTTCGATGCGTTCGTAACGTGTTGGTTCGGAGGACAACGGGTCTCGCGGTCTCGTTGGCCTCGAAAAATGCGAACGCCTCCTTGGGTGGGAACAGGTTGAGAAGCTTCTCTGCAAGGAATTCGGAGTATCCGTCTGTAACATATAAGGTTAGCTCAGCTCGTATATCTTGTCCCGTGAGAAGAAACATCCACGTCCAGTCCTTGGGGGCCATCGCTTACAGTAGGCGCAGATGTCCTTCAGAAGCTGCGAGGTGTAGTCGGCCCTCGACCTCCCTTCCTCGGCGAGCTTTATGTCGTCGAGCACACGAATGGTCTCGTTGATGCGGGTCCGTAAGAGCTGGAGGTCCGGGGCGAGCAAGCCCTTGGTCTTCAGGGCGAGTTCGTCGTCCTCGTCGCCGTCGCCCAGGATGTGCGGCCTATCGACCTCAATGTTGGTCTGTAGGGCGGCCTCCTCGAGCTCGGCCTGAGCCTCGGCATCCTCGCGCGCGCGCTGCTCGTCGAGCTTCCGCGACAACCCCGCGATGTTGGCGGCCGTCAGCTTCTCCTCAGCGTCGGAGTCATCCTCGTCTTCGGAGAACATGGCCCTCTGCTCGTTCCCGGCCCTCATGTCGTCCGAGTCGTACACGGAATCGTCCGACCCCAGGAAATCGTCGCCGAGTGCACTGCCGTCGTCTGAATCGCCGTCGGAATTGTCGAGACCAGGAAATTCGTCGTAGTCCTCGCCCTCCAAATCTGAGTCCCCGAATCCTTCTCCCAGACCATCACTCATTTCTTCATCATCTGAATCTGCTGGTTCCGGCTCCCTTCTCCTCGACTTAGACGTCGCCGCCGTGCCATTGGACTTCCCATTCGTCTTTGCGACGGCGCCGCCGCCCTTCTTCAGCTCGGTTTTGGATTTCTTGACGGGCGCCGCGCCGTTGCCGCGAGCCTTGGGGGCTTCTTCCGCCGCATGCTGCGAGCTGCGCCTCCGTCTCTTCTTGCTCGGCGCCTCGTGGGCGGGGACATCGTCGACGGGCAGACCGGCTTTCCGCTTGAGTTTGGTGAAGTGATCCTCTGAGAGGGCCTCGGGCGGACCCTGCTTCTTCATGCGACGACCGACACCCATTTTAGTGGTTCTGAGGGGTGTGGGTTTTGCGTATAGGAAGAGAAGGTATATAAGGTAGAAATAGAGAAAAGAAGTTCCTTCGCGACGAAAAACCGCAAAAGTACCCTCCGACTGATAAGAATACCTGGGTGGAACGCTTAAGGATGAGCGCCCAGGGTCTTGAACTTTTTTTTGACCGCGATAAGCTGATAGTGGAATAGACCCACCTATGTATCTCACTAAAGCTTTAACAGGTTAGCGCGGTGGAAGGCTATCCTGATAATCGGAATTGTGGCTTTACTATCTGTTCCTGCCTTCAGCCACACAAAGTGGGATGAAACGTCTGTGGCGTTAGTGGTACCCATGACGGTGGTAGGTAGGTAGTTCGTAATTGGTGGTGATTGGTGGGTGGTGGTGATCCATCTGTCAAGGCGGGACATGTAACCAGACAAACTTCACGATAGCACATGGTAACCTTCCAAAGTTGATATTGTTGCATAAAATATACTTCTACTAGCCCTGCGTCGAATTTCTCTCCATAAACACCATTTATTATCGACTTCATTCCCCATCCCCTACCTAATCCCCCATTACTTGGCTGGTTAACCTAAAAACCTATTCACCGAGAAGTCGCCCCGACCTGAACCGAACTGAACCAAACCCAACCTAACCCAACCCAACTCAGTCAAGTCAAGTCACAATGACCGAAGTCAGCTTCGCCAAATCCTTCCTCACCATGCTAGACGCGCGGCCCATTAAGCTGTCGGGCGAGCATGTCGAGGACCCCCGGAGCTACCCGGCACGGAGCGCCGTATGTTCACAGTCTTTCCCACCGCCCTAACCCCCCCCCTTCCCCCCCTTGTCGAAACGTCAGGAAACACTCAGGCTTTTTACCAAAACTGACCCGTATCTATATAAACCCCCCAAAAAACAGTACACACTCCCCAAGATGCGACGGGCGATGAGCAAGCCCAGCCGTAGTAATAAACCGGACGCCGCAACGACGACCTCATCCCCCGCAACCTCCGCACAGCAGCAGACGAACCCCGGCGACGAGCCCGGCGTAGCAGTGACGGTGCGCTCGCTGCGGAACCCACCACTAGACGTGCGGCTGGCGCCGCAGCCGCGGTCCGCGTCGCTCCTCGACATCAAGGCCCTCGTCGCCGCCGAGTCCGGCATCCCCGCCCACCGCCTCAAGCTGCTGCATCGCCGCAAGCCCGTCGCCGACTCCAAGATCCTCGCGGACTTGTTGCTCGTCTCCGGCGCTGACCCTGAGAAAGACGACGGTGGCGATGGCGGTGGCGCGCCACTCGTCGAGCTTTCCGTTATGGTTATGGGCGGCTCCGCGACGACCCCTGCTGTTGCTGCTGCTACGGAGGAGACACCGGGCGGTGGCGGCAGTGCTAGCGCCGACGTCCTCGACGGCGACGCGTTCTGGTTGGACCTCAGGGGCTTCCTGCTCCAGCGGGTGCGGGATGAGAAGCTGGCTGCCGAGTTGGCCGACGTCTTCCAGACGGCCTGGAGGGCGCGGCGGTGATGTGTGGTATAGAGGATATCGATCCCGGGGCCGGAGGGGGGGGGGGGAGGGGTAGGGGGCTGAAGTGGAAAGCTAGGATTCCCGGGCCGGGCTAGGGCGGTAGCGCTTTTTACGGGTTTGTTTTGTAGTTGTCCTCAATGTTTGTTATGATGCATGATCGATCGTGGGTGGGCGAGCAGTCGCCACATCGACTTGCTTGACTGACTATGCCGTCGGCATTGTCGGAGAGTAGACGGGTTGATAGGGAGGCAAGCACATGCCTAGGATATCTACTACCCCTTTTTTTACCTTTACCCGTGGAAGAGGTATGCAATAGGCGTCCGGTAAACCTCGTTAAGAAAAATAAAGATACGCAACGTATGTGTCCCACTCCAGCGGAGTGGTATTGAGTAAGTGTACTTAGAATCCTCTAATCCGTCTGAGTAATAAATTTGGGTCCGGGGGAAAGGGAGGGGGGGAAGTGAAGTTGAATCTTACGGGTGAAGAGGGGGAATGCCTTCACATCATCTTCACGGTCGAACAGCATAATCCATCATTTCATCTTTGTTTCGCCCCTACGGGCTCTCGTAATCTTCGTTTCGTAATAAGGGAAAAAAAATAAAGAGGACCTCGGGGCAGCTACCTGCGGTCTCCTATCGAATCTTCTCTCTAACAGCACAATCCGACAAAACAGGACACACAAACGTACGCTTCTTCTGCCCATCACACACGGCAGAACACGCCTTCTCGCCCTTCCTTCTTCGCCCTTCTCTCTCCGGCCGCCCACTTTCTACTTCTTCCTTCCCCTATCACGTGGATCCAGGCGCTTAGTTAGGTGGTAGCCGTGGCGGAGGTTCATTACTGACATGGGTGCCATTTAACCAGCCAGCCCCTTGCTGACAATCTTCAGCATCGTGTCGTATTCGATGTCGTCCTGGTCGTTGGCCTGCAGCTCCGTGGCGATGCCGTTCAGCGATCGCTTGAGGGCCTCCTTGGAGGAGGCATAGATCATCTTAGCCTAAAGGACGGGGTGTTAGCATGGGATGGCATCAACGCAGCTCGACGGCGTAAGGTGAGGGTATGGCGGGCTACGAACCATGACGCCAGCATCATCAGGAGACCAAGCGATGAAGGTGATCTTGTTTCTGCGCTAGATTAGTACCGTAGAAATGACAACATAGTCGCGGGGTTGACGAACCGTGAGCCCTCTCCACTGGCCAGGGCGTACTCGAAATCGTAGACGGCGTATCGGGGACCCTTGCCGACAGAGCCCTGAGATGACGGATGGTTAGTTTGAGATACGTCGATGGATATCTCGGTGAAGAGAAGGCCACGTAAGTAGTAGCGGGCAGTAGCGGGCGGCTATGGAGGGGCCGGGTTGGATATAGAGATTCCAAAGTTGACGCTGGTTAGACTTACGGACTTGCTCTTGGTGGTGGCGTTCATGAGCTTCTCACGGAAGCTTTCCCAGTCCTTGTTGTCCGAGGCATCCTCGACGACAATCTCTCGGTTGTCGTCCGACAGCTTGAAGATGACGTACTTGTACTTCTTGGCAAGCTTGAGGTCGTTGTACGCAGTTATGCACTCCTGCGAGACGGTGGCTCTGGCGAGGGTGGAATGGATCACGTTAGCTTTAAGACGTTCCCTGTTCTCGTATGCTTCCTCGTGTGCTATCTGGACTGCTACGGTGATATACAACGCTCCCCTCGTAGGTGAGGTAGGAGGGGGAGGGACCGGGTGCGCCGACGACAGACAAGAGAGGCGAAGATTGCGCGCAAGAGAAGAGGAGGAGGAGGGGTAGTAGCAGAGTAGTAGAGCAGCAGAGCAGCAGAGCAATAGAGCAGCGAAGGAGAGAAGAGAGTATCGAATACGAACCCTGATTGAGACTAAGTAATGAAAGCTTGGTTAGCATCATCATCATCTTCTACGGGACATATATCGTCATGTGGGATCCAGACTCACCATTGTGGCGGTATAGCTTTTTTGGTTGTTCGGACTGCGACGGAGGGAAACGGGGAAAAGGGAGGGAAAAAGGACCCAAGAGAAAATCAACTGCTCCTGCGACGTTTTTTTGGTCTTTGCGTTAGCGGGGTTTATGGACAAAAAAAAGGATGAATATGATATGATGTAAAAGAAAATGTCTCTACGATCTGGTGGTAAACGACCAAAAAAAAGAAATTAAAAAAAAGAAGGCATGGAAAGGAAACGTGTAAGGCCTCACCTGCGGGCTTGTCTGTCTGGTAGTTATGAATACCGTTTCTATTTTTCTTAGTTTCTGGTTGGCGGTAAGGGGGGGGGGGGGGTGGGTGGATGGGAGGGGAGTAAAGTGGTCGAGGTAGGTGGTGGTTTTGGTGATGGGCGGAAAGGAAGAAGTTGTTGCTTTTAGCGTGGTGGACCACTTTGGATGGAAAATGGAGGGGAAGTTGGGAAGTTGTCCAAGTGGGCTGGTGGGCTGGTGGTACTGTAAAGTAGTGGTAGATATTCTACGGGTACCTACCTAGGTACTTAGATTAGGTTGGCAAAGTGTACCTGCTGAGCCTGCGTGCCTGAGGTACTGTAATTAAGTACTACAAGTACTGACTGTACTTGGGTAGATGCCCAGGTGCGAAGCCTCCTTCACTTGCGTGGAAAGCCTTTAAAGGTTACAGGTTGCCCGTAGGTTGGTGGGGTTACAAGGTGACAGGGCACAGGGTAAATGAACAAGGCAACAAACAAACAAGCAACCCGCCGTGGACCTGAGCATAAATAAATAAAGCTTTTGTTAACGCCAGATCAGACGAAAAATTTTGTATCCATAAAGTACCTACCTAGTCCTACCAGTGTCCCCAGTCGGGGCGGTACCTTTCAGACGGAATTCTGCTGGCCTGTTGGCTGTGCTGTAAGATCAGGCTACTTAGACTAACTTGTTAGCTGGAGAAGCAAACCCAGCCAGCCAGCCCAAGGTGCTTACGAAGTTGAGAGGACAGGAGGGGCCCGCTCGCCCCCCCCCTTCCCCCCACCCCCCTCCCCCTCTATTTCTCTAACCCTCAAACCAAATCCTCTCTGTCCCTGCCCGCCCCGCCCCAGCGCCCCTTATCATTAACCTACCTACCTACCCACCCGATTTGCCCGGTTTTTTGGCTCTCCACTCTTGCCGTTGCCGGGTTGAACATTGCGCCTGCCTAGGTGGGCATTTTACATACAAATACATACTTGGTACCTTTATCAGCTTATAAAAGCTCGAAGTAATTTTAACTACTCTTGCTTGGTTGTTGAGCACGTGATCACCATATATGCGATTGGTTATACGAGGGCTGCCTTGAAGGGTCGGGTCGGTCGTCTTGCGTGGTTGTCGTCAATGTTTTTTTGTTGCTGCCTTCGCTGTCGTAAAGCATTACGTAGGCAAATACCAAAATGTGTCCCATTAGGCATCAACGGGACAATATTGTAGCGTCACATTCGGCGAGGTTGTTGAAATCTAGAGAGTTCGTTATGTAGGTGAATTTTTTTGATTCTATTATATACAAAGTCTTTTTTTTCTTTTGAAACGCCGCTCGGGATATCAAATAGGAACCATGGTACAACACGATAAGAGGTATGGGGTGAAGAGAGGGGAGAGGGAGAGGGGTTGGGGGAAGAGATCATACATGCAAATGACCACATTGATTCGTCCATCATAAAACACCGAAGCCAGATATGTTCCGTAGCCCTCACTGTTGGTACAAGAGAAAAGCATCATCATCAATCATGGTCTTACATCATTCCACCCATACCTCCCATTCCGCCCATGCCACCCATGCCGCCCATGCCGCCACCGGGGGCAGACTTCTCCTCGGGCGCCTCGACAATCGCCACCTCGGTGGTGCCTAGTAGCGAAGCCACACCGCTGGCGTCGACCAGACCAGTCCGGACAACCTTGAGGGGATCGAGGATACCCGCCGAGATCATGTCCACGTACTCGCCCTTAGCGCTGTCGAAGCCCTTGTTGAAGTCGCTGCCGAACTCGTCGACGAGCTTGCCCACGACCACAGAGCCCTCCAGACCGGCGTTCTCAATGATCGTCCGCGCCGGCCGGGTGATGGCGTTCTTGACGATACTAACGCCAAGTTGCTGGTCGAAGTTGGCGGGCTTGATGTCCTTGAGCGCCTGGCTTGAGGCCTTGAGAAGGGCAGTACCACCACCGGGCAGGATACCCTCCTCAACGGCAGCGCGAGTAGCGTTCAGAGCATCAACGAAGCGGTCCTTCTTCTCGCCGACCTCGACCTCCGAGGAACCACCAACCTTGATAACGGCGACACCACCGGAGAGCTTGGCAAGGCGCTCTTGCAGCTTCTCCTTCTCGTAGTCCGAGGTGCTGGGGTCGGACATGACACCCCGGATCTGCTCGCATCGCTGGGCGATGGAGTCCTTGCTACCCTCACCATTGAGGATGATGGTGTCCTCCTTGGTGATGGTGATAGAGCCGGTAGAACCGAGCAGGTCGGGCGTGGCCTTCTCGAGCTTGATGTCGAGCTCATCCGTGAAGACGGTACCGTTGGTCAGGACGGCAATATCGCCGAGGATAGACTTGCGGTTGTCGCCGAAGCCGGGAGCCTTGACGGCAGCGACCTGGAGTTGACCACGGAGCTTGTTGAGAATGCAGACAGCCAGGGCCTCGCCGTCAATATCCTCGGCAATGATGACAAGGGGTCGGCGCTGCTGAGTCGAGGCCTCGAGAGCGGGGATAATGTCCTGGACGGCAGAGATCTTCTTCTCAGAGAGCAGGATCAGGGGCTTCTCAAACTCAACCTTCTGAGACTTGGTGTCGGTGATGAAGTAGGGCGAGACGAAGCCACGGTCGAACCGCATACCCTCAGTGACCTCCAGCTCGTCGTTCAGAGTCTTTCCCTCCTTGACAGTAATGACACCCTCCTTGCCGACCTTCTCCATAGCATTGGCGATCAGCTTGCCAATGTGGGTATCTCCGTTGGCACTGATGGTAGCAACCTGAGCGATCTCCTCGCTGGTCGTGATATCCCGCTTGTGCTTCTGGAGGAACTCAACGACAGCCTCAACGGCGGCCTGGGTACCCCGGCGCAGGTCCATGGGGTTGCAGCCAGCGGCGACGTTTTTGACGGTCTCGGAGAAGATGGCCTTGGCCAGGACGGTGGCGCTGGTGGTACCGTCACCAGCAGACTCGTTCGTTTTCGAAGCGACGTCTTGTACTAATCGAGCACCGAGGTTCTCGAACTTGTCCTGGAGAGAAATGGCCTTGGCGACGGTTACACCGTCTGTAATGTGTAAGTTAGCAATGCTGCTGCGGATTGTGCTCGTCTTGGACTCGAAGAGCTCCCGGGATGAAGAAATCGCACGTACCCTTGGTAATCTTTGGTGAGCCATAGCTTGACTCGATCAAGACATTTCGGCCCTTGGGACCGAGCGTAGTGGCGACAGCCTTAGCAAGAGTCTCGACACCGGCCAACAGAGCTGCTCTGCCCTCAACGCCGAACTTTAGCTCCTACAACACCATTATGTTAATATCCACGATTATATATACTTTGCGTGAAAAAAAAAATAGAATTATAGTCCTACCTTGTGCGCGAACCGGAGCTGTTGCGAGAGACCGGCACCGGCACGATACTTGGCGGAAGCTGCATTGGACAGGACGGTGGCCCTCGCCCGGGAGGCAAGTGCGCGCTGCATTATGATGTGAATATCGGAGAGGAAGGAATAAGACAAGAGACGAGGAAACGGCGCCACAGACGAAAGAAAAAAAGATACAATTGGAGGAGAAGGAGAGGGAGAGCCCCGAAAGCTTCTACTGTTCAAGAGGAATTACAGTAATTGGAGTGAATGTCTTGGGAGGAAATTCGGGGAGAGGGAAGGTTCTGGTTATTAATGGCCTTTTAAAAATTGAAGCTTTAGAAAATTTGGTCGTCACGGAGCAAATCGGTCTACAGCCGAGGTTACCCGCTAATCCTATAAGGGTATAGCAACCCATTACCTTAGAAAATCGTAGAAGGTCAAACAGTCAGTCTGGAACATTTGGCATTTTCTGCTTTCTGATTGGATCGATTTTCCAGCTTACCCCTCCAATCCCCACATGCATAGCGTTTGGGAAGTATGCGATAAGAGGTAATAAGCAGTGATAAGCTTCCTTACCTTGCCTACCTAAAGTACGCAGTCAGTTACTTACGGGTGTGAGGTCACCGTCCGATACCTCAAACGAACAATTAACCAATCGAATAACAAGGATTTTACGTCGGCACAGTTCCCAAGGTTAGGCCAACAGGGGGACGGTCCGAGCCCAGGCAGCTCAGTACTTACCCAATCAACCAATGTAGGGCAAGGGAGTGTGCAAATGATTTCCTGCGTCGTCGTGACTCGGCCAGCGTTCATTCAGCAATGAGCCCCGCCTGCAGGGACGATTACCAACCTTGGAAGTTACTTCTGAATTATCAAGCTTTTCTAAGTCATTGCTAGATAGACACGGCTATAATCCCTATAAATTCGGCGTTTGGTACTAACTCCGTTGCAAAAGACATGGATACTTCCATATCCACACATGAGGCTGATTATTTATAAGCAGTCAACAGGTCAACAGGGTAGATAGGACGTAAATATGAGACAAGTTAGGCCATGCTGGGCCACTATATAAAGTATAGAGTAATCCGTAGGAAATCGCATAATTTCCATTAAACATTGCAACATTTCATAGAACATTGCAACATCTACATCGACTACCTGTCCCTATTACTTGAGCACCATGGCCAATATCGCAAAGACAATTGTAGCAACTGGTGGCTCCTCCGGCGTTGTAAGTGAACTTATCATGATAATGATTATGATGATGATGTAATGCCTCGTGATGAGTTGAAGTTCTATGCATAGGCTATAGCTAGCCGTGCACTATAACTACCTATTGCTGACACACCGTTTTCAACCACCAGGGATTCGAGGCCGTGAAGCAGCTGCTCGTGCAGAACCAGCCCTATAGGTTCATCCTGGGTGTCAGAGACACGCAGCGCACCAAGGCCGTCTTCGACGAGGTCCAGTACGACAGCGCCAAGCACAGCCTGACTCTACTGCCCCTAGAGCTGGCCGACTTGAAGAATGTCCGCTCCTTTGCGCAGCAAGCGCTCCAGCACCTGGGCGAGACCAAGATCGACTACCTATTTCTGAACGCCGGCATGTTCAAGAGCGCTGCGGGCCCGGGGCCTCATGGCTCTAAGTGGTCCGAGACATATATCGTCAACCATTTGTGTACGTTGCTGATAATTGCAACTCCTCCCACGTTTCAAATACGTGATGTTGAAGACAAATGCTAAAATCAAAGCTTGAAATAGCTCAGCACTATCTGACGCATCTACTCCGCGAGAAGTTGGAGGCTTCGCGCTCTCGGATCGTGGTCGTTTCGTCGGGTGCGGTGCGGGGCGTGAAAGATCCCAGTAGGTCCACAACCAATCTACCCTTTCACTTGAAGGTGGCGGTAGCCCACCAAGGGATATAGGCACCCTTGAGAATACCGTCAAGGCCGACGGTGATTCCAGCTTCTACCTTTACAGCGCGTCCAAATTCATCCAGTTCCTGGGCGCCCAGTGGTGGAAGCGCCAGCTTCACGGTACCTGTCAGGTTGTCGCCGTGTCGCCCGGCCTGATCCCGGGGACCAACCTCTCTCGATACGGCGGCATGAAGATGGACATGAGCATGCCCGATGCCAAGTCTGTCCCCGAAGGTATGATTGCTTATGTACCCGAACCCACCCCCACCCCCCCCACCTTTCAGGCTCCTTTCTTCCCTTGGAGGAATTCAACATTAGCCGGCCGATGGACTGACTGTTGTAGGTGGTGCAAACCTGCTGAGAGCCTTCTTCCGGGACGACATTCCCGAGGACCCGCAGCAGATCTTCCTGACGAGCTGGGGCGAGTGGTGGCCCAAGGACGTGTACGGGCTCGCGCTGGACGAGAAACTGCAGGACAAGTGGTCTCCGAGCAAGGAGGAGATCGAGAAGGAAGAAGGCGTCGCCGCCTAAGGAGCGATTTCGGGGAATAAAAGACGCCGCCGGGACCGAGATTCCTCTTTCCTGAGCTGGAGTATGGTATAGTAGTATAGTCATAGATAGTACAGAAGGTTGTCATTCGTATTCTGTTTGTGGTTGGGGCCTTGAAATAGAGAATACGCAAATCTAATCTAGGTGAATGCGTGATGCAGTGCGGCCCCCTTACAATAGCAAGACACCGTCTAAAACGAGCCTCACATAAGACCTGGCGACTTCTTTCTATTTTCTTTCTAAACCTTCCCCTTTACAACTCCGTATAGTGAAACCCTCAGGCCCCATCATCATCCGCGATCTCGATAGTACCGTCCTCCCTGAGGGCGTCCCTGACAGCGGCTAGGACGCGGGAGTGCCAGTTGGCGGGGGCGGCAACGAAGCCGTAGTTGCGATTGAGAAGCCTTCCGGCAGCGAGGTCGATGGGCCTACCGTCGACGTCGGAGATGACGCCGCCGGACTCCTCGAACAGCAGCATGGCGCCGGCGTGGTCCCACGCCTTGGCGTACCGCGCCCGCGTCCTGTATGCCCAGAACGTCGTGTTGGCGACCCCAAGCCCCAGCGCCGCCCACCGCAGTACCCACGGCAGCAGGTTGCTGCCGGGCCACGCCATCCTCAGCTGCGCCGCCGCTCGCGCGTGCGCATCCTCCAGCCCCGACGCCAGGGACCCCGCCGACGTCACGCTCCGCAATTCCGACGCCTGCGCTGCGTGCCGTGGCACCGCGCGCGCCGCTGCCGCCACCTCGTCTCCGGAAAGGTCCAGCGGCCGCACGTGCGTGCCGTGCCCGCGCACCGCGAACACGAGACAGCCGCCGGCGGTATCGAGCGAGTCGTCGTGAATGGGGGCGCTCCCGGCGTCGAGGTCCGGCGACAACCCCGGGCACGCGACCGCGCTTACGGTCTGTCGTGCCTCTGGACCCTCAAGCAGCGCTATGTTGATCGCGTAGAGCGCGCCGCGCACGAAATTCTGCGTGCCGTCGATGGGGTCGAAGACCCAGGCGCGCGCGGCGCCATCGCCGCCCGGCACGCCGGCGCCGCACCGGTCGATCAGCTCGCAGGTGTGCTCGGGGGAGTCGGGGACAACGCACAAGCCGCCGTCACCATCATCGTTGTCGGCGGCGACGCGGCGGAGGTGCGTCCACACGCGGTCGAGCAGCGCGGGGTTATCGCGGAGCTGAGCGGCGGACTCCTCGCCGACGAGGCGGTCGGCCGGGAACGCGGCGGCGAAGGTCGCGGCCAGCAGCGCCTGCACGGCGAAGTCGGCCACTGTCACGGGACTCAGGTCGTCCGGCTTCGCGACCGTGCTGCCCCGCCCCACTCCAAGGTCCGCCTCCGCCCGCACCGCCGAGCTAATCCGCGCCGCCCTGCGCAGCGCTGCGAAGGCCACCCGCAGCTCGTGCGCATATGGCGAGTCCATCTGTTTGTGCTTCTGGGTTGTTCCGCGCGCTGGCAGCTTCTACTTCTTTTGTGATGGCTACTGCTGTGGATGCAGAGGCCGGTTCTTTCCCTTCTCTGTTTTTTGTTGTATTTTCCCCCCTTCGGTGACGGGCCGGTCTAGATTTGAAGTACCTTGGGCTGTTGTGTGGGTACGATAGTGGCATTTTGTTTACTCCGGTTCCGGGAATGTGTGCTGCATATGGTGGTAGATTGTGGATCACCTCCTAAGATGATCTTTATCGTGACGGTTAAGTGCATAAATTAGTATCGTCACAGTCGCTTCCTCATATCACGCCTGATGAGGATCATACTTCTGTCTACGTAGATCCTGCATATGCGGCACCTGCCTCGTCACCCGTATGGTATCTCGAGGTTCAACTTCGTTTCCCAGCATCTGCAGAGGTAGGCGACGGTGTGGCTCTGTGATCGTGCTCATAGTTATCCTTGCCATCGCGACTACGGTCATTTATAAGTGCAAGATAAAGATAAATATATAAATAATAACCTCAAAATCCTCGACAATCAACGAGATATATGAGTAACCTTGGATCGAATATCAATAATGGTCGCTGACTAGCGCCGGGGTGGGGAGGCGGGACACATACTCATCAAAGGTCTGGCTGAAGATAAGTTCAATTATATATCTAGGTACTATATAGCCCTCTGTTCTTTATTGATGAATTAGTGAGCACCACCCTAATGCAGCCGTCAAGTACAATATGTACGAGATACCTCGCCTTACTACTGCTTCGTGTAGTAGGATCTCCCCTTCAATGGTAATGGTCGCGTGATGAACCGAGCACCGGGGAAGCTTTAGGTGAGGGAGGGTTTGCGTAAGCCCGCATTACTAAACTCACTGTGGCCTAGAGACCTCTTACGAAATAGATACTCAATTTCGATGAGGGGAGGGGGATTTCATTGGAGGATGGTGGGATAGGGCGTCTTAGGAAATCGTGGAGGGCTTGCGAGACGCCGTCACACAAATGGGAAAACGAAAGAGTATTCAGTATTGCACCGAAACTCTCAGCAGACATCTATAAAGCAGCTAGGCCGACCTCATATACAGTGAACGGGCCTTAGGTACCTAGTCGGAGTCGACTGTGACTTGGGGAGAGGGTATGAAAATAAATAGATGTGACTGTAACGGCACTAAAGATGGCGCCGCATCTTTTCCTCCTTGCCACGGAGGATGCCATGCTCACCCGCTATGTAGCTACCTAGGCAGGTAGAATAATGACCGAAAGAGGAAGGGGGTTTGCAGGTGCAATCGAGATTGATGCTGGCTTATTCACATTGGTATACATGGGGAAAGAGGAGAAAACCAGTTGTGGCCATGGCTGACACAGGATTATCCAGCCCAAACCATACGCATATGCGGGCAATCAGCTTCTCCTAGACGCTGATATCCTCCAAGTCTTGATGGCTCGGAGTGATAGTTGGCATCAAAATGGAGCGACTACTTGATCTGGAGGTAAGTCCTACCTTGCCTGTCACGGGTTTGCTAGATGCCAGTCAGAAAGTTGATATAAGTAGCAATGCAGATGACGATGGGGTGATGGCCGATATGGCGCTGAACCCAAATCCAACATCGCAACAACCACAGGATTACTGACGGTTCTACTGATATGGGACATGGTAATATATGTCTGTCATTGGCCAGGCTTGGAAGTTGAACCAAGGGTGCTGCCCACCGGGGACCCTCCCAACTCGGATAATATGTATTGCTTACCCCAAGGAGAAACGATATCACTGGACTCTCCAGCTGCCCTCCAACCCTCTCATGTTCTCTACCGATCTCTACGACTCTTCCCATACTTCGTACGTCATATCAGCCTGCAAACTTCATTTTCTGACGGCAGCCAAGGCCTCGCGGATCGCGAGGAATATAAAAGTCGGTGATCGTTCAGGAGATGGTTCCTAGTCCTCGTCGTACATAATATGTCCACTTGTTCAAATTAAATGCATAACGTTAGTTATCGTACGAGTGGATTTAGTCACATGTTTACGTCTCGTACTGTGTAATCCCCAGGTGTAAATAACCTGGAAGCACCAGAGCCCGCCTATCCTTTCTTTCCCGTCTTTGCAGCCTGCAGATTATGTGTCGGAGAAGACGTTCTAGCCTGATATTCCGTAGCACATGTGGAATGACTGGAACAATAACGCACCGGGTTGGTTGTATTGAGCAGCAGGACAGCTAGGAGGAGGCTTGTAGCTTTTGAAATAAAATCCATCACAGTCAGCAGATAGACGGCAATCATTCGAGTGCGCCCCGGTTATTACAATGACCTGTCATGCTTGGAATGCCTGACAAATCGCATGACTTGAGTTACCACAGAGCTTACAAGGGGGCTAGGGGGAGATTGCACAGGCAGGAGGGTAGCCGAGGGTTGTCTTTCAGGGTGAACCTCCCCGATATTTTGCATGCCTACCCAGGTATTGAGTGCGTTTCCTAGGTAGCCAGCAGGGCCAGATAACTGAGAACCTACTAACTATGCGACATGAAAAACCTTGTCAGAGAGTGTAAAGGACAAAAGGATATCGTCATTAAAAAGTCAATACCGGCGACAAGTCTATCACATGTAGGTATTTTATAGGTAATCTGGTCATTTACAGATTCTAATATCTGCCTGTGTAAACTATAAATGAAGAGATTGGATCATCATATAAACGGGCCGACATGGTTATGATGCTTTGGTGGATGACTGCGACGTACTCGGATACCACTAGGCCCCTATACCTCCAGCTATATGGAGACTTGGGCACTGGATAATAAGACGGCAGTGACCATTACCTAGTATCACGTCAGTACGTTTTGATCTAGCAAATACTTAGAAGTTATATATGGATGGCAAGAGAAATGGAGATTACAGTTGTAATTGATTGATTGTACTAAAAAGGTGTACGACTTAAAAATCCCTTTAAGTCCCATGATTATTTTCTTCGATCATTCCTTTACCATACGACGAGATGTCGTCGTTATTTTTTCACCGACTGTCACATACTAATACTCAAGTACTTACATATAGGTACTCAGGTTGTCTAGAATAACCGTGGAATCTTTGGAGACCAACTTTCCAAGTACTTATATACTAAGTATAGACTATGGGGCTTCATATGGAGACTTGACATAATATGCCAGCCAATATTCATAGAAAGCGCTCCCTGGGTATGCATTTATGGTTTTTAAAGTTTCTTGGGCATGTTCTTGCGCACTTTTTTGCTTACGTTTTATTAGCCCGTCTCCCGGGCAAATCTGGGGTTTAGGCGGGTCAGCGGGTCAGTCAGCAAGTGCAACTACGGCTAGGCTAGCTGGTTAGGTTGTTAGTGGCGTTCTCTTTAACAAAAAACTCGTGGTGGCAAACGGGGACGACCCACTGATTTCCTGGGGAAGCGGGGCTAGCGCCGTTTTCCAGCGATGTGAGACCCCTGGATTGTCCAATTAGGCAATTAACGGAGCTTGACTTTGGCACTAGGAGTTTAGAGGCATATCATGCACAGGTACTTGACCCGACAGCATAACGTCGTCGCTGTCGCATGTAAGCCAAAAACAACAACATTATATACTTAGGTAAGATGAAGAGAAAAACTTCAACAAGTCGCAAAGAAATGATTAAATCGAGACAAATGTCGTTCAAACTTGGTGTACACTTCTAGAGCCTCATTTCATTTTTTACAGGCCAGCTATGGATCGCCAGGCCGACTGACAGTGAAGGTGGTGGGTAAGGTGGTGTGTGAACATGTAATGTCCCTGAAATAATCTAGCAAAAACGGGCTTCTTGTCTCTGGCAACTCAGCCCAGAAACCCCCAGATCACAACCCTTGCCCGACCTTTAAGGACCAAAGCTTGACGTCGAATCAGCGCCGACGGTATCAGGGAAATAGGATGGGTGCGTGCAGGTGTGTGCCTGCGTTTTATTGACCGAACCCCCGGCTTCCCGGTCCCCTGTCATGCCATGCTTGTCCACCGCTGCGACAATGAGCACTCTCCTAACGTCCTGATGTTGTACTTTAGCACTCTGACTCTCTGGCAACCCCCCTTTACTTGGGCCAAGATCTACCTAGGTAGACTTAACGGCGCATATTTGCCTGACTGCCTGACTTCTTCTAACTTAGGCGCATCGACTTAACCATCCCTCCCACCCTGAAGTCTGGGCTGATGATTGGATGACCTGCCCGTCGATGTATACGGCACTGCTATCTTATTGGCCTACCCCGCTTTCATCCACGTATGTATTACTGGATGGTGTGCGACGACTCATGTCCGCATGTGTGTGTGTGTGTGTGTCCAGCTGTGTAGGAGTGCGTGAAGGGGAGGGCATGAGGCAAGAAGGGTGTTGCTCTTCCCCTTGCCCCTTTAAAGGCTACTATGTTCCTTCCCATCCAGTGTTTTGGCTTTTCGTAGTTACTTCCTGTTCAACCCTCATCAAACCCATCACATCAAACATCTATACAAGTCCAGTAACTTCTTGTGTTAGTCAACAACTGCTTTATCGTATTTCGTGGAGGATATAACACCTATATATATATCCTTAACCACCTGTGTCTCTACGTATCATAAACAATAGGTGTCGTCTACCAGTGTAGTCACCTGCGAGAGAAAGCTCGCAAACATATACATCAAAACTCTCCACTCTTCCATAACAAAGCACCAAAACACACAATATGCCCGTCCGCATCCCCCGAGCTCGGCCCACGGAGATCGCCACCTTCGGCGCGGCGGGCGTGGCAGGCTTCGCGCCCTTCTACTTCATCCTCCCAGGCGCCGAGGAGCGACTGGCACACCAGACGGCGGTCTGGGCGCCGCGATGGGAGCGCAACATCTCGCACTTCGCATCGCCCGCACAGCGAATCGCCCAGCGCGTTGAACCTCCGGTCCGCCGCACCACCCAGCGCCTCGACGACAAGCTGCCCCTCGAGAAGGTCGCTCTCAATATCAACCGCCGCATCCGCTACGGCTTCGACAAATTCGAGAAGTTCAGCCGTAACGGCAAGGAGTAGCAACGTGAGAATGTGGCCAAGGGCTTTGCAAGTGGATCATGTGATCGTGTCGATGTGGGGAGGAAATGACAAGCCTGGTTTGAAGATAGGATATGATATCAGTAGCTTTGTCAGAACAACAGCAAGTGTGGTCAAGGAGACCCTTCATATTTCTTATGTTAACAGCTCCCTTTCACTACGGGTTGACGGCCACGGTTGGCGTTCACTACCAGCCTGTCTTTTACGACACAATATGAATTGAAGAAAAATGAAAAAAGCGATTCATCGACACCGACTTGATGATGCTTGCAGAATGATCGAAACCTGTTGTCCAAGATCTATAGTGAACCTCTCCGCTAGGACCTTGCTCTTGAGAACGCGTGATGGGTCTCGAAAGACTATTATCCCTCATGAACGGTGCCCCGTTTACTCAAACCACGTTTCCCATTTACACTGTCTAATTTTCCCATACCCTATGGAGTTCCATAGTCTTTCTCCTACCTATACTCGACTTCATTCAAACATAGTATACCCTTCGTCCAAGATTTGTATGGTTGGGTGTATGTCAATCAGGAATATGTTATCTTCGCAACCTCAACATTGTCAATACTATCCTGCATACAAAACGGCGTGTGAAAAATGATATTGCTACTTAAAGTATTATGTCTGTCGCCACGCATCGTTTCTCTGGAGTTGTTATTTTGCCTCGCCGCCTGCTTCCGAGAGAGAGACTAGACTCGCCGTTGGACTTAACACTATTCATAGGAAGGGCTTCTTCCAAACGGACACAAACCCGATATCGTCAATTGATAAACTGAGTGCTGTTTGGCGAGGATTTAAGCGAGGCACCAGACCTTGATTGTGGATGTTTTGCCTACATCAACTGAATCCTTGTTTGAGTCAAGTCGTATGCAGTCAATACAGCAGACGGTATTTGACTTCAAAAACATCAAGTGTTGTCTATCATTACCGTCATTGGACCCCATCTTCAGACCACGTTGGAGTCCCAGGACGCATATTCTATTACCAAGTCATGCAAGAAAAGCACCATCACGGCACCAGGCAGGGCATCAACATATTCACGAAAATGTCACCCGGGTATCCTAAAATCCCACCCAGAATTTGTTTCCCAACGATGAACCCCTACACAGGCTTAGGTCCCACTATCTTCACTTCTCCTACGCCAGAAATGTCATGAGTCGAACCTGACACAAGGAGTGTATCAGACCATATCTCCAAACATATGAACTTGCCACTGGAAGCATATAGACACAGATTCTTCATGATAAAGATTAAGTAATTAATAATTTTCGCTATGTGTACGCCTATTAACCTTACCCAATCCAGAGCCATACCGTAGTAGTGAGTACAGCTACAAATACCGCCCAGAGTCCTTGATCTCGCTTCTTAAACAACGCCGCAGCGCTCGAAGCGCCTTCTTCACCGCCAGGATTATCTCCACCAACGGAGACGACATTCGGATTGTCCGACGAATCGCCTCTCTGGTCTGCACCATCCGTCGTCGACCCCGTAGACGCATCCCGCACTTTTCCGAACAGGGGGTCGAGAGTCTTGCCCACGTTGTCGTCGAGAGGCGTGCGGCTACCGCGTACGCAGAACCGGGCCGGGTCGGACCAGGTGGCGTCGACGGCACGGCGCCAGGCGGCGGCGGGCTCGGCCAGCATACTGGGAGTGTAGAAGAAGCGGCAGTTAGCGGGCTCATACAGAAATTGCAGAGGCGTAGCTGCGTCGGTCTTCCCGAATGTGTTCTTCCCGTTAAGGGACCCCCCTGCGTTCGTCGGGTCCGCTGCTCGCCGGATCGCGTACCCTGCCGCCAGCGTCCCCAACTCGCCATTCTCGCTAGCGTCCAGCTGCACGCCTGCGGCCGGCGCCAGCTCCAGCGCCGCCGACGCTGCCTTCGAGATGTCGTCGAAGAGGAATATCTGCGCGCCCTCCACGCCCGCGATCGCTTGCATCGGGCCTTCGCGGGGGCGGCCGCCGACCGTGACTGTCTTCACGCCCGCCTGTAAGATCATCAGGTATGAAAAGATGGTGCAGGTGGATCCGCAGGTACCATCGGTCAGCAGGACGACGTCTTCGGGGCGAAAGACGGCCGGCGGCGGGTTTGCGCGGTTGCCTGTCCCTGTTAAGTTGAATTCCGCCGCCGGCATGTCCAGAGGCGTATGTAGATACGCCGTGAAACGGTCGCCCTGTAGCTCGACGGGCGGCGCGATCACGTCGTTTGCCGACGCGAACGGCTCCCCTCCCGGCGTGAACACTGCGCCGGGCAATAGGTTGCCGACGATGGAGTTACGCGATAGCGCTTGCAAGGCGCGGGTCTCGTCGAAGGTCCCGGGGCGGAATCCCTCCGGCAAGCCCCCGAAAACGCGCGCGATGTCGTTCAGGCTGTCCGTGAGCCGCAAGTTCTCGGCCCCGAACATGTCGACGTCTGGGAATAGTTGCGCAAAGAGTTCGAACCCCGCCACCACGAGACCGCCGCCGTTGGCCGAGAGGTCGACCACCAACCGCTTCTTTCCTGCCCGACGGCTCCGATCCAGGAACGCCGCTACCACTGCCTGAAAATTTGTAAGGTATTCTAAAGCCCCCTTGCCCGTGCCGGAAAATGACGACACTGATAGCACCGCCACGTCATTGTATGCATCGCCGCCGTCCAGGAAGTACCCAAATGTCTCGTTGGCCCCGCTGTCTCGGACCACAGGAGTGGGAAAATTCGGCGAAGTTACTGCGTCCCTTTCCAATCCTAGGTCCGCAGAAGCTTTTGTGGTAGCAGCGATGAAACTCGTCGCGTCGGGATCACAGAATTTGTTGTAGAAGTCCTCGCCGGTGTTGATACCCTTAAAATCGCGTCTGAGTAGGATGGCGAAACTGGCTTCCGTCTTTTCCTCCCCGTTCTCGTAGCCGAGGGTGACATTGTCTCCCATGTACGCTAATGCCGAAGCGATGGCCAGAATGGACTCTGGATTGGCATAGGATGGAAATTGCGAGTTCCACTGCGAGTCCGGGTCCTGGAAGCTGCTGTACATCAGGTTCATCTCGTTCACAAATGCCTCGGCGTCTTTTCCGTTGATCCGAGTAATTGCTACCGGCTGTTTTTTGGCGTTTGGCCCGAGCGCACCTGTAATAAAGATAATTTTAAGCAATGCGTAACAGGAGCCGCTGTGGGTTCGAAAATATTGTGGTTACTCACTCCGGTGATACAACTTCGGCACCTCCTTGCCATCTTTGGACACGGATACGATGTCCGCCGCGAGGTTATTGCGGAAGACAAACGCCTTGAAGATGTCTGGAAAGTACGAAAAATGGCCGTCGTGCGCGGCGATGATCGTCGTGAAGATCGCCATCTGGAAGTCGTACTCGCTCGCGTAGCCCCCGTTCAGGGCGGTAGCCGATATGTTGTCCAGTCTCCCTTGGATGTCGACTGGCGGAAGCATATACGATTTCGGCGGGTTCTTCAGCCATGGCAGGCTACTCTGCCACCCTACGAATGCCTTCAGACTTGCAACTAGCTTGGCCGCGGGCTGTGGCTTATTCGGGACCGATTGGAGACATGCGTGGGCGAGCGAAGCTGGTACAGTCGGTAGGGCTGTTCCTCCAGCAAGTTAGTCTTTCTATTTCCACCTGTAAAATATTTCTTTGCATTCTCGAACTGACCTGAAGGGTTCGCGGCGAGGCGCGCAGCCGTCATGCGCCCGACCCTAGCACATGCTGTCGAACTGGGACTTGGCCGCTGAACTTGAGGCAAGGCAGACGCCGTGGCTATGAGCAAGGCATGGAAAATGAATAATAACACACCAAAGGTATTGGAAGCTGGTGCGAATAGCCCAGCTATCCCACGGCTGATCGGTTCCATAACCCCTGAATTAAACGAATGTAAATTTGCCTCCCGGGCATCGAACACCTAAAAGCCTCGAAAACCGAATCCATCTTGTTTATTTGGAGATCCTGGGCCGCCGTGAGTATTTAAAGGGGCACAGCGATTGCGGCCACAGGGCCCTACTACTGCTGTATCAGGGGGTTCGTGAAAGCAGAGCGCGCATGAAGCTCGTATGAAACGCCGTACCGCCTACTCTGGTCTAGGTGCGTGGCATGAGGCTTGGGCCGGCGATACCAGCACCGTTACGGTTAGGATCCATCGCGCTTCTCTAGGATGCGACGTCGCATCCGGTGCTAGGAAATGGGGCGTTTGCTGAAATAGGAAGTGCTATTTGTGAGCTGAGTGGGTTGGCTCAATAGGGCTGCCAATTATAGGCTGCGGCACTGCGGTTTCATTAATTGAACATCTTAGACCCTTGCACGCGATCTGGCATATCAACGGCTGGACCCCTTACTATGTATTAAAGGCCCCCCAATCCCCACTGAACGAAATATTAAATGCTAGCAGTAAATGTTATAGAAATGAAATTCTACCGTTAGGGCCGTTCGTGTAATCATTCGTGCTCTCTTCATCGATATAACTCCGACATTGATCTAGTTTTACATCCCAGAGAAAACCAGAGGGCGTCAGGTATATCTGACCATGCTGGCCATGATGCCCGGGCAAAACAAACGAACTAATCCGTCTTTAAATCAACATTCACAACCCCAGTCAGTTTTTCGTTTGGATTGTCAATGCACGAGCGTTTGGTCCCCCGCGGTCTCGAATCGGCCGAATACTAGACATCTAGCCTCTTCGACATAGCGCGAAACCCCTACCACTGTCGGCCATAATACTAGCATTAATTCTCGAGAGAAACATGGTAATCATCTCGGGTAAGGAGCTGCTTGATTATAACTATTTTGTACGCATAAATAAACCCCCGCCGATAAGGTAGAAGATGTACCTATAGTAAAGGTTGTCGGTATAAATGAGTCAGTCGACGGGTTTTCCACGTCCGCCATCAAAATTTGGGAATACTGCTAGGCCAGTGCCAAAGAAATAACAGGAGAGTCTCGTTCTTCGACGCCGGTATGGGTAAGTGGGCCATTTGAAGCAGGTATTGTCTACAGCTCTGCATAACCTAGCGCATGTAACTACCTGCCTTAAAATCTAGCGTGATAATGGAAGGGTGGTGATGGTATCTACTATCTGATGATGATGGAGAGAAGCTTCATGGGTGTAATGAGCACCTACTCAGGCCTAGCCTTTCCATAGAGAATGTATTTTGTACAAAATGCGTCTCTGGACCCTTAGGATGGATTCACGACGCTCTTCCCATACCTATGCCGGTCTTCTACACAGAGCGACTAACCACCCTAGTGTTTGGAAAGACATTGCATGATGCTTCAGTCGCCAAACGACGACATGGTGTCTCCGATTGCCTTCTTCTGGGGGTGAACAATAGGCGTCTGGGTGATGGGCTGTCCATAGCCATATGCATTGCATCGAAACCGACGGGCTGTCGCTGTTGAAGAAGGTGTGAATGGTATTGACTTATCTTGGTTTCGCACCACGCGGCTGAGAAATGACTAGATCATATTCTGATTCCGGGTGAGACGGAAACCATTCGAGCTTCACGTTTTACAATGCTGACCTTGACGGCAATATAGAATCGACCAACCAATACACTTACGTAGGCAGGCATGTATAAATATCTGCTCGGATAACCATGTGTATGGTCGTATGGTACTTCGTTGCTTCAAATCTATGCGCCCCTCATCCACCCTACTCCATATATCCAAAAGCCAGATAAACAAGTCTCCAATCCCATGCGATAAGATAAAGAAGAAAGCAAGTATATGGATGGAATAAAACGCGGATAAGCTTTAGACTTGGTCCCAAGACGGTCAGCTCGAAGGTAAGTTGCTCGAGTGAAATCGACAGCTTGGCCGGTGATAATCGTTCCCATTCTTGAAGATTATCTTCATATCCGCGAGGCACTCGTAACACCACTCAAACTTGCAGTGTGAACCTAGAATGGTCAGACCTGAGCATGTGTTTGCTGGATTTGGCCCAAACAGGTAACATCAGGTACGTGAAGCGTGGTAAGGTAACTAAAAGCAAAGCATAGGAGGCTGGTAGGTGGGTAGAGAACGACAATCCGACTGTGCGAAGCGAGTATGCTGGTCATCCCCGGCAACCGGCATTGTGGGTGCCGTATCTGGCGAGGCAATTCCAGCAAAACTCATAACGACATTTGATGCCTAAGATAAGAATATTAACACTTGGCAAAGAGTTACTGGCACCCACAAGCCCTTCGCCGAAGACCACTAGAATAGGGGTGCTAGAGCTTCCATCGAGAATGATACTACCAAATGAAAATAAAGCATGATACGGAAAGCGATGATAAAAAAATAAATGCATAAAGACACGATGCGATTGAGCCGTAACTTACAGGTCATATGAGAACTATGGCAAGTGTTAGTATAATCATCGCAATGTGAACCATGCCCCAGGTTTGAGAATCTACTCACCAGCCCGAATTCTTCTCAATCGGCCAGCTGCAGCCAGGACACTTCTTGGTGGTCTTCCGGATAGTCTTCTGGCTAAGGTTCTCTTCCGTTTTCCTCTGCGCCGCCACCTTGCGCATCTGCTCGGCTTTGAGATGCCTGGCGGCGCGCTCGGCCTCGGCTTTCTGACGCTCGGCTTCCTCACGTCTCTCGCGCTCGGCACGTTCTCGACGCGCCTGTCGACGCGCATCCTCCTGCTGGTCGGCCTCGAGTAGCGACTGCGCATACGCACGGTCAGCCTCCTCCTGGCGGCGCCGGGCTGATCGCTCTGCCGCCTGCTGCTGCTCTGCCTCCTCGTTTTCGATCTCGAGCCGACTGCGGAAGTTTTCCGGGTCCGCTAGGAATGCATCGTATTCGTCGCACGAGAGCTGCTCGTGCCACCCCACTTGATGCCGGAAGCAGAACTTGTACCCGCACCGCACACACCGCACGATGGGTTCCGCATCCCGGGCTTCGTGTATCTGCCCGGAATTACACCCGTCTGGGTTCGGACACCACACAAAGTCCGGTGCCTGGTCGACAGCGCCACGAAACGCCAGGACCTGGTATCTAAAGCGACGATTATAATGATTAGGGACATCACGTCTCAGGTCTCGAGAAGTTATGGAACTATGACTTACTTTTCGAATGTAGCTCGGTCAGCATATCGCTCTACATCTTCAAACTGCATTATCGCGTGACATTCTGGGCAGTGGATCTGGTCCCATTTCCGATTTTCGAAATTGGTCTTGATCGACTTCTCTACGCATCCTAAGCAGGTCTGTGGTGGGTGTTCGCAGGCACTCGAGACTGAAAAAATTGGGAAGTCATTTGACGCTTTGGTGTTGGCGCAAATGACGCACTCCTTTAGCAGCTCTGGCTCGACTGCCTTGTGTCGCCTGGTTATTACAGCATCCTCGTTTGTGTTAGTTCTATAGTACCGCTGACCGAACCTGTGGTATAGTTTAGTCATGAATTTGCATGCAACGATATACAGACAGGGATGGAACCAGGAACTTATATACTTACTCTGGATCACCGTCTGGTTTCTCGGATTCGGGTTGTTCTCTCGGAAGCTGTAAGATATCTGGATTCGTCGGCCCGTATTTGAAGTCTTGCTGGGATGGCAATTTGCTGTTACTTGAACCCATAGTCTCCTCCGTATCGTCGGTTATGTTCTTGTGTCTTTCAGAAGGAGGGGGAGTGTGAACGTGGTCATCTCTAGGATCCTCAAGACCTACACTCAGTAGATCTGAGAAGATAGAGGGGTCCGGAGCCTGATACTGGAATTGAGCCTGTAAAGATTGAGGCCCAGGGGGTGTATGGTCACTACTATGATTATGATTTCTCGAAGCGTCGGACGTTGTATTCGGAACTGTACATAACACCATCTTGGTTGGCTCCCTTATCGCATTGCTAAACCCGTCTCTAGTGTTGCAACATGCAGCCAAAGCCGCAAACCAGAACAAAGCGGTTCAAGTGCTCTATTAATCGACGAAAGTCCGTGAAACAGTGCAAATAACAACCCACGTATGTAGCACGCGCCTTCAAAGTGGACGTGGATGTGAAGAGTAGTGTTACTCGTAAGGGTACTTGTACGGCTCAGGAGTGGGTGGGGGGGCGTAGTCCCCTTGGTTCCCCAGGGAATCCCCTGTCTCTCTGCCTGAGACAGTCTTGACCAATGGGTGGTTGTGGCACTATCTCGGCTCTCCCCATAGGCGAAAGCCTTACACCGAAAGCGCTAGCTTAGCGCCTACCGGGGGCGAGGACAGCGGTGATTCGTTCGGGATGCACCTGAAGGCTCTGCGTCATGTCCTATCTTGCGGTGCATCCCAAAGGCGCGTTAAGCCGCGCAGTAGAGTGCGTAGCCAAGGAACAGCTTACATGAATACTACTCTCGCACTGGGATGGTGAAGGAGCCTTAAGGGTGTCTCGGGCTATAGAACCCGGGGATTACTTGTGCTTTGTCCTGTCCGGATTGCCAAACTTCAAGCCTTATAGCAATGGATACTTATTTACAACAACCTTTAATGTAGTCGTGGAATGCTTGGAGCATTACGAGGGAGCCTGACCTCGCCACCACCGGCAACTATTCAGCCTAGCCTCAAGAATTTCACGAATAGACTAGTGATTACCCCTGGATATGAATTCCGTTTGAACGTCGACGCCTCTTACGCTTGTGCGAAAGCGGACAGTGAGTCGCTGAGGCCAGTATTCGTTTGGATGACGAGTTGTTTGGGTTCCCAAGCCATGCATATATCCCAGCCGCCTGAGGACCTGCCAACTGCCAACGTGACCTCGAAAGTGCATTTTGGCTCTACATCTGACACGAATATCCTGAGAGATTCTAGACCACTCCAAGTCGCATATGCACGTTGCCTTAAACCTGCCCGCCACGATACGCATCGATGGAGAGTAACTCCTTGGTAGGTTATTTAGACTTGCGATTTATACTCGCTGACATATTGTGAACTTGACTAAAATGCATGTAAAGGCTACTTCGAAGTTCATCTAAACTGATTGGAAGAGCCTAGTTCTTGTGGACAATGTGTAAACCAGACTAAGGCGCTTATTGACGTTGCCAACCTTCGCTTCACAGTCCCGTACGTGTTGCCAGGCCCCTATTCCCTTCAAGATTCACTCCATGTAAAAAACTAGCCCCATTTATAGAAAGCACCGCCATCCGTCTTGTGTGGCTTTACATAATAGAGGGCGTTCATGAGTGTCTGGCCCTCGTTTTCGACCTTAGCGATCCGGGATTCCGGCGATGCCCACGCGATGAGTGTCCGCTGCCTGCGGACCACTGTCGGCTCCTTGATGATCTCGCCACGCCCAACCTGCCGCATCATCAGTCGAGGCGACAGCGTGCAGATTGGGTACAATCGGTGCAAGACCTCGTTACGGCCCCCGTTGTTCCCGTCGGCGGCGCCAGCACTTTGCAGGTGCTTAGCCGGATCGAAGCGCCGCCGGTTGCGGAACACGTCCTCGCACTCGACCTGATCCAGCTCATCCAGCAGCTCTGCGGCGGCTTGGGCATGGTTGCGCTTCCCTCTCGCGGCCGGCGGCAATGTACTGCCTCCATAGTCATTTAACGCGAACCAGTAATGGTGGATAGAGCTCTGGATCTTTTCCTGCAGTGCCACAGCCTGTCGTATGACTTTCTCGTCTAGGCTTCGGTAGAACTCATTCGGTAAGGCATGGGGGACTAGTATTAGGAACATCTTCCCGAGTTCGACGGTTAGGTCTTCGCAGCGCGTGGTCCGCGCACGCGCAAATCCCGGAACATTCACTAAGCTGGTGAATGCCTCGGCTCGCCAGTTCCGCACGGCAAAGAGATCTTCGAGTACGTGTTAGTATATATATGAGCAGTAAAACGCGAGCTAGGGAAGCTGAAATAGAGGGGAGGAGATCTTTCGCAGTTTGACAACTGTAGTGACTAGCGTACCTCGTTTTGGCTGTACAGATTCGCGCATCGATTCCTCTATCTGTTCTAGGATATTGACATGTCCTGAGACCAAGTCACAGAGTACCTAACAAAGGTGTTTGATTAGTTGGTTACTCGCATTTGATCAAAGTATCCGTCTCCCTGAATTTAGGCTCGTGGTAACTTCTTACCTTAGTGAGGACATTTTCGTGCAAAAACCTCATCACGATCGCGACAACCGTATCTTGGTTGGTATCCGGAAACTTTGTAATCCTGTACAGGCCCGAATGCTCGTTCATCATGTTCTTAAGATTAGCTGTTCGTAGGACATCTGTTGAAGCAGAAGTTAGTTTATGTACGCTTTGACTACGAGACCTTAATAGGTACGCTCGAACAAGACTCTGAACTAACTTTTGCGGGCTATGTTATAGACCTCCTTGCAACAGTCCTCGTCGTCGAAGACAGGAGTCATCCACGTCTCAACCCAATTACACACGGATTCGTACAGATCATCGAAATCCTAAGTCTTCTGTTAGCTGCTGCGACACCTAGTACGGAAGGGGGTAGTGCTAATTACCCTTCCTACTTCTTCGGGCGTAGTGTCCCTGACATAAGGCTGCATGCTCAAAATATGCGACCGATTGTCCTCCAGTTCAGTCCTCGTGTTGTTTAGCTGGCCTTTTAAGCTCCCGACCTCAGACTGGAGCGAGTCAATGACTTCGTTGAGCTCGCCAAAGGCCCGCTGCAGCTCCTGATTTGCATGCTTTTCCTTCTCTAGCTCCGATAACGCTTCCCGCATGTTCTCTTCGCTCTCAGCGAGTCTCGTCTGTAGAAGCAGAAGCTCATCCTCCAAGATAGGCGGCGGCGGCAGCGGCGGTAACGACGGTACCGGCCTTGCCATCTGTCGGCTCTCGCCGCTCCGTTCTGGAGACCGACCCGTCGGTGGGTGGCGGGAGATTGTGGATACCGGCCTTGTAAGGTAGGAGGGGCTTAGGTTAATACTTTGTGGCATTAAATTGGTAAAAATTAGCTCGGGGTTGCTTACTGCGCGGCTGTGTTTGCGTAGGTCTGTCTTGCGGGCCTGCGTGAAAGGGGGTCGGGGTCGTTCGTGGAGGAGACGGTCTCAGCCTCATCCTGGTGAACAGAGTCCTCACGGAGCGGCAGATGACGAAGGGATCTTGTCGGGCTCCGTTCCGCGTTCCTCGTCTCTCCTGATTCCCGATTACCGCCGCTATCAAGTGGGATCCCTTTTGGGGGACGCTTTGGGGGTGCCTGGGACTTCGCGACGTCCATATCGGTAGTCATGGTGCAAATTTCTTATCGGAGGGACACAGTCGAGCACGATGATGATGAATTTAGGCCAAAATGCGCAGGGTTAGATGTGAGATACAAGAGCTAGATTTATTACTTGAAAGATCGCGTTCAGCCAACTACCTGGTATTAATCGTGTCATGTTATTGGTCAAATATGATATTTCCAATCCGACAACAGAAATCCGTGGAAAGTTATAAGTAGGTTTTGGAAGAGCTATCTAGGTCTTAAACAACGTAGGCGCACAACTGAGACATTGTCGCACGGCAAATAGCCCCCAAGAGTCAAAGCTGAAGAAGGCAGAATCCCGGTCTGCCTTGGTGCCGCTCGATCACCACAGGCCTGCCGGAGCAGCATTCCAGTCCAAACCATTCGAATGCTGGCAGTCATTGGGAGCGAAATGCCTGCGCTTATGCACGCGGTGTTCGGCGCACTGTACGGAGTAGGGACATCCACATGTTCCCGAATTGACCGGAATTCTTCGAACACCCCCACTATGACGCCCTGTCACACGCAAAAGAGAGCATTGCCATCCCTGTTTCCTACATAGTTTACCATCCCTCGGGTTTAATACCCGCAACTACGTATATGGCCCCAGTAAGTTGATAAGAGGTTGCAGCGGCAGGCGGCGGTTCCACGTCCCGTTGGATTGGCTCTCGTTGAATGGGTTATGCAAGCCACAACTCGCCTTTGCGAGAAATCCACTGCCACGTTAAGTTGCGTCGAGAGGTGACATTCCTTACGGTCGCGTTTGAGATAGAAGCGCATCGTAAGACGGAGTAGTTGACGGGAAAACGGGTTACTTCCAGGTTAGTCGGCAGGATCAAACCCCTCAGATCCCTTTGGTGGTGCGGGGCATCTGAGGCTGAGAAGCCATGTCTCACCGAGGCGTTTTCCTACAGTCTGGCTGCGCTGGGTCTTGCGCGAGACCAAAATGGAGACAGATGCCTGGTTGCATCTTCTAGTGACCGAGTGACCGTTGTAGTGACAGGTTTGAATTTCGGCCCTGTCTCGCTCTTGCTCTCGCATATTCGCGGTCGAAAGAAACTTGGCGAATTTTGCTGAAGGCGATTCAGCCTGGTGTGCCTTGCCAAACATACTGCCCCCTCATCTATCGTAAACATTGCAGGCTCTACTATTCTTCATTAATCCTTTCTCTAGTTCCATAGACTCTCGCTTTGTGCTTGTAATTCAGTCACTCTATTGATACGCTTATCTCCTGAATGATACCAAAGTGTTAGCATCATCAGTCGCAGCTTTTCATCGCAACTCGCATCCGTCTGAGCGCTTGAGATTGCATTTCCGGGATGGAGAAGAACTTCGAGAGTCTGAGCATCGCCGAGCGCAAGATCATCGTCGCCATAGACTTCGGGACGACGTACAGCGGCATAGCATGGGCGGAGACCCAGCGGCATGATCGGCGGACCGCGATAACGACCTGGCCGGTGAGCCAGACGATCCGGGACGGGAAGAACTCGGAGAAGGTCCCGACTAAGCTGAGGCGCATGGAACAGGGCGTACAATGGGGCTTCCAAGTACCGCTCCAAGCACCGCCCGAGGAGGTGCAGGAGTGGTTTAAACTGTAATTGTGATCCCGGACTTACAATATCATATGTTTGGCCGGAGAGAGGTGCTAAGATATAATTTTGTAGGGATCTAGACCCATCCCTCCGGCCGTCGTCATCGGCACAGAATAAGACGGAAGACCGCCGCGACCCAGAGCAGCTGGTGGCAGACTACCTAAAACAGCTGGGTTCGCACCTCATGTACACGCTGCGGCAGAAGCTAGGCGAGGGCATCGTGCGCAACGTGCCACGCGAGTTCATCCTCACCGTGCCCGCGATATGGAGCGACCTGGCCAAGACGAAGACTCTCAAGGCCTGTCGGCGGGCGGGCGGTCCGTTCCAGGACCGGCCCATCACCTTGATATCCGAGCCGGAGGCCGCCGCCATCTACACTATGCACGGGCTTGACCCACATGGTCTCCAAGTCGGCGACTCCTTCGTCATCTGCGACGCGGGCGGCGGCACCGTCGACCTGATCTCGTATACCATCACGAACCTGAAGCCCGTCCTCGAGATCAAAGAGGCGTCCCCAGGATCCGGCGCTCTGTGCGGGTCCACCTTCCTGAATAAGCGCTTCGAGGCATTTCTTCGGAGCAGGCTCGGGGATCAGGAAGGGTTTGATGACGAGGTGCTGGCTGAGGCGATGGAACGGTTCGAGGATCAAGTAATTATCACCCGACATCCCCATGCCCATGCCTGCCCCTTCTATACAGTGATTGCTACCGAGTGATTCCTCTTTTTATTTTTTCTAGAAGTGTGTAGCGCGGCGGAGAATACTGACATGCAAGCAGACCAAGCGACACTTTACGATGGCGGCGCTGCCGAACGACACGTTCCAGATACCCGTGGCGGGGCTGGCGAACAACAAGGGTCTCGGGATCCAGCGGGGGAGGCTGCTGCTGAAGGCTATGGACCTGCAGATGATCTTCGAGCCGGTGATCCTGCAGATCATCCAGCTGGTGCAGGAGCAGATCGCGAGCAGCCGGGTGGGCATCCGCGCGGTGCTGCTGGTGGGCGGGTTCGGGTCGTCGGCGTACCTGCGGGAACGCCTGCGCAACGCGCTGGACGCCGGCGTGCAGGTGATGCAGCCGCCCAACGCGTGGCTCGCTGTCGTCAACGGCGCCGTCATGAAGGGTCTCGCCCTCAGCGCTCCCGACCAGCTCACCCACGTCCGCATCGAGAACCGCGTCGCCCGCCGCCACTACGGCACCGAGTGGGCCCTACGCTACGACGAGAAGAAGCACGCCGCTCTCAAAGCCAACCGCTGGTGGTGCGGCCTCGACGGCTGTTACAAGGTCAACACCATGAACTGGTTTATCAAGAAGGTAAGGCAACAACCCCAATCCCATCCTCTCTCTTCTTATCCACCCCCTTCAAGAGGAGACATATCGGCTGACGGCCTTGGGACAAGGGGGAGAACGTGTCAGAGAACGAAGCGATCTTCCACAACTTCTACCAGTGGAAGATCGTGAGCTCGGGGCGGATCCAGAAGGTGACGGTGGAGATATTCGTGGACAGCTCGAAGCGAGAGGCGGGCCAGCTCAAGGATGACCACGTCAAGCTGCTCTGCAAGGTCGAGGCCGACGTCAGCCACATCCCCGAGAGCCAGCTCACGAAGCGCAAGGGCTCCGACGGCGAGCTGTATTACGACCTCGAGTGTAAGCTAGAGGCTGTGTGTGAGTTTTTTTCTTTTTCTTTCTTTTAAAACGCCCTTTCTCATTGTCTTCTTCTTTGGGATCTCTCGAATGTCCCCCCTTGTCTCTACATTCCCTGGCTGTTTTAAAGCGCATGATAAGCCTGACAGTATGCGATAGACCGCTCGGCTTCTACCTCTTGGACCCTAATCCACAAGGGTCAACGGTACAACACAGTGACGGCGGAGTACGTCTAGGCGATGATGTCGCAGGATTACTGACTGGACGGCACGTGTATTCGTGTGACTGCCGTGGCCAAGGGGGTCTAACCATCTGCCTCCTGGATGGATGGTCTTGTTTGTGGAGTTTTGGAAATAACGCGCACGCCATCTTTTCTTTTTGAGTACGTCGGGTATCGGGTATGTCTGGGAGTTCCTGAAGTTAATTATATCCATTTCTTTGCAAACCACGAAGTACGTGAGCATAAGCTGCCAATGCTACATAGGGTATTCTTCAGATCGAAATGTGCGTACTCCCTACCTAGGTAAGTAGGTAGGTAACACCCCCGTCGCGTCATCCAGTCGTCTGCCCTCCCCTCCGGATCCCGTGGTATAATCGGGATGTGGTACAATATACCGCAATCACCTTGGGCACACATCACATATGCAATCGAGCGACTGGCCTTCATGAGTGAACCTGTTGCATTTGCAATTGCACTAAGTTGTATATCTTTAAAACGTATGAGATACTCTCTTCTATACATAGTAGAGGGGGAAAGGTCTGGTATAGCATAAACTAGTGAATACGAAAACAAGCGAAGGGGCTCTGCGTCCGGCACTGCACTGCTTGAAACGCATTTTGCTGGTGAGCCGTCCCCGCGTCTAGGAGGCAGCGATCTATGCCGGCCTCTTCCTTATCTGAGGTAGAGCATCAACTCAAGATACCGCATCAGGCCCCGCCCGTTGTTTATACAAGTGACGTGGAAAAAAGCTCCGCAGAGCAATATGGGTAGGATTCGAAACTCAAGGAAATACCTAGTTAATGCCCGAGTCCCCAACCATTCTCGGGTGCCTTAACGCCAATAGTAAATGATAGCCATCGCATCTTCTCTCTACCATTGGGTTTCCGAGGCCCTATGCAAAATTCCGCAACCATCCAGTCCAACTCCCTCCCCGTAGCGTTTTGTGTACGCTTAAGCGTAGATCGTAACTAGGAAAAAAAAGACAAAACAAAACTAAAAGCAATCTTATTGCGCCAGGGGCCTCTGCTGCTCCGATGTGTTGAACTGGCCAAACTGCTTAGACTCGTCCGGTACCGGCGTTTCGGGTGTGACGATAAGTTGAGGAGGCGACAGACTGCCATCCCTGCCAGCTGTCCCCGAGCTATTCGAAGAAGTATGGATAGGGGGCAGGAGTGAGTTCGCCTTCTCGCCCTCGTGGTAGTCTCTGGGCCGAACAGTGTTGTCAGCATGCTCAACGTGTTCACCTTGAGCCTCGTCTGCGTCAGCCGTCTTCGAGTCGGGGCTCTGATCATCTTCTCCCGGTTCTCCATCAATTGGAACACCGACCATCTCCGCCAAACTTCTGAAATTGAACATGGGTTCCGAAGGTGTTGTTGTGGTATCCTCGTCATCAGTCTGGCCACCTAAGCTCAGTCCACTAGATCTCCTATTCTGGAGAGTCTCCCTCGTATCTTTACCGGTATAACTACCGGATACGGTATCCACATCGGAACTAATAGAACTCGCGTTGCTCATCTGACGAAGGTGTGAAGAGCCCCTTGACTGTGTAGAGGACGCGGTCAAAGCTGGCGGTTGCGTTGAATCGGGACGGCTTGAAGATGCCTCAGTACGGTCGACTGCCTTGCCTTTATCGTCCTCAGATGATAGCTGCGCAGATCCAGATCCCGAAGCTGCAGACAACTGGCCACTGTTTTGTCCGGCAGGGGGTGCTTCTGTGCGCAGATTGCTGAGGGCACTATTTCCTCGCCTGCGTCCAAGGCTCAAGCTCAGAGAGCTGGCGCTAGCACCACTCCCGGCCTGGCTGCCGTATACATCGCCCTTGTTTTTCTTGGCTGCTTTACGCTCATCCTTCTCTCGCTTCTTGGCCTCCTTCCGGGCTTCCTTTTCCGCCTTAAGACGACGTTCCTCCTCGTCAGCCAAGCTCAGCCTTATAGCTTCTGCCATCATCATACTCTCCAAGTGTGCAGCGTCAAATCGTTCTCGACCTAGCGTAGATCTACCGGTCGTGAGACGAGGGCCTGATTCGGCCCCCTCGTGAGATTCGGGGTTTCCATCATACTGAGATTGTGCATTTGCACTGCCACCTGGCGTCTCAGTGCCACGATTGTCTCTAGTGTTACGTCGGCTGAATCTACTTGACCGACTAAAGATCGAGCGTGATTCATTGTTACTCATCATAAATGCGGCATGATGCAGAGCATCCGCGGCGGCGGCTCTCCTATGTTGCTGCGCACGGGCGGCAGCTAATTTGGTAGTCCACTCAGGCCGAATGCGGTCGGTTGTGATAACACCAGGTGCATTGGCGGCCAAACTTTGCGCTCTCTTGCGATTAGCTTGAGTTGGCGAAGTAGGCGACATGGGTGAGAGATTCGAGTGCAGGGAACTCGAGGAGGACATGGCGGTGCCCATAGTACCAAGTGCGGGTGTGTTGAAGGCGTACGTTAGGCCGCGTCGAAATGGAGGGGGCTCATACGTGACGCCGAACTCTGTCTGTGTGCAGTAAGGGCATTTCGCAGGTTCCATGATCAGCTCCCCTGTTTGTTCTTCATTACTAGCAGGGGTTCCAGCGCCACCTTCGTCATCGTGATGTTCGGGGTAGTGGGGATCGGGTCTCTTAATTTGCACGAAACATTCACTGCAGATTAACTGATCACAGCAGCGAGTGCGGTTCATATAGGGAGGATAGTACATCAGGCAGAGTGGGCACTCGGTGCCTTCCTTGTAGAGGAACACCTCGAGAGGTTGGCCGTTCACAAATGGATCTTGCGGCAGGTTGATCTCACGAGGTGTAATATCAGTGTTGGATCCATTCCGCGTCAGGTTCAAGGCGGCCGCTAAAGCCTTGTGTGGTTTTAACGGGGAACTTGTTCTCGGAGCGGGTGACGTCGGGGAAGGCAGTGTGCTAGGATTAGAACCTGTCATATCCGACGACGCCGACATCGTCCTAGGTCCGATCGGCACAGTCAGATTGTTGCTGTTGGGTGTCGACGGGCTGGCCGTATCAGTGGGCCTGGGCCGGGGGACAAGGTTCTCCGGAACCTTATCAGCTGGGGGGATTTCGAGGCCACGTGCAGCGGCGATAATCTGATGCTCCGCCCAGCTGTGGTTGAAATCATCTAGCCCACGCCAGAAAGGCGCCAGGCGCCTCTCAATCTAAAGCAAGTATGATACATTAATGCGTGTCCTGGGCTGATAGGTTGGTTGCTTTTTCTTACCTGTAGTTGACGCACGACGGGTTTGCTAAAGTCCTCAGAGGCGGTGTAGATGCCTGTAGTTACGAGGTAGCCTCCATCAACGTGCTCCTCTCTCATACTTCGATCGCGCTCTTTGATTCGTGCTACCCGTTCTCTCTCTAACCTCCGGGCTTCTCTCTCTTGTCTGGTCTCTCGATGTTCAAAGGGCGCATCTTGTCGGCGTGAGGTTGAGTTTCCGGTGATGGGAAGGCCCAAGGCCGCAAGTTCGGCTCTACTGACGCGCCGTGATCGATCAGGCAGATCTCCCTGATAGCCGGCACCTCCTGAGCTGCCACCCGCCTCTGCACCGGCGCCTGGTCCGAATCGAGACCCACCACGTGCTTCTTTCCCGTGTGTGTTACCCATACTCGCAGAGATAGATTACCGGAAAGAGGTAGAGCACAAAGATGGGAAGGGGGATATTATGAACAGCAGTGATATTGGGGGTTCATGAGCATCCGCGAGAGCTAGCGAGTTAAAAATGCAAGGAAGTGGGAAGTGAATTAAGCTAGCGGTATATTTGGCGATATATTTTGTATTCGTGCTACAGCTGATGGAAGGTGAATACCAGCTATTTGGAGATAAAAGATTGATGGATTTGGCATCCACGTAATAATCTGTTGCGTCTGTTGCGTAGTGTGTCGGCGGTATGAAGGGATGTATTATATACGATGACCGACGTGATCGACGACTCGTAAAGTTGGCGTAGATTCGAGCCGGAGTCGTCCGGATGATGAGGAAGATTCGATTTTGCTATCGTTATCGAAGGTAGGCAAGTCAAGCTTGAAGATACTCAAGGCGGACCAACGAGCGGCAATACGAATAGAGGGTGCAGCGAACAGCTGATCAATTGACGTTATACATATTGTCGTTGATAGTTCACAGTGTTGAATAGGGCTCGCTCCAGTTCCAAACCGCTAATCGGGATTCCGGTCGGCGTCGGTGTCGGCGTCCGCGTCAGATACGAACAAGGTATGGGTATGTGACTATGGGTATGTGACGATGTGACGACGCGGCACGGTTCAGGTCTTTGGACACGACGGAAAGGGAACACACGGCGGGGTAGGAGATAAGAAGGAGAGAGAGAGAGACAGAGAGTATCTATCTGCCTTCCTATTTCTCGGACGACGTCGATGTTGATGTTGATGTCGATTTTGTTGTTGCTTGTTCTAGCCCATTAACAAGCTTCAATAGGAAAAAAGCTTGTTTTTTTTTTTGGTTGTTGTTGTTGCGATGGATGGATTGGATCCCGATCGATTAATCCACAATCCTCACCTCACCTCACCACAAGTGCTTGCCGGTTGCTTGCAGGTTGCTTGCACTGAGCACACTGGGGGGGCAACTGAGAGTACCTTCTCTTTAGCCTCGTCTCGTGCCACTAACCACTACCTAGGTATGTACTTTACTTAAGTACGGCCCCGTACCAAGTAACCAAACCAAACCTTATAGACTCCAACCAATTATGTAGGCGTCGGTGGTGGTTTTTGGTTTTTGGTTTTGGTTTTGGTACTGGTGCTGGTGTTGGTGCTGGTTTTGGCGTTGGCGTTGGCGTTGGCGCTGGCTGTACGGAAAAGTCGGGAGCCGTGGAAGAATGGAAAATGCTTGGATGATGGCACCGGGATTTATCTATGTACAATACAATCAATCAGCCCTAATTGGTTCCCCTCTCACATCCGGAGTAGATGTTAAAGGTAACATTAATGAACCCGAAAAAAAAATAGTGGAAAGAAGAATTCACCGAAATGTTGCCCAAACTGGGACGTCCAAGAATCTAAAAGAAGTAAGTGAAATATTATGTGTAGCTACATAACCTTTCGAAGTATGTAGTAGGTAGGTAAAGTAAGTAATGAAAAAAAGAGGTCCCGGGTACGGTAGTTGATAGGACCGGACCTTCCAATGAATCTACGAACTACCCGGTAGTCTACGAAGTACACATACTATGTAGGTTACGTAGGTAAGTATGAAGTAATCCATGGATGTATGTATTTAGGTAGGCCGAGACGGGAAGACCTGAGAGAGCTCAGAAGGTGGGGGGAAGACATACGGGAAACAACCCCCGTGGCTGAGTGGATTTGTTCGTCGTCAGAGTGGAACGAGCTTTCTCATGCACTTAGCTATATATGGTTAGGCCGTTCAGTGGATCAATCTAGGTAGAAGTAGCTACAAATAGAACGTCCGCGGAGTTTACCTAGCTGTTACACCTGATATGCAATAAGACAGTAGCATACTACCTAAGGTACTGTAGCACAGCAGACTTTAGCGGGTCAAACAAGCCTGCGCCGACGCAGCTACTTCGTGCCCCGTGCTTGTAGAGCTCTATTTACTTAGGTAGGTATTATAGAGCTCTCCCCGGCTGTAAATTACCATGTCCTGATCACAGGATTAGTTGTTGATGTTACCTACGTACATAAGCAGGTAGCTCAATAACTTCCAACATCGAGAGTTTTATTAGCAGATATTAAGAGGTTCAACACCCCTTTCATCTGCCTACCTAAGTACCTAGGTATTCTAAGGACTACGGTGCGACTGCATATATGTATCGTTCTCAGTCGAAAATCGTACCCAAAACTCTCTCCACAATACATCATTTGCCCCTCCGTACCTATTCTCCAGCGCTATCGCTACAGTGGATACAGCATAACCTTATACTGCTTAAGTAAGTGAGTGCTGAGCCCTTGTAGTAACCTTAATTACCCGACCAGTCCGTGTCTCTGTCATGTGACAGTCCATCTAGTGCCGTTCACTCTAACTAACTAGTATGCAGGCAAGAACAGGATAACCCTTATTACTCCTGGGCAGCCAGAAGGGTTTACCCGCCAAATGTGGCGTTCGTTCATGTGGCTAAGCTATGTAAATAGGGGGTGGCCTTCCATCGGAATACTATAGCATCTACCCTTACCCACCTAGACCTACCTAAGTAGGTAGGCAAGTGTTCTAAGCTCGTGACCCCCTCGGTATCCATATTATACATCATGAATTTGTATTTCCCAGGCCTTAGTCAAGGCGAAACTGCTTCAGGCTCAACGATGAGGCATCGGCTACCATCTTGGACACGAGAAAGTGTTTTAATGATATAAATGTACAATGGAAGGCTCGATTGGCCCTGCAGGCCTTGTAAATGCCATATATCGAGCCTCCTCTTGATGTCCTGGCGGGCCTACCTCCCTTGCTTTGCAGAACTGGGGTATATGGTCGCACGTACCCTTCTTGTCTACGCCTAAGGGATGATTGATCATCTACGATCAGCCAATCAGTATTGGTTTGGTTACGTTTCAGCCAGCTAAGCTGACTAGAACGACAGGATGAATAGCTGATGACATACTGCATTAACTGCACGGAGCATGTGGAAGACCTCTTCAGATAGCCCGAGGGAGCGATAGTTTACATTTGTTGCGTACCTAGAAAGCTTCGCATACCAAGCTATTGCCATTATCCCCCCTTAAGCCAACCCCACTTGGAACCATATTGAGCATTGTAATTTCCTTTGCCAAAGCATAATCATATGGACGCTGTACCATCGGATTGTTCTATAGATTAGCCCCCTATACGCGCTCGTCTTAATATAGCTAGCCCACCATCGGTGTTTTGGTTAGGAAAATTATGGCCGTATAGTCCGGCCCATAACTTGGGTCCTTGTGGACGGCCTATCACAGTGGTCCATTTAGATAGCTGGCTGTTGAGATATGTGGTGTGATCGCTTGTTGAAATTCGAACAGTCCCGGGAGCTTCTCTTACCGAAGTGTGAAGAGCCTTTGTCGGATTGCAAATTTCGTGGTCTCGCCAGGTAGACTCGACGCCCATTATTTTGATGCTAAGGAGTCGTTGCGCGCATTCGTCTACCGAAAGCTGAAGAAGCCTTTCAACTTGAAGACATTTCAAATCGACTTGGCTTCTTTTCCTCAGCTCCTTGGTGAGGGATCCCAACAATGCGTTATCGCATACAGCCTTTGAAGTAAGCATGTGGGCTTCCCTGCTCTTGCATCTGTATTTATCCTGAGGACGACGAAAGTCCATGATCTCGGCAAGTTTCGGTTCGAAGTCCTTCGCCATTTGTGTGATAACAGAATCATGCCACCAGATAACCCTGTCTTCTAAGTTGAAGTGGCTGAGATCAGCGCAAAACTTCAGCTGTTTTCCGCCCTCCACACGGTAGATGCCTCCAGAATCCCGGTACATTTCGCTCGCCACCCTTTTCAAGAATTTTGTGATTGGGTCCCTGCAGCCAAGACTCCAGGCAGCCGTGAGAAGAGGACTGTCCATCACAGATGACACAGCGTGTGTAGTTAGAGCGTCGTTGATCATTCTGATCCAGGATGCGCATTGGTCCTTGGCTAGGGAATGAATGAGGAAGTAGTCTATTGTTGCGACAAGATGACAAATCGTAGTTGGGTCGCTCGCTTCTGGAAGGGACTTGCCAGTGAAAACTACGTCAAGAATTATCTTGAAGGAAGCCTGGTCTGTCTCGGGAAGCTCGACGACCCAGTCGCCTGAGTCTGGTTTCCTCTCTGTAAAAGGCCCATACAACATTTTGTCGAAATATTCGATTTTGCGAGCCAAGGTCCGCGAACAGACCTTGAACTCGGCGGTAGGAGAGGTTCCTACGAGAAGGATGAGATCATAGTGTTTGTCGAACGTCTCAAAGATGGTAGGAACCATCGGAATCTCTTCCTTGGCAGGTGTTCTATTATCGCGTCAGCAAATACTAGAATCATAACATTCTGTGGTTCAAATATTAATTAAGCATACTAGTCTACCTGAGTTTCAGGCTTCTTCAGGTCGGCAATGACATTCGTGGTGTCGTTCTTCTCAGGCTCGAGCTTGACATCGGAAGCGTTCTTGGCTGGAGTGAGAGCTTTACCCTTGGTCTCGTCTATAATGGCTTTGCTTCGGGTGTCTCCGCCTCCAAAGATGGAAATATCCTTCGTTTGATCTGCCTTCGCCGCTGTATTGGTATTCTCCGTCACATTGGACTTCGCTGCTTCACGCTCCGGAGTCCTTAAACAATCACTGCATTAGTATATACTCACTATGCACACTTTTGGCCCTGAAAGATCTCAGGAATAGTGAGTTACCTACTGCGCCATGACGTATCCTGATCTCCTAGTTTTCCTGGGTTGTGGTTACCAGTTGTTGTGCTTGGCTGGTATCTGGAGGGCAAGTGAAGTAGGTAACAGGGAGGAGGTAATGTAGAGGTAGGAATAACGAACGAAAGGATAATATATCAGATGAAGGTGGCTGCTAGGGCCAGGGAGATGAAATCTGATTGCCTTCTAGATTCAATGTGGTATGAAGGAGAAAGTGAGAGGATTTGCAGACGGGCTTTTGGGGTAGTCCAGGTGGGGGTAGGGAGAGAGGATGGTTAATATTTGGTAGCTTGGTTGCCTAGTAGGTACAATAACTACCTACCTAGGTAGATACCTACATGCATAGGTAGGTACTTAAGTAGGTACCTAAGTAAGTAGGCAGGAGGACTCGAGAACCGATATCTGAAGAAAGGATGCTGCCTAGGTACCCGGTAACATACCTAACATATCGGTGCGTAGCCTACTTAGGTAGTATGATGGACTACCTAGGTACTACCTAGGCATATCAAGACGGCAAATTACCTTGCCGTAGATACCTTCATCCAAGTAGAAGCATGATACTTAAGTACCTACCACTATACATAAGTACACCCAAAGTGAGCTTGGGAGAGGTGGATGTTGAGTTCAAAGTGGAAGGCAGAGGCAGCAGGTGACGGGATATTTGCAGGAGAATGTCTATTACAATGGTATGAATATCTGAACTTTATCCTTGCCAAACAAGAAGATGGTCACAACAACCTAAAAGCCAGATATATCGGTCCCATGCGCGTTAAATATGGCTTCTCACATTATCTTTTTCATGTGATCATGAATAATATACCTTTTCCATCATGATATGCAGCTTGCCCTGTTCCTGAAGCTACAGTTAAGCTATTAGCCCCTGGTAGATTCACACATTGCCTGGACAACTATCTTTCCAATATGTGGGGTTCATGTGTCAAATTCTGAAGCCATTGTACATGTTAAATCATGAGTGAGTGTGCTAGCAGAAAACCTTCCGATAGGTAAACAGGCATTCCTGTCTTGGTGTGTGTTTATCGAAGGTCCCATTTCCTTCTCTGTTGAAAGAGTGCCCCATACATGGCTGATGGCATATAGAAATTTTCCATGTTATTAGAAACTTTCCGAGTTTCCTGATGAAGAGCAGCTGTCAGGTCGCACATTGTATGCTCCACAGGCGTTGCTGGTATCAATCCATGTGCCGAAGGCAGACTCTCCTCCACAGTTTGTGCCACCTCCAGATTGATTCGGAGGAGGCAATCTTCAACTTCGCATAAGGATCTTTGCGTAACAACGTCGTCACCATCGGTAAGCCAGGAAAGTGGGAGTCCTTCGTGTAAGAACTCCTGTAGGAGGGATCCTAATAGACTTCTCTGGCATAGCCGTCTTGACTCATCACAGCACATGGTACACTCGCAGGTGAGGCTTTCGCTATGCAATAGACCCATATACACTTCGTTCCATACCATCCAATATCCGTTGAAAACTTTGGCTCTAATAGACGCAACAAGATCTGGAGTTCGAGTCAGCAGGATCGTAACATGAGGTTCACAGAGACTCACCACAGAAAACATTCGAGTCTAGGTGATGGTCTAAGTAAAAGTCATCGCTTTCGCTAAAGCGAAGCTGAATGACACCCTTCTGGTTGCAGTAGCTGTGTCTGACGAGTTCATGATAGATCCTTTCTACCATGTCATAATAGCCCAATGTCCAGGCGATGAAAAAGCCCTGACGACTGCCGAGCACAGAAATATCGTTCAGCGGGCTCTCAGTGCGAGATAACCATTTGATCCACAGCTCACGCCACGGCTCAAAAAGCTGAAACAGATCCCACTTGTCAATAAAGTCGAGCAAGGTATACATATAGTCTAGATTGGACTTCTTCTCGACTCTGATTGTGTTCCCCTGGATAAGATGCAATACAATTCTGAAAGGGTCGATCGCGTCTTCTGGAAAGGACACAACCCATTGGCCGGTCTTGGGCTTCCGTTCGGAGAATTCACCATAGAGCATGGTTTTCTAAGCCTTGCATGCCCGTTTCATGCACCGTGAGTCAACCTTGAATTGGGCCGTTGGAGAGGTACCAACCTGAAGGATGAGGTCGAAATCATCGTCGAATACCTCGAAGACTGTGGGTTCTAGCATAGGATCTATGCTGCCTGGTGGTCTATAATCTATGGTGTTAGTCTACCTACTTAGATGCTTTAATACGAGATCAAGTAGTTATGGGTACCTAGATTGGGTTTGTTGTGGGCTTGAAGAGGCTCCTTGGCTGGCCTTGGCCGATGTTACACTAGTCATCCGATGAGGCTGAGAATTTGGCGGTACTCCGGAACTATCATTGATTGTGTGAGCCTCGCCACCAAATATTGATGAGTTGACGGGTACGATGGTCCTGGGAGGCATTGTTATGGGTGATCTGTGAATCGTGTTGATGGTCAAGCAAGAGGGATTTGCTACGGCATCCACTCATTCAGCGTGGATCATCTCCTGTAGTGGCAAATCTCAGAATATTTTGAGGATGAAGACTGTAAAGGATAATCGACAGTGTAGTATTATCTGGGTATAAGAGGATGATTCGGGAGCGGACAAGGTAGAGAAGAAAGTAAAAGTTGGAGGTAGATGGGTGGTGTTCAGTAACACTTGAACCCTGAACCTTTCAGGTTGGGACGCGAGCAGATAGAGGAATAGCTGCTCGGGAGAGGGATAGAGGTCATTTCGCTTAGGTAAGTCCTTTAAGCTGCATTGACCTCAGTAGCGAGTGAAACGGCAGGTGCTACCGGTCTGAACTACCAGTCCAAGTAGGCAGGTGTCACGAAGCGGTAGGCTACGATAGGTTTGATATCATCGAATTCCTAGGCTATCTTGTGAATTCTAAAGGTGGGGGGAAAAGGGAAGAAAAGGTCAGATCTATGGGTGGCAGGGCACCTATAAATAGTAAAAAATAATTCCCAGAATGAATGCCTAAGGTGGCCAATGCCTGAGACTGCCATAATACGTAGGCAGCGATGCCACCTACCTATTGTCCCATTCTCCAGACTGTAGTAACCATCGCGATAACCATCGCCATCGCAACAACCGTACCAACCGTACCGTAACAGCAGGCTTAAAATTGATAAATCTAGCTACATGTACCTACCTAAGTACATAGATGAGGCTCGCGGAAACTTGGTTATAGGCGTCAGCTTCATGCTGCCCCTCATTTATTGATGTTAGAGGGAACAAAAGGTCCACCCACTTCCCCCAGAATTGACCAGATACCTGCTTGCCAGGAAGCTCTATTACCCTAAATTAAGAATTCCATCTCTTGAATAGTTAATACAGCACTGGATATAATGGATCGTTGATGTATTTATATCTACGATAATTGGAATAGTTCGGCTTGAGACTACTGTGTGCTTCATGTGCGTAATAAATATGGGTCGCGATTTACCCCTATTTACCCCTATTTATCCTAAGGGGGTCAAATACTCAGCTAGTGGTCTGTGAAGGAGGCTACTTTCATTCATGATTGATTTCATTCGACTTGTCACAATTCGAAAGTGTTAAATCCCTTCCTGAAAACGTCTAGCACTTGTTGCATGTGTCCTCGTCAAGACCGACACTATCGAGGCCATAAACTAGGGGTAGTTCTCCAAGGCCTTGGCAAAGGAGGGCTTGGTGGGTACGAGAAACCGCGTGACATGAGGATCGCTGAACATCAATACTTTGAGCTGGATGAATTATCCTTAATGTTTTCAACGGTCGTAAAACATTAAGGGGAATATTTAACGCCATCCAGCCTACGAACTCGGGCTTGATGCAGGATGACCACTTCATTCCCTGTAATAACTCCGAGTATTCTGAAGAGAAACCATCGATCTAGGACCACGTGAATAATGAGGTGCTACCCTACAGTCTAGACATCGAAGCGGCTAGGATTGCAGCTTGACACTATGCTCATCAAATGGTGGTATGTCAGGGGCTGGCTTACTAATCGCGACCAGTGATCACGAGGACTAGGCAAGAAATAGGGGCTTATCTTATCAATCAGCCTGCAGGTTTAAACTTCAAGGGTGCTGAGAGCAGTCACCCGATATACCAAGCAAAGTAGTCCACCATACGAAGAACGATTACTGTCTTATTAACTTCCAATACTCTGAAGGCTGCAGAAACCCTAGAGTTTCTGTTTATTGGGTCTCCGCTACATTGAATGATTAAAGTTTTAGGACGATCCTATATATTCATCCAACTCCCACCATCCCCCATCCTCTTCTCTTCCCCTCCCTAACGGTCCCAACCCCCCAAATCGCTAGGTTGTGGGCTATGTCGGCTCTTCCAAAAGTCAAACGAATACAGCAGCCAATCAATCTAGGGGTGAACTCCAGATTGGAGGATGGCTGGGTTCGAACATTCATTCCATTTATGCCCGTGATGAACAACATAAGCTCAAGTACGATGACCAGCTTCTCCTTACTACTTGCCCGCATACCTAACTAAGGAGGCGCCACGGAGCTGGACATGTGGGCTTTATTTGGTTACTGAGGCAAAACTAACGGACTTGCGTTCAAGTCATAGTTATCCAAGCGAGGCACTACTGCTGCCGCATTGCATCCTGATTTTACATGCCTTTCACAAGCCTGTACGAATTTCATCCTCAAGACCGCAGAGTGTACATAATAATGCCCACCGTATAAGCGAGAGCGGACCCATGCAGGAGTTAAATGCGATATATTGGTACATCTCTTAGGAGCGGACATTTCAACTATGATTTAAGATATATATACAAACAACCTACTTTAACTCTTGAGATACCTCTCTAAGTCACCATGGTATCCGAGCGCCTGAACACCGTATATACATATGTCTAGATAGATCCCCGGACGCTTCGGGCTCTCCCCTTATCTATTGTGGGGCTTTTCCACCCCTACTTCCGCGCCCGCGCGCCCGACCCCCAGTTGGCGCGTTCACCGAACTCGACTCTGCAGCGGCACCAGGACCGGCGGCTCCGCTGCGGTTGTTGCCGCCCTTCGATTTATTGCCGCGGCCCCTGCGACCAGCGGCGACGGCACCGCCCTCTTTCTTCCCTCCGCGTCCCTTCTCGCGGGCGATGCGCGCCGCCTCCTCTTCTTGCATGCGCTTGCTCTCTTGATCCCACCACTCCTGGAATTCCTGTTCCTGTTGAATCTCCTGAAGGCTCCGCTTCGCCACCGCCTCCTTCACCGATTGCTGTTCGCGCTGCTGCTGTCCGATAATGTCCGCTAGAGCCAAGGCCACCTCCGCCTCGGGCTTCGGCGCGCGCTTGATATACGATTTAGAGTGCGGCACCAGCGGCTGAGCCTGCGACTGAGGGTCCGGGCGGGCCGCTTTGGTGGGGCCCACTGGTTTAGTCGTTGGCTTCTGGCCCGCGAACCTTGTGTCGGGAGACGCGGTGCGTCGTGGAATAGATTTCCCTGCCGAGGAAGTTTCGGCTGCTAGAAGAGGCTTCGCAATTGGCGAAGGACCCCTTAGTTCTGTACCTGGGCTGAGCATATCCTTTGCTGGTATAGCTGGGTCCGACGTGGTTGGCTGCCATGGTGCTTTCTTCTTCTCACCAACCTTTGCCCAGGGCTGTTCCGGAGCCTTTGAACCCTGTTTTGCGGCTTGTTCAGCTTGTTGCTGGAGGTATTTCTTTTTCTCCTTCTGTGACATCTTTTGCGGGGTCAGTCGTGCAGTGGCATTCTTCTTCTCGGCAGCTAATCCGGCGGACAAGGCTGATTGAGCAGGTTTGGACTCTGCTAGTACCTCGCGGAGATCTAGTCGAGGGGTGGATAAGTTTGATGAGCCCCATGGATTCCCGCTTCCCGGAACTTTCCTCGCATCGGGGCCTGTCATGAATGTAGACGACGCCGGTGTCCGGGATGGTGGAGATGAATAGCTTGCAGTCGAAACACCGGACAAGTCGATGGCTTTACCCTTAGAATCTCGCTTAGCATCAGAGAGTGCTAGGAATTCAGTGTCGCTGGTGCCTTTAGACCGCAGAACAGTCGGAGAACCCAGGCTTCCGACCGCGACGTCTTCTTCGTCCATATCAAAGATGAGTTCTGCCTGTGAATCCTTAGCTCGGAGAACTGGTGTGAATGGCTCATTCTGCGCAGCCTTGGCCTTGGCGTTAGCCCTATCAGGTGTTGGCGACCCAATAACCGACTCGTCCAGACTTCCAAAGCGCGTCTTAAATGATGATGAGAGCTTCTTCTCTTCATCTTTCTGGGAAGCTTTATATGCCATCTCCTTTACCCGTGCCTGCCGCTCTTCATCGATATCTTCAGCAAGTGTAGGGTGGCGGTCGTGAAGGAGAACGTCGGCCCTCCCACTCCGTGCAAACGGGCACCGCGCTAGTTGATTTTCTCGTACCACTTGGTCCAACTCTGCGAGTAGATCCTCATCGAGATTATCGAGGAGACTATAGCAAGTTAGCATGAGTAGTACAGTAATGACACTACATTTGCATGCAGGCCATTTACTTCGGTAAGATCGGTGAAACTTCAATAATACACGGGGACATGGATTTGCAGCCCATTTGTCTCTTATTGGAGGGGATTATTGGATTGGATATCTCATGGAATTGGACTTACTGGTTTTCAAGCATAGATTCCATTTGAAGGCAGATGTATTCAAGTCCTTTGTCTTTGAATTCAGTGACTGAGCAAGGGCTGATATGGTTCAATAGAGTCGAGATATTCCGCGTAGTCACTGTCAAGATTAGCCCGTGGCAACTTGCGATGACGAGGGCATGACCTACCGAATTGGCCGATGACCTTTTGGCAGATTTGCGAAAGCCGGTCTAACATGAGCTCGTTAGAGATAGCCATGACGTCCATGACCAGCTCAGAGAAGTCATCTATATTCTCTGTAACCACATCGTCAAATATTTCCTCCCCGACATCGGCGTAAAGGTATCGGAGGACGTAGTGGAAAGATTCAGGGTCCATATGCTTCAGGTCGATGCCCACCCTTCCAGGCTCCTGTTGAGCTGCACGACGTGCCTCAAGCCACATCCCACGAGAGCGACCGTAGAAGAGGCCACGGAACCAGGGGCATCGCTGGCACAGCATGCTGCTATGGACAGGTATCTCATCACCGTCTAGCTCCAAAAGAGCATCGCCATCCTCGAAGAAGGATGGGTCCTCCATTGCATTTGAGAAGTCCTTGTTCATCGAGCGCTGCGGCGAAGTCTGCGTTCTGACAGCGGCCTCGAGCTCGTGCATGTTCAATTTCGCGGATAGACGCATTAATTCCGTGCGGATCGTTCTATATCGAAAGGCCAATAGGGGCGATTGGCGGGTGAAGCCCCAGGCTGGTACAACACGGTCGAGATACATATAGATGACAATGTTCAATAACATGATTGGATCAAGGTCTCCACTGAATTCAACGATCGTGATGTTATTCGCCTCGCTGATAGTAAATACCTCTGGAAGCTCGTATTTGCCCAGATCCCGGTAGTGTTGTAGACCTACGCGAAGAGTAGAGCTTCTAGCTGACAGGACCCAGGAATGGACGGGTATCTCGATATCCGGACATGAAGCCATACGGATGACTGTACCGGGAGCATCGTTTTGGTCGGCCCAAATCCTCAGATGGGCTCGAAGATCCTCCTCAAGGTCAGTGGAAGTTAGGATTTCGTACGTTATTGCATCAACGCGACTTCTTAGTGCCTCGGGATTCTGAAATCCCCAAGTATCCTTATTTTTCCGGTCCTTCGAATGTGAAGCCTTAAAGTTTTGGAGTGACAACAACGGCGCAATGTCTTGCCACAGAGTGGGTTCATCCACTTCGATTTGCTCCCTCGTCACGTCGCAATCTTTCCTAATCGCGGCGTACGCACCAAACGTAGAACATCGAACTGCCACGATATCTGTGATATACGGCACACGCTGGAACTTGAAGTCTTTTCGTCTCTTGTCTGTCGAGCCGGGAGCCTTCGTATCCTTGGCCTTTGTCCGCTTGATACGACGCCATACAGCTCCAGACTGCGTGGAGATCATGACCGAACCGTTTTCTCCAACGCCCACCGACTTGACGCCATCCTTCCGTGAGCTCCATAAACATTGTGGTTGGGTCACGGCGTCTTTTATCTTAGAGGGATTGGTAGTAGACGTCGCAGGCTGATCGCCATCGCTTTTATGATTGAGTGTCATCGTGTATAGATCGCCGCTTCCCGATAGCGCAGCAATAGTTTCCCCGCCTGACGTAATCTGGTGAATTTTCCTGCTGTCGCGGTACATGTGGGACGGCGCCGATGCACCCGAAGATCGTTGAAGTGTGGAATTGGTGAGGCCATCTTGAAAGGGGAAGTTGATCCAGTTGTACCCATAGCTAGTGAAGACGCATACCGTATGATTATCAAGCAGACAGGTTGTAGCCCGATCTATTGCTGACACGGCGAGAATTGAGTGGTTTGACAGCTGTGACGAAGCCACCTTCCTCGGGACTTGCTGGATTCCGAGTGAGCGAGAGTCTGCGTCCATCAACCCTAGCTGGCCGGCATTCTTCCCCCAACAGAACAATGACGACCCTGTGTGTGCCACCGAATGAATCGCAGATGCGGCAACACCAAGAATGGATTCTTTCTTAAGAGTTCCGAAGACCTGCCGAGGCGTAGTACTTATCGGTTCCTCGTCAGGTTTAGAGGGGGCGGGTAGCGGGACGCCAAGTTGCGAGAAAAGATTAGATCCCCAAGTCCACAATTCGCCATCGGTGGTCACGGCCATGGTATGGTTCTGACCCAGGGCGACCTGAATGATCTTCTTGTCGAAGAGGCCTCCTTGAACGGGCTCAAATGAGAATCTAGTGTTCTCATCGCCGAGGCCTAGGCGACCGCCACGTCCAACACCACAAACGTAGAGATTTGAGATAGGATCCGTTGTGAGAATCGCGCTATGGAGCTTCGAGAGAACAACGTCCTGTATAAACAATGGGCTGTTTTGAATCAACGCAGGAACATCGTCAACATCCTGGGAGGTAGACGAGTCTACTTCCAACAAGGGCCTTTGCTTAGCGCGATATTCATCAAATAAATGTCGGACCACATCCTGGGAGGTCGAGGGGCCTAACCCCCACGACGGCCCTTGCTTCGCACGATATTCATCAAATAAATATCGGACTAAATGATCTGGGCGCTTGAGATGTACACGCTCTGGATATTGGCGATCATCCTCGTCTCCCTGGCCAAGGGTGAGGTTTTTATTGCTTCCAAATGTGAATATTTCCTCACCGAGGCCGTGTCTTCTAGCATGGTTCCTATCAGGGAGTCAATCAATGACTGGTATGAAGGGGCAGGTAACATCCAAACTAACCAAGTTTCTTCCTGCCCTGTATCATCGTCATCATCCGAACCATTATCCGAGCCCTCCTGGCCGACGGAGGTCTTGAGCGATCGAAGGGCGATGGTGGCATTATAGACATCGAATGGGCTGTTACCCTCGTGGTCTTTGGTCTTGATCAGGTGGCCTACTCTAGAAATGGTACCGCCGAGGGATTCCCAGAGCTCCCGACGTTCCCTTTTCAGGAGCAAGCGCGCGGTCGAGACGTTACCATTATACAAAGCCCTGTGTAGTGCATTCCAACCACTTTCGGCATCTTGAATGTATATATCGGTCGCAGGATGATCGAGTAGGGCTTCGACGAATAATATGGCGTTCGGGCTAGTTGAAGAGGAAGCGCGGAGCAGTAGGGTCAGACCCGCATGGTCGCGACTATTGACATCGTTCTTGGTGAGGGTATGACCGATCGATTTCGAGTTGACGAGGGATGCGCTCGGGCCGGAAACCTTGCGCGACTTTGCAGGAGTATGTGGTGAAGTTCCGAAAGCACCGGGGCTACCTACTCCTGTGGGCGGGATTTTAGATGATTGCTGGGTATGGCTGGACAAACCCAGGTGCCGACGAAACCTGTCGACATCATTTTCCCAATAGTATTTCCAGAGTAGATGACTCATGTGTATGCGAAATGCGAAGGGTGCCTGTAGTTCAAAGCACTTCAAGCACACCTCGCTGTGAATCTCGGGGGATCACGGCCTGTTTAAAGGTGCGGTTCGGAAGCGCTTCGACTTTGAATGAAGAAGAGATCTCCCAAGGGAGCCACTAATTCCCAAGGTCAAAGGATGGTGCGATAATATTTCGTATGGATGGGTATGGATGGTATGCGATCGGAAAGGGACAAAGGTAGGGTATTAGCGAGAACGCGTAGATGCGAGAGGTGAGGCGCAACCGTAAGGAGCTCGTCTTCGATATTCGGCGATCGTTCAAAGGGGAGCGCGTAATGACAGCAAGATGGACCCAAATAAAAAGGGAATCGTTAGTTGTTGGCGGGACTGACTTGAAGTGGCGATTGACAATTGACGATTTGACGATTGATGATTGACTGGAGTTTTCTGTGCGCACGGTTGCTTGGTTAATTTTGCTACCAAAATTAAGGTGATGGTGATGATGGAGAATGTAAAAGTGAAAGTAAGACGGGCAGCTGGACGGGTCTCACACAAAATGGTCTGCGTGTCATTACTTCAATGATTTACTCCTTCCAAGTTCTATCTACCTAAGTATCTTTTTACAGGACCTAAGGTCTATATAGCATACTATCTACGAAGCAGGTACGACTAAGATATATAGATATGAGGGCTACAAGATATGGAAGTGACAACTTGAGTAGGTAGGATAACTAGGCTATTTTGTGTGTGTGTGCGACCCTTAAACCCGATTAGACCTACCCCGCGGTGCGATCAGGTCAACTTAATGGTTTACCTAATCCTTGTTTTAACCAATCAGAGATTCGAATTTAAGAGCATGGTTCATTCTCAGGGCATCCGTCATTATCACTCATTCTTGATAGTCTATTAGTCTTCTAGCGTCCTGCGAGGCTAAAGTTAAACGAAAGGCATTTCCCTTGGAAATTCATCATGAGCCATGATGAGTTGGAATAGGGGGCATTCCATCCACTGGTCCGAGGGGTATTTAAGAGATACGCCTCCCAGGGTTCTCTGATGAACTCGGAAGGTTGCCCAGTAGTGATTAGGTAGACTGGTAGGTAGGTTGGTAGGTCGTCAAGGAATGTCTGTCTTTAGTAAGAGCAGACTACTTCCGTACCCACGAGATCCGCGCTTCTGCAAGCCATTACATAGAGGGTGTTGTGGATACCCGACTTATCCCCGCGTCTTCCGTTGTCGTGAATGCGGCTCTTGGCTGAACCCGGATAGACCTCGGGAGGCACCGGACAAGCTACTCCAAAATCGCTCCAAAATGACATCTGCTTCGTCCCAGGACACCTACCCCTTGAAGATAGAGATGCGACTGGTAATTGGTGTGCGACGGCGCATGAGGAGGTAACGGGACTTTCCTTTTTCTTTTCAAATAACTAGCATACAAATGCTCGTGCTTGTGTTGCACAACTCTATCTGATAAGATGTTTACTAACCCCTGCTGTAACACAGTCCGAGATAGAGTATTGGACAGATCTTTCATTGCTTTACATACACTGCCAGCTAATAAGCTTGCATCCATCTGTTGAGCGGTGCCCGGACGACGATTATCGGAACAGAAAAGCAAGGGATATTAGAGAGTAGACAAGATAAGCCGTGAATACCCGGATTCAGTAACACGGCATAATTTCAAATACCCGATAAAGTTGCATGTGGATGAAGAAAAACTTAAGGTTAAAGTTGCCTAAGGAGGCAGTTTGGCAGTTTACGGAGTAGGTACCTAGGTACACTAGTACCTGACCTCCGGGATCGACTGAAGGACCCTTCGAAGACTTCCATCATGCCATGCCTTTAGAGGACATCTTGGATATCTGGGCAGCTGTGGGGTGGTGCCTCAGGTCCCTTTAAGGCTGGAGATCTGCTCCAAGCGACCCAACCGATTACGTTGAATTTGCGTGCGGGCAGCACCTGGGCAGGCCTGGGCAGGCGGCCCTGGGGCTACGGTTTATCACAACCTGGACGACCTGGAAGTACCTAGGTACATACGGGGTTTTGGAGGGTGGTTTTGGAGGGGGACCTGGATTGACCTGGAGGGGTTGTGTGGAGTGAGCCGTAAATCAGTTACGTATTTCCCATTTCCAACGCGCTAAAATAGCTAAAAACAGCTAAAAATGCACGAATGCAAGCTTATTTTTCCAGGCCCATCCTTCTGGTCCGCCAGCCGCCCGACACCGGGATCGCACGGGGAAATTCCAAATTGGTGAACTCCAAAAATCAATTAATTCCAACCATCACCTGCCTGCAGTCAGACGAGCTGTCAATAATTTTTTATTTCCCTTTTCCTCAGAATTAAAATTAAGAAATAGAAAAAAAAGGGGGAAAGAGAGGCATCTCGAAACCTCACACTTGAAGCTATTATTTACATTAAATTACATACTTCGATATATCCAATAGCTTTCAAGATGTCGCAAGAGAAGCCTCTCCCTTTCGTTTACCAATTCGCCGCAGGTGGGTACAATCCCTAGATATGAGATGATTGATATGCGCTGGCTAACATTTTTTTTTTCTCAATAACAGGCGCAATTGCTGGTGTTTCGGAGGCATGTCTCTCTAGTTTGCTTTACATAGCAAAAAGCGCGAATCACTAACATTCATTTTGTTTTCTTGGCCTCCAGATCTTGGTTATGTGAGTATCAATCGCTTGTCGCAATCATCATGAAGTTACTGTGCCTGTGCTTTCTCTACTACTGGGCTGACCTCAGACTGACCACCACCAACTTAGGTACCCTCTTGATGTTGTCAAGACTCGCGTGTAAGCAGAAGACATCGAACAGATCCTACCGATCAAACATAGACTTATGTCTCCGCGCGAGCGAACAGACAACTCCAGACCTCAACCGCCGTCGGCGCAGACTCCTACAATGGCATGCTTGACTGTTTCCAGAAGATCGTTCGCAATGAAGGGTACGCGCGATCCCCGCTATCGTCTCGTAAGAGCCAACGTGTCCCAAGCTGATGATCCATTACCTTCAGCTTCTCGAGGCTCTACCGAGGCATTTCTGCCCCTATCCTGATGGAGGCCCCCAAGCGTGCCACCAAGTTCGCCGCCAACGACGAGTGGGGAAAGGTCTGGCGGAAAACCTTCGGTGTCGATAAAATGAACCAATCTCTCTCTATTCTAACCGGAGCCTCCGCCGGAGCCACCGAGTCCTTCGTTGTCGTCCCCTTCGAGTTGGTCAAGATCAGACTACAAGACAAGACCTCCGCCGGCAGATATAACGGACCCCTCGACGTCGTCCGTCAGATCGTCAAGAATGAGGGTATCCTGGCCATGTATAACGGTTTGGAGAGTACCATGTGGCGCCACGTTCTATGGAACGCCGGATAGGTTTGTTGACCCAAATTATGCCGTGGAAATCGAGTAAGAGCTGACGTGTCATAGTGCGTACAACCATAAGCAGCAGCAGTTATCTCCAATGCACCCGGATCCGCCGCTAACTAGCTTTTTTTCCAGTTTCGGCTGCATTTTCCAAGTCCGTGCCCTGATGCCCAAGGCGGACAGCAAGAAGTCGCAAATCACAAATGATATTATTGCCGGCAGCATTGGTGGAACAGTCGGTACCATTGTTAACACGTAAGGACGACTGCTAGCCCCGCCGCCCTCCCCCATCCCTTCCCCCCAAACACGTGAGTGGTCATAAATCTGACTAACAATTTACTCTAGCCCCATGGATGTCGTCAAGAGCCGTATTCAGAACAGCCCCAAGGTTGCTGGACAAACTCCCAAGTACAACTGGGCCTGGGGAGCTTGCGGGACGGTTATGAAGGAGGAAGGCTTTGGCGCTCTGTATAAGGGTTTCTTACCAAAAGTCCTTCGACTTGGACCTGTAAGTCCTATGTCTATTCCCCCATCCGAATATGCTTTGCGACACCCCTCGACGGCTAGCTTGAGAGCTCGTCCGGCTCAAGATCTAACTGAGTTACTCATCATGGCGGAACAATTACTGATAACATTTTCTAGGGCGGTGGTATTCTCCTTGTTGTCTTTACAGGCGTCATGGTAAGTTCTCGACTTCGGCATAGTTCTGGCCCCAACCAAGCTATTCGACTAACGATCGTGATCAGGATTTCTTCCGTTCTGTCAGAGGTTAAATTTGTATTTTGGTATGTCATTTCAGGGATCTACAGGGGAGAGCGGTTTAGACAGCCTGCGGCCCGTCTCATAGACAGATCTGAGCACGCACTTATGTTCAATGATAAACCATTTCGTGATACCCATCTTGATCGCCACGCATTGATACCACTTTCTTTCTTTTCGTAACGCTTGCCCGTCAGGGACGACACGATGAAATGTCAAGGGTCCAGTCACAACTAGATCACCCTTCTCATCACCCACCCTCCAACTTCTACTATAAACCATCACCGTAATACTTAACTACTCTGCTTATTCCACAATACATTATTCTACGATCCAGTAATTAGTAATTCGATCTTCCTTCCATCCTTACCTTACGCCTAAACCCACTCGCCCTTTCCTCCAATACTCAACTCGAATAGGAGATGTTGTCTACGCCTAGGTATCACGGCCTAAAACACAATTTCAACGCTTAAAGTAAGTATCCCGCTCCTGTGGCATACTCAAGCCCAACCATCACGACAGGTTTGCGATTTCACCCATCTATCTTCCTTCGCCGCCTTCATCTCAACCTGTCCCATCTATTTAAGTAAAGAAGGAGCACTTTAACCTAGTGACTACTACCCGGGCGGTCAACCCAAGCCCATTACCTGACATCAACAATAACAACATCATTTTCTTGCTTCCCCATTTGCAATCAAGACCTACACTTCACAGCTTCACAGCTTCACATCTATCCTCTTCAATAGCTTCAGGTAGGTAACAGCCCCAGTCGACCTTCCATTGGCCTTTACCTCTTCCTATCCTTCCTTCCTTCTAACCACAGCACTTCATCTTCCTAACGTGAACCTGGTTCTTCTTAATCAGTACACCACCTTACCCACATCCCCATCTCGTCAGTGAGGCAAAGTCTGACGGTATCACCAACTATCTACCAAGTTCACTAACCTACCCCGTTCCTACTCTAACTTACCCATCTAATCCCACCCATCCCCTCTCTAGACATATCAAAGGCACATTCACTTATGATCTGGCCGTTTAATCACATCAGGCACCACAACAAACTTCCTTCCTCTTTCAAAACATTACAGACAATATCAGAATCGGGGGAATGCCCCTTCTTAACAACACTTTAACAACAAGCCCACCGGCACTACTAGTTACGTCTGATCTACAAACATCACCTAGATCACATCCCGTGATCCATGGTCTTCAGGTAAACTTATCTTAAACATCTACACTACCTAAGGTAGGTTGCCTATGATTACTTGAACACGCCCTAGGTCCATGATCTACCGTTTGCCATATTCCCATAACTTAGTCATCAACCTCTTCACCTAAATCCCTTTATTCACGGTAGTCTTGAAGCTCATGATAACTACCTATCATCTGCCGGCTGCTACACCTTCATAACTTTTGAGAAAGGGTACGGGCGTGGCAGTTGCTATCTTTTTACCTACCTTGCCATTCACTTACCTTGACCACTACCCGTAGGCTTTTGCCTTCTGCAACATTCCCATGACTACATCCTAAGCAAATCAACTTTAAGTATTAGTTTCAACTATTCCCTGAAACATCTTCGTCAGTGAGATCTATCTCACGCATGACTTCACACCTAGCCAAGTTCCACTTTCCCTCTATCATTACAGGTCTAAGTGCCCGGCGCTTCTCTTCTTCCACACCCAGGATTTCTTTCTTTCTTTCCAAGCTCATTATTCTCATCCACGGCAAGAGAGAACATTACTCAGGTAGGCGATAGGGGAGAAGGTAAGACCGATCACTACCCATTTATCTGCATCATGCACGATATTGCAAAGCCACTTCCGTAACTATTGACTGGAAATAACACATCACTCCAAAACCACATTCGTTCCCTATCATTCCCGTTTGTTTCCCCAAAAGAAATTCCAGACTTCAGGGTAACCTTCTTGCCTCACCAGCCAACTGTTGCCTCTCTTTGGAAGGTGCCCCTTTCGCCAACTCTCTTGCCTTGATATCACATGTCTTCCTCTCTACGAAACATCCCACCCAAACAACATCAACTTATCCCTATCTCCCAGCACTTACTAACTTTAGAAGAGCACAGCTGAGGTGATCTAACATCACAGTTCCAACAAGACCTAACGAAAGGTTTACAATCGTGACCAGCATCTGCACTACTTCATATCTCGTACACCCTCGGCATTATTTGAACCCAGTACGCACTGAGTTGACTATTGGTGCTATGGCGTCTCAAAACCCCGGCCACGGGGTTGTCGATAATGGCGATTCAATTTCCATCGATGAATCGCTGTTTGTCAACGGCAATGACGACCAGGTGTCTGAGGTGAACAGAGGTGGGAGAGCCCCAGTGGTCCCCGCCGCAAATAAAATTGACCTCGAATCGTCCATTAGCGGTAAGCAAAAGCCCCATCCTCAACTCTTTCAGCTGTCCACCTTATGACTCTGGACTCCCCCTTTCTAGGTGATGACACCGTACAACCCAGTGTTGTTTCGTGCAGCGGGTCTGATGATAACGACTCTGAGTCAAGTGAGGTGGAGATATTGCGTGCACACATCCGCCTCCTCGAATTTCGATTGGACAAGTCAGGCGAAAAGTGCCGCGATCTACAGCAGACGGTCAGATTGCTCACAGTGGAGAGAGATAAGCTCCAAAAGCAGCTCGATATCAAGAACGGTCTGGGCCCGCCGCCGGAGGTAAGTATACACGTGATACGTTCATCCGGTTTTCCCGGTTTTCCCTTCATATACTGACAGATGTGTCGGCAATGTAGCCCTGGCAAAATTTCGTCAGGGACTACCTCAGAATAGAACGCGAAGCCGCCGAACGCCATGCCGGACGCGACCCCGAACGCGAAGCCGAACGCGAAGCCGAACGCGAAGCCGAACGCGAAGCCCAACTCGATGCCATATGGGGAAGAGTATACCGGAAGGCCTGCAAACAAAACAACATGAGCATGATAATCAGAACAACGCACCCAGACCTACAGCTTGTGAAGAGGACAATCAGTGAAGAGGTCCTAGCGCTTATCTACCCCTCTGTTAACCCAGAAATGCAAGCACAGACGGAAGGGCCAGGGCGCCAGCCAGAGCTTCCCCATCCACCAGAAGTAGTCGAGCAGTCATATTTTCCTTTTGAGAGACTACACCACACTATCCAAGTTCGCATACTCAGGATGATATTCGTGAAGCCTACGCTGGTACATTGCATAAGTCGGCTTGATAGGTGGCAGCCGCCACGGACTTTCCCCGAGGTCGATGACCCACGCCGTACGGGACTGCTGCATCGGTTCCATATCGGCACCAGCCCATGCTGTGTCACGGTGGCACATAGGCCCAGTACTGTACTGCGCCCGCTGGAGGTGTGCAAGAGGTGGCTTTACTTAGGTGTGCACCTTTTTTACGGTGCGAATACTTTCGCATTCTCCAGCCTGGGTGAGATGGGGATGTTCTTCAATGGCATCGGCCGCGCCCGCGTCGAGCGCATCCAGAATATTGAGATAATGTGGCATGGCAACTTGATGCACCCGGGAGCTAAAAAAATAAAAGATCCAAACCCAAAGAGCAACCGCGAATGGATATACAAGGTTTCTAAGCGCACGCGACCGCTTGAATGGTTTACTCAGGCCCGAAGGTTGAGGACGCTCCTGGTTCACATAGCCGAGAGCGACCGCAACAGGACACGAAGGCGTTATGAGCTGAAGTCTAAGAACGACTGGTTCAAGGACATTCAGTATTACCGCACGGAAATTCACAATTTGGACACATACGGAAAAATGATCAAGCGCACTATGTCCCAGCCCAACTTCAGGAAGTTCAGAGCGCTCCGTGCGCTACACGGCTTAGATTATATCCTGCAGCTCCGAGGCATGAAATGGTAAGTGAATAATCCCATGCTCTTAAATATTGAAGTCCCCGCCAGGTGTCTTTATCACTGACAGAGGTTTTTAGGATTCGCTTCAAGGATGTTGGCACTGAGACGTCGCGGACGAACATCCGCGACTGGTCCTTCCTCGAAGACGTGAACAAACAATGCACGCAGCCCAAGGAACCGCGCTACAGTTTACAGTGCCTCCTGGAGAATTTGACAGATATCAGCGGCCTTGATGACGGCTAGATGCCGTCCGAGGACGACTTCGAGGCCGTCAAAAGAATCTATGGAGAGACGAGGGGCCTCATGAGCAGTTCCGATGCCACCCCTTCTCTACTGGATGGATCTTCATACTCCAGTGATGACGATGAGGATCCCATGTCCGAGGAAGCCAGTGGTGACTCTGACTCTAGTGGTCCGGATGACTGCGACGACGGAGGTGGGGACGAAATATCCAGCCGAGGCGGGGCCAATAGTGACGACAATATGGAAGACGAGAGCTCCGACAACGAATCTGATGGCCACTGTGACGGCTCGGATCATTCAATTGATGGTTCAGATAGCCCAGATGATGATTCTGATGGCTTTAATGATTTGCCGACTGTCGGGGGCGGTGGAAGTGGGACTCGCAAGAGCGCCGGGGTTGGAAGAGTTGTTGGGCGACATGGTGGCCCTGCTCCTGGTCGCTCCAAAAATTCCCACGTCATTTCGATATCCAGTGATGAGTCTTCTGACTCTGATTCATACTCAGATCCCCCAACTCATAGTAACAACGGCGGCGGTAATAGAAGGTCTAGCTCCAGCGGTGGTGGGCACATGGATGTCCTTAACGATACCCAGCCAACCAGTGTCCCGCCCATCTCTACTCCCGTGGTTGATCTGACATTGTGTGATGATGATAACCTTGACGTCAACAATCAGGGACAGGGTTATGAAACCACCGACCAGGCCAGAAAGGTTGAGTCGAGGGCACAGGATACCGATCTAGGCTCAGTGAGCGAGAATATGTTTCATCCCTTACCCTCGGAGTTCGAGAGCAACACCTCCGCGGCACCAAGCAGTATTCGTGGCAGGTTTAAGAAGGAGACCCGTATAATCAACCTGGCAGGGGAGAGTGCGGGTATCCGCCACAGCCCCTTCACCCGCACGGCCATGGGTGAGCGCCGCGCACACAGCAACACCGATGCTGAAGTCAAAATAGAGAGCAGCACTGACGTTACCAGAAAGGCCGGTGGCGCAAAACGTCCTGTTGTAGACCTGACCAGCTGTGGGGGTTCAGATACCGCCGTGAAGGAGGAGTCGCCGGCCGCCTCGGACGAGCTGCGCCGCCAGCAGCGGGACCATGTACAAAAGAGGAGCCGACGCGAAATGGGTGCGGGAGGAGATAGCCTCGCGAGCCAACCATCAAAGCGCCCACGCCCTAGCCCCGGTCCTTCGCCCACTGGTCCCACGGGGCTACTAGGCGCCCTACGCTATTTCCATAGCCAGCCCAGCCGCAAGGACCGCGACGATAACGATTCAGTCTAAACCCTATCACCACCACATATTTTCACTTCAAGTCTACTTTTAAACAGCACGAGCACTGAATCTAGCCACGATCTCTCCTCTTTCAATTAACTAGACCCGATGGGTTGCTCTTCACTATGTTCCGCAGTATCTCTTTGTCAGCCTGATCAATGCGTTCGAATTGGCAGGGACCGTCGGGGTGAATGTCTCGCTTTCTCTTAAAGAAGAATGATTTCAGTTATCATTACTTCGCATGTTTTCCCTATTAGGAAGACTCCCCATTGCCCTGCGACGTGGGACAATCCTACTCACCAGCCGGGTCATGATATGGTTGATACACTACGAAATGGGTATGGTGTTCTCGCATGGAGATGGAGAGATTTCACTGCGATCTTCGCGCTTGCGTTTTTCCCTGGATCTTATGGATTGTACATCAGGATATCCGGCCTTGATAGCCACGGGGCTTGGAATTACTTCCGCGATTTGTTTTTGCCATCATATGAGCCTTGACTCTTTGCTTCTACGTATCTTTGCTGGTTTCGTTAGTTGCGTTATTAGTTATTAGCTAGATGCGAATACAATTTGAAACCTCTATGCACTTCCAAAGGCCCGAGATTCATAAGTGCATGTTTTGCAACGTAGCATATCATATTTGATTCATTTAATTTACATATTCAGGTGCTAGATCCCACGTGATTCGCAGTTAAAACTATCATATCTACTCTCCATAGCATCCTTTTCTCCTTTCCCTCTGCCATTATCCTTCAGTGTCTCTCTACGAGCAATTGCCGGATTCACGGTCTGACTAGCGTAAAGGCATCAGCCTCGGTCACCCCCAAGCCATATAGAGATCAAGAAGATCATAGATCAGAGTAGTCTATATTAGAACAATGAAGCGGCGTTCAGAAGACCCCTTGCAGCCCTTGTAATTAGATAACAGGCAGTATCCAAATAATGAGAAATTCAGGTGCTCGTTCATCTTATTGAACAGCGCTCACCGCAGGCTCGATTAGATTACAATGCGTTATCATTTAAAAAGAGTACTTAAATGTATCTTGATTCTAACAAGTACAGCCTGCCCCCCACCCGAAAGCAGCATCCCAGTTGGTGGCCAGTGATCTTCTCTCCTTTATGCGAATATAATATTCCAACCATGTCTCTGAGACGGCGATCTTCTGAACGCGAGACCCTTATTGAGGTTGTGTGGGTATGTCATAGTCTATGGCCTCCTGTTGCCATTTCCACGCTTCGTATAACTTGATGTTGGACCATTGTGGCCAGCATTCTTGGCCGTTTACGTCGGTGTAGACGCCGCTTATTATCTGATGTTGGCTGAAGGGGTACACATATCTTACCGCGTCATCTGGCATTACTGGTTCTGGGTCCATTGTTTCTACAACCCACCTATGGCTTCGTGGGTCCGGTAAGAGAGGATAACGCCCATAAGCGTAGTTCGGGGACCAATGGAAGGCATCACTCCTTGCTTCGAAAAAGAGATAGTGAGCATGGGCGTTGGAGGCAGCAAATCTTGGAGAGAGATCTGGATTGAAGTTCATAATTACTGGTGAATAATTGGCCGGTAATGGTCCGTAAGGCATCCACGGCGCGTCAATCCACCCATAACGCTCATTGCCCCTCATGCCAGATGTATTGAAGTAGTAATTGTTCCCCGGATTGTACGTGAGCTGCTGGCCATCAATATGACTGACGGCTTGGTAATGCTCTCTTTTGTCCGCGTCGGTCACAAGCAAGATTTGACCGTTAGTGAGGCCGTCGGCTTGCGTACCATATACTTCGTACATGTAATTCATATTTCGACCAGCGTGGGCATTGGATGGCCTTAGGAATAATATGATCTCTTTCCTGAAGCAGTCCGCAATTACTTGCATCATGCCACGAAAATTTCCGTACATGGGGGGGCCAGAGTCCTTCCTATTCTCAGCTAGGGCTCTCAATATACTCACTGTATTGTCCCACATATATTAGTCATATTTAGACGTCAAGAGGGGGGGGGGGGAGTGGAGCATGGACGTTCTAACGTACGTTTCCCCCATAAAGTTGTAGAGCCTGGTTCGCGGTTTTCGATCTCATGTACAGACTGCAGTTCCAAATGCACATATAATCGATGACGTATACTCGAGCCATGATGGATAACCCAGTTGAACCAGCGCCAGACCTGATGTTTTCGCATAAGCCATGCTTGTTGCGGGATATGAGTACGGTGGCAAAAGCTATTCGTGGCATTGTTAGAATGATATATTTTCGCGATTTTAACCCATTATTACTTTACTTACTAAACCCCATACCACAGAGAATTCCCGTCCTGTTGCAGATGCTGTGCTCGAAGGCGGTGGTCAATGCCAAAACCATCCATCGCCCCGAAGCCGTCGACTCCACCACCAAGATCCATGGTGTCTGTTGCACGCAACCAGTTAGTAACGTAAGCATTCCGGGCTGATAGATACACCATGGCGCGTCCAAATGTGCTACTGAACCTGTGTATGTTGACGTAGGACAAAGGTCATTAACTTACCAGACGTAGATCTGAACTCTGCTAAAAATCTCCTGTTGTTCTCGAATGTCTCTATACGAGAGGGGAATTGGCGTACTGCATCACGATATTGTAACTCCAAGTTATCCAAGTTCGCTCTATGAGCTGTTAGGTGTGCATTTATGGCAGGATAAGGCAATGGGGCCGGTATCCGGTGCCAAAATGTTGTGTTAAAAAGCTCAACATCGCCAACTCGTAATTCTATCGGGTTCTGTTTGAAGTTGACTATCGGCATACGGATTTGCAGTAATGTACGAGCCGCCATTAATGCCTTCTTAAGCCTTCGTCTTCGGGCGCTCCATGCTGCAGCACTTGGCCCAAGGGGCCGAACCGAGATGTGTCGAATTACCCTAGCCACGTAATTGGCAACCCGTTCGCGATCGGGCTTCGGGGCATTGGGCCTCGCTGCAGTAGATGCAAGACCTACGTTGTGCCAAGCTACTTGAACATCTCCATAGTCGGGAGGCCGGGTAGGCCCAGCTATAGTGTCCACTGCAGGTATTACATAATTGATATCGAGTACAGGGCCAGTATGAGCAGGGACAGGAAGGCCGTTGGGTCCACAGAGTGGTGTATACTCCTGCCAAATATTATACGCCGCCATTTTGTACGCGATAGGATGAAGGTAGAAAACCAATAGTGGGGGTACCTACGATTATGGAGGTGTTTGTCTCTTAGCTGTTTATAGAGTGTTAATTCTCCGTTCGTACCAATTTGTGACATTCCGCATGCGACAAGTGGCGCACCTCCATTGTTAAGTTTATTGTTTTATGGTAGCTCTCACCTACGCTAGGAAATGTCCGCTCGGAGCCCTTTGTTATAAAGCATTGCTCAAGATCAACTTTTATCCCTCGTCTCATCAACCCCCCTAATGGCCGGTTAAGATCAATAGCGATCTCTTAAAACTGACAGACTTTCGACTACCCCATGAAATCAACTATAATGTGAGCACTTCGAGCCCCATGATACAATGTAGATTGCATTTTCGAAAATTTGCGTGACTGGGGTAAGTTTCCACGAACAACTCTTACTTATGAACGCAGTCAGGATTGATGATTTAATATGCATACTTTATCGCAATAAGTTATTCAGTGTATATAATTACTGGTACTTAACAACTACTAATGGAGCATACCTACTATTATGACATTCCATACTATCTGTTGATTTCAAGTGATTCAGATAAGGAAACAGGTTACAGCAGATCCACGAGAGGACATGAAGACAAGAGTACAACATGTATCGTTGTACTTCGAGCTATCATTTTGGGAGAATCTCTGTAAGCAACATCGATACGGGCCATCTAAAAGCACGGCGATTACTAGTTTGTTGATATCCTTCATTGAGAAATCATTGCAGGTTGCCTGGAGTAAGCCACTGATCTAGGTTACATGGAAATAACACGGACTACGTTCATACGCCGGGCAATGAGTAAGCGATGTACTGCTGGTACATTATGCAACTACTTACAACATACAGAATATTACACACATTTAGATACTGTAGGTACCTATCAAAGACTCATTCCATAAAATACTCATTATTAACTTTGCGCTAAAGTTCATAGGCCTTAACAACATGAAGATATTTTAGGTGTAGAGACGCATACCGGAGTGGTAGTGGGATGGTTCTGCATGGAGAGCCGGATAATGAGCTGATCTCGGAACTCGGAGTCAAGTAACTCTTAATCGTTGGTGCTTCGAAGGCAAGAGCGATATTTATCTGAATGCACATAAGCTGATGTTGACGTTCTTACCGGATCCTATGGCTGGCTTATAGTCCAATAAGGTCCAATGTCACAGAAGGTGCTGACGCGTAGTCTCTCATGCATATGCGCACAACAGTAAGCGGGAACTCCTTCATATTTCCGCCATCTTCATTCAATTTCATTTGCAGCAGAGCTTCATCTAGCAAAACTTAAAATATGAAGATCGGTTTGTCTTGTTATTCTGTATAAGTAATAGGTAATGCCAAAATTCGTGGAGCGGGTTGGGGATGCGGTGCAAATACGCTTCATATATTATCTTCAGAAACTAGAACATAGATGTTTTTATATTACAAGTAGTTGTCCCCCGCGACAGGATTGTTATAAATAAGGGTGAAGCTTTCCGACAGGATGGCAACATTTTCTCATGGGTAATATCAACGTTAATAACACTCTTTTTAATAGTCGTTGCCGCGGTGGTATTTCCTTAACTATGACAAAAGGGTAAGCCCTAGACTAGAAGTGGCAGCACTTACTGACTTGTGATACTCAAGTTGTGATGGATTTCGGCTTTGGTTTAAGTTGTCACTGGCTGTAATAATACGACATACCTTAGCGGCTGTGATGGCCTCAGACATATAGGTAAATGTACCGTCTTGCGTTGTTTCGATACCGTCATACTTTTAACGTTATATAGTATAGTTACATGTACCAGAGAAGGCATGCCAGAAGCCCCTACTCTTCACCAGTTGAGCGGGTTCTCTGTCATTTACTCCTCTTTGTGTAAGTTAGGGTGGTGATTGACACTGCTGAAGAGATGTGTGGTAGTAATTCAAGGGCAACTCCTCGCGCGACTCATAGAGGTATAAATATGAGGCTTTTCCCTCTCTCGAGTATCTATTATTTCTCATTTCCATCGCAACCGCCCCTGTAATCCTTTGATAGAAACTTACCAGCTCACACCCAACTCCGCCATCAAAATGCAATTCCCAACCGTCGCCGCCGTATTTGGCCTGCTCATGGCTGCGAGCCCTGCTCTCTCTGCTCCCTCTCAAGCTGAGGTTGTTGAGCGTCAGACGCCAGTCGGTACCTGCGGCTCTCAGTTTGGTGCCCCCATCACTGCATTCCCCATCGGCGAGGCTTGCAACGGCAACGGTTTTGCCTGTGACCCATCCTGCACGGATATTGTGCGTTTTCTTTAGCTTTCTACCGATGACAGAAATGAGGATCTCTAACCACTACATTAGATCCAATGCGCAAACGGGGCTTTCGTCGTGATTGCTTCTTGTGGAACTAATAGCTGCGCTGGCAACCACAACGGCGGAGCCGTCTGTGGCTAAATACTGCTGTAGGTTCTATACCGATACTCCCCTCTTAAAGTAATTCCGCAACTCTTTCAGTGCCACGCTAATATAATGCACATTATCTTTCCTAGGGATCCATAATGCCAAGGTGCCGCACAGCGACAGACATGATCATTTTGTAGGTATTCATGAGCTCTATAGCACATGGAAAAAAGAGAGTAAAAGGAAAAGTAAGGGGGAGGTGTTGTTCCTAAGGTGTCCTAGTGGCTAAAGTCTCTGCAACTCCATATTGTCTTCAAGCCTTCCACCTGGGTTTCAGATGGCCACTTCGAGAGAAATAACGAGGGATACTAATCCTAACTCTACTTCGTTCAAAGTCATTCTTTCATGTAGATCACATAGCAACCATAGCAATTTGATCAAAGTCACTCGTTACATTTACATTCCCTGACCCGCTACAAAACGTAAAGTTAGTATCAACTTCAATTGAAGAACCAAGCAGTCCTCATATCTATCGCCCTTTCTCGCAAAGTTTGCTACACGCTAAGGTCAAACGTATGTTGTTGGATTTTAATTTCATCCACTATCCACGTCTTTCCACCATCAGGTGTGGTCAGTCCGCTTGATGTTACCTCATTGAGAGCGAGTGTGTTGCCAAACGATGAGTCAGCTTCATTGAGGATGATGGTGGTTGATATGTACTCTGCAGTTCATGTTAATAAAAATGTCGGCCATGTCGTACGAGACATAAAGGGGACTCACTGTGAGCAGCCACAGTGCCAGTGCATGCATCGACTTGACACTCCACGGCCGTACCCCAGCCTTCGGCATGCCCTGAGTCTGCATACAAGTAGTAAGCACAGGGCGGGAAATTGGTTGGTAAGCATTTTATATACTAACTTGTCGAAAGAGTTGACACGACCTTGCCGTTGATAGCCACACTCTGGTCATATTGACCCGTGCTATCATTATACACGTCTGATAAAGGGTTCTCGTAAGCAGGTAGGTATCAACTCGGTAGACCATTCATGCGTAGGAAAGGCACTTACATTTCATCTCCAGCTCATCACTTGGTGAAGCAGGAACTTGTTGTCCACCAAGCTGTGTGCCTGTCAGTCGATATATTAGATTATTGTGTGCCTCAACTCAAAAGCCAGTTACTCTTGCCTTGTAATGTCGATGCCCATGTGCACCATTGCCCCCTTGACGCGCCACAGTTTCTTAAGACATCGCACAAGGTTAGTAGACCATAGCCTCGGCGAGTGTGTATAAGGCTCGCACTCACGCAGCAGGACTTTCGAACGAGACGGCAAGTGCCTGGATTAAATCACCACTGCTGGTGCCCATTCCAGGCCATAGGGCCAGGCGTTCTTCTTGAGAATTCGGAACCTCTGGCAGCACCAAAGTAGTAGTCGCCTGGCGGATCCAGGACTGTGTCGGACCCAATGACAAATACGGTCCGAAGCCGATGGTGTCTTGGGCATTAGCGATGCCGAGGATGGCGGTAAACACGAATCCAGTGATAGCACCCATTGTCAGTGTTTTTGTAGTGGCTATCTTCAAGTTCAAGAGAGTAGGGAATCTAACGAAAGGGACGCCTAGTCATATATACATACATGGTTATGATTCTAAATGTCTTCGTGGTTGTCGTTAATAGCTTGAGGTCCGGAGAAATTATCTATTAACACGCAACCCGCAACCATGAAGGATCACTGAAATTCTCCGTTGGCTATTTTGGAAGTGCTTTGTCTCTTATTTCGAAACCTGACCGGAGGAAATTTCCCTCCAGAGAGACGTCTTGATTTTTATGGGGCGGCCATTGATTGAACCACCAATCCTATCCTTCGCTTATGGTAATGTGGATACCGGACAAAAAGGGGTTCAGGGGTTGGTGTCTAGCACTTGATTGGACGAGAGAAGGTGGCTAGATGTTCTAATGAAAGAGCCTCCAGCCACTCAATATATTCACTATGTACCATATGCTGAAGTTGGCTCGCATCGTAGAGGTAAGCCTTTGTGTAGGGAGAGTTTCTTTTCGAGGTTAAGGCCTTTCAGCTTACAATGCCAGATGAGATATCGGGTCAACATGCCAGGAAGCCAAAGCATTGGGAATAATACTGGCTACACTGTAGGTATTATCATTGGATTGATCTTATCAGGGCTGCTCTGGCAGAGCTGATGCCATATTCCCCTAGTGGTAGAAATTCGCTCTTTGAAGCGCCTGCGTCGATATCATGTAATGTATCTTCCCTAACTCATTCACCATCTCGAGCCCTCATGCGAAGACACCATTTTCAAATTCTCTACTTGGCAACTATCTCACAAGCAATTCTCATATACGAACCCGAAAGTTCCATCCTGTCTCGCATATCCTTGCCGCGATAAGCACTAGGCCTCCAGCAACAACAATGCAACCGCCCCATACCTGAGCATACAAGTAGCCATCCTCACCAGACTGAACCAGTACTCCAGAAATAGGAGGTCCCGTTAGCGCGGCGACAGAAATGACGGTAAAGCACATCCCGTTGCGCGTACCAACCTTACTTAGGTCCTTCGTCAAGGCGGACAGGGCTACGGTAAACATACTTTGCATGCCCGACGCGAAGAGGCCGTAGAAGACGGCGAATACGATCTGTCCTGCTTGGTCATGAACACCGGACCACGCGAACAGCATAATTCCTGAGCCGAGAGCGCAAGGGATGGTGGCATTGAGCGCGCCAACATACTTGTCCGCGAGGATGTTGGGTAAGACACGGCCTACATAGCCCACCCCGTTTAGGATCAGAATAAGATTTATTGACTCTTTATACGTAAGTCCGATGGCATCACGCGCATAGGCGCCAATCTGCGACCGGTATCGTCAGCTTAAATGGAGATAACTAGAAAGAGTGTTATTACTTACGTAATAGAAGGCGAAATAGATGCCCATGAAGTTCAGAAACATGCCAATGCTATACAAGACATATGACGGTTCCGTGAATGCGGACCATTCGACGAGAGGACCCGAGACTCGCGGTGGGAGCCGTGGGGTCAAGAAAGCTGTCGCAAGGATGCTAGTAGAAAGGGTGACAAATCCAAGCACGCGTACCGTCCACCCGAAGCCAATACTCGGCAAAAGTTGTTGCACAACAACCGGGTACACGAGGCTACCGCTAGCAGACCCCGCTGCCGCTATGCCCATGGCGAGTGCTTGCTTGGAGCTGAAGTAGGTAGCGACGAGAGATATGGTGGGGCAGAAGAGCAGGCCGTTGCCGATACCGACGCAGACGCCCTGCGCGAGGAGCACTTGCCAATACCGTGCCGAGACGGAGGTCATGAAGATACCGAGGACATGCAAGAAGCAACCGGCGACACAGACAGGACGAAAAAGCCCGGCATCTAGGGCGTGTCCTGAGAAGGTACCGATGGCATATAGCAGGAAAATCTGCACTGAACCGATCCACGATACATCCGACGATGATCGACCTAGTGCCCCCGTGTAGTATGTTTGAAAAACGCCGAACGAGTTCACGAACCCCCAAGTGTTGAAGATGATGAGGTGCGCCATACCCACCTGCGTCCACGCTTTCAGACCCCCGTTGGGAGGTGGGCCGGGGTCGTCACCGCTTTTCAGGCCATTCGGGGCCCTTGGCCGAAGAAATTGCAGCCATCGCGCGCTCAAGGCTAACGATGGTTTTGTCTCCGCGATCGTCTGGACTCCGGTCTCAACATCTTCGTTACTGTTCTCCGTCGCCCGTTCGAGGGGACTGATGTTGGCAATTTGCTCCACCATAGCTCCTTTCCCACAAATTGCCTACTCTTTTTATCCCGCCGTTTGATGAAAGAGCATAAGCTCAGAATCAATATTCAAAATAGATTTTAATCGATAACCCAGTCGGTCGAAAGCGGGCTGCATCGTGTTTAGTCGTTTCGGCCCTGCACCTGTGTAACCAAGAGGCCGTAGATCACCTGATGTTGGTTGGACGTTCTAACAGCTTAACATGGAATTGAACAGACAGTTGGCAAAAGTTGGAAAAGGGAGGGAAGTTGGGTGCTTGCTTCCTAATATACTGCTCCTTAATGTCACACAAGGCGTGAGGGCAAACCGGTAAGGATTGAAATTATTGTACGTAACGCATCACATACGTGCGGGTTCCGATCATGTGGGTACTCGGCGGCGCCCGGCCGAGTAATTGTGGGAGAAACTTGCGATTATAATATCGCCACACGTGCGATGCAGGTAAGAGGATGGAATGGAAATGGTCCGACAATCATCGATAGAAATCAACGCCCGCGGAAAACAATCCCGTATGCACATGCGATATCGTCGATTCGGACCGGTCGCCAAATATTCTATCTCTTGGATCCGAAGTATTAGTATGCCAAGAAGTGTTGAGCATGGAAGGGATTCTGACCAAGTCAAACAAAAGTCATAGGCAAGCTAGTTTTGGGAAATCTACGATACTAAGACCAATTTCAGGACGATAATAAACCCACTCAAAAGAAAAGGCCTTGCTATTATCCGAAGACGGGAGACTAAGTACCTGTACAAAGCCCTCAAGCTACACAATATCTTTATCCTATCTTCTTTGTTCTGGTATCCCGAGTCATTGAATCCAGCTGCCTCTTTGAAGCGCAGTCCGACCGGTCATTTAAAGTGTGGACTGCCAATATTGCAGCGTGTGATACATCTAAAACGGTATTCACTATTCCCAGGCGCGGCGAATTCGAACCAGGTATTGTGCGCTCGGCATTGAAGAAGCTGGCGACGGTCCTCTTGAACTCGATGAGAGTATCTCCTGAATGTAGGAGTGAGACAGATAGCAAATTTTTAGCGTTAGAAGTGCCTCAAGTACGCAGTGAAACCACAAGCGACATCTTCTGCTGCAGCATCCATCACTTCAGCTCGGACCTCGTGGCGGATATTTAACTTGGAATGATTATATCAGCTTTTCATAAAATAATAAATCACGACCAGTCATTTTACCTGCATTTTCCTTTGCCTACGTAGTTCTAGCGTTATGATCAACAACCAAAGTGGTAGCATTTTCAGCGGGTACAGCTTCTTTCTCCCGCACCAGGAAGTCAACTCCTCCCAAAAGAATAGGACAAAGGACGGTGTTGCCAGTGGGAACAGCTGGGCCTAAAGAAACTGCCAGTTATATTTACAACCAGAATATAGAATAATTTATTGCTAAAGAATAAGCAGACTCCAGGTAAGGCCGTATGTCTTGCTTCCTTACGTACAATAACACTACGTTGTTCTGGTTTTAGGGTTTTGTACAGAAACTCATAATGTATCTTGTTTAGACGTACTAGAACACCATACGAATGGAGTGTTCAAAATTATTATAAGAGACTCGGTTGGTTCCTTGGTTAATCTGTCTTTTCCTCCATCGTCAGCCTCATACATTCATACAAACTCATTCGATAAACATACTCATATACCAAACAAGGTCTACAACCACATACACATAAATCAACTCCATCACAATCATCAAGATGTCTCAGTTTACTACTAGCAACACTAACACCACCACCAACAGCTCCACGCAGTGGCCTATACTCAGCCCCACCGTGAAGCCTGTCTCCGATGATGGAAGCTCGTCAAGCGACGGCTTTTCCGACAGTGAGAGCATGCCTAACGACAAGACACAAGTTTCCTCCGGTGCCGGCGAGCTAGTCGATTCGGCAGAGGGCTGGACGTGTTGCAAATGCGGTCATATCACTTCGCAAGAACACACGACTTGTCGAAAGTGTGACCACGGCTGCTGCCGCAACTGTCAGGACTAGATTATCTAGCTAGCAAGTAAGACCATCTCTACTCTCCCCTTCAACGATCGTTGAAGGAGAGAGGAGCAGTAAGTCTCTGAAATGTTTTCTGCACCACTAAAGCAGTCGTCATAGATAACTATCTTTAAATAAAGATCAAGAAGCCGTTTTCTTCTTAATATTGAATACTGATATTGACTTCTGTATGTGAAATAACTGATGTTAAAAGTTTTAAGTTGTGTCCTCGAGGAATGCAGAGGCACCACAACATTATTGAGTGACATAATGACCCACCGTGCTCAATAAGCTACTATGCTCAAGCGTCATTAACATTATAAGTGTTAGTACACTATCGTCCCCTGGTGAGTATAACTACTTAAGTAGCCAAAGCGTCGCCGAAGAGATGCCGACTCCGCCCCACAAGGTAGTCTTGATGCGACCGTAGTTCTTACGGCACCTCCGCACGTAACTGCCGAGTCGCTTTCCCCGGTTTGTGGGGGAGAGCGCCGAGAAAAAAAATAAATGCGACCCTGCTATCATGTGGGTAGGGCATAGACGGACCGGGGAGGGAAAGGGCCACTTCCCCACACTATTAACTAAATATTGCCTAAGGATATAGGTACTATAATAGCAAGGTCCAGCTACGCAGTAGATCGGTATGTTATGTTGGAGAGAGCGGTATGGGTAGGCATGAAAAACAAGGCCCGCGGATACAACGTGTGAGGGTTGCGCTGGGAAGGCAGCGCTGCATTGCCGCCCTTATACGCGGAAATGCAGAGCAGCAATAAGTGACATCGTGGTTAGTGAGCACGGGGATAGCAACTGATATAGCCTGTCCCCCCGCCCCTTGGGCATCCAACAATGAACAAATTATCTAAAGCTAAGACCTATACCCCGTCGAGAAGCAGGCACCGAAAAGCCCCAGTCAATTACCCACCTGGTCGGTGAGCGCTAGGGGTCCTCTCGACTTCATCGGCCCTAAATCCAAGGCCCGGTTGCTCGTCTCCACGATCCACAATGCCGAGGGCGGCCCTCGGTCCAAGTATAAAGGGCGAGAGATCCTAACCGGGCTAAGATAGACGAACCTCCTCCGCAGCCCTTCTCAGCTTCGAGCCCGCACCTAGGTATAGCGACCGATTTCATAGTGTTTTGGATATATTAATAATAATATTCAAAATGAAAGCGCGGGGAGCTCAGAGCCCGCTCCAGGCGTCCCTGGCGCTGCTGTCCACGCTCTCACCGGCCTTGGCAGGCACCACGCCGGACTGCAGCCGGGAGAGCTTCGAGCGGATCCTGGCAGGGACGCCCGAGGCGACGGTGGAGTATGCGGGGCCGGTAGCGGAGGGCGGGTCCTTTGGGATCCCGTCACTCGCGTTCCCAGATAACGCGACGTCGTTGCCGGCGGCGTGTGCCGTGTCGTTGCGCGTGCAGTCATCGTCCGAGTCCTCCTTCGGCTTTGGCATGTTCCTCCCCGAAGCGGCAGCGTGGAACGAACGCCTCATGACTACCGGCAACGGTGGCTTTGGCGGCGGAATTAACTGGTGAGTCTGACACTATCCACGGCTTGTGATGTACGGATGGTTGGCTGACCCTGTGTTCGATGATTGGTCGGACGAAACAGGCCAGACATGGGCAGGATGGTTCACTACGGGTTCGCGACGGTGTCGACCGACACGGGCCATAATTCGTCGTCAGACGATAACAGGTGGGCGTTGGACGCGCCAGAGTCCATCAACGACTGGGGCTTCCGCGCGATGCACGGCTCCGTCTCGCTCGCCAAATCAATCGCCACCGCGTACTACAGTTGCGAGATCAAATTCTCGTACTACGCTTCCTGCTCGACGGGTGGGCGGCAGGGTCTTAAGGAGATCCAGCTACACCCCGATTCCTTCGATGGCATCGTTGTCGGGGCTCCCGGTGAGTACCCCACACCACTTTGATCTTGCCTTGAATCAAGAACGGATCAGTGAGCACGAACTAACATCTCCATAGCCTGGTGGACGCCGCACCTCGCAGCGGCGAGCCTCAAGATGCCGCTGGACAACTGGCCCGAGGACGCGCCGGGACACATCAACTCGTCGCTGTTCCCAGTGATCGAGGCGGAGATGGTGCGGCAGTGCGACGTGCAGGACGGCGTGGAAGACGGGATCGTGAACGATGCGTTCGGGTGCGACTTCAACTACGAGGCTCTCCTCTGCTCCGCCGACGGTGCCGGCGATGAATGCCTAACGGCAGCCCAAGTCGAGACCATCAAGAAGACGTACAGCGACTGGGTGGACAGCGAGACGGGAGACTTCGTGTTCTCGGGGCTAGCGCCCGGCACGGATCCGGGCTTCATGCTGAGCGAACCCACGCGCTTCGGGTACGGCCTCTTCCAGAATATGATATTTAACGACACAGAGTGGGACTGGACCTCGCTCGAGTACGAACACGTACAGACGGCCGATGCCATCGACCCGGGCGACGCGGCGGCGGACGGCTTCGCGGCCCTCGCCGACTACCGCGCCCGCGGCGGCAAGGTCATCATGTACCACGGGGCGGCGGACTCGCTGATCCCCACGGGCAGTAGCGTGGACTTCTTCGCGAAAGCACGTGACGCGCAGCCGGACCTGGACGGGTTCTTCCGCTTCTTTTTAGTCCCCGGCATGGGCCACTGCAGCGGGTCGTCGAGCCAGGCACCCTGGTACGTATCGGCCGGCAGCCAGGATATCAAGGGCACGACGCACTCGGTGCCCGGCTTCGAGGACCCGGAGCACGACGTCATCCTCGCCATCATGAAGTGGGTGGAGGAGGACGGGGCGCCGGACCAGCTCATTGCGACAAAATTCCAGGACGACGATGCCAGCGCCGAGGTCGCCGTCCAGCGACCCCTGTGCCCATACCCGAAATTAGCGGCATACCTTGGGTCGGGTGACGTGAACGCTGCTGAGAATTGGCAGTGCGAATAATCCAAAGGAAGCGTACTCTACCATAGGAATTAGATAGCATGTAAATACTTGACTGTCATGCATAGTACCCGCCGTTTTTTTTTATGATAAAATCAACCGGCTGTTGTCGTGGTCAACTTACTTTGAACCCTTCCGTGATGTTAGGATCATTTCAAACGGACAGTAAACAAGCTTTAAACGGCGCAACACATATATCCACCTTTCGGAATAACGTAAGGCAATTCAAGAAGGGCTTCGGGAATTGATTGCAAAGCAAATCAGATAGGTCAATGGGAAGCACGGAAAGGACGTCAAAATCAAGGCATAACAACATTATCTTTCATATCATTAACATCGTCGCTCCTTGCATCGGGAATGTACACAGCCAAGTACTGCTCCGCACGGTCTTGGACCCGAGCGGTCGTGATATCTAGATGGCGCCCCAGACGCCAAGAGTCCAGTTCGAAGGTTGGGCGCCCTGACCTCTAATCAGGCCGCCCGCGCCCATGCTTTGTCTGGACTGGGCCTTGACGTCAATATCGCTAGGCCTCGAGGCGCCTGCTACACCGTGTTGCAGCCAGAGCTCGCGGTCGACCATGGCCAGAGCGGGCACTTTAAGCTGAGCCGTCATGCTAGCCCCGCACCAAGGGCCGAGAGAATCGATGGCGCGCAACGTGCCCTGCATGGACGGCTCGTAGTTGCGCTCTTTTCTAATCTGCGCCTCTACCTGATCCTCCTTCTGCTGCACATCCGCCGTGTAGGAAGTGGGGGAGCCATCGTCCGCCCTGGGGCCCGGCGCAGGACCGCTTTCAGACGGTTCTACCACAATCGGCGGGTTGCTCTCGTCGGCGGTCTGCCGGCTCTTGCCTCGATTGAGCTTAGGGTTCGTTCTATACTGCTCGACACCCTTCCCTACGACGGGATCCCACCCGCGTTCCTGGGCGAGCAGTGACACTTCATCAAATATCCGACCCTTCAGACCGATAATGCTAGAGCAACCACCTGTGAAGATGATGCGCGACATACATATCGCGCGCACATCCATGGGCAGCTGCAGCAGAGCCCGATAGACCAGCAACGGGACAGGCAGCTCGTGGTCGTCGAAGCATGAGGGCGCGAACCGGTTCTCGAAGAAAGTGGCCTCGCACGGCTCAGCGAGCTGTGAGAACGGAATTTGTAGAGTTTTTGGAGGGCTGCAGGAACTGAGGTTGACTGCGACGGGAGAGGTATCTTCAGTGGGGTCCACCTGCTCTACGGACTCGGACGATTCATCCGACTCGTCCTGCTCATGCAATGTCGGTAACCCCTCCGTGACTTCTTGATTTTGTCCCTTTGAATTCCTCTTACACCACAGTAGGCGTGTGGCAACTTCTTCACATTCCTCAAAACTGATAGTACCTCTGCTTGTCTCTTCTCTTGGTTGCTCCCGCGACTGCTCCCCCTCGATAGCGTCGGCTAGTAAATTGTACGTCTCGTTCATTAGCATTTTTCCAGATCGCACGGTCCTCCAGCTATGTACTTCTCGATATTCGTAGACGCCGGTGACAGTGGTTTCGTGCCAGCCAAGATCAACCACCAAAGCGGACCGGGCTCCGGCGGCCAGAGCTGCCATGACAGGCGATGATAAGAGGGCTATCGAGGGGGCATGAAAGCGGTGGAATATGGTGTCCAGGACGGAGGAAAGAAGGGGTATGGGTATCGTGGGTGGGAGGACCAAAGACATTCGTCTCTGCTTTGAGTCGAGTAGTAAATATCTAAAATAGAGCCAAAGTCAGAAGGCAAAAGTCATACACACGCAAACGCAGCGAATACGTATATCAACCAACTATGGGAAGAAGAAGAAGAAGAAGAAGAAAGCATACTTCGTAAAAGCCTCCCTCAACTCCCGTTCAAGCTTGTCGCCCACCAAGCCGAGATCCTGACCCCTCACATCCAGTTGCCAGAGCTCATGATCGGAAGTCCAAGACCTCCCGACGGATCTCGCGCGCCAGTCACTCTGGTAGCCGGGAGCCCAAGCCCTGAAGTCGCCGACACGCCTCTGCTGCTCCGGACCGAAGGACACGATTCTCTTAGGAGCAGAGTCGCCCGCGAAACCAACACGCAGCTTCCGGGAGCCGAGCTCAATGACTATGAGATCATCCTCGGCACGCAGGCTGGAGGGCGACCCGAAGGCAATGCTGGGAATAGGCCGGGAGGGCGTATGAGGCGTAGTGGGAATAGCCTGGGATTCTCCTCCACTTCCGCCTCCTCCGCCTCCTCCCCCGCCTCCTGCGCCGGCGCGGATGCTCGAAACTGTACGGTGAGGAAGACTTGCACTTGCGCTTGCAGTCGCGGCGGCGGTTGATGCCATTATTCGTCGTGGGTCGAAACGTTCCAGGCCCTTTTTAGAGTTTAATCCTAGGATTCACATATTGAACGATCGTGATTTTTTTCAGGCAGCCAGGGTAAAATATTAATCCCTGGTGCCAACAAACGCGTAAGATGAAAAGAGGATAGATGTAAGTAGTTAAAAATCCAGGTAATCCAGGTCCGGTCAGGTACCAAGAATTAATTAGAGCTCTTCCAAGGTTTACCTATAACCTATACCGTAGGTACCTCTAGGTAAGTAGGTAAGTGGTAGTAAAATAAGTAGTCCAGTTACCTGACGATCAGTTGTACTTCCAGGGTTGTTTGCTGTCTCTGCGATTGCGACCCGTGGTGAAGTTCTGGCTTTTTACTTAGCGCATACCTACCTGGAAGGGAACCCCTGCAACATACCGTACCCAATTCAGCCAACCCGTCTTGTCATTGGTTGCAGACCCGATACTAAAGTAACCCATTTCACCAATCAGCTCACTTAACTGGTTTGTCTGCTTGGCGACTGAGGAAACCCGTTACTATCATAATACTGAAAACTATGGTTACATGAATATTCTATGCATATAGTCCACATTATGCATATATTTAGAGTTTATTACTATACACAGCATTCCCGTGTTGCCAGTGGCTACCAAACCGACTAAGTCAATATTTGCGCTAGAGCCCACCAGGCTCTCGAGCTTGTGGCTGAATAAAGTTACGAGGCCTGCACTACCTGACTACCTATCACCCACCTACTTACTCTGGCTAATGTGCCTACAGTACAGTTAGGTTCAGGTGGTTAATGACATTAAAATCAGACTTCAATCGTACCTATGTAGTCTTACCTTGTCTACCAAAAATTATGAACTTGGCAAATGACAACAATTTGAGTAACTTGGTAGTAGTTGATCGTTTTTTTTCTTGGGTAGCTGGATAGTTGTTTGTTAGAAGCAACCTCAACGAATGCATACGCCCTCAGGCGAGAGCATCCATGGATCAGCGACCTAACTTACCTACAAGCTAACTTGCAACATTGAAGACACTCGCCCTCCCTCGAGATGGGTATCAAAGGGTCAGTCCCGATCATCTTGCGGGGCATAGCATCGTATCCTAACATACACCGAACAGAATTTACAAAGAGATCGGTCCCGGAAAGAGGATATCGCTGACCAAACTCGCCGTCGATCACCTCGAAGAAACCGGCCGTCCCTTTCGATTAGCTATAGACATCTCGATATGGCAATTCCAGGCCCAGGCAGCAAAAGGCGGATCCAACCCGGCCATTCGAACGCTATTCTACCGATTACTCCGACTACTCAGCCTATCTATACAACCCATATTCGTCTTCGATGGACCCAACAAGCCCGTCTTCAAGCGAAACAAGCGCTCGGGCAGGGGCGATGGGGTGGCCACGTCTATGGCAAAGCGGCTGATCAGGTTATTCGGCTTCCTGGTCCATGACGCACCCGGCGAAGCCGAGGCCGAGTGCGCGCTATTACAGCAGCAAGGAATCGTAGATGCCGTGCTAAGCGAGGATGTCGATACCATCATGTTCGGCTGCAAGCGAACACTGAGGAACTGGTCCGCCGAAGGCACCAAGGCCAAGACGCCCACCCACGTGTCCATGTACGATGCTGAAGGCTTACAGCAGGGTGCCTCCGGACTCGACAGGGAGGGTATGGTACTAGTCGCGCTCATGAGCGGCGGTGATTACGTCACCGAGGGGATACCGGGTGCCGGCGTCAAACTGGCCTGTGAGGCTGCGCGGGCCGGATTCGGCAAACGTCTATGCCAATTGAAAAAGTCCGACACGTCCGGTCTGAACTCTTGGCGGGAGTGGTTACTCTATGAACTGAGGACCAACGAGAGCGGCTTCTTCAGGACGAAACACAAGGCCCTCCACGTCCCCGATAGCTTCCCGAACCTCGACGTCTTGCGATACTACACCCACCCGGTCGTGTCACCGGCTTCTGTCGTCGATCGACTGAGAGTTCAGGCGTGGGAAAAGCCCATCGACGTCGAGGGGCTTCGCGAGTTCGGACGGGAGACATTTGACTGGAACTACCGGATAGGCGCCATCAAATTTATTCGCGTCCTCGCACCTGGCCTGCTCGTCCGGAAGCTCATGGACCGTAGTTCGCAGTCTGATTCGAGATCAGAGGACATTGACTCGATACAAGAAGAAGAGTCAAAGCTCGTAGGAGCGATAAAGAGCAGGCGCACACATTCTAGCACCGACGAGACGCCCGAACTGCGCATATCGTTTATTCCGACAGACATCGTAGGTTATGCCTTCGAGGAGGAACCAGACGAAGTCATCTCCTACGGGCGGGACGGCCTCGCCCTCAACAGCGACGACGAATTTGAAGGAGAGGATGAGGCGGGTGTAGGGGCGAGACCCGCACCGAAGAAGCCTTTCAGCCCCACGGAGACGGATCTCCACTGGGTCCCGGAGACTATAGCTAAATTAGGGGTGCCGTTAACGGTAGAGGACTGGGAAGCGAAACAGCGGACGAAGGCGAGTGTACGGCAGAAACCGAAGACCACAAAGCAGAAGGCCAAGCCTAGCGGGACGTCCAGCCGCGCTATGGACAAGTTCGTCAGGGTCACCAAGAACATCCCGAAGAGTACGGACACGAGTAAACCTGATAAGCTGCCTTCTTCTCAACCGCAGGAGTCTACCCCATCAGATATGCGCACCCGTAGTTCTTTAGACGCGGCCGCTGTACCGTCACAGAGCCTACCTCCGCCTTCCTCCATGCCAACCAGCCAGCAACTAAGAAAGACGAGAGCATCCGCAGGGTCCAGTAAGCAGATTAAGTCTACTAGCACGGCTATGGGGTCTAGCAAAAGTACACAGAGAACCTCCACTTCGTCCAGGCGCAGGAAGCCCGCAGCCGCAGAAGAATTGAACACGGTCAACCCCTGGACTATCGCCAGCTCACAAGTTACTCCAAGGGGGGCGAGATTCACTACTACAGGCACAAAGACAGATAGCCCTACGCGCGCCACTAGAAATGACAAGCCCACCATGAGCCAAGCACCCTCAGAAGCCATCATTATATCCTCTAGTCCTCCTACGTCGCCCGTGGCGCGTGCTCGCCCTACAACAAGGAGCCGTCAGCAACAACAAAGTCAGCAGCGCCCTTCGTCTCCGCCGTCACCGCCACAGGATGAGGCAAACGTAGGCAGAATTACCCCTTCACCTCCTCCCTCCTGCTCCTCACTACCATCGTCACCCTTCAACAACCCAAGCCCATCTCGCAACAAGCGACCCTCCATCACTCCACCTCCCGCTTCTCCTCGAATCGCTCCTGATGAGTTCGAAACCCCTGTCTCGGGGCGGGCGACGGGTATGTCTCCGCCCTCAAGCGAGCGGTCGAGGTGTAAGCTGGCGCGGACGGAGAAGCGCACGGGCGCCATGGAGGTCATGGTGCTCTCTTCTGATGAAGAGGAGGAGCACGAAGATAGAGAGAGGCCGGGAAGTAGTGATAGGGACGGAGCCGGGAAAGGGAACGGAACAGAGGGCAGCGCCATCGACGACCTCCCGCCTGCTAACAGTTTCGTCGATAAGTCACCCGGCGGAAACGCCGGCGGTGACGTATTCACATCGTCTCCTCCCGAACCGAAGCCAGAGCCGCAGCGCGCCCCCACCACCCCCACCGCCAGCCGCCACAAGCAGACGACGCTGGACAGCCCCGACGCGTGGGGCGGCGGCGGCGGCGGCGGCGGGCGGCCGCGCATGACGAAGCTCTACGTGCCCCGCAAGAGCCAGCCCGGCTTCTTCAAGGAGATTGACGTCACGGCGGACGAGGCCGAGGCGCTCAAGGCGCACGTCGCGCGCGCCGGCGCGGGCCCGGGACGCGGGCGCGCCTGGCGCAGGAGCGACATCCAGTGCGTTGACCTCACCGGCGAGGATTGAGCGAGCTAGCGCCCCCCCGTCCTTGGGGTTTTCTTTTGGGTATATGCTGGAACAGGAGTTTTTACTCGGGATTTCTTCTTCTCTCTTCTTTTTTGTGAGGAGTAGTATCTGGAATAGCAACCGGGGCGTTTCTGACGACTGTTTTTGTTTTTGGTATCATAGTTGAGGTTATCTGCCGCTGGCTGCATCGAGCACCGGCGGAATCGAAAGTGTGTTCCTGAAAACATCTCGTACATTCTCGTGAAATGCGAATCTACTGTGTCTACTCTTTATCGCGTCTCCTTACTACTTAAGCTTTATTCCCTTGTTTTTTTGAACGCCCGCCTCTCCCCGTCCCGGTTGATGCGATGCGATGCGCAGCCTAGAAATAACAAGATGCGACGCAACGACTTTCCGGTTGTCCCGCGTCGCTAGTCTCAAAGGACGATCATCATCATTATATCTCGTGCATGAATACTTTCTCCTGGATACATATATACGTATGGGACATTGCTTCAATTAATCATGACCCTCTCCGATCACGTCGACCCACGTGACTACGAACCACTTCTAGACGGGGTCTCATTCTAGACAGTGGAGACCAATATGCCACTGTTTAACTCCCTCAACTATGTACGCAGCGTACATACCGGAGCAACCGAGCAAAAGAGATAACCTGTGTGTGAATCGTAAACACGAGAAATGGGTTAGTGGGTGGAGAGATCAGCCAGCAGTTATAAAAAAAAGGTCAGACGGGCTTCGGGGTTTCCTGTAGCATTTCGATCTCCTTTGCCGCAGCAACGCAACGGACAGGGACCCCCGACCGACTACACCAGGACAGATTTGGTGGAACGAGACTTGCGAGAGAGAGACGGCAGAGTAAGCGGAGCAGAAGGGTTGAAGCACGCACTTCTTGGCATTCGTTCTAATTCTGTGATTTCATGAGGTTGGGTGGGGAACCAGGACTGAGCTGCCGCTGCTGCTGCTGCTCAAGTTGTGTGCATCTGCTGATGTCCTGGTTGTCCTGGCTTGCTTGCCCTGGGCAGTCTCAGAGATACGGAGGTACATCACGTATCGGATGGGGGCCGCTAGTCCGGAAAAGAGCCTTCGCAGCGCACAGCAACTGCAAGGGAAAATGCGTCGCACTAAAAAAGTCACCCTGCCCAATCACATACGGATAAAGTTCTGGATGTTACTACGTAAGTTTCGCGGATTCTTTTTTTGCGTGCCAAGTGCGCGCGCCGCCCCAGATCCATGCCAAGGCCCTTAAGGCCCTTCCAAATCCACGGGCTCCACTTTAGTTAGACTACCTGCAGCAAGTACCTGAGTACCTCAACACTAAAGTGGAAAGACCGGGGGCCAGACGCCAAGATCCGGATTGGACCAATGATGACGTGCCCTGGCCGCCTTACCAAGATGGTCTGCATGCGCACTAGTATGGGCCGGTTGCCCTTCCAAAGGCGAAAAAAGGCTCCGATCTTGACTCTCTTCGGTGGCCCCGCAGCCGCGGCCTGGTTCCTTTGACGTCGTCAGGTCAGGTTAGGTTAGGCTGTTAGGTCACGTCGTTACTACTGTGGTCGTTTGGTCGTTTCCTGTTTGTCAATTGCCTGCTGGCCTGCCGCACGCACGGCCTGACGGCATTGGCAGCTCTCACCTCACCCCTGGTCCTGGCCCGCAAGCCCGCAGGTCGGACGACGGGTTCAAGGTTGAGCTCTCAGGGCTCTCTCTCTGCCTTGGCCCTGGGCTGATTTAAACAAACCCCATTGCCGACGAGAGCGAACGCCCCCGTTTGTCCATCAAACCGCGTGCAGCTGCAGATAAAGGCCGGCAGTCCGTCAGCCCGTCGAGCAACCCGTCTTTGCGTCTTGCGTTGTTTGGCGGTTATTGCCGTCCGGGGGGGTCTGGGGCCTCTGGGGGCGCTTTTCCTGTACTTCCTGTTCGCTGGCATTCGGCCATTCTTCCCGTTTGCTTCGCCTACGGTGTTGGCTTTTTCCATGCCACAGCCCCAGCAGCGTGTCCAGCCTGCTCATTAAGTCAATTGCAAGTTAACAACTTCATATCATAGGGATTCTACATAAATAAGTGTGGAAGGTGGCATCCAGTACTTTCGCACCTTTGTATGTAGAACGTTGAGTTTCCTCTCCATTTCCCTTTTCCGACTTTTCCATGAAGTACCGGAGCGAAGAGTGAGCGAGTTGCATTTCCGGAGCTTGCCCATCGGCGTCTTCCATGCCGTGTAGGTGGTCTGTGCATCATGAGAGTCTTCAGGTACTTCGTACCTACTTACTGCTGATCGGCCGGTCTTACCCATTTCCTTTATGCTGATACTAATAGACCAAAGAGGAATAGCGCCAAAGCCAATCAATCCTGTCGCACTCTCTACAAAGTACCTGGAGACCTGACTCTCCAAAAGTCTCCAGTCTCCACTGTTCATCGGACAACCGACCAACCAGAAACCTATACATCCCCGGCGCGCAAGCTCTCTCTCTTTCACTTTCTCCCAGGGCTCTTGCTTCCCTCTCTTTCTCTTGGTGTATGTGTGTGTGTGTGCTGTGTGCTCCTGCCTCACGGTTAGCTATTTCTATTTCTACCTGCATCCCCATCTCATCCACCCGCATCACTCCCAGGGCTCTCCTTCCACCCCATCCACATCCCAGACCAGACCAGACCAGACAGGACCTACCTGCATTGCACCTTCTTCCGTGTCCTCCCCTACCTACACATATTTCTTCTACCATTATCCTCCTCTTGAACTTAACCTCTTCCTCTTCTTTCAACTTCTTCTCCTCCATCACCATCTCTTCTCGTCCTTGTCTTGGGGGTTCAGTCTCACGGTCATACCCACTTAGAACTTATCCCATCCACACTTTGGTCTACCTCCTTGTCCATCCATCACTTCTACGTCGTCGTCGATCATACACCTTCCTACCTCCCTACCTCCCTTCTACTACGCGATAGACCTTCCTGTCTATAGCCACCACCTTGTAGCAATCTGATCACCTACTTATCATCTCTTCGTCTCTTCGTCCTCCCTTTCTGTGTATCCAAGGCTCACTTCTCCCAGATCAATTGGCCTACCTAACCTTAAGCCTTCCACTGACACCGCCTCCCCTTCCTCCCCCGAGGTAGTAATCGTTCCAGGTCATCTCGTTGAACCTGGCGTCTCGGTCAAGACCCCTAACCGTAGTTCCCGCATAGCCCACTGAACAACTTACTACTAACAGATTTCACAATGGCGTCGTTCGACCGCACCTCGTCTCCCGTCCTCACCATGCCCCCGAGTGCTGCTCATCAAGGCGCGTTTGGCATGCCCCCCTTCCCCCGTCATCAGCCCTCTCTACTCGGCCGCAATCAGTGGTCTCGTATGCCTGTCCCTGCTCCTCAAGCGGCTGGTCGCAAGCGATCCAGAGATGAGGCCGCCATTAACCTCGATGTCACCGAGGCAAAGCTTGCAACCATTGAGCCAGTCAAAGAAAAAGAGGACGAATGGGTCTATGGCCCAGGAATGACGCTCATTAAGTCACCCTCCTCCTACATAGCCAATGAGGGAAGCCAGTCAGGCACCTGGGTCGAGGACAAGTCCGCCGCAGAGCAAGCTCGCAGAAATGAAGAGGCTCGGGCAATTAATCAGCAAGAACGTCCTTCTCTTAGGAGCAGCAAGTCCCAGAGGCTTGACATGAAAGCCATCTCCATGTCTGGCAACGAGAGCAATGGCGCTCGAGTCAGCCCTACCCGTGACATCAACGCTTCCGTTCCCAACCCGACCAACAGCAGCCAGCCGATCGTAGACAACTTCACTCTTCATCTGGGCATCGGCTGGAGCCGCATTAGCACCGACGATCACATCCAAGCGGCAGCTCGTGGCTGGGCGAAGTACATCGAGAACCATTTCCCCGTCACAAACGTTCGCATCCATCTTGAGAGTCGGGGCCTCCAGTCCTACCTTGTTGAGGCTTCTGAAGGTTACTTCCTCTTCGCCGAGGATCTTCGTCAGGGCCAGTTCATAAGCAGAGATCTGAACCAAACTTTCGCGAACCTCAGGGCGAGCCCTCCTATCTTTGAGGGGCCTGCTCCGATGTGCGCTGCCGAATCGCCGAGGCCGCTACAACCTGTGGTACCTCAGGCAGCGCCTGCCGTCCCCAGGGACATGGAGATGGACATGAGCTGAACAGTCGACAAAACATAAAAACATATTCAACGGGGCCAGGGTGTGGGCGTGCTAGCGTAAGGCTTGATGAGTGGCATCTTAGGGTCTAGGTGATCGGGATTCGGTGCGGGAGAGGACGTCTTTTTTTCGATTTCACAGTTGCATCTAAACAATTTCTAGGTCAAATGGGGATAATACGCCATCCACATTCAAAAGGCGTTACAGAGATCTTTCTGTGGTTTTCGGGGTTCAGGGGGATATTTCAAACAGGTCGGTCTGTAACAACATGAATAGCTTTGTACCAATAAAAGTCTCGATGATTTCTTCATTACCGTATTGTAAACATCGTGATATCACAATATTTCGCTCATTCACACCTATAATGGTGGCGCAAGTTGCAAAATGTGTGATACGTAAAATATGGAAGTAAAAAAGGGCGCCCTTCGCCTTTTAAGTACTCCCGGGCGAGAATGCGATGGTACCTGACGGTCAAATTCTCGGTCGGTCGTGATTGGGCGGTATATATCCTGATTGACCGATCATCTGGGTAGGCAGGTAGGCCATTTGCCGGTAGCGAGAGAGCGATGGACCCCGTGCTGCCACCAGGTTGCGGAGTGGAGTGGGTTTCGATGGAGCCGACCAAACTTCCAAACCAGTCGGTCAATTCAATCCGGTCTTCGAGGCGGTGACGATTACCATTAGCAGAGCAGACCTTTTAGCCATGTGTGTGCGCGTGCCTTATGGTGTTGGTATGGGATGGGATGAGCTATTAAGTAGGCATAAGCAAATAACTACATATTTAGGGAGATTCCATCTCTCCCCCTTGATTCTTCGCCTACTTCGAGGAACTACTGGTGTTCACAATAGCATAGAGGGTATTTTATATATGCGAGCTGCGAATACGAAGATCAGTGTTCATATATAGGTACCGACTTGGCTACATCAGCGTATTGGGATTGGGTGGTGCAGTTTGGTATAGTTCAGTATATTATTAATGTAGTTCGCTAAGAGGGGGGGGGCCTCGGGAATGGAGCCCGCAAACAGATGTTCGATAGATGGGCGCGAAGAATGTGAAGGATTTGATTGCTCAATTGGTCGACCAACTTCATGCTTGGTCTACTTCTCCGTAAGTAGGTGCTTAAGGGATGTCTAACTATCTGTCTACCTGTACGATCGCGGGGACTTTTATCGCTGATCACTTGAAAAGCAGGTAAGAAGAGTTCAGTAGCCCTAAGAATGACTCTATATCATCCACTCCTCCGCTCTCCCGCCCCTCCCTCTAAGTCTTAGGCACAGATTGATAGACATAAGAATAAGTCAACGAACGACCTATCAATCCAAGACAAAGAAGATCTCAGATCGAAAGGGCCCGACAGGGAGGAAACGAATGGCTCCGACCAGCCGGTTGATCTTTAGCCCCGTTACGTGATAATTGACTATTTTGTGCCGTTTCGAAGTAGCCAAAGGATTTCAGTGGGTGGGGTTTGATCGATTCTGGGTGATTCGTGCCTCTACCTACGGTGGTTAGGTGGACAGTGTAACGTCTTTACTCGAGGCATTCCTGCCTGTTGGGTGCTACCAGTTCCTCCCGCAACGTGCCATTCCCTTTTGTCATGACCTGGGGCCTCGATGATAGGTCGCCCCGGGTTCAGAGTTGAGGTTAACGGCTGTACATCGTATATAGTATACCTACGTTCGACGTCGCAAGGACAGACGGATCCGGTTTACGTTTGCGGCCACGCTCGTGCGCCCGGCCCAGTTAAGCTATTCAGCGATGTGACTTGGTGGTGATTGATAGAGAGGCAGGGCGACGAGAGAGAAGGATGGTGCGGTAAACATGCATGCATTTTGATTGGTATTTAGTTGCTCCCTCGATGCTGTGCACCCCCGTATTCAAGCCTATTTTGGTAACGAAAGCTGCTTGGAGAGTAGACAGACACATGCATGCATATACGCATATAAACAGCCAAGACGTTACGCAAGCAGTGAAGGAGAGAGGGTGTGTGCGTGAGAGATATAGAGAGCGCGAGACGCGCTTCAAGTAGAGGCTTGCTGATGTTTCTCTGTTGACTTGTCTCGTCTGCTTGCTGTGTTCTCTGTTTCCTCTCCTTTCCTTTTATTCTGCCTATGCTTTCACCCATACGACAGGGAATTCTGAAATCTCTTCTCTTTTCCACGTGCAAATGCGAAAGGGTCGCGTAACAGGAGACCGCCTATTCTACAGCTCATCCTGGATATCACATGCTTGCCTTTCCTGCTATAATCGTCACTCGTCATAGTTGGCCACGGGTAGCCCATCCCCTCCCCCGAATATCCACCCCAAGCCATCTGAACCTGGCTGTGGCGAGGCCTCGAGCACCGCCTCGATGCAGGACAACAATTACAACAACTCATCAGAGGAATGAATGAATGCGCGAAACAACTAACTTGCCTTGCTTTCCCATGCCACGAACAAGTAACTAGAAAGGCCTGGACTAGTTGATGGGTAACTTGTTTTTCCTCGTGCCAGCCAATCCAGGTCGAGTCCGGGTTCCATCACGAGACGTTCGTTCACGGGATTTTCCCCGAAAGTCTTGGGCATTTCAAGGCCCTTCCCACATTTTCTTCATGACGACTGGCATCACTCCCTCCCTCCCAGCCTATCCCGCTCGACTTATTTTATACCGGCCCCTGCATCCTTTTCCATCTCTTTAGCTGCACTAGCATCCACCATACGCCGAACACGCCGCCGAACACGTTACCCGGACCGCGCTGATGAATAACTGGAGACGCCGGATCGTACCTTGGCGTTTCCTACCAGCCTATCCTATTTACACTGACAGACTGCTTGACTACTTGACTGGGTCAGGTATTGCGATACAGCCCATAGCGGTAGTGCAATGCTGGCAACCCTGCTAGCTCTGACTACCAATTACTTGTAACATAAACCCTGCTCGCCAGCCAACCAACGACTCGTCGCATGGCGTTTTTATTTTTTATTTTTTTCCATCTGTCCCCTGGATCTTGTCACATTTGGTCTTCCCCACGCTCACTCTCTACCTGAACAGCAATTGGTATTTCTAACTCTTCTCTGGTTACCGCCTGGGAGGCCTTCACTCATCTCACGCCGTCGCTATCGCAACAAGACTTACCCTCACGAGGCCCAGTCGCACAGACGCGATATCCCCACGGGCGGGATAATTCAAGTTTAGGACTAGGACTAAATAAAACTTATACTTAAGCTAAGCTGAGGCGAGCCGAGCTGAGCTAGACCTCGAGCTACTCGACTTGTCTTGGGCTCCCTCATTTGTTCACAAATTGTACGCTATCGCACACGCCTACCGTCCGCATCTTGTCCATTCAGCTACAGGGTGGTATCATCGGCGGCGCCTCTTAGAGGCTCTACTTGCTTCCTAACCCGCCATCTCTTCACCCAATTTAGAGGAACGGATTCTGCCCCAGCAGCAAGAGAAGCAAGCAGGCGAGGGGGGAAAGTAAAGGCATATATATATATATATATACCTAAGGAAGATTATAAGAAAGGGAAAGGAAGCAGGGAGGAAACATTATTACGAAACGCCGATTCGAGTTTTTGGGAGCCTCCGCGCTGGACGTTGGATGGCCGTCTTGTCGATCTATGCACACAAATATATCGAGCACGAGGACCAGAAACAGAGTATCACTATATACGACAACGATATAACCGCCACTATAATCGCCCTTCCCTGTTCACTGTCACGCACGAGGCGCTTCGTACTACTACTCGTAATCGATCTACTACCACCACCTACGCCCTAATCAAGAAACCAGACCAGTCCACAACCCTCATCAGCTGCTACGTCGGAGATTTCCCACCGTACGCTCGCACGTACGGTCCGCATTCATGGTCTCACAACCCGATGACCCGTACCCGTTCTCGTCCTCGCTGGCCCGCGGGGCGCAGTCCGTCGTCTCGACTCGCACTTCCGTGTCCTCGTCCTCCCACCACCACCATCCCCACTCGCACTACCAGGGGCAGCACCGGCCGCACGCCTCCTCGCGGAGCAAGCGGTACAACCGCTCCCACGCCGGCGGCTCCTACTACTACGTGCCGCAGAACGAATTCCCCGTCTTCAGCCACTCGGGCGACGTCGAGATCCTCGTCTCCGCCGGCGGCATCGAGAATCGCTACCTGCTCCACCGCCACACCCTCGTACGCTGCTCCGGCTTCTTCGAGGCCAGCACTAGCCGCGAGTGGTCCAAGGCCAGCGTCGTGGGGCCACCCGCGCTCGAACAGTCACAGCGGCCACCATCTCCGGCTTCGTCGAGGGCCTTACTTGCGAGGAATGGAGGGGGAGACGAAGTTGTAGCTGCCGATGGTGGGAGTACGATTGGTATCGGCGCCGGGTCTGAGGTAACGCGAGTAAACGGCGCGGACTCCCCGACACCAAGGAGGCGATGGCGGTACGAGCTTGACCCGGGCACCGAGGGCGATGATGTACCGATGCTCATACAGAAGGAACCCGACAGCGGTGGCGCTAGCGGCAGTAGCGGCGTCGGGCCGCCGCCACAGACGAGGTCGTTGTTCGGAGGCGGCAGCGGGGGCGGGAGCGGGAGCGGCGCAAGTGAATTGGCGAATACATCGGCCGTGCGCAACAAGTCGGGCCACTCGCAAACGCACTCGACGAACTCCTTTTTCCGATCCATGGCGAATTTATCTATAGGGTCATCGAGACACGACCGCGACTACGGCACGTCGACTGTATCGCACAGCCTCAGCAGCAGCCGTCGGCACCGTATGCACCCTCATCAACAGCAGCAGCAGCAGCAGCAGCAGCAACTGGTCGAACCGCCGACGCCGGCGCCGCCACAGCTCTCGCAGGCGGATGCGGACCTGCTGCGCGACTACGACAACCTGTTCCGGATCTTCTACAACTACCCGCCGCTGCTGGACGGGGTGAGCATCGCGGACGCATACGTGCAGTGCAAGTCGCTGCTGACGCTGGCGGACCAGTACGACGCGCTGGCGGTGGCGGGGCCGCGCGTGGACCACCACCTGCTGCAGTTCCGAGGCCGCCTGTGGAAGCAGGTGGCCAAGTACCCGGTGAGCTACCTGCGCCTGGGCTACCTGGCGCGCAGCAAAGTCATCTTCCAGGAGGCGCTGATCCACGTGGTGGGCCAGTGGCCCGCGGGCGAGCGCAGCATCCGCCACCAGCTGCCGCCCGTCGTCCTTGACGTCATCGAGGACAAGGTCGACGAGCTCGAGGAGGCCGTCGCGCGCGTCGAGGCCCGCCTTTTCCGCCTCTCCCTCACCAATTCCCGTGGCGAGCGCGTCGCCCCTGCCTCGGCCTACCTCGACTGGCTTGCCGTCTCGCTTTTCCGCCAGTGGCTTGCCGAGAACACCTCGCCTGCACCGCCACCACCACCGCCAGCCTCCTCCGACCGGCGTCACCACCACCACTCATCGGGCGGGGGCGGTAGCCACCACCGGTCGTCCTCATCATCCCGCAACGCCGGGAGCAGTTCCCTCACTGTCGGCGGGGGCGTGACGGTGGCGGGTCCGCGGAATGCGGTGTCGGCGCCGGCGCCGGCGTCGCTGGCCAGCGTGGGGCGGACGTACCGGGTCCTAGGATCGACGACGACGACGTACCTGGGCCACGATGAGTGCAAGCGGTTCCTGAAGCTGACGCCGGACCTGTACTCGCGGGAGAACCTGCGACGGTTTGAGAAGCGCATCGACGAGCTCAAGGCCGCCGCCCGCGAGGTCGTCCGCCCCCTCATGGGCAGCGGCCTCGAGCTCGAGGTCGAGTTCCAGGGTGCTGCTGCCGCTGCCCAGGAATCCGCGATGCTCAACCGCCGGAGCATACTGGCCGGCGCTGGTGCCGGCCCGGGCGGGGGAGGAGGCGGAGGCGGGACGGTGGTTGGGGCCAGCCTGACAAATTATCTCACCTGCGTCCGCGTCTACGACAGGGACCTGCCCTGGGACGTAGACGTGGATTGAAAGCGAAGAGAAGGAACGGATCAGATTATACTGAAGGAACGATAAACAACGATGACGAGCGAAGCGAACGAACGAATGAAACGAAATGATAATGATGACGATGATGATGAGGCGTATCCACGGACGGGTAAAATGGCGGGTGGGGTTCTTCTACGACCGGTCCTAAGGATGAGTGGGGGTGATGGATGAGGGTTTTCCTCAACGCACATCACGACCCAACACACACATGATTTCTCACGATAAACCCTCATATTAGGGGAGCACACTTTTCCCCCAAAATTATATACAACTCATGCCGTGCATGACGGAGCATTAAGAAAGAGCATTCGGAAAGGCAAGGAGGCAGCTACAGGCCAAGGTCAAACACGACGATCCTGATGTCTATTTATCTGTATGCTCACCTGTCCCGCAAACGTCAAATCCCACCCTATCCCGAGTATACCACATGTCGTTGCTACTCAGTGAGTTGATGGGTGTATGTCGGTGGGTGGGATTATCTTTCTCTCCCTCCCTTCCAGCACGACGCATCCTGGACATAAGATGCCGTTGTGCTAGTTTTTTGTTACCTGTTTGTTACCTGTCTTGTTTCTCTTTCGACTAGCTCTCTTTAGGATACCCGTTTTGTCGTCTATGAATAGGATTTTTTTTTCTTTTTTTGGATGATATATGTATGACTCTACTACCTGCTTCGCTTCATCTTAACTCTGTATAGCCTCCTGAAAATAATGGACTGAATCTTTGCTCGCTTCTTCGTCTTGTGAACATCATATATGGCATATCTCTATACGCGGTTTTAGTGCAGGTCTCAACTATCATCTAAATGTAATAAGCGTGGTCGATATGAAGCAGCAGTCGCACCCATGTTTGTTTCAATGTATGTATTGTCCTCGTGTGCCACTGTCAGAACGCGAAACTATATTGTCTTCGATGCATTCATATATCTCAACTGGGTCAATCGTCTTGTCCCTTGGTTAACACTCGGCAGTTATATGACGTGGCAATAAACATGATAGTTCTATTCATGAGGGTCCGCCGCGGCCGGTAACATCGGCAGCGGCAGTGGTGTGATTCTAAGTGAGATATGGTAAGGATGTTTAGTCCGAGCGTCAGAACGAATGTGCACATAAGAAGTTGTCAGGATAACCCTTCTCTCCCAACAGCCATCCCCTTGCCCCCAATGCAGACAAACACAAACCCGCAACCCCGGACCTATCTTCAACTACTCCTATCCGATGTGCCCCTCTCCCCCTCGCCGAACAACATATCGATATCCTCCAAATTCTCAGCGCCGCCATAGAGGCCGCGGAATCCGCGGCCAGGCGTGTCCGCTGCCGCCATCAGACGGCGGCGGTACGCAGCGCCTTCCCTCCTCGCCGCGCGGGTGCGGCGCACGGGTGCCGTGTAGGCGCTGCGGTCACGGTGATAGCTCCCTAGAAGGCGGCTCTGATGGCGGGCCTCCGGGAGGTGGAGGGGCGTCTGGGGCTGTAGCGAGGCGGGGACAGCGTCGTTATAGACGGCAAGCCGCGGGGTGCTTGCCCCAGTCCCCGCTTCTTCGTCTTCTTCCTCCCCACCCTCATCCGCAGCGTATCTACCGGCGCCTAGAGGGGTGGTAAAGGTGACGGGCTCGGATGATGACATGGATCTGCTGGGCACGGGCGTGGCAGAGGCCGAGACCGAGCGCCGCAACGCGGGCGCCCTCCGCCCCCTCGCCCTCCTTCTGGGGTTGGTCGACGGGGATGTAGCCGCAGATGCGAACGGCGGTCGCTGTGAAGGCGATGGTGACCGCGAAGGTGAGGTACGGTTCGTAGGTGAGGAGCGCATCACCGACTCCATAAAACGTACTGCCGAGCTGAAGATCCGCGACCGTCCGCGGATGGTCTGCGACGAAGAGTGTGTTAGCAGGTGGAGTCGGCCTATTTCCTTGATATACCCCTGGCGATGTTGGGACACTGACCGACGGGCTTGCGGACGCATCATCGTTCCGATAGCCGTGGCCATGGTTGAGGGACGAGCGCCGAGGCGGAGTCGTCGGCCTGATAGTGGGTTGAGTCCGGAAGCTGTCAGACTCCTGCGGCTGCTGGCTCGGCGCAGATGAACAGTTAGTTTCCAATCGATGAGACTTCCAAGTTCGGCAAGGAGACTGGACATACAGAGAGCAGAGGCTGTAACTCCGAGACCGCGTGCGCCTCCTGGGAGAAAAGGGCAGGGGTAGAGGTAGGGACAGGGGCAAGGGCAGGAGGTGCGGGTGGCCGGGCCACGCCGCTCATTGCCTGCAATACAGCCGAGGAACCAGAGACCGATTCCATCGTCTGCAGGGACTCCGATTTCGAGTTGGAGCCAGAGCCAGATCCGAAGCCAGTATTCGAGTTGGAGTTGGAGTTGGAATTACTCTGCGACCCGCTCCCCTTATCTGAGCCCGGCCCCTCCTTTGGCCGGCTGGCCAAAGAGACGGGGAAGAGCGGTTTTAGGCCCTCCCCACCGTCCCTCTTCTCAGCTGTCACCGCCGGGTCGGCAGCGTCCTCGAACACCGGGACTGGCTGCCCTGGATCCCGCCGGTCCTCATCGGTGGCTCCTGCGATCCGAGGGCCCAGGGGCAGCGTGTTCACGAACGTCTGGTTCTTGCTGAGATACTTCTTGAAGCGGCGGCGCTGCTCGAACTCCTTGACCTCCGCCATGGTCAGGGCCAGCGTGGTGGGTGGTAGGCGCAACATCTCTTTCTGCCTCCCCTTCCTTTCCTTCTATGCGCGCGTGTGTATGCGTGATTAGGAGCAAGCGGGGGTGCTTCTTCTGTGATGCCCTCCTCATAAAATTTGGTCGTATCTCTGTCTTCCCCTTCTCTCTCCGTGTAACGAGCGACGTGGTAAAGGTGTAACTAACAAGTGGTGGCGATGAGTAAGCGGAATAACAATAAGACGGTATGTGTTGGTGGTGACAGTCATGGTTCCAATTAAAAAGGGGGATAAACTTCAAGAGCACAATAACATGCAAGTAGCACCTACCGTGCCTTATCCGGCAGCCGATGACGACGATTCTAGACTCTATATATGCTTCGGGAAGTCACAACCTAGAGATCATACAGGAAGGTCCATTCATGAAACCTGACCGTCTCGAGACAATCTATGGATCTGCTGCATAAAGTATCTGGGCATGTATTACTAAGTCCTCACAGTGACATATAGGGGTGGAGCTGGTGCGTTATGACGATGTGATCTGTTCCGGTTTGTCCCTCCCGTGGAACGAGGCTATTCTCGCACTTTATATAAGTCCCCCATTTGTGTGCCCAACTCTATGTACTGAAGAGGTACTTTTCTTTCCCGACATGTGTGTTCCAATATAGGTATTTTGTTTTCGGAAATATCAAGCGTACCTCGAAATTACTAGAAAGGGGAAAAAGAAAAAAAACGGCACTCGCTTTCCGTTGCTACTCCCCAACGCCGTGATTTCTTGAGCAGGCGAGAAAAAAAAAGGACGACTCAATAGGCCCAAACACAAATGGGAAAAAAAGAAAAAGAAAAAAGAAAAGAAAAGAAACATCCGAGGTAATAACATAGGGAATAAAACGCGGCCATCTCATGACGGAGAGGCCCCTCTTGCCTAGTAAATGACTTCTGCCGCCATACCTAGACTTCGATCGATGTGTAGGCCCCCCTATCTCTATCACCGGAGCTGTTAGTTCTATCATATTTGGTGACGACCAGGCAGCCTACTCTACACTTCCGATTCCGTCTCATAATTTTTTTTTAGTACATCTCTTTACTCCATCTCTATTCCAAGACAAGAAAAGGGGTTTGGAAAGAGAGAAGGGGGGAGGGGGTATTTGGGTTTCAAGACAGAACCCGGGATCTCCTTCTCATCTGATCTAACGGGCAGATAACGGAAGACAAAAACGAGGACGAGAAGCTGCTCCTAACACCTAAACAAAGTAAAATGAAAAATAAAAAAAGGAAAATGAACAAGAATTACTTTAGTCAAGGCTAGCTTCGAATGTAGTATTAATGTGATGTATGCCGAGTGACGACTTGTGTTGTGACATGTGGAGGGGGAGTCGTTCGTAAGAAAGTAGTGTTGGTGGTAGTAGTTGTAGTATACCTAAAGTTGACTTTTGTGGGTTGCTTGATTTTTGTTTCCCCCCCCGTAGCCCGCCTCCCCCTTCTAATGCACGTAATCTGGTCTACCGAGAATCTCTTGATCTGACTTCTGCCCGTTCCCGCTCCCGCTCCCGCTCTCTATGCCCCTTTCTCGCCTGCCACACATGGGGGGTGGAAGAAGACGCAAGGGAAGATGTTGAAAAGAACAAACACAAAAAAGACCCTTCCTCCTTCCCGACTGCCTATCCCTGGATTTCCCCCTTGTGGTAAGAAAAAGGAGAAGATAAGACTCTCTCGAATGGTGTAAATGCCGGTTTCATGACGCACGCAACCTCTTTGTCAAGATCAAAAGCTTCCGTAGCCTGCGCCTCGCTTGAACATGCTGCATATGAAAAAAAGATGAAGGTAAGGAAAGGAGAAGAAACCAAGGTTCTGAATGGCCGGCCCTGACCGATCATATGTCGGAGTCTCCATGCGCGTGAGTTTATATCCCATGTAATCGAGCGAGGCTAAATGGAAAAAACAACGCAAGAATGGCGTTTAGAAGGCGGACCCAAGCCCTTGTTTGGATTGTCTTTTGCTGAATCGGTGGCGCTTCGTGGTCGACATATCATCTAAGCTTGCTTGGCTCTTGCTGAGGTGGTTGCGATGCGACCTGTCGCTTATGCCGTAATCCGCGGTAGGGTAATTCCCCGCACCAGCAAATGTGCTAGCCGGACTGGACATCGTCGATGACATTTCTCCGAATCCATTATCGCTATGGTATGATCCAGAATGGTTGTGCGCAAGTTCTTTAGCTTGCTCTAGGCTCTCGATCCAGTCATCCGCTGATGGTCGAGATGAGTCGAACGAGGAGCCCGTCTTAGTATCCTCGAATGTGTAGTGAACCCCGGCCTATGAGTTGGTTAGCAGTGGCCGTAGTGGAAGCGGGGTAACATTACTCACAGAATCGACACACCACACTGTCTGCCCTTTCGCATCAACCTGTGTCCTCCATGCGCAGTCTGGTGCTAAAAGCGAGATCTCCTGCTTTGCCTTCTTCTCTTCCCCGCCGGCCGGTGCTAAAACGATCCTACCACTGCTCGTGACCATGACAAGCCTTTGCCTCTTCTTTGTTGTGCTACCGCCGAAGAACCTTGCGAACTTCCTATGCCCTTCATCTCCTTTATTATGCGGGCTGTTGGGTATTGGCGAGGACAAGACCATGAGATCGCCAAGCTTCAGTATCCTCTCATTGGTCCTCGTCAAAACCGGAGACCACTCGATATCTAACTGCGATGGGGGAGGGATATCCGTGACGATTCTGCCCGGGGTCCGCGGCCCACCGTTCAGGGGATTGCCCGTGGTGCTGGGCCTAGACGAGGACATCGGTTGCGAGCTGCTTGACATTCCGTTAAGCTGGATGATCTTCGGTTCCTGTGCGGGAGGAACATAGGGCCGCAATCGAGGCGCTTTCGACCGCCACAATGCCTTGCCGAACTGTTGGCCCGCAAAGAACTCGTGGTTCTTGATATGTTCGATAGCGAGTCGGCGTGCGGGATCCAGGACCAGACACCGCTCGACGAGATCGCGGGCCGACGGAGGGAACCCCGGGGGGAATTCATATTCTAGGTTGACGATCTTCTGAAAGGTTAAGTATTCAGACCCCGCTTTGAAAGGCGGCCGACCTGCGAGGAGCTGATAGACAATGCACCCGAAAGCCCACAGGTCGCTTGCCTTGCACGCGTTCTTATTCGTGAGGAGCTCGGGGCTGACGTATTCGGCCGTTCCTACGAACGATGCGGCGCGGTTGTCATCAGGCTCTTTACCCCTCGATCCAGACTCCTGCCCGGAAGGCTTTGGAGGGGCCCTCGGGTCTGTCAGTAACCTTGCAGTGCCGAAGTCGGTGATCTTCACATGCAGTTGGTCGTCGAGGAGGACGTTCTCAGGCTTCAAGTCTCGATGGATAACCCCTCGGGAATGCATGTACTCGATGGCATCCAGAATTTGGGCGCCGAAGAACCTCGTGCATTCTTCATCGAAGGTACCAGTTTTCTTCAAGATACCCAGCAATTCGCCCCCGCTACAGAGGTCCAGGACATAGTACAGCGAATTTTCGTCCTGGAAGGTGTAATAGAGGCGGACGATACCCGGGTGCTCCGTCAGCCGATTCAGGGTGTCCTTCTCAATGTTGACATACTTGATCTTCCTTTCCTTGATGATGTGCCTCTTCTCAAGGACCTTAATCGCATATTCCTTGAGCGTCTGCCTGTCAGTGGCGAGGTAGACTGTGCTGTAGGAGCCTTCACCTAGGATGCGGCCGAACGAGAAGTCTCGCACTCCTTTCTTGACAGATTTCATAACCGTCTTCCCATTAGCATCGACCTCCCTCCTCACGGACACCGCGGCTCCCTTGTCCTTCCACTCGTCGCTGCTATTCGAAACAGGGAGGTCAGGGTTAAAGTTCCGAGGCTCGGGCACTACGGGGACACCGGCGATGGAAGCAAAACCGCCTCCCATGCCCTTTGAGCTTCTCCTAGGCGGGAGGGGTCCATTTCCAGCCGGCACGGGTGGTTGACGATTATAAGACCTTTCCCTGTGGCTTGACTCCCTCGTCGGTATGTTCCCGGGATATCCACTGTGGTTAGACCTCGAGTCGGACCTAACGGGAGCGTTAAACTGTGATGTATTGGACGCCTCATTTCTTAGGATATTATAGGAATTGGCAGCGTGGTCACGTTCGGCAGCGACGGCCGCGGTATATACAGAGGGGGGCCGTGAAGAAGACCGGTAGTTGTGATGTCCGTTTGAGGAGTAGGAGGAGGCTTGCGACGGTTGGTCGGCCTGTAGATTGGGGGGACTGGTGGTACTCGATTCAGCGGCAAGAGAATGATTGTCTTCGGGGTAGGAATCTTGACGAGTAACGGAGGGAAGTTGGGCGACGGAGGTGTCCTCGGGTTCCGCTGATACATCCCGAGAAGGATTGGAGGTGGCATCGTCTGGATTTGCGATACGTAAGCCGCCAAGGGCTTGAGAAAGACTGATATCGTTGCTCATCTCGACTGTGATCACTGTGGTTACTGTGGTTGCGCAGGGCGAGGAGCAAAGACGTGGGTGGGCGAGTGGACGGATGGGCGATATTTTATGAAAGAAGAAAGTGAAGGGCGCCTTTGGACAAATCTGTTCAGTTGCAAGTCGGACTAGGAGCGACTCGGCTTGGTAAATGAGGGTATCCGATTCCTAAAACCATCGCCGTGCCGCTAAGGGGAATCAAAGCTATCGTTGTCGTGACCCCTGAAGACGAGACGAGACAATTGGGATGGTCAATAGGATGCGCGGGGGCCCGAGGATGTAGATGGCGTACAACAATACGTAAATGACTTGTAGCTGCTGAAAGAGAGGAATGGAGAAAGCGAGCTAGAAAATAGACGAAGACGACGACAACGACAACGACGACGGCAACAACGACGACGTAACTAATATAGGGGATAGATTGGGAAAGATGTAGGATGAAGTCAAGCGGAGGCGGAACTAATTTACTACCTATGGTAAGCAATTATTCACGACAGCTACTTGGTACACATGCACCATGCAGTGTACACATATGTCGGGGGCTGTACGGAGTCTGTACGGAATACGGAGGGGAGGAAATACGGAGGTGTGAATAACCACCTGGGCAGACAGGATAGGTGGTAGAGAAATTATTACACGGAGGATGTAGTAGTAATAATAGGTAGAGGTAGGTAAAGGTAGTTAGAGGTATGGGAGGTATGTAGGCTTAGTAGGGAGGAGATGGGCGGACGGACAGACAGAGAGACAGACAGCCAGGCCAGCAACTAACTAGCAGTAGCAGCCCGTCCAAGTAGACAGTAATAATAGTACAGAGTAACTAAACTACTGGACTTGTACGGACTACCTCGGGTCTTGGTCTTACTAACTGCAGGTGTAGTAGGTAGGTACCTAGGTAAGTTCAGAGCGTTCGTTAGAGCTCTCCCTTTCAGGTTGTTACCAGGTAGCCAGCCTAGACGAACTCCCTGACTCCCTACATATAAGTAGGTACCTACCCAGGCTTGCCAGGTATGTATCTAGGTAGGCGACGAACGGCGAGTTTATGGATAGGACCGACCAATAGCTAGCTAGCTACCTACCTACCTAGGTATGTAGGTAAGCAGCGTAAGTAGGTGGTGGGTGGGTGGTCTGGTGGCAAGGTGGTTTACCTGAGTAGCCCCCAAAAGGGCCCCGTAACAAATTCGATCTGTTGATGATGAGGTGGGGATGCTGAGGTTCTTCTCGAGCCTCTCAGATCGTCGGGCATTAGGGGTTTTTTTTTCTTCTGGAGAGGGTGAGGAGAGGTGTGAGTTGGTAAAAGGAAGGGGGTTGAAGGGGTGCGTATCTACTCTACGTGTTAAGGAGACCATGTACGTACTCGATTTGGTTGTATGAGGGAATAATAAAAGAGACGGATGAGAAAAGGGACCTCGGGAAGAGCCCAGGGAAGTAATGAAGTGATAATCTAGAGAGTATGAGCGAACAATATGATATCCCATCCATCCATGGATATACGATTGAGTTGTACCTAGCTGGGTGAGTTGAAGGGGTTGAAGAAAAGTTGTAACCTGGAACCTTGGAAGTTAGATGATTGATTTAGCCTACTTGCCAGGCAGCCTACGTAGGTAGGTACCTTATGGCGTACTAAGTAGGGGTAGGTACCTAAATTACTTAGGGACATTGTTGAAGCTGTAAGGTACCTACGTGAAATACAGTACAAGTACGAGTATGGATACATGTAGCTGGTAACTGGAAGATCCACGATTAATTGTCAATCAACGCACCTGCCTACGCAACGACCTCGGAAGCCTCCATTCGACCTACATAACCTACCTAGTACCTACATGAGCAGCCGATGAGGTAGATACCTGAAACTACATACCTCTATGTCCCCTTTAAGTAGGTACCTTAGGTAAGCCGGATTCTTACTTAAAAATGGCAGTATTGATAGGGCTCTCTCGTATCCAGAAACGCATAATGGCTCCAGGGCTGTGTTAGTTATCCCTAAGGGGGTTCTCAGCTCAGTGCCTTATCGACTTATAAGATTTCGCCCATGGATCGCAGGGCAAGGCAAGGGCAAGGCAAGGCATGCATTGATTTACACAAACTTGGAAGGATGAGGGAACGGGCTAATTCATGCAATTATGCAAGATGCAAGATGCAGGAACTAAGCAGCTAAAAGAAAAGTGTCTGCCAATTGCGCAAAGCTTGACCCTCTCTACAGCACCTGCAGCTTTCAAAAGTCATCCCATGCATTTCCCGGTTTTTTGCAGCAACTGAAGAAGCAGAAAAGGGGCGTCCAGGCAGCCAGGTGAGGATGTAGAACGGCTTGGATCCTTACCTATCTATATATAGGTAGGTATCGCTGTCGTCGCTCTCGCTGTTCTCTGTTCAACAGTCTTGACAGTCTAGTAGACCCTTGAATTATAAGTATACGTAAAGGGAACCGGGGCATATACAAGTACTACCTGGCCTGGCGGGCACGTTACGATCCTGGTAGCGATCACCGATCACCAATTCGAGAAGCCAATGCGGCTGTGTGCACCGGGAGAGGCTGGGCAATTTGTTTGGTCTGGACACTTGTCAGACCTGGGCGAAAGTGCCCTAGTTACCTTTGTACCTACCTAGATATACGTCCAAGACCCGATATACTATGTAGTAGGTGTATTTGTATATACTCGGCCGGCTACCTAGGTATTATAGATATATATATATATATACATTTCATGTACGAATACGTGTTTGTCCATAATTATATAATTCGTCCCGCCTACCGCCTTCCGACTGTCAGACCACACGACCCTGTAAATCGCTACGTCATTTGCATCCTTCGACATCTCCCCCACAAGCCCCATCAGCACACCTCAACGGACGATACGAGGAAGACAGCGTCCGACCAGGTTGTTCCGCAGCGATCTGACTTGTCTCTTTCACAGGCTTCTGCGGTGAAATAGAATTCCTAATTACTTTATATATGCTATCCACGTGGGTTTCGGGTGCTAGATTATTGTGTCGAGACAAGGAAAAGGTACTAAGTAGGCTGAGTCTCATCATCCCGAGGGTAGACTGCCACTTAGGAGAAAGCGGGCCGGATCCTTCGCGTTAGCCCCTTAGTTGAGTTCACTTAGCTATCCGTATCCGTACATACTTCACATATATACCATAAATTAGGTAGAGTTATTGATGGGTTTTATACAAGCTATCCTCCGAGTAGAAGAGTTCTCATATCTGTATGTCAATTAATATTTGTATAAAAGCGTAGGAAAGTGTCTTATAGATAATCTACCAACTACGAAACCCTACCTAGGTATTGATAAGGAGGATATAATATATAATAATCTAGTACCTAGGTATATACCAATACTATCTGCGTAGAATAAGAAGACGTCTACCCCCAGACCCCCGGACCCCCGGACCCCCGGTCTTACTTTTTATGCATAATTCTGAGCATATGCATTAAAAGAGTATATAGCACAGCCACAGATTATAGCGTCTAAGCCTCCTATTACAGAGAAACCTTGGAATATTTTGTGCCAAGTCGCCAAAATAAACCGAGCCTGCTAACCTGCCCACTTGCATCCACCGCGATCCTTTTCACCTGAGGTCACTTCAACTACTACTCACAAGTCCGACAGTCCACAATCCACAATCCACAATCCACAATCCACAATCCACAATCCACAATCCACAATCCACAATCCACAATCCACAAGTTTCCCCCCAATCAATTCAACCTAACCTATCCACGTACGCATCTTATCTACTACCTAAGTAGAGACCTAAGTAGAGTACCCGTGGACTACCGGGGTAGTAACAGCACACCTTTTGAACAACCTTGAACAACTGGACTAATTATCGCAAAATTCCGTTTGCTGCTTGGCTGCCCACCGCCCACCGCCCACCGCACCACCGCGCACCACCCACCGACCGACCGAATTGCCCACCGCCGCCGGATCTGGGTCGATTACAACTTACTTAGGTAGTTAGTTGTGGTAGTCAACGACCCGGACCAACTACGTCGGCGATCTAATACCTTTCTGCTGACAGTAACTCCCCAGCTGCTTTAGCTTGATAGGCTACTACTATTATTGTACAAGCTCCACGGGTACTACTCTACGGGTAAGTTCTACGGGTACGCTGCTGCACCTGCACCTCTTTGCCTCTGTCACATATTGATGTACCTCTTTACTTCACTTGGGTACCTAGTTCGGTATGCTGTATGCGCAACATTGCAGGTGGTGTTAGTACAGCCGCCGTTTACATCTTACATTCAGGATCTCACTTTCCATAACCTTGGGAACCAACCATGCGCACGTACCTCTCTCTCCCTAACTCCTAAGTACATACCTAGGTACCTAGGTACCCAGGCAGATAAGATGTGCAGCTCTTATCTAAAGCATGCCTAATAGCTGATTTATCCAATCGATACAGAGTACTAAGTACAGAAGGAAGACCACCTGGGACAGAGACCCGACCTGAGATTACGGTCCGTCTCATAGAATTTGCAACCGACAGACAGCCGGCAAGACAGCAGACAACACTTCCAGCCTCAAACTTACAACAACACCATCGCCTCGTTTTCCATCGCAAACTACGAGACTACGAAACTACCAGACTATCGGACTATCCTAACCCACAAAACCATGATGCAGCCAGGCTATCGCCCATATCCTCAGCAGCCGCCGGTACAGCCGATCCCGGTCCAGCGCAATGCCCATTCCTCTGGGCCACGCCGTGGAGGCATTGGTATGTGTAAACCCTCATCTTGCTTTCCAGATAACACAACCCAAAGAAAAAAAAGGCATACCGTCGTAACATCCCGTTTCCCAATTGCACCTATATATACCTGTATATATACCTGTATATATGGCTATTTCCGTCAAAGAAACCCTGGAATTATCTAAGGTAGCCCTGTCAAACCCTACACTACATAATACTATAGCTCCTCCCTACTATCTACATAGGTAGTTTTAGTTGCTACTCTACGAAGTAGTAGTTCCCCATTACCAGACGAGCCAGGCAAGCCAGACAAGTCCAGATCATACAAGAACCCCACACAACCGTCCACAGGACTACATATCCACAGAACTACATACCTAGGTATCAGAAATATCCACATTCGGCTCCACACGCCGCAAAACTACCGTCGTTGTTGCTGCCGTCGTTGTTGCCGCTTGCGTGGTTATCCAACTCCAACTCCGTTACTTCTAAGGGTTTTGCTTCCGGTGGATCAAGTCTTCCCTTGATACTATAATCCGCTTAATTTACTTCCATGTCCAGGTGGTTAATAGGGACCCGGTGGTTTACTCCGTAACGTTGGGCACTTTTGGCGTCTGTTGTGTGTGTGTAAAGATTTATGTTTGCGTTTCACGGCTTGTCGTCTTACTCTCTTACTCTCTTACTCTTTACTCACTGCACATCCTTGGCACTTACTACTCTTCAACACACGTGGACATTCTATTGCAACTTGATCTCGCGTCCTACCTTCACTTCGACCAAGCAAATCCTGAGTTAACTGTTGCACCACAGGCCCCATGATGGCGTCCGGTCCCCATCATCATCAGACGCCTCCCAGCCAGGCTCAGATTGCTCAGCAACAGCAACAGGCTGCTATCCAGTTCGACATGGCCCGTAAGCGAAGTCGCAAGCCCACCGATAAGAACCTTCCCGACGGCATCGACGATTGTACTATAGGCGACATGGCTACGAGATATCGGGAACTACGCGATTTCGAGAGACGTCTCGATGCCACCATGACGCGCAAGCGACTCGACATCGTCGACTCGGTCAATCGCAGTGTCAAGGTATGTTAAAAGACGCGTTCAAACGTTCAAAGCGCATTGCAAGTTACAAATCATGCTGACGTAGACATCTTTGCGACAGAGGTGGAAGACGTTGCGGATCTGGGTGTCCAACACCGTTGAAGATCAGATCTGGCAGGGCAATGGCATCAACGTCGAATCCTTCGATTTCAGCTCTAACCTCGAGCCGACATATCGAGTGAAGATCGAGGCCCGGCTTCTAGATGACAACGACGATCTCGACAAGGATGCCGACGCCGATGAAGCTGGTGATGCTGACCGCATGGAAGAAGATGGCCAGGCCGACACGCAGTCCAAGACGAACACCAAGCCTCCCAAGTACCGATTCTCCCACTTCTTCAAGTCAATGACGGTTGACTTCCCACCTAACCGGAAAGGCGTCGATCAAAGCGTCGAGTGGAAGAAGCCGGAGCGCAGCGGACCATCAGCAAACCCGCCCGCTGCCGCCGATTTTGACGAGCTCACTTTCAAGCGAAGCGGAGACGAAAACCTGAACATCACCATCAATCTATTCAGACATGAGGAACCGGAGCGGTACGCTGTCAGCCAGGACCTAGATGAGATAGTAGACATGACAGAAGCGACACGGCAAGAGCTAGTGATGGGCATCTGGGAATACATCAAGATGATGGGTCTGCAAGAAGATGAAGAGAAGCGCAGTTTCCGCTGTGATGACCTTCTGAGAAAGGTTAGATGTGTTTGAAGCACCTGCAGTCCAGTTCGTTTAGCTAACAGTTGCGATAGGCTTTCAATGGTATCGAGTCAGGATCCATCCCAAAATTACACGACTACATTACTCCTCACCTCCAGCCCTTACCTCCAGTCAAGCTTCCCTATACCATCCGAGTGGACGAAGAGTTCCACAAAGATCCGCAGCCGACGGTGTACGATGTTCGCGTCGCCGTGGATGACCCCTTGAAGGAGAAGATGGCGACCTTCCTCAACAATGCTGGCTTCGCAGGCATGTTGAAGGAGGTCGCGGGGTTGGACGAGCAGCTGGGAACAATCGTACAGGCGATTCACAAGTCGAAAGCCAAGCATACCTTCTTGAAGTCGCTGAGCGAGGATCCGTCTACCTTCGTTCAGAACTGGCTCAGCTCTCAGAAGCGCGACCTGGATATTATCATGGGCGAGGCTATAAGAGCCGGCGACAACGCTACCGGCGATGAGTGGCGGAAGGGTGGCAAGGACAGTGTCTGGAACACCATCAATGCCCGGGAAAGCGTCAACGTAATGTTGTCTAAACATCCTAAGGCATAGGGTGTTCACGGACGCTTCGGCAACACTTATCCCCATCATGGGGAGCGAGACCATATATATCCCGGCCCGGCAGCAAGCATGGCACCAGGTAGCTCATCGTGGAGCGTTCTACAACTTGAACGATTCAGCAGTTGGCGATCATACAGCCAGCAACTCCTTGCTAGAGCTCGAGCCAGCCAGCTTACCCGTGTACCCTTCAAGAGAGCGCAGGCCGTCCCTTATCAACAGTCTCGGCTGCAGCCGTCCCCGTTGCATCGCTATCTATAGAAGCGTTCGGCTACAAAAGCAGTCAAGGGTCAGCGGGTCCAAAGGTCTCAAGAGTGTGGAAAGCCAAACATCCCAAAGGGAACAAAAGAGAGGGCACAATGGTGTAATTTTAATATTTTTATGTTTGTGCTCGTGTTATTACTGGCTCTCTTGTCCGTGCAGAGAAGCTCGGTATGGCTAGCAGCGAAGCTTCAGGGGTTTACCTCACGAAGTTGAGGATCATTTACGACTCGGGGCGAGTTTATGTTCGGGTTGTTTATTGTGCTATGCAGGATCGGCTCGGTCAGGGCCGCGGACGGTGGTATAGGAAGGCGTAGCGGTCACTTTCTGATCCAAGTTTTACTATAGGCACTTGGTAGCGAGGTGAGACTCAGCAGAAAGAGGGAGGGTTGATACCCGACCATCTTCAGTTAGGTGGCCTCTACGTTATTGTAGCTATAATACCAAAGTCCAGGTTTGCAAGGTTTCCAGTTTCCAGTCGACATGCGTGGCTAGGTACATGAAGGGCTCATCAGCTAGGTTTAAACACCCCTCGTCTAGAGCGAAGGTAAGAAAGAAGCGGGGGGTTAGGTAGGTCGGGCTGCAAGCTGTATGGGATGGGTGCGCTTCTGTTCGATGTCTCACTTGCTCACTTTACGGTCTCGTCTCGGGGCCGTGCGGTCAGCGTTCCGCATTGATGTGACTTGACATAGGGAATGATTTAAGATTCAGGAGGGTTTGAACAAGTCCACCCCATTCCTACATCGTTCCCTTCCTACGTACATTCCCAGAGGCATCCTCATCACCAGGCACTAATGCCGCCTAGATGGATACAGCGCATCTAGGGGAGAAAGGGGGGGGGGGGGCAGCGAGGCAGCGATACAGGCAAGAATGGCCTGACCAGCTGAATCTCAATCAATGTCCCTTATTCCACGCACAACCGCATCCCACGTCCCAGTGCAGAGGGCAGCTGGCAAGGGCGCCCTCATCGCATCGTCACGCCCTGTTTTATATATCCTTCTTCATGAACGCCTCAAACTCGTCCTTGTACTCGTCTCTCCACCGACTGAGCGGCGGCCGGCCGTTCACGGCGTCGCCGGCGGTCCACTGTGAGGCGAGGGGTCCGGGCGTCAGCTTCAGGTCTATTGGAGTGTACATATCACTCTTCTCTCGACGGAGAGAGTTCTAGCTACTAGAGAGAGATAGGGAGAAGGGGACGAAGGAAGAAAACTCACCAGCATACGCTTACGATCCGTCTCCTCGTCCACATCATTATCAGGACACAGGACCCAGAACTGACCCTCACGCATGCGTGCCTCGAGGTAATCGACGACCTGGCCGGGGGTCCAGGCACCGGGGGGTTTCTCCTTCGCAAGCCAGCCCTGCCCCGCGAGCGGCGTCCACGTCCAGCCGGGCACGAGCAGGTGCACGGCGATCGCTCTTTTATTCCCATCTCCGGGAAAATCGCGCAGAGAGTGCTCCAGTTGCTCCGCTAGCGTCTTCACTGCCGCCTTGCTCGCGTTGTAGGCCGGGCTGCTGCCCGGCGGGTTCGTTATGCCTTGCTTCGACCCCGTGATCACGATCGCGGCCTCGGCTTCGCCGGGGCTGGATTTGGTCGTGGCGGTGTTAGACGACTCGTGCTGCTGTTGATGTTGTTTAATGACGGGAAGCAGAGTCGTGATCCCGTTCAGCACCCCGAATACGTTCGTATCCAGCACCCGCCGCAGCTCTGCGGCGTCGGGCTCTGCGTCGTTGAAGGACGCGCGGGAGCCGACGCCCGCGTTCAGGGCTAGGAGGTTGATCTGGCCTGGTGCTCGTGTTAGCATTTCCTTTTCTTCCCTTTTCTCCATGCGGTCGTCGGCGCGGGATGTAGGTGTATGTGTGCCTCTTTCGTGCGCCCACACGGTTCCGGAATGCTGGCCAAGAAGGACGGCGCGAGCGCATCTATCCACGAAGCGCAGCACCCTCCCTGAGCTGTCCGTGCACATACGAAATGGCATACAACCCAGACAGAAAGGAAGAAGAAACACCCACCTCCGAACTCCTTAACAACAACATCCTTGAGCCGGCCCCAGTCATCGAGGCGCGCGACGTCCATGTCGTGGGTCCTCACACTGCCGCTTCCACCGGCACCAGCACTGCCCTTGGCGTCAGCGGCGATGCTCTCGGCCGCGGCAGCGAGGGCGGCGGTGTCGCGGTCCGCGACCAGCACGCGCATGCCGTGGCCGACGCACTTCCGGGCCAGCGCAAGCCCGATGCCCGAGGCGCCGCCCGTGATCACCGCCGTCTTGGTAGGCTGGAATATGGCCGCCATTTTTTTTCTTTTCGCTAGAAACTGCTCTCCCCTCTTCTTTTCTTCTTTTTCTCCCGTTTTCCCCCTTTTGTTTAGTCGCGGCCGGAGGGTAGATAGAGCAGACGGGATGCGGAAATTCTACTGTTAGGCCAATGCAGCTTCCACCACAACCTCAACACTCTTGAAAGATAAATATGCCCCTATATATATATACTTGTTCATGCATATACCTGCATAAAACATCATACGTCCTTCATTCGGGCCGGCGGACATGTCATAACACCCCGTGAGGAGCTACCGCCGGGCCTAGAGGGAATATAAAGCGGGTAGGGTGTCGGGGATAAAACGGCGTCTACGCATGGTGGCTAAAAGCCGAACGCAAGCTCCGATGCGATGACGTACAACGAAAGTAATGCATGCGGCAGAAATACTACCCAGACTACTCGATGAGGGGGCCGGGTATTACCAACCCATTCGAGACAGATGCCTTGGGCCTCCGTCCCGCAGGCCTTACTTAAGTGTACGGATAGTACCTGTAAGTAGAAAGGGGCCTTGCAGTAGCGTACCTTGCTGGCCAGCTCGGCAATCAAGTCATCCGAGAGATACTATACTATGCTCAGGATAGGTTACAGCTATCTGCCTATATGTAATAGGTCGTTATGTGGTGTTTCTCGAGAAAAAAGATATCCCGTGACGTGATAGAGAAAGAAAGGGATACCGTGAAGACTTCATAGTCTAAAATTCTGTCGTGATAATTTGAAGTTGCCGTGCCCTGAAACGCCTAGCTACATGCACGTTCCAATGTTGCCGTGATGGCTAATCTGTAAGTCATATATCAACGCCCCCGTTTCCACCGCTTATCCCCCCCTGTGCCCCTTGCCTGCCTCTTCCTTGCGTCTTCCTTGTGGTATATTATTGAGGATTTCGACGTAGGGTGGGAAATACCCCTTTCCCTACCACCTTCCTCCGTGATTCGGCCATTTCATTTGAAATATAGTGTTAATTCGATCAGACGCCCTGGGTCATCTGCCGGGTCGGCGGAACCGGGTTCGGAGGCATGGTGCGGATCTGCTTGATAAGGAACTCGCGCTCGTCGATGAACTGCTCGTCGTCGGTGCGGTCCTCAAGAAAGTGCGACAGAAAGGTCAGCAGCTTCTCGCGGTTCATGAGCAGGATCTTCTGGACGGCGAGCGACTTGTGCGGGTTCGCCACGAAGACCTTGAACACGTGGAAGCCCTCGTACTGAACCATCTTGCGGTCGTCGCGCAGAAGGTTCATGCAGATCTTGAGGTGCTCGCCCCGGTCGACGTAGGCTGTCATGACGTTGTAGTTGGACCGGTCCAGTAGAATCTCACCCAGAAGCTTGATCGACTGCCGCTTCGTCACGTAGCTGTTGGACTGCACCAGCGTGTTGTTGTACTTGTCGAAGAAGAGCTCGAAGTTGATAGCGAGGTACCGCGGCACGAGCTCCTTGTGCTTCGTCAGGAGTTCCTGGGAGATGTCAGAATAACGGGGCGCGTCAGGCTGGGGAATGGGCTCGCCGTAGTTACCCTAAACGTGGTGAAGGCGTCGGCGGCTACCTCGAAGGAGCTCTTGTCTATCCAGTCGAAGAACCTCCAGAAGACACCGTTGCCGCTCTGTGGTCGCTCCCTATCGATCGCAGTGACTCCCTTCTGGCTGGACCCCGGCTCCTCGCCGTCGTCGTAGAGGATGATGGCGGCGGCGGCCTCGTTCTTCAGAACCTCCCGTAGCACGGTGCCGGCTGGGGTGGCGCTCTCCTTGTGATCGTAGCCTCGGCATAGCTCCAATAAAACCTGAGGCTTGTTGTTCACGACGTAGCTTAGCGCGACCGGGTCGGTCTTGAGCGACGCCGTGGGCGGTCGGAAGCGGAAGACGTATGAGAAGATGACCTGTGTGTCTTTGCGAGATTCGAATGGGAGGCGGTAGAGGTTTTGCGCAAGCAGGAGCAGAAGGTCCTCTTCTATCAGGCCCGTTACTAGCTGGTATACCTGCTCTGGTGTACTCTCGGTCTCTGTGGGTTGCCTAGCATTAGTATGGCTCAGGACAATATCAACTAGTCCCTATACCAAAAGTGCGATAGGGGGGCACAATGGGAGCGAGCATAAAGGGGACGACCTGAGCTTTCAAAGCATACCCGGTGTTCCTTGCAGCAGATGCTTCATCTGACTTAGGACTTTGGCCAGCTCCTCGGCCTGCGCAAGAAGGGAACCGTTAGTATTCAATATGCTCCTTAAAGAGTTCTAGATAGACAATAAGAGGAGACTAAGATCCGGGACAAACCTTGGCAGCGCCGGCGGGACCGTCTAACTTCAAGACATGGTCCCTCGCCTGCTTTGGGAGATCATTGGTATTTCCCCGAGTCCTCCCCCTCGAGAAAAAGAATGACATGGTCGCAACTTGTCTCCGATACCTCGCCTATGCCGCCGTTATAGCTAGGGTAAACCAAATCAAGTTAAACCCAAGGTCCCCAAGCCAGACCCAAACTGAACCGGACCGAACCAAACTGGACGACACGGAGAACGACGTAATTGGTGGCGATATGTAGAGGCACACACACACACACACAACCGCAACTTCTTTGTTTGGGATCCCCTTCGACTTTTTTGTTTGGCGCAAGTGCTCGGTTGCCTTGGTCTATATATGGCCCAGGCTTGCCAATGCCGCGTGCATGATATACCCTTGAGGGGGCGCAGTACAGTGCAGACGAGCAGAGCAGACCTTGGTGCCTCTTATTATATATCCAATAATAGTATCAGATCAGACGGTAAGAGAAAAATGTCAGAGACCATGTATATCTACGCATGGATAAGTGGATGAGGAGTGAGTGAAGGGTGGTTCTTCTTTTTTTTTTCTGTCTCTTTCTTTTCTTCCCTTTTTTCTTTTTCTTTTTCACCTTCTTTCTTTCTGTCTTGTTCTGATCAGTCTGTTAGTCGGATGCCCTCCCCTGTTTTGTTTACCTCAAGCTTCAAGTATAGTAGTTATATGCAAGTAGGATGTATGTAAGTTAAGAGTTCAGGGTTTAACCCCCCTATGAGTAAATGGGCTATGTATGAATGTATATGTATGAATGTATGTATGATAACCTTGGATAAGGAGATGTCGGGGCATGACCTTCTTTTGTTTATTTAGTGTTATTTACCAAAGCCTACAAGTACTAACTATACGGAGTACATAGCCCTGGAGGTAGCGGGATTACAGTATTTATTCATTAGGCGCTAACTCAGTAACGTCTCCTGAAACCTGAAACAACCCCGCTACCTGAATTCCTGGGCTGCCGATTCGTACCCGATGCTCAGCTATTCACTCAATCCCCGGGCCCCCTGCCGCCCATCAATGAAAATCGCGTGTGGAGGCGCTAGTAAATTAAGCCGTTCAAGTATCTACATGTATCTGGCAGTCGTAAGGCTGCCCCTTTACAGCATCATTTTAAGTGGATCGAACGGAGAAGCAGGGGTCCGATTTTACCCCTCCATTAGTGCCAGTGTTTTATTGGTGGCCTTCTTCTATCGAGTTTCCTGCTCAAAGTATCCGGGTATGTACTCTTCCGTATATCGGTAGGTGCCGGTACCATATTCACTTACACATACCCAGTACCACATGTAAGTACTGTATACCTGCGTACCTGAATAAGCTATGGTACCTAGGCAAGGGCAACTGGAAATTCTTCAACTTTGACTCACAGCCAGAAAAGAACCAAAAGAAAGTCCAATACCCCGCCAAAAAGGTGACAGGGCGAGTTTACCTTGGAGTGATCAACCACCATCTTCGATTTCAACATTTCAGCAAGACAGTCCTTTTCTTTTCTCTCAATAAAGGTTCAAGATTTAAAGCACGTGGGTTTAATCAAATCCTTGGTGAACTGGTGAATCATTCGTCATTATTCACTGGTTACGGCTTTAAACTGCCTACTGCCCTGTGACCTCCAAGATGTCGATTGACTTCCCTAAGGAAGAGGTCGCAACCATCGAGAGATGGCGGGAGATCAAGGCCTTTGAGCGCCAGGTTAGCAATAAATCAATCTCAATGGAGAGGATAGGTCCTCTTAAAATATCTAAATCTTGTACTGAAGCTGATATCTACCTATTTATATCTGATCACATAGGTTGAGCTGTCCAATGGCCGACCCCGCTATACTTTCTATGATGGCCCCCCTTTCGCAACCGGCCTGCCTCACTACGGTCATCTGCTGGCTTCCACTATCAAGGATATTATCCCCCGTTACTGGTCCATGAAGGGTTATCATGTAGAGCGGAGGTTCGGCTGGGATACTCATGGCATCCCCATCGAGCACGAGATCGACAAAAAGTTCAAGATCACCGGCAAGCAGGCTGTCATGGAGATGGGTCTAGCCAATTACAATGCAGAGTGTCGCGCTATTGTCATGCGATACCGTGATGAATGGCGGCATACTATCGAGCGGTTAGGACGTTGGATCGACTTCGACAACGACTACAAGACCATGGACCCCAAGTTTATGGAGTCTGGATGGTGGGTGTTCAAGCAGCTGTTCGATAAGGGACAGGTCTATCAGGGATATCGCGTTATGCCGTATTCCACCGTACTCACCACCGCCTTGTCCAACTTCGAGGCCAACCAAAACTACCAAGACGTTACCGACCCCGCCGTTGTTGTTTCGTTTCCTCTGGTGCACGACCCTAAGACCCATCTCCTAGCATGGACAACGACCCCATGGACCCTTCCTTCCAACTTAGGCCTTGCGGTCAACCCCGAATTCGAGTATATCAAGATTGCTGATGAGAAATCCGGCAACAACTATATTCTGCTGGAGAAGCTTCTCACCACGCTTTACAAGGATCCGAAGAAGGCCAAGTACAAGGTGCTAGAGAAGATCAAGGGCAAGGATATCGTGGGATGGAAATATGAGCCTTTATTCGACTACTTCGTCGAAGAGTTCAAGGATGTCGCCTACAAGGTTTTGAGTGCAACATACGTTACCGACGACAGTGGTACCGGTATCGTTCACCAAGCGCCTGCATTCGGTGAAGACGACTATAACGTTGCCTTGGCCAATGGAATCGTCGCAGAGGATCGCTCACCCCCGGACCCTGTTGATGATCGCGGCATCTACACCGAGAAGGTTCGCGACTTCGTCGGCATGCATGTCAAGGAAGCCGACAAGCACATCATCAAGCACCTCAAGGGTACCGGTCGGCTAGTCGTCGATTCTCAACTCAAGCACTCGTACCCTATGTGCCCACGGTCTGATACGCCTCTCATCTACCGCGCTGTACCGTCTTGGTTCATTCGTATCCCAGAGATTGTCCCTCAGATGTTGAAGAACATCGAAGGCATGCACTGGACGCCGAGCTTTGTTAAAGAGAATAGGTTTGCCAACTGGATTGCCAATGCCCGCGACTGGAATGTCTCAAGAAACCGTTACTGGGGCAATCCCATCCCACTCTGGGTCAGCGAAGACTTGAGTGAAAGAGTCTGTGTTGGAAGCATTGCGGAACTCAAGGAGCTCAGTGGATACGAAGGCGAGCTGACAGATCTCCACCGGGATAAGGTGGACCACATCGCCATCCCCAGTAAGAAGGGTAACGGGGTGTTACGACGAGTCGAAGAGGTTTTTGACTGTTGGTTTGAGTCCGGAAGTATGCCCTACGCAGGCCAGCACTATCCTTTCGAGAACGAGGATACCTTCAAACAGAGCTTCCCAGGAGATTTTATCGCCGAGGGCCTCGACCAGACGAGAGGCTGGTTCTATACCCTGCTCGTCCTCGGCACCCACCTATTCGGCGTGTCACCATTCAAGAATTGTGTTGTAAACGGCATCGTGCTGGCAGAAGACGGAAAGAAGATGTCAAAACGACTCAAGAACTACCCAGATCCAGGTATCATCATGGACAAGTATGGTTCGGATGCGCTCCGACTGTACATGATCAACTCGCCGGTGGTACGGGCCGAGCCGCTACGATTCAAGGAGTCGGGCGTCAAGGAGGTCGTGCAGAAGGTGCTCCTTCCTCTGTGGAACAGCTACAAGTTCTTCGAGGGGCAGGTTGCATTGCTGAAGAAGGTCGAGAACAAAGATTACGTTTTTGACCCTAAAATGGAGAGCACGAACACAAACGTGATGGATCGCTGGATCCTCGCTAGCTGCCAGAGCCTGCTGCAGTTTGTCAACCAAGAGATGGCAGGTAAGTTACACTTTTGTATCAGATGCTTGGATCTAAGCGACTGATTGCCGCAGGTTACCGTTTATACACGGTTGTACCCAGATTACTGGAGCTCATTGACAACACCACGAACTGGTATATCAGGTTCAATCGTAGGCGGTTAAAGGGCGAATACGGCATCGATGACACCATCCACGCTCTTAATACCCTTTTCGAGGTACTCTTCACATTATGTAGAGGCCTCGCTCCGTTCACTCCGTTCATTACGGACACTATCTATCAAAAGCTGCTACCACACATCCCCGAGGACATGCGAGCGGAAGACCCCCGAAGCGTGCATTTCCTCGCCTTCCCCGATGTGCGGCAGGAACTTTTCGATTCCGAGATAGAGAGGCGAGTAGGACGCATGCAGCGTGTCATCGAGCTGGCCCGAGTATCACGGGAAAGGCGAACCATCGGGCTGAAGACGCCTCTGAAGACTCTTGTCGTCCTCCACCCGAGCCAACAGTACCTCGATGACGTCAAGACTCTAGAGAACTATATCGTCGAGGAGCTGAACGTGCGCGACCTAGTCCTGACATCGGACGAGGAGAGTTACAACGTGCAATACTCGGTGACGGCGGACTGGCCGGTGCTGGGCAAGAAGCTGAAGAAGGACATGGCCAAGGTCAAGAAGGCGCTACCGAGCGTGACTAGCGAACAGGTCAAGCAGTACACCAAGGACAAATTCATCGTGCTCGACGGAATCCGGCTCGAGGCGGGCGATCTGGTGGTGAGGCGGGACTTGGACCGGAGCGAGTCGAACAGCTTGGAGGTCAACACTGACGAGGACGTGTTGACGATCCTGGACACGGCGATCTACCCGGAGCTGGCGCAGGAGGGCGTGGCGCGGGAGATCATCAGCCGAGTGCAGCGGCTTCGCAAGAAGGCGGGGCTGACGCAGACAGATGACGTCAAGATGGAGTACAGGGTCCTCTCGGACCCGGACAACATTGGCATCGAGGAGGTGTTCGCGAACCAGAGCGCGGCGATGGAGCGAGCGCTCCGCAGGCCCATCGACAAGCACGAGGTCACGCACTTCGAAGGCGAGATCCCCAAGGAGAAGCAGGAGGGCATCATCGCTGAGGAGGAGCAGGAGGTGCAGAAGGCGACATTCTTGCTGAGACTGCTCCACCTGTAGGCTCATGAAGGGGAGAGGCGGGGGGGGGGGGGGGGGGATATGCGAGGTAGTTATGATGAGCGGGCAGGGAGGATTGTTCTGTTGGATCTGGACCTTTGAAGGTAGACTCGGTTCATACGTCATGTACGTTTATACACGAGGGATATCAGACCACAAGACAGATAAAAAAGAAAATAGAAAGTCAATGTTCAATGACTGCCGCATTTTAAACACCATTGATGATGGCATTGCCATAGTCATTGCCATAGTATAATTGCCTCGTTTCTGCTGCAGAGGCATACCCGAACCACGACGCCGCCGTTCTAAACCGCATTACATTACACCACACCCACATCGTTCAAGCCATCACCGGGTCCTCTTGGAGGCTTTCTGTTTTGCGCAGCGCGGGGTGAGTAAGCAAGGGCCACACACACACACACACACATACGGCTTGTCGAGGATGGCAGATGGTAAATGGGAAAAATTGGCAAACCTACCAGATAGCAATCCTTGAGTCTCGCGAACTCGGCGGCGCACTTGTCCTTGTGGACGGCGTTGTAGTCGGCCACGATGCACTGGCCGTACACGGCGGCCTTTTGGGGGAGTTAATCAGTTAGTATGTGATGTTCTATATATCTATGTATTTGGGGGTTCTCATCTAATGGGTTGGGTTGGCAGGGGATTGGGGATTGGGGAGAAGTGGAGGGAGTAGTAGAGTGAGATGAGAGTTGTTAGAGACTCACCTCGGCCGAGCACTGGGATACGGCGGCCGCGAACTTCTGGATCGGCCGCTGCGTGCTGCGTGCTGGTGGTTGCATTGTAGCGAGGTGGGTAGGTGGGTAGGCAGGCAGGCAGGCAGGCACGTAGGTAGATCAAAATTCTACTTCCTCATCTCTCTCACTGAGGTGTATATTAGAATTGAAACTTTCGAAAAGACTGTCTCAAGGCCTGTCTGTCTCAAGTAAGGTATGAATATCGAGGTCGACTTGGGTAAGTACTTGAAGGTTTCCGGGACCAATGAAAGTGATGGAATTGGCTTTTCGATATACAAGGTCCCTAGGTACCTAGGTAGTGTGGGACTCTGAGATATGCCCCACTACGTATCGCTATACCCGTACATTCAATTAAGAGTTGATCCCTCGATAACGCGACTGTTTTAATGAAAACGCGCTATACTACAAGTGCTCTATACTGATACTATTATCCATACCTGCTATACTTATGCACTACACTATTTCCTACCCGTGTACAACTTCAATCTGGGTATGCTATGCTGCCTTGGACTTCACACAATTCACTATATAATCCATTGATCCATCCCACAAGCACTAGCCATTAACTAATTGCATAGGTAGCGTCTGATCTCTGCTTTTCAACCTCAATTCGTACCAGGCCATCTACAACACTACCTAAGTAGGCAGACTTCAATAAATCCCACCTGATGCGACACCTGTTGCGATACCCGATGCGACGACATCCACACGATCCCCGACCATGTTGACGTCCCCAGCCGTCGCTTCAGTCGCTTCTTCTGCTGTAATAATATGGCCATGGCCTCTACATCCCGGCGCCCTCCCTCTGTCACGGCGTCGTCCGTGAGGTCTGATTTTTATGACGACCGCACCGATGCCTCCGCTGCCTCCGCTGCCTCCTCTTACATGCTCATTAATAATGATCGCAACGAGTATTCTGACGACCGTAATCCTACCTAATCCTGCCTAATCATGCCCCGCTGGTGCTAACGCGCGGTCACTCTCAACACACAGACATCAAGATACTCTTCGACATCGTCGTGAGGGCTGAGGAACTTCTACCTACCCTACCTGAGATATATCGCCGCCCTATCCCCGCTCTCCTGAAGGCCTACAATGAAGTCCTACCCGAATATGGCATCCATCCCGAGGATGATCACCAGATCACGAAACTGGTCTTCAAGGTCGGCGGTGTCTTTGGCCGCGGCTCTCTGATGGACAAGTTCAGAACCGCCCTGTCGCGTATGAACATCACCCTCGAACTCGATGTGCCACAAATGCTACCCGCGAACTCCGTTGAGTATGCCGAGTCTTACTCTACCTCGGACGATAACTCCCTGTCGCGAGGCGTTCCGAGTCGTCCTACGAGTCGTCCTACAAGCACCGAGGATGGTGAGGACGGCTATCCAAGCACCGATAATGGCCGCGACGACTATTCCAATGCCGCCGAAACAACCGACTATACAATTCCAAAAGACGAGTACTCTCCGCTCGATGACGATGATAGCTATACTATTCCAAGAAGTGAAGACGATACCGGCGCCTTCCACCCTGAACCTATCCGCAAAGTCCCCCACAACACCCTTGATGTCGATGCTATCCAGTCTAGGATCGAGCAGAACCTCGAGCAGAGCGCAATTGCCTTCCACGATAGGTACCATACCAAGTTCACCGTAGCCGCCGCCTTGCGCCAGTGGCAGAAGTACTCGGCATCCTTGAACCAGCGCTGGAACCAATATCGTGAGGCCGTCGAGTGGGACATGATAGGAGAGCTAGAGGACACGTTCCGTGCATGGAGGAGCATCTCCGCCGAAGCTGAAGAGGTACCCCCGCCCGACATCCCTTCCAATATATACTCTAAGCGTACCGAGCAGATCGCCGCCCGGACTTACCAGATTTTCGCCACCAAGAATGCCTTCACCCGCTGGAGGCGGCTCGCCAAGGAGCGGTGCCGGAGGCGTCAGCACCAGGCCGAGATTGCCGGGGAACCCCTGGACCCGATGGAGAGGCTCGCGATCAAGGCGCACGAGAACCTGGTCCTGTCCCGCGCCTTCGTGCGCTGGTCCAATCGGTCCACTCAGGAGGTCAGGAAGGCCCGGATGGCTGCTAAAATCTACGAGTTGAACTTGAAGTCTAAGGCATTCGGTCACCGCTACAGGCCTGACGACTCGCTATTCGATACTACCTTAGGCGAACCTGCTGATCCCGCGATGGATTCTGCAGACCCTCCTGCGGCCGCCGACGAAGATGAGATGTTTGACGACGACTACGAGTCTGCCGAGATGCAACGCAAGGCCGAACTGGCTCGGAAGGGATTCCTGATGCGTTCATTGGCTAACCGAGCAAGCGAAGCTGCAAATTCTAATCAAGCCCAGGCTAGCACTACTGATGCTGACCGAGGCGCCTCTAACAACCATGAGGAAGGCCCACAAACGACGCGACAGCCGGCACAGCTTGCTCATAAGTCGTTTTCAGCAGGCGCACCACCTACGCGAGTAAGAACTCCTGCGGAGCGAAGTCAGGCTGTGCAGTCTATAAAGGAGAAGATCGCCGTCATGGCATCTGGGGTGAGAAGATATTCGCCGGTCCCTCCGCAGGAGAGGCTGGACGAAAAAGAAGAGGATGAGTCAGACGAAAGAACGCTCCTGGCACGAAGACACATACTACGAATACGGTTCTTTAACGCATGGGAAAACTACACATTGAAACACACGACGAAGGTGAAGGAGTTCGCACTGTCGAAAACCATCGACCCTTGGAGAGAGCGTGTCTTTGAACTACACGATGTCGAATACGAATTTACACGAGACCGGGAGGATCGGCTTGTCAGAGGTGCGTTCTCTGCGTGGACACAACAAGCGCACCAGGCACAAGATCTTGCAGAGAAGGCCGTGCAGGTCCAGCAGAAACTTCGCGTTGAATATACCATGAAACCGTGGATTGCGGCTTCGCGGGAGAAGCGGAGATCGATGCAGCAGAAGAGCCAGGCCTTCGAAGCCTGGTTCGATCATGAGGACGACGATGCCATGCTCTCGATCTTGGCCGACAATGTATACTTTTCACTGCGAACAAGAGGGGCTCTGGGGCAGTGGCGAGCCGCTAAGAAGAATAACGCCGCGAAGAGGTCGGTCCTTAAAACCTATAGCGAACGCGCCGAATACTACTATCACGTGACGGGTGCGTTGCGGGCCTGGAAGGCGGCCTCGAGACAGGCCGCCGTCCGGAAATCCATGAAGAGCGAGGCCTTTGATATATGGCGGAAAGCCTGTTACGGCGAATCACCCCGCGAAGAAGAACTGAAGACCCTGGCCGGGGACATCAACTTCTCCTATAGCGTCTCCAAGGCCCTGCCTACCTGGCAGGCCAGGACCAGACAGGTGGTGCAGGTGCGACAGCAACAAGATGCCTACGCAAGCAAGGCGGACTACTACTACAAGACAAAAGGGACGCTGTCGGCGTGGCGCGCGCTCGCGGAAACGCGGCGCAAGGAGAATATCAAGAAAGCGCACTCGGAGGCGCGGCGCCGGATCAAGCGGGCCATGGGCGAGCGGTGCATCGCGCAGTGGCGGGCGCAGCTTGGACCCCGCGCCTCGCGCGTCGAGGTGATGGACACGGCGCTCGACGAGGCGATCGCGGACCGTGAGTGGGGGCGCGCGGGGGACGCGTTGGCGGCGTGGCGGGGCGCGGCGTCCCAACGAACTCGGGCGCGTGCTGCTCGCCGGACCGGCGACCGCGACCGCGCGCGTCGTGACGCTTTGGACCGCTGGCGCGCGGCAGCGGCCGACGCCGCCGACCTTGCGGACGAGGCGGCCCGGCTTCGCGCCGACCGCGCCGCCGCGCGCGCCCTCCGCGTCTGGAACCTCGCCTCCCTACGCGGCGGCGCCCGCGACCATACCGCTGCACACGTCCGCGACAAGGCCGATCGCCGCCTCCTGCGTCACGGCTTCGAGGGCTGGCACGCCCGCGCCCTCGAGGCCGCTGCTGCTGCCCACGTCGATTGGCTTGACTTCCTCGATGATGACGCTGGTGAGGGTGACGGGGTCGGTGCGGTAGAAAATTTCGATGATCCCCACGGCGGCGGCGGTAGTGGTGGTGGTGGTGCCCTGTATGAAAGCCGCGGTCTGTCTCCCGTGCCGGAACACAGACACACGCCCGCGCGGGCCCGCGGACCACTAATGCACTCGTGGCAAGGCGACGTTGGGCGGAGGGACAGAGACCGGGAGGAGCTAGGGTTGGGGCTCGGAGTCCGCGCCCACAGGAGTGCCAACGCGCACGCCGTCGGGCTGAATAACGACATAAGCATCAACCCTCCCATGAACGCGAACGCGAACGCGAACGACAACGGCAGCGGCAGCGGTGACGCTGAGGTCTACGTCCCGACGCCCGGGCGTCCGCGCCTCCCGCTCTTCGGATCCGCGACGACGACGACCCCGCTCGCGCCCGTACCTAGCAGGGCCCGCGGTCTCGCGTCCTGGCATCCCGGCGGTGGTGGTGGTGGTGGGGAGAGGGGAAGGGGGTCCGTACTCCGCGATGCCGGCGCCGGCCGGTCGAGAAGGAACTTGAGGGTTTCGTGGGCCGAGTGATTTAGGCGCCTACTGGAACACCTATACTATACGTATATACAATGTCTGTTTGAAAGCGAGCGAGCGAGCGAGCGTCTGTACTAAAGCAAGCATACAAACGAGCATAGGGAAAGAGAAGGGCGTTGGATTGGTCTTGTCTTGTTTTTTTGGCAAGGTGTTAAGGGTAGGCAGGCAGGCATCGAGGTTTCTGGATCAGCGGGTCTCTCTCTGTTGTTGTTTGATTATGTTATGTTATATCCATCCCTCTTGTTCGAGAGTATCCTGCTTGCTTGCTGGAGTAGTACATAGCTAGCTTTTGTGGTCCTTGGAAAGATACCCTTCCATGTCTTGCTTCGAATAACATAAAAATCGTTATCGTTAATACTCTTCGGAATATGTCTGTAAACCGAATTCCATCTGTCTGGCTGGCTGGTTGGCAGGATCTTCTCCCCCCCCCCTTGGACTAAAAATAGGGGCACGTAAGTAAGTAGTACGTACCTAGGTATCTTTTAATTATCAGGACCTCGGGAGGTTAGAGTAAGTGCTTGCTTCCATACTGTGGAGACTTTACGGGTACTAGAAGGACTTATATACCTAGGTACCTAGGTATATATACATATACATACACGTACATGCCTACATACACGGGTACCCCCACGTCATTCCGCAGTCGCAAAAAGAAGCAAAGTCGGGAACCGAACCAAACGCGCACGTTTCTGGTCTGATGATACTTCCATACTACTACCTAAGTTAAGTTGTCGGGGTCCGGAGTTTTACCTAGGTAATTTACCTTCTGTTCTTTCTTTGCCTTACGGAGTACACTACCTAAGTAAGTGAAAGTTATCGTAGAATATTATTTTTATCACTAAATGTTTTAACTTAGGGTAACTAGAGTTTCTTATGTTGCCCCGAGCTTTCCCTGAAGCTCAAGAAGGAGTGACAGGGATTACCTAGTGTAGTGGTAAAGAAAGTCCCGAAATCACAGAGCAGGAAGGAGAAACCAGAGACCAGAAACCAGAAAACCAGAAACGGGAAAGCCACGATTCCCCCCTTCCCCCTTCCTTCTTGTATCTCGGCCTCGAATTCGAATTCCTATTCCTCCATAAAGCGGACGCGCATATCCACGACATATATCGAGCCAGAACCGTAATCTTGACCGTGGCCATAACCATAACCATAACTGTAACTCATCGATATACATATTAATATTAAATCTCCTCCGAATACGGCATCCGCGACGGCATCCGCAACCTCCCCGTGACCTCTCCCGCCCCCCCCCCTCCCCCCCCGGCCCCCGACCTACCCCCCGATCCGATTCCGAAGAATGTTAGCGTTAGCCTCGACCGAACAGTTCCGATAGTGATACAGAGACGAAGAGACGAGTCCTCTACATACATAGTATGAAGGCGGTGCTCCCTGGCAGGCCCGAAGCTCGCCTACAAGCTCTATCCACGGGCTACTGGGACGGCCGGCGCATCATCGTCTACATCACCGGCAATGCCCTCGCTATACTCTCCGGTCCGGAAACCGTCTTGCAGTCCATCTACGATGATGATGAGCGCGCACTCGACGCCGTAGCATTTGACGAGTCCTCCGGGAAGATAGCCGCCGTCACCGAGTCCACTGTCAGAATATATCGCCCCATTGATGCCGTTGGAGGTGAAGCCCTTAGCTGGGCTCTCCAGGCCACTTTTGAGTTCGAAGACGATGAGAACGAGAACGAGAACGAGGACGAGGACGAGGATGACGAGGATGAGGACAACAAGGAAGACCGAGATCATGACAAACCCTCCAAGACAGCAACGGCCGCGACTCTGTCATGGGGTAGCTCTTCGGAACTCCTAGTAGGCCGCGCCGCCCTTCGACTCTACAACACCGCGTCAACGCCGCCTTCGTGCCATTGGTACCAGCGGTTGCCGAGCCCAGCCAAGTCGGCGCTGCTGTCCCCCGATTCGTCGTATATCGCGTCTGTGGGCTACTATGATCGCCTGGTCAAGGTGTGGCGGCGCCTCAATTTTGGGTTTGAGGAGGTTCACTTCGAGCTCGGCTACCTGCCGCACCCGCGCGCCGTCGTATCCATCCAGTGGCGCCGCCCCTTCCACGTCGACCAGTCTGTCCCCGAGAATATCCTCTACTCCTTTTGCGCCGACGGCCTCGCCCGCATATGGACCGGTGCCGACGGTCACACCAGCTGCCAGAACCTCCGCCTCTGGGGCAAGCTCGATCTCGTGCGCGCTATCGGCCGCGTCCCCTCCCATAAGAAGGATCACACCGACGAGCGGGACCGCCGCCATGATAGCAACGAAGAATTGAGGTGGGCGTTCATCATCAGCCAGCGCGACCTCGCCAACGCGACAGAGAGAGCCGTCCAGGAGACCGGCGGCCAGCAGAGCGAGGACGTCGCCCTGCAGTACCTACTGTCCATCGCAAACCGCGATACTGAGATCTGCGTCGTCTTCGACGCCCGGGGCACCATGTCTGCCTGGGCCCTCGAGAACGTGAGCGCCAAGACCACCGCCGCCAACAATATAGACAACGTCGCCTTCGTCCGGTCCAAGGACTTCGATTTTCTCAGGCCGCGAGGAGCCGGAGCTAGAACGACGGAAACCCCGCCCCCGCACGTCGAGATCCTGAGCTACTGCAACAAGGCCGCCGGTCACCTCCACCTGCTCATACACCGCTTCGACGGCAAGGTCGATCTGTTCGAGAGTAGTATAGCCGACCTTTTCGACCCCACCGCTAAGGGCGGCGGCCGGAGGTTGACACCCCGCGCCTCGTGGTCTGGACACTCCGCGTCTATCAAGAAGATCGTGCGGAATTTTAGCGGACACGCCATCGTGTCGCGGACGCAGCAGGAGCGCGGGGAGTGCATCGTTTGGAAGCAGGGCCGTCCCGGCGCAGAGGAGGAGCTGCTGGCGCCGAAGCTGATCCCGGAGAGGCGCCACATCCACCGCATTGCGCTTATCCGCGGCGGCAGCTTCGTCGTCTTCCTGCACCACGATAGCGTCGCGGTTTGGGACTGCCGCGGCAGCGTTCCCGCTCTCATCGCCGAGCAGACTTACGACTTGCCGGGGAAACCCCTGTGCGTACTGGTCCTGCCCCGCCTCAACAAGGACGACGTCGCCGTCGCCCACATCGCCACCATCACCTCCGAGCGCAGGGGCGTCGTGTGGGAGGTCCACCTCCCGTTGTGCAGCCCCCACCAGACTTCCGCGAACACACCTGCTGCTACGCCTGCTCCTACGGCCGCAAATAATGATCCCTTTAATCATCACGGCCATCATCAGCACTACAATCTAGTCAATGGACACAGTGACACCGTGATCCAGGAGTTCTGCACCTTCACGCTGGATGACGTGCCCGAGGACCTCGCCTACGTGCTCCCCGTGGATCCGGCGGGCTCGTCGCAGGCTGTATCGTCGGGGTTCCTCGACATCTTCACGCGGGATATTGCGGTCTCATATACGCGGTCGGGGCGGATCGACTTCTGGACGGCGCGGATCAACCCGGGCGGAGCCGCGGGCGAGCCGCGGGGCGTCGAGTGGCTCTCGACGGCGCACGTCGACACGGGTATCGGCGAGCCTTCGCTCGTCAGCGGCAGCACCATGAAGAAGGCCGCTCTCGTCAACCGCGACCGCTCCGCTGTCTCCATCTGGGACGTCCGCGGTGCCCGCCTCGAGTGGTACGCTCAGGACGGCGTGGAACAGGACCGCGAGCCGTTCGACCTGGAGCCGGACCTAGAGTTGGAGCCGGACGTGGAGGGCGCCGGGGTCCAGGACCCGAGCCCCGCGGTGACCCCGACGACGACGATGATCTTCAACGCTACGAGCACGACGAAGACCACGGCACCGGTCCAGGACCTCGACTGGACGTCAACGCCGGACAAGCAGTCGATACTCGCGGTGGGGTACCCGTACCGCATCGTGCTGCTGTCGGAGCTGCGCTTTGACTACCTGAACCGCGGACCCGCGTGGGCGCCTCTGCGCGAGATCAACGTCCGCGAGCTGACGCCGCACCCCATCGGCGATTCCGCCTGGCTCAGCGGCGGAAACCTCGTCGTCGGCGCCGGAAACCAGTTCTTCGTTTACGGCCGCCGCTTCGCCGCCCCCACGGACCGCCGCTGGCTGTGGGGCGCCGACGCCGGCAGGGCGCGCAGCGGCGCGAGGCTGTTGTCGTCGCAGGCGGCGCATCCGCGGAAGACCACTCACAGGAGGCATGGCGGCGGTGCCAGGGGCTCTGACGGCGCCGCCGCCGCTGAGAGGGACATGTTCGAGGTCGTGCAGAGGCTCAACGGTCCCCTACCCATCTTCCACCCCCAGTTCCTCAGCCAGTGCATCCTCGCGGCCAAGAACGACGCCGTCAAGCGCGTCCTGCTCGCCCTCTATCGCGTCCTCAAGTACCACGTCGAGGGCGACGTCATCGACAACTACCTCGGCCTCGACCTGGCCGAGTTTTACGCGGGCAGTGATGCTAAGGTAGGTGCTATCTTGATTTGTTGAGAAAAACAAACCCAAAAAGCCCCCCAGAAATTGTTTGTTCCTTAATGGCAAGCTGTGTTGATGCGCTAACTAAAACTTACCCGGTAGACGCCGACGAGGCGAACAAACGGGGCCCCCAAGTCGTTCGACTACGACACGGCGGACTACGGCGGCGGCGACGGCTACGACGACGAGCATGTGTTCACGGAGGAGGTGGCGGCGCGGGTATGCGAGAAGCTGCAGCGGGTGGCGCTGCCGCAGCTGTCGGCGCACGAGCAGATGCAGCTGGTCGACATCGCGGAGTGCGTGGGCACGGTGGAGAAGCAGCGCCGCTCCCTCGACGAGAACGGCGCCCGCTTCATGCTCTTCTTCCGCCAGCGCTCCCTGCTGCTGCGGCGGCGTCGTCGCCGTGGTGGTAGCAGTCGGGCATTATCGCACGCGGGCGCCGCTATCTCTTGGCGCGAGATCAACTGGGCCTTCCACTCCGGTAGCCAGGATATCCTCGCCGACTTCGTCGCCCGCCAGTTCCACGGCGCCGGCCTGCTTTGGGAGAACGCGCGCGAGAGCGGCATTTTTATGTGGCTCACTGATGCCAACGCTGTGGTATATTTTCTTTTCCTTTTCCTTTTTTCTTTTTCTTTTTTCCCTCATTTTTGGAAAATATTTGCGTTTACTCGATCCTTATGTTATATGTCATATTTCACATATTTATGGCTCCCCTCCCCACACGCACTTAACTAGACTAACACAAAAGCCGCGATGCAGAAAGCACAATTCGAAGTCGTGGCGCGCAACGAGTACACCAAGAACGAGCTCAAGAACCCGGTGGATTGCAGCCTGTTCTACCTGGCGCTGCGCAAGAAGGCGGTGCTGCAGGGCCTCTGGCGCATGGCAGCCTGGAACCGCGAGCAGGCCGCCACCCAGCGCTTGCTCGCCAACAACTTCGACGACCCCCGCTGGCGCACCACCGCGCTCAAGAACGCCTACGCGCTTATGAGCAAGCGGCGGTTCCGTACGTTGTCCCTACCCTTCCTTGCCCCTCGTTACTAGAAAATCGAGTTCACTCACTGACCGACCGACCCCCACCCCAGAATACGCCGCGGCCTTCTTCCTCCTGGCCGACCACCTCCAGGACGCGGTCAACGTGTGCCTGAACCAGATCCGGGACCTGCAGCTCGCTGTGGCCGTGGCGCGGGTGTACGGCGGCGACCAGGGCCCCGTCTTCCGCCGCCTGCTCGAGGACGAGGTCCTCCCCCTTGCCGCCCGCGAGGGCAATCGCTGGCTCGCGTCCTGGGCCTTCTGGATGCTCGGCCGCCGGGATATGGCTGTCAGGGCGCTGATTGTGAGTCTTACTTTTTGACTACTTCCAAGCTGTTCACAAGACTAATAAGATAATGCTTGATGGCAGAACCCCGTGTACACGCTCCTGGAGCCGCGGCGGCCGCCGGACCCCAAGGCGAAGCTGTTCCTGACGGACGACCCGGCGCTCGTGGTGCTGTATGCGCAGCTGCGTGACAAGACGCTGCAGACGCTGCGCGGGGCCGCGCGCATCGCGCCCCGCGACGAGTGGCAGTTCGTCCTCCACAATGCGCGCCTGTACGATCGTATGGGCTGCGACCTGCTGGGTCTCGATCTAGGTGCGTCACGTCTTTCTTTCTTCTATCTCTCTCCATTTCTATAGTTATGTCTTCCGTGTCTACGCTTAATCTGGTAGCTAACATCCGCGGGTGTATCTGTAGTCCGCAACTGGGAATTCCTGCTCCAGCCGACGACACTACCGACCTTCGACGACGACGACGACATCGACCTCGACGTCCACAATCTCCACATCGACCCCCGCAAGATGCTGCGTCGTGGTAGCACCCTCGTCGTGGCGGATCTGCCGGTGCCGTCGTCCCCGTCCGCGTCCGGGGCGGTCCCGGACGTCATGAGGACGGGTACGGGTCCGGGCGCGGCAGCCGTCGATCCAAATCAGCCCAAGCCCAAGCCCCAGCCCACAGTATTCGAGGAGCCTGATGCAAACTCATTGCTCGATAGCTTCGGGTTCTGAGTTACGATATGCCTTTCGGGAGGGTTGAAAAAGTGGAAAAGCAAAAGGGGGGTTTGTGTGGGATATCACGTGATATCCATTCCCATTACGAAAAGCAAAAAGACATAAACAGAAAAGAGGAAGAAAAAAGCACGGCATAGCATGGCAGTTCGGTTCGAGTACATAGCGTAGTTAAGTTGGGTTCATGTGGGTTTCACGGGGTTGTGCATGCATGTTCTCTAGTAATACCTCCGGAGTTATATGGAGTTTTAGTTTTCTTTTTTTTTTCTTTTCTGATCATCGATTACGCTTTAAGCATTGCATGAACTACTGGGGACTTGGAGTCTTGCAATCGTCTATGCTTACCTATCTGGTGTTCCTGGTGTTATACTCGGCGCTTGCTGTTTTACTTAGACAACACGCTGAGAAGGAGGCATCATTGCTGTTCATGTTATGTAATGTTGAGAGAATCTAAATATTATACAAGTGTTTAAGCAATATATATATATCTCATAAGAGTTGCATACCGGGTTTTGTCCATCTAAATTATCCGTTTTATACAGCAGACTATACTATACTGGACAAAAGGGGGTAGATAGGTGCTAATATAACTTAACCGATGTGGAGACGGGGACTACGTTGAGAATGTCCCCGGATGGACGTTCATCAATTATCCGTTCTTATCTCCGACGATCAATCCCTGTCTCAGCCTATCGCATACTTGTATTACCCGTCCAAGTTCCCACCGCCAATCAGATCCCGTCTTCCGTTTCTGGCACTACAGTACGTAGGGGCCTCGTAGGGGTCTCTCCATGACTGTGACTGAATGGTTGTTGGCCTTCTCCTCCCCTTCTCGTCAACATCGCGGAGAGAGGGTTTCTATTTTTTTCACCCCATATATCCTCTCTCCCCTTCATCATAGACATATCATCTTAATATTATTTATCATTTAGGAATATATTCGTCTTGATCTATTGATGACACATGCATGCATTTCCCGCGGTATCACTGGATTTGTAATCAGTCGCTATGGCATCCGATAGAGGAGCCGGGGGGGTGATGGACGAGGACGTGGCGAGCACCCCAAGCCCAGCCCGCGACGACGCCGGCAACGACGGAGTCGGACGCGACAGTGGCAGTGGACGGCAGCACGCGGCCAAGGTGCTCCCCGAGGGGCGACACTTCACGCTGCGCGGGGTGGCGGTCGGGCTGCTGATCGGGCTGGTCATCTGCTTCTCCAACATGTACTTCGGCCTGCAGACCGGCTGGATCAGCATGATGACCATGCCGGCGAGCCTCATGGGCTTCGGCATCTTCCGCCTGCTCGCTCGCCACCTCGACTTCCCCTTCTCACCCGTCGAGAACGTTCTCGTCCAGTCCGTCGCCGGCGGCATGGCGGTCGTCCCGCTTGGCTGCGGCTTCGTTGGCGTGGTGAGTGCTCATTGCTTTTCTGGCTTGCTTGTTTGTTTGCTGAGCTGGATATGTATATTGCCGGGGAGAGTGCTAACCTATATGGTCGTGGAATAGGTTCCTGCCATGGAGGATTTGCTTAAGCCATCTGAGCAAGGCCCCCTTCGTCTCAGTCTATGGAAGTTGATCATCTGGGCTCTGGGTCTATGCTATTTCGGTGTCATCTTCGCTGTTCCATTGTAAGTCTATTGTCTCGAAAAATGCACATCTGACCTACGTGCTAAACTCGATATAGGCGACGGCAAGTCATCATCAGAGAGCAGCTGAAGTTCCCCAGCGGCTTCAGTACCGCGGTGCTCATCGGGGTCCTTCATGGCAAGGGACAGGCCAAGTCTGGCGGCACGCTGGATCCGTCCAAGGCCGCCACATTTGGAAGTCTTGCGCTCGAGAATCGGCCGCTCGTGGAATCCCACGAGGTCGACGGCCAAGACGCGCGGATTGACCCCGTCGAGGGTCCCCACCATGTCGAGGCCGAGCAGAAGTACAACTGGAGGCGGAATATCAGATTGCTCTTGATCACATTTGGCATTTCCGGTGTTTATACCATTTGCACGTTCTTCCTGCCCATTCTTCGCAACCTACCGATATTTGGCACCGTGGCCGCCGATACTTGGCTCTGGACTCTGAACCCTAGCTTAGCGTATGTCGGTCAGGGTATCATAATGGGACCTTCTACGACTATACACATGTTGATAGGTGCTATCGTAGGCTGGGGCATCCTCTCACCCCTGGCGAAAAACAAGGGCTGGGCGCCAGGTCCGATTGATGACTGGGAGACTGGCAGCAAGGGTTGGATCGTGTGGACGTCCCTGGCTATCATGCTCGCTGATGCTGTCGTCAGCCTAGGCTTTATCGCGTTCCAGCCCGTCGTTCACTATACCCCTATTGTTTTTGCTTCTCTTAAGCAGCGATACACTCATCATGGTCTCCGGGGTCTCTTTGGCGGTCGCCCGAGTGGGTATACGGTGGTCCAAGGTGAGGATGTCGACTCAACTCCTACAACGGCAAACCGTGATTCCACCTCGACTGTTGATGATGTCGACCTGATGCTGAGCGAGCAGCGGCATGGCCATGACCTCAAGGAGTGGGATCACGACGATGCGCCTCCCGAGCAACTCGTAGGGAGCAAGGTTGTCAGTATTGGACTCGTGCTGTCCATTCTCTTTTGTGTGGCGAGCATACGAGTGACGTTCGGAGACCTAGTACCGTTATATGCGACCATCATCGCGGTTCTAATGGCATTGGTCCTAAGTATCATGGGGGTGCGTGCGCTGGGAGAGACGGACCTGAACCCTGTGTCAGGGATCAGCAAGCTGGCGCAGCTCTTCTTCGCACTTATCATACCACAGTCAAACCCGTCAAGCGTGCTGATCAACCTGGTGGCGGGGGCGGTATCGGAGGCCGGGGCGATGCAGGCGGGGGATCTGATGCAGGACCTCAAGACGGGCCACCTGCTCGGGGCAGCACCCAACGCGCAGTTCTGGGGTCAGGTTATCGGCGCCACTGTCGGCGCCGTGGTTAGCGCCCTCGTCTACCGCCTCTACACTGCCGTCTACGAGGTCCCGGGCGACCTCTTCCAGGTTCCCACCGCCTTCGTCTGGATCTTCACCGCCCGCCTCGTCACGGGCCGCGGCCTCCCGCCCATGGCCCGCGAGTTCGCCACGGGCGCCGCTATCCTCTTCGCCGTAATTACTGTTATCCGCTCTAGGGCTACCGCAGCGCGGGGCGGTGGTAATGCGCCTTCATGGCTCCCCTACGTCCCCGGCGGCATCGCCGTCGCCGTCGGCATGTATAACGTGCCGTCTTTCACTCTGGCCAGGACTGTTGGCGGGATTGCCAATTGGTACTGGAGGGTATCTCTGGGCAGGGAGGACACGCCACTTATCGTGTTGGCTTCGGTAAGATATCCCATTTCTTTTCTTTTTTCCTGGAGAAGCGTTTTGAATTACCTATTGGGCAATGAATGTGGCTAACAAATGATATCAGGGATTTATACTCGGAGAGGGGTTTTTGAGTATTGTGAACTTGATCTTACAGGGCGCCCGGGTGCCTCACCTTTAGACGTTTCGTGAATGTCACTTGCCTACTAGCCATAATTTATAGACTTATCCACTTACTTCTACACAAGAGCCTCGTTCGGCAGACACCATCCATGAATTATTTAAATGTATCCATGGATGAATGGGATGGGTTTGGTGTTTTGCTCCTTTTGAACTTTCTACAAGCCAGAGTGTACAGTACCTACCTACCTTGTATTTGTTGGTATTCAGGAGGACGGTTTCGTACCTCCAGTCCTTGTCGGCTTACAAATCTTACTGAACGTTATATAGCACCTCATGCGGCAGTCAGCCCAACTCAGAGAAGGACGCCCGGCTCTGGAGAGCACTCGAACAACTTTGAAAGCTAACAGCAGAAACATCCATGAATGTGACGTGCGCCACATTGTCTTCCCCGCGGCATTGGGTCATGTAGCCTGGTCTCTGTTCGCACTCCAACTGCGTTATTTTCTGCCAACTCACTTTCTTTTATCTTCCCTGGCTTGGGGAGGCCCTGGAAGAAAGCGGACGGTCTGTACATACCTAACAATACTGGAAATTGATCAAGAAAGAAGTCAAAAGTAGGGATAACCAGTAAGTAAGCAGTGTATAAACAGAACGCTACTGAACATCTCTAATCATTTTCCTGATTATTCGGATTTTTAGGTAATAGGTTCTGCAACAGTATAGCAAACAGGCAGTAGAATCAGATGATGGCCTCGCGAATTTGAGACCCGTCTGGTTTCTTGTCTACACCTACAGCCAAGTCACTCAATCTAAATGCCCCTTGTCAGACGTATTCAATCTTCGCTACATTCAATATGGCGAATTTTCAATACCAACCTCTTCCCGCCGCGAGAATGCCCATTAGACTCCTAATTCTTCACCCTGGCGAATTTTCTGACCCTATTCGGGCTGCTCTGCAGCATACATCTATTCCAATCGGCGACAAATACAACCGGTATCGGTTGAAGGACGATGAGGAACAGGGGATCCCTTGTCCCAAGTACGAAGCACTCTCATATGCGTGGGGATCAACCGACAACCCCAAACCCATCTCTATGGATCGCCAGGGCGAAGATGCCAACGTGGTCCTAGTCACCGAGAATTTAGACATTGCCTTAAGGCATCTCCGGGATCCCATAGACAGCCGACTTCTCTGGGTAGATGCCGTGTGCATTGACCAGAACAATATCCCGGAACGAAATGCCCAGGTCTCCCTCATGGGCAATGTGTATGCGAGAGCGTCGCGCGTGGTAGTTTGGCTAGGACCCGCGCGTGACAACAGCGACCGTGCCATCGAATTCCTTGACTCCCTAGGGAAGAGAAGTAACCCAGATTTGATTAAGCCGGTACTTGAACCAACCATCTTAGCCAGGGGTGAACAAGATCTAACAAACGTGGATACCCCTATTCTGTTCAGCGCAGGAGATGAAGATGCAATAGGCCACCTCTTCAGTAGACCGTGGTTTGAGCGTCTATGGGCCCGACAGGAGGTTGCTATGTCTCGTCAGGCGATATTGCAGTGCGGTACAATGACCCTAGACTGGCTACGTTTTTCATCTGCGGTAGCAGCTATCGCACGGAAGCCTGGGACCAACCCTAATCTTCGTGAAAAGTCTCGTCTACCATGTGGAGCCGTTGATTCTATAAGCTGGGGGTACACTTACGAGCACGTCAGATTCAATTTTGGAGCTCTTAAGTGCACTGACGCACGAGATTGTATATACGCTATCCAGGGCCTACTCGATGCAGGCGAAGCGAATTTAGGGTTAGTACCAGACTATGCGATCGAAGCCGGCCAGCTATTCACCGATGTTTGCGTGCGAATGACGGAGCGTCACTTTGTTACGGGTTTCTTGAGGAGTTGTGATATTTCTGCTAGATTACTGCCGAACTTGCCTACCTGGGTGCCCGACTGGTCGACCCCGTTGAAAATCAACACCCAGGTAGCAACCCCGTGGAGCGCGTGTGCCTGGGTTTCCTCCCAGGCAAAGTTTTTAGGCAGCAGAGTTCTTCGTGTGACAGGGGTCCAGGTTTCCCAAGTTGAGAGAATCTGCCACTTTGAGCCCAAGCGGACAAAGTTTGGTGACTTATTCGATGCGCTCGAGAAGTTTTTCGGAACAAGCGACGAGACTGTTGCGGTTGAGCCGCACATTCTCAGAGACGGGAAATGGCCTGATGACTGCTTCCGAGTCCTCTGTATGGATATATTTGAGGACTCATACTTGCCAGTAAGACCCATGCTATCGAACCCTACACAAATCAAAGAGGAGCTTCTCTCCTTCCGGCGGGCCAATGGCACTTGGGACTGGGATCAATGCTACCTAGCCGGCTCTCCTGCAGTAAAGCAGTATCTGGGCAGTTTTAGGCGAAATACGATTGGCAGGGCTCTCTTCACTACCACGGATGGCCACATTGGGCTTGCACCACGTGATACTCGTGCAGGAGATATCGTCTGTGTGGTACTGGGGTGTCGAGCACCAATGATACTTCGACGAGATCTATCCGACAAAACGAAGTGGCAAGTCGTGGGCCCAAGCCAACTTCAAGGTTTTATGCACGGTGAGGCCATCTATCACACTTTGCCAGACCACTACCGACCTGTCTGGCATTATAGTGGCTCTGGAGAGATTGATAGACGTCTTACCGGTATCGTGGATCTTCGCACCCAAGAGGTCAAAACAGATCCCGCCGAGATTCTGGCCGAGGTCGGAATTCGTCCTACTCGGTACCAGAAAGAACCACACGTGCTTGAAGTCGCGCCGGAGGTTCTGCGAGAAGCCGGAGTGGACCTCCAGGAGTTCGACTTGATATAAGCGTACTACTTCTCTCTTGGGCAATCTCCTGAGCAATCCTAGCTGGAGTGAGCGGACTCGATCATCACAACCTAGACGGCGATATAAGACTGAGAATGATGGAGGACTGAGATAGATCTAATTAATTCTGGGGTTGACGGCTACACAGTGGCTCGTCACGTATACTAATTTGGCTATTCTATCGGATCGGGGCCTTCGGCCCCTATCCCTATTCAATACACAACGTTTTCGCTATCAATCTTTCTTTCCATTGAATCACTTGGCAATCCATCCTGAGCAAGCCAAAGAAATAGTCATACTGAAATCCCGAAACGCTACGGGAAAACATCAAGGACAGGCCTTAACTGACCCTGGACAATTCGGGACCAGCCTGGGTGACAAGGTAGCACGCCCGAAGTCGCCGGGCTGCTAGCAACATGTAGACGATAGAAAGGGCTAACTCCAAATATTCCCAAATACTTTATCCAGGCATATTCCGCTACGTGTAATCAAAAGCGAGCCAGCATCACTAAGGCCTGCAAGGGAAAAGGGATGGTCTGCGAAGAAACCAACTTCAAGTTCCATTCGATCCGAGGAAGACCCACTACCTAGGCAGGTATAGCTTCATGATCACTAAAAACAGGAGGGTCACTTCATTATCCTGAAAGCTGCTTACATTTTCTGAGAATAAGTTATAAAAGTAGTATAATCAGGCTTTAGGTTTTGAATAACCCTTTCAGTATTATTATTATACAGGTAACAATTATGGTTACTACGATTCGAGTAAACCGAAACCATTTTATGTAGAAACTTGGCTCACTAGGTAATTTCCAGGTTTGTCCAGGGCCTGCTAGGTAGTAGGTAGGTAATAGGCAGGTAGCAGTTAGGTAGCAGTTAGGTAGTAGGTAGTTCGTACAACCAGTGGATTTACCCCTATACCTGACTCAGCAAACCACCCCGCTCAGTTTCCCCTCCTCACAAACAAACTGAACGCGGGGTTCAAAAATCATACGATAATTTAAGGGCGGCAAGTGGGTGTTTTAGATACCCGTGTAGGTAATTGATGTGCCATTTATAAGTGAAGCCAATAGGGTCGTGTTAGATCTGTCAATTGCCTACTTATACTGCAACAACTTGACCGGGAAATTCTAGACAGTGTTTCTCTTTATAAACTTGACTTGAAATAAGACCCGTCGGAAAGATAATATACACGAGTCAGACAAGATGTTGATCAAGGAGAGCCACACGGATGTCCAGATTACGGTGGACGGGAAGGAGACCTCCATGAGTGAGCGAGCCATTTTCAATCAGTCTGAATTTTAGTCAGGATCAGAGCGACCGTTAATCATCGTGACAATCTAGGGATCTTTGTCTTCCATCCCACCATTGCGCAGTACCCGCAAGCGTAAGTGAGACTAGCATGGACAGCGAGCAAAGCCTTCTTTGCTACGTTTCATGTCAAGGTCATGTCAAGGATACCAAGACTGACTCGGTTACAACACAGGCGTTTCCCCGGCGTGGTCTTGTTCAGCGAGATCTACCAAGGTATGGAAGACGACGCAGTACAATTGACTTGGTGCATGTAGCTGAATAGTGGGTGGGTAAACAGTGACTGGTCCCGTCGAAAGATTCGCTCGTCAGATCGCCGGTAACGGATACATTGTCGCCGCGCCCTCGTCCTACCACGACTTCGTGGGCCCCGAGGGGTTCACCTACGATGATGAGGGTACGAACAAGGGTAACGAGTTGAAGATCACGAAGGTAAGACACAACGAAATATAACCCTACCATATCCAACCAGTCAGCAATCGGGAAAGCTGCCTCTAACGTTGAAATAGTCTCTGCAATCCTACGACGCGGACTCTTCCAAGGCCGTGGACTACCTCCTGAGCCTTCCCACGTGCACCGGCCGGATCGGCACGACCGGCATGTGCCTTGGCGGCCATCTGTCTCTTCGTGCGAGCGTAAGTTCACCACCGTTCTTCTATGCACGCATTTTCCCTCTTCGTGCAACCCGAGGAGCCCCGCTAAAGAAAACTTCTCTTTTTCTTTAGCTCGACCCCCGCATCTCGGCATGTGTGTCGTACTTCGGGACGGACATCCACAGCCGGACGCTCGGACCGTACACAGCGCGGGACACGTCGGTGGAGGGCCCGGCGGGCAGCAACCACACGATCGACCGACTGGGAGAGATCAAGGCCGAGGTGGCGATGATCTTCGGAATCAAGGATACGCACGTGTCGGACGAGGGCCGGGACCTGGTTCGGCAGAAGCTGCGCGCGGCGGGCACGGTGTTCAACTTCTACGAGTTCGCCTGGGCCCAGCACGCCTTCATCCGCGACGAGCTCAGCAAGGGCCGCTACGACCCGGGATACACCAAGATCTGCTTCGAGGTCCTGATCGAGCTCTTCAGCCGCACGCTCAAGACGGACTTGGGCCCCCGTGACGACACGCCCCAGAAGGTCGAGCACGTTTGCTAGGAAGGTAGATTTGAGAAGAAAACCTTGTCTATATGTATTACTAGAAGCCTCTCCTAGCCTCATGTATGTACGCACGCTCTTTTAGTAAGGCTGGGGAGGCGTCATTCTAGAAATGAAAAGAGAAAAAGTAAAAATAAAAATCTACTCGATTCTATCAAAGGAACAAAAGGTCCTGCCCTGCACCTAGATATGCAAGCTAAGTTACGTAACGTATGACAATGACAGCACAGGCACTGGACAAAATTAATGAGCAAGATATTTATCAAGTATAATAATCCGTTTGGTATACTCGAATCGTAATAACTATAATTCTTTACCGTATAATCCAGAGATAAACTAGTTATTTCAAAGATAAACCGTGGTTATTCGACTTAAATAAGTAAACCGTGAAAAATAAAAATGTATTAAATAATAAAATATTTACTGTTTTATTAGTTTTTAGTAGATAGTAGCTTACTTATTTTGTCTAACGCCTGCAGCATTATGAGAGCCTTGTTGCCTTGCAATTGTCGAGGCTGGTTCCGTCAAACGTCAAACGACGGAATCGTTAGGAATCCCGGGGGGTGGCAACGGTTAGGCCTGTCAGGCTTTTTTTTTCTTTTCCCGTTCCGTATCTTTTCGTTACGGATGGAAGCCGGGAGAAGAAGCTTGCTGAATGATTGGCGGGCCAGGCTGACACGCACCCCGGGGGGTATGCAAGCTGCCAAGGTACTTTGTAGATGTATTCACTTCTTGTATGTATATTTTTGCAGTATTCACAACTGCGCTTATAGAGGCATGCGGGTTTTGTCTGTACCCGAGTGTCAGATACCTGAACAGGCAGAAACAACCTTGGAGGTCCTCGACAACTCGATACCTAAAAACCAGACAGGTTCCAGAATGGCCCACCTGACACCCAAACACCAACTAAAATCCACTATATTTAGTTGAATTCATACAGCAGAGGATAAGCAGTAGAATAATGCAATTATTTTACTTAGAAACCAAATTCTAGCAATGCGAGGTGTAATGTAGCAAACAGACAATCTAGTACCAAACACGACCAGCAAGCAACTATGTACAGAATCTTAAGGGTTAAAGTGCGTTGTCGCCGGTAGCAACCAACTAGAAAGGCGAAACCCCACATGCCTGACAAGCTCTTCAAGAATGAGATCAGAGCCTGCAGTTCAAGGTGGGTCTGGGTGGGCTTGGTGGGCTGGATGGGCTGAGTGGAGGAAGCGAGGTTTCTGTGCTAAACCAACTTAGGTATAATAGTATGGGCCAAACTGGGGCTATGTACCTGAATAGGCAAATTGCTCTTTCCATTGCTAACTCTGAAGTTCCAGGTAATTCGGCAGCAATGGTACGTAGGTACCTAAGTACTACGTACCTTAGAATTGCCCCTCCTGCCCTCCAGCCCCTCATTGTCAAATGTAGCCCTGTGCCCAGGTGCCCTGGAGGGTTCTTGCTTGTCCAGGGCTGATAGGGTACCTTACGTACTTTGTACTTCCCACATAGATACAAGAGGTAGAGTTTGATAGGTACATTTAACAACGTTGGTACATACCTAGGTATTGGCATAGTGACCTCAATGGAGGGGTGCATATTTGTAGATGGATAAGTGACTAGATGCATGTGGAATACCCAGGTACCTACTCCTGTCAATGCATTCAATGACATGAAGTGAAGTAGAAGAAGGAGCCAGGGAAGTGTTAAGTCGTCCAGTGCATAGGGCTCGCTTATACCACTTGGGCATGTAATTAAGCTCATAGAAGCAATGCAGAAGCTACCAATGGCAATAGGTATCCCTAGATCTATGAATGCAACAAGTATCGAAGTATTTTTCCAGGTTACCCTCAAAGGTTGCTCAGTTGGTGGAAGCTAAAAGTGATATCCAGTGATGTCTACTCATGTCTAGCCAATTCCAGCGTTTTCTCCAACCCTGATTGGTTGCTTCTGGAAGCTCCTCGTCCAGATCGAAGCCGCATTCCAAAACGTTCCTTCCTTTTCCAAAAATAGTGGGTCGATGTGCAACTGCCTGATATAAGGTACGCAAAAGCTCTGCTACCATTACTATTTCTTCCACTTTCCACACAACCATAAACAACAAATACTAGAACTCTTTCCCCTCCATAAAAGAGTGTGCAGACTTTTCCCTCTACTTCTTTTTTTTCTTCTCTTCAAAAATACGCAACTTTCTTGAGATACCCCCATACCAAATCCAAACACTTTTTCATACCCTTTCCTATCATCAACCTAATCTGTTTTCCATCACATTTCATCACACTTCTTCATCATGGCGCCCGCCGTCGGTATAGATCTCGGCACCACGTACTCTTGCGTGGGTGTCTTCAGAGATGACCGAATTGAGATCATCGCCAACGACCAGGGTAACCGGACGACGCCCTCGTTCGTTGCCTTCACTGACACTGAGCGTCTGATCGGTGATGCGGCCAAGAACCAGGTCGCTATGAACCCCCAGAACACGGTCTTCGACGCCAAGCGTCTGATTGGCCGCAAGTTCTCCGACCCCGAGGTTCAGTCCGACATGAAGCACTTCCCCTTCAAGATCGTCGACAAGAACAGCAAGCCTATCATCGAGGTTGAGTTCAAGGGTGAGGCCAAGCAATTCACCCCGGAGGAGATCTCCTCCATGGTCCTCACTAAGATGCGTGAGACCGCCGAGGCCTACCTCGGTGGTACCGTCAACAACGCCGTTGTCACGGTCCCGGCCTACTTCAACGACTCTCAGCGTCAGGCTACCAAGGACGCCGGTCTCATTGCCGGCCTTAACGTCCTCCGTATCATTAACGAGCCCACTGCTGCCGCCATCGCCTACGGTCTCGACAAGAAGGTCGAGGGTGAGCGCAATGTCCTCATTTTCGACTTGGGTGGCGGTACTTTCGATGTTTCCCTCTTGACCATTGAGGAGGGTATCTTCGAGGTCAAGTCTACCGCCGGCGACACTCACCTCGGCGGCGAGGACTTTGATCATCGTCTGGTCTCTTTCTTTTGTGGTGAATTTAAACGCAAGAATAAGAATGCTGGAGGTAAGTTCTTAATTTTCCCTATTTTTTCCGATTTTTCTCGATCTTTTCCACGCAGTGAAGCTATCATGAAGTTGATTTTACCACTGTCCCCACACCCCTTGAAAATGCATCCCCAGCGACTCCTTCCCTCTGAAACAATGCCCAGTCCCGCCTTCCACACAAGTTCATGGCTAACATTACCTAGACATCACCAAGAACCCGCGTGCTATGCGCCGTCTCCGAACTGCTTGCGAGCGTGCCAAGCGAACCCTCTCTTCTGCGGCCCAGACCTCGGTCGAGATCGACTCTCTCTTTGAGGGTATCGACTTCTACACCAACATCACCCGTGCTCGCTTCGAGGAGCTCTGCCAGGATCTCTTCCGATCCACCCTCCAGCCCGTCGACCGTGTCCTTGCCGACGCTAAGATCGACAAGTCCCAGGTTCACGAGGTCGTCCTCGTCGGTGGATCCACCCGTATCCCCCGTATCCAGAAGCTCATCACCGACTACTTCAACGGTAAGGAGCCCAACAAGTCCATCAACCCCGATGAGGCTGTTGCCTACGGTGCCGCCGTCCAGGCTGCCATCCTGTCTGGTGACACCAGCTCCAAGTCCACCAACGAGATCCTGCTTCTCGACGTTGCCCCTCTTTCCATCGGTATCGAGACTGCTGGTGGTATGATGACCAAGCTTATCCCCCGCAACACCACTATCCCTACCAAGAAGTCGGAGGTTTTCTCCACCTTCTCCGACAACCAGCCCGGTGTGCTCATCCAGGTCTACGAGGGTGAGCGCCAGCGCACTAAGGACAACAACCTGCTCGGCAAGTTCGAGCTTACTGGTATTCCTCCTGCGCCCCGCGGTGTCCCCCAGATCGAGGTCACCTTCGACGTTGATGCCAACGGTATCATCAACGTCTCCGCTGTTGAGAAGGGCACCGGAAAGTCCAACAAGATTGTCATTACTAATGACAAGGGCCGCCTGTCCAAGGAGGAGATCGAGCGCATGCTCTCGGAGGCCGAGAAGTACAAGGAGGAGGATGAGAAGGAGGGCCAGCGTGTCGCTGCCAAGAACGGCCTTGAGTCGTACGCCTACTCTCTCCGCAACACCCTGTCCGACTCCAAGGTCGACGAGAAGCTCGACGCTGGCGACAAGGAGAAGCTCAAGGCCGAGATCGACCGAATCGTCTCCTGGCTCGATGAGAACCAGCAGGCGTCCCGCGAGGAGTACGAGGAGCACCAGAAGGAGCTCGAGGGCGTTGCCAACCCTATCATGATGAAGTTCTACGGCGGCGCGGGCGGCCCCGGCGCTCCCGGTGGTGCGCCCGGCGGCTTCCCTGGCGCCGGTGGCGCCCCCGGCGGCGCTCCTGGCGGCGACGACGGTCCCACCGTTGAGGAGGTCGACTAAATCAACAATACTTTCTCGCAAACAGCATCATCATTCCGGTCATGATAGTGGTCTTGATTTTCTTCTGGCGTTCATTCCTCGGATATCCTGTGCGTCAAAAAGGGCATTCGAGAGGGCGGGTTCGGATTTTAGGGATTGCTTGCACTAGAAATTTCTCTCTAGCAACGACGGTTCTAGGTACAAAAGTGGTTGAATTTTTACGATTGCATGGATGTACTTTAGGAAGGGTTCATCCCACGAAGTAATGAGAACCAGTTCTTAAAAAATTCATGACTTGACTCCGCCTGCTGTGATATGACTAACACTAACATGGCAGGCACAGGACAAAATGAGTGACCCAAATACCTATATAATATAATCGTCTTCGTTTACTCGAATCATAGTATCTATAATTATTCAAAAGATGAAACGCGACTATACTACTTCGATAATTTATTCTTAGAAAATAAAAGGGCTATGATGTTTAAAATAAAGCCGTGGCAGACAACTTATTCTGTCTAGCACCTGTATAGTATATAATATAAAGTGCCTAGAGGTATGTGCTGATGGCAACTGAAGAGATTGTCACATGAGCAACTCTCAAGTTTAACCAAGCGTCGTTGAAGGAGATAATATTGTTTCTGTGCTCTGATTCCATATGTAAGAAGTAGAAATACTTGGCAATACACTTCACGACCCATCGTTATATCCATTAATCCATACAGACAAGCAGACAACTACGTGGGTTGCGCATCCCTCGTCGCCTCTTGGGCTCTCAGCGCCTCCTGGACCCTCCTGCGGCGCTCGATCTCCATGACGTACCACTCCTCGTCGGAGACACCGGCGAGACCCTCGTAAGGGGCGCGGAAGGGCTCGAAGCGGTCCTCGGCGTCGTCGTCGGTGACGCGGACAAGGCGCGGCTCCCAGACGTCGGTGCTGCTGGGCTGCCCGGGCGCGCGGTACCGCGTCCACTCGCGGCGGCGGTAGTGGTCGCGGATGGCGGCCTCACGCTGGCCGGCCGGATACGCGCGCGTGCGCATGCAGAACCAAAAGTCGCTCCAGTGCTCGCTGCACGACCGCACCGACCCCGATCGGTACACCGACGTCCACTGGCCTCCGAGAGAGTTGCAGTGGAACGCCATGTCGAACGCCTGCCGGCACGACATCGTTGTCGGCAGCAGCGATTCTGACAGCGGGTCCAGGCGCACTGGCGGCGTGTAAGGGTCTGTCTGTGCTGTGCGGGAGTTGTTGTTTGTCGAGGGGGGTTGTTGTTGTTGTGAGGAGGAACCCCAGGACGACCAGAAGGAGGACGCATTCTGGGCTGGGCCTGCGTCTTGACCCTTGGCCGGCTCGTCCGCGGGCTTCGCGCCGAATTCTTGCTGTATCTGGGCCATGAACTTGGCAATCTCCGGGTCTCCGTAGTCGTTCGTCGTCGTCGTCGTCGCCGCTGCTGTTGTCTGGGTTTCCTTCGCAGGGACTTGTTGTGACTGTGACTGAGTTGATGATTGGTCTACGGTGGTGGCTTCGCTCTTATTCGTAGCGTTTGGCCCCTTCGTCGAGGAAGGGGCGACAGATGACGACCACAGCCAGCCCATTGTGTGGGGTAGGTAGAGAGTATATGGTAGTCCTCAAAGTACTGAAACCTCAATTAGCAATCTTGTCTATCCAGCGAGAGAAATTGACTGACTGTATATATTTGAGAGAACCTATATGAAAATCCACGGTTTGATGGTGGGGATCGATATTTTAGTTATGTACGGGAAGACCAGAGGACCAAGAGGGGCAATTGCCGCGAGGGTGTTAATGTTATGTGTGTTGGATGTATGTTGGCTGACTGTCTTGTCTCGCGATTGACTGCACTATACGTCACTCTGATGGCAGCTTCGGTCCAATAGAGATTCTTGCTACCGTGATTTGTCTTGGAAGCGACTACTCGTGTGCCCGTGTCTATCTATGCAAAGGGGACCTCAATCTTTCCTTTCTTCCCTAAGATTGGAGAAGCCGTGCAATTGCATAGAGATTTGACAGGTGAGACTGATCATTCGATGTTTGACATTTATAGTATGAAGTATCTATCAAATTTGGCTGGTTGTTGACAATTATTGGGTTTTTTGAGTATCTATTCGTACGCCGTATAAGAATTCTCTTCATCTATCTCGGTATTTAATAAAGCTTCCTAGATAAGTTTCTTTAGCATAGATCGCAGCTTGTGGCTTAAACATGGCGCTGCACGTACTTAACGTGTGGCTTGTTAAGCTTGCTGGGCTTGTCAAGGCCACCAAGGAAAGCCGGGAAGGAGGGGTAGTGCGATATACCCCTCCTCCGCTTCCCGCGGTCTCCACATGCCGATATATGCATAGATCGAGCATCAAATGGGGAGTAATGATAACTGAACAGTGGCCGAATGATAACTGAGCAGTGCCCTAACCGCATTTAGATGGATGCCCCACCAACCCATTTTGTATGGTCAGATCCTCCACCCCTATGTAGGACCGCCCATAACACCACCATCACTACCACCACCTGCCTCCTCACGCTTAGGAACCAGTGCAGGGGGGCGGGACGGACCCTATCCCTGAGACACGGTGGTGGTGGTGGTAGTGATGGTGGTGGTGGTAGTGATGGTGGTGGTGGTAGTGATGGTGGTGGTGGTGGTAGTGATGGTGGTGGTGGTAGTGATGGTGGTGGTGGTAGTGATGGTGGTGGTGGTAGTGATGGTGGTGATGGTGGTGTTATGGGCGGTCCTACATAGGGGTGGAGGATCTGACCATACAAAATGGGTTGGTGGGGCATCCATCTAAATGCGGTTAGGGCACTGCTCAGTTATCATTCGGCCACTGCTCAGTTATTTACTCCTACCAGTCTTACCCAGTACCTACCCACTGCCTACCCACATCGTCCGACTTAGCAACTTCCAATGACCTCATTGGCGCTTTAAGATGCGCGTTACCAACTTATCAGATCGAGTTGACCTGTTAGAGCGGCCTCTTTACGGCCACGAGAATCGTGATGATGAAAATTTCGGCCTTATGAAATTTCCCCTTGCCATATCTATCTTTGTCTGGGAATCCGTAGAGTCTAGAGATGATATTTCCCTAGTTGCCTAGCTACTTACTCAGCAACCACCCATCCCATCACATTCCAGCGTTCCAGGGACATTCCATGCCACTAATAGTGCGGGTGATCAGGGGTAAGGAATCACCGACGGACATCTAAGAAGAGACGAGGGACCATGATATCGAGACGGTTGCTGCGCCCACAGCGGCTTGCAACTCCGATACACTACTGTAGAGTACCAAGAACACTTTATAATCCCCATGCTTTTCATGTAATTAAGTTTTACCTCAGGACTATCATCTGAATCCCCAGCTAATATATGCCTAGACCCCATACATCCCGGTAGCGGCAAGGGTATCAAGAGCTTGGCAGAATACAGCCGCGACTACGACTGCCGGTGTTGACAAAGATGGCCATATCAGCGCCGCTTCTAACGAGTCCATCATATGGCTCGATAATATCTTCCCCCTGAAATTATCTGGCTTACTACGGGCACCATGGCAGAACTTCGAGTCCGACCTGGAAGGTTTGATGAAGCGCTTCGAGAACTCGAGCTTCGGCGCTTCCTCCCAACCCCTTAACATGGTCAGACGCGCTGTCCCGACTGACAAGCTTCCCATCAAGATCACCGAGATCTTACCCAGGCTCAAGGATGGCGGCGCCTTCGTGAAGTTCACGCACCCCACGGACGTCTCCGCAAAGGAGATCGAGCAGAAGATCTCCGCTCTCCTCAAGGAACGGCCAGTAAAACCTTTCTTCAACCCCTTTCGGAGCGTCCACGCAGGGCTTGTCCAAGGCATACCCTGGCTAGAGGACCTTCACAGGTTTCCCTACGGCCGCGTGCGGGTGGAGTTCGTTCCGAAGAATCCTGGCGAAGAAGCCGTCGAGCTATCCCAGGAAACCCTCTACAGTTTGTTCCGCCGATACGGAAAGATCGCCGACATCAAGTCCCAGCCCTGGGACTCCAAGGTCGTTCCTAAATTCGCCTACGTCGACTTCGGCCTTGTCAGAGATGCCATCATGGCTCGAAACTGCCTTCATGGTTTTGTAGTCCCCGAGGACCTCGGCGGTGGCAAGCTAGGCACTAGACTACGCATGTCGTATGAGCAGCGAGCTAAGCCTCATCGATTCTGGGATTGGATCACCAACCATCCGCGGATAGTTATTCCTGTTATAGTAGCACTCCTCACGGGTGTAACCGTCGTCATATTCGATCCCGTCCGATCCTTCTTCGTCAAGGCCTACGTCTCCCGCAAATTCCGCCTCATGAACAGCAAAGCCTATAGGTGGCTTCGGAAGCGGACCTCTGACATCTTCTCCTTCCAGCGGGATAAGTCCGAGCAGATCGGACTAGACACTATCTGGACCCACCGGAAAGATCTCATCGACCAGGTCCAGAAATGGCTCATGGAGACGGCCGAGACTTTTATTGTCGTACAGGGCCCTAGGGGTTCTGGAAAGAAGGAACTTGTGCTTGAGCAGGCACTGAAGGATCGGTCGAATGTGCTGGTGATCGACTGCAAGCCGATAGTAGAGGCCCGGGGCGAATCCGCGACCATCAAAAAGATGGCGGGCGCCGTGGGATACCGGCCTATCTTTTCTTGGGCCAATAACATAAGCAGCATGGCGGACCTCGCCGTCCAGAGCACTACAGGTGTCAAAGCGGGGTTCAGCGAGACCCTAGAATCTCAACTTCAGAAGATACTCGCGACGACGGCTGGTGCCCTCACTGACATAGGGCTGGCAGATCGGCGCAAGACGGACCCAGACTTCTCTCTGCCCCCGGACGCTTATCTTGAGACACACCCGGAGAAACGCCCAGTGGTGGTTATTGACAATTTTATGTATAAGAGCGGGGACCAGACCATTGTTTATGACAAGATCGCCGAGTGGGCTGCCGCTCTCGTCCAGTCTAACGTCGCCCACGTCATATTCTTGACGAACGAGTCGTCCTACTCCAAATCACTGTCAAAGTCCCTTCCGGATCGCGTGTTCCGCCAGGCCGCACTCGGTGACCTCTCACCTGACGTTGCGAAGCGGTTTGTCCTGAGCCACATCCAGGCCGAAGATAATACACAGACCAAAAAGAACACCGAAGAGCCAACCAAGGAGAAGGTGGCTGAATCGCAACAGCTCATCCACCTCGACGAGCTCGACGAATGCATCGGCACCCTCGGCGGGCGGCTGACGGACCTCGAGTTCCTGGCGCGGCGCCTCAAGGCCGGGCAGACGCCGCGCGAGGCCGTAGCGGAGATTACTGATCAGTCCGCGTCGGAGATCCTCAAGATGTTCCTGCTACCGGGGGGCAGGTCGTCCGCGGGCGAAAACCGTCGCTGGTCCACGGAGCAGGCATGGTATCTGATCAAGGCGCTCGCGAAGCAAGATAGCCTACGGTACCACGAGGTGCTGCTGTCGGACACGTTCAAGTCGTCGTTGAGCGCGCCGGCGTCCGCCGACGCGGAGTCAGCGATCGAGGCGCTGGCGGATGCGGAGCTGGTCAGCGTGGCTGCGTCGCGCGGGCGCCCCGCATCCATCGCGGCGGGTAAGCCGGTTTTCCGCGCCGCCTTCCGCGCCCTCGCCTCCGATCCCGTGCTCGCGGCTCGCATGGACCTCGCGGTGCTCACGGAGCTCGCCAAGGTCGAGGGCAAGACCATCCAGGCCGCCGAGGCCGAGCTGGCTACCCTCGCCGTCATGCCCCGCCAGCCCGCCCAGACTGCCCCCCGCATCTCCTACCTCCTCGCCAAGATCGAGGGCTCCCAGCGCCGCGTCGAGGACTTCGAGAAAGAGATGTCCGCGCTCAAGAAGATCCTTTCTAAGGAGGAGTAGCTGTGACTTTGGTTGCGTTGGTGTCTAGTGGTTTAAAAAAAAAAAGAGTAGGTATCTGACTAAGGGTTGTGTCTTGGATGTATATATAATACCAACCTCACTTTAAAAAGAAAAGGTTCGTTTGGCTGTCTCCTGTGGGAACAGTTGACTACTTGTTCCCTCCAAATATGTTCCTCGCCTCGACTAATTCCGCTGATAAAGAACGTGAAATAATAAGTCACGCGTGATTATATCATACTGTCCCTCATGCTCCAAGTGTATGCCCGTAATGTAGGCGCCCCTTGATGCTAGGGCTAATTGTCTATAGCATATTATAGTATGTAGTGCTTAACTTGACGGCCTCAATGTGCCTTTACGTATGTCATCTTTAAGGGGTCCAACGGACCTGCTTCCGGGCAGCCTGGATATACCCCTCCTGTATTGCGAACCCGACGACCGCTGTTAAGGTGACTGAGGTGCTCTGTACCTTCGTAGATAACTATATGCTATTCATTATCCCCTCGGGAGGCGACTCCTCTAGATCCCGATGTCGGAACTAGACGCGCTCCCTTAGACCCCGGTATTCGATATATTCCCGTGGAGGCTAACTTTGACGGCGAGTACAACTTTACTGGTGTCTCTGCGGGTTTAGAGAAATAGGTGTATTCGATTTCACGCCCTGTAATGGGGTTTCATCCCTCTCAGACCTTTATGCTTGGGTGGCGGTACGCATCGCGCCCCTGAAGGCACCACATTTTCGCCCAACATAATGCTGCCAAGGCTGTATTATGTAACGAAGCCGTCACTCTGGTCTTGATTTTAGATAACAAAGGGCGTAGAAGGGTGAATACTTAGATTGATCGCTGGCTAGCTAAAGGAGAGACTATCTAGATGGGAGTGATTCCATACCCTTTATATAGAAGATAGAAAGGAAAGAAGGGAAAACTCACCTGGGATATAAGCGAAATATTTCTGTTTTGAGGACAAAACCCTTGGAAGGAGGAGAATGATGTTACAAACCACCCATTGCCAAGGCTCCCTCTTGGCAAAACCCTCCTTCGCTTCTTTCCTTTCTATCTTCTATATAAAGGGTATGGAATCACTCCCATCTAGATAGTCTCTCCTTTAGCTAGCCAGCGATCAATCTAAGTATTCACCCTTCTACGCCCTTTGTTATCTAAAATCAAGACCAGAGTGACGGCTTCGTTACATAATAATTCTTTCTTTTTCAAGTTTACTCGCTATCCCCGCTGTACCTCTTTAAACAACTGTTCGTATGCAGCAAAGTTCTTGCTCTGCGAATGCTTATCAAGATCCACTATTGTATTTATAACTCTGTAATATGTGAGCATGTGGTATTGCGGAAATACCTTGCTTGACGTTATATATTACTCCGTTTTACCAAAGCTAAATAAATATGTGGCGGCGAGGGACATAGTTTAATATTAATGTAGTGTATGCTTCTCGGGAGAAGTTTGCTTGTTATCCGCTTCACCTACTGCAAAAGTAAATCTTGTATGAAGTACTATATATCTATCGTTAATTACAAGTGGAATCTTGGAAGCCTTTTAACTATTGTCCTATGTGGCTATGGTGTCTCTAAGTCTCTTCGTCTACCGAGTATTTAGATAATTACGGACGAGGTACTCCTAGAAGGTTGGAAGGGTGGCAAGGAAATACATTATGGTGGGTTTAACGGAGAGAAGCATGCTCTTCGTGACTTTGGAACTGCTATTTATGATCCACAAATATCCTCAAAAACAACTCCCCTTGCCTCGAGGTATCATGTGCCGGAGACTGGGATGCTTGTTGACATAACCAGATAATTAGGGTGGCTATGAATGCCCAAGATGACCGACAACACCATAGAGGTTCTAGGCTGAGTGAGGTGATATTCATAGTGATTTCATTGCCGTAACTGAAGCCTCAATACCACTCCAGCATCTAGGCTCTCCTATCTACGCAGTTTCCTTAGCCGAGTTATCCGCAGGCTATATAGGATTGGTATCACTTTCAAGGAAGGCAGGAATGATCTATCTCCAAGTTAATCCAGTATGGAGAGTGAATATGTTGGACCTAAATGGGTTTCTCATTCGATTTGACCAATACCTCCAATTCCATAGCCATGATTTGATCCTTTTGGACGGCACCATCATGTCAGCTCATGCCAGAGTACGAAGCCGACTGCAACAGCAATATCGGACATCCGCCGTAGAGAAGCTCGCTGACTTACCTTGGCCGTGATATTACCTCCAACACGATTATTGATAGGTTAGACAATCCTGACCCGGACTCAACTCCTCATTATTGTCTATTAATAGCTACACACCTGCACAACTGACGTCCTGCCTGGTCATTCAGTGGTACGGCAGACACACTGTCCGCCTCGCTTGGGTCCGAGGAAGAGTGGGAGGGGCGAGTAATCGATTGGGGTTTCCATGGCAGAAGACATTTGCCGAAGGTCGGGCCGCCTCCTAGGGCATTTGCCGCGATAGGGTGGCTGCAGCGGAGTGGTCTAGTCTACGTATCGGTTTAAACAGCCATATCACCGGCAAAATGACTTTAATAACACACGGAGCCGCTCATTCGCTCGCGCAGTAGATCCGTGGCCGCGCTCGCTTGCCACTCGCCCCGGCCACGCCCCCCGATGCCACCCTACTCACTTAATGCGTAGGGGGCACCTATATCTGGGGCTGGCAGATAGGGGTCGCTGTACGCGAATAACGAGATTTTCAATCCCCCCCGGGTTCTCTGTGGACAGAACTGCCTTTATAAGAACGCTGGCTACCTAGGTACTGCCAACATTGCCTGTTTCTTTCTGCTTCTTCTGCCTTCTATCCATTGCGTTAACAGAGCCGAGACCCACCAAACGAACGCAACCACCCAAACGAAAACAAAAGTCCAAGCCGCAGAAAACAGCCGAGAATGAAGACATTCCCGATCGCGGCGCTGGCGGCGCTGGCGGGACCGCACGCGGTGCAGGCGGGTCTGCGGTTCGGGTGCTCGTCGCTGACGACGCAGCGGCTGGACCCGGTGGTGGAGCCGGGGAACAACCCGTCGGCGCACGTGCACCACATCGTAGGGGGCAACGCGTTCAACGCGACGATGGAGGGGGACGTCGGGGAGCGGGCGACGTGCACGACGTGCGAGATGGCCGAGGACTTCTCCAACTACTGGACCGCGGTCCTGTACTTCAAGCACCCGCAGAACGGCTCCTACCACCGCGTGCCCGTCAAGAACAACGCCGCCCTCGCCCCCGGCACCACCGGCGGCATGACCATCTACTACACCCAGTTCGACTTCTTCCGTGACAACGTGCAGCAGCAGCCCATCACGGCCTTCCCGCCGGTGAGCACGAACCCCCAGAGTCTTTGGCTGACTACCTTGACCTCAGGTCTACCTCATGTAGATAGGTAGGTCACCTTGCTAACTGATATATCGCAGGGCTTCCGCATGACGGTCGGCAACCCGACCACGGACACCTCCGAGGAGGCCAGGGCGCACATCGGGCTGCGCTACAACTGCCTCAACACGCTCATCGACCGGGGTCCGGAGATGATCGACTTCCCGACGCGGCCCTGCCCGGCTGGCATCTTCGCCGTGCACCACTTCCCCGCGTGAGTAGAAACCCGGTCCCGTGATTTCCTGCCCTTGTTCCGAATAGTAATAATCGAAAATGTTGTAATTATACTAAACGTTTTTCCTTCTTCCAAAAAAAAGATGCTGGGACGGCAAGAACCTCGACAGTCCGGACCACCAGTCGCACATGTACAACACGATAACGCGGGACGGGTTTACGAATGCGCCGCCGTGCCCGGCGTCGCATCCGGTGCGGATGCCGCAGGTGACGTACGAGACGGTGTGGGACACGACGCCGTTCAACTCGATGTGGCCGTCGGGCACGCCGAACCCGTTCGTCTGGAGCTTCGAGGGCACCAGCGGCTACGGCACCCACGCCGACTACATGTTCGGCTGGCAGGGGGACTCCCTCCAGCGCGCCATGAACAAGTCCGAGTGCTTCTACGACGGCTGCGGCTCCATCAAGAAGCAGACCATGGATGTCGCCAACCGCTGCACCGTCCCGGACATGGTCGGCGAGGAGACCGACGGATGTGAGTACCTCTTCTTTTTCTTTTCGCCCCTTCCCGACCCCCACTCCTCCCTCTTCCTGCCTCGGAAGGGCTTATCTATAACACACACGTTCGTCGGCATACCCGGACGATGCTGATATTTCTCACAGGGCTCGACTCGCTCCCGGGCATGCCTATGTAATTGGGGGGAACTTAAGAGATAAACCGGGATGGCGGTCGTTTTCGCTGGCGGCGTAGTGATCTTTTCTTTGCTCACCGTGGAAGGTCTTCACGGCGAGACTTCTTTCGCGACTTTTTATAAGTGCGCTGTACACAAGCTCATTCGTTTGTGCCCCCGATCTGGCCTGCAGCGCCATTTCTCGGGCCCTCCGGAGGACCTCTCAGCCTCCTCCGTAACTGAGGAGTTCTCCTTCATAGTTTGTACGCAATATACTTTATATCTCATCTTCAGAGTGAGCACTTGACTCTGGGCGTCTTCGCTGCCAAATCGACGTTTTGAATTAAGGAAAACAACAAAAAGGGGGCGCGTTTCTCAAAAGTGAATGGATGGCACCTAACTCCCCAAGCCACCCCCCCTTGCACCCCCTTCCACACCAACGCCCCCCCAGTAAATGCAACTAGCCATCCTGTCTAGGATGACGAGTTGGAGAAATAGGTAGGTAGGCATCCACCGACATATTCATGCAGTAGTATTTCCCTGAATACCCGTGGGCACACATACGTACATCGGACCTCCTTATCTCGCGAGGCCAACCAATCACTCAAGAAACGGAGCGAGTTCCTCCTTCGGTGCTTTTCGTGTAGGCGCATAGATAAAGAACGCCCTGGCCGGGTATCTGACATGTAATCACTCGTTGGCCACCCCTCAGAAACCCCCTCCCGCCATGGAATCCTGGTAATGGAAATAAGAAAAATAGGGGAAACAAATATGATGGTGGCACCCTTCTCCCTTGGCATGTCGGCTTAGCTTTAAAGAAAGCTCGAGACCAAGAATAGCAATGCGCAATACATGTTTGAACAGTTACTGCCATATCCTTGCTAATCGGTCGGTAACATAGCAATAGCAGATAGATTTTCGTCAGCTGTCTCCTCAACCTTCTTCCTCTTGGTTCTCTGGCTGAACCAGGATTTCGCAACCCTGTGCAAAAAATAGCCGGGCCGTCTTGTTTCCCTCATTTTTGATCTCGTAGCGGTTCCCTGTGCATGTATTATTAATAAAAGGCCTAGTTGTTCATCCGAAGCCCTCGAGTTTGGTGAGAGTGTAGATGAAAATGTGATTGTGGGGTGACAAACCTCTCGGAACGAACCACATGCCACCCTTGGTGATGCGGAAGGTATTCACATCGGCGATGGTGACGGTGACGCTGCCCGTGTGCACGAAAAAGACCATCTGCATCTTACGCGAGTTCTTAGGATGCTTCTCGGAGCCCGGCGGGAGGTCGACGACACCGGCGCCAAAGAAAGGCATCGTGAGCGTCTTCGCAAACTTGAAGGTAGCATCCTTGATATCCCGTAGATTGATGGCGGCCGACGAGATGGCCAGCTCCTCTTCAACCACATGAACCCGGTCTTCGTCGTCTGGCGGCTGCCCCTCGTATTCGGGATACCAGTAGACGCACTCGCCCATGACGCGACCACCATCCTGCTCCCACTCGTCGGGTTCCTCGTCCGGGTCCTTGACGATGGAGGAGCGACGGCCCTTCGGACGCCCGGCTGGCCTTCCACGACCGCGCTTCGGTTTCGGTTGCGGCTCGGGCTCCTCGGCGCGGACGATGCCCTTCACCCTGTTGAACACAAAATGGTGGCGCTTGTCGCCATATACCTCTTCGGGTTCATCGTCGAACTCGTAGCGCTCTCCCTTCCAGTACTCTAGCGGTTTGACAGAGAGACGGCCAGAGCGGGTGGTTCTTATCTCGTCGGTTCCTTCACGTCGCAAGCTCACTAGACCACGCGCTCTGGGTAGAGGGGGACCACGCTGAACGACAGGTGAGTCGACACCCACACCAGATGACTTCCGCTTGCGGCCGGGTTTCCCTTTTTGCGGGGCGGCTTTCGCTTTTGATGCGGCGGAACTAGTCTTGCTCGACGCCTTTTCGGTCCGCTGGCGTTTTGGTTCTCTATCTTCGGGGGGTTCTTCCTCGGCATTATCCAAGGAGCCACGTCCGGGCCGTCTTCTCTTAGGAGATGATGGTGCTGTAGGTTCGTCCTTTGCCTCATTCCTCGCTGGGCGCCCGCGCCTTTTCCTGGCGGGTTGCTCGGCAGCCTGCTCTGCTACGGTCTCTTCTTCATTTACAGCTTCGGCGGGTGATTGTTTTTGTTTACGTCCTTTGCGTCTCGCTGGCGGGGGCTGCACCTCCTCTGGCTCTTCATCTTCTACTTGCTCGATTGCATCGTCATCTTCAGGCTCAGACTCGGGCTCTTCCTCGTCTGGTTCTGGAAAGTCGCCACCATCGCTACCCATGTCAAGCATTTGCATGGGCTCCTCATTGTCCTCTTCCTCATCTTCCTCATCATCCGGTTGGTTAGTATTGCCCCGAAGGAGAGACCCATCGTCAGCATTGTCGTCAGCATCGTCGTCATCGTCGTCATCGTCGTCGTCTTCATCCTCGACAGTCCCCTGCACCTGCCTAGCGTGACCATTTGTGAGCTTGCCGTTGGTAGATCTAGAGCCATTTATCTTGGCATTTCCATTGACAGGGGGCTTTAACTGCGGTTTGTCTGGCTTGGAGAAATCGAGTTTGCGCATGACGGATCTCCCGGGTGAATGCGAGGGCGGGTCCACGATGGATCCTCGCGTAGGTGAAGAAGTCGGACCGAGATGGGGATTATGCCGGGCCGGAGACGGAAGGTTCACCTTGGCCGGGGAGCGGGCGCGGGCGAGCGAAGGCCTGCTCCGGGGTTGCTGGAGTTTTCGCATAGTGGCGGGACCCATCTCGGAGCCGTCGTCCAGGTCCATATCCTGTTCGTCTTCCTCTTCCGGAGTCTCGCGACCGTATCCATTTGCGCCGTTCGCGTCCTTTTCGGGCGAGGAAAAGATATCCGGATCCTCCATGCCATAGTCATCGCGCTCGCCTTCTGGTAAGGTGACGCCGGTTTTTCTGTGAATATGGGATTAGGGTATATTCGAATTATGCCGAAAACCAACATTCAGTCTTGATAAACGTTATATAAAATTAAATTTCGTCCATACCTTCCGACCTTGCCTAATTCGTAAACATGTTCACTTTGCGACTGAGTGACGCGCCGATGCGCCTGCGATGGACGCGATGGGGCCATATTGTTTTCTTTTGTTTTTTATTTTTATTTTTGGATAGAGGCGGGTCTCTATTGTCCTCGTAATTGAGGGAGAGAATTTAAATGTTCGAATCAATCATGCAGACTAGGTAAGTGAGTTTCGGGTAGTGCGATAGAAAGCTACGCGATTTCGAGACAGTTGACGCGTGTTGCTGTGAAAATGAAGGCAAAACCATGAATGCGAAAAGTAAGTCTTAGATGTTGCTTTGGGTGCGTGAATGGTGAATGATGAATGGTGGATGTGGTGGGTGGGGAAGAAAATAATAGGACGGGATGGAATGGGGGATACCGAGACTGTAGGTAACTACAGCTAAAGGATTAGCCCTGGGAGTACCTGCCTAGATACCTATCTAGGTACCTAAGCAAATATGTAATAACCTGGCTCCCGTCTGGTACCTGAAATTGTATCTACCTTGGGTAGGAGGTAGCTCGAAATTCAAGAATTGATTGGATGGATCCTTCCCCCCTAGTTGATGTTCTTGTGGCTCAAAGTGGGCCTCGATGCTGAATTGAGGCGCGCTTTGCACGGCACTTAACGCGGAGCTTCCAAACGCGTCTCAAAAGTTGCTTCACTACCTAGGTAGGTAAGAGTACCTTCCAAGGTTCAAGTTTAGGGGACACCAACCACACCCTTGCACCTACTCCTATACATCGATTATTTTCAGCACTTATACAAAGTTGCAATTGCCTCAGAAAACAATCGAATAATACAAACAGTACTCAGTTGTTCGCCGGATCGGTTCACTACAATCAACCCACCTAGCCAGGATATTACCCTAACCAAACTCTACCACTCTACCTTCCATAACGCCCTCAAACATGGAGGACACAGCAATGGACGACGCACCGCCTAACACGACGCCGCCATCGCCCTCGGCTTCCGTTTCCGGCGATGCCAACGCCGACACCGCCTACGTACCTCCGTCCGTCGACCGGGCGGCCACATTATCAGGGGCGTCGCACACGTACTTCACCCCCGTGCCGCCGGTCCTCTTACCACCCGCCTCCGCGCCGGAGCAGGCGGGCCCGCCGTGCGTGCTGGGCGTGGACGAGGCTGGGCGCGGCCCCGTCCTAGGCCCCATGGTCTACGGGGTATTCTACCTACCGGCGGAGCTATCGACGCCGCTGCTGAAAGAGCGCCACCGCTTCGACGACAGCAAGGTCCTGACGCCCGCCGTGCGCGAGCAGCTAATGCGGGAACTATGCGCCTCCCCTGAGCTCCCCTCCCCCTCCTCCTCCACCGACACTAACACCAACACCCCCGAACCGACGCTGCGCACACACGCAGGCTTCGCGACGTGCTCGCTGTCCGCGCAGGCGATATCCGCAGGGATGCAGCGGGCGGGCGGGTCAGGGCGTGCGTACAACCTGAACGCGCAGGCTTTGGATGCGACGGTGTCGCTGATCCGGGGCGTGGTGGAGCGCGGGGTCAACGTGCGCGAGATCTACGTGGATACCGTGGGACCCCCCGCGACGCACCAGGCCCGCCTCGCCCGCGCGTTTCCCGCCGCCCGCGTCATCGTCGCCAAGAAGGCCGACTCTATCTACCCCTGCGTCAGCGCCGCCAGTGTCTGCGCCAAGGTCACCCGCGACGCCGCCCTCGACGTCCTTTACGCTGGTCGCCTCGCCGCTTCCGCTTCCGCGGCTGGCAAGAAGAGGAAGAGGGGGGACGCTGGCGGAGAGGGGGGCGGTGATGGGGATGAGAAAGACGATGAGGAGGAGGAGAAGAAGAAGGAAGAAGAGCCCGGCTGGGGCTCCGGATACCCGTCCGACGCGCGCTGCACGGCCTGGCTGCGGCGGAACATGCACCCGCTGTTCGGGTGGGGGCCGGAGTGCCGGTTCAGTTGGGGTACGGCGCGGGATATGCTGGAGGGCAAGGGCGGGGTACGGGTGGAGTGGCCCGAGGCGGCGGACGACGACGATGGTGAGGCTGCTAATGCCCGACTGACCGATTTTTTTGGCGCCGACCCCGCGGATGCCGACGATGAGCTCGGCGCCTGGTTCGGCGCCCCTGTGGGCGTGGAGGCGTTCTGATCTATTCCACTGACACCACTGCTAGTCCCCAATCCCCATCCCATGCGTTCCATCACTGTGGATCTGCAATATGTAATTACTCACCTACCTACATACCTACCTATTTTGCATATGGCTTAGGCGTTCAGGATAATAGCGTGGGAAAGAAAGGGGCTATACATACTATACTAGTACAATAGAGCATTTGTATATATATAACTGCTTGCCTGCCTGCCTGCCTGCCTGCCTGCCCGCCGCACACTTCATGCCTACTACTGACCCAATCAAGTAAACATATTCCACGAAGGTCGACTTGACTTCACAGACTGACAAACGATCAATACCTATGTGAGTAAGCCCCGTGGGCTGCCTGCCTGCCTGCCTGATACAACTACGTTACACCGACATCCGTCCGTCCATACAAAAGAAAACAATAAGAATAAAAATAAAATACCAGGAAGGAGGAGGGCTGCGGCGCGTGCAGAGAGCTGCTGACTTGTTCCATCCTGTCCCACCTAGAACCAACCACCAGCCCCCATCTTTCCCCCCCATCACTTTATCTTCCACCTTCTCCCCGCTCCCCTATCCACCCACCGCGCACAGCCTCCTGATCCGTCTTTCCGACCATACGCCCTTCAAGCATGGCGGGGGATTATGTGTTTGTGTGTGTACATAAACGCTGGAGGAAAACAAAAGCTATAACTGCCCGCCGCCCTACGCCTCTTCCCCCCTCTCCCCCCCTCTCTTCCTCTTTTACTTTACTCTTTCTTTCTTATTAGATATCGTCATCGTCAGCAGCAGAGGGTCCCTTCTTCTTCCCGCGGCTATCAAGGGTATCGAGACTGACGTCGCTGTCCTGGCGGCGGTTGGCCGGCACGCCGATAGCCTGGCGGGCCGTCTCGTTGTTCTCGAGGAAGTCGCGGAGCTTCTGCTTGCCGATGTCGACGCCCTGGCCCCACGCCGCGCTGCTCATCTGCATCATCGGCCCCAGCAGGTTCAGGCTGTACGCGATGTACGTCGCGCCCGCCAGGACGATGAGAAGCACGAACAGGATCGGGTTGCGCAGAACTACGGGGGTTTGATTAGCCAAATTACGATGTCAGTGGTCGGTTGAGCAGTGGAGGAACACTTACCAGTCAAGATCTCGTTCCAGCCGAGCGCGAGGAGGATGCCGTAGAAGTACAGCGGAACCTGTGCGACGCCGCCGATGGCGCTGCGCTTGGCCTCGACGTAGACGCCGTCGGCCGTCTTCTTGAAGCGTACGACGAGGTCCTGGCGCTTGCTCTCGCTCAGCACGGTCATCTCCTCCTCGAGGCTCTTGCCGTCCTCCTCGTCGACCCCGCCAATCGGCGCCAGATCGTCCTCGTCCTCCGGCTCCGCGCTGGGGGGCTGATTGCCGATGAAGGCCGGCAGTTCCGGCGGCGCGTACGTCGTCGATAGCTTGAACTTGGACAGCAGCGGGATCAGCGTCAGCGTCGACTCCCGGGCCCGCGTATAGATACCCTCAATGTCGTCGGTCGGCCGCCATATCCGCGGCACACCGGCCTCGTCGTACCTGAACTTGTCCTCGAAGTTTTCCCGCAGCTTCAGCAGGATGTTGCCCTCCATCACCTCTTCTTCGATCTTCTCCCGCAGGGCCACCCAGCTCTTGCGCCGTAGACGCCACAGCCCTACGTCTACCTCGTCTTGGCTAGCCTCGAAGCTCTTCGCCCTGTCCGCAAAGCGGCCCTCGGCCTCCTTCACGATATCAACGAATACCTTCCAGATGCGATCCCAAAGATCCTTCTCCGTGGGGGGCTTCTCGCCGTCCTCCGGGGCACCGTTTCCTCCCCTGCCAGACCCGAGCTTGTTGAATTCGAGCCCGATGGAGTCCCCGAGCCGTGACTTGACCCAACGCTCGACCCGAGTAGCCAATCTTCGCATCTCGTCCTTGCGCAGCCTAGCACTGACCTCGTCGAGCTCCTTCTCGAAAAGCGCAAACTGTGACGTGAAGTTTGTCCATGGGACATCCTCGATGAGCAAGCTCTTGGCCTCCTCCTGGAACCTCTCCAGGGTCTTCTCCTTCTCTTTAGCCACGATCTCAGCAAATTCGTAAGCAGCCCCGGACTTCTGCCCTGACTTGACAGCGCCGGATACGGCGTCGCTGAATCTGGCTACGCCCGTCTTGTGAGCAGCAGAGAGCTGACCCTGATAGAGGGTCTTTAGCCGTTGGTCGATCTTCGTCTCGAGGTCGCTACGCTTTCTCTTGTACACTCCCTTATGGTACCGGCTAGCGTTGACTTCAAACGCCTTGACACACTTAGTCCGGGCTGCGCTTCCAGTGGCACCAAGATCTGGTAGAACCACGGGCTTGCCCATGCGGGTTGCTTCCGCCTGCTTCTCCTCGAGTGGAGTGATGACCTCGTCGAAGGAGACCAAAACCTCCCTCGAGATCTCGTCGCAGCGGAACTGCGCCAGAAGCTCCTGCTGGGTGGGGAGGTCCAGATCTTTGTTGTTGACGATCTGGTCCCAGACACCCTCCGCGTAAACGGAGAAGCCATCGGCGGGGATACGGCGGTGGTACTCAGGCAGGAAGACGCCGCCAGAGAGCTCTTGCTCGCCGTTGTCTCCTTGGCCCTTGGACCTAGGGCTCCCAGCTATGAATCTCTTTCCTAGCTCCTGCACTTCTGAGACGAACTTCTCGGGCTGTAGGATCTTATGGGGCAGGGCGGCGAAAGCAAAATCGAAGTAGTCTTCTATCCGCGAGGTCTCCATGCCCTGGGGCTTCGAGATCGAGGACCAGATTTTCGTAAGATCCTGCACCAGGGTATTTCGGAGATTCGATAGGGGAGTGTGGCCAATATGGTCACGGATAACGAAGAAAAGGAGAGATCTCGGAGTGGACCTAGGAAAAGGGGGGGAGGAGAGAGGGTTAGCAAGGTGGATCAGGAAATGATCTCATAGTCTCTTGGTGTAATAGACATACTGCCTGTCCTTCTGGAAGATCTGAAGATTGACCTCAAAGACGGTCTTCAAGAGACCCATATTGGCGCCTTGGTACAGGCCTACCTGATGCTCCCAAATGTTGACAATGAGAACCTCGCTGGTGGCTAAGGCGAACAGCGCACTCTTCCTTTCAAAATCCTGGTCCTCTCCCCGTTCTCGACCATCGGTTCCCTCCACGTCCATGACGAGGATGTTGTCGGCCATAGACCCCCGCTTGTTCTTGGACATCCATATTCCCTTTGTTGTTTGACGTCGCTCGGCCTCGGACATGACATTGAACTCGGTGCCGAAGAGGTTGTTCAACAGCGTAGACTTTCCGGTAGACTGGGAACCGAAGACGGATATGAGGTGATAGTTAAAGCCGGCGTCGACGACGTCGGTCGCTTGAAGGTAACCATTTATGTTGGGACTACGAGATGGCGAGCGTTAATACATAGCTGAACCCAGAAGCTTCACTTCAACATCGATCTTCAACATCGACCCCAGAATCCCAGAATCCCAGATCCCCAGACCCCCCTAGCCCCTAGACCGCAAGATGGGCATTGCCCGCCAAGAACTGGGGACATCTCGCAAAACAATAAAAATAAAATAAAATAAAAATGAAGGTATACGAACCTAAACTGCTTATCCTCGTCGATTACTTGGACACCGTGTTCATATTTCGCGGCGTTCGGCGCATCGCCGACGGAAGCGAAGTGGGCGTTGCCGTTCATGGTGAGGTCGTCGGTGTGGTTGGTATTGGTGTCATTAGCGGTCGGTTGGTTTTTTGTTTCTCTTCTTTTGCGAGCAAGCGAGCTTGAATACCAAAACCCAAACCCAAAAGAAGGCCAAAAAAAGAAAAGAAGAGAGCAGAAGAAGAAAAAAAAGTGAAGAAAGAGAAATTAAAGAGATAGAAATCCTCTTCTCGCTACTGTTGTAATAACCAACCCTTTCTCTCTAACTATTCCGAAGGATTCAAGGTAGGTAACAATTGCCAGCACTCAGGAGCTCTGACTCGGATATATGCGCACGGGGTTAAGAGGTGTAAGTGCTCAACAAGTTTGGTGGTAAATCAATGAAAAAAAAAAGGGTTCAGCAACAGCTTTACAAAATAAAAAGAGAAAAGGTTCCCCCAGTACTTTCAATGTTGGTCAAGATTGTTGTACTTTGTATGTATGTAAGTCCCAGGGTTATTGTTAGTTTAGTTTAGATTTGTCGAATACGATAAACCTTTGGTTGGAACTAACAATCTTTCGAGGTTAATAATACCCGTGGACTTCCTTGGAAAGGTATGCGATGAAAAAGAAAGGGAATAAAAAAAGAAGGTTATGTTATGTCCCTTCTCTTCTCCCCCTTGTCCCTTTTGTCACTTTACGAAGTAACCTTGGAAGTATCCTGACTGTGCAAGCTCAAAGCTTATTTATTATATTTGACAGCTCGACAAAATACCACCTGGGCAATTGCGAAAGTAACCGGCTTAGCTTTAGCTATCCAGATAAGGTACATAACAAAGCCGCTCCTCATTATGGGGGGGGTACCTGAGCTGAACAGGGGGTAACGAGTCGATCCAGATGTCACTTTTTTCGTACTCTTCTTACATAAGTTTCCTCTCCTAGCGTCCCCTTATCACCCGACCACAGCTTCCTATCAGGAGGACATCTAAGTATGTAATGGAGGTAGGTGCAGAGGTGTTGGGATGGGAAGTAGGAGTTGTCCGGGTGCCACTGTCACATGCACAGACCGCCTTGAATTGTCTTGAATTGCCAGGTGGCCACAATCATAATGTACTAAAAGTAAAAGTAGCGATGATGTCAGCCCCGCCTAGCTTCCTGGCTTCCAAAAAAAGTCCCCCCCCCATCTCAGCTGGATCTCGGGAGAGGTACATAAGTGTGTAGTGTGTACTTAAGCTAAGCAATTTCCACATAGAAGAAGTTGTTTGTACACCCCAGGTTGCCAGGTTGCCAGGTTGCAGTCGAATTGTCATTGTCTGATTGATTGTCTGTCTCTCCTGCGCGTAATATCCCCCATGCCAACTGGCTAAAAGTCCCGACCCGTACCTATCAGATATGCAGCAAGCACCCGGGCGGGACATGCATCTCCATAGAGCATCGAGTAGGTGTCAGGCTGGCCGTTATTGGCGGGCAGGGCGACGAATGGGAATGCACCGAGGCGCCCGCCCAGTGGGAACGCAGCCCATAAGATTGATTTTGATTTGACTGATTTGCTGATTTGCTGATTTGCTCAAGGTTGATTTGATTATCTGGGTATCTAACTAGACAGCAAGCAACAGCAGCAGCAGCACCACCACCACCACCATCACCACTGCTTACATTTTCCTTCCCCCCCCCCCCCCCCTCGTGGCGCCAGGAGGCTCGCTCTACTCTCATGTATTCTATTCCTTCCTCGCAAATCGCCCCAGTGCCGGGCCGAGGTTGGCCTTGACCTCATCGTGCTGTTTGTCCCTCTTTTCCTGCCGCTCCTTCCAGATCTCCTCCGCCTTGAGCTTCTTCTCGTCGACCACGTTCCTCTTACGCTGCTTCCGCAGGTATTTGCTGAGCGCGCTGTTCTTGCCCCGCGCCTTGTTCCGGATCTCCGTCTCCACGTCCACCGGCTTCGCATCGAGGTCCCTCTCGGCCTGCCGCTCCTTCCAGATCTCCTCCGCCTTGAGCTTCTTCTCGTCGACCACGTTCCTCTTACGCTGCTTCCGCAGGTATTTGCTGAGCGCGCTGTTCTTGCCCCGCGCCTTGTTCCGGATCTCCGTCTCCACGTCCACCGGCTTCGCATCGAGGTCCCTCTCGGCCTGCCGCTGCCGCTCCGACCGCAGGTCGACGTTGCCGATGAAGTTGGGGTCCAGCGCGATCATCTCCGGCTGTAGCTTATTCAGGAGCGTCTTGACTTCCGTCTCCTGCCTCTGCTTGGTGGTCTCGAAGGGGTTGACTTCGAGCGCGTCGAAATTAGGCTCTCCAGCGCCAGGCACTATGATCGAGGAGAAGCCCGAGTCGTGGGAGATTCCCAGTAGATCCTCGTACGGGCACCAGCGGACCCTCTCGGCCCTGTGACCCTCCCTGCCCCAGTTCATGTATGGGCTTTGAACCTTCTCCTGTTCGTCCCTGTGCTTCACGAACAGGTCCTTCCATATCGTTGTTTGGGTACCCCAACCTACTGCTGTGAGATTCCGGTCCGATATAGCCAGAGACGAAGCTGGCTGTCGCGTGAAGTAGCTATTCACTTCTCGGAACATGCGAATGTCCCACCTGGTTTAATTGTCAGTCAATATTCGCAAATAAGGTCTGGTGGGGCCCGTACACTGCCATCTTCCGTTCTTGACCCGCTGTGACCATGTAACGGCCCTCCCGGTCAACAGCTAGAGACCGGACCGGGCCTTTGTGCGCGAGTAATTTCACCAAGGGTTCTATTTTAAATTCCTATCAGTAAATAGACTACCAAAAAGGGATGGGGTCTTGGCTCACCCGTAGTAGTTGGCGACCATAATGTGATGGTTCCATTTTGATGTCCACACTGAGATTATGTCAATACGCTTCGTCGGATAAAACAAAAATATGAGGGTCCGCCCGTACATGTAAGACAGCATTATAGGGGTTCTGCGTGAAGGAAACCGGTGGCCCGAGCTTCGTGGGGATTTCGCTAACGAGTTGGCCGGTCGAGACGTCTTGATATTTGAGAAAACCGGACAACCCCTATGCACGGTATCAGTACGATACAAGTGTCTCTCCAGAATGCATAGAGTTTGATTTCACCTACAAGAGTTGCCAGGAGGTAATGATATGGGAGATACTCCATATGTGAGACCTCACGGTGTTTCTTTAGAACGTGAAGTTCTACTCCTTGTCGGTCGTATATGTAAACGTATTTCTTCTGGGACACAGCGAAAAACTGTTCTGAATGTAACCACCGTATGTCGCGCACCGTCTCGCCGAGCTGCAATTCGCATCCGAGCTTGCCTGTCCTCCACTGCCAGATGTCAGTATGGCCGGTTGCCGCGAATTTCATATTCATATTCGAGGAATCAGATTCGGCCTACATCCATGGCCGCAACATGGCCCTTTCGTCCCGCCAGCAACAAATCCCTACCATTCCTCGAATATTCGGCGAAGTAAGGGCCTAGCTTATCGGTGAGATTGAGCTCGAAGCGCTTCTTGGCGGTCTCGACGGAGACGTTCTCTTGTATATCATCCTGGGCGACCTTGTAGGTCTTCTCCAATTCATGCTCAGGTTCGAGGAAGCCGGCGGTGTTCTCGAGGAGCACCTCGGCGTCCTTGGCTCTTACGGCGGCGGATTTGTACTTGTGCTCGAGATTGCTTAGATTCCTCCGTAGCTTCTTATCCCTGATACCCTTCGTGTCTATCTTGGAACCACGACCATACTCTCGCTGGGCCTCCTTGGCGCGCCGTCGTCTTATTCGTTCGTGTTTGGGGACAAGCTCTGTTCTGGCGTTTTTGACGAGGAGCACGCCATTGTCGTGATCAGCATCGGGGAGGTTGTCTCGGGGATTGTCGTGGACGGTCGCGACGTCTGTATCTACCTCCATCATTAAATTACAGCAAGTTGTTGAATGTATGATAGGAGGTGTTGTTCGTGGAATTTAACAGATTGGTAGTAGGTAGGCTCGTTGATATTGTTGCTTCTACTACCTAAGTACTCTAATCTAAGCCTACATATACCCGACATAGTAAACTCGTTACCTAGCAGTACTTCCTGATCGGCCAAAATTTCCTGCCAAGAAACAGTCAAATCGCTTTATCAGTCACTATCAGCTTCTATCGATAAGGATAAGCTTTCACTAGTGCATTGGCCCACTAAAAAGTTTCTTATCAGAGAGAACGGAAAGACAGGGGCGCTAAATCTGTAAGTGGGTAATTACAAGCTTGTCCCGCCAGCCCGCACACCTTAGCAAAGGGATAAACGATAAACTGCTATCGATTAACTAAAAATGCCCCTCCAAAAAACCCCTGGGGGCTCCCTCGGGGTTCCCTCTACATGCATCTCAATATCCAAGTAAATTCAACACCCGGACAGCAGCGTTCATACCCAAGCCCAGATATCACCCACATATCCCCAGAATTCTATGAATGTTTTTTAATTGAGTTACATTAAACAGTCACATCCAACCTGGCTTCACTTCCTTTCAGATTCAAGGCAGGGGGCGACGGTAAGATGCCTTCGGCCGTGACTCACTCCCACCGGCCCACCACCAAGGTGTCCCACAAAGCCTTCAAGTCCAAGAAGGCTACCAAGGGTGCATTGAGGGATGAAGCCAAGGGTAAGTCTTGATTAATAAGATTATAGCATTATATGATTATAAAAGTGTCATTTTCAACTACTAAGACCAAGTTGTCTACCTACCTTAGGCAAGGTTCCCAGTGAACGGGGACAACGAAAGACGCCTCACCAACAAGTCATGTCCAAGATAGCCCGTCGCAACCAGGCGAAGCAACGCCAGATCGCCAAGCATAAGGAACACCAGAAAGAGACTTCCGTATTCGCCGGACGAGATGGTGCCCCTCGAATCGTCGCCGTCGTTCCTCTTTGCGCCGACGCCGACGTTCCTTCCGCTATCAAGAGCCTCAATGGCAGTCTTGATATCGATTCCGAAGTCTCAGATACCACCTTCAGAGTCAACGTCGATCGCTTCAAGCAAAAGCTTCAATATATTCCCCTGGCCAAGGATCTAACGGCCTGTATGGATGCTGCCAGGGTAGCCGATTACGTAGTCTTCGTCCTGTCCGCAGAGGTCGAGGTTGACCCACTAGGCGAACTGATCATCCGGGGCATCGAGAACCAGGGAATGTCCACACTATTCACAGTTGTACAGCACCTAGAAAAGATACAACCGGCCAAGGCACGCCCAGACGTTGTCAAATCCCTGGTCTCATTCATGACGCACTTCCACCCCGGTCAGGAGAAGGTCTACAGTCTTGATTCGAGGCAAGAATGTTCCAATTTAATGCGGTCGCTCTGCAGCACTACGCCCAAAGGAGTAAATTGGAGGGACCAGAGATCCTGGATGCTCGTCGACGAGGTTCAATGGCCCACGTCCGAATCGGGCGCGACCGTCTTGACCGGTGTTGTTCGAGGCAAGGGTCTCAAGGCCGACAGGTTGGTGCATGTCGGGGATTGGGGCACATTCCAAATCGAGAAGATAACAGCTGCACCGCTACCTACGCAACGGAGGAAAGGCGACGGTATGACCGTTGACGAGGTCGAGACAGAAAACATATTAGAAGCTCCCGACGAGGATCAAGACGATCTGGAAGAACTAGCCCCAGAAGAAGCAGTCATGAACGATGTCGACGGTGATATCGATACCCAATCCGTCGTCCCGAACAAAAAAGGTGTACTCCTAGACGACCACCATTACTTCTCAGAAGACGAACCGGAAGAATACACCAGGCCCAAAAAGTTACCGAAGGGAACGTCGTCTTACCAGGCGGCCTGGTTCCTGGATGATGTCTCGGATTCCGATTCCGATATGGACGACGAGATGGAAGATGTTGTGGACGAACCCGATACAGCGGCTCCTGAGGACGGCATGGAAGGCGTTGCTGGCCCTGAGCCGACAGAAGGCGCCATGTCAGAATACCCACAATCGGAGATGTTCGTCGAGCCGAACGAGGACGAAGACGCTCAGGGGCTGGAGGCGTATCGGGCACGGAAACGCGACGAGGCAGAAGATGACAAGGAGTTCCCAGACGAAATCGAACTCCACCCCCATGTTCTCGCGCGAGAGCGGCTTGCTAAATACAGGGGTTTGAAGAGTCTGAGGACGAGTCCCTGGAACGAGGAGGAAGACCGGCCGTACCAGCCCGAGGAGTGGTCGCGGTTACTACAAATCTCCAACTACCAGTCCTCGCGCAACCACGCGATGAAGGAGGCTCTCCTCGGCGGGGTTGCGCCCGGCACGAGGGTTCACGTGCACCTGAAGGGCGTCCCGGCGGAACTGGAGAAGTCACACAGCGCCTCGCATCCCGTGACGCTGTTCTCGCTGCTGCGGCACGAGAACAAGAAGACCGCGCTGAACTTCGACATCGTCCACAAGGAGGACTACGAGAAGTCGATCAAGGCCAAGGAGGAGCTCATCATGCAGTGCGGGCCCCGGCGCTTCGTCATCAACCCCCTGTTCTCGCTCACCGGAAACACCGAGAATGACGTACACAAGTACTGCCGGTACCTGCACCCGGGGCAGTCGGCGATCGCGTCGTTCATGGGACCCATCACGTGGGGCGCGGTGCCGGCGCTCTTCTTCAAGCGCACCATCCCCTCAGCCGACGGCGATGATGACACCACCAGCGAGCCCCCGCTGCAACTAGTAGCAACAGGGACGGCGCGGGCGCCGTCGACGTCGCGGGTGGTGGCCAAGCGGGTGATCCTAACAGGCCACCCGTACCACATCCACAAGAAGGTGGTGACGATCCGGTACATGTTCTTCAACCGGGAGGACGTGGAGTGGTTCAAGGCGCTGCCGCTGTGGACGCGGCGCGGGCGCACCGGCCACGTCAAGGAGGCCCTCGGCACCCACGGCTACTTCAAGGCCACCTTCGACGGCCGCATCAACCCCCAGGACAGCATCGGTGTCAGCCTCTACAAGCGCGTGTGGCCCCGCCCCGCGAGGCCCCTCGCCGGTCCCCTGCTGCTGGAGGACACCGCTGCTGTGGCTGGGACCGAGGACGAGGTCATGGCTTAGAGAGGAGATTAGGGTCGCTAGTCATGATTACAAGTCACCCGGGTAACGGAGAGATGAATGGGACGTTACGAGTTACGTATATACCTTTAGGTAGGTGCTTGGCGCCATGTCAGGGATATGAAAAGCAAGCATTTGATCATTGTCATCTGTTCTTTTTCGAAAGAGTGTAGCGATGTAGACCTTGTCGCTATCAGTGAGCCTCGCGTGTTATCACTACGTAGTAGATCGTCCTACCTATTTGTGTGTGAATGAGTTGGAGAAAATACTATTGCAGGGCATCGACCGAATAAACGAGAATAGTAGCAAGTTTTTAATTTTTTAAAATAAAAAAGACCAGAGACAAAAAGCGAAGGAAAAAAAAACCAGATGAGGGAAAAAAGTTGATAAAAAAGTTAAAAGAAAGGTGCTCTCGATCGGGGAATCGAACCCCGGCCACCTGCGGACTGCTGTCTGAATGACAAGCAGGTATCCTGACCACTAGACCAATCGAGAATTGGAAACAACTGAGTTGTCCGATTGCTGGTTGTTGAGGAGAGGTCTGATTATTAATCTTTAAGAAGGAGAAGAGAGAGGGAGGGAGGGGCCACGAATTTAGGAGAATCCTCGGCGAAATTTGAAGGAGGGGGAGGGGGACGCGGTGGGAATGCGCTAATTTCTATGCTACGAGATTGTATTAATGGTTAATTGCATGAGCTAATTAGTCAACTGCTTAGATAGGTATCTAATAAGGATGATAAGGATGGCAGGCGGCAGGTGCCTCCCTAGCTCAGGTAATCTACCTTGTTCCGCTTGTATCAATTATGTGAAGGCGTTTGTCATGGTGATAACTAATGCCTACCAACCCAGCCTTACCTATCAAGCCTATCCGAGCATCTGGGAAAAGTGGGTCACATATACGTAGATAGGAGTCGGGTAGTTCCAAGAGGTTGTATTACACAGTCATAATTACCATGTGAATGATACCTAGAAGGTTAAGGGCGGCAGGGTAGGTATAGATAAGTTGTTGCTGCCCCTCAGTTTGCCGCCGATAAGGACATATGCCATAATACAGGAGTTGGAGCGGGAAAGAGAGATATGGAGAGCCTTTAACAGAATCTCTAGCTATATTTCCAGCTGTGTACCCTCAAGGAGCCTTACACAGTTTGTTAAACTTAATGAAACTCTAGGGTGTGGATTTGGCTTTGTCTCATCCAGTACCAACAGCCAGTCTCAATACCTGAGTCGAGACTGTCGAGGTAACCTTACAGTACTACCTCGAGTAGCAGGGAAGCAGATAAGAGCGCAACAAGAGGGTCCTGATAACCCCAAATCCAAGCCATCAGCCACCGACCAGTCTATTCATTACGCCTGTTCTTCTTCACTGACTTATCCTCTTGCAATCATTTAATATGGCGCATTCCCACTCTCATGATGGCGGTCACAGCCACAGCCACGATGGCTTCTCCGCCGCGGAGCATGGCCATTCCCACGAGATCCTCGACGGGCCCGGCAGTTACCTAGGCCGAGAGATGCCCATAATCGAGGGCCGGGACTGGAACGAGAGGGCTTTCACTATCGGTATCGGAGGGTATGATCATTTCTTCTCTTTCCATCCTCAGGCACGCATCGAACCCCTCTGTGTTCCAAGCCCTGAGCCAGCCAGCCCCCCCCCCCTCTCCCTTGACCACCCCCGCCCCTCGGGGACCCAGCACCATAAGACCCTCTTTTTGGATTTTGCGGAGGCGGGATAAGCATAAGCACTAGATAGACCTGCACAGCTAACCAGAAAAAAACATCCACAGCCCCGTTGGCTCCGGCAAAACGGCGCTGATGCTGGCCCTGTGCCTGGCACTGCGCGAGAAGTACAGCATCGCCGCAGTGACCAACGATATCTTCACGCGGGAGGACGCCGAGTTCCTGGTGCGGCACCGGGCGCTGCCGACGTCGCGGATCCGCGCCATCGAGACGGGCGGCTGTCCGCATGCCGCCGTGCGCGAGGACATCAGCGCGAACCTGGCGGCGCTCGAGGACCTGCACGCCTCGTGCCGGCCCAGCGGCTCCGGTGCGGGAGCGGGCGGAGCCGACTTGCTCCTCATTGAGAGCGGCGGCGACAACCTGGCCGCCAACTACAGCCGCGAGCTCGCGGACTACATCATCTACGTGATTGACGTGAGCGGTGGCGACAAGATCCCGCGCAAGGGCGGGCCCGGCATCACGCAGAGCGACCTGCTCGTCGTCAACAAGACGGACCTCGCGGCCGCCGTCGGCGCCGACCTCGACGTCATGGAGCGCGACGCCCGCAAGATGCGCGACGGTGGCCCCACTGTCTTCGCCCAGGTCAAGACCGGCGTCGGCGTCGACCACATCGTGAACCTCATCGTCAGCGCTTGGAAGGCGAGCGGCGCCGAGGAGGCCGTCAGGAGCAAGGGGGGTCCGAGGCCGACGGAGGGCCTGGATGAGTTGTGATCTAGACCGTGCTGTTTAGCTATGTGTTGGGTTCCTTGCAGAATCCGAATCATGTGAATGAAGATGGCAAGCCATCTACGCTTGTGGAAAAAACCACTCATATAGCTGTGAAATGAGTAAAACACCCTAGATCTCGGAAAGCTTCTCAATGCCTGACGTTCCGCGGCGCCACCCTTTTAGTATCTATTATCAACCTCTAAGTCTAGTATCGCTCCCGTCCCAACCCCCCACCCAGCCAATTGGCAAACCGTATGCGATGCATCTCAACATCGTACCTTCTCGTGCTAGTCGGCCGTAGCGAGGCCAAGGCTCACACTACTCCTCCATATGATCCTTGTCGGCGTCATCGCCCGCCCGCAGCTGGGCTGCGTGCAAGCCCTTGAGTCTCCTCAAGAGTTCCAGCTCGAGTTCGGCACGCTCTGCCACGTTTAGCGAGCTGTATTCCAGTGCGTAGTCCTCCCACTATGCATCGAAAGAGCAGCACGTGTCAGTAATTCTCGTAGTCACTCCAGATTCCACAGTGACTTACGGTCTTCGTTCGTGGGGCGGGAGGCTGTTCGGGCTGCGGGCCCTCAACCACTTCGACCGGCGGGCTCGCTACCGTCGGCGCCGCCGCCACCGGCTCTGGTTCCACCTCCTCCACGGGTACTTCCTCCAGGGTCATGACGGAATCCTCATCTCTGCCCTCAGTCTCGCGGTCCGTCACCCCGCTCCGTCGGGTCGGCCGTGCCCGGGAAATGGAGTCGTAGTTCCACCCCAGGAGACGGCAGACGTACTGGGGCACGGACACACCCCTGGAGCTGTGGGCGGACTGCTTCTGGACGCGGTTTAGGCGCGGCTTGAGCTTCCGGCTCCAGCATGCCCTGCGCAAAAGGTAGAAATCCCGCGTGAGCACAAGTCGGAATACACGCGTGCGCCCCACGGGGTCGGGCAATCGAACGCGGTCGGTGAAATCGATGACGAAGGTCACTTACCGGACATGCGTCCTGTTGTACCGGTACCCGGACCTCTGCAGTTCGCGCATCACGCGGTCCCAGCCTATACCGCCGTTTATGCCGATGGAAGGGAACGGGTCGGAGCGGACCATTGCCCTGAGGATCACATTTTCGTCGACCGCCATACCAACGCACCTACGGTGTTCGCTTTCTTCTTCGACAGTCCGAGAGATTCACCATCAAATGGTATCACATGTTTGTTGTTGGGTGGCGTTTGTCGGGGTCGGTGTTGAAGTGATAAGTTTGTGCGTGCGACTTGTCCACGTATCCATGCACAGACCCCCTTGCTGGGCACGGGTAGCCCGCAGCCCTGAGCTCATTCGCCAGTAACGATGCAACGTCGATCGATCCCTTGGCGAATGGAAACTCAGCCTCGAACCTCGATAAACTCTTCTGATTCCAAAATTGAGGAAGATTTAATGGCCATATCAAGTGAAAGGGAGAAAACCAATACCAGATTATAAATCATCCGACGTGTGCAAAAGGACGAAACCACTAACGTATTGTACTTATGACACTACGCTAGAGCCCACCCCTAAGTGGGTTCATACCTACCTACCTAGGTAGGTACCTAGGTAGGTAGGTAGGTAGTGACCCAGTCCCCCTTACCCCTATCCACTTATCCACTGAATAGAGTACCAAGCCAGGAGTGCTTGTATTCAAGTAGTTACTAGCTTACAGCAGTCACACGGGACCATGGTGACAAGAATGTCGAAGTAGATATAAGGAAATGTATAAGAGATACTTAACGAGCGACAAGTATACAAATATGCCTCTCACTTTACCACCCAGCTACACCCGACCACATAAAGGTAGATAGCGCGGGCATCGAGCAGGCCGCCAGAACACACAAGACTTTTCCTCCTACGAAGGTTGACATGTGTCATACCTTCTTCCTTGTCAAGTAGAGGAATTTTCAGACATATCCTCATCCTCATTCTCGTTTACGACGTCGGATTCATGATCATCTGTCAGCGCTACAGCGATAGCGAAAAGTTTTGCAAGCGAGTCGTCCAGTTCCATCCCGAGTGCAGCTTTGTCTGGATACGAAAGGTATTCCTCAAGGTATTTGGCAACCTGGTAATCGAGCCGGCAAATTAGCAATCGGAGACTGATACACAAAAATTGTAGAATGACAAGAGTTGGCTTACCTTTTCCTTTAATAAAACGAGTCTCTTTCTAGCAGTCGACTTGGCAACTCGGTTGGATGACGGTTCATGTCTCATGGGACGTAGCATTCCATACTGTGGTCGTCTGTCCGGTCTGTCCGGTCTGTCCGGTCTGGTCGGTCTGGTCGGTCTGGTCGGTCTGCGAGATGAATTCGGCTTGTGCACTTGGTGCTTGTCTGGTTCCAAGTGTGAGTCCCCTTCATCATCCGTATGAAGTTCTTCCTCACTCAAATCCCCCATCGCAGAATCGTCGGGAACGTATTCGGATTCCACCTCGCCCTGGTCTAGATGTTGTTCCTCTTCATCTGAATCTCCCTTCCACGCGTCGTGAGCTTCGCCTTCACGCTCAATTTGTCGACTGCTTGACTGATTGAAGTTTACCGTTTCACCAGCTAGATCCTGCTCGCCATGCTCGGCTTGGCCGACTCTCTTACTCTGCCCGATTTGCTCGCCAGGTTCAGCTTGCTTTGCCTGCTCGACCTCACTGTTCTGATTCTGGCCAAGCTTTATGCCTGCTCGGTTCAGAACTCCTCTGATTGCACCCGCAACACTACCCGCATTCTTGTCTTCGAGCCTGCAATTTGACTCAAGGAGAGGCTTAATCTTGTTGTGATAGGAGTTCCTGTAGCTACACGTAAGCTTAGGTGGACAGTGTAATAAATGGGAGGCAAGTTGGGTGAGTGGAGGGTGGAGGATAGGGGCGTGGCAGACAATACAAAAAGGCAGATAGGACGGGTTTGATGGTCATGGCTACTCACAAAATCATATTTTTATTTTTCATTCCCTTCTCTTCGTATTTTGCGCAAACCTTTGCCCAGTTTAGTCTCCGACCATACAAGAAATTATTTTGCGTCATATTTTCCCGGTCAAAGATGCCCTCGCCGAGCATGATTTCGAGGAGCCCCCATTGGAACGGACTAAGATTCAATGGAGTGGGATCCATTGTGGTTGTGGTGTAGTTGAGGATTCGCTTCGTCAAAAGAAGGATAACTGCTAGAAGAACATCCTCTAGTCGGTCGGAGAATTGGCATATAAATATAGATGACACTTAAAGGGGCAGCCAGTGGCTTACATAGTAGTGAACCCGCAAAGGTCGGTGACACTGTCAATTAAGCCGGCAACTTCCACTACAACCTGGCTCGAAGGCTGGTTGTCATTTTCCCCCAAGTCATGCTTGGGGGACCCTGTGAGATACCGTAGCTCAAGAGACAATGATTATGGTGCGCGAGCCCACCCGGTCACTATGGTATCCCCTATGTATAGGCTACAAGGTACCCGATCTCTTGAGCCCATTATTATTCCATAATTTCAAATACAAAGCAAACCGAGAGGCCCGGTTGGTAATATCCATAGGAAGGCTATACATGATCTGTATATGGTTGGCTACTTGACCCGGTTCGGGGAATGTTTCATATCAGCTCAACGAACGACTACTTACTTACCTAGTAGGGATATGGATGGATATGCAACATAAGCGAAGTATTTTATACAATAGCACCGTAAGTTTGGCGGGCATCTTGTGCCACCACTTAGGCACAACTCGTCCCCCTTCCAGACTTCCTCTCCTCTGGGGGGCGGGGGGCGGGGCCGGGGGTCTCCATATGTACCAGACTATTCAGACACACAATGGGGAGCCAGGGTAGGCACCAAGGAGCGACCAGTTGACAGCCTGCTCTCCTCACCCCTTCACTCCTGACTCCATGTCTCTCAGTATCGACCTGGTAGTAACGCCAACCCAAAGAATGATGGATTGCCTTTCGAGCAAAACGTACCGGTGATATGAAGGCAGAGAATGATACAGACGGCCTCGTATGATAACCGTTGATATGTTTGACTACCTATGTATTATCATTAGGTGTAACTATTTGTTTGTTAACATGGCATTGACCGCAATGCACATTGCTAGTCATAGATGCTGGTAACCTGCATACCCTCTCCACCCACGAACGTTGCCCTGCTTGTCTTTGTCTATTTCGGCAGGGTGTTCTTTAATGACGGTATAGGCCAGAGTTCCCAGTCCTGAGTGCTATTCACTACCTTGTAGGTAAGTCGTAGTCCTTGCCTTTCTAGGGAGGGATGAGGGTTGATACTTGCTGGTGTCACTCCGGCCTAACTAGGCCACATGGGGGACAACCTGAAGAATAAGCTCGCATGTATACCGAGAAAAATAGCAAGAAGCCTGACTACACCTTGCCCGCCTGATTGCGGTCAAACGGTATTGTGCGCCACACGAGGGACGCAAACATAGGAGCCTACAAGGTGAGGAGCATGGGTAGACGATGTTTGTACGTCAGCGCTTGCTCCACGAAGGAAACGTCTCAAGCCTTACCTCGTTATCCTTGACTATGTCGTAAGTGGCGAACTCAAACGTCGCAGAGAGTAGGATAAAGAAGACGAGCCGAGCCCAACAACTTAAATCCTTACCAGTCCACTCTTGTCTCTCGTGACGCCTAGTAGCGGACAGCGGCATAGAGCTGAGGACCGGTATGCGTAGGGTTATACGGTTTGCAACTACTCCTCACAATATCTGTGCTCCCGAGCCCTGGTCAAAGAGTTCCATGTGACAGTTGTGCTCTTTGTGTGTATTCGGTTGCAACTCTGGATATCTTGTGTCTACCGAGCCCATGACTAGGGTCCCCATGCTCAACAGTTCAGCCTTGCCTGCCACACTACTTTGAGAGTACCATGTGTCACCTGGGGCGAAGCCAAGGATGCCTTTCTTTCAACAGTTCCGCGCACCAAGTCCGTGGTGGTCAGCATGAGCTTGATTGCCAACAGCTCGAGCATGGTTCCGTTCCGGAGCTATGTACAGCCGTTGCTCTGTTAGAGTAACACAGGATAGACGAAGTTCGCCATGGCGAAGACGGATTAATCTTGCTGATGAGGACATGCCTTGCGTGGTGTCGTACAGCCCATTCTTCAAAACCTTTGTCGACGACTAGGGGTGCCAGCTGGTGAACTGGGAGCGAAACGCGAGACTTGCCACCTCGCTCTGTCGTACCATGTGTGGTACGCCTAGGTAGGCTGGAGTACACCAGCTACTGTCGCCACCAGGACTGAGTATTGCTTTTAATTAGAGGGGCAACAATTGGGGCTAGTTCAACTAGGTCATATCCCGGGAAATTCGAGGTCGGTGTGCTTGCTCTACGGCCACAGGAGGGAGAAGCACAGCCAACTCTACTTTCGTACAGGAGGATAATATAGCAGTGAAGGACTAAAACACTACTGTAGCCTATAGAGAACCCCCACCATGAAATCATATCTGGAAACGAAATCAAGCGCTCCCTTCTGATGACAACTGGGATCAAGAAGGCTAATGTAGTGAAAGTTATATGAGCATACTATATTCCTAGAATCAGGATACAGCTATATGCGACAGAGTGTAGTGTTATATTGGCGACCTCCTAATCGTGTCCACACTGGAGTAAAGTGATACTTGATAGATTATATAGAGTGTAAAGTTAAGAAAAGAGCGTAGAGTTCAGGGGGATAAAACAAAGAAATATCTCCGAAAGTAAATACGCACCATATCTTCACAGTTTCGAGGGCTGGTTAGCTCGGCAGGCGACTATTCTATCACATTCTTCGCTTCGCTTACGTCTTCGGGAAATTTTGACCACCTGCAAAGGATCTTGTGAGTGATCATACGTTCATTGCCGAAGATTATACGGCCTTATGCTCACGTATCGCGAAAGCGTAAAGCTTCATGGAACTTTAAAACCGAGGGATGGGGGATCTCACCTAGATTTGTAGACCCGTCCGTTCTTCATAACTACTAGAACGTGCTTCTCTGGCTTGTCGAGGATGCTGACGTCCTCCAGCGGATTATTGTTCAGTATCAGCACGTCAGCAGCGAGCCCCTCCATGATTTGGCCAAGGAACGCCTCCTGGCGGAGCATCTTGGCAGCGTTAATGGTGGCACTCTGTAGGACCTGGGCGTTGGTCAAGATGCGGGCGCGGATGCCAAACTCGCGAGACTGGTCAGCGGTGAGGGGGCCGAGGAGGTCGGAGCCATAGCACATGGAGACGCCGGCCGCGGAGGCGATCTCGAGGGAGCGCAGGCCAGCGTCCAGGACCTCGCGGTTCTTGGCCTGGTTCTCGGGAGGCAGGAAGCCCGCGTAGCGGTCGGAGGCCATGGCGTCATAGGTGACGAGGGTGGGGACGAGCCAGACGTTGCGGGCAGCCATGAGGTTTGCTGTGTCGGCATCGAGCAGATTGCCGTGCTCGATACCGGAACAGCCGCCCTCGACGGCATGCCGGATTGCCCGCGGCGTATACGCATGCGCCGTCACGTAGGTGCCATGTCCGCGCGCGACCTCTGTAACAGCAGCCACCTCGGCGGCCGTGAACTGCACGTTCTCGATGCGGTCTGTCGGCGATGCCACGCCACCGCCAACCATGATCTTGATAAAGTCGGCGCCGGTGCGCAGCTGCTCGCGCGCGGCCCTAGTGCACTCCGGCACGCCGTCGCAGACGGTGGAGAGGCCCGCGATCTCGCCGGTGCCGCAGCAACCGCCGGCGGTGAGGCTACTGTGGTCGTGCGCGGACCGTGTGTCGCCATGGCCACCGGTCTGTGACAGCGCACGGGCAGCGATGAAGATGCGCGGCCCCGGGAACACGTCGTCGGCGAGGGCTTCCTTGAGGGCGAGGGTGGCGCCGCCGCAGTCGCGGAGGGTCGTGAATCCCCGCGCCAGCGCTTGCGCGCACGCGAAGGGCTGGCGCAGTAGCGAAACTGCCGGGTCCGTGGGCATGGCGCCCGCTAGAGTCGCGTCGCCTGGGGTCGAGCTCAGGTGCACGTGGCAATCGATCAGGCCCGGACAGAGGTATTTGCCGGCTAAGTCGATGACGATGGCGTCCTCATCGTCTTCGCCGCCTCCGCTTCGCGATGTATCACCATGCAAGTTCTGCTCCAGGACTGACTTGATGATGCCGTCCGCTAACTTGACTGTGATGTTGGGATGCACGACACCGCCCGCGGGGTCGACGACGTTACAGTTCTTCAAGACGTACGTCTGCTGCGGGGGAAGCTTCCAAGGTTTGACGATCTTTTCCGGTATGGTCGCCCTGACATGTCCTTCCACGACGAAGTTTGGATTCTCGCGGGCAATAGTTTTACGGGCTGTCATGGTGATTTTGATTTGGCTGTCTTGACCCCGACTCGAAGGAGTTGTAAGAGACAGGAATACCGTAGAGACAGGCGGTTGATCGAATGCTTCTTGGTGCGGAGGAAGCCTCCAAACCCACAAATATTTACGAACTTTATGTTGGTGACACTACAACTCCCCAATGCCAATGCATGGGTGATTCACTCGGTCGTTATTTGTTACTTGCTTTAAGCATTCCTAGAAAACCCATGATGTGAAAAAAAGACTGATCCCCTTCCCCCAACGTCGGTAATAGCCACGGCAGCCCGATCTTTTCCATTAGATTCTTTGTTTGTGAATAAACATGCCATCCAATTTGTACCGCATGACTGCCAAATTAATTCACCCCTCCGGCATTTCAGTTAGGTTGGACTTGAAGCCACCAGATATTTTCCTTCTCTGTTTCCTAACTAACTAGCCCTGGGGAGAACGCTTTGTATGAACGTGAACTACGGTTACTACAATCTGGATACATCTTCATTATAATCGCCCTTTTCTATTCGCGTTCCCAACCCAACCCAACCTAACACAGACGACAATTTCTCCCAGCACCCAGACGGCAAACAAATCCCGTCCGCACGCCCTACAATGCCAGGCTATGGCGACCACCGAGTCTGAGACATGCGCGCACGGGGGTATTTGTGGTGGTGGTGGTTTCGAGAGGCTACCAAGGGAGTTACGCGACCAGATCTGGGACGCGACGCTGGAACCGAAGCTGCTGCGGGTAGGGATCGGGGGCGCCGGGGCGCGGTTGCCCGTGGCGCGGTGGTCGCCGCGGGGGAACCCGGTCGCGCTCCGCGTCTGCACCGAGTCCCGCGCCAGGGCCCTGCGACGGTATACACTTGCGGTCCCCGTATACGGGTGCCGTCCACCTCCTTCCGGAGGCCGGAGGGACAAATGGTCGGCGTCTTGCGGGCTCGCTAGGCGCTACATCGATCCGGAGCGCGATCTGGTCTTCTTTGACCCTCGGATCGGATCGGTGTCATCGTCGTTGCCATCGGCGACGGCAGACGTAGCCAACTGGATTCAGACAAATAGGGACTTCCGGCAACTCATGGACGGATTCCTGAGGGAGACTGCCCGGCGCCCGGCATGCAGTGGTGGGGGAGACAGGGCTAATAAAAACACGGGAAAGCGCATCCAGCGCATCGCGTTCCCGCGGTGGTGGTGGCAGTTCCGGTGTCACAGGGGCGACATGTGCGTGCGGCCACCTACATTCTTTGGCGAGATCGGCGAGATCTACATCGTGGAGGACCTTTCGCTGTCTCCTGCGGCGGAGGAGGCGCAGGCGCAGGTGAAGAAACGAGCGGAAGACGGCGGGGAAGACGGCAGCGATACTAGTCTGGCGTCTCTGGTGCCGGAATATCTCGCTACCTGTGGCTGGGAAACCCGGCGCGAGGGACGGTCGGTGGTGGTCACCGAGCCAGGGTCCTGCACCGGCGTGCGCATCCAAGATCTTTTCGACGCACCCTTGGACCAGTTAGACCTTTCGATCGAGGAGTTTGTCCGTGGAGATAGTTTCGTCTTGCAAGATCCTGATGCTCTGTATCGTCGAAAGCGGGACCCGCATATATACCTGTAGGCGAGTTGTGCTGGTTATGATGGCTTGTAATCACTCAGGTAGCCAGTTAGTAAATTAGCACTCTGCCAAAGAACCGCATAGCGCCACTATTCGACTCCTTTCTACGAAACAGCTATCCAGCGCTCAGTATTGATAATAGTATGGTGTTTATTATGAGGCGTTACATCGTACACCTCTGTAGCAAAATTGATCGAGCTCTCATCCGCGTTGTCCATTGGTTAGTCCCCACGGCATAATCTGGGCGTAGGTGAAAATAAAAGAGCTGCAGTATACATAACACAAGTCTAACTAATAGTCCAGAAGCTCTACGGGGATCTTACTGATACGAAATGGTCGTCCTTTTCTCGTGTTGAAGCCTCGAAACGCGTTGGCTAGAGGAGAGGAACTCCGCGACGGTACGGTACGTAGGTAGATAGGGGGTTCCCCTAAATCCTCCATGGCACCTAAGCATATACGTCATAATTTGGAATAGCAATGGCTCACCAGCCTCGAGAAGTCGAAGCACAGCTCCTTTCAAAGTCAATAAACAAGGTGAGGAGAGTTCCTGTTATTTGAAAACATTGTGAGAAATTTCCTTAAGCCACCCCCCCTATTCCTCCCGGCGATTCCAACGAAGTAGAAAGCCAAGCCAAATCGATGTCTGTCTGTCTGTCTGTCTTATCTGTTTAGAGTAACTACAAAGTTGTAATAGAAGAGACGGGAAAGAAGAGACAGATAAACAGCCCGAGAGCAGAGGTGAAAAATATATGCATGCCGACCAAGCGAGCATGCCATGCAAGCGAGTGTCGGTGCTGTCTAGACCATGCGTCGTTAAAAGCTTTAGAACAAGTCTAGAGAACAAGAAGTGAGAGTCATTTCCGTAACGTGGCGTGACGCAATGACACAAAAGCAGGTAAAGTAGAATCAAGTAAAATTGGTCCAGGAAGAAGAAGTGAAGAAGAAGAAAAAAGACATGTTCTTTTGACTGTACATGGAGAGTTCGATGCAGAAATCTGATACCCAACCGAGTACTAACTAGTGACAGGAAGGGGAAAGGGGAGGGATTTCCCACTATTCCGGTTTCAAGAAGAGAAAGATAAAAAAATTAAAGCAAGAAAACAACAAATTTACCCCAAATGCTCGTGCGAAAATTTCTCTGGTCTATTCCCAACCGGTGACTTGAAGGAAGAAGTCACTTTTTTGTCTTTATTATCCCTCTTATGCCATCGTCGAAAATCAGGTGTATCATCGAGTGAAGCGGGGAGGAGGGGGGGATAGTAGTCGAGAAGGCGAAAAGCTCGCCGCTTCCGGCCCAATCTTATCCCCCTGAAAGGCCCCGAAGTCTTCGCGTTTCAAATCATGAGAAATGGTGCCAACCCAACGCCGCTAGCTGGCTACCACCAACCTCTTTTTGTCTTACCGTCATGTGTCATGAACCTCTGAATCTTGTATAACGTGTTGCTCGGCTTCGACAATGCAAAAGGCGCTAACGCAATATGGTACGAATCAAGTATAATACGAGAATAAGACAAGTGTAGAATCACTCTGTGCCGCAGAGGCTTATCGAGTGTTGAGAGACAGCCCCTGGAATGCACCAACCCAGTCGTTCTGGCCAGTGGTGGTGGGTGCGTTCTGTTCGTGGGGTGTCGTGGTAGAATGCGTGGTCGGGAAGCGTGCGCGCATGGGCGGTGGAAAGCCCCCTCCTTGAGCAAAACCGCTGGGATACGCATCCATCGTCTGCATCATTCCTGGCATGTAAGGCGCGGCCCTGGGAGTATCACCGAAGGCGCCGTAAGCCGAATATTGTAGGCCAAGCGGCGGGTAGGAAGGACTAGGCACCGACGATCGGTCAACAGCGCCCAGTGATTGTCCGAACGTCTGCTGGAACGGCCGGCCCGGCTGGCCACCGGTAGCGAAGGCCCCCTGAGACTCCGGTACCTGATTCGGACGGCGTTCAGTATTCGAAGACGCCCCAGTCCTGTGGCCAACGGCACCAGGCCCGACACCGCTAGGCGCCTGCAGCCCGAGGGTCGGTGTGGCAAAGGAAGCCGGGTTGATGGCGGACATCCATATCCTTGTCTTATATATCTTGAAGAGGTCGGTTACTAGCGAATTGAAGTTGATGTATGAATCGGCGAAGTAGTAGAATGTCAACTTCTTCCAGTCCCTATTGCGTGTTAGTGGAGGGAAATTCCGGGAAAGATTTGCACTTTCACTTACATCTGAAATTCCGCATCAAGAATCTCCATATTGAGACCGTGCTCTTTGACCTTCTGCATACAGACGCGCTTCGCCTTTGCTTCGTTCCCCTCTTTCTCGTTCAGGTTATGGATCTCGTGGTTTTGCGCTAGGCGTTTGATGAGTTTTGGCTTCAGCTCGCCGGCATTCTGATCCTGCATGTGGTGTTGGTTGTGTGGGCCCATGCCGCCTATCGCACTTTCCTGGAGGCCATTCGAGGCTGCCAACAGACCAGCCGCACCAGCACTCTCCTTGGCCGCAGCAGCATTCTGAGAGTACATCATGAGCCACTTGTAGTGCTCCTCCGCATAATGTTCCTTCCATTCTTTGGCCGTCTGCCAGTCGACGTTCTCTTTGGCTACCGTGCCGAGGTCGGTACCTCGATCCGCTTCAACTATAACGAGGTCGCCAGGCTTGACCGACAGGCCGGTCCCTTCCTGAATATAGAACACATCCGCGCGAGAACATTTAAAGAGGACAATATGTAGAAGTTGGTTGTGTCTTGGTTGGGACATCCCGTACATGTTTCTGTGAGGAGACGGCGCGCGGTTAGCGTAGGGAGAAGGAATCCCATAGGGCGACGGGTAGGCGTTGCTGTATCCCGACGCCATTGCGTGATGTGCGCCAGGCATGTTACCACCGGGGTAATAATTCACTATTTCAGATGTTAGTATAGTGTTACCAGTACGGAGGATTCTCCCGAAATACCTGGACTACCAGCATGCAGACCCATACTGTCGGGGAAGTTACCATAATCATGAGACTGCGATGCATCCGGGGATTGTGACTCGTGTAACGAAACCGCCTCTCCCAGGGAACCAATGGAGGCCTGCCGGGTCGGTATATCAGCGAACGAGTGCCTTCGACTCTGCGGTATGTCGCCGAGACCACCGAACCCCAGTGAACTCGTCCAATATGCCCTCTTGACATTCTCAAGTTTCCGATTCTCCAATGGGTATTGACTGCGGTAAACGCTGGGCGCGTATTCACTCATACGTCTCGCAGAGCCACGCCTGGCCGCGGCATCATGCCCTTCGTTAGCCTCATCGAGCTCGTCAATAGCAAAATCGGACTCCTCAGGTACGGATTCGCGAACGCTATAATTATTCCCTAGCCCGTAAGTCGCGGCGGTTGATGCCCTAGGCCGGATTCGATTTTGATACTGTTGCTGTCGTAACATGGCATTCTCACGCGCAAGAAGCTCGATCGTCTTGGCCTCAGCGCTTTGTTGTAAATGAGTGCCCTGTCCGGAGCTGCCAGTACTATCGTCTTCATCATCTTCTACTTCCTTGACCTTCCCCAGCATTGCTCCATCGCTTGACATCTCACTCAGCATACTAGGCCGTGAAGGTCGATGTTGTAGTCCTGGATGGCCCGGATGTCCTATAGGTCGCGCCCGTGAGGATAGGGCGGAGGACGTGGGCACCATTGGATTAGTTGTGTCGGGGTCCAGTTGTCCTACAGAGTACGATTGCGAGCGGTACGTCTTTGGGGTCGGGTGCAAAGGGATGGGAAAGGGGATCTGTGGATTGGACCCCTGCTCTCTACTAGATGGTGGTTGTGACAATGGCCCATCGCCAAAGAAAGTCGGGCTTCCAACTCCAGGAGGGACCGTGGATGTAGGCGATGGCAAGACTTCAGACAATCTCGAAGGGGGTTCTTTCCGCTCGGTATTCCAGATGCCGGTTCCCCATGTAAAGGTTGGGGCCTGGTGCCCCCGATTAAGAGTTGTAGACGAAGAATGCGGACCCCAAGGACCAGCACCGGTCTCCAGGGCAGGAGTGCTCGGGTGCGACGCAGTCGGTGACATGGAACTACTGGCGAATGAACCCTTCCTAGGATGAGGCAGGGTGATCTGCGTTGTATCGTTCAGCCATGATGCCCGACGCACGGGCATTGGAGGCTGCATTGGAGGCTGAGGGGCGTCCTGGCGATGGGGATCCACTTCATCATCGGAACTGGCAAGTGCTTCGGAATCAGGCGTGGACCTCCGGGCGTTCAACTTCTCTAAGAGAATAGACTGATTATTCCCTGCGATCGCTGGAAAGCCACCCTGACCCGGCTTCGCCCCCGAGGCTGATTTGAGGTTGCTGGCGCTCATCATGCCGCTTCACTTTCTTTCACTCTGTATCTCCCTGAAATGATGATGGGCGGGTACCTGAGCAATGAGTGGACCTTGAGAGGTTAACCGAAGATTAGACTTCAGGAAGAGGAAATTCGAGGACAGCCGTTGGAAGGGACGGCTGATGAAATTACAATTCCGTACGAGATGCAAATGCGCCAAATCTCAGAACAAGGAGACAAATTGAAGGTACGGCAGATTTAACGGAAACTAGGTAAACAGTTAGCATCGCTATGCTCGAGGAGTAACATTTGGTTCAACAATGACAAGAACAAAGAGATTATCGTGAGTTGGGAACACAGACGAGATACACGAATGGCAATGACAAGTGGCAAGAGTCAAGAGTTGGGGATGACGAAGTGGGAATGGGAATGAATGATGATGATCCGCGAACCGGACTCATGTAATAATGTAGATGGGCCATGGCACGAGGGCACGTTTCGCTTCTCGCGGCTCAGATCCATACGTAAGGCAGGCAGACAGATAGGTAGGTATGAAAGCGCCTGAGGCATGTTGGCATAGAAGTTAAGCACTCCAAACAGGATCTGCTTATCTGGATGCTGCTGGTAGCGGGGGCCGGTGGCCGGGGGCCGGGTGCCTGCTCTTTCGCAGATTTGCGACGCGCGTGACTATCCAAGTCGCGAGGAGGCAACACAGACGGGAAACGTTGTGTACTTGAGAAGCGGCAGGGAAATATAGCGTACTGCGAGAGTTGTATGTACTTACCGAAAGAGTGCTTCTGGTATTATTTCAATCTATGTGCTGGGTATCGTAGCTTTCGTGTCTAGTGGTTTCGAATAAGGAAAAGCCGCCGTTGTCGCCCAAGGAAAATTAAGACAGCCGAGAGATATAATCAAAGACAAGAGAAGAAGAAAAGAAACACAATGGATGTTGATCTTGGTCTTGGTCCTCGTGGTCCTGGTCCTGGTCCTGGTCCTGGCCCTGGAACACTGCTCAAGTATTTCTTTTCGGAGTTGAAATAAGAATTGGAAGGCCCTTTTTTTTTTCTTTGCTTGCTTCCCCTGGTTTATTCTTCCTTCGAGCTGTCTCGCTTTTCTCCCGTAGTTCCGGCGCTGCAGATTGAAGGTTCCCCCCCTCCTTTTTTTTCTCTCTGGAGTATCTTAATTTTGAATTCTTCTTATTTCAGAAATCGCTCTTATTTTATTTATTGTGACGTTCGTCCGTGTCTGTCTGTGTGTCCGTCTTGTCTCTTGTTTCTGTGTCTTTCTCTCCGTCTAAGGATACTTCGAAAATGGCACGGTCTTGGTCGTCGTTCGCGAAAAAGAAAAAGTGAGAAGTATTAGGTATTCTCTCTTCTTTTTTTCTTCTTCTTCTTCTTCTTTTCCCTGGCTGAATGCGCGCCTCAATCGATTGCGACAGAACTACGCGCAGGGTCCCATCGTCAAGAATAGTAGATCGGATCCGTCGTCGCACCGTAGATTTGCTTGATGGTTTAAGGCTGATATCTCGGCATATAGATAGATAGCGGCCCCGGGGATTATCGATTGGAACGGAATATTGGATTGTTAAGAGTAACTTGTGCCTATAAAACCGTTGGGTTCAAGCCCCTTTTGTCTCTGAATTTGGCGTTGAAGAAAAATAAAATAAAGGAAGGGTTCTTTTTTTTTTTTAATGTTTTTGTTATTTTTGGGGGATTCGGCGAAACAATACAAAAAGGAATGAAATGAGAGGATGTTGGAGTGTGTGTGGAGGTGGCTGTGGTGGTCGGTTTTAGAAGCGTAATAAGATGAACTACCTAAGGTACATAACTACTAGGTAGGTAGACTGCCCCAAAAAAAAAACTGCCTGACTGCTTACCTGCTAGGTACCTAATAACTGACAGGTAGGTAGGTTACTTTAGACTATGCCCAGGTGTAATTAGAGCTCTAATAACCAGTCTAGATACTTAGTAGTCCACGGGTAGATAGTAGAAGCATACCTGAGACTGTACTGGGGGCTTTCCAACCTTGAAAGGCAACCTTGAAAGGTTGGGACTAACCACGAGAAGTGAGAAGCGGGGAAAATGCCCAGGACTTCTCTACATACCTAGGTATGTACCTAGGCATGTACAATAACAGCTAGCACGATACAATGTACCTAGGCAAGGACGCTTATGCACCTGCACGTATTATACTGTACTTAGGGGCTAAGGGGCCAAGGTGGGCATTTCCAATATCTATATGGATACTTGAGTATTTTAAGGATGTGCTTGTAATTATGTATGCAGAAAATATTCTGGGCATGCATCGTATGGTATTGTTTATACATATCGGTATGTAATATACTTAAGTACCCGTATCAGCTCTGCCTCCTACAAAAAAGGTCACTGAAGACTGGAACTACTTACTATTAGGTAGGCATATCCATACGGATGGATATGTCGTGACCGTTGGTGTCTGCGAAACATAAAACTGGAAAGTCTTAACTATAAGTCTACTGGTACTTAAGTACTATAGTATGTACTATACTATACGATTCGGGAGGAGCCTTGATGTGGGGTTGTGAGATGTTTCCAAGTGGGAATATACGGAGTACCTCCATCCCATCCACAGGTGCAGTCAAGTACCCAGGTAATCCGGTGTGGCTTCCCAGTACTGGTGGCTTCCAAGGCTAGGTACGTCTATGTAGGTGGTTTGTTGATCATCAAACATCTATAAACAAGCCCATTGGTACTACAAAGGCCCTACTACAAATCGGTTCATAAGGAACAACCTTGAACCTTGGAAGCCCCTCATGGTCATTGCCTTTCGTATCTACAATTTAGACGCTACCTACCTGATACTGTATTATCTATTAAAAAAAGACACACCCGTCTCTTATTAAGCGATTAGAACAGTAAGGATAGTGTTCTTATTACTACCAGGTGGAAGTACGTAGTAAAGTGTCCAAATGCCCATGTGACTTATGTAGGTAGGTATCTCATGCTACTGCATCTAGGGTACCTATAGTCTAGTGCATGCAAGTGCATGCCTCTAGCAAGTACCTACACTAGGTACTTACCTGTTTCCAAGGTCGTAGTTGCAGTAAGAGGGGACTTCGGAGACTGTTCCGTCCCTGAAATTCATCGGGTTAATTTGTATGTGGTGTGGTGGTCCGGGGAGAAGACGATTAATTCGCACCTAGGTAGGTTAGACTGCCCTTCTCCTCCATGATTACCATAACTGTGATTGGGCCAGGCAGCGTCATGGCAAGGGTGCTACTCTCTTCAGGGCTTGTCTTTGTGGAAGTGCCGTTCCCGCCGTATCCCCTACAGTGTGTGGGGTCGTGTAAGTACATACCCATTACCTACTTGCCCCTACTTCCCCTTCTTCCCATCCGTGATACTGTTTCCTCTCTAAATGCTATAAGTGAGTATATCTGGTGTATCTGGGCAGAGGCAAAGTTGAACAAGCAGGTTTCCGGATTGTACCGGGGCCATGTAGGACGGAAGTAATGGCATGATAACAGCCCACAAGACGGTTCTAGTGTCACCCTACCTAGTTAAGTACTTAGCATTATATCAGTCTGATATCAGTCCACGGGTCTGATCAAGTTAACCGTGGGCGAATTGCTTCTTCCAGGGTACCAGGGTCGCAGAGTAAATTCTATACAACGGACCCATTCACTATTGGCAATCCTCAACTTGAAATACTTATACAACCAAGCAGTATATATCTTACGTATCCACGGTTTCTTTACCATTGTCTGTCATCTAACATATCTGATGATTGTGAGATAACAAGCAGAGCGAGCCATGGCGATGTCACCAATTTCTTGTTTGTTTCTATACCCTGTACACACCATGCATTGCATCCGGATGGCCACTTGTAAATTCTCAGCTCGCCTACCCCTTCAAGGGAATTCCCTTCTGCTCTTCCACCCAAGAACAGACCAATAGATTCTCTCGACTTGCTTCGATTCACTTCGCTGTGGTGACGATCAGCCGGCTCCGCGTTTCGCACTAATAAGTTTGCTCCTTTTACTCCTATTCTCTTTGAGTGGATTGAGGCGATTCAGGCGATGCCGTCTGTCCTAGACCACCACCACCACCGCCACCACTACCACTGATTCAAGGCGACGAAGGCATCGCATCGCAGATCTTCGCATATGCATATTAATATATTGCCTTGTCAAACTCTATGGAACCGAACTCCCCCGTCCTTCCTAAGTAGGTACCAAATAGCCTTTCCGTGACACCAGGCTTGCCTTCCGCCGCTGTTTGACAACCTCTGAAGAGAGCGACAACGACAGTAGGCATCTATGGCATCCTACAGACACATATATAGCAGAAATTGGCGCTCCGTCCTATGATAGAACTCCCTCTTCTAAGCCAAGCGAATCTGCCCAGCCCTTGCTAACCGTAATGAACCAAGGAGGCCCTTTTGGCAGATGTAACCCTCCTTTACTCATTACCTTGACTCGACAGGCCATCTAATACTTGCCCAGCACTACAGCTGTACCAAACATTTCGCGACGCGGGCTTCACGCGAGGAAGCCACCCTTCTTTTCTCTTGCTCTGTCCCCTTTTCAATGACTTTGGTGCTGCCTATTCCCCTGACGATAATAGCTAATTTGACTTAGTCCTCGGGTGAAAAGCTTCGCCCCTCATCTTGTAAATATATGAGGAAACCCCCCCCCAACCCAGCGCCCGGGGAATTTCTGACTGATTATACACCGGAAATTCCACACACGTAGGTCCATCGGTGGCTATTACGGACGGCTGATATTTACACAAACACCGTTATAGTGAACGCTAATTCCATGAAGAAGGGAAAAGCCAAGCCACACGATCTATCGAGCGGCTAAGTACCTGCCTAGATAGCCAACCACCTAGGTACCCTGCCTATCCCAAGAGGATTGGGATTATTGTTCAAATTTGAGCCCCCTTTTACTTACATGAACAGACATACCCTTTTAGGCCACATACACATGCACCGACGCCGCCTCGGTCACTATTCACTATGTATCCGTCTGATAGCTCCTGAAACTACCTGACCATCTGGTAGCCCCGGGTGGAACCTGTCCGCCGGCAGCAGTACTATCATCGTACTGACATCGTACTACCATCGTCATTGTCGTAAAGGAGGGGGGAGGGAACGCTATGTAATGAACACCATATAACGGTTGCAACCAATCAGCGCACGTTTTGGCCATCTCCAGCTGCCCTACAAGAAGAGGACGCTTATAGAACGGACACATATTGAACAGGTCTCCATATCGAATTGAAATCGATGCAAGCTTCGCCAACCAATTGCGCTCCTCTCCTCTGTTATATCGATTCCCACCATTCCCACCATTCCCAACCTTTACCGAGTCCCGGCTCAACCTAGCCCACCTAGCAAACCTACCCTACATAACACTTACTTAATTGTTTGCGTGCGAGTTGACTTAGTCTGCCCGTACCCCTTTCCCAACCCCCGGAGATGCAAAGGCCTCAGCTTCTTTTCGTATGCAAATATGCACATATTATGAACATGAAGCATGATGGTTCTGTGGAGTCAAGAGGCACTTCCCTGTATTTGATCCCGGCCAGGGTACATACGCCAATAAGGAATTCTCTCCCGCATCCCCATTAGAACGTCCACATAGTAAGGAGATAAGCAATATAGATCACACAACTCCGAGTCGAACCACGAACTATCAAGTATGCGAGATAGATGGTCGAAGTACCAACCTAGCCGTTGGACACCCCGCATCGGACTGGTCGGAAGCTGGGAGCGCAAATCGGGCGTGCGCGAAGGAAGTCATGATGCGCCCGGCTTCGTCGGCCAGACCACCATTTGAAGTAACTAGACGGACAGGCAGGCAATCTAGATGCGTCGTCCGTCAACGAGTTTCAGGGATGGCGGCTTTGGATGGGGGTGTTCACTGGATGTGTGGTCCAAGAGGGGCCTGAGAGGAGCACTGACAGGCTTTTTTGACCGGACCTTGTCCCTGTCCTAGAGCCCACGCACTGGCCACCCGCCCACAGGGATGGCATGGGCCATGTGACAGGGGCTGTAGACGGTCGATCCTTAACGATCCTAAAGTAGTGCAACGGGCAAGTCGTGGACAATGAAATTTGAGCAGCCGCTAGACACCACATGAGATAAAGGTGTTAATGTTTTTAGCGGCTACTCGAATTTTAGTGTCTTGCTATAAGTCACTTTTATAGGTACTTACCCCGGAGTCTTACCCCGGATATTCACTACCTACCTCGTACTCAAGTATGTAGAGGTGTATGTACGGCACGACACCACCACCGCCATGCTTCGTTTCTGGTTCTCCGATCCTCACCCAATAAATCCAGTACGGCGCTGCAACTCCATATGCGTCGCGATTCATGCAAGTAATAACGATGTCTACAGGCGCGAGAGCGCATGCTGCCCCACCTCTCTTCATCGGTAAGCCGGAGTCCTAATTGGCACGCCACATGTTCTCCATGGGCTGGATATCGGGGCTTCGATATTGTTATGCAGTATTGATGAGAATTAGGGACCACTCTGTGAACGATATTGTAGAGAATGGGCCAGCAACGACAGAACTTCCGCCTGATTTCCTTGCCCTAGACACAGCCGCTACTGCGGCGGCCACACCAACCTTAACCTTACAAATAAGCCCGACTCTTAGAAGTATGGACTTGACCCTACTTCTTCGTAGGCGCCATACTCCGATCTCATAGGCAGGCGTGGCCATGCTACCCACGGGGCTATATCTGTTTAGTATCCCCCATCCATATGCACCCCGCATTCTCAGGACGCACCGCCCCATCCACCAAGCCGCGTTGCTGACCTCCTAGGTAGCTCTAGTGCGTCGGCCGGGTCGACGAAAGGAAGTATGTAGAAGGAATAAGTGGATGGATGGGATTGATAATGGATGAAATGAAAAAGATGCGCGCCTACAGATCCATCCTGTCTATTACTCCACCGTCTATATCTGCATACATGGATCCTCTGAGCCTCCCTACCTCTAATTCGCCATCTACGACAGGTTCACGGTATATTCCATCGTCGCCCGTTGACCAAAGTAAGCTGCATAGACAACCTGCCTCCGATCTGTATGTACGTGTGTGTGTGTGTGTCTCGTAGCGATAAGTACATGCCTAACCTAGATATACAAATAGCGCCAATCCAGTCGATGGCCCGAACGCCCCGGACTCCCGGACCCGGTTCGGGTCCAGTATGGATAGAGTTTGCTTTTTTTCCTTTTCGGTCCCCCCCCCCCCCAGGGGGAAGAAACAGAGCACATGGCCTCCACACGTAATAATGACGTCTTGACCTCCCCAGCGCGTTCCAGTTTCTGTCGGTTGGGGGCCAGGTCCAATAACACACCTACATGGATACCTAGTACAAGGAAGTCATCACGAGACCACGAAAAGCCCGCCGCCGAGGTGGACACTTTTGCTTTTTTTTTTTTTTCTTTTTTTGTGTGTCTACTGCAGCACCAGATACTACCGAGGTAAGTCAATACGTAGATATGCAGGTATATACGTGCATGAGCATAGACACACCCAGCACGTGTACGATTGGTGGGGACTAGCTAGGGTAATATCATGGGATGAACAAAATAAAATCATGAGAGTTCGCGAGGCGAGCATGGAGAGCAAGGTTCAAAAGGGGATAGGTAGGTAGATACATGTGCCCTTTTTCCATCGGTTTTTTTCGAAAACAAAAAAAAAAGGAAAAGGAAAACTGAATTCCCCCAACCTCATCTGTTCCTGAGACTTAGACAACTGAGCCCTGGCTCCCGGCCGCCCAGGCACCGGGACGGTGACACATGAGAGGGAGGGGGTAGGCGTTATCCTGTGGGTTGAAATAAACAGGTGTATATAACCCCCCAGGCCTACGTAGATAGATACATATAGATAGATCTGCCCCCCTGGCATGACACCGTGTAGGAGGAAATGGATGGGCTCTCTGGCGCGCCAACCAGTCGACCGGTCCGTCGCCCATCGATCAGTCGGTCAGTACTCAGTCTACACAAGAGATGACGATAGATCTCCCCCAGGCTGCCGCTTGCTGCGAGAAACCGGGGGAGCTAAAGCCAAAGATCGCTAGAGACGAGGACGGAGACTGTACTGGATGACTGGTCACCTCGGACACGGACGCATGTCCAGTTGCCCTTGCCAGCGCCATGCTGCTGCACCTTGACGTACGTGCAGCGCTATATCAGCTTCTCTTGGCCCTACTCATATATCTCACGCACGATGAGTATTGCGCTGCCCCCCCTTGCGATGCTATGCGATGCGCCGCGATGCGCGTGTTTACCTGGGTATTAGCGCATCGGTCGTCAAGTAGTGGGATCGTGATTATATAGGTATATATATGTGTGTCTTCATACAATATCCATCTTTCATTGCTTATATCCATACCCATACCGATATCCGTACGCATGCCCTTGTCGACCTACATTCGACAGCCAGCCACGCTGACATACCATGCCCTGCCATGCATATACCGTAGGTTTGAGTTGCGGGGTCGGACCACGAGGGCGCTGATTGGATGGGCGCGCGAAGGTTATATAAGAAAAGGGTGATGCAGGCATAAAAGAAGGGGGAGAGTCCAGCAAGCAGCGAAGATCTTTTCCCCAGAAGTTGTCCGTTGTAGATCCCCCCATTGCCATACTTACATGTAGTGTAGACCAGACACATCAGGCCAGCTTGCCTATCCAGCAACGTTCTACCATTTGCCTAAGTACTTTACCCAACCACGGGCTATCCCATGTCATGCAATGCCGGTGGCCATGTGATGGTCACGACGAAGATGATTGATGATTGATGGCAGGGGGAAGGAGAATGGGCTGGTTGCGCAAACCCTTTTTCGAATTCCACAGAGTGTGCGAGTGGCACGCCTCAAGAGATGGTAGGCAATGTAAGGTACTTTGACGTATAATTAATTCTCTTCGGTTTGGTATCTCATGGGAATTCTTGCCACGCCGCTGCTAGCCACGGTGACATGCGTACACCACGTACAATCTCTACATCTACATCCATTCCAGCGAAGAGAAATTTACCGGGTGCGCGCGATGAGATCGGGATAGCGAATGAATGGACGAAAGAGAAAAGTCCGCTTTGTTCTCTTTTCTCTTCCCCCCTCCCCCCCCCCTCCTTTTCGTCTCCTAATTCCCCGCCTCCTCTTCCGCATCACGTCTTCTTCGCCTCTTCTTCTTCCAACCCGGCATACTTGCCTACTTAGCTATTCTATGCAGCAAGCATCGTATGCAGTTAAGTGCGTAAGGAGTAGTTGGGTGGGTGGTGGTCGCAACGGCGGCATCGAATGGGACGGTTATGCTTTGTATTTATACGTAGCAGCGAATGTTATGCATACGCAGTATGTTATGTAAGTATGTATGTAGTGAGGCTCACCGGTCCCGGCCCTTCCATCGGCGACCGGTTGATGCGGGTGATCTTGCTGCTATATGTAAGGTTCCACAAAGGAGGTCGATCCTAGCGTTAGCATAGTAGAAAACATAGCCAGTGCCGACAAAGGGCACATGTATGCTGTGTATAGATAGATGGATGGATAGATGAATTCCTGAAAGTCACGACAGCATGTCTCAATGCAGAGGCGGCAAGAAGCGCTTGCGCAGCCAAGCCTGCCGGGCTAAATAGCAATAATTATGCGAAGAGGGGTATTGACGGGTTTTGGATTCGCCTCGACATGTTTTAAGCCCTGATATGGGAGAAAGCATGATGCGAGTTCCTGCTAATTAGATGGCAAGTATAGACGAGGTTGATGGGTCGTTTGCGCTCCTCGTCCCTCTAGTACGGCACGCTGCCTTCAGGCGGAGCGATGATCACGGTCTTTTCAACGAAAACACTCAGGTAGATGCTGTCGCTTGGGAGTACATTCTCAATGCATATCCAGTGTTATCCATCCTAGTTTTATTTTGCAGGCTACTGACCCCACGATGTGGAGGACATATAGTCCGCTATGACTAGGTAGGGCAACCTCTCTCTACTTTCGCCTCTTAACCGGGCACCGTGTCCAGGGAGCCCTTCCCCGGCGTCGTGGGTGCGGCGTCTGGACCCTTGGCCGCCCGTAACTTCTCCTCGAACCTGGCGAACTCCTTCGCGGCGATCTCCTCCTCCGGGTCCATGACCTGGTGTACCCCTCTTACCTCCTCGATCTGCGACTCTGGTTAGCAATCTCGAACTAACATGTGGCGCCGATGGTAGGTGCCGATGGTGGGCGCATATGTACTGACATAATGCATAAGCATGGACTCGATGCCATTTTTCAGGGTCACGGTGCTAGAATCGCAGGTGCGGCAGGCGCCCCGCAGCTTCAACAGCACCACGCCGTCCTCAAAACCCCTGAACTCGATGTCGCCACCGTCCTCCTGGATCGCGGGCCGTATGCGGGTTTCGAGGAGTTCCTTGATCATGCCGACGACTTCACTGTCATTCTCGTTGTAGCTCAAGCTATCCTCCTCGACGGAGGCGTCCTGCGCTTGCGTGCCGGCCGATGACGTCGTCCCCGCCGCATTGTTGCCGTCCTTGGCGCCGAGGGTCACCAGCTGCTGCCCCGAGGTGATAGCCTCGGTGATCAGGCTGAAGACCTCGGGCTTGATGTGGGCCCAGTTGGCGTCGCCGGACTTAGTGACAGTGATGAAGTCGGCACCGTAGAAGACCGAAGTCACGCCATCGATGTTCATCAGCTGGGCGGCGAGGGGCGACGGGTAGGGCGGGGCGATGGTGCTCCGTGGATTGAGGTACTCGATGAAGCTCGAGGTGACCCCTTCGGGGAGCACGCGGTGATTCGGTAGAAACTTCAGGGCATCTGGGTTCGGGGTATTCTCGATCTGAATAAAGATGCTCCGGGTGCCCGACGGGGCGCCGACTGTGGGTGTGAGGCCCCGGGCTCGCAGCATCGGCCTATGTGACGTCGATGATAGACCTAGCTGGCGCGAAGCTGTATGTGCTTGCCGGGCGGCTTTGTATGCCCTTCCATAAGTAGCGGCAGTAGGATGAGCTCGTCTCGTTGCCCTCGATACCAAGGAAGCAGCTGGTCTTATTATCCTGTTGGATGACATATTTGTGTCTCTCCCACTTATTATCCCACTTATTAGTCACCCCTCTTCGGATGCGATATGGATGCAAGTCTTTTCTTTCTTTTTTATCAACCTCTTTTAAATGATGATACAAAGGTTAGTACATATATATGTAAGCTTGTGCAAAAGGAAAGTTCGAACTAAAGGTTGAGCACGAGAAGGGCTTTAGGTATAGTGTAATGAAATATATTGAGGGTATAAATTATGTTAGATTTTCTGAAATTCTTTAAGAGAACTTGCAGGTGCTGATGATGTATTGGTAATGTAATAATTGCAAATACCGAGATGCCGAATTGGATTATTCTACATGAGGCAAGATGAGGTAAGTGTCCCACCTCAAGTACCTATGTACCATAGAGATACCTACCAGTATAGAGATATAGGAGGTATGATAAAGGCGATAAAAGACGATAAGGGCGATAAGGGTGATAAGAGCGTATCTTGAAAAATAAGTAGGCTTTTTCGTCTTCTCAGGTCCCTCCGATTAACAATCACCCTATGACAGCCCCCGGAAACCCCATAAAACAGGATCAAACAGGAGCCGGTGACGCAATAGTTACTTAGGTACCTACACATTCATCTTTCTTTGGCTAAAGGCGCCCAGGAGTACACTAGGTAACTCCGCCAGCTCCGTATATCGCTGATACAGTACGTACAGTAGCACTGACTGCCTAATTGAGTACTTCAGCAACCCAAGTAACTAAAGGCAGAATAGCACGTCGCACGTTCCCCTTAATAGTCCCGTTAGTAGTCCTATTAGTCCTGGATTAGTCCCAGCCGCGTCCTCAACTTTTCCAGGAACTTCGCCAGGTTCACGTCCGGTCCGGTACTTTGTAATTCTAACATGCGCACATCCCTGAATAACACCACAACCACTACCACCATCCTAAGCATCCCAAGCATCCCCCCCCGGGTCTTGCTAGGCAACTTAGGCAACTAAGGTTTCTAGGCAGGGCTGCAAACCTTGAAAAAACCCATCTCATTTAGCCAACCAGCCTTTCGCAACTTTGCGTCTTCTCTGCACCTCGACGATCATAGCCTGGCGATCTGACTGAAGCCGCGCCTCCGCGCCTAATCTCAGCCTCAGATAACTAAAAAGACGCGAATCCCGGTTTCTCTTATGTTTCAGCATCCCCATCTTCTCACCCGGCCCGGCGTACCTTGCAGCGTACATACGTACGCAGGAGATATTTAGATCCATGTTTGAATGTTTGGATCTGTGCATGTTGTTGGAAGCCGACTTGTATGTTGGATACTGGATGTCAACATAGTATCACCTACGAAGTAGTATCACATCATTACCAGTGAGCATTGACGGTAGTGTACCTCCTTTTTCCTCGTAGTAATTCATCCCTCATAGCATTCCTATTATTTTAATACTCCTCTAATACTCCGTATTCCTATCCGTACTCCTAATCCTCTTTTTCTCTTCTTTTCCACTTTACCAAACAATCCATATTACCTATTACCCCAGATAATCCAGATATCCCAAATCTCATCTTCTTCCATCTCCCACGTCCCGCTTTTGGCCCATCTTATAATTTTCAAGGTTGCCAACCTTGACCCAACCTTATCGTTACCTGCACTTAACGATCTCCTTTTAAGATCACCCCATATATTTTTCTACCCCAGTCTGCCCAGCCTTCCGGATCTCCGATCCATCCATTTTACTCTGATAATAAAGACCTATCTTATCATCATATATCTGATCAATTCAACCTAGGCATTCGGTCTAGTCTGACAGAGCGGAATAACGGAATAGTTGAGGATACTCTAATCTTATAAGGGTTGAGCGTAGCATCTTCTCACCTGTCGCCCTTATTCCACGGCATCCTTTTTACGCGTTTGCGTCGTCGTCCGCCGACTGAGCTTCTGACTCCTGGGCGTGCTTACTCCAAAACAAGTCAGGCGGCAGCGCAGGGCTCAGCTGGCCGCAAGTCACCATGGCTGCATCAAGACCCTCATGTCATATTTGCAACCAGCCACAAGGCAAATACAAGTGCCCTCGTTGCACCACATACACGTGAGATTCCATACGCGACATTTCGACCATCCTAAAGGGTCGGTTACTTACTCCTCTTATAGGTGCTCGGTTCAATGCTTTAGAGAACACCGTGACAATCATCCACCTGTCGAGGAGGCCAAGAAATCTCCATCTAGGGATGCAGCTAAATCACCAACTCCCTCAGATACGTCTAATGGTGCTACCTCGCGCGATGCCAACATTTCCAAGTCACCCAACGGTGACAAGTCGGTGCACAACACTCCCGTTGGACCCTATGCTGGTTTGGCAGAAATGCCCGAGTACCAGATGCTCATGAAGCGATATCCTAGACTACCAACCCTATTGTGGGGCATTGCTACTGCCACTGACCCACCGACTGGAGGCAACACCAAGGCCCCCAAGTTCCCCGGCTCTCACCTACACAACGGCCACAAGAGGGACAAGGAGCCGTGGACCCAGGAAAAGGGTGTTCAGAATGCCGTCCATGTCCTGCGCAAAACGAGGAATTCTCCGGGAGACGATAGTGACGCTCTCCGTGAGTTCTCCGAGCTTGTACGTCTGTATAAGGCGCGGAAGGAAGAGCAGGCTGCCTCGTCTGTGTTTCGCAAGAAGTACATGCAGGATAGTGCCCAAGTCATCAGCCAGCTCATGCGCTCTGAGAAATCTGGCGTTATGTGATCTCGGCCATGACGCCTGGATTCGATATATAACCGCCCTAGAAGACGCCAGAAAGCACTGCCCTTTTGGCAGAGTGGCTAGATATATTTTGGGCATACGACGCAACTAGGGCAACGACACGGACTGGCCTCGATCAGTCGGCCTGCTTATCATGGACATGTCCGTACGCCATGTGGAAGAATCGCCTGGCTTGATGATTAGAATCTGTCTAGTCACATCCACCTATCCACGAAACTACTGGCCAGACTAATACAACAATGGAAACGGACTCGGCTGGCCACTGGAGGCAACGGTGTTCCCGCCTAGGACTTTCATGTGCGTTGTCAGCTTGTCTTGGGCCCATTTCAACTATTTGATGGATCATGTCGCAGAGTGGACGATTTGTCCCCGGCGATGCATTTACGGGACGCCATATTAGAAAAGGAACTTCCCCACCAACCTCGAGATACCCCTTACGCGGCGCAGGCTACGAGCTTATTGCGTATCAAGATGTAATTAAGATTTGCTAAGAATTGGATGCATCGGCTGTTTCTGCTCGATCTGTGCGATGGGTATCGGTTTACGGAGATATTTACGTAAGACTCGGTGATATGATGGCTTAGGTGTGGACCGGTAGCAGCTGATCTTGTTACCATTGCTCATCCTATACCTCTAAAACATGAAATTCCCAAGCCTCATCGTCTTACCACCATCGTTGCTATGGTGGGAACTTCCATTACCGAGGTGTTAAACAAGGACGTGGTCAACATGCAAGGGAGCCCAAAGGGGAATACGTCGAGGGAGCAAGACAAAATGATATAGAATGGCTAGTAGATTATCATTAGTTGACTAACTAGTGTAAATCTAGTTATAAACCGCCCATGACATCCGGGGTTTGAATTTAATTTTTTTTCTTTCGTTTCTTCCTGTTTTAAAGGGGGGGTATCTCTTCCTTGTCTCCTCTGTCACTCTCTCTTCCGTGTGCTTAACGCTTGAGCCTTCCCAAAAAACCGAGCCGTCGCGGCGATTTCGGCGATCCCGAAGACGAGGGGGGCGTCGTCTCATCCGACTCAGGCACGGTGGCCGGCCTCCCGACGTCCTTGCTATGCGGATAGTGCCCGTTACCGCCGCCGGCACTGCTATGCCGCATCAGGCTGCCCAACCTAGCCTTCAGCGTCAGGATCGACTCCGCGCGGTGGAGCACCGGAGCCCTGAGCCCACCGAACGCGGACCTGCGCCTCTCCTGATTCCTGTTCCTGCCGTGGTCGCTGTCCTGCCCGTACGCCTCGTCACTCTGCGTCCAGTCCGCCTTCCGCCGCTGCTCGTGCGCCGTGGCCGCCGCGAGGTTCAAGTTTGGCCCGCCCGCTCCCGGCGTGTAGCAGTCCTCGTCCGTACTGTACTCTTCTAGTCCAAGCCGCGCCGTGGGAGGGTCGGTAGTAGTCGTGGTCGTGATCGTGGCCGAGGGGTACGGCGCCGTTGGCTTCCCGCCACAGACCGTGTGCCGGTTCCGGTTCTCGAACTGGTCCTGAACCGGGATCGAGATTAGGTTCTGCCCCTTGGCAGTGGCATTCTCCGTCTTGTGATTCCTATCACCGTCATGTTTCCCCTCGTGGGTGATCTGATTACTGTTGGTCTCGTATAGCTGATCCTGTTGCTGGCTGCTGCTGCGCATTTTCCGCAGCGCCCGGGACGACTTCTTCGACTTCGGGGCAGTGGAGGCGTCGGAGACGGGAATGATGGTCTCGCGGACGAGCACGCCCTCCTTCTCCGACGGCGCTGACGCGTCCCGGTCCCGGTTCCGCAGTGCCGAGTACGACAGTGCGCTGTGCATGCGCCTCTTCTTCCTGTCGGCGCCGTCTGCCGCCGGGGCCGCCGCTGTGGTCGTGCTGCTCGTGGTCGTGTGCACGAACTGGGATGCCGCCGTCTGCGGAACGTGGCGGTAGGGCGCCGTCGCCGGCGCGGCCTCCGAACCCAGTCCCTTGGTATCCCCCGCTTCCACCGCAGCCTTCATACACGTCTCCTGCGTGGCGACGGCGCCGCTCTTCTCCTTCTCCACCTCCTTCTCTTCCCAGTAGGAGTCCCTCTGACTCTCCTGATGCTGGTGCTGGGCCTGGTGCTCTTCCAGTTTCTCCTTCAAGCGCTGGGTCTCCCGGTCCTCGTGCACCTTCTTCACCGACATCGCCGTTGTTGTCGCCGACGCGCCGGACTCCTGCCTCGCGTGCCGCTTTCGTTGCTTCGAGGCCTCCTGCTCCGCCAGCACGACGTAGAGCCTCCGGCGCAGGTCGTCGGGGTCGAACGGCTGCGACTTCTTCGAGGACTTGCCGCCGCCGTGGCTGTGGTGGCGCCCGTGCGACCTCGCCGCGAACTGCTGCTTCACGGCGGCTTGCCGCTGCTGCAGCTCCTGTTTCTGTTGCTGTTTCTGGAGCTGCTTCTGTTGCTGGTCATGGTGGCTGTGGCGGCCCGCGCCGCCGGAATCCTTGCCGTAGTAGCTCAGTGGGAAATGCATCATTTCTTTCTTACGTTCCTCGTTGCCTTCGGTACTACCTGCTAAGTGCGATATTTCAAAGGTAGATATGAATATATATATGGATAAACAAAACCAAGAAACGAAATAGGGACAAAAGAGATTCGGCTTGGATAGGCTTGTGGGAAGGTTTGTACGTAGGTATCAAGGTAGTGACAATAGGTAGGTCAAGGGAGGATAGCTAAGATAGTTTAAGTCGGTCGATAGGCATGGAAGCGCCACTCCCGTATTATCGCAAGGTGTATAGTATGAAGTACTAGTTCTGTATGTATGTATGTATGTCTGCATGCAGGTATGTATTGGCTTATAAAAAGCAAAGCAAAGCCTGGGACCCGGCCCGAGGAAGAGAAAAGGAATTTCTACCCAGGTATCGGGGGGTCTAGTTCATGAGCCAGGCGCGCGCCAAGTCTTCCGTGTCTCATCGGAGGTGGTACCGGCAAGCGGCAATAAGTAGCTCTCTTCCTACCCTCCTTTTCTTTTCTTATTGTCTTCCAGGGGAGTGGAACTAAATGTCGAGGACGATGGGATGACAGAAGAAAAAGAAAGATCAAGAGACGCAGGACGGGAAGAGCAGACTGGACCGAAGACAAAAGGGAATAAGCAGGAATTGGTTAGGACGAAATGCACGTCAGCCGAGTCCGCTTCTATGTGTCGCGGCTGCAGATTCGGGGTGGTAATCCGGCTGCATGGACCTGTGTAGGTAGGGTGAGGGTAAGGCAAAGGTAAAAATATTGCTATGGATCTCAGATATGTGTGCAGGTAGGTCCGTACGCTCAGGAGAAGCGTTTACGTATTCCTCTTGAGATGACGTACGGGGCTCCCGGTCCAGATCGGAACAGACCCTCTTGTAAATTGTAAATATAATGTTAAGGTTGGCTTGACTAATGAACTACCGTAAAAGTGGCTCTAGGAAACGTCCGTGTCTTTTTTTTCCTATCAAGGGGCGGCCGGAAAGGGGAAGAAAGGGAGAAAGCAAAACACTATATGTGTGCGGCTAGGGGAGTGCTACATAGTCAATATATATAGTTTCGACCTTTCACGTCGTCCTCGAAACAAATCGACTGACTAGGTAGTTACGAGAAACCCTATGTATAGACCTATTAATATAGCACGATATAGCCTGTAACTAGTTAGTCACATATCGTTTTCCTTGGGCCCTGTCCACCCGTCCTTTCGGGTGCGGGATGCTGGGCATCTGGGCACATCTGATGGGTGGGCTGGGGAGTGTGTGAATGATGGATCGTCGTGTGATGATGGGCAACTTGGCAACCTTTTTATCGTACCTGCACGGTCACTTGACACGAGCGCCCAGTTCAACATGGTACATAGTAGTCTGTTAGTTTAATTAGCGATAGTATGTCTTGGCTTAGCTATTTATTGTTCTGGGTAGGTACTGGCGGAGAATGGCTCACATCGCACCGCAAAGGGTAATAACTGATTCCTAGTTCTGCGCCTCGATGCTACGCTACATGTACCGAAGCGGAGAAGCGTCGACAGATGACTCCCGTAAGTGTGCATAGTATTGTTCTAGGAGTAACAAAAAGCTGCTTGCTTAGCTAGTCTGTAGATTGTCAGTGTCAGCATAGATAGATCATCGAGCTTCCGGCATATCGTGGCCGTCTCTAACCAGCAGTTACTTCGCAGGTCGACTCCTACGCAGAGGGGCAGCCATCGCTCTCCTTGAAAGAGTCGGCTAGAGAGTCAGTCATTAGAAAGTGCATGTCTCATCCTACTCAATACCATCGATTCTGGACCCTCTCTTACTCCCTCTTTTAATTAGCCGGATGCATGCGCGTTCCCGCAAGTAGCACCTAGCGCAGCTGCGTAGTGCTACAAGTAAGGTGCTGAGGGAAGGCTGGCGGGTGGGCGAGACAAGAGGCGGTCTGAGTTTAATATATGTAGGTACGCCTTCATGCCACCCGCTGTGCTTTCATTCTACACTCACAGGCACAGGCCACATGCAGGAAATTCAAGAGAGGACCCTGTAGAACACGATACTGTGATCTTGTCCTTGAAATATTCAGTATTGATCATTCACACCACCCAGTGCATTCAGCTTATGCTCTCATACTTGCGGTGGGAGGGACAACAACACGCTGGAAGAAAGAAGGCGAAAGTGGACGGCTCTTGCCGGCAGACAGGCCCTTCGCCGATCGCTAAACCTGGACGGGATGGTCGCTATGGTCGCATCCATGATACCTTACCCTTCGCCGGAATTACAGGGAACCCCCGAACCCCCCGATTTTCCCCAGGGGGGAAAAGACCTTAGCAGGGGTCAGTGGCCAGGGCCTATGGCACTTGATGTCCGCTAGGAGCTAAAAAAAGGATTCGGTCGCCTGGCGGCAGATCTCCAAGCTTTCGAGCGACAGAATCTCCAAAACACTCCAAACATGTGACTGTCTTTCTACTTGGTAGACAAGTAGGTATGGGAAGTAGAGCGGCACATAGCTGATCACGAATGATAACACGTTGGCTGGTTGGCCGACGGTGATGAAGTCGCACGAGAGACGGCGGTTTCATTATGTTGTGACTCGTATCATTCCCGTGGTTAGGTAGCGATGTCTCTCCCTCATCTCTCCACTGACAGACAGATACAGAAAAACGCCGAACCTCACACAGCATATACCATACTATTATGTAGGCACAGAAAGTGGCGTCTATCTCGAGCTGTGGTTGGTAGGCCAACACACAAGCGGGCGGGCAGATCCAAAGACATCAAGATCAATAGACACGCAGAAACAACTTATGCAGACAAAAACAGGCTAGTGAGATCGAAAAGCAAAAACGACTGGATGCCCCTGCTGTGCGACAACCCAAGGCCCCCCATCTTGGGTTATCTATTGCATCCTGCGCGCGGCGGCTGTGGAGGCACAAAAACGGCTGCACCTCTCACGAAGTCCGCATCCCCCCCCCCTCCTCACTCCTTCCCCTCCCATAGGATCCTCGTGGCGCCCGCGCATACGTTCGTTACATGCCACATAGGTAGACAGTTGGTAACGTAGGAGAATCTTGCGTTTCTAGACAGCTCGTGCTGCTGCCGCCGATTGCCGGCCTGACTGACGTAGTGCAAATATCGAACGAGACTTGTTAGATGACCGGGGATTTTTCCTTTGTCTAGAAACCCCAGAATTGATCGAATCAGCCGTAATGATCATCAGTTTCCTAGTGCGTAGGGCTCATGGTCCAGAATGACAACTCCTCGTGACTATCTAGTGAATTCTCAAGACAAGTCGCAAAGACGCCATGGCCGTTCTATTATAGCGAAAGGGCAGATTGAGACGTGAGCTCTCTCTTCTTCTATCAGTCTTCTTGCCGTGCTTCCATAAGCATGCGGACAAAGAAAATGTACCATTGTATTCCGTCCTGCTCACTGTGCGGAGGATCAGACCAGGGGCAGAGGCGATTGCGCGGGTACTCTGAAGTAGTGTATGGGGCGGGGCCCAAGCCCTCTTCCAGTTTTCACAGCCTCGCCAGAGTATGTATGTATGTCTGTTTGAGCACGTCCTCCCGCTGATTGTTATCGGCGATTGCGGAACTTTACTGTCCTTCGGTGATTCCCGACGAGGGGATACATACATACATGCATACAGGACGTGATCATCCAAGTTGTGATATGGTGATTCCCGGGGTCCTCAGTTGGATGATTAGACAGCATTTAAGGGTGCACCACTCTCGACCTATTTGCATAGATAGGCACTTAGTATGTACGGCTTGTGTGGAACTGCAGACTATATGTATACCTAGGGATATAGCTATGTAGTGATTGTGCATTACCGTTGATTGCCTGCAAGGTGGGGGTGGCTTAACCTAGAGTAGGCATCAGGTTGTAGTCGGGGAGAGCTGAATTACAGCAAGACTTTACAAAGGACACGGACACTATGAACAGCGGAACCTAATGAACCTGATGAATTTATATTCACTGGCACTCCGGTTGTGGTGGAAGCGCGACCATCCGCAAGTCAGTGCTTCAGGGAATCTAGCGAAAGTGTGATGATAAAAAGGGGAAAAGCTGGACACAAGGCCACCCATTCCGAAGGATATAGCCACATTAATGTGTGTGCAACGCATCCGTCGTAGGATCAGCCGGAACAGCACCGTCCACCTGCAAGCCGGCCTTGATACTTTTCTCCCGCGCTATCATAAGCCGCTCCTTTTGCTTCTGTCCCGCAAGCATCAACTGCCTCTTATATTCTTCTCGGTCCATCTTCTCGGCCACTTGCGATTGATCCACTGGAAGATTCGAGCCTGGTGGCTTCTGTGGTGGCTGCTGAGGAAGCATAGCCCTTGGGGGCACTTGGTCAATCTGTATGGGCATTCCTTGGTTGGTCATCGTGTTGAGGATTATCTCGGAGTCTTTTTGCATGGAATTCGGGATTGAGGCGGGAACTTTCCTAATAGTCATTCGCTTCAGGTCTGAAACTTTCCCACTGTGACATTTTACGTGATGCTCTTTCAGACTCCTGCCAGAGGGAAACGGTGGATATTGGCAATCTAGAACGCTACAAAGGATCCGTCGGTGACTGGCCTCGTGAGCAAGTCGAATATCGTCGTTATCGAATCCCACAGCGGCTCGCGGACATGACCATAGGCGACAGGTGAATGCGGCCGTTCTAAATTCTTGCTTGAACCTTTCGAGTTCCTGCAGTGTGACTCCAGAGTAGCTGCGCATGCCCAGCAACTCTTTGATAGTATGCTGGTAGTTGAACAAGAGTGATCCCAGGCTTGTCACCTCAACGAGATCGTCTGTGTTGCCTGTCAAGGTGTCAGCACCATGTCGAGCTACACGAGTCGGCGGGTCTCACTTACCATTATCAGGGTTTGACATGGTCAGATTTCTCGATCGCCGTTCTAAGAGCAGTGCCCTTGCCACCTCGTATAACCCACTGTGATGCTGTAGGTTATCCAGTCGGCTATCGAGCTTAGGTGAAGCGCGGTCGTCTTTGCCACTCCCCGGGGTCATAGCTAGCTCTTTCAGTACTTTTGACAGCTCTTGAGATAGAAGAAAGAACTCCGAGTTCATGTTCATCGCATTTACGGATGAACTATTTGAAAGAAGGTATTCTAACCAGTGCTCCGTGGCGTAGATATGAAAGGCATGAAGGCTATGAACAACTCGTAGAAATCGCGATTGTGCAGAAAACGATCGCACGAATACCTGAAAGCCCGAAAGTAGGCATGTAACTGTGGCGAGTCCCTGTTCAGATACAGCAGTCGCCTCGTTCAATACCACATTGCTTTCTGAGCTTTGCAGAAAACTGCCCGACATTAGCCATGCCGTCGGCAAGAGGGAATGATGAATAACATACTCTTTCACCGAAACATGAATGAAAGCAAACGTTGAATCACATCGCTCCTCTACTAACGGGACGCACATGTCGAAGACGTACTGGGGAGGTAGCTCACTCGCCATTCGGTTCCCGGTACTAAAAGCGAGAGCGGACCGAAGCTCAGCCTTTCGAAGTGGTCGTTTAGCGAATGCGATCCATCCGAGTATCGACCTCATTCGTGCAACAGAGCGGTCATCGAAATGCGACGTAAGTTGCGCCAAAATCTTTCCATAGCTGTCTCCCATGTTAGTACAGGTTTATTCTTAGGTCGGTAGATTTGTGACACACAATTCGCTCAGTTGTCGTGGCAGAATTTCTGGAGCTCTCATCACTTCATCTCGGTTGAAGAGCATGTTGGTTGCGAGGTAGTCTAATACAAGTCTAGCCCAAAGAAACATACCTATTCCAAGTTAGCTTCGTGTATGGAAAGCACACTCTGAGGCTCACCGTCTGCTTTCGCGGCAATGCGAAGTTCTATCGCCTTAATATCATCATCACTGATTCCCATTTCGAAGAGTCGGGGCCGGAGCCCCCCAAGCCTTTGGGCAGCATAATGTCTAATGGCATTATCCATTCTGGCCTTCTCATCGGAAAGAGATATATATTGCTTGTGTCTTGACTTCTTGGTAGCTGCTTGTGATATGCGGCTGGAGAGGAGCACTTTACAAACTGTTGAACCGGATAAGAGTGCAGTAGACATGATCCGCTCCAACGTTTTGATGGTCTTTGCTTGCGTGTCGCTATCACACTCGTCTAGCCCGTCCACAATTAGGTGGATGTACCACGTTTGTGATGGTGCCAGAGATGCAGCGCTAACCAGATCACGAAGGAGCTGTTCGAGTACCTGAGAGCTTGATGCTTTCTTCTTAATTATTAGCTCGTCATACACATGAGCTACCAAGTCTGTGTTAGACCGAATGAGCTGCACAAGAATTGATCTCAAGATGTGTCCGTAGTCTTTGGATGCCGCATATGAGTATGTACAGAAGTGGGTGATAATCAAAGAGCGCCTATTAGACTTGAGGAAGGTAGCAATTTGTGTAGATAAGACGCTCTTCCCGGTTCCCGGGTTCCCATGGAGGATTAAAAAGCTTGATTCTCTACTGCATTTCATCCAAGCTGAGATTTTCGGCTGCTTCAATATCCAGTCGCAGGTTCCGGGATTGTTCGATGCTTCAAAGGCGATGGAGTCGAAAATCTTGAGCTGGTCGGTTTCATCCAGCCTCAGCCAGCCGACAACTGCAAGATATTGGGCGGCCGTCTCCTCTGCTTCATCTTTCGCAAGCTTATCAAAAGATTCTTTCCTCCAGGTTTCGAGGCTTTCCCTTGTCTTCCGTGCCTCGGAGATATTAACTGTAATGGCCGTCTTGTTGACCAAATTCTCATGGGCTTTCAGGTCCTCGATGATACTGTCGAACCGCCGCTGGAAGCGGCCCCATGAAGTAAAGAAGAATACTTGCCAACCTGTACAATGTTAAGACCGTTCGCTCTGCGGTGTGCACGTATGTGGTCTTACCGCTCCTGCGCACAAATTTGTACGCTTGCTTCTGAAATTTGAGAATGTCTGAGTAGAAGACAGCTAGAGTCTGCTGAACATCTGGGTTTCTCGAGTATGCGTGATCCAAGAGCTTAAATCTAGCTAGGCTCTCAGCAATACGAGCATATGCCCCGATGATTTTCTCAAAAGCCTCGACATAGTCTGATGCGACCTATTATTACAGTCAAGGCCAATTTGACACACTATTAGTATCGTAACGAAGGTTTACTGTGTCTGTTCAAGAACTGCATACCTTTAGGATCAATTTGATAGGCGCCCAGATCCACGGTAGATATGGCGTCCCATTGCAAAGAACTTCGATTGACTTTGAATAGTATGCTAAGCCAGTGAATAGGGGCATAAGTCTTCGCATATTCCGCAGCGATTGACGCGCCGCGAGCTCGTCCTCGATATTATGAGCGGCCTCCCGTACATCATCAAGCGTTGTATTGTTGAGATATTCACGGTCACCAACCGAAATTGTTCGCTCTAAGTCATTGAATGCATCCTGAATAACATGTTGGGCTGCCAACGAGATGCGGTTTTTGAGCGACATTGACAGGTTGGTAATGTATGTCGCTTCTGGGCTGCAGATCCCAAAGTAATTCTATAGGGACGAAAGATGAGTCTGACTTTTTGAATCATTAAAATTCTTAATATCTTGAAAACACGGCTCCGCCACTGTCAGAGGGGCAGTGCAGCTACGAAAATGTGACCCCAAGCTGTGCTTGTGAAACAGTGACAGCCTTGGCAGGTGATGTGGTGAGGCTTGGCCTGGATGTGACGCTGTAAGAACGCCACCGATATCAACCAAGGCAGACTGGCAAACCGCTGGAGAATCAGCAGCCGCACACGCTCATTGTAAAATTTTATGAGACCGCCCAGAGTCAGGCACGATGCCTTATTCAAATGTTCTCAAGCTTTTCATAGACAACTTTTCAACGATAGTGAGTATCGTGAACTAACTCGAGGTTAGCTGAACGAGTTATAATGAACGACTTTCCGCGCTATGGGAACAATTCAGGCAGAAAACGAAGGTACGACGAGTCCTCGGTTAGTGAATCCTGTACAGGACAAGGAACAGGATGCGTTGGAAGTCAAGCAGAAATTTGGGCGAGTATCACACCATTTCAACTAGGCACCGGCAACACTTTTATGCCATCTTTGGAGCTGCCAGGCGAATGGGGCACCCAGCAAATGTCCATAACCGACTGTGGTAGCTGGCAGGACCCTCAATTACTGCCAGATACCCCAACCGTGCAAGGCTACCCAGCTCAACCTCCCACTCTGCCATTTGATCAACAATATACTCTGCCGAGCGTGGATGTGGTCCCCGAAAGCTTCGGCCCCCCGCTTTTCAACTATAGCAACATGATGTACAGCGCGATCTCGTTAAATCAGCAGTACGGAGCACCGAACGTTCCGGAATTTCGACAGTCAACAAGCTACGGAATTGCTCCTATTCAAGGGAATTCACCATACCAACAAGAGCAAGGCGCAATTATATCTGCTGAAAATTTTCAAGTTCCTCACAGCACAATCGCACCGTCAGTGCACGATTTGACCTCAGACGTTGATCCTTATGTTTACCTAACAAGCCTAAAGGTCTACCCCATTAATCGAAGGAAACACCGGCCATTATCCATGTACACAGAACCTACAAGAACATAGAGGGTTTACAGAAAGCGACACGTTTACTAGCAGACCTACCCCCGAAGCTGAGCTAGTTTGCTTTGGAATGGTTCGTAATCCCGCAATTGAAACGTGGCTGAATGGGATTGATACTTTCTAGGTCATCGGCGTTGCTGGCAGTTTCGAACCTTCGCTTTCATCCAGTGCTGTCAGGTGTCCAATCCGATTCGATTCTGCAGAGTCCTTCATTGGGACCGAAGACTTCACGTTCAAAGGGAGAGTGGACCCTGAATTCACGTACCTAACAGGAGCTTTGTTGGGCGAATCAGCACTTGAACTCGAAGCAAGCTCTTCCGTCTTAGACACCCCTTCAAAGTCAGTGGCTAAAGGCAAAGCACAACGGCGTTCAATTGCCTCAACGAGAAAATGTTCACTGAGCATTATAATATATGGCCCTATTGAACTTTTTGAGGACACTGGCAGCTTCTTTCAAGACTATGATATATTTCTTCAGGATCCAGTTGGCTGCGAGCGGAATGTGCAATATTGTAACCCCCACAGACTCCCTTCGTTGGATGCTACGCTCACGAAGTTCACCTCCGACTTAGCGAAACAGTCGACACGTGTGATTGAGATGGATGATGTGGATAGCCATCCGGAACTGCTAGATATTTTGAACTCACAGGAAGAGTTGGCCGAGGTATCTCAGCCACCATCACTAAGAACTACATTGGCGAAGTACGTTTTAGTTGGCTTCGGACTAGGAAAACAGTAGAACTGACTTAGACCCAGACATCAGAGACAAGCTATGACGTTTATGCTTCAGAGGGAATGTGGCTGGACCTGGGACGGAAGCAGACCTGATATTTGGGAGGCAGGTGGGAACGATCAAGGACAATGGTAATTCTGAGACAAGGCCTCCAGTTATATACTCAATATCACTAACTGTATTAAGCTTCATCAATCGAGTATCAGGTGCCCAACAACCAGAAGAGCCTCCCCAGTTCTACGGGGGCATTGTTGCAGACCCAATGGGGCTGGGAAAGACGCTATCTATGATCGCCTTGATCGCGTCTGATATACACCTGGATTATACGGACCCATCCTCGCTGTCCGGGGCCAATATTGAGAAGTCCTCGGGACGGACCTTGGTTATCGTCCCACCCCCATGTAGGTTCAACAATCATAAAAACGATTGCATGGCTAATTGGGGTCATAGTACTGGGAACCTGGGAAGAACAACTTACAGAGTAGGCAGTCGGCAGTTTACTCCTATGCAATAAAATTCTTGTCTCTTCTAATTTATTCCCAGGCACGTTTTCCCAAACAGCCTACCATGGCGCCGTCACCATGCCAAATCCCGCCTGGCTACCCCCTCTGAGCTCGAAGATACGATGATAATACTGACTACTTATCACACTGTGTCAACGGAATGGAAAAATGGCAGTGGTGTGGACACCTCTATCCTCTTCAAAACTCGATGGAGACGAATTATCTTGGATGAAGGTATGTCACCAATACTAGCACCATAAAGACAGGGGGTGTGTGCTGAGATACGCAGCCCACGTCATACGAAATAGCGAGTCTCTAATGGCTCGTGCTATATGTTCCATCGACTCGGTTTCACGATGGGCCGTGACTGGAACACCAATCCAGAACCGACTTGGAGACCTTTCCACGCTCTTGAAGTTCCTTAAGGTTTACCCGTACTCGGAGAAGAGGATTTTCGAAGCAGACATTTCTTATATGTGGAAATCTGGCAATGCCAACGAGGCCGTCAAGCGCTTGAAGAGATTGTCCGGTTGTCTTCTACTTCGTCGCCCGAAGGACATAATTCAGCTTCCCCCGAGGCGCGACTTGCAATATCCCGTCAACTTCACACAAGAGGAAAGGTGGCTTTACGAGGACATTAGGATGCAAGCAATTTCGCATCTTGACGAGGCATTGCTTCGACACGAAGACTCAACAAGACAACCCTCCTTCGTCAATGTTCTCCAGCGAATTGAAGCCATGCGGATGGTCTGCAGTCTTGGTCTATCCTATCCATCTCGACACGAAATCTCAACGCATGGCGCGTTAAATAGCGACAACTGGCAAATCTCAGCGCAGAGTGCTCTCAATCTTCGACGCGAGATGGGACAGATTCAATGCCATTCTTGCCGTTCTACTCTTGATACGGTAGAATCTCTTTCGGGCGATCCGACACAAAGCACACAATCACAATTCTTTAGGTGCCTGAGATTTATATGCTCCGCTTGTGTCCAAAGATTTTCAAGCGATGGCAGGACGTTTACGTGTGGACATGCTCCATCTTGTCCAGGGGGGCCTGTATCAACGGACGCCTCAGCCTTGGACGAATCTTCTGCCTTACCGGGAAATCAACGAGGAGGGTCCCTTTCAGCGGGACTTCCTTCAAAGGTGGCAATGCTCTTGGGGGATTTGGGAAAGCTACAATCTGACGTTAAATGGTACGCCAATTTCGTATAAACCGCATGGAAATATGCAAATCTGACCGAAACCAGTGTTGTATTTTCCACATGGAGGATGACTCTTGACGTCGTCGAAGCCGGCCTCAAGCAAGCGTCAATACCTTGTCTGCGCTTCGATGGAAAAGTCCCGCAAAAGGATAGAAACGCTGTTATTGAGCGGTTTCGGAGCGATCCATCGGTCAAAGTCTTGCTTCTGACTCTATCTTGTGGTGCAGTTGGGTGAGTCTCTACTGATGAGCCTCATAATTACGGAACGCAACTGACGTAGGTGAAATACAAGCCTAACATTGGCAGTTGCCTCCCGGGCATACCTCATGGAGCCGCACTGGTGAGCACCGACTCATTGGCCAATCCGCAATAGGACACGATTTACATAACACTTTAGGAACCCGACTTTAGAAGACCAAGCACTGGCCCGAATTCACAGAATGGGGCAGACTCGAGAGGTAACCACCATCCGGTTCTTTGTGCGAAACACATTTGAAGAGGTAAGCCGCTTTATACATCGCGTGTTCTCGTCGTGGCTTGCTAATGCCAATCCAACAGAGAGTTATTGAGGTTCAAAAATCGAAAAGAGATCTTGCAAGTATCTTGCTGAATCCTAATAAAGAAGGTGACGGCCAGTCAGGCAACGCAGTCAAACCACTAGAGGTCAGTCAGTGTTCGAGTTAAATTGGGTAAATAAGAAATGTATTATTGACATCCATACAGTGGTTGCGTGGACTTGTTTGAAGATTTCATGTTACGGAAGCTTGAATTTAGCTTTAATGATTAAGTGGGACTATATAGGGGGGAATTGGGCTCGGTAGGTGAAGTTAGAGGTTATTTCAGAAGCTCAGATCACCTTGTGCGTGCTATCAGGTGTATTACGAAGATTTAAGTACCTACTCGATGATGTCTCCTTGGCGATAGTGTTATAGGAATTACCCAGTTCACTCGTTTGATATGTCAACTGGAAATGCCCCTTGTCCCGCATGTGCGACTGCATGCCCCCTGCTCGTATACTTAGGCGACTTTTGGACCCAAAACCCTTAGCTCTACTGTATCCGAACCTCACCCCCTATAACAGCCCCACTTAATATGGGCCAACTGATCGTGACATTGGGGTACGAAACCGACGGCAATCGCATGCATCTCAGCTGCATTTGGGCTCAGGGGTTGATTAGTGCTACCTACCTACCAGGCACTGACTGCTCCCCGCGTCGTCTCGATGTTGTGATATTACCTAGCATGTGAGTCGGAAGAGTCTCACCGGAAGCCCGGGATATTCGAGAGTGCATGATTTGTTCCGCCGACGACAGAAGAAAGTATGCTCTGGATTCGGCTCGGCATTTCCTCTTCTCTCGTCTTTCTGCCTCTTGGCCATCGTTAGTTGGGGAAATTTAGAGGACCTGGATCCTCCAGACTTGATCGCTAGGCCGGGTGATGAAGCTCAGGTATCGCTCTGAAGTTGCGAGTAGCTTAACGTTCCTGTGAAATCAGGAAGGCGTCTCCAGGACTTTGGCGAGTATATGCAAACTTACCTAAGCATTATGTTCATAATGGCGGTTGTGTGGCTGAGGAAAGTACAACCATGAATAGAGTGCGCTGTGACGAATGGGAAGCGCTTGCCTCTTCTATAAAGTGGTGCATGATGAACAGTCTTGGAGGGTCCGGGGTCTCTCGAGGAAAGTGCCAGCGGCAAATCAAGCGTAATGGGTTTAATTGCAGTCCCCCCTTCTACTACCACAATTGCTTTGGATTTCTCGATTCATTTCTTTTTTTCTCATTTTATGAGCCAACAATTCATCAGTTCCTCCACTATTGAAATCTCCCATTGAGACTATTTACTGGCCACACACCCGCAGTAGCATATCATTTTCAACGTACTCTTGTAGTCCTCTAAGCAGCCTCAGCCCCTATTCCTCACCAAGATGCCGAGAGCGGGAGCCGGGAAGAGGAAGCGCGGTGCCACACAAGAAGATCAGGCTCAAGATAGAAGCTCTACCCCGGAAATTGTTGCAGCGAGGCCTGCCCGCCGCAAGGCACGCCATGTTTCACTGTTAGAGGAATACAATGAAGACCCTGGTCGCGATGGTAGCAGGTACGGTATAGCCTAGACACCCTTACTCGTGTTCTGTGTGAAAGGCAACTGGGACGGCTAAAAGCTTTCTCAGAAAGTTCCTGGATTGGGCGACGAAAGTCGAAGAGAAGATGAAGAAGGACACCTTTCGCACTGAAGCATTTTTAAAGGACTTCCGCCAAAAGAACAAGGTGGAAATGATCAATTTGAGAGAACAGAAGAAGGAACTGATGAATCAACTGTGAGTAATCTTACACAATAGAAATTTATGCCCTGAAACTCACTACTTTCCAGCATCCAAGAACGTGACACCTTCCTCAGCGACTTCCAGAATCTGTGCTCAGAAGCGCTTCAGACATCATCGTCTTCAGGTAAAACCAAGCCGTCTCGCATCTCACGCAAAGAGGACCATGTTCTATATCAAGATGCACAGATTATCCTGTCTCGCAGTTCTGCGATGCTCCAGGAGTTCAAGGAGATGGACGAGCGCCTCCAGAACCGCAAGCCTGAGTTCCCTCTGAGCGCATGGAAAGAGGACAAGGCGAGCACAAAGAAGATGCTGGCATCTGGCCGCCAACGGGCTGAGGAGCTCGTCGAGTGTCTTCTAGTCCCCAACAAATATCCGACACCTAAAGCTGACAAGCACGGGGACGTTGACGCCTCACTTCTGCCGTTTGAAGGGGCCAATCGGGCATTGGAGGGCAAGACCTGGGGTGTCACAGCTGTTGAGCAGGCTGGGCAGCTGACCAACATTGTCAAGAGGCTCTTCCCTGAGGATGCCGCTTAATTACACGAAAAAGGGGTAGTCTACCAGGTTGGTTCATAAGATTGCTGAGCCTTTTTACGAATACGCTGAGGTGCTGTCTGGGAAAGACGTATTGCCATATCACGGCCCCGGCGGTAGGGGAGAATATATGGGATCTAGTAATGAGCTCATTAGGTCAGAGGCAGGGACTATCAAATCAAAGTGTCCTCGACCTTGTACCTAGATGACTGATGATACATATCACATATGGCGGTAATGTGTGAGATACCTGATTGTCTTAGGTACTTAGCTAGCTACTTGAATCAATCCCTCCTGAGGTCTTCTCTCTTGCTTGACGACCCCCGGGACCTTACTGATAAATCGAACTGAACTTAGACCTACGTAGGTACTTAGGTACATAAGCCCCAAATACATGCGCTACTTCGCAGGTGGTCAATGCGGGGCTTGAGAAGCAAGACATTAGAAGGCGCTGCGGGGCCATTGGCACCTACCTAGCGAGCTTATCAACTTATCAGCCCCGCTTTAGATTAGCATTAGGTTCGCTTAATTTTGCAAGCGTTTCCACTTTTTCACCTGCCCACAGACACAGAATTTCCTTTCCCCTACAGTTTGGCGCTGCTGAATTTTGTGTGATTTTTTTCCACTATCCTGACCTTCTTCATACACAGTCAACAACACAACCACACATAACGACACTTGACCATCCATTGTTGCAGGCCTCAATTCCCAACCTGGTGCGTTGCCCTATCTTCTGCGTCTCCTACTCCATCTCCCTATCTATTATTTAATTAATGAGTCACTGTATCTCGGAAAATATCACGGGTTTCTGGTGTGTCTTCAGTCGTTACTAACATCTATTCGTCACGATACAACAGTCAAGATGGGTGCCCTCAAATACGTCGAAGAGCTTCAGAAGAAGAAGCAGTCGGATGTTCTCCGATTCCTCCTCCGAGTCCGCTGCTGGGAAGTATGTTGAAACCAACCAAATCACCTACCAAACAATATCCCCGACACGAGAAGGCACGGCCACATACACGAACCCACGAAGATCATACCTACATGACATTTTCTTGACGTGGATATGGATGATTTGAAAAAAAAAAAAAAAAACCATAAATGTGGACGCTGTCTTCTCGTGTTTTCCTTTCTTCTTCTTTCTTCCCCTCCCTGACCTCAGGCTCGGCAAGCCACGTCCAGTCTCGAGCGACGGGCAGGGTGAAAGAGGAAAAGAGAGAAATAAACGGACGTGTCTTTGCTATACACTCGTTGAACATTAGCTGAGAGTGCATCAATATAGCTTCGTCAATTGAACGTCATCCACCGCGCCTCGCGCCCCTCCCGTCCCGACAAGGCCCGCCGCCTCGGTTACAAGGCCAAGCAGGGCTATGTCATCTACCGTGTGCGTGTCCGCCGCGGTGGCCGCAAGAAGCCCGCTCCCAAGGGTGCTACTTACGGTATGTATCTTGATATAGCCCAGTTACTTTCTCAGGGCGACGACGGCCAGCTGACCGCAACACCTCCCCAACCACAGGCAAGCCCACCAACCACGGTGTGAACCAGCTCAAGTACCAGCGATCCCTCAAGTCGACCGCTGAGGAGCGTGTCGGCCGCCGCTGCGCCAACCTCCGCGTCCTGAACTCGTACTGGATCAACGAGGACTCCACCTACAAATACTACGAGGTCATCCTCGTCGACCCCCAGCACAAGGCCATCCGCCAGGACCCCCGCATCAACTGGATCGTCAACCCCGTCCACAAGCACCGCGAGGCCCGCGGTCTCACCGCCACCGGCAAGAAGTCCCGCGGCCTCAACAAGGGCCACCGCTACAACAAGACCCGCGCCGGCCGCAGAAAGACCTGGAAGCGCCACAACACCCTCTCCCTCTGGCGCTACCGATAAGCGGTTTAGCCGTTGCGTTCCTGCACCGCCCGGCGCTGGTGAAAGCGATCCGGAGACGAGTGAGGAGAAGGAGGAGAATGACAACAGCAACAAGAAGAAGCATACGAGCGACACGGTCTTCTTCGTTCATGATGGTTTGGGACGGAGTGAGGTCTTATTGCTTCATGGTCAAAAGGGCACGCATCTGATTCATGACGACGCATTTTACATGCTGGAGTTAGTCTACATAGCTCTAAATAAAAGAGAAAACCCAGGAAATGGGGTTTGGACGAGCAAAAACCGTATTTGTAACCACCCGTAATTGACTTGACACAAGTGATGTGCCTAGGTATCTATCTACATATGGACTTCCCAACTTCGCCCTTCCCCATGTAAACTGCCCTATGGGACATGCACCAGATAGGAAGCTCACGATGGCAATGTGTCGAGCGGTGCAGCAGCCACTGATCAGTGATGTGCCAGGTACACTTGCTAACTCGCTTGTGCTCAGTAAATTTACAATGAATAGTGACAGTTTGCCAGTCCAGTTATTTCTAGGGTTGCAGCAGTCGATATAGAGCTACTCTAGCTTTGAAGTCCTCGGTACGTGCGAATACACCGCTGGCCGCCAGCCAGGTTAAGATGAGAAGAGAAATTATCAAGATAAGGGCGAAATTACAAGTCACGGGGCTACGGAAGAGAAGACTGATCACGCAGAGTGATCGCGTATCATGAAAAAGGAAACCGATATCTTAACTAGCACAGCAAACTATCCATCTATCTAGAGTTGGCCGGTGAACCACGATTGTGATAATGCCCGGGTGGATACATGTGCATTGACAGAGCCCACGCTCGAGCCAATACAAGAAAGAAGATAAACACGAGAGAACGGAATTGAAAGCTTGACAACATAATTCCGTGCCGTCATCTCGCCTCATCCCCATCTGAATCCTTGTTGTCCTTTCCAACCGCGAATGTTATCCTCCATCGCCACCGTCGATACCCTCGAACCACCTGTGGGGAAGACTTTGCCGTTGGTCTCAGCCAGATGACGGTTCTTGTCATCTTATATTTTGGTCTTCTTTCTCGGTCATCCACAACCACGAGAGACTGTGCGGTGCCCACAGGGAAGAGGTTATTGCAACGAGGGTGAACGAGTCGAAATGAGAAAACTGAATCCAGCTAGCAGTAGCGAGTTTTGTAGGTAAGTAGTTGTCCGTTGCATCCCAGAAGCGATGGAAGAAGATAAATAAGGCTGGGATCAGAAAAGTGTCGAGTACTCGACTTGGTGGAGAACGTGGGTGTAAGAAGAGGATGGCTGGTAATCCGTATCCTTCCGGCCAGATCCTTATCTCCAAAGCGGATGCCGTCGACCCTCCACTGCTCTACCGCACCTGAGCTGGTAGGAACCCGGCTCTTTTTTCTTTTTGCTTGCCCCATTCATCGTCAGCATCACCAGAAACCCGCATCGACTCTTTCCCAGTCGTTCTACAGCCGTGAGAAGAATGTGGTTGTTGAGTGTGATGTGATGTATCGATGAATGGTGATGATAGTCTGGAAGGTTGTCGTCATATATAGCTATGACGAGGCATCGCAAAGATGAAGACAATAAATAGGCTGATGAAGATCATCAACCAAGCGGCCCAGATGACCGGCAAAAGGTTTGTTGTGTCCCACCGACTGAAGACAGTGAAAGGCAAAATGTGTGTGTGCCCAGACACACATTTGTCCATTCATCTAGTCTCCGGGGTAGAAGAAGGGAAGTGGCGCGAACTGCGCCCCGTTCATATGCTATGCGTGCCGGAACAGTGATGCGAACGGGCAGTGCGTCGCATCTCAAAAGTTACAAGCCAGAAAAAAAGAAACATGGGTCAAAAAGGAAACACAAATGAAGGAAAATGGGGAAGGAAAATGTCTATGCCACAATATGCAATGGTGAGGCAAGAAACAAATCCAAATACAAGGGTGCAGGCTAGTACTGACTCTCTATGGCGTGACTGCCGAATATGGAAGGGGTATTTGTTGACGCAATCATCCAATGATTGAGCTGATCCAACTAAGATGGATTGGAAGAAAAAGGTCGTGCATCATTAATCGGATAATGTACAGACAGTGCAACCCAGGGGTACCCGATGGGATGCCTATGAATTGAAGATGATCGATCTGATCATTGAGTGTGGGAGAAGTCATGATGCACGCCAAAATAGAAGGGGGTAAATCGTAATGTCATGAGAATACATCTCGTTCGTGCTACATCGCCGACGGTAGAAAATATCGGTGAAAACCAAGGCCATCAAGGTCGTCATCGTTCGTGCTCATAGTCGTTCCGAATCGTAAAGAGTGATAGGATGAGAGCAGTCGAGTTAGAAGAACTGGCCCTCGCCGTTGACACCAGGAGGCAGGTTGGCGCCCGGGTAGGTCTGGTAGGTGTTCATGCGGGGCGGCTGCGGAGGGGCACTCGGAGGATTGGCCATATTGACATTAGTGTAAGCCATCTGACCACGGCCACCATTGATACCATTATGGCCGTTGTGGCCGCCGTGGCCACCGTGACTGCCATGGCTGTGGCGACCATGGCCATGACGGTTGTTGGCACCGTTGGGTCCATTCATACCACTGGGTCCGTTGATACCACTTGGGCCGTTGGGGTAACCGCCAGAAGGGAGCACAGGCTGGTTTGGCATACTGCCACGGACAGGGAGTGGGATCGTCTGGACAGGGATCTGACCTTGAGTAGGGTCGGCCGGGGTAGCCTGGCCACTGGAGCTTGCAGTACGAGTGTCGTGCTGCTGGATCTTGGCTTGGAGGCGGCGACCGTACGGCGTAGTGCGGATGCCAGGAAGAAGAGGTCGGATAGCCTCGACGATTTGATGCTTCATGTGGAATGTAGCATGCTCCAGAGCAGTCTGCACGACATAGTTGCCAAATGAATCCCGAAGGTGGCGTTCCATTTCGCCGGGCGTCAGAAGCTCCTGGGCCATCATGTCCTTGGATGTATCTGAGGAGCACCGCAGGCATTTCTCAATCACGTTCGAGCTGAACTTGTGGCGGGAGAGCATGTTGATCTTGCCGCCAAATTGGCGTACAAGAGGCTCAGTGAACGCAGTCTCGTTGAGGTCAATGATGTACTGAACGACATAGTTGCCGAAGGGATCCTGTACCAAGCGCAAAGCATTTTCGGTGATTCTCGAGATCAGCCACACCTTCTGTTCACCAGAGGCGTGGTCTATGCACCTTTGAAGGACACAGCAGCCGTGACGATGGGTGCCCACATCGATGCAACGATTGCCGACAGCACTGAAAATAAACTGGGCATCGGCGGCCGACAGCTTGTTCAGGCATTTCTGGATCACGTGGTTGCCATTGAGGTCCTGGATAAGATCGACAACTTGGTTCTGCAGTGCGCCAATGATAATCTGAACCTGAGTCGGGGTATTGACGAACTCGATCATCTTCTGCAGAGCGCGCGTGCCATGCTGGTTGAGGGCAATGCTGACCATATCAGTAGCGGCGTTCTGGATCAAGACCGTGCGTTCTTGGTCGTTACAAAACTCCAAGAGTTTCTGGCACAAATAGTTGCCAAAAGGATCAGTCATCAGCTCGATAACGTGCGTGTTGGTCTCCAACCAAATCATGTGCACCTGGTCAGGTACACGGTTTTCAAGCTGCTTCTGAAGGTATCGGCAACCGTGCTGGTCCTTGCAGAGGTTGTAGATGCTACCAACAACTTGCTCCAGGGGGAGGTTGTGAAAGCGGCTCATAGCTAAAGCAGAGATGTTAGTTTAAACGACTATATTAACACCTGTAGCAAAAGCTTACCTTCACTATCCTGCAGTCTACGCTGCTGAATGACGCGCTGCTGCGAGTCCCGGGGAGTGGCCTGGTTCGGGTGTGCCGGGGATTGACCGCCATGGATTGCATTCTGGTACACAGCGCCAAAGCCCGCGTAGTTCTGAGGCGGGTAGCCATTCAGGTTCATGTTTTGCATACCCATGGCAAGCATGGGAAGGTTGTTGTATCCATTACCGTTGGGACCGGGGCCCGGACCGGGACCAGGGCCGGTAGTAGGAGGCTGGTAGCTGTTAGAACCATAGTAAGGAGGATAACCTGTCACGGGGGCAGGTGAGGTAACGGCCGGAGCAGTAGATGCAGGACCCTGAGTAGCGGGCTGACCAGCGGCGAAGGTAGGGGCATTGCCTTGCAACTGGGATGAAATTGAGGGGAAGGCTCCAGCCTGGCTCACGTTGGCATGGACATCTCCGGAAAGCTCTCTGCTGTGGCGTTTGGTAGCACCCGGGGGGATGCGACCGATGCTAGCATTGTGGTTGTGGAAATGCTGCTGGGCATGAGCATTGGCAGAGGCAGAGGCAGGACCGGGCGCTGGAGTGACCCCAACGTTCTTAACAGTAGGGATGTCATTAGATGAAAAGGAGGTTTGCAACTTGGGCGGAGTCGCAGGGACCTGGGTAGTGGCAGGTGCCATGGCAGACGGGGTGTTACTACCGTCCGAAGAAGGCATTGTGATGTCCTTGAATTGTTGATTCAAGTCAAGTGAGTGACGGAAGGGACGATTGCCGTAGGGCTTCGTTTCTATAGCACTAGGCTGGTTAGAGGTCGTTGATGTCTCACTTCCAATTTGAGTAGAAGTGAGGCTGGTCAGACTCTGTTGCTGACGGTGACGTGAGATATTGCCCCAGCCGTTGGTGCTGGAGCTTTCTGCGTTGGCAAGTTGAGAGGCTAGATCTGCCGCTGCAGAGGAAGCAGACAACTACAATGGAAGTCAAGTTAGATACGGCGGGCGACGTTTATGATGTACGGTTCTTAGTAGGTGGGGGGATTAAAAGGACGGCGGTACAGAAGTACAACAGGAAGAAGGGAAGGTAGAGTAAGTGAATTTCAGATCAAGTAGTTCTAGGAAACTAGGAAACTGATGATTGAAGAAATCAAAAGTAGGGAAGGTTATGAAAGAGGTGAACCAGAGTGGGAGTTTACACCCTCGGTCGCATGTTAGAAGAAAGTGGGAGTGTTGTGGTTGTGGGAAGGAAAGTGAAATGGAAAGTGGAAGGTTCAGGGTTTTCTTTTCCTCTTTTTTAGATCGAAATTTTTGTGTGCAGTGTGCTGTAGTAGGTAAATAGAAAAGAAGCAGACAGTCCAGAAATTGGATAACACATAAACGGTGGTTATTCCAAAGTCGCGTGCCTTCCTTATTTCATTGGTAGTACACGGGCTTCAAGTAAACATGAAACACTTAATGGGTAGGTACGAAGGTACTAACTAAACCTGCAGGCCTTGTAATAGGTGCTGGCATAGGCAATCACATTCGTAGGCAGACCCTATGATTAGGAGATGAGAAGGCCGCTGAAGGATATCCCAGACTGCATCCACTGACTCACATCCTTGGTATCATGGGAAAGGTATGAAAAATCACCAGAGCTACTTACCACGTTGGGATTACCCTTCTGGGCGTAGAGTTGAGGGAAGCTGTCCTCAGCTATTCCGGCCTTCACAGCAGAGTAGGTCGCAGAATCTACTGTGCTGTCGTCGTCCCTGAAGAGGAAACCAGCAGCATTGGTCTGGTCAATATTATCGTAGAGGTTCCCGCGACGTGTCACAGGTAATGAATATCGGTTAAGGCTAGGTGGAAGGTTGGGTTAGTGATATGTTGTAGAGGTGGTGAAGGTCCAAAGATTTGTGTTCCAGAGAGAATATGAGGGTTACTGGTGAAGATTCTATTCTTTGGAATAAAAGTGAAGATGTGGTAAGTTAAGTTGGGATGAAGGAGGACTGCGGGGTGGGAGGTGACTTGTGACTTGTGACTTGTTTGGAAGTGGGAAAAGTGGATAAAGGAGGTTCAACGGGAAAGTACACAGGTATAGGCACCTCCTTCCCACAGCAAATATTAACTTGATCAATATGTAGAGGGAAGTCGGTATGTATGTTTTAGAGGTATGAAGTAGTGGCAGGGGAGATCAAATCAAGTTGTTGTCCAGGTGAAGTGATTCAGGAACCAATACCCCCCTGGCAGCATACACCACAGCAGAAATAACCGTGGAATGCCTCCTGGACACTCTTCCGTATCAAAAGTGAGATATTGAGGTCAACAAGACGTTAAGGTGCAAGAATTTCAAGGTACAATCAAGTCGGTATGTATCAAGTGTCAAAGTATGCAGGTTAGAATGGGTCCAGGGGTAGAAAGGAGATTTGTGTTGGTGTGGTGATAACGTATTGGGGAAGACGTTTGAGGAAAAGTGTACAATTTCCCTTGTACCGAGCCCACTCACGTGCAATAATGAAGGGGCAGGAAGATAGGAGAGAAGAGAATGGAAGGTAGTAGGGCAATGGTAATAATTAGGTAGGTAGGGTACTCAGGTGGCCCAATGAGGTGAGTATGGTGAAGTGTTGAATATTTCCCTTGGATATGCCCTCCTGAGGATTCTGTCACCCAGGTCTTTGAACCGACGAAGTCCAATATTGGAAACACCGGCTGGGAGACTTCCTTGTGAACAATGTTGAGCAGTCTGCTAGAGTCGCCCCTGCCACAATCACAGAAGTAGCACCCACAATTACCCAGATATCTTAACAGACTACCTCCAGGGCTGGCTTTGGTTGACCTATGGTCGCACCTACTTGACGTGACCTGCCTGCATATCGAAGGCAGCAACACTGAAAGGGCCAAGTAGAATACTTTCAAGGTACCAACAACGGTAAGTTGGACCCACCCATCCATAGGGGTACCTAGGTATAGATGAATGCAAACATGGAAGGAAAACAATAACGACAGAAAAAAAGGCAAATCAAATCAAACTTGATCACTTACGCATTAGTTGATCGATGACTAGTCGGATCTTGCCTCAGTGCTTCTTCTTTCTCATCCTCATCGCTGTTCCTTCTCGAGCCCGGAACTGACCGAGAGGGCAATTGATCAAAGGTGAACATCGACTGCACCGGGCCTGAAGGCGACGCGAGTTGGGAGCCGGACCTTGAAGGCCGATTGAATGTCCCGGCCGGGGACACCAGACTCGAAGTCGAGTACCGGTTAGGCCTCGAGAACATTGACGGGAAGCCTGAACTCATCTCCCTGTACTCAGGGGGCGTTGTCGGCTCGGACTGGTGGCCCGTCAAGTTCAACCCGCTTCCCCGCCCTAGCTCCTCCTGCATCTGGGCGATATCGAACTCCTCTCGGAGCTGTTGTTGGTCAAGCTTTTGCATTTCGGCTTCGAAACGCCGTCTCTGCTCTCGGATCCTCTCATACTCGAGCTTCCTTTTCTCTAGCTGCGTCTGCTGTCAGTAATTGATGTTGCGACTTAGTTGATGGTGATCGGGACTCGGCTGCGGTGCATGTGGTGGTGTCACAGCTGGATGACACGTAAACCACTCCGAAAGATAAGTCCCGAAGAAACGAAGGCTGCGGCTTACCAATTGGACTTTATACTGGGTCTATGTTGGCAAGAGTCAGTCAATAGTTTCACAGGGGCAAGACACTGAGGTAGGGGAGGGGCCGATCGAGAGACATTTCCTGCCCCTTGGGGGGCATAAGCTCTAGCAAGGCTAGACACTCAGACCCCCCCAAATGCATCCTTCTCTGCGCCCTTGCGCTGCAGCCCCTCATTGTACCTCAGCCGGCCCCCCTCCTATAACATCATTTCGTGTTATATTTTTATCATAGGCGGACTTACGGCGACATAGTCTTGAGGTTCAGGCAATCGCTGGGTAGTTATAGTGGACAATGTTGGTACACGCCCCGAGTCCGTGGTGAATCGACGGGGCAAGGTAGTTCGAGGATCTTGGGAAGAGGCGGGCATGGGTTGGGGCAGCTTGGCCGCGTTGCCACCGCCGCCTCCGCTGCCGTTCCTCTGTGGTGAGACAAGAGAATTCATCGTCACTTCGTTCATGGGAGACTGTTGGGCGCGAAATCGGTAATCGTCCATCGTTTCTCCGTATTGGTACAATGCGTTTTTGCGTCTCGTTCGTACAGCTCGTGCAGTTCGTACAGGTCTTCGTTATCTTCTTCTTCCTCGGCGGTCAACAGGTTCTATACACTGCAAGTCGCGGCAGAAGAGCGTACCATCTCAGTCAGCCACAGCACCCAAAAATACACACAACAGGACATGCGCCATAATAGGACGAAAAACTTCAAGAGAAAAACCGGTGCCAACTAATGCGGTTCACTCGAAGTGCAATACGTGGAGTGTATGTGTGTGTCATGCTATACTGTAAAGGACTCGCGCGCGGCATCCCGGTTACGTTGTTGGCGCAGCTTTAGCGTTTCTTCCCGGCACTCTGCTGCGCCGCCGGGACACACTGGCCGGTGATGCCTCGTCGGGTGGTCAGAGTGTTTGGGGAGGGGTGTGAGGGGTGTGTGCGGCCGTTGCGTTTGAGACTATGTGAACTCGGGAAGGGACTCGACTAGAGGCATACGCATTCGGCAATCAATGACTTGGTTTTTCTTTGGCTTCGCTCACCTTTAAGAATGAACAACAACAATTACAGCACAGATACACAGGCAGACAGGAATCGCGGAACAACTGCCCAGAGCGCCAAGTAGCGGCCCAGCAACGAAACGAGAGGATGAGTTTTTTGACTTTCGATATTCTTTCCTCCCCTTCTGTTTTCTCGCACAGGAAGAGAGAGAGACAGGAAGAGAAAGAAGAAAAAAAGGGAATCACAGAATGCAAAAGAGTGTGGAGTTCTTGTGTGCGGCTAGAAGAATAAAAGTAATAGCAAAAGTTAGAGAAGGCCTAAATCAATCAATCAATGGCCCTCTTGTCATTTGATTGACGAAGCCACACATATGCACACACACGCACCACACATACTACTACACTACACCATACATGTAGGTACTTTTGGGTTGGGCAGGCTGGGCAGGCTGGGTAAGGAGGTACGGTGATATGATGAATAGAGGTAGGTAATAGGCAAAAAGTAGGTAGGCAAAAGATAGGTAGAATAGTAGTAGTATAGGCAATGCAGGTAGGTATGCTATGCAGAGAGTGTGTGATGATGAGAGACAAGCATGGGCATAATACACATGGACAGACCAAACATGTTGCCCCAACCCGATCCAATCCAATTCAGTCCAATCACGAATGTCTGTTTTGATGCTGCTACTGTTGCGGCTGGTGCTGTTGTTGCTGTTGCACCCACAGCATCCTACAGGCTGGGCTGGGCTGGGCTGGCTGACAGGGAAGCGCGAAAAGAGAATGAGGAGGCGGCGTCGGATGGCAGGACCTCAAGAGTTTGAACAACTTGATGAGTGAGCAACTACACTAAATATGACTACCTACCTGCCTACGTACGGGCTAAATCCCATCTAACCGTCCACCACTTATGGAAGAAAAAAATCCCTGTAGAAAAAGTCTAGCAGTGGCTAAACTGCATACAGCGCGGGCGGGCGTACCAACACCAGCGGTGACGGTGACTTTATGGGTTGGCTTTAGTTAACTAGGTGTCGGACTGTCCCTGGCTACTTCTGACTCTTAGTCTGCTAGTTAGTCTAAATCCAATGCGCTAACAACTTTGAACCATCCCGAAGTCTAGTGTATTCCAGGTTATTTATGGGTATGGATAAGTTGCGAAGTCACATCCATGAATGGAACCATTTTCATCCATTTTGGCCACGGTCACAGGCAAACAGGCTTGCAGGCTTACGGCATAATTAAGGCCATAATTAACCGTAGTTACAGTAAATCTTCTTTAGTACATACTCGATATAGATTAGCGTATTCGTCTCCCAATGTTAGTCACTTACATGGAGATCTATTACACCAAGGTAGTACGGGATAGTTGTCTGGCTGTCGCTTTCTTCCTCTAGTGTTTTTTTTTCTTCTTCTTTCCTTTCCGTTCCCCTCTGATGTTTCTTAGAAAGGCGGAAACGAGAGCCCCAAACAGGCAGTTAGCAAGGAGACTGTGGATTCGGGATCTCGTTTCTGGGGAGTAGCGAATTGGCCAGACCTGAATTGGTGTTGTAGGTGATAGTATTTAATATGTCCCCGAATGGGACAGTAGCTGACTGATTACCCAATCCATCATTTCTTCCCCTGGACCCCCCTTGAACAATTGGTGTCGTCAGCAGATACAGAAGCTTGATGTCACGTCCCGGCCCGGAAGGTGTTTTTAAGCTCTAGGCGTTCGGTCCCGTCCAGATTCCCCGGGTATAACTATTGTGTTTATGAGTACTAGTATGAGGAGCGACATTCAAGATTTGTCCTTAACGATCCGGGCCGATATTTCTCTCGTGGACACAACGAACGGTTATTGACTGGTAAGGTAGATTGGTAGGGTAGGTAGGTAGAGACTTGGCCTGGCCCACCTATGAGAAGGCGGGAAGAAGTTCGCATGTTTCAGCGAAACTTGCAGGAACGACGAAGTGGCGGCTTCACCAGCACCATTATATATTTCTTAAGTAGCCGACCAACTTCAAACCGTTTATCGATACTTACGTTTCCATTACTCGGTTCGCGGCTCGTCTCGAGGAGATACATTAGATTAATTGGGTGTTTGTATCCCCACCCGGATACCCTGATGTTTGTGACTGTTCATGCCAGTATGGAGCGGGCCATCATCGAGCCAGGCAGCCAGGCAGGAGACGATCGATCCGCCGTCACTTTGTTTCAACCGGAGAGGGGGGCATTTGGGAGGTGACGGGGAAGCGGTGAGGGCTGGTCTCACCATAGGTTACTCCGTACCGGAGCCCATCCTGCGGGCGGTTGGGCGGCTCGCTGTCATGGTCGTGTATATGCATGTAGGTACGGTACCTACGTGTATCACCCCATCTAGTCTACCTAGGTAGGTAGTGCGGGGGATGGGTTGCAAGGATTACGATCACAACCTCACTAGTAAATGTGATTCATCTAATATGATAGTGTGCAGTCTTAAAAAAAGAAGACGTCGGGATTAGCTTACTACCTTGAGTAGATAGCCTGAGACGGATTAAAAAGCGAGGGATATTAGTCGATTCAGAATTTTCATAGGGAAAGCTGGCCGTCGTTCATTAATGTACTCAATAAGTAGCCAAGAGATTCTTACATTAACTGCCCCGGTTCACATATAAGAAAGGGGCGCGATGAGGCAGTGTAACAGTGCATCCAAAATCCAGCCAGAGCAGCGCCGTGCCGCAGTACCTCTCCTCCTAGGAGACGGGACGTATCACAAACTTGAGTAGTACGAGCAGACAGCTCAGTCAGACGAGAAGCACCCTTTCTGACCCACTTTAGAAAAGTCCCCATCATTCGCAGAGATCTCGCCAATTTCATGGATTGTTTGTTCGTCAGACGGCGGAGCTCGTCATTGTTGATATGAGGGTGCAGTATACACTATCGGCATTGTCGATCTAGTGTGGCGTTAGAGTAACGTGGCGGCTACGTGGGTCGCCTGGCCTCATGCATCTACATAGTAGTCTACCAAGGGTCTACTCTAAACTATGTTCCGGACCGTTGTGCATCTGGTTGTTCGATACATGACTCCGCAGCTTGGACAAGTACAACATCATACGTGCGAAAGCCATCTGGCGCCGGGCATCGAAATGTTGAGTGAGACAAAAGCTTAAAGTCCCGCCATGTCGGGCGTCCCTGCGAAGGGCATGCAATGTGTGTAGTACATACATAGAAAAGCAGGATAAGGGTACCTATCATAGACGTCCTTTACCGCACTAACCATAAAGTCTCATTGACCTCGCTGGCTGCCGTTGCCTGTATAAATGAAGTGGTGGTGGCGGGGGGAGAGGGGGGGCAAGAGCAGTTGAGTGGCTATATCTGCAACGGGTTGCTCGAGGGGTCGAGTTGGGAATCGAACTTGCACGTACGAAATAGGCATGTAATAAGACTGACTACCCCAGTCTCCATATTGAAACCCCCGATGCAGCTTTGGAGATCCGCCTCGTTGCCCTAAGCCCTTGGGCCCGCCCCTCCACATACATACTACTTCTTGCGTAGCGCGGCTGCCGGTACCGGTGCCGCCCAAGGACGGAACCGGGAGGTTGGGCTTCAAATGATATACATTGCGTACATCGACCTAGAACCTTATAGAATAGAAAGCCCGGGTCGTCTTTTTCAGTGTGCCAATCTTCTGCCATGTGGCCAGCAGTCGTCTACACGGCAGACAGATAGAAATTCAGAGAGACGTGAAATCGTGCACCTACCTTCAGTTGGACCAGATAACCGAGGCCGTCGAGCCGTCTCGTGTCCCCGGACTTCCTAACCCTTACTCTACTATGTAAGGCAGAGCACGTAACGGGCCCCGGGCCATTGAGGTCGAAGATAAAGTGGCCAAGAAAAACGATCTCGTGTAGCGTCTGGGGAACGCCGTGGGAGGTCGCCAGTCTCCCTCTCAGCCCGGGGACTCACTCATGCATCCGTTTGCTTGCAGCTCATAGTCCAGATGGCCCCCCGGCGGCTGACAAGGTGGGTTGAGTCCGTAGTGAGTGGCGACTTTAGAACGTCACTCGTGCGGAGGGGAGGACGTTCCAACCCACGCTGCGATGTGGCTTTGCTCTGAAGTACATAGTCACCTACGTAGTGCAAGAAACATGTTGGGTATCGGCTGGCCTGGTTCTTTTCTGGTTTTCACAAGGTTGTGCGTTCGTATGCAAGGAAAACGGGACTCCACTCGTGTTGCACACACACCGACTTTTTGCCCTGGCTTCTTCACGCCCTTTTTAGTGCAGCAGAGTAGCCATTAGGGATGCATGTTGTCAGAAAAGAACCCATAGGTGCCCCGTCATTTAATAGAGAGACCCCCGATCCCTCCATGTATGTAGAAGTGAGAGCCGGCAGCTGCTGCATGACATCTTAGTTACGCCCCGAGATCTCGTCGGACGTGCTTTTGTAGCTAAAATGGTGTGGAATAAACCCGGGAAACTATATACCCTGGTAATAATGGCTGTTGACGAGAATGTATAACGTGGGGAATGGATGGTATATACAGGCGAGAAACGCTACTACCAGTCTTACCAACGACATGTCAGCCACATGACCAGATACGGGATTCCGAAGGTGCTGACAAGAGCCGGTATAGCTCGACCTTTCAATCCGGCCAAGCATGGTTCTAGACTGTATCAGGCAGGGAGATCTTCGCGGGTCTGGAACTGACAAGTGAGTATTAAACGCGAAACATAACAGGCAGGTCTTCGTCGATCGAATGCAAGTGACCAAAAGGGCACGGGGAGAGGGGGAGAGGATAATAATCGCATTGTCATATTCGCCGTTGCTTTTACTGCCGCCCCTCTTCCCCCAACATTCTACACGCTGAGGTCGTCGCCTCCAGCATCAGAATCAGAACCACAACTCATCGGCCCCTCCTCCGCCTAGTCTCTGCTTAGCGCGCAGTAAAATGCCCCATGCCAAGGCATATACAGGGATTGTCGATTAAGTGTTTCCTCGCCCAGCCGATGACGATTCGCTGACTGGCACAGAAGTGGAGGTGGAGATTGGACGAGGGACGAGGAGACCGCGGTTCCTGCTATTATGATTTCGTAGTTCTCGACCCAGGGGCACGTGTGGAGTTGCGTGTTGGGTGTAAAAAGCAATATATTTTTGACGAGATAAAGAGGTAATAGGTAGGTTAGGCAGGTAACTGAATCACGTATATGCCTACCTACGGGCCCAAGTGGATGCAAGTCAACAAGAGAACTTTATAATCCGGCACCCTCCTGCATGACGCACTGCAGCAGAATGCAAGCTGCATGCAAGAGCCAGAAAAGGGGGTGGGAGGAGAATGAAGGGGAAAAGGGGGGGCCAACAACGCGGGCTTGGAAGAGAGGCTTTCTTGCTCTGATAGATATTTTGTCGTAGTACTAGGTAATCTCGTTATGGGTATGAATAGGTGGGTGGATGGAGGGGCAGAGAAAGAAAAGCAACAGCAACAATAATTTTATAAGGCGAGTCGGCTCTGGCGTAGCATGGACAGCTAGAATAGGAGAATTCGGTGAGTATCTGGATCATGAATGATACGGGAAAGGGATCGACGCCCCTCCCATTTTTACTGTTTACGAAATATCACTAGAATCATTACCTGCCTTGACCAAAACACAGTACACACGCCGTGCCACCACAACAGTAAGATACATCATACGATGAAGCTTACGAAGAGACAGTCAAGTTGACGCGATTTTTTGCCGATCTCCAAGCCTCTTCTCAAGTCGATCCGGATCCAAGAGAACTGTCGCTTCGGGTCCAAAGAAGAGAGGATGCCTTCTAAGAGGGGTACTAATACGTATTGGATGGCGGGGAATTTCTACCTATGGCCTGATGCGGCTGACAGGGCTCGGTTTCCTCTTCCGAGACTATCGGAGATTATCACCGCAACAACTGCCAACCACAATCGTGCTGACATATGTAGGAGTGTAACTAACCACTTGGGTTAGGTATAGGTAGGTGCCCTACATAGGTATCTCTAATAAAATATCATAGTACGTCCTTGGCGCTGGATATCATGAGTCTCTGCTGTGAAGCAAACGAGTGGACATTGTGTTGTACTTGGACATCTCTAAGGGTGGATCCGGTATTGCGGTTAGTCACATTTCTTGTGCTTTGAAGTCACCACCTAGGCATGGTTTGGTCTCAATAGGATTTTTGACAATAAGCAGACATACATAATATGAAGTTTGGTACATAGAGACCTCAGGGGGCTGGTAGTTATGGAGTCAGCTGTTGTATGCTATATGTGCGAAGTAGGTACCTACTGACTAGGTATGTAAGTAGGTATCATGTAGGTACTTAGTCCATGGAACAATCAGTGGACGTAGGTGGGGAGTAAAATAACCTATTGAGGCTTTAGTTGCTTATGTAAGTACACCAGCCTTATCAAAGCTTGATAAGCTGATAGGGCGATTTTTACATTGGTGGGGGTTCTAAAAGAGCTCTGGAGCTTCTGCATACATTTAGTACTTATTTATAACGCCTTTACAAGGAACAATTCAGGCCAAGGCTGATCTCGACGGTTTCGAGTCACATGCATTTGCGCTCGCTTCTTTCTAAACAACAGCAACAGCGACGGCCTCAATGTCAAGGGAAGACTATACTTGATTATGAAGTTGAGACCCGCCTCTGAATCCCGTCGTCAAAATGCCGTACATCGATGACGGCTTCGAAGCCCTCTTAGAACCCTTTTATAATGGCAAGAAACTTACCGATCCCATTTCTACCGTGGAGGATAAGAATCAGTTACTTCCAGCATTCTTGAAGGTCAAAGGTACGTGTGAGGATACTGAATAATTGCGTGGTACTATGCTGACTTAAACAGGTCTGGTCAAACAGTAAGTTACGGGTCACGGGTTACGGTTCTCACACACCCTGACTGAGGTCGTCCCATGTACCTGGATTTGACACCTGACTAACTATATCGGTATATAGACACATCGACTCATATAATTTCTTCGTCGATCATGAACTCAAGGAAATTATCAAAGCCAACCGGATTGTCCGGAGTGATGTCGATAGCAGCTTTTGGATCGAATTCACCGATATCAGGGTTGCCTTGCCAGATCGTCCCGACTCTGGCCAAGGCCGCGTCGCCAATGACATTACCCCCATGGAATGTCGCCTACGCGACATGACTTACTCCGCCAAGATCCTCATTGATGTCGCCTACACGAGAGAGCGTCAGAGGATCATCAGAAGAAATGTCGAGCTTGCCCGTATGCCCGTCATGTTGCGCAGCAACAAGTGTCGTCTATACGGCGCCAACAATGCTCAGATGGAGCTCATGAACGAGTGCCCTCTGGATCCCGGTGGCTATTTCATCATCAACGGCACAGAGAAGGTTATCCTGGTCCAAGAGCAGCTAAGCAAGAACCGTGTCATCGTCGAGGCAGATGAGAAGAACAGCATCATCTCTGCTTCCGTTACCAGTTCAACCCACGAGAGAAAGTCAAAGACATACGTACTACTCAAGAAGGATCGAATCAATCTTCAGCATAACGTCCTAACCGAGCCGGTACCCATCATCATTGTCCTCAAAGCTCTCGGCGGTCTGTCAGACTATGAGATTATCACCCTCGTTGCTGGTTCCGACGGAAGATTCCAAGACGACTTCGTAATCAACTTTGATGAAGCCGTCAAAGCCGGCGTGTTTACACAGCAGCAGGCGCTCGAGTATATCGGTGCTCGGGTCAAGATGGGAGGTAGGGCCAGCAAGCCAGGTGGCGCTGCACCCCAGCCACGACGCAGCAACGTGGAGGAAGGGCTGGACGCACTCGCCAATATCATCATCGCCCACATACCTGTCGAAGGCCTCGATTTCTACCCCAAAGCTGTTTACGTAGCTCTCATGGTTCGCAGAGTTCTAATGGCTCATTATAATCCCAAATTAGTTGACGATAGGGACTTCGTCGGTAATAAGCGACTGGAGTTGGCAGGCCAGCTTCTGTCTCTCCTCTTCGAAGATTTGTTCAAGAAGTTCTTAGTCGACCTCAAATTCAATATCGAGAATAACCTCAAGAAGCAAAACCGGGCTATCGCGTTCGATCCCCTGATGCAGGTTGGCACACAGGGAAAGCATATCACTGAAGGCATGAACCGCGCCATTCAGACTGGTAACTGGAGCGTTAAGCGGTTCAAGATGGACAGAGCAGGTGTCACGCATGTCTTGAGTCGACTTAGCTATATCAGCGCCCTCGGTATGATGACTCGTATCAGCAGTCAGTTTGAGAAGACCCGAAAAGTGAGTGGTCCTCGTGCGCTGCAACCATCACAGTGGGGTATGCTCTGCCCGTCCGATACCCCTGAAGGCGAGGCTTGTGGTCTGGTAAAGAACTTGGCGTTGATGACGCATATCACAACAAATTTTGACGAAGAGCCCGTCAAACGCTGGGCTTTCACCCTGGATTCTGGTGTTGAACCTCTACGCAGTTTCAGCGGCTCCGAACTCCACCGGCCAGGAACCTACATTATACACATCAACGGCACGCCATTCGCGTTGACGCGATTTCCTAAACGTTTTGCCGGAAAGTTCAGGACAATGAGGCGCCGGGGTTGGATCTCGCCATTCGTCAGCATTAACGTCAACACGCAGCTCTCTGCAGTGCACATCGCAAGTGACGAGGGGCGCATCTGTCGCCCATACATCATCGTGAAGAACGGCGAGGCGAAGATCAAAGAGAGCCATCTTCGACTCTTACAAGCCGGGAAAGCTACGTTCGATGACTTCCTAACACAAGGTGTTGTCGAATATCTTGACGTCAACGAGGAAAACGACGCCTTGGTTGCCCTCTATGAACGAGATATCACTAAGGCCACTACACATCTCGAAATTGAGCCGTTCACTATTCTAGGTGCCGTCGCCGGTCTGATTCCCTTCCCACATCACAACCAGTCACCCCGAAACACATATCAATGTGCTATGGGTAAACAAGCAATTGGAGCTATTGCCTACAACCAGTTCAACCGTATCGATACCTTACTCTACACTCTAGTCTATCCTCAAAGGCCTATGGTCATCTCCAAGACGATAGAATTGATCCACTACGACAAGTTGCCAGCCGGACAGAATGCAACGGTTGTGGTCATGTCATACTCAGGATATGATATCGAAGATGCGCTGGTCCTCAACAAGGCCTCTATTGACCGGGGCTTTGGAAGATGCCAAGTCTTCCGCAAATACACCACAGAACTCCAGAGATACCCTAACGGAAGCCGCGAGCGGATCGGAGATAAGGACGCCCAGCCGAAGAACATCGCTCTCGGTGAGGACGGCGTTGCTGATGTGGGATTCCGTGTCAAGAACGGCGACGTTCTCCTGAAGAAAGAGAGTCCGGTAGACATAAGCCCAGCCCTCGGGTTCACACGCAAGACAGACGAGTATCGCGAAACACCTCTCTCCTACCGACTACCCGATATTGCCTATATCGACAAAGTCATGACCACCCAGACAGAGAGGGAGACACAACTCATCAAGATCCAGACGCGACAGACCAGGCGTCCCGAGCTCGGTGACAAGTTCTCATCCCGCCACGGTCAGAAGGGTGTAGTCGGCATTATAGTCGACCAGGAGGATATGCCATTCTCGGACGAGGGCATAGTCCCCGATATTATCATGAACCCACACGGTTTCCCGTCCCGTATGACCGTCGGCAAGTTGCTCGAGTGCCTGACGGGCAAGGCGGCCGTAGTGCAGGGTCGCAAGGACTACGGGTACGGCGATGCGTTCCGCTCACACCCACTCGAGGCCATGGCGGCGGAGTTGGTGGCCAAGGGGTTCTCGTGGGAGGGCAAGGATTACTTCACATCGGGAATCACGGGTGAACCGCTGCAGGCGTACATCTTCAACGGGCCGATCTACTATCAGCGTCTGAAGCACATGGTGCAGGATAAGATGCACTCGCGGTCTCGGGGCCCGCGGGCTATCTTGACACGGCAGCCAACGGAGGGTCGATCGCGCGACGGCGGTCTGCGTCTTGGTGAAATGGAGCGCGATTGTCTAATCGCATACGGGGCGTCGCAGCTCCTACTGGAGCGCCTCATGGTCAGCTCCGACGGCACCGAGATCGACATCTGCCAGCGCTGCGGCCTCTTCGGCTACAAGGGCTACTGCGGGACCTGCCGTTCCACCCGCGGCGTCGCCAAGATGACTATGCCCTACGCCGCCAAGCTCCTCGTCCAGGAACTCATCAGCATGAACGTCGGCGTCCGCCTCCAGCTCGAGGACGAGTTCCCGCACCCGCGCTAGGGGCCGGGTACGGGACCGACCTCCGGGCATCGGTATTGAGCGAGACTGGTCCACGTTTGCTATTACATGTTGGGCTTAGGTGAGGCGGTGAGATCGGGGTGTGGTGGTCGCAACCTGGTGAATCGTAGTAGGAGCAGTAGGTGTATGTCGTATAAGTTGTCAACTTTAAGCATCGGATGGCGTACCTGTTATTCGTCAGAAATTTTCAGTAGAGGTTGGGAGAAAATCATAGCATAGCCAATCAAGAACGAATGCAATATCATCATTATCACTCATTCGCGTCTTCCCAAAGTAATATGGGCGATGAGTGTCCACAATATGTGCTTTCGAGAAGTGAACCGGTCTTGCTAGGTTAATAACTTGAGGGTATAATAATACTCAAGAGACACAGGTATACACGTCCACGCACACGCACACGCACGCCAGCCGGCTCAAAATCCTTCTTTTGCCTTCCCCTTCCCCTTGACCTTCCTTTCCACGGCCTTCAGCCCACCCATCGTGATATCGAACTCGACAGGGCCGCTACCGTCGCTTCCGTCTAGCCCCGGGGCAGAGGGCGCAACGTGGGGCGCGAACACAACCTTCATCCAGCGACGCCACCCGCCCTTCCGAAGAACCCCGCCCGTCACCGCCGCCGTATCCGCATCTTCGTCCTCGATCCCGGAACCGCGGTTATACACGGGCCTCTTGAGCAGCGCGACGCGCGCCGAGAGTTGCGTTCCCCAGACGAGACCCAGACTGGGCGTCTTCATGGACATAGAGGTGCCGTGGTAGTGGTGGAGATAGTCGTCTCCCCACCCCGTAAACCACCGTTGCTGGTGGTCGAGTAGCAGCGCCGGCGGCGCCGGGGGCTCGTAGTCCTCGGGCGCGGGCTCCGGCATGCTGGATCGCACGGCCGCCATCGCCATCATCGCCTGCTCGTCGTCCTCATCCTCCCCTCCTACACTTTTCTCTCCGTCGTTGTGTCCTCTAGACTGTTGAGGCGGTGGCGTCGGCACGGGCACGCTGCTCGTCGGGGGTTCCGGATCTTTCTCCCGCCGTGGTAGCGCGCCGGCGTCTAGCCGCCGGCTCCGCGAGGCCAGCGGGCTCTCCTGGGATTGCTTGACGACGGCTCGAGGGTAATGATACGGCTGACGCTGCGTCGACGGGCCGGGTAGGCTGCTCTTAGGGGCCGCCGGCGTCGCCCGCGGCAAGGAGGAACTGGGCACGGAGGCGGGTGCGGAGTACGAGGAGGGAAATCTGTCGGCTACCTGATTCGAGACGACAACGGCGAGGTTGTGCTGCCGTGCCAGCTCGTGCAGCTGGCGGCCCAGACGCACGAGGTCGCTGCCGCGCGCCGCCAGCCCAGCGGCACCGCCCCGCGCGGAGGAACCGTTGCCGCCGCGCTCGAACTCCGCCCGGTAGTTGGCCGCCACGCTGTCGAGCACCACGAGCCCGACGTTGCGCCGCGCCACCTCGACGGGCACCTGGAAGGTGAGGATGTGGTCCTGCGACTCGAGGTCCGGGGTGACGGTACTAATGATGTTGTCGAGGGAAGGCTTCTCCATCCCTAGCTCCGCGTCCGCATCCGCATCCGCATCCGTCCCTGTGAAGCGGGGGTGGTTCCTTAGGATCTGCGATAGGCGCACGGTGGATAGCGGGGCCTCAGTGGACAGGTAGAGCGCCGGCCGGCCGAGCCCACCGTGCGCGGGCGGCAGCTGGACCGACAGCAGCAACGTCAGAAGGAGCTGGGTCTTGCCGGCGCCGCTCTCACCCGTGATCTCGGTCACGTGGCCGACGGGAACGCCGCCGCCCAGCGCCGCGTCCAGCGACGTGTCCAGCGTGCTGATCGTCTGCCACCGGGCCGCCAGCATCGGCAGTGTGCTATGCAACGTGGTGGCGGCGGCATCTACCGGCTCCGGCTGTGTCTCCGTCTGCGCTGCCGCTTTGGTCGCGTCGTCCTTACCCGGCCCCGGCCCCGGCTGCTGCTGCTGCTTATTTGACACGCCCAGATCGGCATGTAGGGCGGTGAGCACGGCGGCACAGAGACGCTTGACATCGAGCAGCGGCAGCTGAGTGCGCCTCCCGATTTCGGCGACCTCAAGGGTCAGAAGGTCGGCGGTGGTCAGCTGCTGCCGCTCGAGGGCCGGGAGCAGCCGCGCATACTGGCCAATGGGGAAGTCGGGCAGGATGCGCGACAGATCCGTCATGAGGAGGGATGGGCGGCGATCGTCGTCCCTTGCCTCCTCATCTGGGCAGGCGTTCGTTCGTCAGGTTAATGGTGTGTTGCTCGGCTACGGCCTGGGATCGCTGACTCTATTTTTGCTTTTTTTTGTTTTTCTTCTCCCCTTTTACTAATTCGGGAGTCACGATAGGTCGTTATAGGGCTGACAATTAGCTGCCTAAGTTACGTACTTAGGTAGGTATCTAGTCTAGGGATCTACCTAGGTAGCACGAGTGGCTGCGGGCCAAAAAAGTCGCGTCTGCTTGGGGTCTTCGGCCGTCTTCAGGGCTGTCTGAATGTCGGAAGTCGGAGGTCGGGATGTCGGCGCTTTAACAACTGTTAACTGACCATCTACGGAGTATACCTGTGTGTAGTATGTATGCAGGTGCCTTAGGTGCCTTATTAGGTGCCCATGCAGTTTGTTTATTATCGATGTGGTCTAGGTACCTTATGTAAGCACGGAAAACTAGCGGAATGAAAGCCGTCCTCATAAAGTTAGGGTAAGACTAGACCCCTGGCAGCCCCTTAGCAAGGCCCCCTCAAGCTAGCACTACCTATCTGTCCATCGGCGTATGTACCGGCTGAAAGATCTTCGGTTGGGGTTCAGGTTGGCCCCTGAGCTCCTGCTTCTACCCACCAATCATCGACCTCGTGCTGCTCTTTTTTCACTGGGCTGTCAACTAAGCTAAGCTGGGGCTTGCCAGGGTTACTGCGGCTTACCCGCCATTATCACAAGGTTCTTTTCGCTTATTAATTCCGATCTTGTGTTAGTCTTTTCTCTCTCTCTCTGGAAACCCACATTCCACGCCATACATAGTACTACTACCTGGACTACCCAGCTCTATACTACAGTATACCGTTGACGATGTTGACCCTTGATTTGTTGCCTTGATTTGTTTGATATCAGCACGGTGGAATATTTACCGATCATCTTACCTAGCAGGCCTACGTAGTCAATTTATTGCAATTCGAGCCTGCATATGGCCCTTTTCTTTTCACGGGGAATAACCACGTATCATACACAGACCGTAGCCGCCGTTATATAGTCAAAGACATAATTCGTTCTTGAAACCATGTGGTACCCTACTCAAGCTGAACGTCAGGTTCCTGCCTTCATGTCAAGTGTTCTGGATCCCTTGCTTGGTTGGTTTACGACGTCTCCCTCACTATAGTGGTAGGCTAGTTTCCTCTCTTGTGGTTACTTCGTATCTCAGGTTTCACTTTGCCACGTCTGAACCCTAGTCATATCTGGATCCCGATGCTTTTTTCATACGCGGTAATAACCGTGGGGCCAGCCATGGTGAGGAGAATACCGAAAGTCCACACACAAGCTTTTTCGGCTAGCTAATCCTATTCTTAATCAGTAACCTCTTGTCTATCGACAAGGCAGACCATCCATGGTAGGAGAATTCATGTGGCATTTAACCCCATAGATACCGAGGCAACCTATTCAAGCAGTGATAGCAATAGTTATAAATTGCAATGCGGTAACTTACTATGTAAAACATCTACTCGAGGAACATTTCATGTCACGGCGTCTTCGGATTCCTCGGTGTAGCATATATTCAGAAAGCTTGAGGTTTGGCCTCGCCAGTCCAGGACTGATCGCGTGTTGTTAGTACCATTGATAGCCCCTTGGCACATGCACCGAAATGTTCAGCTTTGCAAGCCACATCGATAGTCCACTTCTCCATTGGCTACCTGGACTGACGATGCGGGACATCAATCTCTCCTCTACAGATCCGGTGGCTGGTTAAGGTATAGCCCAAGGCGAATCGAAGTAGAGCTAGCAACCACGATGGACCTGCGGGCGCCGACTTCAGGCTCTCTTCTCTGGGGATTTCGCCTTGCCATCAGAGATTGTGAGCAGCCCAGTTGTCGGGGTATGCCATGTTGCTGTTCATCATGACCCATAAGGAAAGCTGTCGCCCCGATCGGAGCTTCCTCCCGATTTCTCTTCCTTGGGTTTTCGCAAATCTTCTGCTAGGCTAGGTTCTCCTGTCTACCCAGTACGTCAGCCAGGACTGTTCTTCCACCAGACAGGCCTACACTTGAGTTGCCTCATTGATAATTGGATCATCATTCTTCTCGTTGGAATCTAATTCCCATAGCAATGGCTTCGGCGATTTTCCTGGCCGCGTCTTTTGGCGTTGCCGTCCAGGCAATGGCCCTCGATAGTTACATCGCGAGGCCAACCGACGGTGCTGTGCCCAGCCCGGTTCAAGAGTTCCCCAGTCGCATCACGGTCCCGCCCAGCGCACTGGAGTTGGCCAAAAGACAAGACACTCAGACAGTTCTCGTCGGTCCCGACAATGTTTGCGGATATATCAGTGGTCGCGCCGGTAAGGAGATGGCTGTTCCACCCACATAATATCGTCAACACTTGGGCTAATCACTCGATGCAGGGGCCGCCTATAGCTGTAACGCGCTCACCGCGACCTGCGCCTTTGTGACAACATCCGACGTAGGGGCTGTCGCGTGCTGTAACGAGGATGACTGTGGCCTGAGGTTCGGCTGTCTGGACTACGACCAAATCATGTCATCAAGCGCGTGTGACTATGGTTGTTTCCAAGATACCTTTACCGTCAAATGGTAAGTCACCTTTGTGAGCCAAAGTCTGGCTAGGCTCTTGTTAACACACATCCAGCACAAGCACTGCCTACCCATACTGCGGCACGGTATCGTTCTTCGATGGGGTTGTAGATTATTACTGCGATTCTCTCAACGGTTCCATAGTACAAAAGGCGGAGACCACTTTCAGCGGCCAGACCGATGATAGGAGTTTCACACCGGTCGCAGTCACTCTTGAGACTGATACCAATACCTCCGCGAGGCCCTCTCGTACCTCGACCGGCAATGACGAGGATGAAGATTCAGCATCGAACTCGCCCGGCACGGGCTCTACACCGACGAATTCGAGCACCCCTGCTCCGCCCTCCGGCGGAGGCAGCTCGAGCAACACCGGCGCCATCGTTGGTGGTGTGGTAGGAGGTGTTGGTGGCATCGCTGTGATCGGTCTGGTCGCCTGGCTACTGATCCGCCGCCGTAATAAAAACAAGCCGGTGCAGCAGCCGATCCAACAGCCTCCCCAACAGCCGGGCTACCCTCCAATGCAGCAGCAGGGACCTGGGCCTCACCCTGGACACCAATCCGTCTATAACCCTGCGTATGGGCCGCCGCCTCAGCAGCAGCAGTACGGCGGGCAGTCGAACCAACCAGCATCGCCGCAATACCCGCCGGGCTATTACCAGGATCAGAACAAGCCACCCGGCTTCGTCAGCATGGCAGCGGTGCCTGCGGCGGGGGCCCAGGTGCCTGACAGGAACGACTCCACGAGCCCCGTGTCGCAGTCTCAAGACAACAGAGTCAGCATGCAGCCCTCAAGCCCTACGTCAACAGTTCACTCGAACTACCCGCCGAGCCAGTACGGCCAGCCCCAGCCCCCGCAGCAGCAGCAACAGCAACAGGGCCATCCCTCGGGCGTCCCGCCCACCGTCCACGAGGCCAGCAGCAACGTCGTCGGCCAGAACAACTGGAACGATAACCACCACGGCCAGTACCATGAGCTACAGTCGTAAAGGGTAAACCTAGCAAAGAGCTTAAAAACAATGAGGACGAAAAAAAATGAACAAAAAACAGTAAAGAGTAACGGCCGGACGGAGCAGGATGTAATATTTGTGGATCACGTTCAAACGCTTTTCGTTGCACATGGTACGATTTCCTTTGGCTTAGCATCTGATGGGTACTCTAATGGGGTCTCTTTCTCCTCGCATGCATTTTCGACGGCGTTCGGTTCTGCTGCTAGTTAGAATGTATTGTATAGAGAATATTGTACCTACCTACCTCACCTTGGATGCCTTGAACGTCCTAGGCAAGGCAATGCTTAATACTGATTAACTGCTTGATGAGGCTTTAGTAGTACCGCCACAACTGGGGTTTCCATGAAGTGCTAATCTCATGTTCTTCCTGCAAGGAATAGTCAGACTAGACTTGCGCTGCTTTTACCCCGACGGGTTGTCGTAGCCGCGGTATCGTCATGGCCTCCTGTCAGCTTGTCATGGATAACTCCCAGTCTGAATGCCTGAGATCCAGGTTGATATGTATTTATTGAGATGGTATTTTCTCATGGATGACTGTAGCTGTTATCATTGACCACGCAGGCAGAGAACATGAACCTGTGGAAGAGGCAAGATCATATCACACGCAGCTATCGTTTCGAATGCGGCGAATAGATCATAATCATAATCATAATGTAATCCAGATACTGATGTCCCACGTCAAGTATCTGGCACTGCGTGCGTTCCTAGACGCTTGTGGCTCGGTATCCTGACGTATCTGCCCGCTTGAATCCGCCAAATAGGGGATATTAGTGGGTCCAAGGTTTATGAGGAGATAGCACGAATGAAATCGTTCCATATGCCGCGATTGATATGCTTAATTGTTCCACGGAGTTTCCATTGCCTTTTTTTAATAGGAGGTGAAGATCGCCTTGGTAGTTCCGTTTGCTCTTACCATGTACAGCCCTGCTTAGGCGATGAGTAGGAGAAGAGACGGCCGGCGAGAGCGAGACTGTAGTCACGATTACATTCCTTAAGACGGTGTCCTGCGTAAGAAGGGAATTAGGCCAAAATTTGATTCGTTGCTTAGAAGATCATGGTACTCGAGAATCACCCTTAACTTCTATGTGTGGAAAGCGTGGGATCGGGGCGGAGATGGCTACGATCAAGCAATTGTGGAAGCTACGAAAGATGCAAGGGTGTGAACACTGCTATCATACTGCTTGTCAACTTCCTACTACGTGCGCCGGCGGCTGCGCTGGAATACGAGTACGGTGAAAAGAGAAATCAAGTTTCACCTAAGTTGGCATACCATTTACACGCACTTCTCGTTCGATCTACTTAGGGCTTGGTGGTACTAGCCCGCCTTTATGGAAGTTTTGCCCCCGAGCGCCCTCTCTCAATGAGTCACCGTTCAATACCGTGAGAATAGCTCCATCTGGAACCTGAGGATAACTCTTGAATAATCAGCTACTGTCAACTAGGTGATCAGCGACGGTATTGAAGGGCTGCCTACCAGTAAAGGAGTCCGTGAGAGACTCTTCTCTTACGCCTCTGCCAGAGCCATGTATACGAACGAGTCCCACGACTACTCCTTTAATCTTGCAGAGATACTTGAATCTCTAGTGTGGTGTCTCGTTATATATCATTTGGAACGCATTTCTGGTATGTATGCCTTATGTCGATGCTATATAGAAAAGTGTATTAACAACCCTAAATACTACCTAGCTATTGCTACCAGCTGGACCTGGATTTGGTTGACACAGAGGCTGTAACATCGTGTGCTTGTACTAGGTAACCGTCCTCGTCTTCGTGCCAAGGCACACTTTAGAGCAATCGAATAATGCATGTTCCCAGAGCGACAGTTTCTTGACTGATCCAAGGCAGCTTAAATACGCACCATGTCCACTACTTACATCTGTATGGCTTCAATAATAGAATAGACGTGCAAGCCGTCAGCCGGGAGCACGGATTGACCAGATCCTGTAGGGCTCAAGGATGAAGATATACTGGGTATTCTGCCAGTTCTAACCACAAATTGGTACGCCATTGATTGCATCAAGTGTTTATACATATGACAACGTCGCATTGAACCATCCTTGTTATCGGGACAGGGGGCGCAATTTAAACCAATGTCAATCTGAACAGAGTAGAGTGCCTTCACTTCTAGATATTTTGACATCCTCGGGAAAGTTTCGGTGTTGTTGACCCCACCAATGAAAACAGCAGCGGTCTCCGGTATAGGAGATGAAGTACCGACCGTAATTTCCTCTATTGCCTACCTATGCCCCGTAACATCTTACTTAAAAACCATGAACTGGGGGGGACTGGGGTAAAACCTCTGCGTCAATGCGTCTTTATCGCGAAGGGGAGCGAGACCCGGCGACTCGGCGTGGGGTGGCATCATCTAGAAACGAGGGTGGGGCATTGACGAAGCATATATAATGATGAATCCTTAACATTTCCAAGGTTACGGAACTTAACCATGAGACTGACTAACTTGGAAGGTATTATTTGATAACGAAAATGAAAAGCCAAGTGAAAAAGAGCCTGAGATAAAAACCCCTAGTCTGCCAGGTATGTCGGAAGCGTGGAAGCGTGGAAGCATGAAAGCATGGGAGCATGGAAAGCGGCATATCATATCACCGTACTCCAGATCCGGTCGGCCGGGGCCGGGGACTAATCATTTACGGGGTATTTTGGATATACGGGGCGCTCATATATATAACGCTTGCCCCGCATGGCCCCCGCGCCCCACTGTCCCTGTATGTCGTATGGAGTCCTCCGTATGGGTGTACTTCGTACTTTTCCCATGATGTCAACTGGGTGCCTGTTTTGGTAGTTTGGGCGCTGTGCTGGCAGGGTAGGAAGCAGTGACAAAGTACCTAGGTAGGTATCTTCCTCCACTCCTGATGGTACGGGGAAATCTATTTGACATCTCGATCTTGATCTTTTTGAATGCTTGCTTGTTCTGCTTGTTCGGATTGAGGGCATCTTATTTTGCTTGTTCAGGGCAAGGCAAGATCGATTGGCTCGGACTTCAGTTGACCTCCTCGGGAATGCACAACAATTTAAACATCAGGCTGCTTGTAGATCTACCTCTTAGTTGTCCCTCTTCAGTAACATCTATGTATAGCATCCCTTTGGCCGCATCATATTCACATGTCAATGCCGGTATTTTAAGGTTGGGATTGCCTATTTCCTTCCCTTTCAGCCTCCAGCTTGAACTTGCTCTCTCGGGTTAGCTTAACGGGTCTAGAGCTTTATCAGGTAGGCACTTACGATTCCTTCTTACTATTTTCCATACAGATAATTTGCTATCATGTAATACCTAGGTATCTGCAGGGACACAACATTGCAGTTTTAGTAAACTGTTCCAAGGTTGTAACTGCCAACATGTTCCATTGTCCCGCAGTCCCGCAGTCCCGTCATGCCCAGCCCAGCTAGCCCCAGTTTTCTTGAGAAAAGGGTACTTGTGTGTCTTACAGTAGGTCTGTTGGTACCTAGGTAGGGTTACGCCGTCAGGACGTTAAAGGCCGTTCCCACTTTATCATTTTGATGCCTTCGTCATATGCCCAATCAAATGCTTACAATAGCTAAACTAGTTCATGTGACAATGTCACCGACCAAACTCCATGAGTCTCCATCCATCCATCCATCGCCCTCAAACATGTGCGCACCCGCCCTGCCGCCCAAGGGTTCTGTTACCTTACCATACCACACTTTCCTTTCACTTTTCTTTACGAATCAACCTACTCATATTTTTAGTCCCTTTGATCGAGACTCAACCGGCCTGAAAAGAATTCATTCGAGGGCCGATTGACGTAAATAACAGGGTTGGGTCGGTTCAAAGGTAAGCACACAATACTTCGTACGCGTAACGGAAAAGGAACGAGCCGAGAGGTTGATGGTTGATGAATGCTGCTGTTGAATGATGCGACATTTCCAAGGCTAACCCCTCTCTTTCTCTCTCTCTCTTCCTCTCAGCCGCCCAACCAGGGGGCATCCACTGGTCCGAAGAACCACTCTCGCCCTAAGGGTACGTATAGAATCCAAAACTTCTTATTAGAGTCTCTAGATGGTTCGGAGTCTTTCCACCCAACCTAGCTGCCGGACTTCTTAGCGACCCCGTGGGGTCTACACGGGGTTTAGAAACCCAAGTAGTCGTTTCGTACGTGGGAATTACCATCTACTTGCCTATTATAGAGACTTATAACCAAGTGGGAGTGGGTCTTGTCCTGCACCATTTTTCGATCCATCGCAACATGAGCTGCGAAGCCCGCCAGCCATGACTTACTTAGCAACTTAGCAATGTTTGTACTATAGCAAACCCCTTTACACTACTCGTCTAGCCCCAGATTTACGCACCTACGGAACTTCTCGAATCCCTCTCTGATGAGGCTTATCAGCTCTGATCCTCGTGACCTTCACTCTGGACGGATGGAAGTAATATCCGCTCCACTTGAAGCGCCCGCCCCTAGCAAGGCATCTCCATTCTCATCCCCATTCCCGTCCCCATCCCCTTTCTTAGTAGCAGCATAGGTTGATAGCCTGGACCGTGCAGATTGTACATGCTCATCGGTCTTCTAGGCAGGCAGCAAAAAAGACAAGCCTTAACCGGTTAAGCCGCACTATCTACGGCACTACGGCCCTCTTCATCTTCATATGACGCATATCGCGATATGGAATTTACCCCCTGGTTATAGTTGGTTCCTACGGCGTACACATACAAAAGGGCCACTAGGCTAGTGCTCTAAGAAAGAATCAATCAAGTAAGTCGTATTCTGGTAGCATTTTCCAAATACCTTTATCCAGTATTCCCGGCAGATTGTCTAAGATATCGCAATCCCATCCCATCTGCATCACCCTACATTGATTACCTGTCGTCGGTCTTGCGGAAGTCTCTACCGGGTCTTCGCAAACCACCCAGAACCAATCGTTTATCACGTTTACTACCCTGCTAAAGGAGGTGAGTGTTTTTCTATCTGCCTCATAGCAGTGCCGTACCATTCCCACTCATTTCCAACCACCTCTTCCATGTGATTCATTGCATTCGCGCCCCCAGAGTTACCGTGTGTCGCTATTGTCACTATAGGACCCCTGAGACCCACCTCCCCGTCTCTCATGCCGGGCTACCACCCTACTCGTGGTGTCTGTGCCTCGGTTTCGATTTCTTAATATTTAACGTTACCTGCCCTACTTCTATTCTCTGGGTCCATGCCTGTCTCGTCAAATATCACTACCCTCCCGTTCCATCCCATACATATCTCTCTAGCCGCCCCGACTGCTCCTTGATGTAACCTGCTTGTGTGGAATGCCGGCCTACTTCTTGCAAGACTGCCACTATTTCTACCGGACTGCCCTGCGCGGCCTGAATATCGCCGTCTTCGTCTCGCCTCTATACGCCTAATTCTAGATCTCTTTACGACAGATAGCTGACATCATGCCTACTCAAGTTCGTATATTTACTATGCCAAAGTCGCTTGGCGAGTCGCTCAACAGCAGCTCACTGGCTTCCATACCTCGGTCTATGCCAGACCAAATAACCGAGGACTCGATCAGGACGAAGCCAGAACACCAGCGGTTCACTATGACCACAATCTCGGAAACCCCCAAAGAAGGGGGTATAACATTCGCCGGCCAGGACAGTCTCCCCAAACTACCCATCCCGGAACTAGAAAATACTTGTAATAAGTATCTTGCTGCTTTGAGACCACTACAAACCCCCCGAGAACACGCCGACACGAAGGCTGCCGTTCAAGAATTCTTGAAAGGCGAGGGCCCATACCTCCAAGAGACACTACGGAATTATGCAGCCGGAAAGTCGAGTTACATAGAGCAGTTCTGTAAGTTAAAAGCCTCCTCTCGTCTAGTAAAATGGCGTGTCACTAACACAGGCTCAGGGTATGATTCATACCTAAATTACGACAACCCCGTCGTTCTCAACCTTAACCCCTTCTTCTTGCTGGAAGATGACCCGACGCCTGCGAGGAACAATCAGGTCACTCGTGCCGCTTCGTTGACCGTTTCGGCGCTGGAATTCGTCCGTGCAGTACGCAGAGAGGAGCTGCCACCGGATACACTCAAAGGCAAACCCCTTGATATGTATCAATACGCCCGCCTCTTTGGAACAGCTCGAGTTCCCACCGACCACGGTTGCCAAATCGAGCAGGACCCAGACTCGAAACACATTGTCGTGCTCTGCCACGGACAGTTTTACTGGTTTGATGTGCTCGATGATAACTCGGACCTGATCATGTGCGAAAAGGACATTGCAGTCAATCTCCAAACGATTATCGATGATGCCTCCCAGACACCAATACAAGACGCGGCCAAAGGCGCCCTCGGGATTCTGAGCACGGAGAACCGGAAAGTATGGTCCGGGCTGAGGGAGGTTTTGACGAAGGACGAGGGATCAAACAACGCGGATTGCCTTGGCATTGTTGACTCGGCACTGTTCGTGCTTTGTCTCGACTACTCGGAGCCCAATTCGTCAGCCGACGTATGCAAAAATATGCTGTGCGGTACCAACGAGGTCGAAAAAGGAGTGCAGGTCGGAACATGTATTAACCGCTGGTATGATAAGCTCCAGATTATTGTCTGCAAGAACGGAAGCGCCGGTATCAATTTTGAGCACACTGGCGTGGACGGTCATACGGTGCTCCGGTTCGCGAGTGATGTCTACACGGACACTATCTTGCGTTTTGCAAGAACTATCAACGGGCAAGCTCCCAGCCTGTGGAAGACGGCAAGCCCGGACCCTTCGAAGCGTGACCCGGAAAGCTTCGGTGACGTGAACATTCACCCATACAAGCTGGAGTGGGACATGATCCCGGAGCTGAACATTGCCGTGCGGTTTGCCGAGGCCAGGCTCGCCGATTTGATCGGCCAGAACGAATTCCAGTGCATGGAATTCGGTGGTTTCGGGAAGAACTTCATCACGTCGGCCGGCTTTTCTCCTGACGCATTCGTCCAGATGGCATTCCAAGCCGCCTACTTCGGCCTCTACGGGAGAATAGACTGCACATACGAGCCCGCCATGACCAAGATATTTCTGCACGGCCGGACAGAGGCTATACGGTCTGTTACCGATGAATCCGTTCAGTTTGTGCAGAGCTTCTGGGCAGATAATCCCCCAGAGCAGAAGGTCGAAGCGCTTCGGAGGGCATGCCAAAAACACACCCAAAACACTAGGGAGAGCGCCAAAGCTGAGGGTTGCGACCGTCACTTGTACGCGCTCTTCTGCGTGTGGCAGAAACTGCTGGATGACGACCAGAGCAGTAATGGCACCGGATACTCAAGCCCGACCGAAAGCACGTCGGAGATTGGTAGTCCCGGTCGGGGCTTTACCGGGTCGTCGGACGGAGGTGAATCGCGGATGACGCGCCGCCGCGGTGACAGCACTAACTCGCGATCGCGTGACGGATCAGGATCGATGCCGTCGATCTTCGCCGATGGGGGTTGGGACAGACTGAACAACACGATCTTGTCGACGTCGAACTGCGGGAACCCGTGCCTGCGGCAATTCGGTTTCGGTCCCACATCGGCGGACGGTTTCGGAATCGGGTACATTATCAAGGATGACATCATCAGCATCTGCGCGTCGAGCAAGCATCGGCAAACAAAGCGGTTCATCGACACACTCGAGGGCTACCTGCTGGAAATCCGGCGAATCATCAAGCTTACGAGCCGCGAATCTGCCACCACGAAGCAGTCGCGCGCCCGTGAGATCGACTCCACCACGGCGTGCAACGGTAGCATGGCAAATAATCACCACCACAACAAAGCACCCAAGGGCTTGAAGGCTAGGGGGCGTATGATCACGGCTCAAGAGACCCTCAAGGCAACGCGAAACAGATCCTCCCTTGGCTCTAGGTCGTCGACCGAAGAAAGTCTAAATCTGAGTGAGGATGATGAGCTAGGTGGCTGTAAGTTTCTTTTCCGTGGTTCCTTTTCCTGTTCACATTGCCCATCACATTACCCGCCCCTCATTCTTCCCTCTTCCTGTCGTATTTTCATAGGACCCCCAAAGCAACATACATAGAACGTTCACTGACGCACGACACATACAAAATCAAAGATGGATTCTTCGACTCCGGGATGCTCCTCCAAGCCCTCAAAGCCCGAGGCCACCACCGCGACGGCGGCGCCAGCGGCAGCGGCAGCCCTGGCGGCGATCTCGGGGCGAAACCCGGCTCAGACAGGGCGTCCGCCCGCGCCGCTCGGCGGAAGGACATCGGGAAGAAGCTGCGCCTGGTGGAATATTGATGGTTGTGTTTCTCATCCTGACTTCCGTCAGTTTGCCCCCTTTTTCTCGGCTGAGTAGAGATTGGAGTTATCTTTTCCTTCGGAAATGTCTTCATGTTTGCAATACCTCTTTCCAAATACATTAGCGTCTCATGATGGAGGAGAGAGAAGTGGGTCTGGATATATCTTTGCTAGGATGTCTACTCAAGTATGACAGGAGGAGCACATGATAAGGATGAAATATGAAAGGTTACTGAGGCGTGCACCTGCATGTGTATTTATATATAGGATATATAGGCTCGTACCATACCAGAGCGATAAACGATCTTTGAAGACTGGTTTTTTTTTTCATCAAGAAGTTTGGAAGCTCTTTTTCTTCTTTTTCATGTGACTGACGATCGTTGTGAATGGGCTGTCGTGATCCAATGGAATATTATATCAATCGAGCAATGCGATCTATCTGGGCTAACTAGATTATTGCATCACCATATTACCCAAGTAACTACATAAAGCGACCGGGTGGGTTTGTTTTCCGTTTAGCGAAGCCATCTATATGGAAAACCTCTCTTCCCGTCAATCCAACCAGGGATAGAGCTCTATATTAGCGGAAAGGAAAAATATTTTAAAAAATAAAAAATAAAAATAGAAACCCTAACGGTACTTTGACCATCTTTCTTTTTTGCCTTCCCGAGCGGGCAGTAAAAAAATACTTTGAAGTGACCCCATACTAGACGTCCTTCGTCTCAATTTTCGTCCCTTCGCATCCCACATTAAGCAGAGCCAGCCACTCGATCCGACCATCCCTCTCTCACAAGAACAACGCCAGGTCCTTCTCCCGGACGAGGGTGAAGCGCGTGTCGACCAGGGATGAGGTGACGATGGAGCCGCGGTACCAATCCCTCCAGATCTTCTGGACGACGTTAAGGTCGTCCTCCGGCCTGGGCCACGGCTCCCGCCGCCCGCCCGCGGGTGCTGCTGGTGGCGGCGATCGCGGGGACGGGCACAGAGACGGCGACACTAGGGGGCTCTGGCCACCCATGAGCCTGTGCGTGTGCTCGTCCGCTGGGGTCACGGCCACTAGGACCCTGTTCCCCACGAGCCCATACTCCTCCTCCTCTTTCTTCTTATCGTTGCTGTCCCCGGGGTTTCTAGTTTTCACGTACCCTTCACCCCTCGCAGTAGCAGCGGAAGAAGCACCAGCAACATTCGAATTCCCTCCCGCTTCTTCTCCCGCTGCCCCGTTGGTTGAAGCTGACGCCGACGCCGACGCCGGGGCCGTGGCGGCGATGGCGGGGGAGCGGCGTGGCCCCTGGCCGAAGCGGTCGACGACGTGGAACAGGGAGCCGAAGATCTGCTGGGAGCCATTCTCGCCGTAGCCGAGAGACTTCAGGGCGATGGCGGCGCGGCGCACGCGCGCCGCGTCCGCGCGCGACACGAAGTACGCCATCGGGCTGTTGAACCCGAAGCTGTCGTGCGGCTCCAGCTGCCCGCACAAGTACAGCATGTCGCGCTCGAAATTGAAGTAGACGCGCGCCTCGGCGCCCGTGCGCGGCTGCGGCTGTGGCTGTGGTGGCGGGTTCGGTACTGCTGGGGTGTCATTAGGATGGTGACCATTTTGTTGCGGCGGTTGCTGCTGCTGCTGCTGCTGCTGCTGTTGCTGCGGGTAGTGGTTCTGTGGGTAATAGTACGTCTGCATGCCTGCCGCGGCGTTCACCGCCAGCACGTGCGGCACCTTCCACGCGAAGGCGAGATCGTAGTGCCGCAGTGCCAGGGTCCGCGTCTCGTGGTTCACGTGCAGCAGGACGGGGATCTGCTGCTGCCCCCGCCATCCGGCCTTACCGCAGCCTGCCCACGCCTGCTGCTGCTGCCACTCCTCCGCCTCCCGACCCTCAATACCCCCCGGCTGCAGCGCCCGCTGGTCCTGCGCCGTCTGCAGCTCCGCGTAGCTGCGGTAGTAGCCTTCGAAGGAGGGGCCGTACGCCGGCGGGATCATAGTGATAGGGGGAGAGGAGTAGGACGAACGGTGGTAGGACGAGGCGTCGTGACACGTGACTTGCACGATGCGCGGCGCGAGCATGTACTCCCAAACCTTGAGGCGCAGCTCGGTGGGCAGCTGGGAGAAGAGGGCAAAGGAGGCGGGCCCGTGGCCGCGGGGCGCGGTGTTCGCTGCCGTCATCGCCCGCGCCTTCCCCGCCTCCAGCCCGTCGTCGAAGACTCGGAACGTCAACCAGAAGTTGTTGGCGCTCGCGCTGGACGCGGCCGCCATGATGTGATAAAAGGGTTGGGCGTTAGGGTGGGGACTATGCAGAGTGCCTGGGACTAAATAGGGAATATATATATAATAATAATAATAACTTATATAAAACAGGTAGATTTAAACCTCCTACGGATTAGCTAGGTAAAAGGTCTGGAGATATTCATAAATGGTTGATGTGGTAAGCTGGTGGCTAGTAGGTGTTCGTATCAATAAAGGGAGGCCGTATTCGGAGCACGTTGGGCCTTGTCGGTATCCGAGTGAGTGAGCTGAACTTGGCCGATACTACACAAAAAGTAACCCCTGGTAACTCGGACGATAGCCAAGATATATAGGCACTGAGAAAGTAGAAAAGAAAATAATAATAAAAAAGCTAGAAGCAATGGAGTAAGGGCAAAATCAGTAACCCATATATATCTATTCCTGCGCTTCTTTCTACTTCCATCACATGTCTTTGCTTTCCCCGGATTCGCCGGTGTGCTTCAGGAAGGTTTGGCCGTGTTCGTGATGGTAAGTTGTAGGGGGTTGTTGTAGATAGCAATTGGCTGGCTCGGGGCAGAGACCGGTGATGCAATGCAATGCTAATACCCGGTGATTTTTTGGGGGGGAGGAATCGGGCCAATGAGGAGATGTCTCTAACGCAGATAACCCGTATATCGAGAACAAGGTTCAGCTTCGCATGTGACGACCCCAACCAATCATGCCGTTTCGTATTTATAGGTCAGCCCTGGCCCTGGCCATAAAAAGGTTCGTGATAAACATCCTTGATTGCTTTTTCTATATTTCTTTTCAGACGTCGGTATTGCATTTAGTGAAGTTATAAAACATGGATATACATAGATAAGCCCAACAGGAAGCAGATATGACTCGTTCCGTGGGTAAAAAGAACGTAACTTGGTATACAATTACACTGGATAATTGAGTGGTGGTAGTAGGTAGTCTAATGTATAGGCGAAGGAATATATGTACACAGTAGGGAGGCATGTTCAGGGTGGCCTATCTCGTAAAATCTTACACACACAACTGGCGTAACAACTCGTAAGAAGTTTTCCTTTTTTCTTTTTTTTTCCTTTTTTCTTTCGTTGCTCATTTCATCTTCTTGTCCATCATCTCGAACAGCGGTAGGGCCGTGCCGCCGGCGGGGCCCCGCTTGATGCCGCCGAGCAACCAGTCCGTGAGGCCCACTACCTTGGCGCCCACACCCTTCTCCCACTCCCCGTGCTCGTCAATGTGCTCAATCGTATGGCTGATGATCTTGCCCTGTCGGTCGAACTCGAAGATGAAGAGCCCCGTGAAGGGCTCCTTGCCGCCACCGCCGCCGCCACCGCCACCGCCATCCTCGCTAACGCTACCGCTCCGTAGCTTCTCGTCGAGTTTACGGCCCCCCTGCTCCGCGAGGCTTGGCCGGTCGGCTCCATCTCCTCCATCGTCCCGCGCCTTGGCGCCCGACGACGCCGCCGTCGTGGTCCGCCACTTCACGACGAGCTGTTCGCCGCAGGCGCCGGCGCGGCGCGGGGAGAAGTGCAGGGGCTGGTTGGACATGCGCTCGGAAAGGATGACGAGCTTCACGTTGCCGAAGATGGGCACGCGGTTCCAGGCGATCGGCGACGTCCACAGCGCGGCGATGTAGGCCACCCTGCCGGACACCACGGGCAGATACGGATGCGTCGACGGGAACAGGTGGAGCGAGATGTTCGGCGACAGGATCTCCTGCGGCAGAGGCGTCTGTAGGAGCGTCGGCAGCCGCTCCTGTAGGATGCGCAGGGCTGTGGGTGGGGAGAGAGAGAGAGAGAGAGACAAAGCGAGTTAGATACGGATCGTCATGGTTGGATTTATCATATGCCCAAGTCGAGGAGAGTTTAGGCTCTGAGGCGTAGGGAAGTATTTTTGCTTACTTTTACCGAGTTTCAGCTTGCGCTCGTGATCTGGATCGTTTGGTGATAATGTCGGCCTGTCGAACCGGGCGGTGGAGGAGTTGAACCATATCGGAGCCGGGGGCGGATCGGGTCGCGATACCGGTGCTATCGGTGCTGTACGGAAGGTGCCACGGGATCGAGCTAGGGTATTGGCCGGTATGGGTATAGGGTTTGTAATCGGAGAGGAGGAGGGCACCGAGGAGGATTTCGGATTCGGTCTCGGCATCGGGTTCGAGTCTGTGGTAATGGCCAGGCAAGGAAGCCGGCGTAGGGTGGTCGCCGAGCCTACCGCATTGTAAGAGGTTCGGAGGGCGGTGCTTGGAGGGGACATGAGTCCGCAGGGGTTTGGCCTCGATGGCAAGATGGGAGGGACCAAGAAGAATATAGAAATAGGATCGTCAATTCATTCAAGAAGGTGCCGAAGGTGATGATGTCGGCGGTCCCGAGGTCCGGAGGTGTTGGTATCCAAAAGAGAATAGATACACATTTACTTATGTATATGACATCTAGGGTAGTAATACCTAGCTAGAGCTCTAGGTGCCTAATTATTGAGGTATGGAGGAGTATGGAGTAGGAATGGAGTGAGGTCACTGAGGTGGAGGAGAAGAAGATAAAAGAACTTCGGGCTACCTTAGTAGCACCCGGAACTTTTTTTCCCTTTCTTTTTCTTTTGTTTCCTCGTTCCCTTTCCCTTTCCCTTGTATTTTTTTCTTCTGCTTCTTTTCTTCTATAGACTAGTTGAAGATGTGAGAATTTTCGGTAAGTATTAGGTAGGTATTATACGTCGCATCGCATGATGAGGAAGCCACTTCTGCCGCTACTAGTCACTTTAGTGGATGATGCCCTGTCAGCTAGAAGAGCTTGGGGGGGTTCTTTGAGGAGGAGGAGAGGGGCATGTTCTAATGAGATGGGTAGGTGGGGTGTGGGAAGGTGCCCCCAGTAGCCGTCGTCGTCCGGATGCCCGGATTCCCGGGTTCGATATGACCGGGCCCACCTACCATTCAACTGCCCGTCAATCATCAAGGATGGAATAGAAATAGAATGTATTTACGTAGTAGAATAATATGCAGGCATTGATTGTCTTACATAATTACTTGCATGCTAATACAATATCTATTTATACCTGTGGATTTGCAGGCCTATGCCTAGGTAGGTATCAGTTGAGTTCGTAGTGGCTATCACAGATTACCTAAGTACAGGTAACTAGGAAGTATACCTATCAGCCTATACCTAGGTATATTGTACCGAGTGGTTGTCAGTCAGTCTTGATTGTATTCATCCGTTATAGACCGGAATGAGAACATTGTCTTATTTCTAAAGGTTAGAGTGACATCACTCATCAATTCTGGCCCTCCCTTTGTATTCATATAGTCCATGTGAGTCCATGTAGCTGGGCTTATTATGTTGCTGAGTGTGAATAAAGAGGAGCATGGTCAAGTGATTGGATTAGGCCTTTTAGCCCAGCCTCGGAGGCATGGTAGAATGGTTAAAAGTGTACATGCAACTACCTAAGTGCAACCACCTAAGTACCTACTCCCAATACCCAGGCCACCTGGACAGTCATCAAATGACCTCCTGGCACTTGACTCCAGATGGATAGATATCAATTAACCACCAAGATCATGGATCACGCTGGATCTGGAGAATGAAGCTGCCGGCTGTTACAGACTAATATGGATACGTACCAGCTGATAGCGCTTGGTAACCTGTCAAAACTTAGGGAGACAGCGGTAACCTTTATCAGTTAGATGTATCTACCGAAGTACTGCAAGGTTCGTCGTACCTGCCAATTGCCTGCCTAGGAGAACAAGGCCATTTGAGAAAGAAAGAAAGAGCCTTGGAACCTTGGAAGGCATTCTCGGAGGCAACATCACCTGAACTCCGAACATTGGTGGAACCTTAAAATACAGCCATAAAAATCTAGGTACCTAGATAGGTACAAAAAGGTACAAAATCAATCCACATACAAGAGTGGTGTAAACTTGTAGCTGGTAAAGCATACAAAGTACACAAGTGAAGTAGATGAAGTTAGAGAAAGTACCTGAAGTACCTCAACCCTGCGGGCGGACCCTGGCAGCTGCCTGCGTAGGTGGATTATGGCCCAAGATGGTTTGGTATTGCACCTAAAACTGATCCATTTACGACAACGGCGGCGGCGGGTGCTTTCCTTTCAACTACCACCTGGGCACCTGTCTACCGCCTACCACCGCCTACCACTATTGTCTACCACCTACTCAATCCGACGCCGCCAACCTTATCACCATCATCATCATCATCATCACCACCACCACCATCGGAATCCTCCTCCTTCTCTTCTTCCCATCACCGCAACTGCACAACTACTTTTTAATCAAAGTGTTGGCAACCACGCTAACTACCTACCTATAACTGGTCTTCTGGACTTAACTCTAATTCGTTTTATTCTTGCTTGTCTACCGTACTTGCTACTTATTCTTCCTTGACAATACGCGAATAGTCTTCTCCAAACTTCCAGGCTGTAGCGCATTCACGCAGCATTCACACAACCTTCAAGATGAATCCCGAGTAGTATGTCACATTCATTCATACCTAGCTCAGGCTTTTCCCATTGTTGTTCAGTAGTCATATACATCGATGGTCTCAACAATACTAACAAGCATTCACAGAGTATCTCCCGATCCCTAAAATCCCACCTATTCCGATCTCTTCATTTTCGGCCTTCAGCCTCAGCCTTCACGATGTTGCCATCATAATAAATATAAAAAAACATCAATACCATATCACCATATCACCATACCGCCTACTACTTGGCCTTCTACTTCGCCAACATCGATACATGCCCTGTTTTATCTTCGACATCGTCATTCCGGTCTATCCCATCCCATCATGTCCCTCCATCAAGATTCCCCTTCCGGCCTCCGCCCGGAGACTATAGCCAAACTACGGCAGATATTCGACGACGAGCTCTCTCAACCGAAACTGACCGCCGATATTGACAGATACGATTATCTCTTCAAGCTTCTCCTCATCGGTGACTCCGGTGTTGGAAAGTCTTGCCTTCTTCTGCGATTCGCCGACGACACCTACACAGAGTCCTACATCTCCACCATCGGTGTCGACTTCGTACGTAACCTTGTCCCAAAATACCTTCAGGCGAATAAAATGTTATAAAATGTGCAAAATTCAAGGATCTCTCAGCTGATAATCCATAGAAAATCCGAACTATTGAGTTGGATGGCAAGACGGTGAAGCTACAGATTGTAAGCTTGACCCTCCTCCCCCCCATACCCGCACACCGCACCGCCGATCTTTCTAACTATTCTACTCGCTACAGTGGGACACGGCCGGTCAGGAGCGTTTCCGGACCATCACCTCGTCGTACTACCGCGGTGCTCACGGTATCTGCGTCGTCTACGACGTCACCGATATGGACAGCTTCAACAACGTCAAGCAGTGGCTGCAGGAGATTGACCGTTACGCTACTGAGGGCGTCAACAAGCTTCTGGTGGGCAACAAGAGCGATATGTCGGACAAGAAGGTCGTCGAGTACACAGTCGCCAAGGTACGAGACCCGAACATGCTTCTGCTAAATCCCGCTTGTGCCCGTTCATCATCCTCGTTATTTGTTCCTTATATACACGGAGATCTGACTTCCCCCTTTTAGGAGTTCGCGGACTCGCTCGGCATCCCCTTCCTTGAGACCTCGGCCAAGAACGCTTCCAACGTTGAGCAGGCTTTCTTGACCATGGCGCGACAGATCAAGGAGCGCATGGGCTCGCAGGCCACTACCAACACCAAGCCCGGTGTTCAGGTCGGCCCTGGTCACAGCGTCTCCAACTCCTCTGGTGGCGGCTGCTGCTAGAGAGCACAACCTCACGACGATACCCCACCCCCTCGATATGACGGCGTTCTCACATATCTTGATTTTCCTGGCACGGAACAGGCAATGCAGGCATGCGAGGTGGTCAGGATGGCAAGATAGACTACCCTTGAGTTGTCGCTTTTGACTGCCTATAGACGAATTCATGATCGCTTGGATTTTAAACCCCCCAATCAACGCCGCCGGCTCCTGTCCCGTCGCTATCGTTGTTATTTTGACTTCCCGGCATGTGTGTGTACTCTACTGAGGTCATCGGATCCCCGGGATCCGACCCCCTTTTATAATGCTCTTACAATAATCATGACGACCGGGGTTGTATCGTCACCGCCTCCATTCTTTGTGCTATAGTACCTCTGCCACCTCCACGACACGATTATGCGCCACCGTTCCCGGAGAGATTGACTATACAAACCGGATAGAAGGGGTAGGGGTTTATTATTGGTTGGGGGGAGGGGTTAAGGGACACGATATTCATGGGATTCCTGCCTGCCTTGTTCTCCTTTTTTTCCATTCTCCCAGGTAGAAGGGGAAGTTTTGACCGAGCTAGGAAAGTAAGTGAACGCGTTACGGCACGGTACGATCGATGTGGTACGTGTATGTGTGTGTGCATGGGTGTGTGTACCAGGGAGAAGGGGAAGGATGGAGGAAGAAGATGGCAAAGGGGGCAATATCAATGTCCCTCAACTCAGATCGATGAACTTTTTTCGGCAGTTACAATTGACAACAAATTGATTTTTTGCTTTTTTTTTCTTTCTCTCTTTCCCCTCTCTTCTCTTGTCTATACGTAGATTTCCCTTCCCCTCATACGCCTCTCACCTCTCCGGCTATTAATGGAATGGTTCGATCCTTCGTTTCCGCGGTATCGGGGTAGTCCTATGGTGCCCTGTGGTACGGTACGGTACGGGACCCGCGTGATACCCGCGTCGTCTGTTGGAGGTAAAAGGGGGGTGCTTGCGGTGGTTGAATTTGAATAGGGGTAGAGGTAGGTAGAAAGAAGCGTTGGCTCTATTGCTCCCCTGAAGCTCCCCCCCAACGCAACACATAACCTTACGATGTATTCACTCCAAAAAGAGGAAAATAGAAGAAGCAAACACGCTTTTCTCAGCCCCCGGTCACTATCTTCCCAAGGTACTTACGTACATTCACACGTGCGTACGTCCTGCGATATGCTCGGGCGCTGCGTGGTGTCGGCTTGAACTGTATATTATGCTCATAATATACATACGTTCTTGTGTTCCGTCCCGCGTGCGCGCCTAGACACTTACATACTTATACGCGGGAGTCGGGTGCGAAAGAAGGGTGTTTACTTACGCCTACTCGGTCTGCTGACCTTGTAAGTACCTAGCATACGTAGCTTCTTCGTCACATATTGCTGTCCTTGATAAAACCTACACCGTTTTGTACACACAATTGCAGACCTCCAGATTCCTTCCCTAGAGGGCCGGATCCAGCGTCCGTTGCCCACCACCCCCCCCCCCTCCACCCCCTGGAAAAACCACTGCCGTCCCCTGAAAGCACCTAAGTGGCGCCGTTAACAGAATTCAGCAGGAGTCACAAGAACTGGCAAAGAACATAGTACGAGAATTCGAGAATGTTTGTATTAAGCGCGTATAGGAAAGACACAGTCTATTCTTACAAGATGTTAGTACATGGCTTGTGGAGGACGATGAAAACCTCTCGAATGAGCCGGCCGAACAGTATTAAGTTGATACAAGGTAGTAAGGAGGGCATAAATAATAGTAGAGTAATTCCCTTTTAACCGAGACAGGGATCCTCAACTTCATTGTTGACATTCCGTACTGAAATAATGAAACCAGATTTAACGTTCCTAGAGTATAGCGACGAAATGAATCACGGGGTTTCTATTCGAGTACATTAAAGGGGAAGACAGAAAAAATATCAAAATAATGAGGGCAATCTATGATATGTCTAGGGTGGGTGTTAGGTCTTGGCCCTCAGAAGGGGAAGAGGTCGAGAGAGTCCGCGCAACCCCCAGCACACTCTGGGTCGTATGAGAATCCTAGATATCTAGACATCTGTCCAGCGATGGGTAGGTCAGGTAGTCAGGTAGTCAGGTAGTCAGGGAAGAAAATGTGAGAAAGTGTAATAGTGTGATCGGCGGGCCTCCTACGTCTAGCATCAGAATAACAAGCCTGCGGTAGAGAGGTGCACCCCTGATCCCTGGGCAAGGTTCACTGAAGGGAATGCAAATCCGGGGTGAGTATCACGGCTCCGTGCTGAGTCCCAGGAACTTCAGCGCCTTGCGGCTATTCCCCTTTCGGTCCTCCTCGCTCTTATTGAACAGCGGGATGTACTTGCGCTCATCGTCCGCGAATTCCCCCTCGTCGTCGTCGTCATCGTCATCAGAGAGTTCAGCGAAGGAGGAGCCCAGCCTCAGCGTTGACCTGTCATCTGTGGCCAGGTCTCGGCCCAGAAGGTTCATGAGCCTCGCCCGCTGAGTCCGTATCGTCTTAGCGGTCTTGCTGCTCCGCATCGTTTCTGTGAAAGATGACGCTGACGACATGAGCGGCGACCGCGGCCGCTGGGTTTGTCTAGATCCGGAAGGGAGGCAGAAATGTGGAGAATTACCGTCTTCGTTTTCGTTGCTATGGGGATATGAAGCAGTTGGGCCGTGAAATCCCATCATAGCTGCTGCACTGTCGAGCGGCGTATACTGTATGTTCAGGTTGATGAGAGGCGACGGCGAGTGCCCGAGCATCTTTCCCTTGCGCGAGTTGAGAGTCACTGGCGAAGCCTTTGGTACATCATCTGGTATATAGAATGGCGAGCGCTCGACGAGGATTTTCCAGACTGAGGAGATCATCGTTGCGATCTCTGACTCTGCCGCAGACGACGTAACCACAAAGTCAGCTTTGGAAAACGAAGGTGACTTAAATAAGCCAGTCCCTGATGCAGGGTTGGATGGTGTGCACGTGTCAAGCGATTGTTGTCCGGGCCATGGTCTTGGCTCCTCGAGCTTGTCATTTAGGATACCTGCGACCTTGAGAATAACATCGCCAACCAGCTCTCGTAACGCGAGAACAGTAGCTAGGTGTTCGGGAGGGTATTCGAGCAAAAGAAACCGAGTTTCCGAGTGGATGGCCATGTATGTCTCGAGGGATGGGATAATCAACGTCGCTATGAGATGTGGATTCGCTTGCAGATTACTCGCGGCCGGGCCGGAGTAGAGATGCGCATTAGCGGTTTTCAATGCATTCGCTATCAAATATCTGAACCCCTTATTAGTACTTGAGCCCGTAGCCCGTCCCATTGCTATCGTGACGTACCTCAAATCAAGCCTTCCACTCTGTGTTACGCCATTTGGCTTGGTACCTAATGTTTCCATCGAGCCTCTGAGAGAAGCTACGAAGTCCTTATCCACGCCTTCTTGAGCCCCGATAGCAAGGATCAGGTCGATTTCCCGTCTACGTATCCCAGAGAAATCCGGCTCCTTGTATCTGAAGACTGGCTGCCAATCCCTCCCGCCTAATTCGGGAGTGAATGGAAAGTCAAGCTGCCGGGGCGAGGTATTCGCAGAGTAGAAGCAGGCGCGAAGAACCGATCGCAGTGCGTCTTGCACATCGATTACTGTGTGATGTCTTGTTGTGTCTATGTCGAAGAAACAGCTGCTCGGCAATACGACACGTCGCGGTGTATGATCTGGTGTTGGTGGTTTTATCACCCGAGTTGATGTGCTTGACTGTCGGGACCGGTTATAGCAGTTTTGAGGGTACTCCCCATGTGACGCGAAAGGATCATACTCGTCTACGTGCGCCCGATGGAAACGCTCCTGTGCTGTCTTGACAGAGGCCTGAGGTCTTCTGCCTTCGACAGGGGTCGAAGGTTGAGTTGGTGGATTTCTATTGCTCGAGGTCTTGAGCCCAGCCCGATCGCTGGGGCCAAGATCTCGAACTGGCGTTGCGGCGCGACAAGGGTCTGCTTGGAAATCCCGAAGAATACCGTTTAAGAGCGTATCGGGCTGGGAACCCTGGAAAAGAATAACCATGTCTTCCACCCGCGGCAATACGAGGTCCAGTTCCACGCCGTCCCCGCTCGAAAATCCGGTTCCTGGCCTGGGTAATACTTCGAAGGCTTCCGTGTTTATCCTCCCATCAGCAGATTGCCACTTGGAGTAGGCCGCTTGATGTACATAATCATCTCGTAGGTTTGTGTGCCACTTTCCGTAAAACGACAATCCCCTGCCTGATCCCGTGAGATCTAATGGGGGTGGCGGACCGCGTCTGAGTCTTGGGTTGATAGGCCTTGAGACACGTGGGACTTTTTTGGGATCTCCATGCCAGGAATTCCGCTTATCCTGCGGAGTGACCGTGCTATCACGGTGAGTATCGAGCCTCAACGACCTTGGGCGGGCGACGTCGCATAACGAGATATCCTGATTGCGGATCGTACTTGCGTATAAGCAATCGACCAATTTAGCCGCCCCGTAGGGAGAATTTAACCTTGAGTGGAGCGGGCGAAAATCTACGAGGCAAGCCTCGCCTATGATAATAGGAGTGGCTGGTGCTGAATCGAAAGTTGTAGACTTCGGACTCAGCGGATCATGGCTAGGCTGGGCACAAAGTGTTGAGGCATCACCAGCACAATCAGAAATTGCGGATTCACTGCCGTCATCCAGATATTCTGTAGTTGGGATAGGTACTCGCTGAGCCCTGAATGGAGGAAGTGGCGGGACTGGCGCTTGCTGTGAAGAACTCGACGATGTATGACTGCGCAGATCGGCGATGGATGACGCATCGCCCCATAGATGGAGTGGCATGCTCTTACTACGCCGGAGGCTAGGAATTGTAAGGTCGACCTCAGTGCTCGGTTGCAGAGCTGCAGTTTTGCGATCCAATTCATCTGCTGCTCTCATGGCCTCATATATCGGGTGTCCCTTGATAGCCTGTTGGCGCTCGTCAATCCAATTTTCTTGATCTGTGGGCTGAGCTGCGTTTGGCTCCTGCGGTGACTCTGGATTAGACGTCACGTCAAGAGCGTGTCGTACGCCTCCTAATCCATTCTGGACAAGGCTCTGGAATATTTCGTCCGCCTTGGCAAGGTCTGCTAGGGCACCGTGCTCCATGATGTTCAAAATACATTCCTTCTCAGCAGCCGCAGTCCCTCCGATCATGAAAACCAACCGTCTCCTATTCGGTGTTGATTCTCTCAAAAACGAAAAGGCCTTCTCTGCCCGGGCATTACTCGCCTCATGGGCTCTCAGGACGTATTGGGAGGGGTCGACAGATGAGTCTTGGAGACCTGGCTCCATGTACTGGGAAAACTCCGGTAATACCAAGATATTAGGCGAACTTGGGAGAAGCCGACATTGCGTAAGAAGTACGTCTCGAGGACCCTCCAAGGCAATCAAACTGCCGTGGTAATCACGTTTAACTGCCATTCTCCGAGCTGTATGCAATATTACAAAAGGATATGGGTCGCGAACACTGTGCTTATTCGATAGGCTGAAAGCTGGTATAGTGGTCGGTATATATGACTGTGGCAAGCAGCTTCGAGAATAGTCAAGGGAATGGGGTGGTTTTATGGCGCAGATTGTTGGGTGACGGTGTCAGAAAGACCAATTCTTTTGATAAGGACTTCGTAGACTGCAAGAGAAAACTCTATGCAAGTTGATTTTGAACGAAACTTTCCATCTACTCCTTGTAGGGGTTACTGTGCTGCATGGCAAACGGGAGACTGGAGCCGTTGCAAGGACTCGGCAGGTCTCGGGCAGCCGCAGCTGTTTATCTCGTGGATGATCTAAACTGGCACTGAAGAATATCCACCAAATCAAACGATTGTAAGACAGGCAATCAAGCCACGTGCGAAGGTATTTATTCCAGAGCATATAGCAAAGATACACAAGGACTTAAGGATGTTGAGGGCATCCAAAACATCAGATACATTATGCTTTCGAGATGTCCAAAGAGAGTTCCTGCGGGCGGGGCTCTGCAACAATCTGGTCACACAACTATGCATTGCCAGGTATCACAGAAAGGAAGCCCTTGCTATGTTAAACTTACCCGGGGTACCTACCTTTCCTCCTGGTCTCATTTTCTTATGCCGTGCTGCGCCCTCCTGAGGGCCTATAAAGCGGCGCGGTTAGTAGCATTGGTGCGCGATGCCACGGAGGGTTGCAGCAAGACCAGTCCGACGATATTATTCGACACGGTCTATGGAACATCGTCAAGTAGTCTGGGTTGCGCTGACTACCTAGGTAGATGTATAATATTGTTACCCGCCTTGGCATATGGCTGGCGCTGGCGTAAAGCCACGCACATAGGCCCAAGCATGATTGACTAGGACATTTGGGTTGGAGAGCGAAGATACCCTGTCGGCCATTCAGAGAACGATACGGAATTGGTATTGGGTAGAGGCAGTGGCCACTTCGCTGCCATTGGGCGGATGATCACCCAACAACAACATTATTGAACACTCGATCGGGATGACGAACCCTGTTTGCGGGAGAGAGCATCATCACGTGCAGTTAAATGGAGTTGGTCGATGATGGATGCAAGATAAAAGTAACTATCAATTCCTAACTTTGATATGAACTTTGATTTGATTGTATCATACCAGAATCTCTGGGGTAATGGTCATAGTGAGCAGGGAATCCTGGGAGGTGATGTGATGGGACAGAATGACCAGGAAATCGTATTGGTGGTGTTGCCGACGTTGGTGATATTGGCAACGTTGGATCTGTTGGTGATGAAAATTCACTGACGAACTCAGTCGGCTGAGAAGGGTTGGAAGGGTGGCGTGGGCCTCCAAACCCTTACAGGTCTAGCGTCGATCTTCCCGTTCTTGTCAAGATACATGACACTAAGCTACTTCAGGCTTGAGGCTTATGTATTGAAGCGAGGTACATACCCAAAGTAGGACCTACCTGCTTGCCTACCTATACCTACCTACCTACCTACCTAGGTACCTAAGCTGCTTGGTATCTGGATATCAAACGCAGTGTAGAAGATGATTAGAACGCTATGATATGACTTTTAATAAGTTGTATGATGCGAGAAATTCGATGCGCCTACACGCATGGATTGCGGGGTCTAGTATCTATCTTCAATTGCCATTACCTTAAGATTGCCCAGTAGCTACTAGGTACCTACCTACCTAAGGTAGGTAGGTACGTAAAGACTTATTATCAGAAGCAGAACTAGGCCTCAGGATAAGGTGAGAACGCCTGAAAAATTGCATTACGTGCGAAAAAGGGAATTAGATGTCTTACCTCCCTATGTAGGTACCTACATAGGAAGCCTTAAAACTTGGAACTTACGTACTTAGGTACCTAGGTACATAATGGAGATAAGAGATCTCTTAGACGGTATAACCTGGAATTTACTACTGCATAAACTCCAGCGCTTGTTTGCTATGTACTTAACCTCCTAGTAGGTACCTATGCAGCTGTGCAGTGCCTTAATCATCTTGTTCAGTTCCAATTGCCCTCAAGATGTCCAATAGGTGCCGGCCATTAGCCACATTAGAACCCAAGCCACTGGCTGACCGGCCCGGGGGTGGTTTGTCAAGGTCCACTTCGGTTCTAACTAGGTTCGCTTGCGTAAGTATTTTTAGGTCTCTTGTTTACCTGTATCGCCCTACCTTGTACGTAGGATGTAGGTTTATAAGGGCTCTTCATCTATAAACTTTTGCTGGGCAGATCTCGACCGGAAATTACATATAGGTAGCACCTCGGCATAGCACCAGTGTGCTCGTGCTTCACCGGTAATCTTGGGGTAGAGTCACCAGACATGTCGCATGCATCAACATTCAGCAACACGAAGGCCGCCAATTCTCGGGATTCTCGGGTGTGCTCGTATGGCCACGAGCTAGAAACCCCAGACGAGGTCACCATTGATCCTGACGGTGACCTTCACCTCCGGGTTGGCCAGGTACTTTGCGTGGAAGGCCATGACTGCGAGTCATTCGAGGTGCTCGAAGATATCTTCCTCGACAACGACGCTATGGAATTCCTCGTGGACTCCAAAGCATTGTCGCGAGCATCACCGGTTCTATCTAAGATGCTCTATGGGAGTTTTGTGGAGTCCCAGAAGCCGGACTCTTCTGATGGCAAGAGATGGCTAGTCTGCCTTCCTGGCGATGACGTCGAGGTGATGTCAGCACTGCTGCATATCATGCACTGTCGCTTTGATAAGCTTCTGCAATTCACCGATTTTCTTTGTCTCGACTCTCTGTATATTGTCGCTGTTGCTACCGACAAATATGATTGCGTTCACCTGGTACAGCCATGGATCAGGAGCTGGTTACCAGTAGCGGCGGATCACGTGTCCGAGGCGTCTTGTCGAGATTTGCATATTATTTCGTGGATAGCCTGGGAGTTTGGCTCTCAGTCTGTTTTCGAAAAAGCTTTCAAAAAGCTGGTTTGGAATGCCAACCCAAATGACATTTCTTTCGGTGCTGTGCTCGAACCTACAGGATTGCAAGGTACTATAAACCATTCCAGCGTCGCCATGTTGATCTAATAGTGAGCTAACTACGCACCACAGATATGGTGGCCACCCGTCGTCTCGAAACAATTGAACTTATACTACGGCCAGTTCGGTCGGCTCTGGACAGACTGTCGCGAACACGAGAAAGACGCCCCGGTGATTATCTTTGTAACCAGAGCACTTATCACAGCGCAGAAAAGCTAGATTGCGAGGCTCTCATGCTGGGCAGGCTAATACAGTCCCTTGTCGCGTGTAAACTCTGGCCGGTACCGGAGACTTCTTCGTGCACACATAGCGCGGCCAACTTGATGGACGCAATTCGAAATTTGCCGCAGAGTCGTACTTCTATTAAACATCTACAATCGCACGCGGATTGCTTCCCAATCCCTAAGCTCAAGGACACCCTGAATGCCATCGCGGATAGTACTACATCTCTCACCACCCCTGAGCAGGCACGCCGGCTTTCTGCTCAAGCAAAAAAGTCCAGTCTTGGCTTGTGAGACCATGGCATTCAGCTAGGGATACAGCTGTTTATACACAAAGCCTATCAATCGAGTGACACTGCTACCGGTGCTACAATTGTACCACAGATTAAACAATATAATTGTACGGATCTATCTTAATAGCACATGATATAGGGGTTAGTCCATGCCACTACACTTCAAAGGTGGAGCCTTCAGTTCAAAAATTATCGGCTTGCCCTGTCTTAAAAATCTAGCTAGGGGGTGAGCCTTGCAGGCTGCTTTGGTGCATACAACCCCTTTTAACCCCTATTCATGACTCAGCCCCCTGAGTAAGCATCGGTCGAACATAGATCCATCCGTGAGCACCGGAGAAAATTAAAAATAATTTTAAGAAAAACCGACCCGAGAGTCTTTTTAAAATATTCCAAGCTAATGCCAGTAGTACTACCTAAAAGACAATGTATTCCTACAGGAAGGGAGCAAAGGGAATATAGGGATTGATAGATAGTGAAATGAAGAGAGAAACACGGGGAAGACAATATCTAGCAGCGATTATCGATGTGCTCTCTTTGCTTCTTTAACCCAGGCCGATTACAGCACACGTTTGTGCATTCTGTTAGCTTGGAGATCGCTATCCCAAAGATACCACGACGCCCTCCCGCCAGTACCACAGCCCTACAGTAGAAGCGCCAGGACCGACGAAGACGTAGCCAGTAACCAGCGCCAGGGATGTGTTTCTCGCCTTTTGTGTTGTAATGTATCCGAGTGCTAGAAGATGGATTAGCATTTCCGTTTCAATCACACCTCTTTCCAAACGTGCATGACCTCACTTGGTCGCGGCCAGGATAATTGCCGAACATTGCGTGGAGGGGTTTTAATAGGATACGTCAACAAGCACTTACCCCTTAACTCAACAATAATATAGGCGCAATAGACGAATTGCGCAAGAACGAATACCACTAAGTCGTACTTTATGAAGGCGAAGATTGCCTGTGGTGCTTCTAGCGGCTCTAGATCACTAGCGAAGACGTTCGGCAAGTTACCGAACACATCGGCGAATGTGAGGTCCGAGCGGTAAGCGATGAAGGAGAGAATCGTGATGTGGGTAAGAGCCATCAGGGCAAACGCAGAAGAATACGCCTCTCGCAGCGGCGCCAGATCCAAGTCTTCGTACGTGTCCATGTCCTTCTCCGACGGAGACTCATTTTTGGCCTTCTTGCCAGCCTCCAAGACCTGCTTCGCCGGCGCCGTGACGTGCCGAATCGCGGCTGCAATGCCGGCGACCAGTAGACTGCAGTACAGCGGATATGGCTGCCAGAGAGCAATGAAGTTTTGGCGGAGATTGCTGTCTGTGACGGGCAGGAAAAAGAAGATGCTCGGGATTACGTGGCCCAGGAGGACTGCGGGAAGGATTGCCCTAGCGACCTCAACGGGGATGCGACGCGCAGGGCGACTGAGACGCACACCGGAGAGGATGCTGACGAGGTAGTACACAGGGGAAACCTGGATAATTCCAAGCAACTGGTAGGCAATACTCCAGAGGATCGGTCTAGCGTCACACACTCCGTCAGTAGCATATTCGTCCATCATCAGCTAAGGGATTAGAGCTAGCATGGAGTCTTACATGGAAACGAGGGTTCTGGCGGATCCTCTCCGGTAACCATCTACCAGCCATAACAACGTGGGGGCTAGAAGAGTCGCCCAGAAATAAATACCAACAACTCTCTGGGCGAGCTCATCGCCGGCGGCGACGAAAGAGGAGGCGCCGACGAGCAAGGATAGAATTCTATCGAGTGGGTCAATCCCCGTGTATACTCTCTTCAGTGGTCTGCCAGCGAAAGTTTTAAAGCTTTGGGACGATATCAGCTGTCCCACCTTCGGGCCGAGCAAGCAAAGTGGTACAAGAACAACGGTAAAGAGTGCTCTTATGAGACGTAGGTTTGTGAGAGGTTTTGCGGGCAACTCGCCGTCGTGGGGGGCTGCCCTTGACCGTTTGGGCACATCTTCCATCTCGAGACAAGCGGCTGGCGTCAAAACCGCAATCAAGGACTTTGAATGAAGAGCTTCTATGTTAAATCGAGGGATCAGTATTTCTCACTGAACCACCAAAATTTTGATTCTCGGTTATTATCTAGTAGTGCCTATTCCATAGATAACGCAGGGTCTTTCGTCCAGAGCTGGCTTGTCGGCTGCCGACACTACAATTCTTATATTCTACTTATAGACCAATTCTATAGGTACGGCAGGACGGCATTCATATTGATCGATAGGTGGAATTGATCCCAATCCCAGCCAAAGCCTTGGCTACTGCCTGGGAAGTTAAAACGAATGCACTTGATAGGGTATAAATGGGGCATTGACGGTCAAGGGTAGCTGTAAGTAGATTCGGCGGTTACTCTAAGGGACAGACGGATGGATTCCGAATCCCGGACCCCGTCCTAGCTCCGCTTGGAAAACTATCCGAACATATGGTTCAGAAGTATGCTCCTGAACCCGGTATTCTATGGCTTCTTAAAAGCCTCGACTAGGGGACGAGGCGCATCGCGCAAGAGATATTCTGAAACTACGAAACGTGCACGAGATACGGAGCGGTCAAGAGGGACCTTAGGACCTCCTTGGCCCGAGTAGTCCTAGAATTTTAGATTCAAGTGGTGATTATCTACTGGCTTGAGCTTCGAGGTAGCGTTACGGCAAGCACCTGCACGTGGTATTTTTCTCCGTGTAAGCGAATAATAGTCTACGTGTACGGCCTTCCATGGGTAGGTAGCTGCTATTACACAAACAATATATCATGATAGGCTGGCCGATGACTACTTAGGTATCTGCGTTGAATTATATATGCTAATACATCTCTCTACCTACCTAATAATACTATCCAGCCCTGGCAGTGTTTTTCCCTGGATACTGGCCATGCTTTCGGGAACGTCAGCTAGTAGCGCGTCAACCATTCATGTCATTTCCCAATCGTACCCATGCACGCATGAAGGATTCGTCACCCAACATAATCGGCATAACCATTAAGCACCTATGATGCCCCTAATGCGTAGTTTAAGCGGCAAACATCCCCGCCACGATTCCCAGTGCTGCGATCCCCACTCCAAGCGCCCTCGGACCTACTGTAGCAGCGGCAGCTTCAGGAACGCTACTGCTGCCAGCATCCACGGACTCACCATTCTCAGAATCGTTGGACGAAGCGGCACCGCCCGCGGACGGAGCCGGCGTCACAGCTGATCCTGGTGGCGCAGTGACAAGGGAGCCTGTAGAAGCAGTAGCGGCCGCGGTCAAGATGCCCGTGCCCGTCTCCAAAGCTTTGGTTGTACTCGAACTTGAGGCCACGTTGTCGCTCGGTGCGCCGCTGCCTGTCTCTGCTGCTGTTGTCGATGTACTCGCTGGGGCGATCTCCGTGTTGCTATCATCGCTGTCGCTGCTGGTACCACTGCTTGTGACAGTAGCGGCGGCCGAGTTTGCGCCGGTAGATGTGGCCTCAGTGCCAAAACCGGGCAGGAAGTTGGGCGAGTATGTCTCGGTGCCCTCATATTGCGGGCAGCCTGGGACAGTTGTCTTCGGGGGAGCACGACCACCGCCACAGTCGAGAAGCTCGCATATCTCGCCCGTGTCAGGTACGTACCATATCAAGCTGGCGCCGCCGTACTTGACAGTTGCGGACGATACGCAACCGCCTATGTCCGTCTTGGCGAGCGCCGCAGTCGCAGCCAGTAGAACCCCTAACACCCGTTGCTGCATCTCGAATGGTTACGTGACCGACGCGCCGCTCAAAAGAATGGATCGATATGTAGCCGAGTAATCTATTGATGTTGTCGATCCCTTCGAGAAACCCTTAGCACTAGAAGAAGGTAAAGAGGTATAGCGGGTATAGTGAATAGATCGTGACTATAGCAGCTGATGCTGTGTTCACTTAAGAACATGAAAGACGGAAGGGTGAGACATCGAACAACAAAGACATGAAAGGACGAATGGCGACGGACAAGGTACAAATAGGAAAAAAGGAAGAGCGAAGGAACGAAGGCGCGAAGGCTGAAATAGGATTATTCCCGTCATAGCACTACCCCTTGCAAGCCTGGCACGGTCCTTATAATTCGGCTAACCAATAACAACTAGTGTGTGCCTGAGGCTAGAACTGATGGATCTTGTTTGGCAAATGCTGTAAGTTAACTATGTGTTTCTAGAACACGCTCTAATGGCGTAGTGTATTGTTTATGAGGTAATTGCCTTGTGACTGGTGATCGTTATTGCCTTGGTCGGTGTCCAGCAATCTTTAGAATGCCCCGGAACATTGACAAGATGCTTTGAGTGAAATATTATAATATCACGGACGAGTAACCATCGGAAAAATCATGGTTGATAAATAAGTACATGGAAGCGGAAGCAGTCCTATCAGCTTCCGTAAGATGTTGAGATCGGAGCATGCGCCCAAAGCAGTTCGCAAAAGACCCACCTGTTGCTGCCTAGATCTCTCATCTCTTTAATTGATTTAGTTCCCTAGCGCGGTATAGCCTCGATTTCTTTTCGCTGGCTCTAGTTTTAAATATCACTAGAGACGACGGGAAAGTTAAGTATGCTTAAGTACAGGCATCGAAATCCGTGCTCTATAACTAGGCTCCATAATTGGTCTTTGATGGATGAAAGAGCTGTGCCAAGGCCTCACTTGGTCAGGAAGATAGGCCCTACTCTTTGTCACCCATCACCTAGAAAGCATGAAGATACATCACGTAGTTCATAGAGAGCGAAGGCAACGGACAAGGAAATTATAAAGTTTCTGCCGTTCACTTATCGACTGCCCGGATCATTTTGCTACCACGAACACTGTTTAGTAAGCATAACGAAGCACGAAATCTTCAGACTTGTAGTTACCCTCATGATTACATACTATTGACTCATCAAATCACATATGAAACGAAATAGATCATATCTTGAGCAAATGCTAAATTTGTTTAGAAAATACTGGCCTGGATTCGCTTATCGTGGATACCATGGCAATTAGATAGTACAGCATACGGGTTGCCGGAAAGGCCGCTCCTTCTCGCAAATATATTAGACTGCAGCTTCCAAACTACAACCCTCGCCTTCTGTACCTAGGTACAGAGGTGCACCAAGCCGGAAACAAAATCCACCATTAGATTATAAAAGGCGATATCCCGGGAACTTGGACCCACATATCCCGGAACCCCTTTCCCTGCTAACCCGGAGCCGGGTGGATACCTTCCAACCTACATTGCCCGGCAAAAAAGAGATATTTATTGCTTAGGCAGGGAAGGTTCAGTTATCAAGATATATACATATATGCATCCCTGAGGCGATCCTGCCTAGGTATATATATGTGCCTCGGGTAATCATCAACATTTACAGGACATTCTCCAGGGCAACTCTTGTTCTCCGCTACATAGGGAAGCTTAAGCACTGGGGAAAACAAATGAAAGAAACATATGTAGTGTAGTATAATGGATATAATTCGGTCATATGGGTTTATCGATAGGAATTATAACACCTTCAAAACCTAAATCTTCCTCCGGATATCATCGTCCAGGCGTTGTGAAACAGTACCTACCCAGGTATGCAATTCAGCGAGTATAGGTTTTTACCATTGCAATCAGTTGGTATCGAAAAGAGAGACGCGAGTGTAAACAATTTATCGCGTACTGCCTGCACCTTCCTGTTTGTTTCCTTAGGTAACGCCATACAAGCAATTCCATACTTACCTCCCCAAAGACTGACCGAAAGAACCTACTCTGCCAGACCTATCCACCAACACATACAGGCAACCATCCATCTCCATCTCTTCAAGATTGGAAACACCATCAAACTTCTTGGACCTAGACCACTCTTCATTATTCTTTTTACTATTATAATCCTGCCTGTTAGGCACAGTTGATACAGCAGCCACCTTCTTCGGTCCCCATCATCCTCATCACTGTACCGTTTCATCACTCGTATCATCCCAAGGCTCATTTATCATCATTCATTCTTTCCTTCCTACTTAAACAGTACATTCAGATTCCCTTTATATTCATCAACTTCACACCAATCATCCTCGAACCTTAAGGCACGCCAAAATGGATTCATCCAAAGCAAGCCCTCAGAAGCCAACTCTCACTCCTAAGGAGACGCAGCTCGTCGCGTTTGCCTTCCAATGCCTGAAAACAGACCCTCAGGTATGTATAATATCCGCTCCCACCAGCTAGAATTTGATCTGTCTTCGCTATTTATTTTACGTCGCCGAACCTTCATCTTGACTTTGGTTCTCGTGGTCCTGTTTGGCCGAGTTCTGGCACTACCTACATTGACTGGTTTCCAAAGTCATCTGTTCGGACTCGCCTTCCAGTTGAGGCAAAATCCTAATCAAAATACTGATGTATCTCACGTGAACATGTCTACTTCACCTTCCTGGCTCTCTTCTTCCTCCTATTCCCATACCAACTCACTTCCCTCACCTATTCAGCAATGTACTGCCTTCTCCATGGTGTGCATAACTATGAGCTTATAACTTACTCTTTGGATCATAGATCGACATGGAACAGCTTGCTAAGGTGGCAGGCTACAAAAACAAGAATGTAGCCAGAGTGATGTGGCGTCCTGTTTTCAAGAAACTGAAGGACCTGACTAGCATGGAAGCTGGCGACGACACTCCGCACGGTCTCAAGCGCAAGGCCCAGACCTGTAACTCTGGTGATGCTGGCTCTGACCGCGCCGACGCCTTGGCTACTCCACGTAATGCCAAGCGCGGTCGCAAGGCGCTCCCAAGCCCACCCTCCACGGGCTATGACCAACGTCGCGACGTCCTATACGCAGACGACGGCCGCGACGATGATGATTTTGATATCAACCCGACCCCGTCCAAGAAGTCGGCCACCAACAAGTCGCGCGGTCTCGGTTCCGGTGCCAAGGGTTCTGGATTCGCTTCTGCCAACGACAGTGCTCCTAACTTCGAGCCTAACCCGAACACTCATGCTGCCACCAGCACTGCCGCTGCTGCCGACGGCAATATGGATACTTTCGAGATGAAGAAGGAAAAGACATTACAGAAGCTCGGCCTCATGGACGACGGCATCGGCGATGACTTTGACCTGTCCCTCATGTTCAATCATGACGTCAAGACTGAGGACTACCAGGGAGGCGACATGTTAGGAGCATTCTATCAAATGGGCGAGCCCGTTGGCACGGGTGACTACGCGGAGGACGGGGCCTAAACTAGCCGTCTAGGTGATGGGCATCATATGTCGATTCGTCATGCCATGGTCTCAGGTCATTCATACAAACAGACCTTGGCCAACTTCCCGCCTCCTAGGGGATCTAGTGGAGTTGCATGGACTTGGTACGCGCGCTTGAGGTTTTCATTTAAATTGCTGGCATCCTTCATATTTGCATCAATAGGAATCACGTGGAAATGTGCTTAGAGGCACAGGGGGTCATATCACCAGCATTCGATGCGCTGTTGCTTTTGCGTTGGTAATTAGTCAAGTTCGCGGTTTTCTTCCTCCTACCGAGTATCAACTATATGAGCCTATGCGTGACTACCAGTAAAAAGACGGAGTGACTAGGGCCTACATAGAATACGATGTGTGGCTACATTCGATGTAGTTGCACAAAGGGGGACCTACCGATCTCGTTTTCCTCAGCATTACTTGAAGCCGGCGCTCCCCCCAAATATGTTATTCGTTGAGACCGGCAGTGATGAGCCCAGCCCATTGATAATGCCTGCAAGGGTCGCAATCAAATCTGGTGGTACAGGATCGGAGATCCATTCAGAAAAGACTCGCCTGCTGCGGCAACTTGCACTTCAGAGCATGGAGCTAGTGTCACACTAGGCCATCCATGTAGGCGCTTGATATAATCAGTCCAAATGTAGGTACATGATGGATTTCCGGAGGTACCGCAAGCCCAGTAAGACACATATCACAGGTATCGAGGTTGGGAGGGAATACATTACTTTAGCATTGACTCATACACATAGCCTTTTCCCCTGTCCGAGAGCAAACCCGAATTCCCTCGCATCAAGCATAGGCTCATGAAGACAAAAGAGACTTTCTATTTTAATCCTCGAAAAACGACTTCGGCTGCGGCTGTATATGCTGCTGTTGTTGTTGCTGGTGCTGATACTGTAACGTACCCCCGAAGCGCTCCTGCTCCTTCCTAAAGCCCTCCTGGCCGTGCGACCTTATCTCCGCCTCGGAAGATGCGACGTCGTTATTAAACCCTAGGGGCGCGACGCGGCTGACGACGTACTTGTCGCTGTAGTGGGCGTTCTGGGGCGCGGCCAGGGGTCCCGCTTTGGTGGTAGAGATCTGAGGGCTATGATAACCCGGGGCGCCGTGCTTGGCGTGCACGAGGTTCAGGCTCGACTCGCTACCCTTGTGGCTGTGCATGTGATGCGTTGACGCGCCGGACTCGCTGACCCGCAGCTCGAAGTCGTCCCCATCCTCGCCATGCTCCTCGCCTGACAGCCGCCGGTGCTGGTGCACCACGTGCACCTCCTGCGTCACGAAGATCTTGTTCAAGCTCTGCGTGAGCATCGGCCAGAACACGGGTACCGACGCGCAGATACTCGCCAGGTCCACCTCGATCGCTGCTAACACGATACTCTTGACTCCGTACCACGTTGGGTCTGGAACCGGGTACGTTGCTGCTTTGGTCCGTATTACGGTGTGTAGGCGCCATATGCTTACTAAGTTGACACTGATCGTTCGTGAAATCCGCGTTAGCATGTTCTTTCCGTCTTCACTTAGGGTGTTTTGCACAGCGAAATGAAGATAAGAAGGGGCCAAGAGGAGCGGCCAGGAAGAGGGGGTGTAACGTACCCTGCTCCAATAACAAGGAGAAAGCCGATGCCCATCCTCGTTTTGGACGGTGTGGCCTTCTGGAAATAGAAATAGAGCGGGATTCCAAGGACTATGAGGTCGAGCAGGACGTTGCTTGTGTTTTGGGCGATGTAGACGCGCTGCAGAGCTTCGGTCTCGATGGAACCGTACCCGTAGCAGTGACCCGTGCCGCGGTTCCAGAAGGCCGAGATGGGAACACAGGGCACGATAGCGATGGCGATGAAAGCCGTCCCCCATAAGCAGGTTAGGACTAAGAAACCCCAGCACACCTTTCGGAGTGGATGCGGCTTCTCTAACATGCGGATGTACTGCGTCAGCAGGCATAGTTTGGCGAACATTGTCGCAACATTGTAGGTTAATATCGCCACGTAGTATTTCTGAGACGTCTCTTGTTAGATTGGTAGCCCAAGGAGCGTATGTGGACTGATTTAGCAGGGTTGCCATGAGTTCTCGACGCATACCTTTTGGAAGCCTACTATGTTCGCAACCCCTATCGTCGCAAAGTGCTCGCCGAGGCCATTCTCAATACCTAATGCAAGAAAGATTAGATCCTACTCTTGATGGCCATGAACATAGTTTATCAAAGGTGATCTACTTACATCGACACACATAGATTGAACCGACAGTTGCGAATACCTGGTGGTCTCTGGGTCAGCTGCGTTTTCATTGATTATTGCAAAGGTGTCTAGGTGGCTGCTTACTGCGGCGATGAAGACGAAGGCATCGTCAAACCCAAGCAACCGAAGCCGCTGCCGGGTCCAGAGTCTAAGTAAAACGCATAACCACTGAAAAATCTAGGAGACAACGCGGTTAGAAACTGAGATGACCATAAACACCGCTGCGAACGGACCATGTCCCGCTCAAGTGACCGGGCAGTCAGTAGTCGACTTACCACGAACGGGATCAACAAGCCGAGGATCGTCGACCGTTCGTTGATCAACGGCTTCGGCTCTGCCGAGTTGTCGTACAGCGCCGAGGAGGTCGCGGAGCCCTCCGCCATATCGGGGATTCTCTTCGATCTAATAGAGGCTGATCGAGTGTGATATCGGCGACATGATCCTGGGCCTTATTATCCACGATGGGACCGATGTCGTTCGGTTTCCCTGTCCCTACCCCGACCTTTTGGATAACGTCCGTGTGCTTCCTTAGTGCCTTTGTTGTTGAGGGTGGTAAGTTGGGATTTGGACTGGTATAACAGCGACGGACTCTCCTGACTGTATAATAGCGAGTGGATGGAGTGGAAGAAATTGCCGTCGATTACCTGGGATGCTCAGCGTCCTGGTAGGTATGGGGTATGACTATAACTAAGCAAAAAGCTTTCTTTACTCTTTTCACTCATCGATTACCGGGGGGCAGTCTCCTTCCTATGTATGCATCGAAGAGGAAGGCTAGAAATATACGGTGGGTGTGGGCAAAGGGCCCTGGTCAGGCATTGCCGCATACCTACCTGCTGGTATGGGGGAACCATTCCCTGCGTCTTTTCCGTTGCAGGGCCTACGTCGATGGTATGTGCACTTACTCAGGTACGCTACCCATCACCACCATGTTTCAACGGATTATGGGGACATGGCCCGCACCCTTGCTGTTCGTTTTGGTCAAATCGGCGGTGGGGAATACTTGCCGCGGCGGCGGTAGCGGCAGAAGAACCTGCCTTGAAAAGTGACGCCAGTGTGAATTCGGGAATTACATTTAAGCGTGGTGGTCCCCCTAACCACGTGCGTCGCTGGCCTCAGGCGTGAGATCAGCATACACAGTAGTGTGAGGGATTCACTTGTCAATATTAGGCGAGTTATCGAAAGCATGTCATCCGGACCTAAACGATGACCAACACGCCAGCAGTTCTAATGTCAGTAATTGCCTAGATGACAGACGATACCTGCACGGCAAGTAGCTTTCTGCGGCTTACTGTATTAGACAGATACCTGGTTAGATGCCTCGCTATCTATTGGCAGACTCGTCATACCCCTACCTGTCGCCCTGCCCGTTTGCAGGCGGGTGCGACGCTACAATACTACACCCGCATACTTAAAATCCTAAATTGCTGCCTTACTGAGGAGTTTGGTGTGTGCTGAAGCCTCGACGAGACTGTCGAAAAAGGTAACGGATTCTTAGTATAGTCATGATCCCATTGGATGGATCAAATCCGCGTGGAGTAGAATTTGTATACGGAGTACAGTAAGTTAATTAGCTTGCCTATAAGATTGCCGATCTTAGACGGGGTGATCACTAGATAATTGTCACACTGCTTGAACGAACGTATTATAACCACGATAGCTACGGAGTATTGCCTGTTTATATCTATTAGAAACGGATGTCTTTTGATTCGAACTTTGGAACACACAGTTTTTCATCGTCGGTATTGCCAAGACGGTAATACACTGGAGCATCACTGCACGATGCGTAATACGCTTGTCCTCACCATAATTATAGTAGGTTTCGGTTCCGAAGGTCAGGGTTCAGCCCTGCTCGGCAAAGACTCTGATTCCGTAATGAATGGCAACAGTAAATTTCTGGAATGCGGTGAACAGATGGGAATGCGATCGGTGCCAACTTCTCAACCTCCACTACCCGCCAAGCCGAGTAACAGAACGATAGGTGCGTTACCGGATATGTGACTAGGCCATGCTAGGTTCCTTAGGGTGCTTGGTATAGGATGCGATCATGTAATAGGTATAACAGCTGTATAATAAGCCTGCATGCAGATGACGCCCTAGAAAGAGATGTCATATACTATTCTTGTATACGACCTTCTATAACTGCTTCAATGTGCTGGATGGACTCACGGTTCACCTGCCACATTTGTCGACGGTCGCGCAGGCTCTTACATCAGCACTGACCGTCGCACCGCTTCCATTTCCTACGTATAACTAATTGGTAATCCGGTCATATTCGGCTTGGACGAGACATCATGTCTTGGAGTACTGACCAGGACTACTGAATTACTCTCAACGTTCTACTGCCTTCCCCCCCTCTTAACCCCTACCGGCCGGAGCGGAAATGTTATACCTCTAGTCATCATCCCTCGTTCCTATGGAAAGGGGGGGCCGGAATTGAGGGGCAGAGGAGGGGCGGGCTAGTTTAACTTGATCCGACAAACATAGGGAAAATATGGTATAGTTCGGGATGCTTCTTATTAACGGGTGTGCGGGTGTTTTCTTGCCAAGTTTTTTCAGCGAGCAGGGCGAGACATAAGTGACTCCAGCACAGCGCAGCCCGCGATACTGAAAGGGGCAAAGGCTGTTTCCCAATCCGTAGACAAGGAGTAGTAATATCGGCGACGCTATTTTCCTGGGCGGCCGGGTTTGATGGTAGCCACCCACGGTCCGTGATGGAGTCGTTTGTGTGGAGTGCGAACGTTCGCGCCTACGCAACTATGTACGATGAGCTGGGCTTATGCAGGGGCAAGACCCTCTTCTTCCTTGCTTGGTTTTCTTCGAGAAACGGCATCCGCCACGGTTCGGGTCACGGCTCACGGCATTGTGTAGAAAAGCTGGGACGAACGGCATTAAAAAAAGTTCGCGATGTGTAATGCGAGATCCTCACATCGCGTGCACGGTTATCAGATATCAAGTTGTTATTTTTCGCGTCTACCCTCATAAGATTATCCTTACTAGCTCGGTTCCCGTTCCTGGGATCTTGCTTCATCTCTAAATCTTGAACGGATAGGCAATCGATCAGTTTTTATCGCCCACGAGGTTGCGAACCACCCAGGATCTTAACCCAACCTTGACCTTGTACTTAGCTGAAGCCTTAATTCTTCTAGATAAGAAAATGACGGCCATCACGCCGCCGTACACAATAGAACTAGCTCCCTTGCCCCCAAACAGCGATACTTCTTAGTATATGGCACCATGCTATATCCTTGTTCCGCACGCAATCCACACCTCGAACCGTATTTGAAGAATCCCATCACTCGCGGGAGTTTCCTTTTAGTAGCGGCTAGTTTTCAACGAGGCCAATGATGGATCAATAATGATCAATAGCTCATGAGGCTTACAAAGAGCGAGAGGTCATCCTGCCATCCACCGGGCACATAATTACGCAGCAGGATTCTGCGATGTATCACATTCTGCGACCGCAAGATTCCATTAGTGACGCCAGCGAAATCACTACTGCTCACCAGAGAGCGTAGTCAGGTCTCACGGTCCCGGGCTTCATCCGTTGCGCGGTTCGCGACGATTCGGAGTTTGGCGGTTTTGGATCGTCAGCATCGATGGTGATCAATCACCACGAAAGGAACACGGTTACATTGGCCCGTCGGCAGTGGTCGATATAAAAAATTCCAGCTCCAGGGACTTCGGGAGATTTTCCCCAAGTTTTCCTATGTATGCGACCGTCGCACGACAGCTTTATCGGCTGTGCCAACTCGGGGAATGCGTCAAGCGTTACACCGCAGCCACACACACATGATTTGCGCAGCTCATAACCATAATCGGGTTTGCGACCGGGGAATATGACATATATCGCTCTGCGGGAGAGGCGTGCCAGCGTTTCAGAAGCAGCAAGAGGGAAAAAATTGAAAATAAAAGAAAAACCGGCTCTGGACGCCACTTCCCGGACCCATCTATGCATACTACGACTATCGATTGACCAGGTTCGCAAATATGCCTTCATAAGCCGATTGTCTAAGAGCTCGGCATCTGTAGACGTGTGGCGCACCACCATCTTGTCTTTAAGAGCCCGACGTGGAGGGGCCGTATTTGAGCATCTCCAAATCCCTGGGGGAGGTTTGCTATTACCCACCTATCTCCTTTTTTGGCTTCGACCCCCAGTATGTGGCTGACTGACAGGCTGATTCCACCCTTTTTTAACTGACCGAAGACCACCCTCCCTAACATATCAACCCTACCTTAAGTGGTGTAGATATCACCTGGTCGGTAGTCTAATAAAGACATACTCAATTTCCTACAACCCCAAGAAAGATGTGGTAAGTCTTGCGAGCTTCGTAGCGCCTAGATAAATAACCAAGTTTCCGATGCGCGCGATGAGGTCTCTACTATTACCTAGTATGTATGCACTACCGCCACGGTGCTGCTCAAGTAGGTCATCGCAATGCTCTGCTGCAGTGTCGTATTGCCGTAGAAAAGAAGATCAAAGAACTTGAAGGCTTCTTACTGGACCGGAGGTTCCCGTGAAATTGCGTCGTGGCGCGTCACAGCCGATACAACGCTGGGCGCGCTTGGGGGAAGGGTAGCGCCGCCGTAGCCAAGAGACGCCCCATTGCTGCATTGCCTTTGCGGGGGAGGACAGGGGCGTGCTCTTTCGGCTGTGCCGATGCTACGTGGGAAGATGCCGGCTATATATGATAGGTGTGCGTGATGGGTGTTCAAGTTCAGCTGTTGGAGAGCGTCGTAGAGAAAACCCGGTTTAGATTCTTGTTTTCGCATCCGTGCGACGACAAATACATGGTGATGCGGATAACCTCTACATATGGTACCTACGGCTTAGATAGGAATACGAGAAGACGTCCACGTACTTGGCGACACCCCTTTCAAAGAAGAAAACAACTTGGTGGGAAAAGAGGATGATAATTGTACATGGTAGTTGCGGCTATTGCCTGTGACCAGCTTATCTAAAATTCATGCGTTCCGTGGTTGCAATCCTGGTCTCGACAGGAACGGTAAGCAGACAGGGTCTTTTCATCAAGGATGTAGATAGGTGACAGGCCCGCAAATCCCCCGTATTACTACGCGAGGGGGGAAAAAAACCTTTTCAGCTGTTAATCACAAGAAAACTCTGGCACGGAATAGTAAGGCTCTTTCTTATCGGATTGACCCGTACGTTAGACTAGTATACCTGCCACGATGGTGTGTGACATAAAATGTGTTCCGGATTCCCATGTTTCTTAAGTAGGCTGCCAGCCGCGCCGGGGAACCCCAATGCGATACGACATTATACCAGGGAAATGGGTTGGACATCCAACATGACCACTGCCAAGGACGTCCTGGTCGATCAATGTTAACGGATTCTATGTAACGTGCCGCGTGGGGGTGAACTTGGAAGTACGGAGGAGGCCAGAAGAGGGTGCGGTTCCATTATCATCGTCGGTGTCGTTTTCGAAATCAAAAGCCATCATCATCATCCAGAGCGCCAGCCCTCCGTTCGGCAACTTCCCGTATCTTCTCACCCAAGACGGACCGCCCGTAGCGCTCGGCAACCTTGCCAGCGGCCTCAACCATGCGGCCGGTACGGTCGCGCATGAGCTCCACGAGTTCCAATGCCCGCATCCCGCGGTCTTCGCCCTCTCGGCACTCCACCGCCAGGTACTGCAGCAGCGTCTTGTCGATCTCGAGCTCCAGCCGCGCCAGACCTGCACGCTGCTGTGCGTGTCCGGCCCCGCCGCTCGTCGAATCCACCAGGTCCTGTAGCTGCGCTGCTGCGATGCCTTTTAGTAGGTACTGCTGCTCGAGCTTCCGCGTCTCCGGGTCGACGCCGTCTTCTGTCTCTGGCGTGCCGTCCTCGTCCATAGCGTCTGGGTTCCGCGCTTTGGCCTTCGGCGGCTCCGAGGTGAGTGGAATGGAGAAATCGAATTCAGAGAGCAGGGGGCGGGGGAAGTAGGGATATTGATCCCCGCCTTTGAGAATAATGCAGTGAAACTTATTATCGGCCACTGCGATGGGATAGTACGTCTCATGTTTTCTACCGGAAGCGAGACGCGGAAGAAGTTTCGTGTCGAGCACTGGTATCCATGATGCCTTGGATGGCTGCCGCCAATGTAGAAGTGTCAAAAGTGTCCCTGTCGAGTCGTAGATACACGGATCCTAAGTAGAATTAGTTTACTTATCTCCCAGTCAAGTGGTCGACTACTCTTACCCCGGCGTCAGAAAAGAAGACACTTTTCAGTGTAGCGCCCTCCGGGAGAGCCACTGTATCCTCATTCTGGCAAATCTCGTCTCTCTTTACATTCTCAATGGTATACTGAAGCCTCGTATAGCCGTCAGCACCGACCGGCCCATTGCCGATAGTCATGACATAGTCTCTCCAGCTGGCACAGGTGACCATGGGGCTGCTCTTCGGGCGGTAAATCCTGTATGGTATGCCGAACAACGTGTAGACTCTGACGTAGTTTGCAGTGGTCACGACCGTGACGAATGAATCGCTTAGGGCCATGGCAAGAACGGCCTCCCCCTTAGGGAGCTGCGTTCTCCAATCAGTACGGTGCGTCCAGGACTCATGGGGCCGATAAAATAGGGTGGCAGGCGTGTCATCCTTAGGCGGACAGGAGAAGAGGGCACCGTTTTCGGTCAAACAGGCCTTGTCGTAGAGGAAGGTATCTGTGAAATGGAAATCCCTGTGGAATTCGTGATCGTAGAACTCCACCGTGACAGTATTGTGCCCATCTTGATCCACTGTCCAGACGAACCCAATCAGGTTCAAGCATAGATACTTTCTGTTTCCACGCCAGGGCGTGGAACCTGGCTGAAACGGCTGATGGTATTCGGGCTCGATATTCCGACGCTTGCTTGCGACTCCGCCAAAAAGACCATCGTCATCGAGCATCCGCTTGCCGTTACCATTCAACACGTATCCGGCTCCGTCGTCATCTTCCACAAAATCGTTGTCTTCTTGCATAGGCGCGTCGTCAAGTAGAGAGTCGTAACTGTCAAGGGAATCCCTTCGCTGGCGGTGCGCAATCGGCTTAGAGCCATTGGCTTCGGGTCGCCTGACATTGGCGGATATCTCTGTGAGAGGGTCATGTATGAATGGTGCCGGCTGCTTGCCAAGCTTTAGGAGCTGTGCGTATTGCTCTGGTACGAAGTCAGGATGAATGTAAACCTCACCATCTGAGTTGGTGAAGGATACTAGATTGTCAGTGGGGTGCCAGGAGATGTCGATGACATTGTTGTAGTCGAGCCTTGAGATCACACTTTGAGTCTTGGTCTCCCAGAGTATTATCTTCTTATCTTTGCCGGCCGAAGCAAGGATAGCGCCATTGGGCGACCATGCCAGCGCTGTCACATCACCAGTGTGGCCATTGGAAAAAGTTCGTTGTCTCTCCCAGTCGTTCTTGGACACAACTTGGATATCCTTGGTTGGCGTAGGTACCGCGAAGGCTCGTCCATCTGGATGCCACGCAACTTGGGAGCTACTCTCAGATTCGGGGTCCAAGGTTCCGATAATCCCATCGACTCGCCTGATCAGCTCCGGTTGGTCCGACGTCAGGGAATAGACATAGACGATTCCATCAATACAGGACAGGGCTATGGTAGTGCCTTTTGGATCGAAGGCGAGATGCTTCGTCGGCTTATTGTGTTCATTGAGATGGCGGATCTCTGTATTGTCCTCCGTTTTCACCAACTTGACAGTGAGGTCGTCGCTGGCAACTGCGCACCACTTGGAATCGGGCGAAAGGGCGACATCGCGGATGGGAAGAGGACATCTGACGAGAAATTTGTCGAATGTGGCATCAGGAATCGAGTACAGACTGACAGTCCCGTCTTCTGACCCGACAACGAAGAACTCATCGGAAGCGTCGACGCTGAGATTTTGTTCCTGACAGTCATCGATATTGATAGGCTCGCCGTCAAAGCCAGTTTTATATAACCTAATGGTATTGTTGGAACCGACAGTAACTAGCTTCAGACCATTCGGTGTATAGGCGCAACGAGTCGTGCCCTGAGTATGGGCTGGACGTGCCCGGGGCCGAGGAGGTGCGGTCGATGTCATATCACGTGTGATGTTTTCTGTTCTCTCTGTCGTTTTCTGCTATTTTCTGCTGTTCTCTGATGTTTGAAATTCCCGGTGTGAATGGATGGATGGAATCAGATTTTGTGTATTGTAATTGATATCTTTTTGATATCCTTGAAATATATCAAGTATCAAAAAAAGTCCCGGCTCTGACTTTGAAGTATCAAGTCATGAATGGACACTTAATCTACAAGATTAAGTGAGTAGAAGGAGGTAGAGATCTAGCTAGTGCCTACCTACATAGGGTAGGTATTAGTGGTGGTGGTAAGTTAAGAGGAGCGCGTCTAAGGAGTAACAAGACGCGTTTACTAATTAATTGTCGATAAGGACGCGTTAATTGGCTTTTAATAATGAACTAGCTATATTAAGCTAGCGTCATTTGTATCTGAGTTGTATCTGCCCCGCCATCTGAGTCCCATTATTTTCCTAGCTCCAAGTACATCCTACATAGTACTAAGTAATTTTGTACGCTTGTTAGGCTTCAGTGCGGTAATTGTAATCCGATTATTAAGACGAATATACAAATCTCTCCTAAAGCTAGAGCTTCATTTGAGTTATTCGGTTGCCTGGTACGGAGTACCTCTATTTGGTTGCCTGGTGTAGGTACCTTGGATATACATAACTTTCTATATAAATACGGAATACTTACCTCTGCTCCTTTTGATATTTCGAAGAACAAGTTGCTTGCCACCTTTAGCCAGCCCCTTTTTGTTACCAGCTGGATAGTTTCACTGCAAAAACACCCCACCACCAACGCCCACCATCAAGATGCAAAAGGCAACATCATCTGAACATTTCTTTGAGAGCGAGTATGTCTTCTAATAAGAATCTTAAAATATATAAGATAATGGTATAAAGATATATAGACACTGACTCTGGTCAAACAGTGCCGTGCAGGCTCAGAGGGAGAGGCGAGCTGCTAAGGCCGATAACAAGAACGGCAATCCCATTGCACTCAAGTCAAAACTCCTGGCTGCAATCCGGGACCCAGCCTCCCCCTCTTCCATCTTTGTCGCCGAGTCTGCCGGCTCTGTGCGCAGGTTAGATGTTGATGTAGGTCAAGAACTATGAGATTGCGACCTACAAGAACAGACTACATTGACTTATACGACTCCGATTCCAGTCAGGTAACACCAAGCAAGTCTACAGAGGACCCTCGGCGCCCGTAACTTGTGTTGCAGTCGGAGGACCTGGGAACCAAACCGTGTTTGCCGGTTCATGGGATAAGGACATATGGTCCTGGGATGTCTCGACCAAGGCGCCTGGCAGGAAGTACAGAGGTCACGCGGATTTCGTCAAGGCCGTCGTATTTGCCAAAATTGGCGGCAAGGACTGCTTGATCAGCGGGGGCGCGGATAAGAAGATCATAGTATGGGACGTGGAGACTGGTGCACGCCTGCACACGCTTCAAGACCAGACGGTTTCCATGATGGCTGTGCAGCACCTTGCAATAGACCCTGTGCTCTCCGGGCCAGATGAGATCATCCTCATCAGCGCGAGCAGTGACCCCCACATTAGAAGGTGGCGCATACGGCTGGAAAGCTATGAGCAGCTTCAAGAGACGGCACCAGGCGAAGCAGGTTCTGTGCGCCCAACGATACTAGAGCACGACACCACCGTGTATAAGCTGGTCTTCGATATCGAAGGCGAGGAAGTCGACCTATGGACGTCTAGCGGCGATGGCAAGGCGAAGAACTTGTCTCGGGCCCGAAATTTTGCTCCGGACGATACCATCGAGCATGGCGACCATGTGAGAGCCATCGCGCTGACCGAGCAGTGGGTCTTGACGGCGGGCAGAGACGAGGATATCAAAGTCTGGGATCGCTCGTCCGGAAAGCTGTACTCCACTCTCGAGGGCCACTTTGACGAGGTTACTGACTTGATAACATTGGGCGCAACGAACCGCGTCGTCTCTATCTCGATCGATGGGACTGTACGTACGTGGACGCTTGATCCTAAGGAGCTCGACAGAGTCAACAAGGAGAGGGCCGAGAGGGCCAAGGGCGTTGTGAAAGAGACTCCTGTAGCACCCGCCGAGGGATTGATGACGTTGGAGGAGGAAGCTGAGCTCGCTGCACTGATGGATGAAGACTAGTTTCTCTCTAGTTATACTTAATCACAGAAGCATCGTCTCCCCAATATTATGTATGTCCTAGTGGATCGGAGTTCGATAATATCACCGCGCAAATAATACGTTGGCAGCATTATTCAACCCGCAACGTCTTAATTCTATGAACCCCCCATTTCTAGAAAGTTTCTCTTGGGGCCTATACCAAAAACAGTGCCTAGATCATCGGTTCTCTAACGGGCAAGTATATTATTACCGTTGTCGCGAAGAGTACTCATGTTCATGGCAGTAGTAGCAGTATTAAAAGCGACAAGATTCCAGCAACAGGGTCCGTGATTCCTGCGTATACAAATACGCTTTTAAATACGATTTATCTAACTACAGTCATAAACTAGTCATATGGTAGGTGATACGCAATATCCTTGTCAACGCGCTTTAAGTCCATCATTCGTAAGGGGAATACAGCTTAGCCAAGAGAGCTGATACAACCCCGGTCCAATGCTTCTCACCATTCCAGCCGCATGATTCTGGAAAGGGCTTCATCTCATAATCCCATTTCCCTAAAATACTTTCGCAGCTGCCACAGATCCCAATACTGTCTAGGAGGGCTACGACATCACGCTTACTTTGTTTTCCGTCCAATCCTATCCTCCTTCTCGTCAACGATACTGTCACGCTCCCAAAGCAGGGTGGCTGCCGCCGCCGCGAAACCGCCAAGAAGGAACCACCAGGCAACCTTGGCGGCAGTCTTCAGGGAGGAGAACCTCGGCACGGCGATGCGGTGGAGGTACAAGGCCCAAAGCAGCAGCGCGCCACAGCCGAAGTACATGTCGTACTGGAGGAAGAAGTTAGCGAGGGGCGCGAGGTCGCCGGATGCGATGGTCGCTGGGTCGACGGTAGGCGGCGCGAGGAGGCCGGCCGGCACAAACACAGACGCGAAGCTGACCGATGGCCCCGCCAACGCCCCCAGTGCCGGTACGGTCAGTGCGAGCGACTCGCGCAGCTGCGAGGGTGCCAGCGCCAGCTGCAACACCGTCACCTGCGTCGCCACGCTCAGCAGCACCACGAAACCGTACACACTCTTGACTTGGACAAGATACGTTTTGGGCCCAGCGGTGTGCTCACCGCCCAGCAGCCGCGCGGCGCGGCGCAGGATCGGCTGCAGGATGCTGTGCCAGAGCCCGAACGGCTGCCAGAGCGCCATGGCCAGGTAGTGCGTGCGGGCCGAGAACGACCCCGAGAACATCATCGGTACCGCCGGTGCGTAGTATGTCAGGACCACGATGAGGGGCAGCACGGCCAGGTCCCCGAGGTCAACCAGGAGATCCGAGGATGCCGCCGCCGGTGATAAAGGGGAGAGCGTAGCGATGGGCGACGTGAAGATGTGCAGGATCAACCAGAGCGGGGCAGCTAACGTCCATGAGACCGTTTGGAAGATGAGAGCGAAGGTACCGGTCCTGTGTATGGCGCGGCACAGGTCAACGATCACACTTTCTAATCCATCGCCTACCAAAATCGCAACGCGCCATTACGCAACGGAAGATTAGAGGTTATATGAACGACTCACCAGCTGATCAGCTTCCCGCGATTCCCAGCGCGCAGACCCTCAAGCACGAGTAGGGCCCAGCAGGCACCGAACTGCACCATTCCCCAGATCGCGAACAGGCGGGTCTCCGGCGCCACGTCGCCATCGAAGAACGCGGAGAAGTAGCCCACCTGCAGGCGCAGAATGGTGTCTATCGGCGTGAAGCCCGTGTACTCGATCGCCATCGGTTCCGGGGCGCCAGGGATGCCCCGGTGCGGCGGCTCGATCACGTACGAGAGGATCGCATCGCCGAGCCCGTTCGTGGCCATCACGCCCACCGTCGCGTAGAATCCCAGGGCGGAGCAGCCCAGAAGCGCGGCCGCCAGTACAGGGCGGGACAGAGCCTTGATCATCCCCAGCTAGTTAGCTGGTGCAGTCGTGACTCGTGATACTACTCACCATTTCTTTTTTCTTTCTTCGAAGCTATCTCGATTAGCTATACTAGGTTCCGGCCTCACTTTAAAGAGTACTTCTAACTAAACGAGACTTGGGTAGCATTTGATCATGTTTTAGCGAAGCTTTGATCCACACCCCGGTTTGCCAAATGTATGAGCCTCGGGGCCTTCCTGAGCCCGAGGGCTGACGAAGGAGTCTCGAGGATGCCACGGGCCCATACTAGTAGAGTGAAATCCCTGCTTAATTGTGGGAGCGGCCGACCCCAGGGGCTTTACCATACTAGACTCCACAAGTTATCCTTGATCTCCAATACTGGCTAGCATTATAGTTATTATCAAACTTACTGGGTATACGAAGTAAGCAACTGGGGCTACCTGGTCAGCCCTTGCTCTATAGGCAGCTTACGCATATATAGGTTGGGTTGTCAAGAATTTATAGCAGTAGAAAAAGGCACATATGCATAGCAGAATAAAGCAATGTGAGTAGCGAGTTACAAGGCCAAATCCAGCACCTTGCTCAGGTATGACTTCGCGAGACTCATATTGATACCCGTCAACGGCCATCGCTAGGTCCGAGTATAAAACTCGGCGAACGGATTATTGCCGACGTGGTCAATTTTAAAGACGATGCATTAGAATCTGAGTTCAATTGTTATTCAGTTCTCTATCCACGTCCAACCCATCTCTCCTAAAAAACGCATCTCTAGACAGTCACTCGCTACGACACCACTCCCTACATCGCGGGCACGACAGAAGCGGCCCGCAATAAGGCCGTCTTCGTGGGCTCCCTGCGACCGTCATATTGCTTGGCCGGGTGGTAAAGGTTGTTTCTAGATTTCCAGGTCCTCGTCGCAATCAATAAGATTAGCGCTATCCAGGGCAGCGTCTTCAGGCTGTCATCTTCTAAATCGGGGGTCATAGACGGGTGTCAAATTTGGACTATGTAGTCCACATTACGAGGGACTGCCAGCCCAGTTGTAGACAGGAAAAGCTCAAAGGGAATAAATACGATAACAGTTGTGATCTCTTCCCTTGATTTGAAGGGCATCCTTTAGGTAGCAGGAAACAACAAAGGCTATGGGGCCATGTACCCCGCAATAGCTTTTGTAGAAACACATACAGATAAGCGAATAGTGAATAAGTCCACTTCCTTTTATCTATTAACCGTTCTCGCTTGTTTATATTGTGTTATCCCTTGTTTCTGTTCGTTGTGTTCATGTGACAGCTGAGTGATCTTTTGTGGTGTGTGTACTTAGCGTTGCGAATAGGGGTAAAATAGGGGTAAGGGACCCACACCTTTCTATGCTAGGTTCAATTCTTGGGACAAGTGCAGGTTATTCCAGGTCGAGCTTTACACACGACACAGGTTCTATCGATTTAGAAAGCGTTGGGTACGCCAACTGTCTGCTCTACGCCTTATTTTTCTTGTATATAAATAGACTAGACTAGCAATAATCGTATGATCCCCGGGTTGGATTTGGCGATTGGTATGTGGTGCTGGATTCTAGATCACTTGAAAGGTGAGCACAATAGCTGGCGACGCAGCATCCCCAGTCCTGGTGTTCTACTTAGCTGTCCCCATTGATACACGCTTAAATGCATCGCATCCCTACCACGGGCGACTGTTGATGTGAGCACCAACCACCTGCCTAAATATGCTCAACAATTGCCCTATTGGTTGTTTCTGATTTGTGGTGTAAAAGCTGGGCAACATTCCTCTCTAACTCTAATACTCCAAGGCACACCTTATATGTATGCAAACCCTGCGTTATGGTCATCGCATCTACTAATACTATGGAAATGTCGAAAACCTGTGTCTTTATAAAGACAATGTGATGAGATGATAGAGTACAATGCTGTAGGTAAGATATATATATATCATCATACTTCCATTAGATATTACCATCAAACCTCTTCCACCACATGTCCTTTACATGCTAACATCGCAATCAAAGAAATGGCACTCGCTTATCAGAAGCTCCACTATTAAAGCACCTTATGAAAGGGAGCACCGGGAGCTAAGTTGGGAAGGTTGCCTTCTTCCCCTTGATCCCCCCAGAGCTATCTCAGATCTGCTTTCGGGATTAGTTCCGGTCTATTTTGGTTAGCACACCTAACCATAATTTGTGTGATAGTATCTGAGGATCTAAGTATTCTAGGAATCCTGCCAGCGGTGGTTCGGTAAGATCGGCGCAGCTTCACTGGGTCAGAAGTGTCTTAGATTCTCTGGGGATCCTACGCGTGCAACCTGAGGAAAGACCTTCTAGGGATACGCATCCATACCTCCCTAAATCAGGCAAAAGTAACTCTAGCTTCTTGTTTTGATAGCGCGGTCTTGGTGGTGAATGTGTTGCATGGTCTTGCTTACTATACTCAGTGCGACGTGCGAGTATAGAAGGATCATGCATTTCTAACCTTAGTTAAACAACAGGTCAAAGAGAAGAATGTCAGGCGTAAAGTTGTAGACTGGGTTTGTTTACTATAATGCTCGAGACTGGATTTAAATCGAGGCTGTCGAAGCGTGCTAGGATGGTTATGGCTTTCGAAACCCCTCGCTCTCAAGGGGCGTTCAGCTTCCTTATCTAGATAGCACATCACTCCGGGGGCAGTCTATTAAGTTCTGAGGCTATAATTATAGAAATTCCAGACTCTTTACGGAGTTTTACGACATGAGTTGAATATAAATACGAACTATCGACCGCCCTTAATGGTTCAAACCAGAGCACTTCAGTACCAACACTCTCTAAGTCACCGAACAGCCTACAAAAATCATTGTTTTCACCATTTCCGCAATACCCTATATTCTCAACAAGAGAAAAACAAGATCCATTTAAAATGCAGTTCTCTACCCTACTCACCACCCTTGTTTCTCTGGCTGCGACCGCCGCCTCCACCGCTACGGTCAACAAGGCACGCCAGGAGGGGCAACTCGCGGGCATCGCCACATTCTACGGAGATGAATCCTGCGAGACGGAGGTCGTGGACACTACTGAGGTCACTTTCGATCTTTGCTATAACTTGAAGGAACACTATCAAGCAACGTTCTTTTCGGCCACGCTTGGCGGAGAACAGGAATTCGAGAGTAGGTCACCTCAAAACCCTCGTACCAAAATTGGGCAGATCTTTTCAGCCTCTATACTCCTCCCCACCCCCCCCCCCCCGGTTTTTTGCTCTTGTTGCCATATTATCCTTGGGATATGTGCCCCCCAACGCTACAGAAGACGGCCGAAACAAGGCATTTAGCTAACCATACCCTTCCAGTGATCCTTTTCGAAGATGAGAACTGTGAAGGTGCCGTGACTGTGGTAGACTCGCACAGCTGCGAGCCCTCTACGACCGGGCTGTCCTTCAGCGCTCGTCTCAAGGAGTAATGAGTACGGCCTCTCATGCAAGAGATGGGGGACAAATCCAACCAAGGGCCCCTTATCCTCGAGAGTCTTGGGTTAAGGTCCACGAGCCAGCGTCCCTCTTTGGCCTGTTCAGATTAGTCCGTAGGCGTCGGACTAAGTAGATGTTTATTATGCTCACAGTGATATAGTCTTGGGAAATCTTGGTGGACTGGCTAGCTCTGGTCATGTCTGAGCTATAGACTGTACGGGAGGACATGGTATATACTTCTTTACACTTCGTTTACATACTTTATGACAAGCCTTCTTACACACAGTCCATAAAGTCGTAGATGAATGGTCCATTCGTCTCTGGGAGTGATATAGCTATCATAAACAATTGTTACATGGGTAGACCCTAGTCATCTTTTCACAAATAGACCTGTATAGTGGTGGCGGGATCCAAGCACCGGATTTAGACTATTGTTGCTGCAAAGGGGTAAATAGGGGTAGGGACCCCATATTCGTATCCACATAAGAAGTATCATGGCCCTAGTTACTGATGGACTCTTAAGCAGTATGATATTCGATACCTGTTCTTTATTATCCATACCAACAAGAGTATATGAACTTCATTACCGCTGGACGTGGACAGGAACTTGACATATTATTCCTGCAATGCAAGAAATGCAAGAAGAGCTATTAACCCTTGTGCATCTTGTACAGGCAGACTAGCGGCCAGTGACTCTTATTGGGGGCCATGCGGTTGCAACTTTTGCAATTCACCCCCGGGATATTTCCATGGCCCAGCAAAGACAGATGTTACTACATACCACTAACTTCCAAGAATGCTTATAGACCCGAGATACAAACGGGGGCCCTCTAAGCGCAATATATTGAGTGAGGCTGGATAAGCTACGTCCACTTAGTCGCTTTAACTGTTTTAAGGGATACCTCCCGGAGGTAGGTGGCCTCCCCATATCAATAGTTATACTGAAATACCAGCCTCAGATCTTCAATTTCTCTCGATATTCCACTTCCGTTTCTAATTTTCTCACCTTAGGCCTACTGGGAGAACCCCACTGGCATCGAGAAGATGTCCTCGCAGCCGAACGGATATCTGCCCCTTTCGAAATCACGATTGCCCAGATGAAGGAAAGTTCTCGGCTTCGGCTATTGCTCCTACCACCTAGCCGGACTAATAGGGGCAGGCTGAGACTGACGGAGGCTATGCCCCCTTCAGGCTGCTGCCTGTACTGGTTGGGGCTAGTCACCAGGTTGTGTTACGGAGTTGTATCGTTAGAAACCCAAGGCCTTCTTCATTACGACGGTGAGGCCACGATTACTCCTACGAGAATACTCTGGAATAGAAATTCTCGGTTGCCGGGAGCACATCATGTCAAATAAATCTCACAGACTACCAGACAATGTGCCGTGGCGGCTGTGATACCTTGTATGGGGGCCGTACACTGGGGAGGCGCACCTATAACCACCCTGCTATTAGGTGAGACTCAGGGGTAGGTGGGGTTGCGGGGTGTTCTGACTATTCAGGGGATGATCTCATCGTAATAGGAGGTGTGCGCAGTCATGATTCTCTGTTGCATGACACCCGGCACTGATTCTTCGTAATCCCTTTTCTTATAGTGACTCTCTTTTTGTTGGAACCCCCCACTTTCTGTTAGCCTCCCATGGCTTTGAATGGCCGCCCTTGATATTATGATTGATCACTGGGTGTGAATGACTAGACTTGTCACATAGTATCACCCGTCAACTTATAATGTTGGCGGGATGGCTTTGAGAATTCGCCACTCTTACTGCCTCCGCGAATATCCGTTTGTATCCTTGAGACATCTGTTCCTAGGCAGGCAGGCATGACTACTGATTGTGCCCGCACGGGAGCGAGATGTTGGTGATACCAGCATCTGATTTTCTCAGAACGGCGGTAATTTATTGGAATCGGGTGACGAAGCTGAGGTAGGTTGTAGTATACTCGTGGTCCGTTGCGACCCTGTGAGGCCTGAAACCAACCACTTAGGTTGCAGCTTATGATGATCACATATCACAGGCGCTCTGCAGTAGGTGATTGGTCTATCACCCGCGAGCCTAGGCCTTCACACATGATCCGCTGCACACTTGGCCCTCCCCTCTCTTCGTAGTTATGCAGGTCAAGATCAGGATACAAGAAGGCTCTCTGCCAATATGGGAGGAACCTTTCGGGGCTGAAGACCTACATTGAAGCTGAACAGAGGCGGGGGCCGCGTCTAGGCGGGTTTCACTCTAATGTGAGTTAAGAGCGGCAGGCTGAAAAGCAAGCCCACTGCAGAATTACGAGCTGCCACGCGCTGGAAACCATCACGACCTACGGCGGGGTCATGACGGGTGTTCGTGATTCGAAGGACTTCGGGGCGCCGGGGCTGCATGCAAATCGGGACCGTAGGGACGGCGGGTCGTGGGATATATACTTTCTAGGAGCGTTGCAGCATCTGCTGCTACGCTGCAACAACCTTTCCATGCGCCTGGGGGCGTCAGCGCCCGAGGGTTAGCCTCACTTCTCTCCCACGAATCACGAGCCACATCGGGGAGTAATGTCGATATCAGAGCGTAGCAGCCTGGCGTCTGTGAGCTGGTGAGCTGCATGAGGGTGGATGATCGGCCCGTAAGAGAGAATGAGGTGAGACCGCTGAACAGAACCGGTGAATGATACGAACTGGTCTAACTAGAGCCGGCCCAGTAAGGCTGGCGAACAACGCAGGGAAAGTGTGTGATACGATAGATAGGCGCGCTGAGGCCGCAACATCGGGAATAGACCCACTGCCACTGAGAATTGGAGCTAGGTCTCTAGCTAGAGCTGTCTTCACCCGCCAAGCAACCTCCAAAAAGGATCTCATTAATAAACATGGTAAAGATAGTCATTGAAATATCGTCAGGATCACAGTCACGAGGCACACTCCTCACACATGTTGGCTGTGAGCCGAGTGCAACCGATCCCGCTGTCAAAGGGCCAAGACGAGAGGAGTTTGGCTATCTTGTTCCATCGCACACAAGAGGAAGATCCGGGAGTACTTCCGGCTCCGTTAAGAGTGGGAGGGTGGCGAGCAGGTAAGCTGGATGACGTCGTGCTGGGCTGGGTTCCCTGGGCTGGACTGGAGTCGCTATACTATTTCGTAAAGTACTGGCATATCCCCTAGCTGCCTACCAAGCCTGCCTACACACTTTCGGCTCGTGAATCAGCAGAGGGCTCCCAAATGGCAAGATCAACTGAAACATGCATTACCGCGCCGACATGGTGCGCCTGCAGCAGGGCTGTCCCGTGATCCGAATTGGGCTTGATATCCAATATCTGCTTGCGAATGGATAAAACATGTTTGATACGTAGACTCGCTATGTGGTATCGGTAGCGGTGATGGGAATTCACCTTGGAGTGACCAGAAGCACAATGGGCCATCCTATTCAGTTGCTGAACATCAAAACTGGGGGTGGTACACTAGTTAGGTGGTTGTGGTAGTAGCGATGGTAGGGTTGTAGTGACGATGATGAAGGAGGAGGAGGTGGTGTGGTGGTGGTGGTGGTGGAGTGTTCCAAGGTTCCAAGGTCAATCAATGGGCTAATTCTAGGGTTCTACAGGTAACTAAGTATTAGCCCAGGCTTGAAACTAGGTGTAATATCTGCAAGGGCGGCTTACGGTTTGGGGGTTACCAGTGCCTACCTACTAAGTAGGTACCTCGGTAGGCACTATCCATGGATGTTAATGGAACACTGTACTATGGTGTTAGGGGTTAGTCTTAACACACTGTCAAGTACCGGCGCCACAGTGGGTTGTTCTAACTATTTGCGGTATCCCTTTAGCCATTTTCGATACAAGCCTAGCTGTTTTTACTGTAGATCTAGCTGCTTTAAATTATAAACGTAACCGCTTTTAGTATAGGTTTGGTACTTTGGTTGTTTAACGCTATTTCAAGATAGGTATAGCTGAGCCAAGGGCTGTGGCGCCGATACCTGACAGTGTGTTAAAACTTTTGCCTGATACCATAGTATGGAAGTACCTACCTGCTTGTACGTATATATCTATCACATGCATTTACCTGAGTATCCATATCTATACTTCAATACTATATGTATCTAGGTACCTATCTGTAGGTATACTTGTAACATTGGAGGTTATTCCAATCCTTGTCGTCGAATGAAGGTATTTTGCTTCTATTGTTAGAAATGCTTGAAGTAAGCTAGAACATTGGAGCTCCTCAACGCTGCCCTATGTAAACATTCAGCACCCGTAAGATAGATGCTGGAATTTGAATGATACGCGCTGGGAGGAATATGAGATCACCAATGACACCATCGAGAAACGGACAGGTCTTGAGATAACCTCACCTGTTTGGGGCACATATAGGCGTCGGGCTTGAGAATGACAACACGGTACGGAGTATATGGCATTTGCGAAGCTGTTTCGCCTCCTACGACACCAGTCATAACAACTAAAGTCGTCGCGAAAACACCTGCAACTTTGAGGTCAAGTTGAAATAGTCGGAATTGATATCGAGCGTTGGGATGGATATTGCTTCGTAACATAGTGGGTTCTTAAAGAATTGTTGCATTAGAACTCAAACCTCCAGGGCTCTTGTCAAGTCAGTAGCTCCGGCCTGCATTTTGTAGTATCTATATGTGTTCCGTATATGCAATGACCTCATTGTGTTAGTATAACCAACTCCGAGCACTAAATCGATGCCAAATTTCTTTCATATAACTACGGTATTTACCGACAGCGGCTTATTAATCCCGGACCGTCTTATTCATCCGAAAAGACAACCTATATTATCTAGTTCTCTTGCTCTACAAATCACCAGAAGACGGGTAGGTATGTAAAACTTCACGGAGCAACGGATTACAAGAAATTCCCGAAGCTGCCAAGCCCGGCCAGCCGCCACCCTCAGCCCGCCGGATTTCTAAGCAGGTGGTCCGCTAGGTTCGTTTCCTGGGGTCGCGATAACCAGGAAATCATATCCAGTGGACCCGGCAACATTGACAGGAAGATTAGGAGATAAATCACGAGTCAGGTGGGCTATAACAGCGGTGGTCCATGCCCTCGATAGTCCAAATTTATGTAACTTACATATGTAAACCATCTTAAGGCGGTGCACTTTATAGATGCTGCTCTACCAGAGCTATGAGTGACAGGTTGCTAGCTCCCTTCCGTCTTCATTCAAATTCTACCCCTGGATCGACAGCTAGGTAGCTAAGCTGCTTAGACCCTCCCCTACAGTTCGGCCATCCCACATCCCACATCCCCCATCTCCCCCATCTGGACTTATGTAGGAGGGGGCTACGTAGCCATGGCGTAGCTATTTCTCGTGTTAAAAAAGGTAACGTCAAGACTTCTATAAAGCGCATCCGCCCCCAACACTCTGGGCGCTGGCGTTTGTCCAAGACCTTATATCAGCCTAAAGAGAGGAAAACAAAACGATCACATGTTAATCCTTACGAGGTAACATAATAGTTGAACTAGAACGAGAACGAGAACGGAAAGAAAAAAGAGAGGAGAAAAAGGTCAAATGGCAGGCGATAAGATTCTTGTATTTGGCGCAACGGGTCCGTCCGGGATCGTATTGCTCAGGGAGCTCCTCTTCCGCAAGCACCCCACAATAGCGTACGTCCGGACACCCTCGAAGATCCCGGCCGATCTCGCGGCCGATCCACTCCTCGAGGTGAGTTACCCAGACCTAACCGATCTCTATACGAAAGTGGCATACTGGCCTGACCTCGCGTCGTGAATCCGAGCTAACGAGACACCCACTTACCCGGGTATGCATATATAGATTGTGAAGGGCGACGTCAACGACGAAGAAGCGCTGTCCTCCGCCGTGGCCAAATCGCGCATGGTGGTCTCCCTCCTGGGGCCCGGAGGGCGCGAGCCGAACCCGCAGCTATACGCGGAGTTCTACGCGCGGCTGTTCCCGATCATGCGGCGCCACGGTGTGCGTCGGATCATGGCGTCGAGCACGGCGTCGGCGGACGACCCGCAGGACCGCTTCAGCCTGTCCGTGACCATCATGGTCCTCCTGGTGCGCATCTTCGTCCCGAGCGCCTACAGGGCCATGCGCGGGATTGCCGGGGCCTTCCGCGCCGAGGCGTCGGGCGGGGGTGATGGCGGCGAAGGCGCCCTCGATTGGACTGTCTTCCGTATCCCTTTGTTGCCGGGGAACCCGGACGCGGAGAGTTGGAGACGCGACCGCGACCTCGGCGCCCCCCACGTAGGCTACCCCGGCGACGGCACGCTGGGCGTGACTTTGAACCGGAGCGTTCTTGCCCGGTGGCTCGTCGATTCCGTGGAGAACGAGGAGGAGGCGAGGAGGTGGTTCGGGAAGTTTCCGGCTATTTCCGGCCCTGTGTCGAAGAAGAAGACGGCCTAGAATCTCTGGCCTGTCAAGACGCTGATGCGGGATAAACCCCTTCCTCCTTACGAGCGGAGAAAGTGTCATGTGCATATATTGGTGGGAAGGGAGGGTGAGTGTGGTTACTTATAATGCAGATGCTAATTTCGTTGTATTTAATGCCTTAGATCTCTAATAACCATTTTGTCGGCATGACGCCGTTCATGGCCCTGCTGATGCGCGTGATAGCGTAGTCCATGCCAACGCTAATGTTGTTTTCCATGGTCCTGGAAGCCGCGCCAGTCGGAGCCGAGGCCGTGCCGGTAATGGCCTCTATTCCGTCTGTGATAGCATAACTATCACAGGAAATGGTAGCTGCGTAGTTCTACAGCCGCGAGGATGATGGGCTCGCGGACGCAAAGCCTTCCCCCATCTAACTATGTACGTAGACATAGACTACAGGATACGGACAGAACTAAGTGATACAACAGGTCTGATGAATGATGTCGGCCCTGGTCCGTAGGGTGTGTGCTATGTGCTACATGGGACGAATTTAGTGTGGGATAGATATACGATTCGCCGTCATCAAGGGGGGACACAACCCTTGGCATTACCTACAACATTGTATATGGAGAGCCCCCACCTACAGTTACTGGCAGCAGGGGGGAACCAGGGGGGGGGGAGGGGGCATTCGGTAGAGTGATAGAGTGATTGAGTGGTATGAAGTTGTCGTCATCCGACTTGCTAAACAAAGCTCTCATATCACACATATCTACGGATGGGCATATTCCATCATTATCACGAGGACGAGGGGGAGGGGTGCTCCTGAGAGGGGAGCAATTAGACTAAGTACTTGAGTATTCATTACTTGATATTTGACGAGGTCTTAACAGTGCGTTCCTGATCTGACTGGCTTAAAGCATGATAAGGGGCTGGGGGAGGGGGCCTGACGACCTTACATTACATACCTACATAAGTATAGTACGTACGCAGATAGATGAGAAAACCGACTCCGGGAATCTTGGAATACCACCCTGCTTTCAAGATTGGGATCGTTAGAGCCTCGATTCGATAGACACCCTTAACTCGATTACCTTGCAGACCTCAGGATGTGTATATATATCTGTATATACTTCAGTTAGCAAAGCTGCAAATTACTTAAGCCCCTGCAGGTGCCCAGGTGGTGCTTTATACTGCCTCAGTACTATGTAGGCGGTCTGGGTGGGGTCTGGGTATGTACCGTACTGAGTAGGAACCAGGATAGTGGGGTCCAGTTTTAGGGCTCCTCACAGTGTCTCGATCCTTCTCTACAACCGACTTTGCACGTACTGGAGACCAAGGAGACTTCTTGGTTCTGGCGGGTACATCAACCTACCATTCCGCTCTTGTTGAGGGATAGCGGGTATCCGAGCAAGATCTGCTGATGAAGCACTTATGTACAACACCCTACATAGGGGGCTGGGCTAATTAATGATGAGCATGAACTTCTCCCAATTGGTATTTCGTCTCTAGCTTCTAAGCATATAATAGACATAACGTGACAGCCTGAGTGGGCATGGAAATGCCTGGTGTTAGGGGGGAGGGGGGGGAAGCAAGCTTCTTAGCTGTCAAGTACGAAGCACAGAAGCTTTTTATTTTTATTTTTTTTTAACTACTGAGGTACCGACAATTCGCTGCTTCATATAGAAATTGTATAACAACCTCCATTGCCTCGAAGCCTTCACATGCGTACGTATCACTGGAGACTAGAGACCCTCCCAGAAGAAGAATCGAGTGTAGATCGGCGACTCCCCCCTGATTCTCTGAGAACTTCTGCATGAAACTAATAAGGCGCCACTGCGAAGCTGCATGGTACAAATTATGGTATAAATTACCTGGTGTGGGCTCTGCAGGGCCTGTTGTATGATAACTACGTAGGTAAGTATCTATTTCGGTAGTAAACCCCAAACCATACCCCTATTTTACTACAACACTTTCTGCATCTAGTTGTACATACATACCTAAGTATACATATACATACAGATAGTCTGCCACCGTCTGTACCGTTTTTCATGACCCGCATGGCTAATCTTCAGTATACCCATGGGGCAGTAACGTCGGCGGCGTCGGCGGCGTCGACGCCGAGAGAGGAGGTGGCACATAATCGTGTGCATGTACTTTACATACCGAAGTATATACAATAACTGTTTCAACTACCAAACTACCACCACCATCACCTCCGACACAACCCTAACCAGGAGTCAGGAAATTTATGGAAGATTCTAAGGTTGTGGTGGTGGTATGCATGTCGATTACTTAGGCTCGGTACCTAGGCCTCTGCGTGGATAGGTACTTGAGGTCTTCGTATATAATATATTATGGTAGACGGTAGCCCATAAATACAACCTAGGCACTGCATCTGGGCAGCGGAGATTATTTCTAGCCTGGCTTGGCACTCTTTTAATCCCTCTCTAGTCTACTCTGTCTGGGCAGCTCTCAGGCTCTCTTCCCTCCCTTTTTACTATACCAAGTACGATACTAGAGCTCTATTCGTGGATGTACCTTCAACCTACAATTTACATGATCCATCCTATACAGCAGCAGCATGTACACCTGGATGGATGTTCAGATGTTTTACCACATCCTACCCAAGTAGAATGTAACGCGGTATTCCAAGCCTTACACCCCCCCCCCTTCAAGGTTGTCTTGTTGGTCCCACAAACCTCTCTTCCCTGTTATTATGCCACCTTTTGATGCAGATGCGATTCTAGACGTTAGAGCTTGTCTCATCGGTCCAGGCATTATCAAGTGACAGGCGACGGGCAGGCAGGCAGGCAGGCAGGCAGGCAAGCAAACATGCAATTCAATTAACAGTCCAGCCCATCAGCCCAGCCCATCTTTACCATCCGGAAAAAGGAACAATTACTACTGCAACTTGGAACCGACGTTGGAGCTCTTCAGGAAGCTCACCCATGTTCACCGAATCGGGAACCGGCAGGCCTGGCAGGCTTGACTTTATACTACTTAGGTACTACCTTGTACTTGAGACAAACTACCAGTATACATCTGGGGCATTACATCCGCGCACTATTAGCTTCTAAAGTTCTTCAGGACTCTGAACCGTGAAACCCTATGAACTAAAAACTTCACTAATACAGAACGGATACAACTACACCTATCAGTATCGCCAATCCGTGGACTACCTAGGTACATACTACATACTCTAGACACCTATAACAGGTTAGTACCTACCTAGACACCCTAAGCTGGTAGATGGATAAGGAGCCACCCGTGGACAAGGTTATCAGGGAGGGTTACTAGGGAGGGCTACCAGGGAAGCTAAGCAGCTAAACATCTAAAAAGCAGCTAATAGAGTTACCCGACTGGAGCTGCTGGAGCTACCTCGCACTCGTTACGAACCTTGGAAGTAGGGTACAAGAAGAACTCTATCTACTTTAGGTACTTAGGTCGGTATCTGTCTATTAACCCTGTCCACGGGTTCTACTACTTGTATGGCGACTACTACTACTACTACCACCACTCAAGCCACTACCACTACAACTTACTCCCGAGGTCTATCTATCATTTATCATTGTTGTTAGGTATTAACTATTACTACATAAGTATTATTCTCTTGGTTTTTTCCAGGTTGGTCCCACGGGGAAGAGGAGCAAGAACAGGGACAAATCGAGAAGAATACGGATAACTACCTACCTAGGTAGACAGATTCGGATTCTGGCATTGCGATGCGGCTCCTCGATTTACGTTTTCTACCGCAACCACTACTACCATCATCAGCATCATCACCAGCATCATTGCTACTATAACCACTACTATAACTAACCTCACTGTACTACAACAACGACAACAAAAACAACCACCACGGTATACGCAAAATACCTACCTAGATTTACGTTAGGTTGTTAATTCGGCCACACGTTTCCCACCGGCGGACGCGTATCATTTTTCATTCACGTTATTAAATCTTCATGCATCCCGTCATTCATCATCCATTGTCTCCCCAAGCTCCCCCATCCATGATCTATCTATCCATCTTGTCTCACCTAGCGTATACCACCACCACCACTACTACTACCTTTTTTCTTCTATTCAATGTACAGTACTAGCCTTAAGTACGTACGAAGTAATAGTAGTAGCAGAGGTAGTTGTAGTAGGTAGTCGTGGTAGTAGTACCTAGATACCTACATCCCTAGGTAGTAGTAGGACTGCTTTTTAAACTACTTAGGACGTTCTCTCCCTCCCGAAGTCCTTCTAGAGATACCTTTATCCGTTCTTCTATCTACTTTATCTAAACTACCTACTTACTTAGTTTATCTACTCGTCTATATACCTCCCCCTCCTGCCTTACCTCCCCCCCCCCCCTTTTTTTTTTGACATTGGTTTTCCTTGCTAGTTCCCTGGACCGTGCGCTTCCCGAGCTCTTCCCGTACCCTTCCCGTACCTTTCCCGTACCTACCCTTCCTTTCCGTTGCGCTTCTCCGCCAGCCCTCCCTTCCGCTTATCGCTTCGCTTGTTCGCGCGCGCGATCTCAAATGGCTTCCATCGAGAGTGCGGCGCGCAATGCCGTCGGTGGCGATCTCGAAGACAGTAATATGACTTCACGAACCGTACCTATTATCACGACACCAACGCCTACACCTACCATCAAGACCTCTGCTCCCTCCCCTTCTTCTGGCGACCCTATGGACATCACTCCCAGCAACAACTCCCACAACTCCCACAACTCCAACAACTCCTCCTCTATCCCTCCCCACGTTCAGTCCGCTCAAACTTCGAGAAATAAGACACCTGATCGTGAGGGTCCCGATCCCGTCGACCGTCATAATGGCCCCTCTTCCGCCTCGAAAGATCACCTGTCTTCCAATTCCAATTCAAGGGCCATGCCCGCTCCGGCTGCCGCCGCCGCCGCCGTTCATCAACCGAAGATCGTCCAGACCGCATTCATTCATAAGCTTTACAAGTACGTCCACTCCGTATATCCTCATTCACACGCAGGCATATGAATATGGATATGTTACTAATATACTATCGATGATAAACATAGTATGCTCGAGGACCCGAATATACAACATCTCATAAGCTGGTCGGCCTCGGAGGAGAGCTTCGTCATGTCGCCCTCCCACGACTTCTCCAAAGTACTCGCGTAGGTGCCATGTCGGTCGAGAGCGGTCGCACGAATTCCTGAATTCGAATTGTGATACTAAAATAAGGATGTGTATAGTCAATACTTCAAACATACCAACATTTCATCCTTCGTGCGGCAGCTTAACATGTATGGTTTTCATAAAGGTTCGTTGATTTTTCTGTCTTTTTGTCTTTCTATCTTTCTGTCTGTCGAAGGACGTGTTCACTAATCACCAACGAACGCGGCAGTGAGCGATGTGTTTCATACTGGCAATCCAGACTCCGCATTGTGGGAGTTCAAGCATGGCAATGGCAACTTCAAAAGGGGTGACCTAGCTGGTTTACGCGAGATCAAACGAAGAGCTTCCCGGCATGCCCTCGTCCATCGCGAGTATAACAACTCGAAGCCGACCCCTTCCCAACCCGGTACCCCAGCTGAACCCGTGCCGCCCATCCCCGACGGCTCTGATCCACGCTTAGCGAATGTGGAAAATTCTCTCTTTGAGTTGAGCTCCAGACTACAACGTAGCGAGGAGAATGCCCACTACATGCACATCAAGCAGCAGGCCATGGTGGACACCGTGAACCGTCTGCTGCAATACAACCACGAGCTGTCGCGGACCCTACTCTCCTTCGTGCCCCCGGAGAATCCAATCCATCGAGATGGTAAGGCAGCTGACATTGTGGCTTTATGCAACCTTGAAAAAAAAAAGCAATTCGCTAATGTAGCTCTAGTAATCGCATTGCAAGGGGAGATTCAACGCCAGTCGGATCATTTCAGGTCTCTCGAGGAACCTCCCGAGCCGCCCTATTCGAGCAGAAGCCAGTACTTCGCCAATATCGATAATTCCCCTGTGTCTCCCCGGCAATTGCCTCAAGACGACCAGCGAAGGGTCGGCGTAGCTCAGTCACGCGGTGGTAATTTCCACCGTCCAACCGTGCCGTCCAATCTTTCGGTTAACTCCTCCCGTCGACCGTTCGGGTCGATCGGCGGCGGTACCGCCCCGTCTTCGCCATCTCCACTTCGACCACAGGCGCCTCCGCCGCCTCCCGTCCCCCATCAACTTGCATCCCTTGACCCTCCTCCGGGCAGTCTGGCCAGACGCCATACTTCGGCTGATATCAGAGCACATGGCTGGCAGGCTAATCAGCCAGCCTACCCTCCACCCGGCCCTCCCTCATCACACTGGCCGCCATCTCCTGGCCGCGGGCCCATCGAAGAGAATCGAAGGGACCCGTACGCGCAATATGCTCCCACCTCGGCCCTGCATTCCCAACCACACTCACGCCCAACAACCCCGCCTCCATTCTCGAACGGCGTGAACGGTATCGAGGGCCTCAACAACTGGTCTTGGACATCGGCTAGCCGCGAGAACAAGAACCTGAGCGTCAAGGATAGCTCGCTGCCACCGACTAGGAGGGGCAGCATGGCGCACATCCTCAACCCAACCGACCCTACGGACCGCGATGACGATGACCCGCGTGGAGACGAGGACTACCGCAAGCGGAAGCGGGTGCAATAGTGCGACCCCCGCCGCCGCACCATTAAAATATCATAATCATTTTGATAGTCGGCTTGTTTTCACCGCGCCACCCTTGGTCATTACCATCAGCCGACGCAGGACGGACTTCTGATGCTGCATGTTATCGTATCATACATATACGGAGGAATATACATTTGCTGCTCCCCAATTATATTTATATTTTTTCTTTCATTCTCGCTGCATAGAGAATCAGAAGGAGACGAGTTTAAACCAAAAAAGAGTGTCTTTTGAGTGTTGGCATTTCTGTTCGTCGACCGGACAAGATCTGTTAGGATTACGAGAACACGAAGGTGGCTTTTTCGACTTGCTTCGGCCTGTCCCGCTCGAATCGTTTTTTGAATTTCTTTTTATCACCATGACAGGCATTGTACATGTTTTATGATTCCCCTTCCTTCCACGATCACCTCTTATTTCCTGTGAATGCAGTCCCTGTTTTTTTTCCTGCGGGACTGTCTTTTTTTTCTCCTTTTTATTACTGTTCCCTTTTCTGGGGTTTCCAACTAAAAGTCACTATATATCGTCTTTCCCCCTTTCTCCCTCCGAAGTTATCAGATACCATTTACCGAAAACTTGGCCGCTTATGGGCGTGGCCTAAACGTCGAGTTGAAGCCTATATCCCGTGCCAGACGGCACGGGCCGGAGGAGGTGCTCCTCCCCTGGCATGCCAATGTCCCTTATCCCTGAGAGAAGAAAAAAACCACCTCGGAACGCCTCTTCAAAAGCCAACTTCATAACCCCCCTCTGCCCCCCCTCCCCCTCTCCCCTTACCTGGTCAGCGGTTAGAGAAGAGATGAGCCCGGTATAATTCTACGCCTACGTCCATTATTGTCCAGCACTTCAACTTCTCTTACAACAGTCCTTGTCTGGGCGTAACTATGTGAACTTGTCATGAAAAACGGAACCGGGTGTAGACGACAGCATGGAGAACATCTTGCAATTCTGGACCAGATTGTCATCAAACTTCGGGTTGTTGGCGAAAGACGATATGGAGAATTGGAAAAAAGAAAAAAGGAGGTGCACGGATTCTGCATGTCGGGGTCGGCTGGGCAGAGTTCCTGGATGTAAGACGGGGGGGGGGGGGGGAGAAAAAAAAGTCGGCCGGGGTGCGGATCCATGGGAGACGGGAGGCGCAAGGCTCGGACGGAGGAAGTAAGGCAATAGTCGTAATTTTGTAATCATACACATTAAAAATGATTACATTCAACCAACCCAATAACATATGGTCTGACTTATGGCCATACTTTTAAACCATGTTGACCTCCCGGATCACGCTCTCGGAACCTTATTCGAGCATATAGGGTTGAATGTGCATCGTAGTCTTGCAGTAGGTACGTAGGACGGTCTATAGGACAACATATTTACCACAGCACAGCACAGCACGATGTAGCACAAGTCGGCCAGGCACGAATGAATCAAGAAGTTATGGGCAGGAACCTGGAATTCGAGGGCTGCTGCATCGAATTCATCCCCAATCAAACGAACCCATACGCCCTAGGACTATCTATCTATCTATCTATCTATTCGGCGGCACTCCATGTACTACACTACTCAACGGCGGTGTCAGATTTGTTCCTCTTCCGCTTCTTCTTCTTATTCTTCTGCTTCTTCTTACCCTTCGCTTCCTCCGCCGTCGTCACGACCCCTATCCCCTCGTCACCTGACCTCGGGTCCGGACTACCATCCACTCCCCCCGGTACCTCTCCACTCCCTGCATTCGCACCCGCATCGTTATCGCCGGACGCCTCCCCACTCCCGACTGCGACGTCGCCGGCACCGGCGCTACTACTACCGTCCCCGAGAGCAGCAGCAGCAGCAGCAGGATCCCCCCCTTCATCCTCCACCCGCCTCTTCTTCTTCGCGCGCCCGAGCCCACTGCGTCCGGGCTCCTCATCCTCATCCTCGTCCTCAACCTCCCTACCACGACCCGCACCCTCGCCTCGAACCCCGCTCTTCGCGCCCACCGCCGCTCCGTCCTCGCGCCTCCGTCCTAGTCGCAGTCTCGAGCGCAGGATCTTGTTCTCGCGATCGCGGTCAGAGCCAGGGCCGGAGTTTTTAGCAGTGGCGACAGATGGCGTCCCGATCCCCGCGTTCGGATCGAGCGCCCGGTCCTCCGCGAACGCGGCCTCTTCGTCTTCGAGTCTCTTGCGGCGGTGCTCGCGGGCCCTCGCTGCCGCCGCCTCCTCCTTCTCTTCTTCTTCTTTCTTGCTGTTGCTGTTTTGGTGCTTGGTCGGGGCGAGGGCGGAGAAGGCGCCGTTGGTTTCGGGTTTGGTGGTGTTCGTGGGGGTGGGAGTGGGGCGCGAGAGCAAGGACGCGGACGCGAGTTTGGTCTGCGCGTCGAGGAGGAGCTGGATCCGGTTCATGGTCGCGGCGAAGTCGGGCGCGGGCGGGTTCTTCGCGCCCTTCGCCGCTGTTACCGTCGACGACGGAGCGGGTTTGGAAGATGTCGGCGCCATCTTTTTTTTCTTTATTTTCAATATAAGTGCTTCGCGACAGAGATTGTTGGGTAGTGGTATGTTGCTGTTATCGCTGGAAGGCTACCATCATGCCGCGATTGCCTACCTACGTAGGTAGCCAATGTGGTGTTGTTTTGGGTGGAAGGGGCACAGGAAAGTTGCAACTTTGGACGAGGAAAAGAATCTCAGGTTACTTTACGTAAATGTCCGTAGAAAACTTATGTGGGTCACTTTTTGAAGGGTATGTATGGAGTAGGTACCTCTTTGCCTAGGTACCTTGCGCCCGTGGTGCTCAGCCACGAGCATCAGCCACATCACACCTAACTATTGTGTCCCGATGCTTGCCGGCTCCGGCTCCGTCTCCGTCCCGGGCCCCGGTTGTAAAATTTGACGGTCATAGACCCCTGCAGCGTAACGGGATTCGGCTGGGGCCTTCTCACACTCTCTCTTACACCGGAGAGTACCGGGTCAGCGCCCTTCCTCTTTAAACCCAAGCTCGGAAAAGTATCGGGAAGGTAGCTGCTTCAAGTACCTAAGTATCGAATGCATACTGGACTTAAGCTTTATAGAGAACTCTATAGCTAATAGGGTCAAAAGCTTATGCGACAAGTTGGCTTATTTCAACGCGTGGTTGACTTATATTTATGTAAATCTTATTGTATCATATCATCTACAAATAATTCGCAGAGCATGTGAGAGAAGCACATGTACCTAGGTACCTAGGTAGGCATGTATGTACTAAATCGGATATAGCCGGGATTTCCCGTAGTATCGGTATGTGGAAGAAGCTCTGACCGAGAATGAAACGACCCGTGATTGGCTCAGTGGACAACAAAGTACCCATCTGATAGCAACGATAGCAATGATAGCATCGTGCAGCTGCCACTAATTTACATGCCACTTTACTTACCTGTTCCTACTTAGTGGTTAGTGGTTTAGAGCAACTCTGTAGTGGTCAATTATTTCCCTCGTAGTTTAACTACTTCACGTTATCCGCCTAGGTGAGAGCATCGATCTCTACCAACGCTGTTACATCGTTTGTTTGTCTACCCTCCTCCTCACCTTATTTTCCTTCTTTTTAAACTCGGGTTGACTATCTAAACTCTCCCCTCCCCTTTCCTGTTCTCGCTGTATTTTTTCCCCTTCACGATGTATAAGCTTGCCCGTAGCCGTGCTACGGCGTCTGTCTTGCGCTCTGCCAAGGTTGGTAGCCGTGACGAAATTGGTGATTCTGACAAGATGGATAATGCGCTGACTCTTACTTTTCTCTCCCTCTTATGTCTGAGTAGCCCCAGATCGTTTCTCCACTCAGATCAGGCATTGCCCAGCAACAAAGGAGAAATCTCAGCATCCACGAATATCGCTCTGCCGATCTCCTACGACAGGTATACCTCCGACATACAGTTCCCGAATGCCAATATCCGCTTCCGTACTGACCCTATCCTCCCTTAAAGTATGGCGTCGGAGTTCCCAAGGGCGCCAATGCGAACACTGCCGCTGAGGCCGAGAAGATCGCCAAGGATATCGGGACCGATGATATGGTCATCAAGGCCCAGGTCCTGGCTGGTGGTCGAGGGAAAGGCAGTTTTGACAATGGCCTGAAGGGAGGTGTCCGCGTCATCTACTCCCCTACCGAGGCCAAGATGTTCGCCGACCAGATGATCGGCCACAAGCTCATCACCAAGCAGACCGGTGCGGCTGGCCGCCTCTGCAACTCCGTCTATATCTGTGAGCGCAAGTTCGCCCGTCGCGAGTTCTACCTCGCTATCCTGATGGACCGCGGTTCCCAGGGCCCCGTCATCGTGTCCTCCTCCCAGGGCGGTATGGATATTGAGGGCGTTGCCAAGGAGAACCCTGACGCGATTAACACCACCTACATTGATATCAACACTGGCGTCACTGACGAGATCGCCCGCGACGTTGCTACCAAGCTTGGCTTCAGCGAGCAGTGCATCGAGGATGCCAAGGACACCATCCAGAAGCTGTACAAGATCTTCCTCGAGAAGGATGCCACCCAGATTGAGATTAACCCCCTCTCCGAGACCTCAGACCACCAGGTCCTCTGCATGGATGCCAAGTTTGGCTTCGATGATAACGCTGACTACCGCCAGAAGGAGATCTTCTCATGGCGCGATACCACCCAGGAGGATCCCGAGGAGGTCCGCGCCGCCGAATCCGGCCTCAACTTCATCAAGCTCGACGGTGATATTGGCTGCCTCGTCAACGGCGCCGGTCTTGCCATGGCTACCATGGATATCATCAAGCTGAATGGCGGCCAGCCTGCTAACTTCCTCGACGTCGGTGGTGGCGCCACTCCCGCCGCCATCAGGGAGGCCTTCGAGCTGATCACCAACGACCCCAAGGTCACTGCTATCTTCGTCAACATCTTCGGTGGCATCGTTCGCTGCGACGCCATCGCCCACGGCCTCATCAACACCGTCAAGGCTCTCAACCTGAAGATCCCCATCATCACCCGGCTGCAGGGCACCAACATGGAGCAGGCCCACCAGCTGATCAATGACTCCGGCATGAAGATCTTCTCTATCGACGACCTCCAGAGCGCCGCCGAGAAGTCCGTACAGCTCTCTAAGGTTGTCAAGATGGGTAAGTAACGATCTGCTATTCGGCCGGTATAGGCATACGAGAATCCGTGACGCTAACGTGTTTTCTTTTCTCTTCCTCTCTTATACAGCGCGGGAAATCGACGTCGGTGTGGAATTTAGTCTGGGTATTTGAGAAACGGCATATAGATCTGGGTCCCGGTTTCAATCTGTACTAACTTCATCAGGCGTGTAATCTCGGGACGTGTTATGCAACAGGGAAAACGATAAAAAAGACCGCCATCGAACTAGAGAGAAAGGGAGGGAAGAGAGCAAGTTAGACTGGGGGATACTTGGTCTCCTTACCGCATGAATCCCTGAACATATCTCATGTCACCCCCTTATTTTCCTTGTGCAGGTCTTTTTTTCTTTCAAATCCTCTGGCGGAATAAGATTTCTTTTCCTATAGCGTTAGGATGTTTTTTACACTGTTGCCTTATCCCGGTGCTCTCTACTTGTAGTGACAAGTTGTTTAGAAGTTTCAATGGAAGGAAATTGGTGCAAGATCTCGTGCAAAAGAATACGCATTTCCTTTTTCCGTGGCTTCCCGAAAATCTCTACTTGAGCGCTTCTCTTTTTTTCTCCGCTAACTTCCAGATAGAATTTCCGGATATCTAGCACTCCGGCTAATGCAACGTCGGGCCAAGAACCCCAACCCCTTTCTGCTCGCCTATCTTGCGGTCTTGAAGAATTCTTTCAACCTTGTAGCAAGCCAGTATAGTGTAGTCCTGAACCGAATCCAGCCCGATCGTTACCAAAAAGCACGCTTCCGATCTGTGCAATCGATTTTCCTCCCTCCATCTCTTTCTCAGCTCCAACTTTCCCCTCCATCCATCCCCTTTCTAACATCAACCCCCAAGTCAGCTGCACATCACCGCATCGGCCTGCACGGCGAGACGTTCCAGCTGCGGTAGTTCTTCTCGAGAACGTAGACGGGACCGAAGGGGGCGGGGCCGGCGGCGGGGCCCTTGCCGAACACCTCCGCGACGACCCACAACGCCAGCAGCACGGCCACCAGCACCAGCACCGCCATCTCCAGGATCCGCGGCACCGCCCGCCCCGCCGCCCGCGCCCTGCACCGCAGATCGCGCATCCGGTCCACAAGCGCTGCATCTTGCTGCGGTTCCGGCTCTACCAACACCACCGTCGTTATCGTTGCCGTTGCCACCGTCCCATTCTCACTCCGCCTATCCGGCCCCACCACCACCACCTCCTCCTGCGTAGCACGCATCCACTCGACGCCGAACAGCTTCCGAAGCACCCAGCCGGGCCATCCGCCAGCGCGCCGCCACTCGCTCTCGCGGGCCTCGTGCTCGTGGCGTGCGCGCGCGCACCGCGCCCCGTGAGACCCCTGCAGGATGTCGTGGGCGGGCCAGGGGTCGCCGCCGTCACGGGCCGCCATCTCAGCCCAGTAAGCGCGCGCGGCACGCTCTGCTGCCTCCGCTGCCGCTCGGCGCCGCCTGTCCCCTGTCGTCGGCCATCGGTAGTACGGCGGCGACTCCTCGCGGCCCGCGCTGAAGGTCCCGAAGGGTCGGCGTGTGGGTGAGCTGAGGGCTGGTCGCTGCCACCATTGTGTTGGTGTTGGTGTTGGTGTTAGTGCGTATGGGTCTGCTGCCCGGTCGGTTGTTGCTTTCCAGGAGAACATTGGGGGGCTTGAGGTTTTGGGACTCCTAGCCGACTGTCTTCTGTGGCTGAGGGATGAAGGCAAGATCTCGCCTGTTGCTACTTGCTGTAGTAGGTAGTTGGTGAAATCGCTCTAGGAGACAACCTTGCGCTAGGTAGATTGCCGAAAGGGGAGCCCGGGAACGATGCTAGGAGGACTATGTTCATTCGCCGCGTATGCTGATTAGCTGTCACTTCGAATGGGGTTGAATGCGGCGCGGGTGATATCTCCTGCTATTTAATATCGTCTTCGAGAGCACGTTGCGGTGAGGTACGATTCACTGATTTTAGAAAGGGTGGATAAACGGGTGCGTTACTCCTCATCGATGGCTAGAAAGAGAGGAGCAAAGTGGCAGGTGAATCATAGATCATGTGTCATTTCCAACAAAAAAGATGAAATCACTTGGAAGTTTGATTTCAAACTGGATAGGTGAATAGGTTGAGATGAATAAACAGGGCAGGTAGGTATGTGTGTGTATGCGATGTGGTGAATAGTGGTGTAACTGGAAGCCTACTGGACTAAGTGGTCAGGATCCGGAGCAAGAGTGACGCGGGAAGAAGATGAATAAGGTTCCCCGTTATTCCAGATTGCCGGAATCTGTGCTCCTTCCATCGCTGCCTACTTAAATATTTATGCACCTTGCTACCGAAATGAATAATCATTTCACTGTACTGGACATCTAGGTAGCTATCGAGGGGAGAGCTCCTGAAAGCTCCGAGGCAGTTAATGCGCTACCCGTTCACGACGGTCTCACCAGCCCTCTCTGTACCTCTTGGTAAGCCCTCATGGCGAAAAGATGCCATTGTCACTTGAGACAGCCAGGCGGAATGGTGGCATGACTGGCCGTGTTTTCCCAAAGCCAGAATCTACAGATAAATGGTTTAAATCGCAAGCTCAAGGGCAATCTGAGACGTGCAGATGTGGAGTGTTTGCGCCTTTCTTTTTTTTCTTTTACATTTCTGTCAATTCAGCTTTCCGGCTTGCCCCCTCAGCATCATGCAGCTTCCTGATAGCAAGATGGTCGGGCATCTACTATTCGTGATGATTTCCTTACACCGATCCCCTTGGCTACAGCCTTCTAGAATGTAAGCCGTCGTGCGGGACGCTGGCGGGCGGTAGAGTTCAAAGAGTCACACTCAGACAGGCACATCTTGTCGCCTACCTGCTACTGATTGAGGTGTTAACACACAAAGGAACTTGCAGGAGCCGAAGCAGTTTGAAGTTTCTATAGAAGCATTCGAACTTCGTAGATAGAAGCTTATCATTGTGATTACGACTCAGCGTGAACAATACCCTTTATGTGCAGGGGGCGGCTGGCCATTTCATCCAGAACGCAGTCGATGCTTGCTACCTGCTTTCTTACTGTCACGATAGGTTTCATATTTTTACATAGATGGTCAACTGTGGTCCAATCTTGTCACCTAACCAGCAACAAGTGCCGATATCGTATCCTCAGTCTCTCGCTCGCAAGAACACGCGAGAGCGCCCGAGGAAATCCTACCATTCTGAACTGTTATGGTTCCAGCTATAGAAATATTCTGAATCGAGATAAAGTATGAAAACTATGATCTTTATTCACCTGTGCGGCGATCTTGGGAATCCTTTCAGGGCGCTTCCTGTTTCTTTAGAATGGACAGCATCTTCTGGCTCTACATACAGTTGATAGAAGGCTCATAGGATGAGGGTAGGAATCTCATGTGCGTCTCACGTACGATGAGAATATGAGACCAGACCGGACCTATACCCGAGATATGCCTGGCTGGCTGGGAATTACTTGGCGATGCATTGAAGTCCTCAGAGGCCGGTCCTTTGGCGTATGACGGAAGCTGTCTTAGCAGTCTTCGGCCAGCCCACCAAAGCCTAACAACGACGAGAGCCGCGACTTCGGTATTAGATCATGAGAGTATGTACCGCTGCCACCTTGTTCACGATCCCGAGTAGCAATCGGCGATTTGAATTTCGTGGCATCTACAGTGCAGATGTGACGTCCACGCACTCTATTTAGTGTTAAAGGGGGGAAGCGTGGGCAGGCCAAAAAAAAACATATACAGGGTATGCTTCGTAATATACTCCTGAGTCCTGCCGACCAAGCAATGCCAAATTTATTGGTGAGTTGAAACACATCACACAATGAAGGTGAGTAATTACTGAGAATAATATGATAATTTTGGATAATGACATATACTAATAGACTAATTCCCGACTGGCCAGGTGTGTGTGTCATACCCGTAGACATGTTGCCTTTGCGGAACTACTTAATTAGAAATATCCTTAGGTGCTTCATTATGACGTCATTTGCTCTGCACTATGAATAACAGGTACTATCTACAGGTGGGTGGATGATGTGGTACCTTCAAGGTTCTCTTAAGTGACAATTGCAGCAATTCATGTAACGAGTGCCGCAAACTGCTCTGCCGACTTCTTCAAGCTTATTACTTGCACAAAAATACAGTGAATACCCCCAGCGTATGCTTAAGCGCTATATCTCACACTTAGCAAAACTGCGAAAGATGCCACCAACAGTCGATCCTGCCATTATCGAAGGCTTGGGCCTCGACCCCAATGTGACCAAGATAGCAACGCATGGCGGTTCGGGTTTTGCCTCGACATTTAAGCTATCTTCTATCGTCGATGGCAAGGAGAGGAACTACTTCATAAAAACCGGGAGTGGGCCGGAGTCGGAGGTTATGTTCAAAGGTGGGCGACGCAACTGGCTTGGCCACCACGATCAACGGTCCATTGTAAAACTGACAGAAGTCCAGGAGAGCACGAGTCGCTGAATGCTATCCACTTCTCCGTGCCGAAATTTTGCCCCCGGTCCTACGCGCACGGTGCTTTCCGGGACAGTCCGAACAAGCACTTTATGGCGACAGACTTCCTGGACCTCCGGTCGTCGGGACCCGCCGGCTCGGGCGAGTCCTTGGCAAAGAAGCTTGCACGCCTCCACACGACGCCCGCCCCGGTTCCGGAGGGGTTTGAAAAGCCAATGTTCGGGTTCCCGGTTACGACATGCTGCGGGTCGACACCGCAGGACAACTCGTGGAAGGCCTCCTGGGCCGATTTTTACGCAAACAACCGCCTGCGCGCTATTCTGCGGCAGGGAATCCGGTCCAACGGCTCCGACCCGGAATTATCGGCTGCCGTTGAGAAGACCGCCTGTGCCGTTGTGCCCCGTCTCCTCGGCGAGGGGCATCCAAAGGGCGTCCGGCCTGTCGTTATCCACGGCGACCTGTGGAGCGGGAATCATGGCCGCGGCAGGATTGCCGGCGAGGGCGGCGTCGAGGAGGTCGTATTCGACCCCTCTGCAGTCTATGGTCACTCCGAATACGAGCTCGGCATCATGCGGATGTTCGGCGGCTTCGGCAGCAGCTTCTGGAAGGAGTACGAGACTCTTGTGCCCAAGGCCGAGCCCAAGGAGGAGTGGGAAGACCGTGTGTCGCTCTATGAACTGTAGGTGGACCCAGCCCGGGGAGAATTGGGCGATTGCCACGCTAACAACGGAGTAGATACCACCACCTGAATCACTGGGCGATATTCGGGGGAGGTTACAGGGGCGGCGCCATGTCGATCATGAAGAAGTTAAATGCTAAGTATGGCTAGGACTCTATGGTCATGTACATAACTATAACATTCAAGGACTATGGACACGATAATTCGTGAGGGGAAGTGTTAATATAGACGTCCCCCTTGGTCACTTGCAGTAGAGAAGCTTGGTAAGAACTCGGGAGCAAGAGCTACCCATGACTTAACTTTGAAGACTCATTTAGAGTCATGATTTGTGACCCAGGCATAAATACTTGCCGATTTTTATATCCAGCCATACACTTACTCCCACAGACATGGCGATCTTCAGGGTAAACCAACGGGGGAAAAAGCTTAGCTTGGTTATTATAATCGGTGGTACGTCCCGGCCGGGTCCCACATTTCCCTCCTTACCCCAACCCGAACGCCATCGCGCCGCTAAAGCCCGCCCCAAAACTCTACAACAACCAACTAATCAAATCCACAGCAAGCGAAGGATTTCAGGTACAGCACCCATTTTTCTTTAGAACTCGTAGACTTGGCTGGATTCGGTCTTCTACGACGGGCCATGGCCTCAACTACGATAGACGGCGGCAAGAGGAAGGCGGTCGTCGTCGGCATAAGCGGGGCTTCGTCAAGCGGGAAGACAACGCTGGCGAGACTGTTGCGCGATGTCTTCCCCGGCACCTTCATACTGCATGAGGATGACTTCTACAAGCCGGAGGCCGAGTGCGTCTTTCCTCTTTTCTCTTTTTTCCGTCCCATTCCCCCGCTGTGTGTCTAGTAATTTGGCTGACTGTCGAGCGCAGGATCCCAGAGAAGGACGGCGAACTGGATTGGGACTGCCCCGAGGCGCTCTGTGTGCCCGACATGATTAGAGCACTTTCGCACATACGGGAGAGCGGAACGTTTCCGGTAAGTGTGCCGCGATCAGCCGGCTGGCCTTGGCCGGATCAATCAGGGCCCTCGGGATGTCTAGGTCGCATGCACGATGCACCATAGCGAGATAAGGCCGTCGAGTTCCGTCGCTGATCAGACACCGCATGATAGCCCTTCGTGGACTCGAAGGAGGACCAGAACTCGATAGGCGCGTGCCCCGTCTCAGAGGCCAAGATCGCCGCCATGAAAGCGAAGGTGCAGGCGTGGCTAGAGCCGGGACAACCTGGACACGCGATCCTGCTCTCCCCATGGCCGCCATCGTCATCGGCGACAAAGGAGGAGGAAGAAAAGGGGTCGCCGCTGAAGATCTGCCTCTTGGATGGGTTCCTACTGTACGCGGCGCCGACGACGGTGCTGGGGTCGTCAGTGGCGCCGCTGCTAGACGTGCGACTGTTCCTGCGGGTGAGCCGGGAGCGTGCGACGGCGCGGCGCTCCGCCCGCGACGGCTACGCCACCCTCGAAGGCTTCTGGAAGGACCCACCGGGTTACGTCGACCGTATCGTCTGGCCCAACTACGTTGCAAGCCACGCCTGGCTGTTCGAGCGTGGCGACGTCGAGTCCGGCGCCCTTGACCCCCGCGTCCTCGCTGATCACAGTATCCACGCCCTACCCCCCAGCGCCGAGGTCGACGTCGACATGGATACTACCTTTGAGTGGGCCGTCGACACTCTCATGCGTGAGCTGGAGGCCCGGGCCGGCCTGCGGTAATGCTCACGAGCCGTGTTGAACAGGCTCGGCCGGGCCAGTCTGTCTGGGGACGCCATATGCACCAGACTGCGGAATATTCAGAATAGACATTGATAGATGCGATAGCTTAGTGTATAGGCTAGTGATAGCTGACCACTTACTTAGATTCAGGTCACGTCAAAAGTTGAGCAGGTAGCAAAAAATGGGCCACGTCACTTATCCCCAAGGGCTGCTTAGAATGCTTCAGGCCGCGGCCATACTGCCTTGATAAATGGAGGGACAGTTTATGATGCGTGCGATGAAGCGAGAATTGCTGCAACGGCACGACTCCGAAGACGCAGCATGTCTTCACTCGATGAATTTGTTCTAGTAGGGTGTTGTTAACTATACCAACGAAGGGCTGCAGAGCACTTCATACAAGCCAAACAGCCTCGACAAGTTCCCTTCCACTCCCATAGATTTCCCCATCCGCCACTCTACCGCCACGTATCGGTTCTCGAGGTGGTGGTAGAGCACGTCTTGGGAACGGACCATGAACGGTTCGGGTCGGACTCCCAGACGGTGGACTTGCCGTCCTCCACAACGACGTACTTGTACTCGACGGCGCTGCCGGCAGGGAGCGTCACCGAACCACGCCAGACGGGGTTCTGCGCCGTGTAGTCCGACGCGCTGAGCGCCGGCGCCTTCGCCACGTCCCAGTTACCCAGCTGCGCGACGTTACCAACAACCTTGACCGTCTGCCCCCATTGCGTCTCCTTCCGGACGCTAAAGGACACAGCTACGGCCGTGGCCGTCGCGCAAGGGCCTTGACCCCCCGTGGTGGTCGTGGGCGCGACGGTCGGCTTCGTGAACGAGCCCGTGCTCGTTGGGTTGGAGGGGTTCTTCGGTGTCTGGTCGGCGGGGAACGAGGTCGCGGTGGCGGCGGAGTAGGACCCGGGGCGCGAGGTAGCGGCGCAGACAGCGGGGACGGAGGTGGCAACAGAGTCTGCCCAGCCGGCGGGAACAACGCCCTCGCGGCGCGCCGCGGCGGTTAGGAATGCGGCGTACGACCAGGTGAGGTCGCGCGCGGAGAGCGGGGTGCCGTTGTCGCGGTTGAACTGCTCGGCCATGGACCCGTTCTCCTGGGCGTACCGCGCCACGACGTCGAAGAAGCCGTCCGCGTACGCGAACACGGCATTATAGATGCCCTCATACTCCTCACTGCCCCGTTCGTACGTGCCGGGACCCGCGTTTGAGTAGAGATCCCCGAAGAACGTTGTCGACGTCCACGTCACCTCGATCACGCCGGTCTGCTGCCATACGTATAGCGCATCGTAGAGCTGCTCGGCCGCTGCGAGGGTATTCAGATACCATCTGTTATTCAATACAGGTGAGCGACATGATCTCGCAATGCGACGAGGCCGGAAACTCGCAAGTCTGAGAGAGCTGCGGGGATAACTTACGGGTTGCCGTTGTAGTACACATCTTCCGGATACCGACCCACTGCGACCGCCTGTCCGCGGCCGATTCCCGAGTTGATTCCGTAGAGGGATCTGAAGGCGTCGACGACGACCCTGTGGGTGGCGAGGGCGCGATCGCTGCAGGGCTGGAAGGTGGCTGCGTCGCAACCGAGAGCGGGGTCGAAGCCGTGGATGGAGCCGAGGATAGCGTTGGCGTCTTTCCCGAGCCGGTTGTAGTTTACGTTGATGTTGGACTTGATATAGCCGTCCTGGACCGAGTAGAAGGTCTGCAGGAAGCACAGCACGTGGGGGGCAATAGCGTCGTAGTCAGCGGACGAAATGCCGAGGCTTTTGGCTAAAAGGCCACCCTCCACCAGGGACCGGTGCTGGGCGGCAACTGTGAAGAACGAGCTCCCCTGTACCTCCTCCCATAGGTCAAATCCGGTCTGGTTCCAGTACTGCGCGACGTATGCGAGGTCGTTACGGATAACAGGCCAGACCACCTGGGATGCAGTGGACTCGTACCCATTCGCCACCAGCCACTTGGAATAGCCGATCAGCGCGATGGCCCGGAGGGCAGGCCCGTCCCTCTGGGGGCGACCCCAACCACCCGTGAAGGCGGTCAGGTCGGCATGGTACTTTGCCTCGCCCAGGCCTCTGCCGTCGGATAAATCCCCCGACGGATTGCTAACCGTCTGGAGCTTGGCCTGCGAGACGACGTAGTTCTGGATGTGCTTCTGCAGGCCCTCGTCGTAGGAGTGAGCGAACCGATCAACTATCGACTTGAAGACCAGTCCGGAGTCTCGGGTCCAGGTGTAAAAGTCTGCGTGTGATATCAGCATTGCGATCTCCTACCACGCGCAACAAGGTTGGCTTTGCTCACAATCGGGATCTGCCGTCGATGGAGATGCGATGACGACGCCGGAGCTTGCTCCTTTCGCATTACACCCGTCGGCCCCAATGTTACATAACAGCTGCTCAAGGGCAATGGGCTCCTCCTTAGCGATGAAGTCATCAACAGAGCGCTTCAGGATATGAGGATCCCTTCTCATGCGGGCAGCATCGGGTCGACCAAGGATGGTCTGGAAGGCAACGCTTCCGAGCAGAACGAGGGAGGTGAACGCGTGCATGACGGGCTGTGCAAGGATGGTGCTGTTGCTGTTCAGCAGATCACCGACGCCATGCCGAAGAGCGTCCATCATCGCTTATATAGACAGAGCCCTTTAGGGTCAGCAACCCTCATAGTAGACCTGATGCACGTAATTACGGCAGTTCAACACGCTTGGCCCTACGGCACCTGACGCGATCGTAGGGTTACAGATAGGGCCGAATCTGCCAGTTAGGCCCGGCCTTATTCCTCCGACGAAAAACAAGATCTATGGAAGAGTCCAGACGGCGGTATCCCAGCATCTACCCCCTGAAGCTATAGAGGTAGAGTATGGAGTAAAGCAAGCCTATCGTCTAAGCGTATATAACAGGGTTTATAGGGCGAGATCTAGAGCTTTAGTCAGTCGTATTCTGTCTAGCAGCACGGGGAAATATAATATATATCTGGATAGCTAGACGGAGAAAGTGCCAGACTGGGTTGGACGTGGTAGGGCGATTCGGCCCGCTACTAGAGGGATACGTTCTTGACCTTGGCTACAGGTGTGAAAATGCATTAGGGTCATATGTTTAGATCGGGAGACATGACCGGAACTGATCTGGTAGGTGGGCAAGCTGGAAAACACCCCTAATTCATGCCCGGTACACGCCACAATTCATGGATAATTTGGGGAAGGGAGAATGGATTTGACCTCACATTATGCGGGGAACTTGGGGAAACTGGGGGGATCAGGGGTGTGTTGTCCCTTCTCCACACGCTATAGTTAAATTGAATGCCGCCGTATACCTGTCAGTAACCACCTACAACCAGCGGCAGGTGCTTAGCTTAAGGGGCAAATCGAAAGCTTTCATTTTCTTTTTTTTTAAGCAACGGCTATTCTTGCGTGATGCCTGAAAAGCCAACACAATTATCCATTCGAACAACTGCGTGGAAAATCCCTTCTCTGCCAGTTGACGTCATTATAGGTGGGTTATTGTGCGTTGTCTTTGATCATTGACGAGTTGTCTCCCTGGAAATTGACCTGGTCTAGAGCATGTTTTGGTCCGCGCACGTGGAATCTAGTTAGAGGCCATCGCCTCCCGGAAGATGCGGCGGCCCTTACACCCTTGGTTTAACAGGGGTAGCTGGGAGTATCCACGTCGGGGGGGCATCGTAGCGAACCAATCGGGACGGGGAAGGCTCATCGTGCAGGCAAAGCATATGCCGAGGGATCTTAACAGGAACCTCGACCAAGCCTGGGTAATATATGTACGAGACGACCATGTGAAAACCACAAGGGTAACCCGTCATACTCCGTACTGTTCTTCGCAGTTCTTGGGAAAAATTGACTGGCCGACTGGCTTCGAGAGATGTGCGCATCCGTACGATAATATGCCCATAAATATCCCGAAGCGTAGCGCTTATGTTACCCAGAGGATCATCGGAATTCACTTATAGTAGCTACCCTTATAAAGATTCTGTGAATAAATAGTATTCCACGACATTGCTTGCTCCCTAGCAATCGTTACGCAAATCGGAATGGCCTTGGTAGATTAGAGAGCCAGCCGTAGACCACAAAACCTGTTACCATCCATATCACGCAAGGCAGAGCGTGCTCCACGATCTAACTACCTTGCAGCCGGTGGCGCCGTTAACATCGTCGGCAGGACGCCGGTGCATCTCGGCCCTTCTCGTTGGGGTGAAGGATTAGTCCCGTCGCAGTCGACTTCGGAATCCGAGCCAACATACAAGAGCGCTCGCCTAACTCTTCCTAGACCTAGCCCCGACATACCAACCAAGACGCGCGCGTAATGCTGGGAAACTCATCGCATCTCCGACGAGAACGCCGACAGCGCGATCATCGACAGACATACATCAAGACATAGAAAGTAAATGCTAGAAATGTGGTGTAGTTATGGTTTTCCCCAGCCTCAATGACCAAAGGTCTCGGCAAAACGGTTAGGAATATAACCACCATGAATCCGCCCGCTTCCACCAAGCTCAGCTTTTTACGGCGATCCTGGCTTCAGACAGACGGTCGAATTACTCTGGGACCTGCGACTCAGATTTACATCATGGGAGAGAAATAGGGATGCTTCTATGAAGGGAGTCAGGCTGCTCCGACAGTACGACTCTGAATCCGTCGAAACGAACAGAGGACCGTCGGGCACAGATCCGTGGGATTTTTTTGTGATGAAGAAGGAAAGGAAAGAAAAATCCGAACAGAAAAATTTCATAGCAAGAAAATATTAAATGAGACAGGTTGAATGCGCTAGTGGGTGGAAATGTGGGGGGAAGCTTAGTATTGGCCCGTGCATAATAGGAACAGGCTCAACTCACTCAACCAAGTCAACTCACTCTAATGACTTATGTAAGCAAGCTATGTAGACAGGTACCGAACTGTAACACGTGCACAGACCACATCAGTACACAGTACATACCTCTCGCTCTCTTGCTTATTGCATGGAGCCTTGAACGATCGCAACTCAGATGAGCAAGCCGACCAACTGCAATAACCATATTCAACACGTATCTAGCGCAAGAGTGAACGAGGTTTCCCACTACAGCAACCTCCACGAAAACTCGGCAGTAACCTGAAAAACGTACCTTGACGCGTTTGTCGTTCTCTGATTAATCCGAAGCACAATCAATACGAAGTAGGCCCGACACCCACAGCCATCATGAGCGCCGCCGAGATTGAGGAGATGAATCGTCTCCGCAAGTCTATGGGCTTAGCACCATTACCCGTACCAGGCGGTGGCGACTCGGATGGAAGCAATCTGCAGTTCAAGGGGAAGCAAGCCGATGTAGGGGAGGACGAAGAGCCTGCAAGCACCTTAGAAACCCGAGAGGCTGCCGCCTACGATAACTATAAGAGAATTCAGGATGAGCAAGACGCGAAGAGGGCCCGCGAAAAGAGGCTGGCTGCTATCAAGAAAGCTCGCGATGACGCGAAACGCTTTGAGAAATTAGAAGGCAAAGGTCTAGGCGAGGCGGATGACAACGAGGATATCAGCGCGAAAGCCTGGCTAAAGAGTCAGACGAAGCGACAGAAGCAGATCGAAAAGGCTCGGAAGTACGAGGAGAAGATAGCCGCTGAGGAGGCTGAGAGGGCAGCCGCCATACAATATACGTCAAAAGATCTCGCCGGAGTCAAGGTCGCCCACGAGCTCGATGCATTCGAGGATGGAGACGAACATATCATGACTCTAAAAGATGCGAATGTGCTCGGCGACAATGACGAAGACGAGGGCGATCAATTAGAAGATGTCGGCCTTCGCGATCGGGAAAAGCTTACCGAAAAGTTGGAACTCAAAAAGAAGAAGCCCATTTACGACCCTCATGCGATCGACGAGACGGGCGAGCGCAGTATTCTCGCACAATACGATGAGGAAATCAGTGGGAAGAAGTCCAAACAGTTTACTCTCGATGCTCAAGGCAATACAGTGGCGGCCAACAATACGGGATCCCAGCCACAGGGTCGTCAACTACAGAAAATCAGTCTGGACTTCCTCGAAGATGATCGTCCGTCTTCCGATTACTTAGATATCTCGGAAGTCAAGGTCAAGAAACCCAAAAAGAAGAAGTCGAAGTCAACAAGGCAGCGGCCAGTAGATGAAGACGACATTTTCCCCGCAGAACCGGCACAGGATCAGTCAATGGATATCGACTCGGGCGCCGGTTTCGTCAGCAAAAAGCGCAAGACCGAGGACACATCGTATGCCGATGATGAAGACCTTCAAGCAACCCTCGCCATGCAGAGAAGAGAGGCGCTGAAGAAGCGTAAACGGGTGCGTCCCGAGGACATTGCCCGGCAACTCAAGGAAGAATCGGCTACGCCGGGGCCCGATGATTCCGGCGATGCACAGGAAGGTGGACTTGTGATCGACGAGACGTCCGAATTTGTTTCGGGCCTACGGAAAGAAGACCTCGAAGAACGCAAATCTCGCAAGAGAACAACAGCTTCCGCAGAGCCCGTCACGGCGATGGGAGAGGAGTCCGATGAGGATGAAACCATGCAGGATGGTCACGGTGCCAGCGAAGACACACATCAACGCGAGGAGTCGGCGGCACCAGAGGCTTCCACTCTTGGTGGCGTCGAAGAAGAAAAGTCGGTTGGCGCAGGTGCAGGTCTCGGCGCCACGCTCCAGCTTTTGAAGGAGCGCCGACTCATCGCTGAGTCCAACGCGGGTGACCTGAACTCCAAGTTCCGCGACCAGCAATCGTTCTTAGCCGAGAAGAAGCGCCGGATGGACGAAATCGAGAGGACGGCCCGCGAGCAACGAGAAAGGGACCGCGCCAGCGGAAAGTTCGCCAAAATGTCGGCGCGGGAGCGCGAAGATTACGCCCGCCAGCAGAACAATATCCGCGACCAACAGACCTCCAGGATCATGGCTGACCTTTTCAGCAAGGGATACCAGCCTAATGTCGAACTACGGTACCACGATGAGTTCGGCAGGAGCCTAGATCAGAAGGAGGCCTTCAAACACCTGAGTCATCAATTCCACGGTACGTCACCCTCACTTGTGCTGGAATCATCATTCCCCCTAAGGAGATTACTAACAGCGTAACAGGTAAGGGGTCCGGCAAGGGCAAGACGGACAAGCGGCTCAAGAAGATCGAAGACGAGAAGCGGAGGCTGGCGGAGAGCATGCTCGACGCCAGCCAGAACGTCGGCATGAGCTCCGCGACCGCGCAGCAGACAAAGAAGCGGAAGGAAGCGGGTGTACGGCTCGCGTGATCGACGGACAAACGAAGTGGGTGGGAAACGAGACCGGGCCTCGGAAAAGGTGCTTATCCCTTGACTTACATTCTTATCATCGAGAACTTCTTAATCAAGCAACGATGCTGACACCATTACTTGAAGCCCTCCCGGTCTTGAACGTGAACCTCCTCCCGTGCATGCCTCTGCCATGTTGATGTCTGCATCAGCCCGTCCCTCTAGTAGTGAAGAGTGTGAAGCCATACTCGTGGTGATCATGGCATCCTCTTCAGGATCACTCGTGACTAATTCTAACTTGCCTAAGCCATACTTCGAAAATTGACCGATCCCCGCGTAAGACGTAGTGCGTAGACATACCCACCCTGTCTGGCCAGGTCATCCACCGCCTCATCCCGAGCTAACCAACTACAACAGGATTGCCTAGATAACCCCCTCCCCAAAAGGTTTACTGGTAGACAAGCCGGAGCTGAGAAGGCATGAAGTAGACCTAGATCTAGTCATTCCGAAATGTGACTCAGTCCAGCGATATCGATTGGATTTATCGGCAATGCAGCCTCCGGATGAAGCTTCCACATGCTGCAAATTGATTGACTGCCTGAAGCGATTACACAGGGCCTATCTATACAAGTTTTGTTAACCCCTATTCTACTAGGGAAACTCTGGAATAATAAATCTCTTCTTATTCAATAAACCGGGGTTATTCCATTTACAGTGATGCGGGGCACGGAAGAAGACCGATGAGATTTCGTAGAAATTGTGACTCAAGCCCCACACCCCACCATTCCCAGACTAATACCAGCAAACCAACGTTAACCACCAACCTTGGAAGGTACTAAACGTGGAAGCTTTCTTTCTTTCCAATTTTTGAAACGTAACAGCGAAAGCAAAAGCGAAAGCGCATGATCCTAGAATAAAATAGACGCGATTCCTTTCCTCCGATCGACCCATGGCGACCTCAAAATCAGGCGGCGGGGACCTGACCGTCCAGGTCCTCCAGGCGCTGGACAAGTCGGCGCCCCTCCACTCCGCCGAGGCCTTTCCGGAGGTTACCTTCGCCGAGATCAAGGCGGCGCTCGACAAGCTGGCGTCGCGTGATATGGTCGCTTATGAGACGCTAGAGAGGGAGGAGGCCCTTCTGGAGGCCGAGGGTGAGCTGATCGCCGAGAAGGGCAGCCACGAGGCCCGCGTCTTCGAGGCGCTGCGAGCCGCCGTCGAGGGCCTCACCATGCAAGAGCTCGAGAAAGCTGTCGGCGACAAGGGATACACTAAGATCGGTCAGGGGAAGGCTTTCAAGGAGAAGTGGATATCGAAGACCAAAGGTGAGTTTTGGTATCCGGCGTAAATTGGGATGGGGCAGGCGGAATGCCAGATGCAAGCAACGTAGACTACAACAACGTGGGACGCTGGCTGACATTGATACTCTTGATAGACGGAAAGTTTACGGCAGTGGTGGGTAATCCGATTGCTTTTCACGAACGCATAGAATCGTATATATGAGTCTGGTCCGCTAATGTCTGCCGAACTTTGGTATATATGGGAAAAAGGCGAACTCGATACAAGACGTCACCAAGGAGCAGCTGCAGACGATCAAGACGACGCGGACGCACCCCGACGCCAAGATTCTCGCCGACCTGAAGAAGCGCAAGCTCGTTAAGACGCAGAAGATCATCACCTTCCGGATCAACAAGGGCCCCAAGTTCGCCCTCGAGATCCCCGAGGAGGCCACCGACCTCACGGCCGAGATGCTGACCACGGGTTCCTGGAAGACCGCAGCCTTCAAACCCTACAACTTCGAGGCCCTCGGCGCCGACCAGCGCGCCGGCGCCCTGCACCCCCTCAACAAAGTCCGCTCCGAGTTCCGCCAGATCTTCTTCGAGATGGGCTTCGAGGAGATGGCTACGGACAAGTAAGGCCCCACTCATGTGTCAATTGGTACATCTCGCGTAGGGCCGCCCATTGCTGACAGTCCTCTTTGGCAGCTTCGTTGAGTCAGGCTTCTGGAACTTCGATACACTCTTCGTGCCGCAGCAACACCCCGCGCGTGACTTACAGGACACTGTACGTTTCAGAACCTAAACAACGTAGGCTTTCCGTACTTCTTGAAAATTGCTAATGTTTTATAACAGTTTTATGTCTCCGATCCCAAGGCAGCTGATCCGCCGCGGAAAGAATCAGACGATGATGATAAGGACTACGACACGTACTGGGAGAACATCCAAGCCGTGCACCAGGTGAGTTTTCCCGGGCAGTCTTTTATCAACACTTGGATTGGGGCACCCAAATACCCATGGTACTGCGGGGAATTTCGTCAATCATTATTCTTACCAGCATCTCTTGCTATATAGGACGGGAAGTACGGCTCAATAGGCTACCGGTACCCCTGGTCGGCTGAGGAGTCGCTACGGTTGGTGCTGCGGACACACACGACGGCAATCAGCTCCAAGATGCTGTACAAGTTGGCGTCGCGGAAGGGACCCGACGGCCGGCCACCGCCTGCACGTTATTTCTCTATCGACCGCGTGTTCCGCAACGAAAGTGTCGACGCGACGCACTTGGCCGAGTTCCACCAGGTCGAAGGCGTCATTGCCGATTACAACCTGACGCTGGGCGGTCTTATGGAGGTAAGTCATGGTCACCTTCGCCATCCCTTCGTACAATTTAAGTCCTCGCATGGCCAACTAAGCGTTTTCTTCTCAGTTTATGGACATCTTCTTCGGCAAGATGGGCATCACGGATCTCAAGTATAAGCCGGCATACAATCCCTGTAGGTTACCCCCGAGTCGTTGTCATATTATCTGTTGCCTCTTGAGGGGTTGCATTTATCAAGTATGCCGTTGCTGAATATATTCCTCCTAACTTATTTGTACTACAGATACCGAACCCAGCATGGAGATCTTCTCATACCGTACGTAACTGCCCGTAATCCCACTTATCTTGGCGGCTTCTAACTCTTTACTGTAGACAAGGGCCTTGGCAAACTCATCGAGATCGGCAACAGTGGAATGTTCCGTCCAGAAATGCTCGAGTCGATGGGCCTACCGTATGTATCTCTGGTTTCCTCGTACTGTACTTCTGTCTTTCTCGCGCGTACTGACCCGCACCATAGACGCGACCTGAAGGTGTACGGCTGGGGTATCTCGCTGGAGCGGCCGACGATGATTAGATTCGGTATCTCGAACATTCGCGAGCTGCTCGGTCACAAGGTAAACCTGGACTTCGTGCAGACCAGCCCGGCTGTACGGTTAGATAAGGAGTAGGTGGAAAAGCGCATCCCACCTCATACTCAAGTACTAGAACAGTCGGCTCTCCAAGCTAGAATTAAACACAAAACTGCGCGGCCACGTTGCTGCCGATGAAGCCTCCCATCCGATGCCCCCGTATGTTATGAAAGTCATGCCTAGCCGTGAAAGAATAGGAGTTGGTAATTAAAGTCTGTCTACCTGACTGTGACTGTAAGGTTTCGCTGCTTGACTAGCCAATGACAAGGTTACGTCATGGCCCCGTCTCCACATATTAGGAAAAGAGAATATTAGATTTGTAGATTTCGAGCCTATGAAATCCATCAGTGTCACTTCAAACCTCATTTACATACACTCATTCATACAGACACACATGACACGACACGACTCAATCAACTCACATTACCAATTGACTTAATTACACACGGGAGGGGAAGAGACAGAAAAAAAAAACACTCAACAGAATCCAGAAAGAACGAAAAAGAGAGAAAGAAAAAGAAAAACCATGGCTCTCCTCCCCAGCATCCCGGTGCCCCGGGTAAACCTGAACCTGAACCTGCGGCAGAAGGTGTGGTCGCCGTATGGCCCGCGCCCGCGCCGGTCGGCCCGCGTCGTCAAGGCCTGGATGGGCGCCCTCGCCGTCGTCGCCCTCATCATCTTCTACCTCAACACCCGCCACCGCGATTCTGCCCGCGACTACGCCACCCTCCTCGTTCACGGCCACGGCAGGCCGCGCCAGGCCCAGGGTGCCGGCGTCGGGGCCGGGGCCGGGGCTGCGGCTGCTGCGGCCGGAGCTAAGGCGATGGGGGATTGATCACCATCGCGACCTTTTTTCTTTGTTCTTTCTTTTCATTCATTGAACTGGCTTCGTTTTGGGAGTTTCGGCGTTCTTGATTATTACCTGCCCCGTTCTTGGGGTTTGGGGTGTTCCGGTGTTCGGCGGGCTGTTTCTAAGATCGACGGATATGGGTTGAGAGATGCCAGATTCGATCAATCTATGGCTAGCCCGCACACGATACTCGTTTCTGGGGTCAGTCGCTGTCTAGGGCTTCATAGTATTGCCGGGGGCGATGCCACGAAAATCAGGGCTGCTGATAAAGGAGGAAGGATATGCACCAGTCAGAGCCGGTAGCTTTCCCTCAGCAACCAGACCATCCAAGCTGATTTCAGAACATCATTAACAGTGTGGAGGGGCCTCGTTATTCATTGAAACAAACTGGAACCTGGACAATTGCAAGCCGCCATCCATGAGCCGCCCTAGTCACTACAGTAATTGTCCAAGAGCAATCAGTCTGGAAAAGAAGCCTTAGACTCTTTGTCTTACGACTTCGTCACCCCATTGGGCACCCTCGCGATGACAACCCCCCTTCAAAGACAATGAAGAATAGAAGGCATTGTATGAGAACCTCGTCAAGGCGATATGGGCACATAGAGAACAACAAAGCAAAGCATTAATCATATCTTGACGATAGACGCCCATTATGCAGTAAAGACAAGGACCATTGTGCTCGATTCTTTGGACTGCTCGGAATCGCTTTGATGATGACACTAATAGTTTATGTTAACAAGAACAGTGTTCGCAAGACATATAAAACAGCCTGTTCGTCGAGTCTCCATTCATCGATATTCCACCACTCAACCCATCAGTCCATCATCGCATCACGTCTTGAACCAACTAAACAAAAACGATAGATAAAACTTCAATCAACGCAGGCAACACCAAAAACTACCAAGAGCGTCTTTTTTACTAGTAGATTCTCGGGAGTACGGAGTACTTGCGGTTTCTTTTTTTTTTTCGGTTTCTTTCTTGTTTTCTTCTGGAAGTCAACATCTTCACTACCCCTTTCTGTCACCAAATCCCCAAATGGCCACTACCGCTAACACTCCCAACCACATCGCCATGTGCCTGAAAGCTCCGTCCCTCGACAGAAGCGTCCAGATCCGGCAGCAGGTAGAGCACTTCGAGTCGCTGGCGGCGTCGGAGCAGCCGCAGTCGCAGTCTTCCTCCCCTTCCCCTGCCCCCTCCCCCTCTTCCCCCATGTTGTTGCTGCCCTCCACTACCTATTCTCCCCCTTCGTGCTCCCTGCGCCGCACCATCTTCACGGGTGACGGCCGGACCTCGTTCAAGGAGCGCTGGTCCCGGATCCGCGAGGACCGGCGCAGACAAAGCCACGGGTACACAATCTCGAGACCCAGCGCGCCCGTCCCCGCTCCCGCCTGCACCACGCCCTCTGCTTCCGCATCCTCCTCGTCGGGGGGCCCGGCCCCGGTCCGGCCTCCCCGGAGTCCGCGGACGCCCCGGACACCGGCGCCGATGGACGCGATCCCGGAGGACCCAGGCGCGTCGCGTCCGATCCCCATCCCGAAGCCGAGGGCAACGACGATGCGGGCAGGCGGCGACGAGCATGATACCGGCGAGCTTATGATTGGCATGAGCTTCGAGGGCGTCGAGTCCATCCCCCACTTGATTGAGATGGTCGAGCGCGCTGCTGACGAGTGGGCGCCTAGCATCTGAATTACCTACGGCTACCCAACACGATAAGGGCCCGTAGTGCGGGACCAGGAAGTATGTGTAGATCAGAACGCTTGTCTGTTGCTGCTGTGGGCGAGGTAAGTGGTTGGCCTGGCTAGTATGGAAGGCCGGGTTCTTCTTTGGCCATTATTATATTGGACTATGGCTACCCAGGGCTTGCATCACATGACAATATATATCAAATCATTATTTTTAAATTCTGCTTGCTCCTCTGTATTATCTTGATGTAATCGTCCTATGCGCTTGTTGTTATCGTCATCGCGATCATCCCCATCCTCCTAGGTAGCTACAAGATGTGGCGTAGCAGAGATCCGATCAAAGAGTTCATTTAATTTGGCCTCGGCTTATGCTTCATAGAGCTTCAAAAAATCAAACCACGAAAATAACCGTTGATAACCAGTGCCAAAATTCCAGCAAAGTAAGTACCCAGTCTGACGCAAGTTGTTGCAGCGACGGGAACCATGAAAATCTGTGAGATACCCCTACCCTGTCTTTGATGGTTTTGGCCTGCGTAGACGCACCAATTATACAACACCCCGACCGTTGAAGGCATCTCTAGGTTCAGCGGCGCCCGGAAACAAGCCGGCTGGATTTCGGTGCCCTAAAATTGCTGGAGCGGGTGTCGGTGTAGGCGTCGCGGTAATCTCGCTGCCATCACTACCACCACCATCATCGTCGTCGAGACAGATCCCACCGATGACACAAACACAATCCCGGGCACAGCTCCTGCAAAACCCCCCGTCGTCCTCCTGGCCATCGCCACCGAGGTACACGGCGCCGCAACTGTTACCCCCGGCGCGGTAGCACAAAAGACAGGGCCGGTCCGGGTCGTCGTGGTAGCACTCGGCTACCGGCAGCTGCGGCGGACACCACTCCCAGCACGTCAGCCCGCCGCAGTCCCGGCACCCTACCTGACACCCATATGTCGGCGTCGGCTTCGACGGCCCCGTCGTGTAGTGCTGCCGCTGCTGCGCGGATGATGTGGACGTGAGGGATAGGAGGAGGATGGGGAGTAGATTGCGGAACATGTCGTCGTTGTTGAAGCAGTTCGCGAAGGTGTATTCTGATTAGGCGCGGGTCGACGAGGCGTTGTGTATGTTATGATCGACTTTAGGAAGAATAAAACGCGAGCCTGTAGATTGAGGGCGAAAGTCTCGGGTCATTTCAGCCGCGGGGATATAACTAGATTTGTAGCCGCCCAAGATTCCCTCGCCAGAAGCTAAAAGCGAGTTACTGGCCAGACGTTCCTCCGGCTACATAGGTAAGAGAAAGATGGCTTGCAGGTGGCTTGCCCGATTATCGGTTCCTCTCTTCAGCTATGTACACAAGTAGGTGTTTTTTTGGCTATTCAAAATCGCGCCCGCTTGCCAGCCCTGGTCGGAGGGCCTCGAAATAAGTAGCCCACACAGAATAGCATAAGAATTGTCCATCCTGGCTGAGCCTATACAGTGAAGCGGCGTATTCATCCACCGCTTGCAGCAGACCTCCAGTGTTCAGTCTAGCTCACCAATTCCCCTTCACTTCCTCCCACAACCGGAAGCGGATACATCGCAGCTATCCTGCGCATGCGCTCCACGAGCACCATCTGCCTCTCCTGCTCAGCCCTAGAGAGAAGCACGCCGCGACCGGACTTCCAAGCCTCGTACCGCGGCTTCATTTCGATAACAGCAGCTTTTTCCGCGCCAGCTTCCGTGGTGGTGAAGACGCAGTACCCCAGCTCCCGCCACAGCCGCAACTGGTCCGCGAAGCCCGGGTTCGGCGCCACGACGGCGCGGCGGGCGCGCACGCGCGACAACGCCGCTTCGTAGTCAACTCCTCCTAGCGCGCGCATCACGTACGCCGTGACGATGGCGCCGCTGCGCGAGATGCCCTGCGCGCAGTGGACTAGGACGCGGGGCTCGCGGTCCCCGGTTCCGATTCCGGTATCGGTTTTGGGGGGGACCCGACCATCACCATCACCACTACCCCCTTGGGCCGCGAGGAGGTTGTTGGGCGACGATGCCTGATCATCGTGGTGATGGTGGTGGTGGTGGCCCAGTGCGTGCCCGATCCACGCGCAAAGCCCCTCGAGACACTGCAGCAGGTCCTCGAGCGGGTTATCCCCGATCGCGACGGATTCGTGCTCGATTCCCAGCTCCGCCGGGATCTCCGGGGCCCCGCGCCCGGCGTCGGTCAGGCTCAGCACGTGCGTGATGCCGTGTTGTCTCAGCAGCGCCGGGTTTCGCGGCACGGTAATGCTAAATGAAATTGAAAATTTCTCTATGTTAGCTCATGGGAAGACGTTGTTTACGGGTCTTCTTACCCGACGGTAGATAAAGGGGCTTCTCTAATTATAGATAGATGAATGGGTGTGTCTCATACTCCGATATATACAGGCCCGGTATGTCGTCGATATGGTCGATCGCGTTGGTAGCCAGTGGTGGTGTCATACGTGTCATCTCTTGAAAAAGGTAAGGAATCGTGGTCTGCCTTAGGTGTGCTTGGCTTCTGATTCTATGGGCTGGTATAGTCGGCCATGAACCACCTGTAGTTATTCGGAGTAAAAAAGTACTATAACAATCTATGTCGATCGGCGAAGGGCCAAGTGGAAGAAGACCTAAAATCTTACGTATCTTATGTAGGTAGGCTAGCTCTGTTTTTCTTCATGGTGAATCTCAACACCTGGCGTTTTTCTCTTCTCGCTCACTTGTATACGTGTCTCTCGTAGGATTCTGACTTTCCCTACATAGGTGATTACTGGGAAGTTATCATAGATCTAGAAGGCTGATTCAGGAATCAGGCTAGCCAGAGTCGACTGCTATGTGGGAAGCAGTGCCAACAGGGCTGGGCAACTCCTGTTTCATAATTGGCATTATGCCCTACATCTTCCCCGACTCAGCCGGAAGAGAAAAAAAGTAGCCCAACTTTGAAAGCCGTATAGTTTGGGCCATTTCCCCCCCTCTTCTCCAGACTGCTGCCACTCGGCCAAAGTTGGATAATCACGTTTTATCTTTTGAATAAGCATTTCATTCCGGCATTATACGGTAACGAACTATAGTTATTACGATTCGGGTGGATCAAATCGATTGTATACAATCACTTCTGTAGGTGTTTCCAGGACGTTGTTCTGGCGTCATGCCATGCCCATCTCACTCCATATCTTCGTTAGTCTTTGTTCTCCTCATATGGGCTTGCTTTGGTCTCGGTGACAGCATTATATACCCTCACACAAGGGCCCCAGTATCTCAGCCTTGATAGCAAATATTGCCTAGCCATGAGCGTCGACACCTTGTCCATTGTTACTACAGATAGGCATAATTTAGGAACAATTAAAATCCTACTGCAACCCGAGGTACGAGCGTTCACGTGTACAACCTAAAGATGGTAGGCTGCTTTTTTATATCTTGTTTTGTTCTGTTTTCCCGTCTTCTTCTCACTATAACGCATACATGGCACACACGACGCAACAACACCCATTGCCGTCATACACTGGACACGCAACACAAGACGCATACACCGCATCAAAAAGTTTCGTAGCGCGTCCTTTTTCTTCGGTCCCCCCTTTTTTTCCGTACCCGCAAATCCGTAATCGCTCGACTGCCACTACGCTAATTCCTCAGAGGGGGATTGGGTACGAAATAGAATCTCCTTTCATGGCGTAACATTAAGTCAAAAGAGCCGATGACCACAGGGTGGTGTGAATGGAATGATTCGGGGAAGCCTCGCAGCCCTAAATTCCTCTTCACTCCTCTTTAGTCGCACCCCGGCATCCACAGCGGCAGTGAAGTCAAGGGGGGCATAAGGGCCGGGCTTCAAAGGACTCTTTGGCCCATCACTTTTCATCATCAAAATCCCCAGCCCTACTTGCCATAGCCGGTCCCCCCCTTTCTCCTTTTCCAGCGTCCTTTTATACAGGGAGCTTGAACTTCTTCCCTTTAATGACCTTGTTGTAGTAGATCCAGAAGAAGTCGCTGTAGAGGATGGTTTGGATGATACCAGCGACGATGGCGATCCAGTCGACCTTATGGTCAACCTCGGTGAAGTAGCGATAGATCCAGTTGGGGATGTAAAGGGCACGGTAAAGACCTAGGGCGAACAGGTAGTGGGTGGTGATGACCTCGGCCTCGCCGGTGCGCTGCAGCATGAAGAGCTGGGGTAGGATGGCGACGGATTCGAGCCAGATGGAGAAGGCCCAGGCGACCTCGAAGGGGGTGAAGAAGTAGGGGAAGGCGACAGCCAGCACGGCGGCGCCGCCCAATAGGTACTGTACCCGGAAGGTGTCGAGGTTCGGGTCGGTCGTGGACTTATACTTGGTGGTCATCAGGTATATCACGTAGCTCTGCGATGATATGAACAGCACCTTGAAGGCGATGTTGTAGAGGCTCCGAGTGCTGAACAAGTCCAGGTAACGGGAGACGTAGACGATCAGGTACAGCGCTTGCGATTTGAAGGAAATGCCGGCGGCGCCCTATAGGTAGGGGAGGAGGGAGGGGAGGAAGCTGAAGTTAGCCCGCTGGATCGACCGTCTCTCATATTTCATAACCGAGCCTCGTCGTGTCATGTCATAACCGGAAGGGGGGGGGGGGCAGGAGGAGGGGTCGAAGAGGAGACGTACATTGAGCTCCGTCATCTTATGGAGCAATATGAAGATGGATCCCAGGTGGGAGAAGTCCGCTATAGAAAGGGGGAAGGGAATGTTGTCAGCTTCTCCGGACTGCACAAGTGGTTCTTCAAGGTAGCTCTTCAAGGCTGCTCCCCTTAATGCTTGGCTAAGAGTGCGGGCGCTGGGATATATACACGAGGTGTATATGATATGTTGTTACCTACCAAGGACTCTGAAGAGGTTCAAGGACATGGCGTCGGTATGTGAATTGTTATTTTGGGAGGCGGTTTTTTAATTCAGTGTCGCGCAACCCATCAGAAGCTACCGACTCGGCTACCTCAGATTATACGGGGACAACCGCAGTCGAAACAGCATCGAATGGGGGGATCGATTCTCAATTCTCCGGTCCGTCCTGTCCTGGTCGACGAGGGGTTCACGATGTGTGTGTCTTTTTTGTCTGTGTGTCTCTGCAGATTTACCGTTCGTGAAGGATAGTGGACTTGGTACGTGGTGGAAGTGGGAATTAAGCAAATGGACTGAACGGGAAGAATGAAGGCTGGAAGGTTTAAAAGTTTAAAGGTTTGAATTGTTTCTCCTTCTTGAGAGAATTGAGAACTTAGAAGTGAGAACTTGAGGACACGAACGCGACTGAGCTGTGATTGGATTGGGACAGATCCCTCTATTCTGCTATTCCAAGCCAATTCTGGTAGTATTGCTTTCCATAATTGGAACAGGGAAGGTACATACAAAGTGCAACCGGTTCTATGTACACTACACAGGCTATTTTAAGATGTGGCTAGGGAAGCAGCCACGCCTACGAAATTGATGACGTGTGTCTTTTTCGGGTATTTGTGGCTGTCGAGTATGCAATTAAAGAATCGTCTGATATTATCGGGTTCCGGAGTTAAGGAAGTGGATCGGTTTCTTGATCAGATTCTTGGCAGATCATCCCTAAACCTTGGCGGATCGCCTCGAGGTCCAGGGGCAAAAGGCCTAGCGCGCTTTGGTGCCCTTTAAGCCCGACTGACGTATTACGAAGCATGTCTTCTGCCTCCCCGTTCCATCCTATGTACCACTATTCACATGTGGCCAGCCCAGCTTCCCTCTTTGCTTACATATCCAAACAGAACATTCGAGCAGCAGTTTACTATAACAATGGTTTGATTTTCAATACTGAAGGGGATAACTTCCTACAACTTTCTCTTTTTTTCTACTGTAAATACATTTGAGAGCGATACATTTCCAAGATTCAATCTGAATAGGACACTATGGACGACCAAGACAACCAATCCTCCGGCGCAGACACCGCCGTCTCCGTCACCCTCTCACATCACGGGAAACAGCACGTATTTCAATTCGAGCCGGAGGCGACCGTCGCCGATCTCGCCGCCAGGGTCGAGGAGACGCTTTACATCCCGACCGCGAACCAGAAATTCCTAGTACCGCGGCTGGGCCTGCTCAAGGCCCCGCTCCCGGACCCGAACCTGCGCCTCGCCGGCAACCTCGACGGCGGCCGCAAGATCACCCTAATGGGCACGTCGAGCGCGGAGATCGAGTCGCTACACCAAGCATCCGAGGCGGCGTCGGCGCGCGCGGAGCAACGGGCCGCTCTGGCGCGCCGCCGGGCACCGAAGGCATGGTCGCGCACCGACGCGCAGAAACAGCACGACGAGGCGACGTACACGTTCGCGGCAGTGCGGGAACTACCGCATCTGCCGCGACCGCTCCGGTCGCGGGAGTTCCTGGAGCGGCTGCGGCGGGACCCGGGGATCCGGGCGGCGATGCGGAAGCACCGGTTCAGCGTGGGGCTGCTGACGGAGATGGACCCGCTGAGCTACACGCAGGAGACGCACGAGGGCACGACGCGTATCCTGGGGCTCAACCACAACCGCGGCCAGGTCATCGAGCTGCGCCTCCGCACCGACGCCTACGACGGCTACCGCGACTACCGCATCATCCGCCGCACCCTCTGCCACGAGCTCGCCCACAACGTCCACGGCCCCCACGACCGGAACTTCTGGGACCTCTTCCATCAGATCGAGCGCGAGGTCGACCGGGGCGACTGGAAGCGCGGCGGTCACGCCGTTGGCGGCCCCGATGCCGAGTACTACGAGCCTCTCGGCTCTTCTGAGGAGGTCGTGTACGATCACGGCGGCTGGACCGGCGGCGAGTTCATCCTCGGCGGAGGCGGCGCCGGCGCGTCATCGTCTGCGGGCGACGGGGCACTCTCCAGGCGCGAAGTCATAGCCAAGGCCACCGAAGAACGGCTGAAGAAACTAGCGGGCGCGCGGGATAAGCAGAACGAAGCGGATAGGGAGGACGGTTCATCGGCTTGACGAGGCTATCTGTTGATGCGATTTAGGGGCATTTGGAATGAGGTGCTGCTTATCGGTTGATGTGTGGCGGGCAGCCGATCTATCATAGGGCGCCCAATTTCCACTTCATATTTGGGCTTTTTCATGGCAATGGCGTCGGACTCTTTGTTACTTGGATTAGCGATCGGGCGCGCTGGCATGGCTTTCATATATATACCCTTGACGGAAGGTACACGTGACAATACGATATTTTACACATTATTCTCGAAAAACAATTTGGAAGACTCTGTTTATCGGTCTTCTCATATTAACCTAAAATATTCATGCGTCCATCTATCGTGCAGAACGTCGATGTTTCTTTAGGTTTCTTTTATGATCTCCTTCGTAGCCTTATGGCTACTTAATATGAACTGCCGTGATATTTGTTTGGACATGAGAGGGAGACAGTGCTTAAGTTACCCCGACCTGGCCCTAACTACCGTTGGCCTTTGAATACACTGTGACAAAACTCTAAAAGCAGTATATAAAGCGGCTACCCCTACCAAACTCTTCCTCTACCTCGTACCTACAGCGTCCCCTTTGCTGGGACTAAAAAAGCAGTGAAGCAGATCTTGGCGGTCGTTGATAATGGCAAATCACGAAACGTAGATAACGTAGATAAAGCAATGCCACGTCACCGGGTATGGTATCCGGGATCCAAGAGTCAGGATTCAGGCCAATCATGGGTGACGGAACAAGAGCCGGATTCGTGACGGAACAAGTGTGTGACGGTAAAAGAAAAAAAAAAGGCATTATGATCTCCATATAGTGCTTGCCCTATGGCTAGCTATACTTGTACTGACTACTGAGACCACATCCGGATCCCGCCATCCGACCGTCTTACCGTTTTCATGGTAAAATACTTTGCCTACCCAATGGACTCAGTGACTGTATCAGTCTCCGGGCAAGACGATAAAAGCCCATTTTCTTGTGCAGCTTCATCAAACCTTTTATCAGTCGTTTATATGGAATTACCTGCTTTGATATCGGAAAACCTTGGAACATGCTTGGGACGGGATATTACGTGTATTATTTCAAACCACGACATAACCCAGATACGGCAGCCAAGCCATTATAATTCAACAAAAAAAAGCTCCAATAACCCTCAATCATAACTCTTTATTACAAGAGAAGTAGACCGTATAGTTCATTACGTCTCTGCTCCCAATTTGTGCTGCTTCGCTATCCATTGACCTACCACTCCCTCTTGCCCACGTTCGAGATTCTCAAGCCGCCCCAGAGAAGGAAGACCTGAGCCCCGCGAACGCGTCCTCCCGGGCGCCGACGAACCGCGCTTCGGCCGTCCGCCAGTTGATGACGTCCCAGATGTTCTCGACGTAGGCGGCCTTGCCGTTCAGGTACTGCAGGTAGTAGGCGTGCTCCCACATGTCGACGCCGAGCAGCGGGACGAGCCCCGGCGCGACGACGGCCTCCTGGTTCGCGAGGGTGACGATGCGCAGGGCACCGGTACCGGCGCCCTGCCCCTCCTCCTTGACGAGCCACCCCCAGCCGCTGCCCTGGATAGCGAGCAGTTCGGCGGCGAAGGCGGCTCGGAAAGCGTCGAGCGAGCCCCACGCAGCGGCAATGGCGGCGGTCAGGGTGGGCGCGGCGTCGGGCGCGGCGTCGTCGGAGGTGGCAGGCGCCAGGCCCGGCCAGAACAGCGCGTGGTTGATGTGTCCGCCGCCGTTGAACCGAATGGCGGGCAGTTGCGCCGCGTAGTCGTGTAGGTCACCGCGCGATAGCGCCGTCGCCGACGCCTCCAGCGCCTTGTTCAGGTTTGTCACGTACGCCTGATGATGCCTGCCGTGGTGCAGCTCCATGATCTGCCCCGAGATGCTTGGTTCCAGGGCCTTTTCCCTCTCCTTGCGTCAATTCGGTGGTACAGCATGAAGGACTAGGTAGGTTGAAGAAAGTGTGGGGCGGAATGGACGGGAGACTCAGGGGGGCTTTACATACATCGTAGGCGTAGGGCAAATCCGGTAGCTTGTACGCGGTAATCGGCGAGGCTGGCGCTGTCCCGTTCGAGAGTAGGCTGGTAGCGGCCGTGACGTTGGTGATGAATTGCCAGAAGTCGACCATGGTGAGGAAAGCAGGGATTAGCTGAGTGCCCAGGTATATGTATATATGTATTGTGGTCAAACTTCAAACTTCAACTTCAACTTTGCGATTTAATCTTTGTACATCTCCCTATCTATACGCGTGTAATGCAATGCAATGCTTCTTCCTTTTACCCCTTAGACGGACGATGACTAGTGTTACGCGTCGTCGTCGGGAAGTACTGCCTACATCTATGTATGGATGCAGCTCGCTAGACATTGGTAATACCCCGGACTTATCGGGGCACCGAGCAAGGGGGGGGAATGCTTCGCTCTGCCCTGCTGATGTTTCACTCTATTTCGCGGGGAATCGTCCGACGCACCGATGCATCGCTGGTTTACCATATTTAGCCTAGCCGTCTCACTTGTTATGATGGATCTTTCTCGTAAAACCGCAGAAATGGATCGCCGGGTCTTTTGTGATTTTCATGTCAACTACTATGCACATGCTATGTACGATCACATCATATCATCCTATCTCTCTGGATGTGAGGCATCATGGGCATGTGTACATAATAGCCGCATGAACGCTGACGAACGGGGCTACACGGTGGGAGATAGAAGACCCCATACCTCCCTACTTACCTAAGTAGGTAGTGGAGTGCAACCTTGAAGGGCAGAAACATGCCCATGTCAGGTGCTATCATGTATTACGTGAAAGGTCGGCTCCGTATAGGATTAGTAGTATTGTGAGCATAAACAGTATAAGCTTTTGCTGTTGACTTATGTGTCATGCCAATAGACCATTAGCGTGGTCTCCTACTACTTAAGGTAGCTATGATGCAACCTACTTGAATAGAAGATCCGAGCTCCAGGGCTGGGTAATGTTTTCTTTTCTTCAGTGTTTTCCCGTCCGTCTTAACGTTTTTTTGGCAGTAAGAAAAAACGGAATCGACCAGTCAAAAGTCGTGCTCCCAACGGAAGCGGAAAGATCGCGTTAGAAGGTGCATAGGTAAATTTTTTCTTTTTTTGGAAGGATCTGCTTAGTGAGATTTGGCGCCAACCTTGGAAGTAACTACTGTATTTATTATGTAGGTATGTTCTAGGCAAGTGTGAGAAATGCGATTTTGAGGGGACCTCTAGGTGGGCGACAGCAAGGGGACGGCGCTAGGCCAAGGTACTTTATTGTACCTACGATTTACGGTCCTCAGCAGAATACAGAAATTCTGAAGGGCACTCAATGCACTGTAGTGACCTCGGGAGATACCTAAGTATTATAGAGTCTACCTTGGGTAAGCACGTAGGTATCTAAACCTCACTCGTGAATACGATAGTTTTTGGGTGTGTACATACAATCTTACAGATTGGGGGGAAGCTGCGTTGCTTCCAAGAGGTTAACTTGAAGCGAATCCCCCTGGGCACTCCAAGGCACTTCGTCATTTTCCCTACTTAGGTACCTATCTACCTGCACCGAGGTACCTATTTAGAGCAACTAAACCCAGTCTAGGAACCCTGTCCCTCAACCTTGGGAGGTTCCGACCCTTCTAAAGTTCTCCATCTCCGGTTTCGTAATCCCATCAACCCTACAAACACTCTCCATCCCATCCATCCCATCCATCCCGCAGTTTCTCCTTCCAAGTTCCTTTCATTCGAAGTAAACACTGATGAATGCTAAGCACCCATAGACAGAGAGACATTTCCCCAAAGTTCTCTCTTTCATCATACTTTCTTGGGTAGCGGCTGCCTTCATCAGTAACATAAAAATCCCACCTGAATTCGAGAAAAGACGAAATAAAAAAAAGTCAACCTTGAATTCTTCAAATCCAGTAGTTACTTTTTAGTTACTTTTCAGTTACTTTTCAGTTTTCTACTACGTAGATCTTCTGCCTACAGTACATAAGTGCCTTCTGTCTCGAGTCCTTCCTCCCCGATTTACTACATATTACCTACCTAGGGGTATCGTGTTTACACTTACACCTGCAACTTTATTTACCACTAGGACCTCGGGAGGAAAGTTGGACTTGACTTGAGCACTTTCATTATTAATGTCCAATTTGGTTCTGTCTACTTCTACTACCTTTTAACTCCACGGAGTAACTGGTGTTTGTTTGTGATTGATTGTATTTTCTCTCTCCCACTCTCTCTCCCACTCTCTCTCCCACTCTCTCTCCCACCAAACACTCCCTAAGTCCTCCCTAAGCTACCTAAAATACCTAAGATACCCTATCAGCCCTATGTATTTCTACCCTTCTTCCCACTGTTCCTAGTAGACCCTCCTCCATACTCTCGCCCATTCATTCACCTTTTACCTTGTCCATAACCTTCATTTATATCCTCTAGGTTATCATTACATCACCACGCCCCTTGCCTGCTCAGACAGACAAACAGACAAAGGATTCCCATCGAGATTGTTAACGTGTCACATCACCTTCTTTCTCATTCATGGACACAATGCGCCGTCCTTCAGTCGACCTGACGGATCCGTCCCGAAACCTCGAGGAGTCTGTTGGGTCCCCTGACCCGACCTCCGTAGATACCGACATGGACTTCTCCTTAACCCCTCCCGATGAGGACGAGAGTAGGATATTCACCCCGCCACCGCGCATCGCCGCACGTTTTTATCGCCCTTCCCAGAATCGTCGCAAGGATTCCGCCGCCTCCTCTCGCCGAAACTCTATCTCCTCTGCCCACTCGCGCGCCTCTCACGGCTTCGGCCATGACTCCCCGCAGAGTAAATACATCGCTCAGCAGATGCGCCGCGCCTCCATCCTGGAAGACCGAAAGGCACGCTTAGCTGACAGGGCTGCTCACGCCGAAAAGGTCCGCCTGCGCGCAGCCCACGCCAAGGCCCAACCCAAGTCTTCCAACTCAGAAGAGCGTGCCTTAGCAGCCGCCCAAGCTCGTGAGAAGAATCTCGCCGAGATCGTAGCTGCCTGTGCCGAGGAAGTTAAGCGTGCCAAGGCCGTTGCCGAGAGCACCAAGGAAAAACGGGAACAGGCTTTGCTAAAGCTGAAGTTACAGATGGAGGAGCGTCTTGCTGAAGCCGAAAGGAGACGTGAGGAGCTGCGGAAGACCCACGCCGCCAAACGTTCGCGAGGCTCTAGCCTGAATTCCAAGAAGCCCGATATCGCCTCGCTTCCTGACATGATGGAGCAAGATCCTCAACCTATGACTATTGATGTAGCCGCTCCCAAGATTCAATGGTGGTGGAGAGCCACATTAAGGAGGAGGGCAGTGCGGGAGTTCTCTGAGCTCGGCTTAAACATCGATGCCGTTAGAGAAACATCATTTGAAGAGGTAGTCGAACTCCTTGCTAAAGAAAGAGTCCTGACTGTCACGTCGCGCGTTCTTCGCATTTGCGGTTTGGAGGAGGGCGAAGCAGGGTCCGTGAGCGACGTGGCTGCTGTCCGAACTTTCCTAAGTGCCTTTCTCATCCTGGGACACCCCACCCAAGTCTTGAGCAGCAGAGACACCAATGGAGGACAAGAACAGGCTGGGTCTTCCCAGGGACAACCTATGTCTCGCGATGACCTAGGCAGCCCACAGTCGCAGGATCTTGTTGCCAAGGCTCGCGATGTTCTAATCTCCTTCGAGAACATCCTTTCACGATTAAGCTCTTGGAATAGCTTCACACCACCTCCTGTCTTACTACAAGCGCTTCCAGAGTCGTATGCCACGTTTCACAACGCATTTATTGCCTGGAAAGCGCGTGACTCCAACGCGCTGATCGAAGTTATGGTCATGCAGTTCGTAGAGCTGGATGCCATCCTAGAGTCCGTCAAAAATCGAACCGAAGAGGCCGTCACTTCAACATATGAGAACAGTATTCGGGACAATCAGTTGATGCTCATGGTTAGGATAAAGAAGCTTGCCGGCGCACAGCAAGGCAAGAAGATGATTTTCGACGCTGTCAGACAGGCCCGCAAGGCCCGGGCTGCGAAGAAACCCGCCGGAGATACAAGACCGCGTGTATCAGAGCATGTCGACTCCTTGACCGCCACACAACGCGCAGCTGAACATGTTGTTTCCTCACAAATACAGACGCTTACACCACCATCGACACCACAGCGTAAGAAGCAAACTAGCTGGAATATCGCCCAGCCCATCTATCCCCCCATTCTTCCCGACAATCGCATACTGGTTCACGAGTTAGCCATCAATCGTGAATATCGTCTCGAGTTCGAGCAGTTCAAAGAACAACATAAGTTGCGCATGGATCCCTTTTTCCAGGACCTAAAAACAAGCGACGACGACGATGAAAAGCAGTTTCAATACCTCATCATCATGGCCGACTATATCAGAGACAGGTTGCAACACCTCGTGAAGCCGGAGACACCTATGCACACCTTCATTGGCGAGATGCTGGATACTGATGTGGCGCAACAGCAGTTCCTGACAGGTAGCTTTTCGTACGAGAAGTTTTTCTCCTCGATGGGATCCCTTCTCCCGAAGCTCTGTGCGCCGGTCCGCGATGATGAAGTGAAGGATCTTGTAGAGAACAAACTCAACCAAGGCCACGTTGTCGACCGTCTAGAGGCCCTTCTATCCTTCATAGACGTCATGATCTACGATTTCGTCAATTACATGCTGCAAGTTGCGGCGCCTAAGCTGTTGGAGGAGTCTTCATCGTATGAGGCCAAGAGATTCGCGGATGATCTGGAATCCGGAACGGTGACACTCTCACGGGCCAAGGAATCATGGCGAAACGCGAGGAACAAGGTACACGCGGAAGCAAACCGTCGGGACCCGGAGGGAATCGGTCATCCACGATCACGTCCCACGGCCGACAAGATCTACTGGCATATGCTACTGGACGAATTCACACAGCCTGCGCCCCCGGCTGAAACTGCACCAGAGCCCTTGGCACTTGATACTACGCGCCGTACAAGAATAGGTACGCAGACGCTTCGAATTGCGACAGCAGGCACGATCCTATTACAGTGCAAAAACCTCCTCAAGCGAGACGTCCGGGCGCCCTGGAGGGCGGAGGCGGGTCGTATCTTCATCGTGCTCGAGTCTTTAGAAGACCCTGCGAAGACCCTAGACCAAGCGGGCGCCGTCGACGGCATTCTCGCAGCCCTGGAGGCGGGACGTTCTATGCCGGCTGCTACTAAGGCGCACCTTCGTACCCTCGCCACAAAAGTCGTGGCTGCCAACGTTGAGGCACGACGCACCAACAAGGAGCCTCAGGAGCCGGTTCTGAAATTACTCCTGACACGGATCAGGAGTCATATCCTCGCTAGGCTCCAAGCGGGATCCACCAGCGAGAAGGTCAAGGCCAGCAGCGCGGCCGGCGAGAAGCTCGCAAACTTGGGCATGCCTGAATTTGTGGAAAAGGTTAGAGAGATGGTGGACGAACTGGTGAGGGTAGGATCAGTGGATCGCGAGGCTCATGGCGTTTGGTGGGAGAGCATATCGGAGGTAATAGAGAAAGAGGAGTCTAGCGCTTCATAACTTAACGGCTTTCTAGCATGGCTTATGAAGAAGAGTTTGGTGGGAGGGGGGGCTGGGCGGGAAGGCAAGCATGGCATAACTACATGGCAGGGTCTTTTTTTCGTTTCCTCCTTTTTCAGCGACGGTACACACATCTAGCGCACATGCCCCAAAGAAATAGGGGGGCGTGGGGTGCTGTTGTGGCTTTCACTTTTTGCTTTTTTTTACGCCTAGCTCACGGGCTTGGCTGGGCAACGGCTTGGTTGGTGTTCGGTTTCTATCATTTGGGATGGATTATGGATGGCTCAAGGTCACGATCGATGGACCAGCGTTTTTGTTAGCTTCAGGAATAGCTTCTCAGGTATGGGCTGGTGGGTATGGGTATAGCGAGGCAACAATATTTGCATGAACATGGACATGGACATGAACAAGAACCTTGGAACGCAACGCCGTGCTGCTTAGGAATGCCTTCGTATATATGTGAGTCAGTAGCGGATGAGCAGTTTATGTTCTGGATGCTTGTCAGGCATCTTATGCTTGCGATTAAATGACCTGCCGCATACATGGAAAGTACGATACAGGTGCTGATACGTTCCTCCCATTAACTCGAGTCGCCTCTTTACCCCCGCCTCCTTATTCCCCGCCCCAGCAACCTTAGTTGTCGTATTTCGCGCCAAGACCCACACGTGAGAGCGAGAATTTTAGTGGGGTTACCGGGTCACCACTTAACGCGGCACGCGTCCGCGCCCAGGTATCTTTCCCTCAGCTTTTGTCTTCCTTACATCATACCATGCCCACTACCCTACCTAAAATACTACTTCAGATACTAGAGACTGTGCTGTCTGCCTGGTAGATCCATCCGACAGTATCCACCTCGACAAACCATCTGCGGCCATTCGTACCCAAAGGAAATAAGGACAATATAAAGGCGCCCTCATAGCCTAGGATTCATTCGGATCTGGTAATGACATAGGCTATGATTTGGATCTAATGACGATCATCTTTCTTTCTTGAGATCAACATCTCATTATTCTTTTTTTTCCCGGTGTTGCATCCCCAAACCTCACCGTCTTAATATCAAGATGCCGCCATCACAGTTTACTGGTAATGTAACCCTTTAAGAAAGAGATATTTGTGACTTTAAAATGGGAAGGCGGACTTGACTAACGCATGCATAGATGCCGATACCATACGCATTCTTGTCGCCACAGACAACCATGTCGGCTATCTCGAGGACCATCCCATCCGCACAGATGATGGTTGGAAGGCGTTCGACGAGATCATGGCCCTCGCCAAGAAGGAGGACGTAGGTGGCCGCCAAATGCAGGCACATTATCTTGTCGCTCGACGAAAGCCTTGCTGATACACTTCCCAGGTAGACATGGTCTTGCTTGGAGGCGACCTCTTCCACGACCACAACCCCTCCAGAAAAGCCATGTTCCAGGTCATGCGCTCGTTGCGGAAGAACTGTCTCGGCATGAAGCCGTGCGAGCTGCAGTTCCTGAGCGACGCGGACCAGGTCTTCGGCGGCGCCTTCGGCCACGTCAACTACGAGGACCTGGACATTAACGTCTCCATCCCAGTCTTCTCTATCCACGGGAACCACGACGAGCCCAGCGGGGCGGGAAATTTCTGCTCCTTGGAGCTCCTCGAGGTCGCCGGCCTGATCAACTATTTTGGCCGGGTCCCCGAGGTCGACAACATCCAGGTCAGGCCGGTGCTGTTGCAGAAGGGTCAGACGAAGCTAGCACTCTATGGCCTGAGCAACGTGCGAGACGAGCGCCTCTTCCGAACGTTTCGGGAACACCACGTTAAATGGTTTAGGCCGAACGTTCAGTCCAAGGACTGGTTCAACCTGCTTACCGTTCACCAGAACCACACTGCGCACTCAGCGACCAACTACCTGCCCGAAAACATGCTGCCCGACTGGATGAACCTTATCGTCTGGGGTCACGAGCACGAGTGCTTGATCGACCCGAGACTCAACCCGGAGACCGGGTTCCACGTCATGCAGCCCGGATCGTCGGTCGCCACATCCCTGATCAAGGCTGAGGAGCAAGAGAAGCACGTTGCCGTTGTCAGCATCACGGGGAAGGATTTCCAGGTTGAGAAGCACCGGCTGAAATCCGTCCGTCCCTTTGTTATGCGCGAGATCGCCCTTCAGCAAGATCCCAGGTTCACGGGCCTCGAGTCGCAAAAGGAGAACCGGATAGAGCTCACGAGGAGGCTCATGGCTATCGTCGAGGAGATGATCGAGGAGGCCAACGCTAAGTGGGAGGAGGTGCAGGAAGAGGACTTCGACGAGGCGGACCGCCCGCTACCCCTTATTCGACTCAAGGTCGACTATTCCGCCTCGGAAGGGGGCCATTACGACGTGGAGAATCCACAGCGGTTCTCGCAGCGCTTCCAAGACAAGGTAGCGAACACCAATGACGTCGTGTACTTCCATCGTAAAAGGAAGACAACAAGTAAGCAAGCACGCGAAACAACCGCGCCCACCCCCTCCCCCCATCCTCTCTTATTTGAATTCTAGGCACTAACCATGTCGTTCCCCCACCATAGAAACGGAGAAGGCAGAGGGGCTCCCAGAGGAGGCGTTGGTGAACCTCGACCTCGCCGAAGTCAAGGTCAAGGAGCTCGTCGACGAGTTCCTGGCCGCGCAGTCGCTCAAAATCCTGCCGCAGGCGCCTTTTGGGGACGCGGTGAACCAGTTCGTCATCGCCGATGACAGGCTGGCCATGGAAGCGTTCGTGACCCAATCGCTTGAGGAGCAGGTGCAGCAGATGCTGTCCATCAAGGACGACGACGGGGACGAAGAGGACCTCACCGCCGCGATAGAGCGCTACAAGGAGAAGCTCGAGAAGAAGTTCGCCGCCGGCGTCCTGGGCCCCGCCCGCAGGCGTAAGCTCAAGCCCAAGCCTGCTGATTGGGACTCCGACATGGACGACGGCCACTGGGAGGATCAGTCCCAAGCCATAGACACCACAGGATCCGCCGCCGACGAGCCCAGCCAGCCCGTCAAGGGCCGCGGCGGTCGCAAGCCAGCGGCCGCCAAGAAACCCGCAGCGCGGGACAACGACGACATGGACATGGATGACGACGACATCTTCGACGATACGCCTGTCCCAAAACCCACCACTGCCCGGGGCCGGGGGAAGGCGACGAAAGCCAAGGCCAAAGCCAAACCCGCCGCCAGGGCCCCCGCGACGAAGAAAGCCCCCGCCACCACCACCGCTAGGGGCCGTAAAAAGCAGCAGATCTTCCTGGACGACAGCGACGAGGAAGAGCAGCAGCCGGAACAGGAGGACGACGTGCTCATGGAAGACGACGACGACCCGCCCGCGCCTCCGCCGCCTCCCGTCACCGCCACGCGGAAACGCGCGACGGCGGCCGCAGCGAAGGCGAAGCCAGCAACCGCTTCTAATAGCAGCACCCGTGGCGCGACGCGCTCACAGTCCACCCGGACATCGGCAGCAGCGGCGGCGTCTAAGACGCGCCAGACGAAGCTCAATTTCTCGTCGCAGCAGAAGGCGCTGGAGATCAGCGATGATGAGATCGAGAACGACGACGATGACGATGATTTCGAATCCATCCCCGCGTCGCGGACTCGAAGACGCTGAAATGAATGCCTGACGATGTCCTCAGGCGGTGCGTGGCCAGTTGGCTTCATGCTAGTAAAGAATGGCGGTGTCGAGGGGTTTGGTGGTTAGGCATGGCATGGCATGATGGGCCTTTCTTGTTTTTCCTGGTGCTACTATGCTTTCGAGATATCTTGGGTCGCTTGGTCTAGACTTCCAAAGCTATGAATCGCACAATTCGGGAGAGCAGGGCAGGGCATGACGGGGTCAAGAAGGATTTTCCACCAAGCATTGCTGCGAGGGCCAAAAATCTTTCTGACATTAAGCGGGTTAGGCTCGCGAGACTTACCCCTGAACAGCGCACCTCTGCTATCTGGCTATAATCAATGTACAGACTAAGCCGAGGGAGACGGGAGAGAGGGAAAGAGGGGTGTGAATTTTTCAGTAGAGCTCAGTGATACCTCGTGCTCTCGTACTCTCAGATAGCCTCGGTCCCCATTCTTAAGAAGTTCTAGCTACAAGTACTTGGTTTGGCTATGCAAAAAAACTAGATCGATTCGCCAAGTAACCTCCAACTCGAGCTTTGCTTGCTTGCTTGCTTTTTAGGTTGCGAAGTCATGAAATCGCGGGACGGACGCGCACATTTACCCTGTTGGTTTGGACTTTTATTAATCAATAGATAGCAACGACGTGATAGCAGGTATATCTCGAGTACAGTACGGATTTTCAGTTGGTTTAGGAACTTAAGTGATCTAGTTGCAGGCCAACGAATGAATACATGGACATACATACGATCTATGGTCATGAGTGTATACGGAAATATGAATGGTTGGATGTGGGATAACACCAGAGGGAGCGGCCAGACTCGACGGGAATTACGTAGAATGGGAGACGAACAGACGCGGGCTTTTCTTCATATAAATACTGACTTGCAACTTTTTTGGTTTTATTCATTCATATAACCTTTGGCTGGCACGACTAGTCTCGAGGTGAGCTAAACGTAGTAGACGGTAAGGTAAGCCTTATATCGTCCGAAGTATCATCGAGTCTAGGTGTAATACCAGATCCCTCAACTTCTAGATCGACATAGCCTTGCCCAATCCAACCGCCGAGCTGGAATTGGCGTGCTCTGTGGGGTATTAAGTCTACCGAGATTCCGCCAGTTCTGCCTGCTCGTTAGGCTATGTATGTTACGAGACTACTCCCGACTGCCATGCCTTAGTCCTCGACCTCCTGGCCCTCGAAGACAGGAAGCTCCTTCTCGATATCCTCCCACGTCTTGGCGCCGCCAACGACGTCCCGGATGGCGGCTAAAATTTTGTCCTCCTCGGCGCGGACTTGCCTCCGGCTGTCGCGGTCGCGAAGGGTGAGGGTGCCGTCCTTGAGGGTCTGGAAGTCAACGGTAATGCCTAGAAGGGTGCCGAGCTCGTCGTTCCGGCTGTAGCGCTTTCCAATCGTGGCTGACGAATCGTCGACGCGCGTCGACACCTGCGCCGCACGCAGTTTCTGCGACAGCCGCCTGACGTGCGGGGTGAAGTCCTTGTTCGCCGATAGGGGCATGATGATGACCTTAGTAGGCGCTATGGCTGGGGGGAAAGAGAGGACCTAAGAAAGAGATTCGTCAGTTGCTAGAGCGTACACTATGAGCGGGTCCGGAAGACTTACGCTGCGGGCCTCGTCGTCTCCCTCACGCCACCAGTAGGCATGCTCGCATAGAGCATAGAGAATACGCCCGATACCGAATGAGGGCTCGATGACGTTGGGGGTGTATTCTCGGATATGTTCCGTTCTGCTGCGGTACTCGACGGTGAGGAGATCCTTGCCGACATCTACTTTTCCAAGGCCGGGAACATCGACAGCGACCTTGCCTGAGTCTTGTAGTTCCTTGGCCCACTTCTCGCGGCATTCCTGAGTCGAGGCCAGGATCACGGCCTCGACAGCCTTGCTGTCCTTCTTGAAAAATGGACCGAATTTCTTCTTTTCAACAACGGCTTCCCATTCCTGGACAGTTCGCGGGGTATCTAGCCGCTGGCGTACGAGAAGCGGCTTATCGGTCTGCTTGCTATGGACTGACAAATCGTACGCAGACCTATCGGCGCAGCCCACGCACTCGATCCAGCCAGACGATGTGTGAAGTTCGGCATCCCAGCAGTCGCATGCGTAATGAGCCTAGATTCCGTTAGTAGAAGTAAGGCTCAATGTGGCCTAAGTATCTTACCATCTCGTTGGCCTATTGAACTTGTTAGCTTCGCGTCTAAGAGACCTAGTGTTCATCACTTGTGGAATATGGCGCGAAGTGAACATACCATATGCTGCCTAAATCGAACCTTGCGCGTATCGACTCCAATCTTCCTAAGGAATAGGTAGATACGGGCCAAGAAGTATCCGAGGGTCTCATTGTCAACGATGCCTTCGCTGACAGCCTTTCCAATAGTTATTCTCTTTACGGTGGCCTGGCCAGACAGCTGAGTATGACGATCAAGAAGATCCAGTTCGATATTCTCAACTTCTGAGAACCGGCTGTGCTTCTTGCCGCTCTCTGGGTCCACAACTAGATAACCATTAGCTTTTAGAAGACTAAAGTAGCAAATGGGTAACCATAGGTAGTAATGGGATGGGGGTGTTCAGGGGGTGGGGACTAACAGTGCTCGATTTCGGCCATCAAGAACTCGCGAACACGGAGAAGGCCGGCGCGGGGTGAGATCTCGTTGCGGTAACTTTTACCAACACTGGCGGAAGCGAAGGGCATTGCGCCCTGGTTGAATTCAAGAAGCTTGGCTTAAGAGACCAGAGGGGAAAGGTTAGTGACAGGCATTGCTAATTATTTTATGATGGGACAGGTGTTTCGTACCAAAGTTCAGGAATTGACCCTGCGCGGTCTCAGGTCGGAGATATCCAGCCAGGTTGGAGCTGGGCCCAATGGAGGTCTGGAACATCAGGTTGAATGGGACAGGTTCGGTTGGCTGCTTATCACTCTTAGGATGCCTTAGGTCGTACTTCCTGATAAGCTCACCAAGCTGAGCGCCGTCGTAGTTGTCGATCTGAGCCAGAACCTCCTCGTACTCCTTGACCACTTCATCGTCAAGCTTGACGGCTTCCTGGGCACCCTTGAGCTTCTTCTTCTTCTTCTTAGCATCGGCATCGCCCTCCTTCTCCTCGACTTTCTGGCCACGTGCCTCCTTGTCCCCCTTCAGTCGGGTCTCTAGAATGTCCTCGACGAAGTGATCGGCGCGAAGGATATCGCCAGAATCGGGATCCTTGCACATCCAATCGGCGAAACGATCGACGTGGCCACTTGTCTTGAAGACAATCTCGGGGGTCAGGACACTGCAATCGACCTCGAGCATGTCCTCCTCGACTAAAATATGGGAGAGAGTGGTCAGAAAATACATGAGAAATCGCACAATGCCACGCCAAGTGTTAAAGGGAGGAGGGTGGTAATCGCGATTATGAACTTACGGACGAAATGTTTCCTCCAAACATCAAGAATGTTGGACTGGAGCGCAGTGCCAGGGGGGCCATAATCGTATAATCCAGAGACACCACCGTATATCTGATGTCAAAAGCGAAAACTGTTTAGTTGTTTTTGTCGTCGTAATTTTGTCATGTCGCAACTTTGCCATGTCGCAAGGTTGCAAATGAGGTGGGGTGGTGGGGTAGAAAAAAAGCTGGGGTGCGATGGATCGTGAGGATGACAAGTGAGTTGAGTTAATGTGATAATTCATATTAATATATCATACCTCATAACTAGGAGTGTAGAACATGCGCCTGCGCAAAACAGAGTCCAGGACAGCCTTATCAAAGGGCTGTCCCTTGAGGGTTGTCGCCGCTGTAGTCATGTCTATGTTTGTCTTTTTATGCTTAGGTGCGAGCACTCGTAATGAAGGTGGGAAAGTGGTGAAAGATCGAGTATGGGAAGAGGGAGGACTAGATGGAGAATTCGCCGATATAAGTCCAGGTCGAATGGAAGTGAGAGTAAACGTAAACTGTTTCGAGACCCCGCGTGAGAGCAGTCGATTGCCCAGTAGCGGAGGAAAAAGAGAAGAGGCGCGACTGGGCCGCATAAATCGCATCTATCGAAGTTTTGAAGGAAGGAAGGAAGGTGAGTTGAGTGAAGTTGAGGCCAGTGAGTCACTATTACATGCCCAGGTGCCTACGAGTTGGTTGTGAAGTACCGATCACTTACCTCCCTGCTCAGATGTCCCTATAATTATTCCATTAGGTACATTGAACATACAGTAGAGCCAGCCCTGTCACTTCTCTGGTTGCTCCTTCACATGCTCTTTTCCTACTGAAAAGACAATTTTTCCACTACTGCCAGCTGTCATCAGCTGCCACTATGCTATCTAATCTTCCATCAATATAACCCCTCTACCCCTCCAACCCCTCCCCCTCGAAGCATCGAATAAAGAAATTCATACTAGCCCGATATTGACCAATCAAATGAGACGGGTTGTATAAATACTAGAGCTAGATGATTCCACCTTCACTATAAGTCAACTATCTTCGTCCCAGGAACCGATTTCTCTATAAAATCATTTCCGAATACTGCCGCAGGCGTGATGAACCCTGTTTGAAATTGTCCCGCCAAAGTCCTCTTCGCAGCCTCCACAGCCGCGACAGGAGTGAAGGTGTACCCATTGACCGTATGCAGCGCCGCAAGCTTCACGCTGCCATTTGTTCCCGTGACCCGAACAGCGGCGTGGTAGGGGTTCGCCTGCCTCTCCTCCAACGATGGGCCATCTGGCAATGAGGAGACATCACCGCCAGGGAAAGCATTACCCGAAACGTTCACAAACGTTCTCACATTGCCTACACCCGTCGCCTTCCAAATCGTGATGAGGTCCGGCAGCGTGACTGGGATACACTCAACTGCGCCCCTGCCATCGCCGAAATTAAACAAACTCGCATCGGCGCCATCCTCGGCGTCAAGCTTCGTCAGGCGCCCATCGCGTCGTTGTAGGGGCTCCGCCGCCGTGACGCTCTGGGCGGCGGTGACCGCAGAGCCCCGGGACATGGACCCCGCGATATGAAGCGCGACGTCGATACTTCTAACCACCACCGACCCAAAAGGCTCCGCTTCAGACCCATCGCCACCCCCTGACGCAGCAAAGCGATCGACGACGCGGCCGGCAAGACAGCCGAGCACAGCCGCACTGCCGCCGCAGCCCGGCATGAGCATGACGCCCGCGCGCCTCGCATCAGCATCCAGCGTCTCCTCCGCCGCGAGCGCGTACGTGGCGAGCTCCGCCGAGACGTCGAGGTAGTGCGTCCCGGTGCGGACGCACGCGCGCATGAGCGGCTCCGCGGTGTGCGCGAACGGCCCCGCGAGATTCAGCACGGCCCGGGTGCGCCGGAGCGCCATGTCGATGGCCGCCGAGGTGTCCGCCACCACGTCGAATACGCTGTAGGGCACGTCGAGGGCCGAGGCGAGTGGGACTAGCTTGTCCGCGCTTCGGCCCGCGATTTCGAAGTCTAGGCCGATTGCTTTCGCTTGCTCGGCTGCCATACGGCCCGTGTAGCCGGTGGCCCCGTAGATGATGAGATCGGGTGCCATCGAGGTAGGTAAGGGTGTTGTTGGCGTACCTTGGAATTGGGTGATGTGCTGGAGTGGGATCTAAGTTGTAGTGGATGACGCTCGTGCTCTTATACTTGTGATATCACAGGCACCTCCTGCGTCAACTTCACGCCGTCCCATATAGGTATCCATATCCATATGTACGATATGCTTATTAAATAACATACCACTCGTACCACTTGGCCATCCACCCTTGCTGATATATAGTGACTCACACCCGAGGGCTGATTAATGCGACGTTCTCTCGTTAACAATACATGAGCACCCATGCGATTCTGCATCCTAGACGTAAGCATGGGGTGGGGGAGTGGCCTGAGTGCCTGATTTAACTATGTATTCGTTTAGAGAATTGTGTTACATGGATGACTGTAAAAATCTACGTCCTTGATCAATCCAGGATGCTCCTCAATATCCATGATTCCTCAGCAGGAGCTTGGAGGTCATTCAAGAAGATTTAATTCGTCATTGTATCACGATGTCATATCTACCTAAATCAAAAAGCCTACCTACCAATTATCTAATAACCTAGTATGCGTAAGGTGAGCTGCAGAGGTACAAACTTGGAAATAGGGGCACTTCGACATGCACCCGACATTTCCATATTTTATAAGGATGTTCCTAGCAACAGGCGCCGTTAGGAAGCCACCCCTGTGATCGGGATAGTGCGGGGCATTACTTTCAGCGCGAATTAGCCCTAACGGCCTAAACCTTAAGGGTAGTTTCGAGCTTTAGCTAGGCTACCGGGCTGCTAGCTTTAGACGGGCTGATAGGGCAGAACAAAGATAAGTAACTGATGATTTACCTACCCACCTACTAAGAACCTACGAAATCGAATATTTTCATGGCAATAATCCATTATATATATATATATTTCACTATGACTTACGACGACCAATATTAGGAATCCCTCAATTAGAAAGAAGAAGATCCTCTGTCAATTGTATAAATTACATGATCCTCTAGCTACAACATCCATATGAGAAGGAAAAATGCGACTTCCCAGGCCGCCCTTTGTATGCCCGCAATGCCGGCTTGTACAACTTAGGCCGGCGAGGACGGCGACGATGCGGTCATTCCACGGCAACGTCGCGCGCCTCTCTAGCAAAGCCGTCGACCCCAATGCCACCACCGACACCCAGCAGCCGTCACCGCCGTCAGCATCGACGCAGCAGCTGCGGCCGACGATAGCGCCGCGGCCCAACATCGACATCAAGCACATCCGGCAGAACGTGGCGCTGTACGAGCAGAACTGTCTCGAGCGGAACTACAAGGCGCAGGCGGCGTACCCGCGGCGCATCGTGGAGCTGTTCGAGGAGTGGCAGGCGCGGCAGCGCGACGGGCGGGGCCTGCGGGAGCGCAGCAACCTGGTGCGGCGGCAGTTGGCGAACCCGGCGAGCATCCAGCATGAGGGTGACGACGAGGGGGCGCCGGGGGCCGCCGAGGTCCGCGCCGAGTCCCGGGACGCCCTGCTCGAGGAGGCGCGCGACCTCAAGCGCCGGCTCGCCGCCATCGAAGACGACGAGGCCCGTCTGCAGTCGGAGATGGAAGGCCTCGCGCTCTCCGTGCCCAACCTCACCGACGCCGCCGCCCCGCGCGGCGACGAGCCCCGCGTCCTGAGCTATATCAACGATGCACCCGACGACGGCGACGAGCTGCACCCCACGCACCCCGCGCACCCCGAGGCCTCGGACCGCGTGTGGCGCTCCCACGTGCACGTGGGGTCGGAGCTGGGGATCCTGGACTTCGCGGGCGCGGCGGCGTCCTCGGGCTGGGGGTGGTACTACCTGTTGGACGAAGGGGCGCAACTGGAGCAGGCGCTGATCCAGTACGCGCTGTCGGTGGTGGCCCGGCACGGGTGGCGGCGGGCGTCGCCGCCGACCGTGGTGTACGGCCACATCGCCGCGGCGTGTGGGTTCCAGCCGCGCGACCAGAACGGCGAGCAGCAGGTCTACGCCCTCGCCCAGAGCACCGCCGACGCCGCCCGCGGCCGCCCTGAACTCTGCCTCGCCGGCACCTCCGAGATCCCCCTCGCCGCTCTGCGCGCCGACTCCGTCTTCGAGGCCGCCGAGCTTCCCCTTAAACTTGTTGGTGTCTCTCGCTGTTACCGCGCTGAAGCTGGCGCCCGCGGCGCCGACACCAAGGGCCTGTACCGTGTGCACGAATTCAGCAAGGTTGAGATGTTCGCGTGGACGCCGGCGCCGGCGGACGGCAATGACGGGGCTTCGGCTTCGATTTCGACTTCGTCATCTTCGGCCGCCGAGGTCTTCGACGAGATGCTCGACATCCAGACGGAGATCCTGTCGTCGCTGGGCTTGCGGTGCCGGGTGCTGGAGATGCCGACGGCGGACCTGGGGGCCTCGGCCAGCCGCAAGTGCGACATCGAGGCGTACTTCCCGTCGCGGGCGGAGAAGAACGATGGCTGGGGCGAGGTCACGAGCGCCAGCGTCTGCGGCGACTACCAGACCCGCCGCCTCGCCACCCGCGCCCGCGCCCCCGACGGTCGGCGCCTCGTCTACCCCTGGACCGTCAACGGCACCGCCCTTGCCGTGCCCCGCGTCCTCGCCGCCTTGCTTGAAAATGGTTGGGACGAGGAGCACATGACCGTCGCTATCCCCGAGTGCCTGCGCCCTTGGATGGACGGCAAGGACAAGATCGGGCCGAAGCATCATCCGCATTAAATATTTCTAGCCTAAAAATTGATCGAAGAGCTTAAGTCATTGAGGTCGCGTATGAAAAGATGCACAGTCCGAGTTGAAAGGTGGCCATTGGAGGCTTGGTATTCAAAGCGTGTAGTGGGGTGAGCGGTCTCGGAAGAAAAAAATACATGTGTACTATTAACATCATGAACAAAGTGTACTACTACTACTACTGCTACTTCTACTGAGCATTGCTATTTTCTAGCAAGTAAGCCTCCGCCGATATGCGTCGGGCTACAGGTATCGAATGAATAAAGAAAAAAAAGAAAACCAATAACGCAATCTCAAAAACCACCCAAACCACCTTCGTATCCCCCCTCCTTTCGCCTCCCCCGGGTTGCCCGCCCCCATCATCTCCTTTTCGTAATCCATACAGGCATAGAGTATGTACCAAAGCGCGTAAGGGTGAATCAGACAGAACATAACAATAAGACAAAGAAAAGAAAAAGGGGGCGGGGGTGAAGGAAATAGTGATCCTGATACTCCAAGCCTTTCGATCATCAAGCAACAGATCCAGAAATGAAAGCCGGGCCATCAAACTCCAGCCCCCCACACTCCCCATCCACACACGGCACCGTTTTCCCAATCCTATCCTCGTATTCGCATCGTACATGGAGCCAAAGGGGGGCGACAAAAGAATTATTGCGTCCCGAGTCGCTCGCGACCTCAAGCACCAACAACCACGACGTCCGGGTCGCCGGCGATGCTTTCGCCATCGGCTACGCTCTCGGTGTATTCGCTGCCCTCACCATCGTAGTCGGTTTCGGGGCTGCTGGGGTCGTCGAGGCTGGTGCGGCGCAGTGTGCCGGCCTCGCTGCCATCGTCCCCGGTCCCGTTGCGCATGGTCTCGGTCGCGGCGTCATCATCGTCATCATCACGGTCATCATCGCTAGTGACACCATCCTCATCATCCTCCTCGTCCAGACGCCCGTGGTCGACCTCAACGACGTCCACATTAACGTCGACGTTCTCCTTGTCGCCGCACTCGCCGCCGAGGTCGCCGTAGCCCTTATTTGCGGCGGCAGCGCCGCCGCCCGGGGTCCAGCTACTCTTGCGCATCCCGCCCGCACCACCAGGTGTCCTCACGCTCTGGCTCCGCTTGAACCCTCCCGCGGGGACGTTGCTGGTCATCTGGGTGAGACTCAGGATGCGGCGGCCCTGGGCGGAGCCCGCACCGTTCTGCGCTCCTGCTTTCTGCTGCTTGGGCGCGAGGCCCGCAGCGGCCCTGCTGACCGCCATGCTGACGGCGGCGGACCGCGAGGGATTGCCCTTCCTGTTGGCCGCGCCGTCGTTAGGCGATGACAGGCTAGACCTGGCGCCGGGGACCCTCTTGCGGCTCATAGCGGCCTCCTTGTTGTGGGAGGAGGGGGAGGAGCGTGCGACGAGCAGCGCGCGCGAGTGATCGAGCACGCTCTCGAGAATGCGGCGCTCGAGACCCTCGGCGCGGGCGTCCATGGCCTGGAGTTCCTCGCGGCGGAGGCGGAGGGCGGTCTCGAGGGCGGAGACGTCGGCGGCGGCGCGCGCCTTGCGGCGGAGCAGGTCGTCGTTCTCCGCGCGCAGCGCCTGTACCGAGTTGCGAAGCTGCGACTCCTCGTCGCGCAGGTGGAACAAACCCGATTCGAGCTCCGTCTTCTCCGCCCGGGTGCGCTCCAGAGAAATCTTAGTCATCTGCAGCGCCCGCTCGTGCTCCTCCCTCTCATCCGCCTGCGTCCGCCGCTGCTCCGCCAGGAAGCCCGAGATCTCCGCCGCCGTCGCCACCACCTGTCGGTGTACCGCATCCAGCGTCCGCAGCTGCTCGTACGCCTTGTCGGCCGTCGCGGTGTGGTCCACCAGCCGGTCCAGCTTCGAGTGCACTTCGGTGCGGTCGTGGGTACTGGTATCGAGCAAACTGTCGAGCTTGATGTGCACCGGGGTGTCGTCGTACTTGTCTTCGGCTAGCTTGTCAAGCCGGGCCAGGACCTCCGCATCGTTGTATTTGTCCTCGTCCAGCTTATCCAGGCGAGCAAGCACCTCGACGTCATTGTACTTGTCCTCGTCGAGTTTCGCGAGTCTGACCAGGACCTCAGTATCATCGTACTTCTCCTCAGCCAACTTATCGAGTCGCGCGAGCACCTCCTTATCATCAGACTTGGAGTCCTCGGCAAGCTTCTCCAGGCGGGCTAGGATGCCGGTGTCGTCGTGCTTGCACTTCTCCAAGATCTCACCCAGCTTGGCTTTGACCTCACTGTCATTATACTTGTCCTCGACCAGTTTGTCAAGTCGAGTGCGGACCTCAGTGTCATCATACTTCTCCGCGGACAGCTTGTCGAGCTTCGCAAGGACCTCGGCGTCGCTGTACTTGTCGCCTGCGAGCTCGGCGACCTTCTCGAGGCGTGCAAGCACCTCCTTGTCGTCATACTTGGCATCGCTAACGACCTCAACGAGTTTGTCTAGCCGGGCAATGACCTCGGTGTCGTCGTATTTCTCGGGCGGAGGCGGGGGCAGCAGAAGTTGTTCGTCGGGCTTGACGTCCTCGATCTGCTTTTGGATGGTGGTGATCGAGTTCTTGGAGTGCTCGTAGTGCTCGCCAACGACGAGGAGCACGTTCTTAACGGCCTCCAGAATCTGCGGCTGGTACTCGCGCACGTGGCCCTGTAGGCCCTCGACGACGCTGACGGCCTCGGCGATGCGGTCCCGCGTCGACTGATGCTCGGCCTTGTTGTCGGCCTGATCCCCTTCCGTTCGGTTGTACAACTGCTCTACCTGGCCGAAGACTGTCTTGGAGGCCTCCTCCATCTTCTCGAGTGACTCCGTCACCGTGGAGCCCAGCGTATCAACCAGCACCTTCAGCTCCTCAGCAATGGCCTTGGTGCCTAGGACAGCGGCTTCCATCTCATCGCTGCGAGCCTCGCCAGACGCCGAGCGCCCCTCGATAGCCACTTGGAAGGCATCGTACTTCGCGACGAGCTCGGCAATCTTCTCGTCGATCTTGGCACCCAGAATGTCAGTGGTCTGCTGGAACTTCTCGTCCGTGTCGAGCTTGGCGCCGACGACGCTGGACCGCGTCTCCTCGAACTCGCCCTTCATCGTGCCAAGCATCTCCTTCAGGTCGTGGCCAACCGTGGCGTTATGCCCCGCCGACTCGCTCAGGTTCTCTAGGAGCCGACCTAGGGTATCCATGCCCGCGGCGCCGGCCTCCAACTTGTCCTTCATTAAGACCTGGAGCTCCTCCAGGAAGCTCTTCACCTCGCCCACGCGCTCACTGACCCCCGTGATATCGGCGTGACGGCTAACGAGCGCCTTGTCGTTGGCCTCTGTCTGGGCGACAGTGTTATCGTTGAGCTGCTTGACGGCATCCTCGATGGCCTTGACATCTTCCTTGGAGGGCAGGTCAGCGACGTCGGACCTCTTGGCGGACTCCTCGACAATGGCTCTGATATTGAGCACAGCCGCCTCGACAGCTTCAAGATGAGTCTTGGTGACCCTCTCAGGGTCCTCCAGGGCCTTCTCGGATCTCTCCTTCATCTCGTCAAAGGCGATGTTGACCTGGGTTACGAGGGACTCGATCTTAACGAGGTCCTCCTTCCTCGAGATGGTGTCTAGCTGGTTGATGATGGGCTCCAGGGAGTCCTTGGTCTCGGCCACGAGCGCCCCGACGGCGTCGATGTGGTCCTTCCGGACGGCCTGCTCGCCGTCGATGGCGTCCTCCAGCCTAGCCTTAGTGTTCCGGAGGATCGTCTCGATGGCCTGCACGTCTTCCTTGGTGGCGGCATCTTCTGGGTTGGATTCGGATGCATCCCTGCTCCCCTTCAGGTTGCCCACAGATTTCTGCAGGCTGTGAATTGCGTCGAGGACTTCCACGTTGGACATGGCCTCCACGGAGACCCGCAGGTTCTGGAGAGCCTCCTGCACTTCGATGTGCGAGATGGACGCCACTGATGCTTGCAGGTTGCGTAGCGACTCTTCGATCTCAGCAGTGCTGGAGACACCACCGTCGCTAGACAAGCTCGCGACCTTGGTCTGGACTTCATGAAGCATCTCCTGGAGACCGGACAGGTCCTCCTTGGAGAGGCCACCAGCAGGAGCAGGGGCAGGAGCCGGTGCAGGCGCGTGCGCGGACTCGGACCCATCCTCGGATGGTGCGTGACCGGGTCGCGCGGTCCCGATTTCCTCCATCTTAAGCCTGAGCTGCGTCATCATGCTCTCGAGGTTCTTGATGTCGTCATGCTTGAGCATGTCCGCGGGCACCATGGCGTCACTGATGCCGATGGCGCTGTCGGTGGGGCCGCCACCGCCACCAATAGTGGCAAGGGCTCTCTCGGTGTTCTCCTTTTGCTCGCGGAGGGCGTCGATCTCGGTGCGGACGGAACTGAGGCCGTCCTGGAGGGCCTCGAGGATCTCGTCGTTGGCGGTGAGGTCGGCGGGCCTGTTGACGATCTTCTCGACGGTGGTGCGCATGTCGGTGAACCCCTCGTGCAGGGCGTCGAGGATGTCTGTGGTGCCCGCATGGGGGCGCAGGAGCTCGTGCCGAATCCTCTCGATGCCCTCGCGGAGAGCCTCCAGGGCTTCGCGGTTGTCAATCGTTGGCGGTACGTGCGGTACCAGTTGCGAGTTGATGGCGTCGCGCAGCGACTCGATCTCCTCCTTCATCATATTCCGCGAGCCGTCCGAGGCACGCGCGAGGAGCTCCGACACCTCATCCCGGAAACTGTCGAAGTTGCTCACGAGGTTACCCACGAGCTCCTCCTGGCCTGAGCCGCCAGAGAGCCGGTCGATGTAAGCTTCAAGATGCGTTCGCAGCTGTTCGAGGCCATCCTTCGTCTCCTCCATGACGCGCTCGCTCTCCTGGCCGTTCGTGGTGACGGCAGCCTTTAGCTCCTGCTGGAGGACCCGCATAATATCATGCAGGCGTGACATTACCTCTGAGTTGTCGGCATGAGGCACGATGGCGGCGCTGTTATCGGGGAAGTCAAAAGTCTTGAGGCCCTCCTGGACGGCATCGAACACATCGTCCCTCGTAAGGTCGTTGTTCATAGCCGAGGGGGCAATGGGGAACTCGAACTCCTCGAGACACTCACGGACAGCCTCTAGTATCTCGTTTCTTGAGAGCGTCGCGGCCGTGTCCACCTGAGGAGGCTGGAAGTGCTTCAGGCCCTCGGTAATGGCCTCAAAGACCTCCTCGCGCGTCGCGCCTTGGGACGGCCCTTGCTGCGTGTAGTCCTGAAGGCCCTCCTTGAGGCAGGAGAGCACCTCATCGCGTTCGAGACCGATCTGCTCGACCTGGATCTCAGGCTTGTAGTTTTCCCAGGCGTCCTTAACGGCAAGCAGGACGTCGTCACGGGTAAGCTCGTCCTCACGGGGCTTGTCTGCCTCCGAGTCGTTGATCGCTGTTCTCATGGCATTGTAGATCTCCTGGTAGTCGACGACGGACTTGAGCGATGAGGCAGAGGCGCGCCTGTGCTCGCGCAGCAGCTCATTCATGTGAATCTTCATCTGCTCCAGGCCTTCCTCGACGATCCGCTCGACCTCCTCCTTGCTGGGACCGTCATTCCTATCATCATTGTTGGCCTCGACCTCATCCAGCTTCCGCGCGATGTCGCGGCCCATTCCGAGGACCTCGCCACGGAGCTCTCGCACAAGGGCTTTAACCTCGGCAGTCATACCTCCCCCCTGGGCAACGCTGTCCTTGACCGAGCGAATAACATGGAGTACATCATCGCTGAGGAGCTCGCTTCCCTTTGGTCCCGGGGCCGATGAGGGTCGCCGTGCTGTCTGATCCACAAGTAGCCGACTGACGCGCTGCGCCACCGTGCCACCGCGATCAGTCCAGTCCAGGTCTCTTGAGCCAGAGTCACTATCGTCATCGGAGAATCCAACGTTCCTTGGCCTAATGGTGCCGCCGCCGCCGCCTCGTCCACCGCTGGCGGGGATCATGGCATGGTCATGGCTACCGGCCTTAAGGTAGTTAATGAGCTCTTCAACCTTGGAAGAGGAGGCCAAGCCGGCCAGCTTCTCGGCTAATTCAGTCAGGCCGCCGAGGATATTATCCTGGCCATCTCTGGTGCCCATTTCTCGGATGATCTTCTCGAGCAGGGCAATGACGGCTGGCGATTCACTGTGCGCCAAGGATGGCGTGCTTATTACCGATTCTCTGTCGATGGACGCGGCGAAGCTTTGGGGGGAGGGTATCCGGGGGAGAGAAAATGGCCTCGCCGACTTCAGCGACGGCGAGGTGTTCTGGTTCTTATTGTGAGTGTCCACGTACAAACCGCCACCTGAGTGATGATGGGAGTCGCGGTGGGAGTCGCGGTGGGAATCGCGGTTATTCCGAACACCGTCTATATTGGCGACCAGGTCCCGCAGGCTTTTCCGGATATCCTCGTCTCTCGCATGCGTTGCTTCCTTCAGGCTCATCAAGTCGGTCGCGTTGTCTCTACTCCGTCGGCTGAGCTGGCTCATCTCCTTCTGCAAAGCTGTGGCGATGTTAGTCAGGCTAATAATTTGGCCCGACAGGTAGTCCCAGGAAGCGGCTCCTTTGGTGGCGGTGGGACTGGAAACGGAATTGAAGTAAGAGTTGGAGTTGGAGTTGTTTGTGACGCTTGCCAGCGGCGGGGGAGTTTCGACCTCCCGTAAAGGCGGCGGAGCCATATTTTGTAGAGCCAACATAGTAGCGGACTGTGGAGGCGTGTTCTCACCAAGGATACTTTGCTGGGTTCTCCGCGTCACGCAAGGACGCACGGCAGGGTTGAGGCTCATGGGCATTGGCGTCGGAGTGGTAGGGCGGGGTTGTTCCTTTTCAATTGGCTTGGACTCCTTCTCCGGCTCCCGGTCTCGGTTTCGGTGCGGCGTGTTGGGCCTGGAATGCTTCTCCGGTGATCCTCTGGGGGTCGGGCTCATCGAATCGCCGCGCGCTCCTTCGATCATGAGACTTAGGTCCCGTACAGTGCTGCCGGGCCCGAGAGACTGCATTCGCTTGTGGTGGTTCGGCCTCGTGACTAGGGCTCGCTCGGATTGCTGGTGGTTCTGTTGGTGGTTCTGCTGGTTCTGCTGATTCTGCTGCTGCTGTTGCTGCTGAAGTTGTTGTGGCAGATCGCTCATAGTCACGCGCTTCTTAAGAGCAGGCACGAGAGCGGTGTTCTCACTCTCCCTAGCCTTTTCTGCCAGGGCAGCGTGGGCTGACTGGATAGCGAGAGATGTGCCTGGTAAACTCTTGGTAGGACTGACACTTGGTGACTGGGGGTTCAATGGTAAAGGAGGCGGCGCCCGGTCTGGGTCAGAGCTATCCCACCTATTCCATCATGTCAGCCGAAAGAACCGCGGAATGAGTAATGAGGGGCAGGCCGATGGGGCAAGACGTCGCCACTCCCGTAGATAGAACAGGTAAATGACAATACGATCAGGGCACTGCTACTAGATAGTTGTTGACTTACATAGGTATGAGAGCGCCCGTGGACGAGGTATGTAGATGTCTTAAATGCCTGTCGGCAGGAGCGTCTCGCTCGATGGGAGGCATTCTGACGATTAAGTGAAAGGGAAAGGTATGTATGAGGGTATCGTTGTGTACAGAGGAGATGGGAATGGAATGATTTGTCTGAAAACAAAGATATGATATTAACTTCGTCTCCCGAGGTTTTATGTTTCACTTCGTGTTGATCGATAAACACGTCGTATACTTGAGGCTAGCTCAAGCCACCCGCTCTATTGAGGGGAATTAGGAAGAGAAGGTAATTGTGTATAACTGAAAGTGATTATAGTTTGTCGTGGTGATGCTGGTAATACTTTGGAAAGGGAAGAAATAACAAGCACGGTCTGTGTCTTGATTATGGACGGATCCTTTCGTACATAAAATGCTCCAGTTGGGAATAAATGGAGGGACCCCAATATGTGAAATGTGCGGGCCGTCTGTTGCATGTGGACAAAAGGTCGGTGCTCTTTCCCCCCCATCTGAGCTTCCAAGCTTGTCCGATTTGTTGTCGCAACGTCACACACCGCTACCCCAGCAACGGGTCTCCAGTGGGTCTATAGCGGGTCTCCCGTCACTAGCGCTTCATTTATGATTGGCCAATGCCGTACTTGACGTGGCGGTCGGGCGAAAGACTTGGTACTTTCACCTTGATCTCCATTAACCGTGCACCAAGTTCAACGATCGATTGGGGCTTTTTGTCAATTAAACGAATGCATCCTTTCGTGCATTTTCCGGCATATGTATGTATGCTCTTCAACTGAAATAATTTTCCTTCAATGGTGGGGGTTTAATCAGTGTGTTTCCAGGTACGAAGAAACATCAACATCAGCATGGGATGAAGTGTCTCCACCTTTAATGGGCGGTTAGGTACTATGTAGATACTTGGATATTGTAAATAATAAATGCCCGGGTAGGTACTTAGCGGGGTTTCATCCATGTTACCTTGATAACTCCCCATCTCTTTCGATAAGATGATACCCGACGGGGCCGCATCAGGTTTATGTATGTCAACAAATTGTTAGATAGGTTAGCGTTCCTTCATTAAGAGTCGAGTCTTCTCTACTTATGTCTAACTAGTAGGCAGGGCAGGTAGATAAGTAGCCAAGAAAGCCATCCATCCGGGAGGTCTTGAGCTTGACACACCTTAGTCCCTAACCTACATCATATCATCGCCGATAACGTACATATTTCCCTCCAAACGCCGGCTTGAGCTATATATACAATTGAACTCAAATCACCGGACCCCTCCACGATATGGTCCCTCAATTTGGTTTATACATTTTGTCCTTCCTCTGCACATTTAGCCGTCTACTTCAGCATCCCGTCGAATGCCGGGATCAGGGTCTGCGCTAGCCAGAAAGAGAAGACAAGCTTGGGGCCGGTCATGAGAAGCTAGACACTGTCAGCGTAACGGGCTCAAAGGTTTGGATTATAGCCAAGAACTAACCTTCGGTACCAACCCCTTGAAGAAACTGGAGAAACCCTCGTTCTTGGCCATGTTGGACAGAATTCGGAAGCCGCTCTCCGGGTTCTCGAAGTTCCGGTTCTGAATTCGGGTCTTGATGACATCGAGAGGTGCCGAGACGACGAGCGACGCTGATGCACCGGCGATAGAGGCGACGAAGTTTTGGAACCAAGTCGCCTTGTTGTAGTCGCTAAGAGCGAACAAGTACTCTTTGGTGAAAGCCGAACCGCCGAAGAGCTGCATACTGGTCAGGCCATCTCCATCCTACAGTCTAGAGTATTCCACGATCACCTAGGGTCATACCGCGAAGGAGCCCGGCGCATTTCTTGCCGCCGTCCAACCCCAGCCCCTGTATAGTCCAAAACCCTCATCGCTGATAATCTTGAGAATGCCTCGTCCGCGGAAGGCGTCGGGGTTCGTCTGGCGCTTGATCTTGAGAACATCGAGGGGAAGGAGAACGATTTCACCGATACCGATCAAGCTAACTCTCGTCAACTACCTTGCCTGACCATATTCAGGGCTGGACAAAACCTTACCTGCCGGCCGTCGAGTGCATTATAGCCTTACCGGTCTTCTTCCCGAATGCGCTCTCGAAGTCGTTGCCGTAGTGCTTGGCTAGAAAATCCCTGGCAATTGGCTGGCCACCATACTTGTATATCCTTTGCGACACCTGGTGATACGGTGGTTAGAAAAAACACTATTACCTAGGTATGCACGAACGCCGTTCGATCGCCTCACCTTGTATCCAGCAGCATAACCGAGGCCGGGGAACAGAGAGAAGAACTTGCGGCCAACGGGTGCCGAGGCCTTGTCCTTGAAGATGACCGAGTTAAGCTCGCTCACGCTCGTGATCTATGGATCGATTGTTAGAATTCTATGTCAATTTAGTAAACACAGCCCTGAATCGTTTATCCTCGTACCCGGGTCTGGTTGCTCATCAAGCGCTTTGCGATCGTGTCGACCTTCGTCATGTTAGCTTGGCGCATCAAGAAAATGGCACGTCTGTTTGTATAAATACCGGGTGGAAAACGCCCAGCTCCGCGATACCAGCGGATCCTGTTTCAGTTAGCCAGAGGCACATATTACTATGTACATGCGACGAGGATGAGCATACCCGAACCGAGGAGTCGAGCCAAGTTGGACTCGCGCTCCTTACCAGCTACCATAGGTGCCATGGTAATGAAATTGCCTGGGAGAGTATTAAAAAAGACGAGACAAGGATCAGTCTTATGAACGAATGTAAGAAATGCTGGCGACCTAGAGAAGGGCGAGAAGGACGAGAAGACAAGGCAAGAGGAGGGAAAGTCGCTGCCTTGGTGCAACTTTTCGTGCCTTAGAGATAACTGCAAAAAAGTGACTGCAAAAAGTGACTGCAAAAGTCCCTCCAAAATCTTTAGTATCTTTTATCGCCCACCACCAAACAAAATTTCGTTGCGGGCGCCAAAAAATTTCACAAATTGCGCGGACCTGATTTACACCGATTTGCGCCAAAGAGGGGTTTCCCTTTACTAGAAATAAAGTGGGGATATGGAAAGCGATAAGAACCCGTCGAGCAGGGGTTTGCAGTCAGGGCAGCCGGGATTAAGCTTTGACTATCGAGTTCCCATACGGATACGTGTGTGGGCCAAGCTATGGAGGTATAATGTGGGACGTGCACCATTAAGCATTTGATGCCAAGAATACCTACCTAGGTACATATGTAGGTAGGCCCGAGCTCGATCTGATATCGAAGCTAATACGGAGGAGTACTTACATATAAAGGCTACGAGCTGGCCCCTGCGCCTGGCTTGCCATATATACCTAATGGTCGACGAGGTTGTTGATACACGCATTTTTGAAAGGGAATACCGTGGAGCTGACAGTAGTTCTTCCAATAAGCTGGGATACGCGTCTATTGGCTGGTGCGAGGAGCCAGCCGGCGGCAGCCTGACGACATCGAAGTTCGAGTCTGGCCGGCCACGTGCCAATCTTCTGGCCGTCGCTGCCAACGACCAGGACCCATCCACAGATGGCGGTTTGCAAAAGGCTATCATCAGCCTCCACAAGACCATTCTTGTCATCGTCAACCCTTGGAAAGAGGCGAAAAAGTCCTTCACCAAAATGCAGCATACAGACGACGACATCATCCCTTCTATGGTGCAAAACATCGAGATCATCCTTAACTCACTAAAGACACAGCGAGTAGTCTCAAACGGGCGATGCCGACAAAAGCCACTAGACCATCGAAAAAGGCCAGGACCGAAACCCTTAAGCCTACCGAGAAATCATTTAACAAGTCCTCGGGCGGTAAAAAGGGCCGATAGCGCCCCCGATACATGGAGGCAACCCTAACCAGACCGGTAGCAAATACGAGAAGCAAAACGGCAACCGCCTTAGCCGAGAAGTTTTTCGACGGCGCCGGCGATGTTGACGATGCGTTTTAAGTCATCTTGGGAGCTTTTATTTACTTTTCTTTTATCTGAACGCCTTTCTTTACTTTCCGACGCGTTTTTCGACCTCTTTTCGGGTTTTTTACGTTTCTTTACACGTTATCGCTGGATTAAACGGATCGCTGGAACGGGCCTGATCGGTATATATGTATATAATCGTTGGGACAGGCACATTTTTGCATAACGGCACATACGCAGCATATCGCTTAGGTATAATATCGCTAGAATAAGCATCGCGGGACGCTTTTTTACTGAGGGGGGGGGGGGGGGGGGAGTGGGCAGATTGTTACGGCAGATAAGAGGCTATCGGGGCGTTAGTCTCAGACACCTGTAGTTAGATAGCCATCTGTAGATGGCTATCTAAGTAGGTAGTGCAAAGTATTACAGACCTACTACGTACCTTCTATTCAGATATAACTGGCACTAGATACTTTCTTACCTCCTTTTCTCGATCTCACTCACAATCTTCCTACTCAACCCATCTAGTGTAGTAGCTCTAGGAACGGCACGTCGACTCCGAAGGCATTGTAGAACCAGGACCGGAACTCCGCTCCTACCATGCTATCCATACCGTACGCGTCCAAGGGTCTATGTGCGTCCACTCGCTCAAACACGATCAGCACGAGACTACCAAAACGCCGCATTACGTGCGCCCGCACCGCGTCCTCCAACGGTACACCCGCGTCTAATGCTGACGCCACCTCCGGCGGCAGGTCGCCGTGTCCTCGAGTCTGGACACCCCCCTTGCTTCCCTGGGAGGTGCTACGCAGTGATCGTGAAAGAATTGCGCTCCGTGGGTCTGGCAGCCCCGGATATGAACCCTCGAAGCCTTTCTTGCGGATCTTCTGTAGCTCTATGGGCTCTAGCCCGGTCAGGATGTGGGCCGAGGCGCCCTCGTCATAGCCGTAGTCGTGGTTAGTGTAGGTCTTTTCAGGTAAGGAAGAGGTAGAGGAGAGTGCGACGTCGATTACCGTTAGGAACTCGCTCTCTGGGATCGGTTGGATGCCCTTACGCAAAAGGAGCGCCTCTATCTCCGGGTTCTCATGGAAGTAGCCCACCTCAGATATCATGCCGAGACCCACAGCCACCGCGGGGAGACCGAGGGAACGGCGGTGACCTGGCAAATTGAGGGCGTCGTGGTAAGCGCCCTGAATATTCCACAAGCTTCTATCGGCTGGATATCACTCTGCTGGAGGAAGATAACTTACGGGCAAAGAGATCAAGAAAGTAGTTTCCGGCGCAGTAGTTCGCCTCTGTCGCCGTTCCCACGCTGCCCGAGATGGAGCTCGTCATGAGGAAGAAGTCGAGCTCGGCATCTTTCCCAAGCAACGCGTTGTGGATATTACACGTGCCCTCAACCTTCGGGTCGACCGCCGTGTGCCACTGTTCGTTGGTCATGCTCGTCCATAGCGCCTCCTGTTTTGCTGTTAGCGGTACGTTCAAGATATGAGATGGCCTGAGAGGCATACGTAAAGTCCCATGGCAGACTGTACTACTCCACCGATAGGATATTCCCCCTTCTGGACCATGGTCTCCACATCCATCATCCGGCAGATGTCTCCGCGAACAACGGCGCACGAGGCGCCGCAGGCCTCGAGGTCTTCGACCAGGTTGCGCGCCGCGGTCTTGTCGAGCCCAGAACGCCCTAAAAACACGAAGTGTCGTGCTCCGCGGTCCATCATCCACTTTGAGAGGCTACGGCCGAGCCCGCCCAGGCACCCGACCATGAGGTAGGTTTTGGATGGGGACAATGTCGTGCTATAACGCGAGGGTTGGACCCTGAGTATAGACCTCGGGTTCGAGAGGTCAACGACAACCTGTATATCATGTCAGTATATCAGTAGTTACCCATGAAAGTCTTCTCTGATAGAGGACCCTGAAAGCGGACAGCTTAGTAGTTTTCTAACCTTTCCGATCTTGCCTGACGAGCCCGCCCTTCTGAACGCGTCTGTGATATCCTCGACATCGAATACCTGCGTCGGGAACTCGCGCAGCTCTCCCGCCCGATGCATTTGCACCACCTTTTCCAACAATGTAGCCCAGGTTCTATTGTGTGTCGGATTGTGTGAGTAGTACAAGTCCGTAAGGTCGAATGCAGTGAAAGTGGCGCTCTTCAAAAACTGGGCCATTCCGAGGCGTCCGGCGTCCGTGAGGTCGCGCTTCCCGATCTCCACGAAACGCCCAAACTCCGCGCAGCACGCCCAGCTCGCTTGTAGCAGCTCCCCCGTCAACGAGTTAAGCACGACGTCTACACCGTGGCCGCCCGTCATCTCCCGGATCCCCTCCGCGAAGCTTATGTCGCGAGAGTTGAAGATGTTGGCCGGCGCGACGCCGAGATTATCCACGAGGTACGCCTTCTTCTCGGCGCTTGACACCGTCGTGTAGATCTGGTCGGCGCCGAGGCGGCGCGCGAGGTGGATGGTCGCCATGCCTACGGCACTAGCACCCGCGTGCACCAGCACGCTTTCGCTCGGATGCAGGTTCGCGCGGTTCTGTAGTGCATAGAGCGCGGTAGAGTAGACGAGCGGAAGCGTACACATGACGGCCGCATTCTCCGCGTCCTCGAGCCTCTGGCATGCCCAGTGCGGGACGACCTCCGTCGTCTTGAACTTACCGGGTGCCATCACCACTACGCGGTCACCAGCCTTCAAGCCGTCCACGCTACAACCCGTGCGCAGCACCACGCCGCAGTGCTCGAGCGTGCACGTCGCGTCCCGCGTGTCCACGCGCCCCATAACGGCAAAGTAGTCCTTAGCGTTGAGGCCTATAGCTTGGACCTCTACCTCAACGTCACTAGGTCTGAGAACTTGCGACTTTGTCGACGCTGGCATCTGTTTGAAGAAGAGTGAGTCAAGCTGACCGTCGATGTCGATAGCCAGCTGTACAGGCCTCGCCTCGGCCAGCGTCAACCGCTGCGTCTGCAGGCCCTGTTTCTGCCTGAACGACTCGTTCAGTCTGTCGTCCGGCACGTAGCGGCTGACATGGACGACGCCGTCCCGCTGGGCGAACTCGCGGTCTTTGGCCTCGACCCCCGAGCGAGCGAGTGCGTTCATTATGTTGCGGCTCGTCTGCTCCACGCCAGTCTGACGGTCGTCCACGTCGAAGGTGATGAACTTCAATGCTGGCTGTTCCACCATAACTGTGCGCGAGAGCCCAGATACCAGGACTTTGGTGGGCGCACCTCCTGTGATGAGTCCGCTGCCGGTAATCCAGACCAACACGGATGCGTTATCCGTCAACTCTTTAATTGTGTTCATCTCGGAGTCCGAACTTTTGGCCAGCAGCGGTTCCTCTAGTTCTACGAGAGATATGACGATGCTTCTCGGAGCAACTGATCCGGAGTTGAGGTCCTCCAGTCTCATGACACTTGGTTTATGCCCTGACAGGTCTTGTGACTCGCGAATAACCGCGTCTAGAAGGGCACCCCGTTCGCGATATACGACATGCACAAGCTCACCCTCAAGTAGCTTGTTGGCTCTGTCATCCGTAGTACTCTGGGCAAACAATATCGAGCGTTGTCCACCTGCGAGCGGATAAAATATCGGTGCTAGTCGTGGCTGTTTCAAGTCGGTTCTTGTCCTCCGCTCATCTTGGATAGCGAGCAGTGCACCCCGGGGCGCGATGAGGTGCCTGACTGCACCAAAGACCTTCTCCAGGTACCCGCTGGTTCTCTGGTTAGAACTACATAATACGAGATCGTAGCTCGTATTCGTCTCTTCCTCAACCTCCGACACGGCTTCTCCTGTCTTGATATCGATATCCGATATCTTTAGCTGGCTACTCTCGGCGAAAGCCCCTATGCTATAAGATAGAAGTCGTGGGAACGAAGAACTGCCGTGCAACAGGCCAAGCACTGTTTTACTTGTACCTGAAAGACCATCCCCAATTTCGAGTATGCGGAGACTTCTTATGGCTGAGAAGATGTACGCATCCGAGTAGCTTTTGCAAGCCTTCATCGACGCTATCAGAGGTAGGTCCTAGACTAAATGTGACCAGGTAGCGAGCTAATCCGGAGGAATCTAGGGCTCCCGGAGCCGCATCGGGCTTCCACATAACGCGAAGCATAGGATGGCGTTGCTCATCGCCCATATCTAGGCGCGTGGCCGCCTGGTAAGGAGTAGCTCGAACATCTTGAAGCTGGACAACCAGATGGCCCGACTCAGCGCGCAGTTCCGCGTCCAAGAGGGAGGCCCCAAACCCGACAGCGGCGGCGCGGGAAGACATGTGCGCAGATTCGTTCGCGGGGTGGGAGCCGGTCAGCAATGTTGCGGACCCGATCTTTGTGGGAACGACCGCCCGTAAGGTCTCCGGCTCCCCGGCAGAGACTGCCACGATGGCCGTCTGCAGTATCACATCGATAGTTATGGGGTGGATAGGATAGTCCTCGTTCGGCGTGCCCTGAAAGAATTGCGTACTCGAAATGCAATGCTTCAGTTTCCTCATCCGGTCGACGGAGAAGCCCGTGATCGAGCGGAACGCCGGCCCGAAATTCAAACCCTCCCTTATCATGGCCTCGTACCAAACGCATGACGCGGTAGGCGCAAGCGTCTTCTGTTCGACCGCGAATCTCGGCTCGAGCGTGTTCTTGTCTGCGGTGAAGCTAACAGCGCCATTCACGTGTTTGGTGGAGATGCCGTCTACGAATGAGACGATGCTGATGTCCTACCAAGTCTTCGAGCTCGTTGTGTAGGAGATCTGCGTCGGTCTCAGGGACGTGTGAAGCTCTAGCTTCGCTGCTGAATCCGTCGGGATGGCGAGAGCCGCCAAGATGTTGAAGTCCTTAATGTAAATCGCCCCCTGGTCCCGGACCCCAGTATACTGCATCACTGCCTCAACGGCCATGGCCACGTACCCGGCAGCGGGGACTACGCTCGTGTCCTCTAGTTTGTGGTCGCCCATCCAGGCGGCCTCCTCGAGCCGGAAGATGTTCTTCCAGCGCTTCTCGACTCCATCGCCAGCCGGGACAAGGGACCCCAGCAGCTCATGGCGCCGGTGGGTGCGATTGCGGAACTCGATACTCTCGCGGGGCTCGGCCCAGAGAGGAATATCCGAGTACGTTCACCGATACTCGGCAGATCGTGGATGACCCGCGGTCGACTATCTAATGTGCGCCCCTTCCCCGAGTCTATCCCGTTCACCTTGGCAAACGAGATCGCATGGCCGTATAGGAACAAATCTCCCGCCAAGCTCAAGACGGATTCGACCGAGTCTCTATAGCGCACGAGCGTGGTTGAGTACGGCATGTCGACCTTCGATATACCAAGAGACGCTTGGGTCTGGTCTATGGGCATCTGCAGCGCTGAGTGAGGGCCCACTTCAATGATGTGGTGCTCCTTGATCTTCGAGAGTTGCGACACCGCAGCTGACAACTCGACGGGATTCTCCAGGTTCAAGCGCCAGTAGCGCGGCCCAACATCTTGAGCGGTCATTTTGGAGCCGTTGACCGTCGAGATCCAGGTGCAGGTCGTAGGGAGCTTGACTGATGGACCTTGCGGGAGCGATGCATGGAGTAGGCGCTCGTACTCATCTCCCAGCGGCAGCATGTGGTGGGAATGATAAGCGCGTCCCTCAGTCTGCAACTTGCGGGCAAATATACCCTCTCTTTGCATATGGGCTGCCAGCAAGTCAATGGCCGACACATCCCCGGAGATCGTGACGTTCTCCGGTGAGTTAATGCAGGCTACAACAGCCTTCCCCACTTGCCCATGCGCCGAGATAGCTTCAGAGGCAGCTTCTCGTGACAGTCCGACCGCCACCATAGCGCCGTCTCTAATACCATCTTGGCCTACAACGAATCCACGGTAATAGGCAATACAGATTGCTTCTGTCGAAGTGATCAAGCCAGCTGCGAACGCGGCTGCTATCTCGCCAGAAGAATGACCCAGCACGGCTGAGGGACTGATACCCCAGAAGTTCAATAGTTTGGCAAGTCCAACCTGGACAGCTGTGCTGGTCGGTTGTGAATAAGCTGGGTCCATGATCCTGCTCGTGGCCTTAGGCTCGAGCATGAGCTCCTTCAGGCTCCACGGTGGCGGGTGTGGCAGGAGAGCCAGGGATGCCTTCATCTCCGCAACGGCATCGCGGAAGACGGGGAACTCAGCAAATAGCCCCTTGCCCATCTCTGGCCACTGCGCGCCCTGGCCTGTAAAGACGAAAGCGAAGTCTTGCGGTGACCCGCGTACGTTTTCCGTGAGAGTGCGCAGCTTGTCGACCACCACATCGCCCTGCGATCCTGGCCTGGCGATGAGGAAGCCGCGCTCTGACAGGTGCGAGCGGCGGGTACCTAAGGTATATGCTAAATCCTCCATAGAGACTGACTGGAGGTCATATTTTGCAAGATCTTCCACGCGGGCCATCAGGGATGCGCGACTCGAGCCGGAAAGGGGCAATAGGAATGCTTGTCTTTCCGTAACGCAGGTAGAAATCCTCCTGTTACCCGAGCCAGCATTTTCAAGCACAGCATGCGCATTGGCGCCACCATACCCGAAGGCATTTATGCTAATGCGCTTCGGTGATGAGACGAAACCGGAATTGGTAGGCCAGGGTTGGGACTCTGTGACAATCTTAACTCCCCAGTCGTCACACTTGATCTTCGGACTACTTCAGTTAGTCACATGAGGTTCTTCGTAGACGGTAGTAGCGCGCATCATACTTCACTTTTCCCACGCCGACAGTAAGGGGGATGAGGCTCTTCTCGAGCATCATTGTTGCCTTGATCACGCTAGTGATTCCACTCGCAATGTAAAATTTGCGTACTTTGGATTCAGAACCTAGTATTCAAGACATGGACGTCCTCAGTACGTGGGACCTTAAAGAGCTGGATCAACTAAAACACATAGGTTGTCTGTTTCAAGGGACATAGAATAAGGGGGTCCCTCAAACTAACGGGTCGTTAGAAGGTAGTGCACACTCAGAACACCACTCATAACGTTGGGTGTACGGTACTTAACAAGGGATAGGGGTTCATTAAATGAATTATACAAGGGATCCAGATATAGAAAAAGCATGTGTCAGTATATTTCGATACGTTCAACCTAGCATTTACTCTCAACACTACGAGGAGCTCAGAAACAAGCTGAGTAAGTAGACCGCTAAGCACCGCAGTTGTTGGTTGACAACGGCGGAATAATGTAACGATGCAAAGGACCCGTCGAGTGTGTATTATCATGATGCCTAATCGAACGTTATCTTTCGCCCCTGGAAAGCCACCTTCTGGCCCTCTTCCTTGGTCTTCTTCGCAGCGGCCCAGCTGGGGTGTAAAGGTCCGGTGTCGTCCCTTTTCTGCTCCTGCCTGATCTTCGGTGCTGGCCTTTCTCGGTAAGACTCCCGTGGCGCAGCACGATGTGGACCTCGACCACGGTCGCGGTCCTCGCTTCTATCCTGGTGTTGTTTCCGGCCATGCTCTATGTGCCGCATGCGCTCGGGGTGCATGGTGTTCTTCTCGAACGGGTTGCGGATGCCCTTCTTCCAGGGCTTCGAGTCGGCGTCGGCGGGGTCCACGGCGCCCCTCTGCATGTCCCAGCCCTGGTCCCTGCCGTCCTGCTGCTTCGGGTTCGGGTTCTGCTTGTGCTTCGCCTTGTCCCCGTACTTCTTCTCCCAGATCGCCTGCCTCGCCCTCTGGCCCCGCCTGTTCTTCTTCGCGGACGGCGCCACGTCCACGTCTGACGCGGATTCCGAGCCCGAGACGTAGCCCCCCATTAATGTCGGGAGGAACGCCGATCGCCCGGGTTCCACCTTTATCCTCGTCTTCTTGGCAGGCGGAGGTGAGAACGATTCCGCTTCTGAGGAGTCGGCTTCGGATTCCTCCGCTGATGATATGGACATATCGTCAGGAAGGGCCCGCACCCGGCGCACTGCCCTGTCGCGGCTGTCCTCCTCACTTTCACTGGCATCGTCTTCAGAGTCATCTTCGGAATCGCTGGACCCGCCTAATAGGTCATCGTACCGCGAGAATGCGCGCTCTTCCGCATCGCTGTCGGAGAATCCTTCGAATACCTCCTCGTCATCATCCGACGAATTTTCAGCGTTTGAAGGCCGGTCGTCAAGTTCGTTGTCTCGTTCCTCTTCCACACTCCGCCTCTTAAGCAGGACCGGTTCTTGAGTCCTTTCAACCTCGTCTTCGGAAGTATTATCTGAACTTATGCCAAGATCGTCATCGGCCGGTTCATCTTTCCGTGGTTCGTCTTTCCGTGATTTTGGGTTGTCCACATCCTTATTATTGGTATTAATTTTGCCCTTCTTCTCGGGCATGGGCACCCGCAGCGCGATACAGGTGCCCATAATGGCCTGCTCGACGACGTCCTTAACCTGTTTTCGGTTGCACAGCCCGCTGGTGACATTGTGCAGTGCGGAGCGTTCCTCCTCGGACAGGTTCGGTTTCGGGACGGGCTTGATCTCCGAGGGAAGCCTAGGCGACTCGGCGATGCCCTTGATCTTCAGGAGGGAGGAGTAGAGATGGGCTTGGGCTGCTTGGTGTAGGTCTAGACTCTGATAAAAACCCACCGCACAGTCAATATATATAGTCAATATTTACGGCCCGGTGATTCGAAGAGGCATATCAACTACAAGGCATATCAACTCACCTTCAACACCAAGACCTCCTTCTCCAATCTTGCGACTTTCTCTGGCGGCGAGTCGCGTATGCGCTTCGCGTAGCGCTGACGCTCAAAGCCCTTGGCCGTCTTCAGGCCGCGGTACAGCTCCTTTTGCCATTGTGCGATCTTCTCGTTAAGACTCGGCTCGCCGCGTTTCCGTTTTGGCATTATTATTTTTGGGTAGGGGGGGGGGGCCTGTTTAAAAAGCTAAGTAGTGGGTGGCTTAAATAAGAATAAGAATGATGTAGTGGAAAAATATTAAAATAGCTACAAGCGATCTGCGATACGCAACTTTGGAAAATTTTAGCGGGGCCGCACTACTAAGATGTAAACAGTGTTAATGCACAGTGCATATTCACTATTCACTGTATATCTACATGGCAGACATCTATCTCCAGGCCTACACCCAACACCTACCTACCTACTTATAGGTACTTAGGTAGGTATCTTGGGTATCGTTTACCGATGGGATTCAAGTTAGATTTACTTAGCTACTGTCGATGACTGTATATTCAATTACCTAGGAAATGGAATATATGCTCTTCCTGTTTAGGGCTGGTCGACTGCTCAGCTATTTTAGGGCCAAATTAGGGGCCTACCAAAAGTCGAACAGTTTCCAGGTAGCAGAATCTTATTTACATCTAGTCCAAGTTGTCCAACGATGCGATGACGACCCAGAATTATATGGTAACAACATGGAGACCAGTAAATCTAGCGATGATAAAACACATCACGCATATTCAATCATGGCATGCAAACCCTGAACTTTCCGGCTCAGAAATGCTCTTCGTTGCCAGTTCTTCGAATACTTCCATACGCTGTCACATGACTATACTCTTGCTTAGACGATGAAGGCATGCGTAGATCGATATTGATGTTACAACTTCGTAATGCCGCCATCTCCGAAATCGTTGAGATTTGTATGGTGAGACATCCACACGCTATCAGCTTAAAAGTGATCGGATCTACAGGGGCATCGGTCTCGCGCCTTCGGCCCAACATCCGTTGTGCAACCTCAGATCATCACCACTGCTACATATATTACTCAACGGATATCCGGACCGATGGATTTGGTGGCTCTGGGAATGCAGCTTTTCGTAAGTATCTGGCCAACAACCCGCGCTGTTTTGACAACACAATCAGATGTCCGGTGGGCTGGAAAGGATTCCGGGGAAATCCGGGTATCTGTCAAAGTTGTAATAAGGGATTGATTGATAGCCGAATAGAGCAAGTCTGAAACCTGATAGCCGAACTCCTCCATACCCGGATATACATCATAGTCGTAACGAAATGCGACGCGAAGCTACGGGCGCGCGGACGAATGGCAATCGATGATGATTCGCTGCACGCCGGCTCGGCTGTAGTTTCGTCGCGCCAGTGGGCCCGGGCGTCCTCCCCTGGCTATCATACAAGCTCGTCCACATGTATTTGTGTTCAGATAACATTAACATAACATTAACTGGCCGTCCACTGTAGCTACGCTATAGAGGTATCACCTATGTGTCGGGGTTCCCTAAAACAATACTATTCTTCACAGAGACGCTATTTAAGTAATACAATTAATAAGCGGGCAGGTTCTATGGACTTTGACCATACCTAACGATAGAAATGTCCCCACAGGAATACTTGTAATAATGTCGTCATCGCATCCTCTCGTTCTGCACCCGTCGTCGATACAACAACACCATGGCCTCGAATACAGCACACCCTAGAATAGATTAGGTAGGCTAGACGCAGTGCTGTGGCAGTGTTCTCAACTGAAGTCCGTGTTTTTATCTTCATACCATACGTTATCGGTTAACCTAAGTAGGATTTGGAAGTATGAGAGCGACTGGCCAACCAACACCATGGCTTACCCAATCAGTTACTATGCGTTCTCATGTGATAATGCGTCATGCCTAGACTATCTGCGTACTGAAGTAGTCTGTGGGTAGTCTGTAGGAGTGACAGGGGCATATCCCTGCTGGACTTTTGCCATGGGAGCCAATCACAAGCCTCTTATTCTGCCATTTGGGCTCGATCGGGCTTAGATCATTTTACCCCGCAATATGCCTTCTGGATCTCCCGACGCTACATGCGAACAAGCATATGTACTTAACTTATGGTGGAAACAAGCAGCAGTTGCTCATAAACCAAGTAGAAGGGAGACCGCTTGACTGCCTCACCATTTGCCAGCATTCTACCCCCCCAACTTGTCACATAAAGATTGGGCAGTCTCGCAGTAAAGACGGGATTCGGTATCTCTGATCACAAAGAACAACAGCATGGAGACTAGGGAGAACGCGCGTCAGATCTAACCTCTGTATAGCTACCTACTCGGACTACCTAGGTAGGCAGATCGACACCATGAGGAGGAGGCAAGGCGTAGCAATGTGAGATGTTTTCGCGCCTATCATACCTTCTTATTGCTCTAGCTGAGAGTTCTGACACGAACCCTCTTCGAGGTGCCCTCAGCTCCAGCGCATCCGGTTACTCAAGAGAGATGTCATTGCCGAGAGTACTATAAGGTATCGCATCAGGAGACTTTCAACCGATGATGGTATGCCGCGGTCTCGAGGCCAACCTGAAAGTTCTCTAAGAAGCCATGGTGATTTAATATTCTCCGGACCTCGTTTATATATGAGCGATACTGCCTAATAAGCCAGGAGGAGACCAGTACAGACAAAGAGCAATTCTACCGAATAACGAGACCAACCATGTAAAGAGAGGTAGGATATCAGTACTCTATATGTTAGTGGTGGCACGAGACTCCAAGAAACGGCAACGTCCGACCAATCAGGCGATGTACGAGTCAGTACTCCCACCGTAACACCACAGGCACGTAAATTAAGAACCAATAGGCGCTCTGCCGCCTCCGGGTAGAACTACCAAGTACATGGCAATACATGCATGCAGGCGTGATAGTGTGTACTTGACTATATGGTGAAAAGCACGCGAGAAACGTTCCTCATCTCTCCGGTCTGCTTAACACCAGATTGGAATCCTGGAAGCCAAACCCATCTATCTACTAATAACTTGGCAGTTTTGTTGCTTGCTTATGCTGAAACCCCGCATCAAACAGTTGAAGGGCTTATGAAAAAGGACCGGGCAACTTAATAGGCAGCGCGCGACCGACCGGTCGACTCCCCTTTTTATACGTATACCTCTCTAGATGGATTCACCATTGTCGCCCCAGATGCCCAATGGGAGGTGCGACCTTACAAAGTGTGACGCAATAATAATCAACTAGTATATTCCTCGGCAGGTACCTTGGTTGGCATGTAAATGAATCTAGGCAGTAACAAGCAAGCCCAACTTTGGAAGGTATTCGGCGATTTACATAACGTGTCGAGCCTCCCGCCCTCCTCTATATCTCCCCCACACCTCCCACCTCCCACATTTTATAGAGGCTCTCCAGGCTCTCTCCTCACGCAGCATGAGTTATCAAATAGTTATATGGGCTTTAGCATCTAGTTCATACATATTCTAGATTCATCAACCTGGACTGCACTCCCAGTCAGCTTAGCTAAGCTTTTCTTCATATTTCATCCCGGGTCGAAGAGGCCTATCGTATACCGAGACACGCCCGACCTCGCCCGAAGAGTCGGACAGTCAGTCATCGATCATAAAGCCCTTGCTCTTCTCCAAATAGGTCTGTCTCTCAGCCCAAACTATATATGAGAGCTAGTCCCGTCGCATAGCCAGCTCGCACTTGGTTTTTCGTGGAAAGCCAACAGTAGTTCAACGCACATACTACAAGTCTCCGGTAGTTGATATCGTCTCACTCGCCCCTCGCAAACTTACATACTACGGTCCGGAGGACTGGGGGACTGGAGGACTGGATACTTGGATTTCCGCTTCCCCATTATTTCGTCATTCCTAATATTAGAACACGCCCGTTTCTTTTATTTTTATTTTTCGGTAGGCTCCCTTCCACTCCAGGACATACGTTGGGTGTTTCACAAGGTATCGAAGCAGAGCTGACTTGACCAGGTAGGGCCAAGCCTTTGAGACCCGCCCGTTGAGCATCCGCCACCTGCACTGCGTACAGCGCTCGGGATATATAGACACGCCCCCCTGACGTGATCAGGGTGTGTATATAGACGGCCCAACGACAGCATAGAAATAACCCACGAAAGTCCGGTTGAGCAACCACGTTGAGCTCATCGGTCCGCCGAGTTTTGCGTCGCGGATTAGGACCGAATTCCTTATCAGGGTTGCCTGAAGTCTTGCACGGCGTTGCACTGATCCGCCAGTCGTCTCAACAACAACAGTTGATACTACGGTAGTCATTGGCCGCCATCACTGAAGCACGTAAGTATGAGACTCTCCTTACGGTGATTTGAAAGCACATGCGATGCCTAGTTATTATCCGTGCCTTCCAGCTATTCGATAATTTGTATTTGCATCCAAGGATGAAGTTTTGGGCCCGCCTGAATGTTTTGTTGTGGGTCATGTTGAATCAAGTCTCACCCCCCTTTCCCCCAGCTACCTTTCCCCCCTGCCTCAATTGGCCATTTTCTTGCCCCTCACCCCTAGCTCTCCCGACGCACTGTGGGGCTTCCTTAAGTCCGCCAAAGCCTCACATCTCATCATTATCCTGTCATATAATGCCGCGAAAACCCGACGATCGATTTCCGGGGCAGTGAATCAGGAGTAGGATGAAAGGGTCAAGAAACAACCTGGAACCCTTGGGGTGATTTGTACCTCGGTCATTCATCGCGGTATCTGGACCAATGGAGTTCACATCGAGTATTCATAAGGGCCCTTCTCACTCATCCGAACGTGGTCCCGGATATCAGTCTCTAGTCATCTGGTGCCATGGAAAAACACCACTCTGGACGCGAGTAAATACGATATATCATAGCTAACGATTTCCAATCTTTTCATTATAGCTCCTTAAAGTCCATTTCTTGTTAGAAAAGAAGAACGATTCGCGTCTCGGCATTTGAGCGATTCCCCTCGATTTGCTACCACTCGCTTTCTCTTCGCTGGCCGCTTAGCCTTTTAGCTGACTCGAGCCACGGAAATTCGAGAATATGAGCTCTAACACTCTGAAGCAAGCCGCGGAGGCGGCCCGCAGCAAGTCCAACATGGGCAGGCAAGGCACGGAATCGTCCTCTAGTGCCGTTGCAGCGGCCGACTTCCTCCACACACCACTAGTGCGCGCGGCGCTACCCTTCGTCAACGGAGGCCTCGCTGGCATGACGGCCACAACAATCATTCAACCAGTAGACATGATAAAAGTTCGACTACAGCTAGCAGGAGAGGGTGTGGCCACGGGGCCCAAGCCAACCCCCCTATCCGTCACGCGTGAAATTCTGGCCCAAGGCCGCGCACTTGATTTGTACACAGGGCTCTCGGCCGGATTACTCCGCCAGGCTGTGTACACGACGGCTCGTATCGGTTTCTTCGATACCTTCATGAGTGGCTTTAGGACGCGCGCGAAGGAGAATGGTACACAGGTCGGGTTCGCGGAACGCGCGGCTGCAGGCCTCGGCGCCGGCGGTGTCGCCGCTTTCATCGGGAATCCAGCCGACCTCGCCCTGATCCGTATGCAGAGCGACGGCCTCAAGCCCGCGGACCAGCGCAAGCACTACCGCTCGGTTGTGGACGCCGTGTCGAGGATTGTGCGGAGCGAGGGGGTCGGGGCCTTGTGGGCAGGAGCGGCGCCAACGGTTGTGCGCGCCATGGCGCTCAACTTCGGGCAGCTAGCGTTCTTCTCGGAGGCCAAGGCGCAGCTCGAGAGCCGGGCGCCGGCGTGGTCAAGCCGCAACAAGACGCTGGCGGCGAGCGCCGTCGCCGGGTTCTTCGCCTCCTTCCTTTCCCTCCCCTTCGACTTCGTCAAGACCAGGCTCCAGAAGCAGCAGAAGGGACCTGACGGCAAGCTGCCCTACCGCGGCATGGTCGACTGCTTCGCCAAGGTCGTCCGCCAGGAAGGGCCCCTCCGGTTTTACCGCGGCTTCGGCACGTACTATGTCCGGATCGCGCCGCATGCGTAAGTTTTTCAACCCCACTTCATTGCCCGTGCCACTGAGCTATAGATTAAGATGTGCTGACTTTCCCTCCTAAACTGTTTAGCATGATCACGCTGATCGTCGCCGACTATCTGGGGTTCCTCACGAAGTAAACGTTAGCTCAACTTTCATTTTACGATGCGGCGTAGCTGGCGTTTTTGGATAACTTAGGGCCGTGCTGCAAAAGCTCGACCACTTCCTTTTGCCTTCATACGTTCTTTCCTTTTTCGCTTCCTAGTGTGGGCGTTGGTCGGCATGATCGCCGAAGGGCATTCTTTTCATGAGTCTTGCAACTGGGGGTATACCATTCGCGCACGTCTTTTCAATTGAGGCTTGATTTACATATATATGCTGTCGCTGTGTGTGAAATCTCTATAGCGTGTCTTGCTGGAGCTGTAGCAGTACAGGTGTGAAATAAGTGAACATAGATCTTCATATCACTATTGATGAACATAAGTATTTCTCGGGCTTCACTTCTTGGTGCAGATGATCCACGACATGTACCCGCAGGGCCAGAGGAAGCGGCGGCGACCGCTGCGCAGCTCCCAGCCGCGGGCGTCGGCGCCGCAGGTGCGCAGCAAGGCCTCGACCTCGTCGGGGGTCCGCGTGCGCACGCTCGACACCAGGCCGTCGAACACCAGCACGAACGGCACCACGGGCACCGCGTAGACGAAGAACAGCACGCTCGGGGACCCCAGGTAGTACATCGGCCACGCCAGCGGCGCGATCAGCATCACGAACAGCCCGAATATGAAACACGTGAGGAAGCTGCTGAGGGTCCGCTCCTGGAGCTCGAAGATGCTGCGCGCGCAGAAAAAGTTGGGGGCGCAGGGGTTAGTTGGAGTTCTGCTTGAGTAAACAGGAAGGGGAGAAAGGGAGGAGGGGGTGGGGTGGTAGGTTTTCTTGATCACTCACCCGAACCCGTCGCTAGTCTCGAGGGTGTTCTTGAGCATCGCCCGTGCGAGCCCGTCGTCAAAGTGGTGGAAGGCGAGGTTGTAAAGCCGGAATGCCTTCTTGCCGGGCGCGGTGTGGCGCGCGATCAGCTCCGCGGTTGCGGCGGACGCGTCGACGGGCTCCGCGATGTACGACAGGTGGTCGCTCTTCTTGCACGCGGCCTCCCACTCCGCGGTGTGCGGGTGCAGGTCCGTCAGCACGAACCGCACGCCCTCTTCTTCCCTGTCATCATCCCGGGTCTTGTACTTCGCGCTCTTGCTCTTCTCGTCTTTCTTGTGCTTTTTCTTCTCTTCTTTTTTGTCGCTGCCGCCAGTAGTGCCCTTCTTGTTCCTGGATTCTCGAGTTGGCGCCGTGGACGCGACGGCAGCGTAGCTGGGGGCTCCGTTCCCGTTCCCGTTCGAGGTCGAAGCTGGGGCGGCGAGCCGCCTGTTCAGTGCGCGCTCGATATCTGGCGTCGGACCGCCCGCACCCGCGCAGAAATCGATATACGTGTACCGGGCGGCACCGTCGGTGCCGTCGCCGAGGGTCTGCCGCAGGGTCTCAGCCACGTGCGCCGCGGGGCTCTGGGACTGCAGGGGCGGCAGATGGAAATTCCAAGCGTGCGTCAGGCCCTCCTGCACGTGCTTGCGTAAGAATGGGGGAAACCTGGTAAGGGAGTTAGTCAGTCGTCGGGTTGTTTTCGAGGTGCTCGTTGTCAGCCACACACAACACTAGTAGTAGTAGTAGTAGTAGTAGTAGTAAGAACCGGAATAGGGGGTTGCGGGCGGCGAGTTGTTGAGAGGGATTAGTTGAAAATTGGAAAAAAAAAGTGTGGTTGAGGTCCGTCTCCGTCATTGCTGATCTCATTCCTCACAAGCTGAGGATAAGTTACACCGGAACGTTGGGATTCATTCATGCAGGGTTGACAGGGAGTTGAATACACGTAGATAGGGACGTAAGCACATGCTTATTGTTATTGATTCGACTTCGTTTTACCTACCAGGGCTGATCGTCGATCTCGAAGAGATGCATACGTGGGATCCACGGCTTTTCTTGTTTGTTGGAAGTCATAATTTGATGTCACTGCAGTTTCGATTTACCGTTGGACTTCAAGTCTCTTTACTACAAGGCCTTTGTGGGAGAAAACGTTATGAGGGGAGGAGGTTGATGAGATGAAAAAAATTGTGTATGTAAATGCTCAAAGCTCCTGTTCAGAAGCTTGTGAGATTATGAGACACGGGTCTGGCCTAGTTCCAGTAATGACCTCATTAAAGGAGGTCAATACCCGACACGTCGATATTTGCACCGTTTTCCGGGTATTACAATGTAACCCCCTGCATCGCCCAGCAATAAATGCGAGTATACCGCTGAAAAATGCAGCTCAAGCTGCTGAAAGACAAGCATTACGAAGTACCTAAGTAAGATAAGCTTGAAACCAACCTGAAGCTTTACTACTTAGTATAGGCCCACGACAGCTTTTAACGGTGCCCTAGTGTCAGTAATGCTGGACGTCTGATTGGTAAAACTGATCTTGTACCTACGTACCTAGATATCATGGATATTATCTAGCATCAGGCTAATCCATTTTTGTATGGTCCACGGTATGCTCTAGGACCCGGACCCCCCGGCCCCTAATGTTTACATGCGTTTTGTAGGTTTTATGCAATCCTCCGGTACCTCTATAGCCAGGTCTACATAGGTAGTACGGACTGGCGTCAGGAACATCAGTCGTGAATATCTTATGACGTTGACTCGGCCTCATTTTAAAAGTCATGAGCCATTTACCACGTGCCTTCTTACCTAGTACGTATCTTGATTTCGAGAAATGCATACCTAGGTATGCTCAGCATATTTCCCCAGATACTTAGGTAGGTTGGACGAAGGCTACCAACACTGAACCCGAACGGAGCAATAATATTCTTTAATTTGAAAGGTCCAACATCGAATTGGTCTGTCCGTACGAGTGAATTCAGGGCAATGGCGTTCTTGGAAGGTCACGGCATACTCTGGTTAGCATTTTTCGCGGCTTTTCTCTGTTACCGCATAGTTTTCTGTGCCCCAAAGATTTTGCGAGACGGGCTCCCTCTACGGTATGTTGATATGCTCGGTTAGAGATGCGTAATCATACCTCTGACTAGTCAGCAGTAAGCCGCCAAATACGTTACCAATCGTCGGCAATGGTATTCTATTCCTGCGAGCCCGCCAAAGACTCTTTGACTGGTTCGTTCAGTGTCAGTGTCAGTTTGGGCTTGAGACCTTCCAGATCTCTGTACCTACCTTACCACCTGGGGTGGTCATCAATGATCCCAAGAATCTAGACTTCGTTTTCAAGAATGAGGCGATATTCAATAAAGGCGACCTTTTCAAGCGTCTCTCCTGGGACTTATTCGGTGCCGGTATCATCAACGCCGATGGGGATTTGTGGAAGGTCCAGAGAAAAGCCGGGTTAGCTTTCCTTAACACCGCCAACCTCCGCGTCCTGACCAACATCGCATTACCCCAATATCTCACTCAAAGCATTGAGCACCTGAAACGGTGTGGGGAAAAAGATATAGTTGTTGACCTGCAAGTCGTGTTCCACGAGATAAGCAGCCAACTGATGGGTAAGATGGCGTACGGCATGGAGATGCATGCAGATGATGATTTCACTATGGCCTTCGAGTATGCGTCTGGCGCCACTGCGGAGCGTTTTCAGAACCCCCTATGGTTCCTCACGGAGCCTTTGTTCGGATCCAAGTTCAGGCGAGCGCTCGCTACTGTTCGCTCCTACGGTCACAGGATCGTGGAAAGTGCTGTCGCACATCGCCAAGAGAATGGCAAGGCTAGCGACGGCCCTGTTTCCGATGCGGAGAGATTAGATAGCGCTTCAGGCAGTCTCATACATTCCTTGCTGGATGCCTCCGGTGGTGACCAGCGTATGGTGATTGACTCTGCCTTAAATTATCTCTCCGCGGGTCGAGATACCGTCGCACAAGCCCTTACCTGGGCCCTGTACCTCCTGATGCAGAATGGGCTCATTGTCGAAAAGATCCGCAGCGAAATTGGATGTTTGCAGGTGAAGGTAGAGACTAAAGGTGGTACACTCGACCCAGCGCATCTCACCCCAACATCGCTTCCCTATACGATGGCCGTCTTCTATGAAGCGCTGCGTTTCTATCCACCTATACCCTTCGAAATTCGGCAATGTACGACATCAACCACACTGCCTGACGGCACATTTCTACCTGTTAATACGATCGTATTCTGGTGCATACTAGCTTTCAACAAGTCAAGGAATATCTGGGGGGAAGATTCCGGCTTATTTCGACCGGAGAGGTGGCTTACGGACGAAGGCAGGTTTGCCCCCAAGAGTGCTGCAGAATTTCCCGTGTTCAACGGTGGTAAAAGAACATGTCTCGGGCAACGTATGGCAGAGGCTATGGCTGTTCAGGTTCTTGCCATGATGATCCTCAAATTTGACTTTATACCAGCATACGTGACAGAAAGAGTGAGCAAGAGTAGGTGAGTGTTTAGCCTCGATGCCCCTCATCTTGCCGATTAAAAGCTATGTCTTAGCTTTCTCCGACAAGAAGCCGTACGGTATCACATTCCAACTATACAAGAACCCCATACTGACCATTAATATCAACATATAGTCTCACCTTACCTATGGAAGACGGTTTACCATGTCGTGTCATAGCGAGAGCGTAGTAGCTCATAAGGCGATATGTCATACAGTTTCTTATATTATACTTCCGTCCCCATAATGATCTATACTTTCCTTGATTGGGCTGTCAAATTGAAGACTTACGTCCTCGAGTCATGAAACTTCGTCTCGTTCTAAGGCTATCTCCCCAAATCTGTTCACCAAGCCACGTCCCTCTAATCACTCTCGAGGGGTGGAACGAACAACCTACCACTCTGGCCATCATAAAGGTCACAATTTCCTTCGGCGTACCGTTTTATCCGTTCCTCCCAGAAGGTGATGTCCTCCCCCAACTCAATACGTTGCAATAGGTTGGACACGGTGAAGCTCTCCCCCGTCCCGAGTATTTCCTTGAGCACGGCCTTGTATACGTCTGCACTTGCAAGCCTAGTGAAGTTCGTAAAATATATGCAGAACCGGATCCAGAGGGAAATATGCTGGGGATCAAGGCTGCCGGCCATTTGTCTCCACTCGAGAGTATGCGTGTTACCTCCTGGCTTGTCAACTGACAGGAAATTGGTGAAGCCAACCGAGCCCGCGCGCCAGTCATTGCCCCTGGCATGCAAACCACAATCTGCCAGCCATGCTAGATCCTCCACGCTGTCAGATGCCCAGATGCAGAGAAGCTGCATTATCTTGCGATCATCGCCGGATTCCTCGAGGAGCGTCACTGGTACGAATCGGTGCATCCGCTCCTTTATTTGCTGTTCGTTCCCCGACGTCTCGACCATGAGACCTTGTATCGACTTTTTGGCGAGCCGTGACTCCTTGGTAATTGGTAAACAGGACACATGCTCGTATCGGCTGGGGTGATGCATGCTCATGATTTTATGGTCGGTCACTATTATATCTTACAATTAGCCATCTATTGATAATTCATGCCCTTATACTCTATACAGCCGCGAAAGGAGAGAAGGGAACCACCGAAAGGAAGGGAGGAAGTGAGGGATTACCAGTGCAACAGCCATAGGTAAACGATGTACACCCAACACGAAATAGGTAGAATGGGCTGAATTTGACAAGATCATGGATGCCGCTCGAATTGTGAAAATATTTATGGTGCCTCCGGAACACTTACACCAGAGCAGGGTTATGAACTTCTTCATCTCGAGAGGACTAAAAATCTCTCGGCCACGTCCCACGTGAACGCTAACGGTCGTACTTTCGTTCAGGTGTATACGTGCGTTCCTGATAGCCCGGCATATGTTATGAACCTGTTGGACCCACTGATTGTCCTTGGTGCTTAGGATCGGGGAGGCGATCTCTCGGCTCTTCCAATCGTACTGGGTGGTTGCTGGACGGTGTCCATATGCGGTCCCGGTATCGTAGTCAGCCGTACCTGTTTTCTTCGTGCGCCAGGTGTCGTAACCATTTATGCTCTCGCTGGAACGCCAAGATCGAAAACTTTCACCAGGCATGTTGCCTTCCAGATGCTTGATGAGCCAGGATTCAAACTCCTCGGGATCTAGTTCAGAGTCAGAGTCGGAGTCGGAGTCAGAGTCGAACTCCTCGGGGGTACCTCTCCATATAGCTCCATCGAACATCTCCTTATCCTCGAGTTCGGGTTTCAGTGCGGCGAATATCACCTCCAACTCAAAACCAAGGGACAAATATTCAGCTTGGTCGCTTCCATCGTCTCTAATCTGATTGGGTCTCGGGGAACTTGAGACTTGTCCCGCCATCGTTGCCGTTGTCTTTTCCTTTCTCGTAGACGTATACTCTCAAATTAAAGGTCAAAAGTAGAGGGCAGAGGGTAGTGTGGATCATGGCATCCGGTCGTGTCTAAGGAGTTAGTTATTTTCATTCAAGGCGACATATGTAGGGTAGTAGGAATGCATCACCCTGTTCTACCGGGGTTTCCACGTGTCAAGTCCTCGTTGCTGTTAGTCACCCGTTTGTGTCGCACACAACTGTTAGTTGCCAACACTCGCTAACCGATCTGAAGAGATGAAAAGTAATCCTTGCTACGCTTCTCGGGCACTCAGCGTTGGTAGTGAAAAACGAGCGGCAAACAGCTCTGGCTACACACTCAAACTGATATGGGTCTGGTATCCTTGACTTGAGGTTTGACGAGGGTAGCCGGGGCCAAATGGACCCGGTCACACAAATAACTAGCCAAAGATGGATTACGTCTTAGCTGGCCTGTCAACTAACAATTCTATGAAAGTCACTCTTTTACACTCCTAACACGGTTATATTGGCATGTAATAATACTGACTCTAACAACGAAGAGAGAAAAGCTACTAGGTACTGGATTCTAATTTCAATAATACAATCAATATAAGAACCCCCATCTTGACATGTCCAGGTGATGGGGGGTATCCAGTGTGGATACTGAGATACCATGCGGATTCACCGGCCTTCGGGAGCCACCTTGAATTGTTATAGGACCCGAGCACTGAAAGAAGGAGACAATCATTATGTGTAACTCATTAACCGTTGTTGTATATCGAACTTCCAACTGAAAGACAAGGTGTGTTACCTTCGTCCCGGTGGGCATTTGCTTGGGAGTACAAAGAAAAAAAGAAGGCGCCAAATTCCCCAAGCTGACAGGTTTTCACATTGCTGTAAGGTAGTGGGATGGTCCGTGCCGTCTAACTATACTATTAAAATGTTCCTGGAGAACTCTCATCCTAAGACAAGTAGCATCCGCCTTGGAAGCCAACTCGTATATCAAGCACCCCGGGTGTTTGCCTCAAGATTTGGATACTATTTTTGGCTTAAGACACAACTCGGATAAGCCATCTCCCGGAGGTTTGAACTACCTGCTTGTACAACTGGATTTGACATGTGTAACTACCCTTTATCACAAGCATCATTCCAACGACCAAACCCCTTTGAGTCATGCCTATCCAACCTATGACTGTACTAGACCACGATTAGACAACATAGTATAAGATTTCAGTATATTCGTGGGATCGCATGTTTAGTGATGAGGCTATCATGCCTATGGCCACTGTAGACACAAATGTGGGGTATTATATTTGCCCCTTTCCGTGACAGATACGGTAGCCAACATGAATTTCTACAGGTGCCAATATACATCGTTTGGGCAGATGAGGGGAGATAATTCTCGTAATCAGATATTCACCGATATGAAGGACTACCTATGAGCAAAACTGTATGTTATGGGCTGGAGACCCCTGCTTGCTTCACTCATACCTGGAATGGGACAATTTCAAGCTTTTTCTAGAATGATCGTTGAACGGCCTAAGTGATTCATTTACTGTACACTCACATAAACACGTTTGGCTGGAAACCTGTTTTTACCATATTTCATTTGGTAGATTTGTACTTACATCGCTTCAACTACACTAGCTGCCTACCATGTCCTGGTTGAAGAGAAATGTATTTGTTCGCATTAATATCACAGAAGTCTTGATCCATGTTCTTGAAATAGAACTGATTCTCTGATCACATAGATGTTGCCACCATGCAGTACGAGAGAACCTTGATCTGTGATGTTTCATGCCAATACCAGGATTTAGCAACCCAGATAACGATGGAAGCAGTGCAAACTCTTGTCAACGGCAGCAGGCTGTCACTTTGGCCAGACTTGTTAATCCATGTTGTTGCCATATGCATCGGTAGGCTAATAAACTGATCTTGATAGGACGCCACTCGCGTAAGTCTGTAGCACAGTTATTCTTCTTTCCCGTAGTTCATTGTCGATGTTCGACACTCGAATGACGACTATGGTGCCTCCTCGGTGGCATGTGCTTAGCCATAGATATCTCTGAGTTGCCTATATATAGTAGTCTCTTAGCCCAGTGATTGAGCATACAGATGAGCATCTCATCCACCAAGACAGTCTCCTGACAAGCCCGCCATTAAGCAACATCAGCATCGCATAAGATCCGCATGATCTAATCCCGTATAAATCAGCTGCTTCACTACCACTTCCACATCCAGACTATCATAATTTAGTCACTGCTATTAGTCCAGCTGTCCACGACCGGTAAGCCTCTTTGTGTCTGCGTCTTTTAGTGATCCAGTTTAATATTATGATGACGCAGCTTAGAACGCAGAGCGAGCCTACTAGATAGCTACGTCAAACGCGCCAGTATGTGCCAACTTAACAAAATCAAATGTCCCTGTGGGAAGAAGATGGAATGGACTGAGGAGTGTGCCAACCGGGACCAATATGGGCATGAAACAGTGGAGACAGAACGGAAAAAATGGAAAGGTGTAGAAGAATCTGGCACAGACTCTTCGTGGATGTGCAACTCGGCGTGTCGCGAATGTAATGCAAAGTTGCATCCGAAAGTAGAAATCGAAGTGGCAGTCAGTCGTGGGCGGAAAAGAAATGATCGAGACCGAAAAGCGAATGGGACCCTTCGAGCAAACGGAGACCATCGCCCAGTTGCCCCCCCCGACCAGCGGGATAGATGCAGATCGCCGCCGACGCCGCGTGGTTTGGCCCGCGCCTGTTTCCAACCTTTACAATCGACAGGCAAATTGGCCAGGTAATTGGCAGGTTACCCCCACAGATGGCTTTCACGGGGCTGCTAGTGGACAGGACGTCCAGACAAATACTGCTTGGCAGCCTGCCTCTCAGGTTACAAGCGACCAGGCTTCTCAGGACAACGCCAGTGATCAAGGTACCCTCATGGAATGGGGCTACGGCGACACCGACCAAACTACTCTCGTGGGCGGAGGACCGGTTCTTCAATACCCCAACGGGGAGTATTATCGAGTACTTCAACACCGTCGTGACCAAGTCACTCAGAGACGGGGCTATTCCTACGATCCCAGCGGACAAGGGGATACGCAGGCTAACTAAACCCCGACTACTCGGCTGGGAGAAATGTGATTGGGTCTGAGTCGTCGATGATGGTGGAGTCAGCAAAGGCACTGGAGTATACGACGATGGAACATTTCATTTGTAATTTCATACAAGAGTATAGAACAGTGTGCAATTGTTTGGTTTAAACCTGAGAAATAAATGGGAACAATTTCTTAGACACATGTGTTACTTGCAACAGATTGTGAAAACCTGTTCTCATGACTTTAAGCCGAAATAAGCGGTCAACTTGTGAATCCCACTACTCTCACCAACTACGCAGGCAGCCGGGGCTTCACGCCAACTTTCCGGGAACGAAGGGGTGACCGGCGCTAAGGCCACCATCAACGGCCCATGCCTGACCATTGACGTAACTAGCCTCATCGCTCGCCAGGAACAGGGCTACGCGGGCGACCTCGTCGGCACAGGCGGCGCGTTTAAGGGGGTTTAGCTGGCCGATCTTATGCTCCGTGCCGCGGGCGCGAGCAGCCTCGAACGTTGAGGCAGTCATCCCGGTCTCGATGAGGCCTGGGCAGATGGCGTTGACGCGCACGCCTGTCCCCGCCAACTGGAACGCTGTCGTCTGCGCTAGCGACACCACCGCCGCCTTCGACGCCGAGTACGGCGTCGACCCCGCATTCGACCGCAACCCCGCCACCGACGCCGTGCCGATAATGCTACCACCGGATGAAGGTTTCGACGCGGATGTCTTGATCATGGCCGGCGCGGCATGCTTTGCAGCTAAGAATACACTTTGGGACCGGAGCGGCAGAGAGGGGTAAGTTTAGTCGCAAGAGTCCTCAAAGGGAACGGAATGGGCTAGATAAACTTACCTAGTGACATTAACGTCGAGAACATTTAGAAACTCCTCCTTAGTAAAATCCGAGAAAGCGCGGTGCGGGCCGACGATACCCGCATTGGCGAAGAACACATCAAGACGCCCATACCGGGTCACGGCGTCGTTGACGATAGTGCGCACGCCGTCCTCGTCTGCGGCGTCGAAGGCACGCGCGTGAACCTCAACATCGGGGTGCCGCTCGCTAATCTCGCGCCGGTAGGACTCGAGATGCTCGGAGTCCCTGTCGCATATGTACAACGCCCTCGGCCCATTTTCCGCGTACTGGTAGGCGGCGGCTCGGCCGATGCCCAGGGGGGAGTTTGCGCCTGTGTAATCTGTGAGCGAGCGAACCAAATCTATGCAGGGGATTTGGTGTCATGACGACGTTGACGCACCAGTGATGATAATTACCTTCCCCTCGAGACGCGGCCCGGCAGACTTGCCTGCAATCTTCCGAATGGGCGGGGGAGTGTTTTCGGTAGATGCCGAGGAGACGGAGCCGTTGTTGTTTGCCGGAGGAGATAATTGGTTCCCTAGTGCCTCGATCCGTTCCCGTGCTTTGTCCGACATTTTCGCTTGCCTGTCTATATTCTATTTCTGTATGTACGTTACGTTGAAACTCGACTCAGAAAACTGCACTGTGAAGAAGAAGCACAAAGAAAAGCATAAAGCATCAGATCAACTAATTACACCTTGGCTCGAGTGACGATCAGTATGTAAATACCAGAAGGCTGGGACTCTCCAAGTCAGCGAGGCAGTTGGGGCCATGTACTACTCTAAGTACCTAGGTCCTCAGTTAAGGCGGAGCTGATCCGGGGAATGTGGGGCCAGCCGTCAATCGAACCGAGGCTTATCTACGGGTAGTACGATCTTAGATCTCAGGGCTTACCTACTTCCTGGGTACCTACCTAGTAGGTAGGTACTCCAGGTACCTATACGTAAGGAAGTACCTACATAGGAGCAACTCGTTAGCAGCATTATATTTTACTTAAATCTCCAGTACAAGAAACAAAGAATTCCATGTAGTTATTAAAAGACCGTATACCTAAAGTACGGTGTAGTAGGACCTACGTGACAAGAACATGGGAATTTAAGGCACAAATCCGATGCTAGGTCGCCAATTTTTGGGAGTTCCCAAGCATATATGTACAATTGTACTACTCACCTACATAGTACTAATACCATTATTCATTGCCGAATATCCAAAGCAGTCAGACGAATTCCAGTATTTAGATTTAGGAACCTGATGGATATATATCCTAGAAAGGCTATTGCTTACTTAACTTGCCGTTGTTCCTGTCTACTATAGTACTTAGTAAGGGTGGGTGCGCTAAGGAATACGTGGGCCCTGTAATGATAGAGGAATAGGGGGTAATAGCACAATCACATTAGCATTACTCCGTACGAAGGTATCAAACACTGAACTTTTCTATGTCCAAATATTCTTGTGTTGTTTGTTGTCATGGCATCACTGTGCTCGTGTATCACGCAGTGCAGTAAGTAATGCATTTGAATTCAAGTTGCAATCCTGTTGGCAACTGTGCCGCGTTATTCCTCTTACATAGTGATTAGCGGTAAGGGATTCCTTGCATGTCGTCTCCAAAGGCCGAGCAAAGCCCTTTCTATCTCTCTAGCGTGGAATCGATATAGCATGACTACTGTATATTTCAGCTCCTAGTTAGTGATTCTTACTTAGGTACTTAAGGATTTCTCTTACAACCAGTCCACATCAACCTTCTGCTCTTTATCCCTTCAAGTGCCATCTGCCCAGCCATAAAAGACCATGATCTTGATTATAAACTACCCACCCTATTATCACGTCCTCCCGTATTAGTATTCTATCATCGAGAATTGCAGCAAACACACGGAAAAGAAGGCACGATCTCGGATATCGTCGGGGTATCAGGCGTGGACGAGTCGGATGATCGCCAGGTCCTTTGCATGGCCGTGGTCCGGAACATCTTCTCGGAGCCGCGTCCCGGCTTCATCTCACATACTACTGTGTCGCGCCTGCTCGAAGACAGCCTCCTAAGCGATTTGGTGGCGTGCAGCATAGACGACCTGCGGCAGCCCCTCGCTTCGACGTGTAATTCTATGGCTAAGTACCCCGGCTCGTAGGAGCCTACCTAGTCGGCCAGTTTAGCAGATGGGCGAATCAACAACAGCTCTTCAGTGCTGTTTGATGTATCTCAATAGGAGCTCGCACCTGTCAATCAAACAGACCGGTACGAGCGAGCGTGCCGGTTTGCCAGGGCTAAGCGTTCTTTCACTGGTAGTCGTGGGTTCGCGCAGCAGCACTTAGCGACTGGCTTTCCTCGGGGCGATTTTAAAAATGGGACCGCCCTAGACATAGTATAATACCTAGAACGGGAGGGTGCTGTCTGACTGGTCCTCCAGGCCGGCGGTTCACAAGGCCACGCCTGCTTGGCCATCGACGTCTAACACCCCTCGCTATCCTTCATTGTGCAGGACCTCGAGCGAGTGATCGTGGCTGCGAAGAAAGACTACCTAGATAATGACGATATGGGGAGGCGAATGTCGTTGATAGTCCACTACGTCTTCGATACTCAGCCCACCCACGGCGCCGACGTGTAAGTCTTTCGCTGGATCTGCCACAATTAATCGAACAAATACAGCATTCGCATTTTAACAAGCCCTGATCCCGGCACTCAAGCCCGGGGCGAAGAACTTGGAAACAACGGTGTCATGCTACAACCGGGGACAATGTCGAATTGGCAAGAAACTTGTTTAAGGTCAGAACGCCGTTTGCATCAAATCTTGACATCATGCAATATCACGCTGGGTACTAATGCAATATTGTGCGCGCAGGAGCATGGATTTCACCATGAAGGAGATTCAGAACTCGCGCGAAAGAGAGCTAGGCGACTGGGTGGAGCTTTTCCAGAAGGCGGACTCCAGGCTTCAGTTCGAGGGTGTCGTTCAACCGGAGGGTTCGGAGTTGTGTATCCTAACGGTTGAGTGGAAATGCCAGTAGAGTTTTGTGACCATTGACCTGCTTGCGTGACCTTGAACCGATTAGCGAGACAAACCTTATTTGATTGAACCCTTCCGGTACACAGATCGGATATACGATGGTTATCGTACGTTCTTTCGCAAATCCGCGAGATTTGGTTATACGCTACAAGGGTGCAATAAGAATCGCTACATAGCACCCATTACGTTGGCCTACATAGCTAACTAGGTAGGTCAAGACGTGGAGTACAAAAATGACAATCAAATCCCACGAATGCCATACCACGCAGATTAATGCGATCCTTCCGTTTATGGCTTGTTTCAGCAATTTTTGCGCGGGCAGAAACCCTCAATTGTTCCGGTTTCTCATATATTAAGCACAAAAGCGCGGAGTGGGGGAGGGGAATGGGTTTTCGCACCAATTACTCCAGGGCCCCTTGAGGTCATCATCCCCACAAGGCTTAACCTCACCCGCAAACGGACCACGAGGCTCCTGGGTGCCGATGCTACTACGTGAGGCCGGAGATGATGGGAGTGCGCGATGCGACTCTAAAAAAGAAGGGTGCCGGGCAAGTTGCTGGCGCTGTGACGATCATTGCTGTATGTGGTTCGCTTCCGCGCGCCCCAGGTCCCTGCGAGCACCTACATAACTAGCTCATAATACTAGGTGAAAAGGGGCGATGGATTAATGATGCTAGCATGGCCCGCATGGGCAACATGTATCTACCGCCCACAGAGGTTTGAAATGATATAAAAGAAGCGACCAGGCCATGGCCAGGTGGATATACACACACGGTGAAGTTCTACAGCACCTAGGAGTTGTGACGAGGTTCAGTTCAAGATCTCACTCAGGTTCACCGTGACTCTTTTGCATCCTCACCATCCGCCCGAGCAGACACATATACAGGAAGGATGAAGACGACCAGAATCACTGCAGCGCTCACCAGCGTGGCGGCCCTGGCCGCCGCGACGCCGACGCCGACGCAAAAGGAGAAGCGCGCGGAGACTTTCTGCGACCAGTGGGGCTCGCTTGAGACGGGCGGCTACATTGTGTACAACAACCTGTGGGGGCAGGACTCGGCGGACTCGGGTGAGCAGTGCACGACGGTGGAGGGAGTCACCTCGGGCAGCGTGGCGTGGTCAACCGAGTGGTCCTGGGCCGGCGGCCAGTATAACGTCAAGTCCTACGCCAACGCCGTCCGGCAGGTGGACCCAGTTTCACTGGCGGATGTGGGGAGCATCCCCTCTAAGTGGTCTTGGAGGTAAGTTCAAGTCCTTGAGACGGGGGCATTCCATATCCTCCTACTGGTGACTAGCTTCTGTGGCTAGTAGAGAGATATTGCGTTCATGCTGACTTGGCAAACTAGCTACACTGGTGACGGCATGGTCGCGAACGTGGCTTATGACCTGTTCACGGGTTCAACGGCAGATGGGGATGCGGAGTACGAGATTATGATCTGGCTGAGTGCTATCGGAGGCGCGGGCCCTATCTCGTCGACGGGCAGCACCATCGCCACGCCCACTGTTGCCGGCGCCGCCTGGGACCTTTACAGTGGCCAGAATGGCCAGATGCAAGTGTACAGCTTCGTGGCGCCGAGCGCGCGCGAGTCTTTTGACGCTGACATCGCCGAGTTTGTCACATACCTCATCAGTGAGCAGGGACTGCCCGCCAGCCAGATCCTCCAGAGCGCCGGTGCCGGAACGGAGCCCTTCGTCGGCTCCAACGCCAAGTTCATCACCACCGCCTACTCGCTGGATGTGAACTAGGCACGTCTAAGGACAGAGATGCTATGAGTTCCTATGAAGTTTCGAGTACTCGATACTTCTCGACCATGACAATGGCAACCAGCTTGGATACAATACGTTTCAAACGTGTATTCTGATATTGTACATATTTATAAAAGGAGAGTATCTACGGATATGATGAAATATCCCACCTCAGCATGACTGGTTTAACGCCAGTAAACAGAAGAATGGTAGTGCTCAGCACTGTTAATACGCACCAGTTCAATCCTGCCCTCCCAATGCTCAGGTGTGCCCTTGGTCTTCTGACGGTATTCCTTGATGGCTGTGGCGACGTCGCGGAACGGGAGGGACGCCGACTCCTTTAGAATGGATGAAATATTCTTTGGGAAAATGATAGCATCCCAAGCCCCATAGAAGATGTAGGATAATGGTGGGACGCCAGCCGCGACGTGGTCCGGGGTTGCCGGCCCTATGTTCGTGCGGAGGCCTGGATCTTGTAGGTTCCACATATATTCATTTACTGCAGCATGCGGGCCTACTTTTCCTGATCCGATCCAGATAGGAATTGCCTCCGGTGTGATTATGCCGGATTCCGTCGAGTGAAGGTGTACATGTTCTGAATTTGTACCAACGTACGGGTAGAACTCCAGTCGGCGACCCGATTTGAATCCAGCGTAAAGCTCGGGCTTATTGAATGGGCTGTCGGAAGAGCCACCATAAGCCCAGAGCCCGCCCCTCCGATTCCTGGATGTCACACTTCCTGACTTGTCCTCAAAAAAGCTGAATGTCTCATCACCGAAATCCTCATTTCCTGGGTCTAAAAGCGCATCGAAGTCAATGTCACCTGCTGACGCGGTGTCGGAGAGGTCCTCGGCGAAATCAGGTTCAAGCTCGAGACGGAGGTGCCGAAGGCCACTAAGCACTGCTTGACGGTGTCCGCCGAACTCCAACCGCGCATGCCTGGTTCCGGCTTGCTGAACTGATAGGAGTGACAAAAATCGCTGGATTCTCTCGATAACTGGCCCGAGAGACCAGCAAGGTATATTGGTTAGTGTCAGTGATGCTATCCGGGGGTTCATGTCTGGTTCGGACACCTGCGGATATGCGCGGCGAATATTTCGATGGAATCCACTCTCGCTAAGTCGCCGCGCCGCGGCTATCGGAAGACCTTCAGCTACTATGGTCGGAACTTGTGTGATTAACGAATGGTGTACGCGTACTGATCGTAGATTGGAAGAGATGACGGGTCTGAGAAGGTACGCAGAGCCGATCAGTCCAATTACTTGAGGTGCCTTCTTATAGCGGTTGTGCTGAGAAAAAGGGGGTGTGTGCAGGCAGAAGTCGCACTCGAAATGCTCCAATCTACCTTGACTAGCGCGAAGAAGCTTTCCAAGTCCGGAGGAGGTCAGTCTATTCTGGTTTAAATAAAGATGTGAAAGCCCGCTGGTACCAGTGTGTAGCCGAGTATCTAAACCCATGTATATCCCAGTCGTGGAAGTGAGCGCTTCGCCTAAGAGCTGTAGCTTGATGGTGTCCGCATCGTCCTTCTTCAAACGCCCGAGGCCATCGGCACGAACGGTCTGCCACTCCTGGGCTTCTGCATGATCCGCCCGACTCGAGTAAACCGGGGCATCCGCTAGGTACCGCTCAGGATGAGAATAGGTCAGGCTTGACCCAGATTCGTTGATGAATTCTAAGGGACCGTAGATGGCATTCCCAATGTTTTGTGGTAACACTAGTTTACCCTCTTTCTGGAAATGGGCATCCGAGCGGAATGTCACAGATGAGAAACAATGCGAAATAAGATCATCGACAATTCTATCGGTCAGCTTGTTGTCACTCAGGTCAAGGCTCCACAGCTGACGACCGAAACTTTGGAACAGCGAAATTGCGGACGTGTCATCAACCTCTCGCCCCCGAACCTTCAAGATTCGGAGCTCCGGCAGATAGTGGGGATTCAAAGACGAAAGTACCGCAGATTTTACCGATCCTGGGACGTACGAGACATCCAGGTAGACCAGCTCCCTGAAGTAAGGCGAGGAGAAGAGTTTAGGGGTAAGCTCTTGCGGGCAACGTGCAACATCGAATAGCTGTAGAGACGTCAGGGCCCTGGCTTCCGCATTTGTGCGCGAAAGCGAACCTGGATCGAGCTCCGGGTGACCGTCTACTAAGAGGCAAATGAGATTGGGAAATATCTCGGGGAGATTTTTAAAGCTTTCCGAGATTGCCCGCTCGCTTGCTTCCGTGGAGTAAAAGCCTGAGGCTGTCATAGCGAAGGCGCGGAAATCGAGCGATCGGATCAACGATCGCGTCTCAGGCCTGACGGTTCTCACATGTTTATTTATAAACCGTCTGTACCAAATAAGATCTATATAAAATTAGCAATTACTTCAGAAGACCATCATAGATATCGTAATATATTTCACACGGCTATCACAGTAAACGTACATCCTCTTGAAAAGCTTCCGGCGTTTAAATTTTAAACACCCATCATGAGAGTAACGCTTACCATCGTTTGGGTCCAATCCTAACTGCCTCGCCGTGACCAAAGGATCTTGCCACAGGAGTGGCGCAAACTGTCGGTAGAACTTTTTGTTTACCAGACAGCATTGCCGCCAGCTAAGGGGCTGTACGAAAGGGACAACTAGACAAAGCCAGTCAGGACCCGATGTCGCTTGTTCATAGGAAGGTAGAGTATCCATAGCCAATTACAAATTTAAAGTAGTTTTGCTGTACGTTGTCGTGTCTGGATCATAACAGTTCTGCGAGTTGAAGTCAACCTAATCGATCTCTTGAAGTTGAGTGTGAGGGGATTTAACCTTTGACTACCCCCCGGGCCTCAATAGCGGTTTGATGTCATACCCATTGACTTTAGGGAACACCGCCACAACTCAGCCCCCACCAGATTCAACCTTGTAGGGCAGAATGCTTGGCAACTTTACCTTTCCTACCCCGCTACCTACCTCCTAGGTAGATACATATGTACCTAGGTACCTACTTAAGTACAGGCGGTACTTGGGGTACATACTCGCAACCCCTTTAAAAAGGGGTTGAGGGCCGAGTTGATGGATCTATCATAGTCACGATAGTCAATGAATTAGTTATAATGCGAGAACTGATACAGTCCCAATTCTGCCAATGACTTTACACTTGGCATTTCCAATTTAATATAAGAAGTACTGGAATCAAATGTCAAACCATATTTCGATTTGACTTGAAGAAAATCAAATCGGGGTTCCCCAGTTATGATTATATGGACCGCTGCGTTAGTAAACTAGGACATATCTTGCATGTCGGGGTAACCAGTCCGCCAGTCAACCCAGCATAGCTTACATAGTCATGTAAAACCGTTGCCTGTTGGAAGAGTTCCTGGGTGGAGTATTCGGTGATCGCGTGATCCATGAAGCCTAATTCCGGAGTGCCAAGGCCCTCGGTGCCGGACTTTCCTATGTAACAGTGACTCTTTGAATAGGTCTGTACTCGTGTTGCATATTATAAAGAGTAATTGGATCTATTAGTAGTTATCGACCTTCACATCATGCTTAATGCATAGGTGGGAGGGATGAGGCCTTGGTTGGTCGTATCTCTTGATTGGGTCGTAATGTAATTAACGTAGCTCAAAAAGGTACATATTCACTCAATCCTCGTTTCCACTCTCGGCATCGAGCTCCGTTTAGATTATATTTTCGGACATAATCCTAATCAATGAGGGCTATCACGACTATCATTTAATTTGGTATTCTCGCTGGCTGACTTCATGAATCATTCTATTTCACAAACCATCGATTCGTGAGATACAAGATGTGATTTGAATAACTTTACCATTTACTAATATGTGCTGTCTTCAAATATAGGGAGCTTTACAAAGCACATCGATGAGCCGGCGTACATATCACAGACATTAAGAGGCTCGCCATAAATGACAGCATCGGTTGGAAGGCGAAGGGCGTGTGACAAATTCAAGCCGTGTATTCAAAACAGGCCCCCATAATTACTGTAACTATACTAAGCTATGCAGTGACCAAGATTTTGTAGGGAAATTCAGCAAAGCAAGCCCTTGTGGGCGATACCATGGCCAATCAAGCAATTCATCCAAGGAAACGCACAATCAACTGTCGAGTTTAGTTGGGGAAATGGTGTGTCCCGTCATGTCGTTTAGAGAGCTGAGTCGGCCCCGAGAAACGGAGACTTCGTTTATACAAGGCGTTCGTTCTCCAGCTCCAGTACCTTGTCTACCTCTGTATGTAGTGATGTCCAAACCTAAAGATGTTGAGAGATAATCATGAGGATCGACAATCTGATAAATCATTGTTGCTATTATATAAGATATGATACTCGTGACCATCCCGGACAGGATGCGGTAAGTAAGAGTTTTATCGGTGAATTTAGCTCCCATTCACTCGACGAACTCCCGAGATACTCTCGTCTGAGAGGGCACGCACAATGTTCACTTTTGAAGCCTAACCCCCCAGGTCGGCTCACAACATAACCGGACTATCGAATCTTGTAAGACGATAGTGATCCTGGTGCCTACATAGTGGATTTAGGTGTCCCTGTTGCCGGCGTGCGGGCCCAACCGCAAATTAGAGGAGGTGATTGGACCACAAGTACGATACCGAGAGGGCGGCGTGACCGTCGGAGTCGCACAAATAGTCGGTCGAGCCCAGATAACACATCTAACAAGCATTTGTCAGAGCTTTATAATAGACACGGAGGAAATACCATCCGGAACCCAAAGTCAAATTCCCAGTCCTTGTGCACGAGGGAAGTAATCTCTCACTTGCCAACTCCTTCCAGCCTATACCAATCAGTCGGTCGAGGATTCGGAGCGTACGTGTTTTAGGGTAAGGGGTGACGGAAACATACTTGTTTGAGCACTCATATGTACTGCGGCAGAAACTACGAGGCATGTTGTAGTTGAAAAGAGTCATAAATCCTTATGCCCATAATGGATCAGTATATGGGCTCCTCTGTTAATAGGCAAGCGGGGCCAAGGGACTGGAAAGAAGTCGGGGTCGGCTCCGTTAGCAGGACTGCCCTTAACACAGATACGTGTATTCGAGTATCGATGATATCATCACTTCATTTCAGAGTGGAGAGCGTCTCCGTGTTTCAAGCCCCTATTTCGAGGCTTCGGTTTGGGGCGCCACTTCGTTCAATTTGAACATAGCCTGATAATTGTATCCTGCTAACTGAAATGTTATCGCTTCTGGTGTTATCTAAACGGAACTGGCAGCTAACATATTGCGGACAGTGGGTCGCAACAAGATTACTCGATTTGGACCCCAAGGCTGAGCCCAGACTGCCGGGCTCGAAAGCATGCGCCAAGACTGCACATCCCACCGCCTTCAGTTGAATGGCAGATCATTAACGTAGATACGCTTATGCTGTTAGTAGTGACGTGAATACGCATACACTAATACCGCACCTCGACATCCCCGTACGGGGCTTGTTCATGGGACACAGAACAGACGTTGCAATTTATTTTGTGGAACCGCGCTGCAATAATAGCACACCAGTATGCACTGTTGTTAGGTCCCGTGAGGTATTGGCTGTGGCCCCCGACTACCAACTAGTCTCGGTCCGCCTGGGCAATGTGGGAGAGAATGGCAAAGGTGATCGGCACACCACCACGTCGTTACAAATATACTTGTACTCAGCCCCTCGGATAGATGTTCACGCCGTCTTTCATCCATGGGGCTCTTTGTAGCACCCAGACAACCAGACTAGCAAAGTAGTTATGCCTGTCATTGCTTTTGTGGGAGGTTATGTGCGTGGAGCAAGTCGCACGCTTTCTTTACTCAATACCAACGGGGCCAAGAAGTACAAGAAAAGTTTAACATGGATTGGCATGGAGAGAAACCAACATATGTTGGCTTGACGCAGGTTATATCACTGTACACTGCACAAACAATGCCATGGTCGCGTTCGGCAAATTTCTCCTAGTAGCCTCAAATCATCTAGATTTCTGCTGCTACGGCACGTAATGGACTTTCTTTATACGTTTCTGTCTCATTCCCACCCCCATGCATGCATGTCATAATGAACATGGGTGTGGTCAGGCAGGCAATTGATGTCATACTACGCGCGGCATACCCTTTTCGACAAGAGCCATACCTAGGTAGAAAATGGCAAGCATTTATTGCTTTGGCTCTCACATTAAGGATGAGTTGATATTCGTGAGATGAAGGTAATTATATCCGATTAAGTGGATGCGATATTTCTGTCCTAGCGAAACCCGACACATAAAATATGTGGTCCTCAGCCCAACCCGAGACGTAGCGGCAGATGCGGGCTACCTTGTACTCTCTCAAAAGGCCCTCCAGGATAACGTGCCATTGGTACGGGTTTTAGGGGTCAACCGCCGAGCATGGGTACTTATCCTGCAGTAGGAGGCACCGGAGTCGTGGGAGCAGGGGAATCATGGTTGGGTCATATCCAGCTGCATTACTTATGCGGTTTGCTCCCCATGTAGCCTTTTAGGGCTGCTTAAGGTGGCACAAGTGCAGTGACAAGCCCGGGAAAGTAATCGAAGCTGATCGCCACCTTGGCTAGATGATGTCTCGGTCATATCACCTAGGGACTCGCAGAGTTCGCGGGGCCCTTGACTTTTGAGACAACTAAGAACTTGCCACACGAAGCTCTGCGGGGTGTGGAATGCACGATATGGGCTTTTCATTCTTCTGGATATCGGCAGTTCGAATTTGATAACTATAGCCTGTCAACATGCTAGTAGTAGTAGCACTTGGGGAATCAGAATCCTCTTTTGACTTTCTAGTAACTACAACAACGCGAATGACGATTCGACATTGAATATCACTTTAATCCCGCTTGTACGAGCAATGATGTAAGCTATCAGGGGATTAATTGTACAATAGTGGGTCTCCTTGTTAGGAAACCCCCCCCCCCCTTTTTTTTCTTTTGGTACTGCTTGTAGGAACCTCAGTATGGATAAGGCCCCTCGATTTAACCTCATCCTATCTAGTCGAATAGAGATGAAAATAAAAGACATGGGGAATATGCGCGATAGAAAACGCCAAATATCAGTAGTTTACCTCCTTTATACGAAAGAGAAGAATTAGAGTATCACCCTTGCCCCAACTCCGTATAACCGTATTCCTACAAGCCTCGTAGAGCACATCCCCTTTACACATTTACAGGCATGATTCGAAGTTTCGTGGTCCTGCTTCTGATTCCTGCCTCTGAAAGGACCATCTAGACCAATCGCTCATTCATCGTCCATGTCATCCTTGATTGCTGAACCTTTTCTCTTCGTTTGGCTTCGGCTCTTGTTCTTCCGCTTCTCCTCGTCGTAGAGGGCCTGTGCACCCGGGTGATATGGAGTTCGCTTCACCGTGCGATCCCTCAGCGTATGGAGTCTTATGTGTTGTAGCCAGTTATCCTTCCGGTTGAACTTTCTGACGCAAAATGGGCATTGTGTAAATTTTGGGTTGTGATGACTTCATATGTTAGCATGGCCTGATGATGTCAATACAGTAAAGGCCACTTACGAGTCAATGTGTCTCTTTAGGTGTTCACTCCTCTTGAAAGCCTTCCGGTTTAAACACTGAGGGTAGGGACACTTGTGTGTACCTGATTTTATCACCCTGGGAAATGACGGATCTTGTTCCTTCTTGGCCCGCTTGGCAGACGCTCGGTGCAGGTGCTGTGCTCGGTGAAGGACCGCACTCTTGTATTGAGATTCATCCACATGAACCCTGCGCTTGTCTACAATGCCTAGGGTTCTCGGTGAAAACATTGAGGCAGGATCATGACGTTCGGCATTAGCGAAGTAGCCCATGTGCCACTCTGGGGCACCGTCACACTCAACCACATTTGAGCCCAGGCCTGGAGCAGGGGCAAATGGAGATGCGAGGATATGGTGAGGATAGTGAAGATGTCTAAGAGGCTCAGAGTGGACGGATTCGATGCTCTGGTTTTGCGACGGTAACGAGTTGAACATCTGGGCGTAGTCAAACTCGAGCGGTGGGCCCTGCATACTACCCTTTCGGCTTGGTGTTGCTGAGATATCATATTCCACGAGAGGTTGAAAATCATTCTTGATATCCGAGGGAAAGTAGCTGGTAAGTGTAGAGTTGGGCGTAGCCAGTTCGTAACCCATTCGGGTAGGTGTAGTCAGCGCCTCATGGTCCATCGACAGGTGTCGACGCTGAGGTGTCGAACGGCCAGACATCGGCGTGTGGGGGCCACTGCACGTGCTTGCAGTCGAGAAGCTGCCAGATGAAGAGGATGCGCAGGATATCAGTTGGCTCGCAAAGTGATACTCCTCATCAAAGTCGAGATGGGCTTCCATTGTTACGTGTCAAGGTAAAGACTGCCAAGTAGTGAAACGATATACCCGGGTACGTGTTATTCAGTGAGAAGAACCGAATGCAATGAAGGAAGGCTTAATTGATAGAGGTATGGAATGAGGGGATATAGGGAAGTTATACAGGTTTGAAAATGGGCATGTTCGGAATAAAACAGATATATCCCTTCTGCCCTGGGGGTGATTCAAACGTAGAGCGGGACTAGTACGGCCAATATAGCCAGACTCGGGCCGCCAGGGGGCACAATTAGGCCCTCTTATGACAGGAATGTTATTTTCAAGAATCGAGGGTGGCTTAATGACATTGCAATTGACGTGGTACTACAATGTGGATCCCTGAGACGGCCGTTGTCTTCAAGCCACCACCCCCAGCCAGCCTGGCAATGAGATGGTGCCCACCCAGAATGATTACTCGCATTGGTTTACTATGGCAACCTCTTGGTAGTTTGCCTGGAGGCGTCAAGTGGGCAAGCAAGAAGCCTTGTAAGGTCCGACAGGACGGTAACTAATCACTCATCATCCCTGCTACTTTACGAATAACAACCAACATGCATGACTGGCGGCCCCAAGATACTCAAGTTAGAAATTACCTGCGAGCGGGGTATCCCACAATTGAATTGTAAATTTAGAATGAAATACATGCAGTGGAGCATACGAGTCCGAGGGGCGTAGCAAGCAGTCTCGAACGTTATGTGCCAGTCGAGACTCGGGCTCAAAAGAAGCAAACGTCCCTGCATGAGCCGATTACAACTGAGCGCTACACACCTCAGGGACGAACTTCGAGACAAGCGCGCTTAAGTAAGTCGCGCTAGTCAAGTCTAATGGTTGATAGAGTGCTTTGAGTGCCATCTTCGTAGTGACCTGTTCAGAGTGTGGAATGGTCTCTACGTCTAGTCACGTCTTATGGACAGTCTGTTGGTGAGACAATGCCGAATCTGGGGGAGGATCCTCAATTAAAAAGGAGAAGCTCAGGTGTTGATCACCATTGAGGGACTTGCGGCATTACGCTTTGAACGGCTGATTCTGTGAATACAGGCCAAGCTCAATAGGGGCTGTCTATGAAGCCCAACATTCGGTTTGTGAAACTAGTCGTTGCTGTCGGCAGTCCTCTCCGACGAGTAGTAAGTCGTTGGCTCCAGTTACACAGGCTTCGTCACTTGGATGTATTATTGCTTCTGTATTGTCAGTCTCAACCCATGCTATGCATCCGTTAAAACTTACAGCAACATCTACCCCGTATTTCTTAATAGCTAGCCCGAAAAAAGGGGTTTCGGGACCGCTTTAAAGACTTGGGGCTTCCATAACGAGGCCGAGCCAGCTAGGTAATGCCGACAAGTCGTACCAAATACTTTCAATCATGCCGTTTTCAAGGGGGGGGGTCTTGTAAATGGGTTTACGAAAGCTGCCCTTGGGTCGTGTAGAATAGGTATATTCGTTTTGCGTTGTGCTGATGTCCCATCTTAGACCTAAGATTATGAGGCTTGACAGGGATTCCCGACAGGGAACGCTGTTCGTGTGTTTTCGTTCCTGATGGAGTATGGTCCCTCGAAGATCCCAAGGACCCTACATTGTCCCTGCATATGGACATCTTCAGGGTTTTCAGGAAAACAATGGTATTTCCCATAGGAGGAAGTGCATGTTCCTAAACAATGCGGTCATGTTCGAACATGGCGTCGCTCCGAGTTCAGTGCCTCCCGTTACAATGACCTACCTATACCTAAAGAGCGTTCCACTGTTTAGAGTAATGAGTGACCCACTGATCTTCTTGCATCGGATCACATTAGTGCCGGATATCGACCCCGGATACTTGACTGACTGACTGACTGAGTGACTGGCAAAGGCTACGGCATATAGTATTAGCCAGGCTGTCAGGCTGTTAGATAGACACTGTGTCGCAAGAAGGCTTTCGCACCTTGCTATAGCCTGTACGCACAACAGGGACGAACATGGAGCACCTCCTGCCTCCCACAAGAGTCCATGTGTCCACACACAGTGACATATGACATTGCTTAGTTCGACGCCGAGACCACTCCATACATGCCATCTACCATCTCTACATGCCTGTTGTGTACACAGGCAAATAGGCCAGGAAAGGTGAGAAGAAAAAGGTGACAGAGGGTGCATATGTTTTACACTAGTTTAGCTAGGGCCTAAATCCAAGACCCAGCAGGGTCTAGCGGCGACGGTCCCCTATAACATGGCTTATCCTAGGCCGAGGTCGTGTCAAGAATATAAGTACTAGGGAGGGTGCACTCTAGTTCCCTAGACAGCTCTCTTCGACCACAGATCTCGATCACGAAGGGGATCGCCAGACACTCATTCCATTCGGTCTTGGACATGTCTGGGCTCTAAAGAAGCTCGATCACGGCATCCTATCAGTGTCTGGGCCTAGGTAAAGTTTAGAAGATTTACCCGACTTATAGTTGCCTAGAAACCCTATGTCAACACCTACAGCAATGATACGAGGCTGTTATCAGCTTTAGTATCAGAAAATCACATAGGAGGAACCCATTAGATTTAAGATCTAAGACTTGGTAGAAGTGTAAAAGAGAAGCACTAAAGGCCGCGACGCCTCGACGACAAGTCGGGGTAAGCTTGGCAGGATGTGATAGGTCACTAGATCCTTAACGCCACACAACAATCCCTGCAACACCACTGTGAGACCTCAATCTCAGAGAGGCACTTTACTTCATGGATAATACAGCCTATCTCATTCGAACTGCGTACTGATAACGCACTATACACGCTGGTTCCTGAGTTAGTGCTGAAATCTTGTCTCATACGGAGGACAATAACCGATAATACATTGCATGTCACCATAGTAATAAATCTAGAACTAGGTCCCCTAAATTGTTCAGAGGTTTAACGGTTTAAGGGTTGAGGGGTTCAATTCATGATGGATACAGGCAAACAGGTAGCCAGCCCCTTGACGATCCCCCTGCTCTACGTAGATCTGCTCTACCCCTGTCCCTGTAGATATGTCACCAGCCCCCCGAGAGGGCCGCGTGAACAGATAGGCATTTGGGGGCCGTCGCCTCAGAACCTGAGAACGGAGATACCGAAGCCAGAAAGCGAGCAAGTCCGTCTCTTGTCGCCACGGTGATGGTTTTTTTTCTTCTTCTTCTTTTTTGTTTTCGCTGCTGGGATGCTACGACATATTCATGACATCTAATCTCCTCTCTTTTAGTTTTAGAGATACCTCTACCATAACTAGCTACAGATAGGTAAAGCTTCTCCCATAAACTGCTCATGTATCCTATCGGTCTTTGCGCAAGCAAACTTTCGCCGTCTCAGACTGTCTGTACATGTTGCTCTATGAAGTCACTGACGTCGTGAGCTCAGGTTACATCGGCTCAAGCCTGCATCGGCTGAATTGCCATTACATTGAAAACACACTGGATGGTGCTTGTGGCACCAAGAGTGAGTGATGATTGACGCCGCGAGAGCTGGTTAATGTCACACGACATAATTCGGCCCCGATGGCGATAACGAGGGGAGTCAACCGAAGTGCCGGCAGGTGACTTTGACCTTATGCAGGCCCCCAGTGGGTCCGCGATCGCGTTTCCCAACGAATAGGAGGGCTTCCGAACCTGCGGGATCTTGTATAACCAGTGGCGTACATCATGCACCCAAGTTCAACGTTGAAGCATCAATCTTTTGCGTATTAATAATGTGCAAAGGCTCTGCCTCATAATCTCATTCCACAAACATCTTTGTGCAGAAAAGACCCATCGCCTTGCTCCATCATGGCAACGTCTTGGTCCCCATCTTTACTAATCTCGTATTTGTCGAAGTCGGCTATGCAGAAAGATCTGATAACAGATAGTGAGCTGGCTGTTATTAAAGGTACGGGGGCGATCTGTAGCCATCCCTTAACCGCGCGTCGTTCGCATTCTAGGAGAAATATGCATGAAAGACAAGGTTATCATTCAAATGTGCTTCCATCCCCGTGGGTTTAATATCACGAACATGAAGAGAGGCAACAATATGCGAGATACTATTTGCGGGTGGTGGGTAATATTGGGCAAGATGTATGAACTGAATATCGTCGCTTCTCGCTCGGTCCATCGTACCGGTAAGCCTCGCTCATCAGAACAGCATCATGATGGGAAAGAGAGACGCCACCGACAGTGGTTGTGATTGATTCAATCAGCGGTGGGATATCAACGCGGGCTCGTTGTTAAAAGGGCCATCGTCCGTCTCAATCTATCACCAAGGTTACTTAAGAGCAACTCCTTCCTCAAGTATCGGGTTCCACCGATCCAGCGCCTCTAGAAGTGCAACAGTAAGGTTTCGTTACAGCCCCTTCAAGACCACGACAGCCATCGATCACAATGTGTACTATGACGGTTACTCTATATGACTGCAAACTAGCACACATGCAAAGCTTCGAGATTTCACAACATTGTGATATCTGCCTGGCAGGAGAGGATTGCAAACATTGCGTCGATGACCCAGAAGTCCACTATGATGACGGTGGCTGCACACGCCAGGAGCACAGGAGTACCGATATATGCCCAGATTGTGGCGAGGTTTGGGGTACGAGCGAGAATGAAGCTGGAGGTTCATGATGTAAACAAGACTCTACTCATATATCATGTTTACTCATCAGCTAACTTACCCTCCCCAAATCCAGGGACCATGGTGCCGGAGTGGTTATTCCCGAGAAGGATTGTACTGGGAGTATACCACAAAGCGGGAAGAGCATGGGACATGTCCAAGGATCTTTTCTTCAACATTATGTCCCGTGATGGATATTGGGCAGATAAGGGGGCTGTTGGGATACAAACAAACGATTGTGTAGACAGGGGTAGCTTGACTAAAACCACATTGTGATATGTCCGGGACCGGTGATGTTTGTCATCAGCTTTAATCTAAGTAATCTTGTGCGAAAATGACCTATCCGCTTCCCAAAATGAGTGTTTTACATGGTGAAGGGGGGGGGGGGATATAGGATACAGTTTTCGCCACTTCATGATGATAGATGCTAGGTAACTCTATAACCGTGATGCAGCATGCTCGGCCCGTCACGCATTTACGAGGTTGCTACAGAGTCTAATATGCAGGTAACTCATTAGGGTGAACTATTCATCTAGGAAGCCCAGAAGGTATCATCAGTAAGAACCCTTGGGGCATCATCCCGCGAGGCTATCGCTTCATCGCGTTGTCGGAAGACCATGTTTGAAAGGGGCAAACACCCCCGTGTTTGCTGCACCGGCTCCAACGAGGTTGGAACTCCATCCTGTTGAAATATTGTAGCCGTGTATATCATGAAGAAGGCATGTTAAAAGAAGGACAGGTCCTTCTTCTCTCGTAAGCTTTCTTGCTTGATACCTAGCAACCATGCGTCTATGTTGAATAATTTATATTGAGTTTACATCGTTGCACAGCCGACTCTTATATAATCGGACTTAATATTCTCATTTTCCACGATGTGTTACTGGAGAGTAGTAATCTGGAACTGCCAATCCGGGAAGCATATTGCCAGCGAGGGCAGAGTAAACTGCTCAGAATACCCAAACTGCAACAACAAGACTCCAGGTGTCCCCCAAAATCAAGGCGGGTTCATCCGACAGGAGGAACTAGCGGAAGGGGCCTGTCCTACAGCAGGGCACGAAGAATACGGTCGAGAGACCTAAGAGAAGATGGTTGGAAAAGTCAAGTCACCCCATAAGCGGACATCACGGGCTAATCAGGAGCAGATATTGTCGGTAGCCGCCGCAGGTAGACGATTAGGACTGCAGATGAGGAGGGACGTACTAGAAGTCATTCACTATGGTTCAGGGGAATTCGAAACCACAGCCAATGTCAGTCAGGTGTGGAAAGGATAACGAGGGGTTTGCGCCCAATGGCAGGCCGATACCACGGGGATGGGTTCAATAGCCCACTTCGTCGTAACGCGGCACGAAATATGTAGGCATGCAGTTGACGACAAATACATGCCGTTAATTGATAACATTGCTGCTTTGCCACCTTCAGCCTTACTACCATGCCTCAACCGTGAAAGTGACCATCTAGACGCGTCGAAGAAGACATCTGCAGGAAATTTACACGCATCTGCAGAGAATATGCAATCAGGTCGCGCATGTCACAAGCCATGAGCATCATTTGATTGGTAGATATTTCCGTGTGGGGGTGGCTGCAATGCAGTGTAGCGATCATTGGTAACGGTGGTTGTGTTTATCGTAGTAGTGGTGGCCAAAATAGTAGTATGTGAAAAAGACTATTAACCATAATAATCTGCGCCAAGGTCGATAGACGTGGCCGAGCAAGCCGAGTATACTGTACCACCGTTTATGGATGTCTGTTAGAATGAGTCGGCTTTTTACCGACCACAAGGCCCAAAGCCACGGCACCCCGAGCCGGGATCACACAATGAAAGACGGAGGCGCGAGACGATCTAATTGGCCGGGGAACGATGCACGAATGCCTCGTCTCAACAAAAAGGAAAATTCGCCAATTCGCTTAGCTATCATGGCAGTTCAGAAGCAGAACTCTCTCGCACTCCAAGAGCACGTTCCGGCGTAGGTCGACACGGCACGGGAGACCATCCAATTGGCTCGCTTGAACCACTTACGTATATCAGGCTTCATGTCACATTTCACTGGAACCCGACAGTATTTGGACATGTGGGGGATTGGCCACGTCTGTGTCGTATCTGGACAAGGTCCGTCGCAAGCGACTCCCCCCAAACCCCTCAAGTCACTAATTCTTTCTTTTATAGGTTCCTCAATTTCTTTTCTTCTTCCACTTCTTCTACCTGTGCCACCTCGCACGTCATTGGGCACTAGACGGGGAGGCGAGGAACCGAGCTTGTTTTCCTAATCCGGCAAGACACTCCACTGACATTAAATTGACGAGGAGACCGTTTGGGCGCCGAGGATGACATACGGGGGTGTAACATCAAGAAGGTATATTTAGATATGTGACTAGAGGATGAGACAGTGTCGCCTCAGGGGGCTCCATAACAGCCTTCGTTGGTCGTACACGGCATTAAGACAGCAAGTCATGGGCGCGAGAAATGGGGTAAGTCGAACGCCCGGCGATAGGAGCGGTAGGCCCGTACTCAGCTCCTGATCCATTTCTTGTATCCCAGGCTTGGGCAGTTACACGACATGGAGATGGGGGGTGGAGGAGGAAGAGAGGTGCCTCATTTAGACCGGATGGGCGGCTCTCCGGTCCCGTATGCAGAGTGCACGACCCGACAACAAAGAGCTACATATTCGGAGAGTGTGTGTTGGAAGTAATCATTGTCTACTGAACCTGGCGACTCCGCACTTGACTGCGCAGGTTTCGTGCCCGCGGCCCGGGCAACCAGGTACCCTTCATGAGTGACAACCCGTAGGAGTACGGGATGGGATGTCCTGTCCCCATGATCCACCCTGTATGGATGATGCACTGGTAGACTCCCCACTGACAATGCATATCACTATGCAGGTCGGAGTCAAGTTTTGCGCAGGTCTTAGACCAACTAGCCAAGAGGCGTTTCTTAGTTGGTGGGTAGTGGGGATTACCTATCAAGACCCCAAACTACCTACAGACTGTATCTCCATCTATTTGCTGCCCGGCAGTTCCATAAGTTGCTTGTAGCGGTTAATTGGATGTGGACTCTATCGAAGGTAAATGTCCAGGAAACACCTCATTGATGCTGCTCCTTGAATATGCCTCGACCAGGTACTCGGGTACAAAAGCGTTGGCCTTGCTCATAGCAGGATGGCACTCTCCCCGTCCTCTGTCGGTTTATTGTCTTCCTGATCTTGAAGAACGTCCTGCATCTCCTGTTCGCTCGCTTCTAATCCTGAAGAGCTCATGAGCTTGTTATCCTTGTCCTCGGCTGCGTCCAGTTAGCTTCTGTTTCTGTACACGAACGTGGGAGCTCGACTACAAGCCGTGTTGACTTACTCCTAGGCTCCACTAGTAGATTCTCCTGCACCTCGCACTCGGTTAGTACAGAGCCCTCGCCGATGTCACTTCTCCTTCCCAGGATGCACCGAGTCAGCTTGCACCCTTTACCAACTACAACACCATCCATGAGGAGACACTGGAATAACTTGGCGCCCTCTTTAATCTGACAGCCTGCCCCAACCACACACTCCTTGATTGAGGTCTTCTCGTCCACCATGACGTTATCCGCGATGAGACAGTCCGGTTTGGTAATCGTCGTTCGAGGTTTGACGCCTTCGGGGTAAGCCACCTTCTTAGCATGTGCAAAAGGTGATGCGGGGCCGGATCCTGTCTCTTCGAGTGACGGTAGCTTGGCCAATTGTAGAGATACGGACAGAAGTAGCTGCGCCGTGTCCACACGGCGTATCAACGGTCCTGATTGATGAGAGGGGTGTATATATGCCAGGATTGGTGGGACGGCTGATTGTTTCGGCCTGACGGTTAACCCATCAAATCTTTTCGGGAATGGCTCATCATGGGGCCTTTGTGACCGTTCTTGTGACCTAGAGGGTGATGTCGAATTTTCATATTCACCAGAACTTCCTTGGTCATCAGCCTGCGCGCTCGATGTGGATGCTGCAGCTCCGTCGAGAATGGCTTTCATTCCCAACTTTTCGGGAAGCCCGGTCTGCCAATATGCCTTAGCCCACCATCCTATGACATCCTCCCCGATAGTCTCTAAGCGCTCATTGCCCTGTACGAAGTCCAAAATCCACTTTGGTAATATATATATGTGGGCATCTCTATGTGTGGTGAGCATGCGGAGTTTTGGATGCTTCCGAAGCAGTCCATGTCGAATGGGGAGTGATCCCTTCTCTTCTACAACATCCTTGAGCGAGTCTGTAGGCATGGAGTAGGTCAGGTATGAGAGGTGAGGAAGTAGCGAATCTTTGGGAGTTGGCGATGTCGATGAAGCCATTGGGGATGTTGCAATGAAGTCAGACTCCTCGCCCTTAATGGGGTTTTCCCCCTTGGTTTCGTACCAAACCCCTAGGCCACCGCTGTGAGTCGAAGCCTCTTCGTCATCCAGAAGGCTTGGTAGGCTCACTCCCTTCACCATCCATGCTTGCAGCAGTTTATCGCCGCCAAGCTCACACACCAGATCACAGGGCAAGACCACGAAATCGGAGGTGACGAGTTCGCGCACCTCTGGTAGACGAAGTATTTCTGCGGTACCCGTGTTGTAATCAAGGTCCTTTGGAGCCAACAGATCAGGGCGCGGATGAGGAAGCGTGGTTAAGAAAGGGTTAGTGTTTAATGCAGTAGTGATGACATCCAAAGCCGAAGGTGAGCAGATAAGTGTGATGTCTGTACGTTGCGTTAGTGTGTCATTGAGCCAATATCCTGGGCATCTTAGGAGATGGGTGCTAATAAGGAGCTGATGCTATGTATCATGAAGGGACATTTCAACGTGAATGGTGTCCTAGATTCTGCCGAAGCTATGTTTGATTATTTGACATATAATGAAATCGGCAATCTCAAACATGAGTTACAATACATGAAAGCTACCACCCGTTTAAAAATAAAATAATGTACGGCTATGGATAAGTCAAGTTGGGTTCGGCTAGAATTTGAATAGCTCCTGAACCAACACGACAGGGTGTCTCTAGGCCTAATAGACGATGGCAAACAAGACTCTAGTATACAGAAAGAAATGAACTCACTTGTGATGCCTGACCGGTAGCAGAATTCGATGGGATACCAAACCATGGGCCGGTTTGCGATGGGCAAAAGGGCCTTGGGGTTCTCATCTGGGTTTGCTGTGAAAGTGGGGAAAGACGACCCCGGCCCGCAAAGGATGAGCGCCTGCAAGCCTGGAGAGGGCATCGTGACAGCGTGTGGCATTCTCCCTATGTCGCTGAGGCTTCGCCAGGACGGAGAGGCGATACACCACCGCTAGACAGCCTGGGACCTGGAACGCGATGGTGTAGTATTGGCTAATGGAAGTGCTTCGCGGGTCTCAAAACAAGCGTCTGTCTGAAATCTCGAAGGAAATGTTTGTGGAAGTGTTGTTAACAGTTATGTACTTAAGTACATGTAGTAAGTGGTGAATCGGAAATGCCAAAGAAGAGTCATCCCTCTATGTACTTAGGTAGGCTCCGTTATGACGAGACCCAGATAAGTGCGATTATCGATAAGGTAATCCAGATGGGTAGCTGAGAGGTAGGGTTGGTGGGGTTTGCATCAATAATTGAATAAATTTGATAACAAAATACCTACTAGAGTAATTACTAAATGTATGTCCAAGCCACACATCACAAGCCAGATGGACGGTTGCCGGAGTGCTATTGTGGCTGGTGCAGACCTACAGATCCGCTAACATTAAAGCGGACCTTTGGCGTCATCTTCACCAATGAAATTCCAGACCGAGGCTGTCCGCGTTACCTTATCCAATGCAATGTCAACATCAGCGACCCCAGCCCCCAAAACAATTCGGGCTGGGAACAGATGGAGACAACCCCGGCTGGAGTCCAGCTAGCCAGCTAACCAGCGAACCAGCTAAGCTACATACACTAGGTACCTTAAAGCAGGAAGTTGGCCAAGTACAAATACGTATCTAGTTTTCCCAGCCTCCCAGCCCTCGAATTTTCGGATCGGAGGGTGTGTGTGCGCACGTACAACGTCAACCGCATGAACGATCCCCTCCCCCCTTCCCCCTTTTGTGCCTTTACCGCCAACCGATACGCTACGATACGATACGACGAGTAACGAAGATTGACGATTCCATCTTAATGCGAAGCCTGATTGGAAGGCGTAATTCTGCAATGACCCTGCCCGAATAAATGTCGCCCGACTCCTCGAGATCCCGCCGTAGAGGCCTTTGGAGCTTCTGGGTCCCGGTCGTCGTCACCGTCACCGTTGCGACGGCCGGTGCCGCCGCCTGGGCCTGGAGCCAGCGGAGTGATGAAGATGACGAGCAAGAAGAACCCGGCCTTGACTATGAGAATGCAGAATACGGCGGCAACCCTATCCATGCCTCGTCGAGAGACCTCCAAGGCTCCGGCGTGTCGGAGACCACCCCCTTCTCCCACGGACAGGGTGCGAGCTATGGTGTAACCGAGGCCGCCCAGGCCGAGGCCAGCGGTGCTTCCGCCGGATGGGGTGCTCAGATGTCCGGTGCGTTGCGACGGACTCCGAGCCCCCAGCAGTTCCTCTCCGACGCCGGGAAGAGGATCACCACAGGCATCGCCGGGGTGGGCGCCGCTGTCGGTAGTGCGTTGGCTGCTATTCGGGAAGAGGATAAGAACGCGTATGCTGATCACGAAACCTGGTCAGAAGAGGCAGAAGCCCGCAAGGAAAGGCCGGAAGCCTCATCGCAGACGCAGCCGAGAGACGGCGGCAAGCGCCGCAAGACCGTGGCCATCGTCGTGTCGGCCGATACGCAGATGGGCGACCTGGAGGGCGCCGCGTTCCATGAATACGCTGTAAGTTGCCATCGCCAAGTCGCATATCGATTTTTGGAGTAGTGAATATGCTTTGTGTCACGTCGCGCACGTACTAACCGGTTGCTCAGTCTATCCTGACCCACATACCCGGAAACACCGATTTTTCCAAGATCAAGCTGTTCGTTTTGGTGTACGCGCCGGGCCTTAAGGACGCCGGCCTCGAGGCGTCGGCCGCGGGAACCCTGCCCCCGGCCTCCCTGAGCTCCTCGTTCTCCAATATTGGCCACGACCAGGCGCAGACACCTGGCAGCGAGACCAAAAGCCCAGTGTCAGTACTACCCGGCGTACCGGGAGCCCAGTTATTATATAATGTGGTGCTAAGAAACAACAACAGTCTGGGTTCCGCGGCGGGCCAGGGCTTCAACGCCGTGTACTCGCAGGCGCTCTCGCTCGTGGAGAAGGAGACCATGGTCATGCCGTTCACCACGCCCAACGGCTACGTGCACATCCTCCGCCACCTGCAGCCCCAGGTGGTATACCTCCAGGAATCACTGGCCGGCGAGGAGGGCGCCCTCGTGAACCAACTCCAGACTTGGCTCAGGTACGACGTGATCCTCGTGGTCGGCGCGAATGACGGCCACGGCGGACTCGCGGACAGCGAGTCGGAGGCCGAGCAGCCGGAGAAGGAGAAGGAAGAGGACCAGGATATCTGGTGGCAGCGGGAAGAAAGGGTAGGCCGAGGACGGGGTGTCGTGGTTGTAGACAGCAGCAGGCTTGGTGATGATTGGGAACGCCGGGTTCAGGGTAAAGAATGATGTGATGTGTAGGCGGCATGTGGTGACGGAGATATATGAAGTGGCTTTTGCTTTTGGTAATGAGTTGTGATGAATTTTTTGGTGGATGGTATATACTGTTTTTTTTTTCCTTCTCTTTCTTTCTATGACCTCTCGATACTATACATAGATAGCAGCACGCGATATACATTTGATGGGCCGCTTTCTATTAGTGGCGGTTGGCCGTTATTGTACGGTGATTATAAAGTGATGATGGGTACGAGTCTATAATGTCGTTTTGGCTGGGGGGGCGGGTACTAAAAGAGGGATAGGAAAAGGCTTTTCATATAATCATGCGGTTGCTCTTAGCTGAATATATTCTGAATCTTGAACTTCACTACTACCTTACTTATCCAGGTCTGCGATGTCTGCCAGAACCTGTCCCTGAATAATACATACCAGAGCTATGATTTAGATTACTTCAGCATCATTATACTGCACAAACTCAAGACCTTGATCGGGAAAAGACAGAACTCGAACAGCTTCCTCGGCTTCTCTTTTTTGTTCTCCCAGCAATTTTTTTTCATTGTTACTTCACCCATTTCTTCTTCAGTTATACTACCTGCAAGTATAACTGCTTATGTATTTCGTACATGCTCTTCAACCCCTTTAACTACGTCCTGAGCAGTCCAGCCCCTGAGCCATATCTAAGTATAGGTAGGTATACATGTCAAGTCCTCTTGGCTATTAAGGAGCTGAAGTAAGTTGGCCAATCACGTGCGATAACAGTAGAACACTGGCATCATTTTTCCTCCGACCTACCAGCCTCGCAGCGTACTCGGCGGCATAATGCATAAATGATGATGTAAATTTCTTCTCCTATTGTTTCCTACAGGTATTGAAGGTAAATGGGTGCATGAATATGAAATTGCAACAACTTTGAAATATCATACCTGCTTAGGTACCTAGGTAGCTTAGGCAGTACGCTTGTCTCTGGGAGTAACTAAGAGAATTGGCTAGGTACCTATCTAGTGTAAATCACACACAGTAAGTACTTACAGCAGCCCTGGAGTACACAACTTTATCATCAGTGGGCGACTCCGACCTCCGACCCCACAGTCACTACAAAGGCCCTAACCCCCCCCCCCCCCTACAAACATAGCGGGTAGTCGCATTTTGACGACGACACGTCCACTCTTCTTCCATCATAACGCACTAACCCGACAACCTACCTACAAACTGGAAATGGCTTCGCGACTCGAGTGGGCATAACTATCAGCTTTACAACTTCCCCGCTATATAAATGTAGAGCTGCGCATAACTTTTACAACATTGAATTTTTCTAGGTAAATCGTCCACGGGTGTTGTATCGCAATCGCAATCAGCCCCCGTCAATCAGCCCCCGGCCCGGTAGGCCGGCAAACGATAAAACGCGATTTGAATTTGGATCATCCGCGCTGCTCCATCTATCATACCTTGAGGCCATCGCCATCATCACATATCACCTATCACTTATCAGGTATAACCTATCACGTATAACCTACGCCATCGTTGTCGCCATCTTTGTCGCCATCACCAAATCAGATTTTAACTTCAAATAACCTCCACGACGACCACGAACCGATGTGTGTCGGAGACGACGGGATAATCACAACCTTGAAGTGCTCTGCGAAAATCCATAGCGCTTGATCTGGTATCACGAGCCACCGTATTTTCTTGCCGTGCGTTTCGCAGCATTGGGCGCGTGGGGAGGTGGATGATACGAGGAAATCGCGGTTATGGCCCCGGTGGTATCTGCTGCTGCGCCTGCGGCTGTCCCTAATAAAATCAAACGACCAGCACCTCCCGGTGTCCAAGCAGCAAATGGCACTCATAGCGGCCCATCCAAATCATCGCCATCACCCTCCATGGCTGTCAAAAGGTCCCCTGCTGCCGTTGCTAAGCAGCAGCAGCAGCAGCAACCACAACAGCAACAGCAGCCGCCTGCTGCGCAACCACAACAACAAGCGCAACAACAAACACCAACATCGGCCACCGCCAATGGTGTGAACGGTGCTGGCGCTTCAGCTGGCGCCAAACCTGGTGCAGCCCGCGCCCGACGTGACACCTCGAACCAGGTCTCTGGCCGAGCCCAGAAGAATGGCCCAGGTCCCATGAGATCCGGCAGCCTGGCCACCGATGGCCATATGGAGCAATCCATTGAGCCCCGTCAAACCGGTATGTAGCAAGCAATATTATGTTGCCTACTCATCATCTCCTGCTTCTCTCACAATCTGGGTGTGCTGACTCGTTCGCCTTTTCCTTTTTGTGTGTGTGTCTTTATAGAGCTCACCCGGGCATACATATTACGCAAATATTCCGGACAGCCACCTTCTTTAGTCGTACATCTTCACGCCAACCATTTCCGGTTCGATCAGCAGGACGGTATCTTTCAGTATAAGTCACCGATGAGAATTTTCCTCGAGCATCTCCGAACCCGAACGATACCCCACGACCTTGTGCCTTACTTCAACGACTGGGGCGTCAAGTTCTACGAAGGCTGCTTGATTGTCCAGGTTCATGACCACAAGACGGCAGCTCAAGCGAAAGAGCAGGCGAGACCGACATCCAAGTCCAGTAATGTCACTCCGTCATCCATACATAATTACAATCCTTATATCACGCCCTCACCGTATACGCCTTACCCGAAGAATAATGTGGAAGAGACCGAGAATGGAACGACGAATGGCGAAGCGAAGCCCGCGGATAGCGAGGCTCAAGAAAACGGTGGCATGCCAGCACCGCCAGCACTCCCGGAGGGACAAAAAGCCAACTCTACACCAAAAGTCAAAATTATTACTGCCGTGTTATTTCCGACCCCTCAGACTTTACAGATGGAACTGGCTATCAAGGCAACGACCCCTCGTGGAGCTGCGGATTCCAAAGCCGGCGCCGATTCCTCGATGAACCCTCCACCGACCCCTATGTCTGCTGCGCCCCCTGCGACCCCTACTGGGACCAGCATGGCGCCACCTTCGAAGAAGCAGAAGCGCGAGAAGATGGAGCTAGACCCGGCTACCATGCGTGCGGCTGAGGCCCAGATAATACTTGCTACAGCTCGCCCATTGCACTTAGAACCAACACGGAACGCCGCGGAAACGATCGCGCTGCTGGAAAAGATGGCCGATCCGAATCACTCTGATCCGCCGCCGCAGCCCAAAATCAGAAAACGTACCGTTGCCGAGCGAGCCGCCGATGAGGCGGCGGCAGCAGAACAGGAGCGATATATGCTCACCTACGACGAGCGTCTTTCCAACCTGGGTGGCGTTCAGGGTGGAGGTGACGGCGGGGATGGGCAAGGTGGAGCTGCTACCTTTGAACCTCGTTTCGAAAGGTTCAAGGTACTCGCTGATATCAAACGAGAGCATGCCGAGAAGAAGGAACAGGAGAAGCTCCGTCAGCAAGAAAACGAGCGCAAGCTTGCCTTGCAAAAGCAGCAGCAGCAACAAGAGCAATTGCAGCAGCAACGGCAGCAAGCCGAGGCGGAAAAGAACCGCCGCGAGCAAGAAGCCCAGCGCCAAGCCCAGATGCGCCAACAGCAGCAACAGCAACAACAGCAACAACAACAACAACAGCAACAACAGCAGCAGCAGCAGCAGCAGCAACAGCAACAGCAACAACAACAACAAGAGGCGCAACGCCGTGCTATTGCTGCCCAGCAAGCCCATGCTCAAGCTCAGGCTCAAGCGCAAGCGCAAGCTCAAGCCGCCGCTGCCGCCGCCGCCGCCCAGTCGCCTCCCAACGGCACAGGGAACCAAATGCAGGGCCCACACGGTCATCCCACTCAGAATGGGATGCCGAATGTTTCGATGCCTGGCCAACCAGCGCATCGGTTCCCGCAGCAGGTCTCGCAGCCGCCTGTCTCATCGCCCGTGGTCCGGCAAAACACCCCACAAAATATGTCGTCACCTATGGTCGGCAATGTACCAATGCAACAAACCAACTCGGGAATGGGTGGAAGTCCTCCAAGGCCATCCTCGGTTGCTCAGAACCACGGCCCTATGTCCGTGCCCATGACGGCGAGTATGTCTGCTAGAGGTAGTCAACAAAGTCATCCTTCTGGCACGCCTCGTATGCCAAGCGCCACACCCCAGATGGCTCATGGTACCCCGATTAGCCGGGCGATGCCTACGCCGCGAATGAGCCAGGCGAGCCCGCCCCCGGGTATGATGGCGAACACTCCGCAGGCGGGCCAGAATATGCTTATGGGTCACCAGAATATGGGCCAGAACATGAATAACCCCATGATGGCGGCGCAAATAGCCGCGCAGCAGCGGCAGCGGATCCACCAGCAGCAGCAATTACAGGCGATGCAGAATTCCGGCATGATGAACGGGCAGAATCCCCAGATGCAGAATCAGCAACAGATGTTCCAGCAAATGATGCAGCGACAGCAGCTTCTGAGTAACATGCAGAACCCACACATGATGAATCCAGTTCAGCAAGCTCAACTCGCTCAGCGCTACCAGCAGCAGATTAATAGTATGCAGCAACAGCAGCAGCATCATCAGCAGCAACAACAGCAGCAGATGCAACAAGGCCAGATGCAAGGACAGCAGATGGGCAACCCGAACTTCATGAACATGAGCAACCTCAACCCGCAGCAGATCGCGGCGCTCCAGCAAATGCAGCAGGCCGGCAACCCCTCGGCGTTACAGAACAATATGCGGATCCAGATCCAGCACCGGCAGACCGCGCTGTACCGGCAGAACGTCCCGCAGCTCGCCGCCCGGTACGGCGGGATCCAAAACATACCGCACGAAATGCACGAGACTTTCAAGCGCCAGTGTTTTGCCAAGGCGACGGAGCAGGTACGCGCGATGATGAGCCAGCACCATCAACAGCAGCAGCAGCAGCAGCAGCAGCAGCAAGCGCAGCAGCAGCAACAGCAGGGCAACATGCAGAACATGCAGAACATGCCTAACATGCAAAACATGGGTGGCATGCAGGGCATGTAGAGCGACCCTGAGCCCTCTGATGACTTGACGTATCTCTTGCGCTTGCTAAGCGAGATCAACTGGGAGAAATATCTCGAAAAAGATGATAAGACAGTACAGTAGTATGCCATTAAGCTACTACTACTAGTTACTACTACTATACTCGCCGCCGACCTATACTATTATTTCTCATACACCTTGCAGCAAAAAAGAAAAATTATCCACTTTCAGGGGGGAGGGGGGCATCGCGAGGCTACTTGTTGTACCGAGGGCGGTCGACCCCTGGGCTTATCTTTTACGAACTGGCGTTCTGGGGTAGGGAGGATACTTTGGGCAGGCGAGATGGGAGGAGAGCCAGGCCTCGGCGAACGGCGTTTTCTTCTTTCTTTCTTTTTTCGTTGTCACCCTCTCTATCCACTAATCAGTGGTATGTAGTATGAGATACGCGCCTACGCAAACTGCCTTTTTTTTCCCGCATTTCAGTTTTTTCCGAGGGTCTGGCCTGGTCTCGTCCGGGGGAGATGGGGGGAGGCTTTTGCGTTTTATCTTGTCCTTTTAATACCGTCTATATTGGCTCCCCCCGCCCTCCCCCGTTCTCGCTGGTTTTTGTTTGCTTGTTTTCTTCTGATATACCCCACCCAAAAAAAGACCACCGGCTCGCCTCCTTCCCTCGGACGCATCACCTTCGGTAGACCTTCGAGTCTTCCAACGGGGGTTAAAAGAAGGTCAGAGTTCGGTCGGTTGGTCGGTCTGTTATAACTTAGATAGCACGGATGGATGAAAAGGCAAAACCGGCCCAGCAAGCCTAGCTAGGTATATACAACTGCTATGAGATGCGATGCGCTGCGATGTTAACGGTGTCTTTGCTGTCGGTACATGTGACTTTCGTCTTCGTCGATTACATGAGAAGGTTCGAATAGGCGGATAATACATGATGCGGGAGAATATCCGAAGAATACCTTGGTAGGTCTTCTTACTTGATTATTGTCGTGGTGGTGTATCTGTAGTTGCTTCTACCGAAAGGGATGGCATCACGTGCGTCTAACATAATCTTGACTTCATACTGAGTGCGTAGGTAGGCAGCTAGCTTACGTAAAGATGCAGTAGCAACGGACTTATCCGGTATCTAGCCCAGCCCAGCCTGGGCCTGGCAGCTGCTGCCCCAGCTTAGGAATGAATAGGCTAGGTACTTAAGTACTCCGTAACTCCGTACCTAATGTACCTACCTAGGTAGGTAGATATGGGGAACTGCCAGATATCATTACGACATACCTGCATAAGTGTACAAGTAATGAGATATGAGATACCTACCTACCTTATGTATGTACCAGCTGAGGTCACAGGCAATCAAGTCCTTCTAACAACCGGCCTACAGTACGTAACCTGGCTTGCCTGGAAGTTACCTAAAGTCTAAAGTTAACCCCGGGCCTTACCTGTACCTATTGCCTGCCTAAGCCCATTTATGACGGGTGACCAACCACTACCGCACCTAACACCCACACCCGTGGACACAGTTTAATCATTCATACATCCCGTCGTCAGTCGCCAGTCACGTTGGTCAAGAGTCATCACATTAAAAAGGGTAACGAAATCGACGATAAGCTCTCTCCTTTCTTTTTAACCGTATACCGTTTATCATTTACCTAAGCATATCTTTTTTTTCTTTCGCGCATTGGGCTTTTGCCGGGATTCAGGCTCCGCTCTCCGCGAGCGAACACGAGGAGGAACACGGTCCTCTCTCACGTCCTTCCCTCACTTAACGTCCACCACCACCACGACGAACTCTTTTCTCATCCGGAATTCCCTGAACGCAGTTCCCGAATTTCCGAATTTCTTTTCTGTTGCTTTCTTTTCTCTCCTTCCATACTATCCACGAGATCGAATAGAAAGTATTCGAGAAAAAAATTCCCTCATCGCCGGCTTCTGCAACTGCAACATCGCGTTTCTTTATAAGCCGCTATCGTCACTAAAAGGCATTCTCCTCCCTTCCCCCCTTAACCCTACTTAGCCTACAGTAGCTCCCGCCGATCCCGTCATCATCATCACTCATCAACGACGACCACCACCAACGCCAACGCGTCCGACGAGACCGGCATAGGCCACATAACATAAATACATACAATACGCACGTACATATATAATACATACATCTACATAGTTATACATTTTACATACCTACCATGAAAATCCCATCAATAACAACGGCGAGCGACGCCGCTACCGCCCTCGCGTTGCTCTCGCTCGCGATGCTACCACAACAGGCCGCCGCCATGTTCCAGTGCGACCACGTGGTAGTCGACAACCAAAAATTCGACTTGTCCGCCCTTGATGGCGCCCACAGCGTCGTCATGAGCAGGGACGAGGGCGCCAGCTTCCTCAACACCACCTACACCGTTGACATCTGCCGCCCGCTCAAGAAGAAGGGCGACGTCCCCAAGGACCAAGAATGTCCCAACGGTTCGAGAGGTACGTCAACTGTCGCTATTCAAGGAGTCCAGATTTTGACTCTCTTTCTTTTTACTTTATATACTGATTCTCCTTCTATCATCCAGTCTGCGCCATCCAACGAACGATAGGAAAGGGCGAGAACAACTCTGGCGATGTGATCCTGAAGGCCTTCCCCATCGCAGGCGAGCTGGCCGACTACGGCGGCAAGAGCCTGGATCCGGAAATCACCCGACTGACCCCCGCCGATCTTCCCGGCGGCGAGGAAGACGAGAAGAACAGCGGCGGCGGCCTGCGCGTTATACTCAAGGGCGGCTTCGACGACAGACCCGAGCACGGAAATAAGCGCGACCAGAAGGCCATCATCACCTTCGCCTGTGACCCCGACCGCGACGGCACCGAGGGCGAGTTCGACCCCGAGGACCAATACGATGACGGCAGCGACCCCCTTGCCCGGCGCGCCATGAACCCGCTATCCTACAGAGAAGAAGAAGGGGATGGAGAAGGAGACGGCGGGGACGGTGGAGATGGTGGGGACGGCGAGAAGAAGCCTGCCGACGAGATCCAGCTCGGCGACGGCAAGAATGCGAGCTTGATCTTCGAGGGTTGGGGTCCCTCTGACGAGAGCGCCAACACCGACGTCCTGCGCCTCACCTGGCGCACCAAGTACGCCTGCGAGGGACGCGCTCATGAAGGGGACGGACATGGAGACACTCACTGGGGGTTCTTTACGTGGCTTGTCATCATGTGAGTATTGTCAAAATAGCCCTCTCTACTTACAAGCGCATCCACTAACCCAATCGCAGCGTCTTCCTCGGCACGGCGGCCTACCTCATTTTCGGCTCCTGGCTCAACTACAACCGCTACGGCGCGCGGGGCTGGGACCTCCTGCCCCACGGCGATACTATCCGCGACATCCCCTACCTCCTCAAGGACTGGACGCGCCGGGTCCTGAATACTGTACAAGGCAGCGGAAGCCGTGGCGGGTACAGCGCTGTGTGAAGAAAAAAAATTGATACCAGGTTTCACTACGAGAGAAGAGAAGAATGTGTTGGGAACGGAAGGGAGGGAAAGGTTTGGTGTATATGTGGAAGTGTTACGAAACCCCGATGACGCGCTCCCGGGGCGGCAGCTTCGCGCTCTTTGCGGAGATCACCGGATACGGGAGGGCAACGCGGGGCATGGCGGGCTGGGTCAGATCGGAGACGGAAGATATATGCGCCGCATCGTATCGCGGTTATTAGACGGGAAGACGGTGTGGCATCTGAACCACGCGGTACAGCATGCCAAAGGGGGAAGACGGGCGACTTGGCTTGCTTCTATCTATCTCTCTTGCTCTCCCGCGTCACGGCGGGTGTTGCGGAGTTGAATCGGATGTATGGACGCAGCCCTCTTCCACAACAAAGGAAATCCTACCGAAACCACCGCCTCCCTAACCGACGGCCTTGGCTTGCGATGCTATAGAATACGTATATATATAGCGGAGCATACTTCACATGATCGGAGTCGGGTGGTAGGACGGAAGATGAATGATACGGGGGAAGGGAGAGGAGGCCAGTTAGGAGTGGGGGTTTAAGAGGGAAGAAAGCCATGAGAAATCGGGAGGAAGGGGGCGGGGCGCGCGGGCATAAATATCATACAAACGGTGTTTTTGGAGAGCGAACGTTAATTCGGAATTGAAATTCTTCCTTTTTGTCACCCTCTTTTTTTTTTTCCCTGCAGTGCAGTTTTCTGTTTTTTTGAGAGGAGGTAAGAAGATGGGAGAGAAAAAGAGGGAGAGAAGATTTTAAGAGGAATAGGATAGAAAGTAGACTTCTGTTCCGTTATGCCGATGCTGGTGGTGCCCTTTGCTCTGCGGTGGGTGGGCGTGTTCATCCTATTAAAACCTCCTTACGATGTTAGGGTGATGTATAGATAGATAGGTAGGCATAAATATCATCGTAATGCATCATGACCGAACGGGTGACTGGTCAACAGATCGTTGAGTCGTATCCCAAAGGGTGCCTGGTACCGCAGCTTCCAATACCAAGGCCTCGTCGGGAACTCTGAGATCCCCCAGAGCTCCCGATGGTCATCAGACTCGGGACTCCGCTTTCCAGTCCAAGAGGAACAGACGGATGTGCCAGGTGGATACCGAAAGCATGTCTACACGTACCCATGCGCCGGCTGCGGGTGTTAAGGGGAGGATGGATGGAGTCCCAGGTCAGCGTGGTCTTATCTTATGTACCTAGCAGATACTCATTCTCCGTCCGACCATACCGCGTTCCCAGCATGTCCCCCGGCCGGCCCGTTGCCGGAAGCCGCTACATGACGCAGCGACGGACATGTCTAGGCGTACTACCTGCCGTAATGTGGTGGTTATTCTTGCCGGTTCTTCGATTTTTTGTTTCTTCGATTTTTTTTCTCTTACAGGCGACCACAGGGTAGTTAACATCTCTGCCAGATTCAAACGCCTCTCATCCTAGCTATTTGAGTACTACATTGCCGGGCGACAGTGGACTTGAGTCTTGACTTAAAAGGGTTGAAAGAATTTACAAGGCCATAACTGTAATGCATGTTGTCTTCGGCGCTGATCGTTCTCCGTAGATGATGTGGTATTAGCGAAGTCAACCCCACCATTTATTGCGTTAGAGGATCTTCAAATCACGTTCAACAACGTTATCCATAACTTCGTACCTACACTACTTACACTACATACCTCTTCCCACAGATGTAATACAAGCTGAGCGTCCTATCTCATGTTTGGCTACCCTTGCCGGCGCCAGCCAACCAAGTCCGAAGGGGGGGCCACCGCTTGGCGTGTCAATGCTTTGGGGGGTTGTTATCTCGTCGAATAAAACCATCCCCCGACGGGCCTTACCTTTAAGATTACCCTTATCCACAAGTACAAGTTCAAATGATAGCGTTCGTTCTAGGCTCACCGCCGGGCTGCTGCTTACTCGATGCGGAGATCCGAGCAGCCGAGTTTTGGTTGCAGTAGCCAAGACCTAATAATAATGCGTCGAATTTGGAATCCGACGCCACCCACCGAATATGAGAGAGTGTGTGTGTGTGTGAGACGGCCATGCCGTTTCCCGCTCTGTCTTCAACGCGTTATCTTGGACGCGATCACCTCTCCTCCCTTCGTTAACCCGTCATGAAGCAACCGAGGAACGTTTGAAGTGGGAATAAGGGACAAATGCTAGATCTGTAGTGACACTATCCTCCGGTATCACAAGTTCAAACAGGGCTCCATCTTTACAACAGGCCGCTAGTTTTGTCACTTAATGTATATATATATGATTCCGCCAAGAACGGCCTTCATACACCTGCTCTCAATCTAGGGAGTTTTCCCATCCCATGATCATCCACCACCGCCGAGGTGTCGGTCGGCTGGCACTGGTCGCCTTCGCCGCGCTCGTGTTCATCGCGATTGCCGTCTGCTTGCTGCCGCGCTCCACAGACTACTACTACGGGCTCGGCCGTTCGACCTACACGAGCATCCGGGTGCTGACGATGCCGGAGCCCGTCGACACCTCGTCGCTGACCGTGTCGGCCCGGCAGACCGGCACCTCGCCGCCCCGCATCACCTTCGCCGTCACCAACCGGTCGTCGCGCCCGCTCACGGTCCTGACCTGGGACTCCCCGCTCGACCCCCTGGTCCTGCAGCTCGGACACCTCGAGATCTCCGTGGTGGCGCCCGTTGCGGAGCCGGGAGACCGGGATCCGGATTCGGAGTCGGGGCCGGCGCTTCGCCGTCTCGACATCCCCACCGTCCAGATCCGGCGCAAGACGCCGCCGGATCCCGAGTCGCTCGTCACTATCGGGCCCGGCGAGACGGTCGAGAACGAGGTCGAGCTCCGCGAGGCGCTCGTGCCGCCCGAGGAATTACGCCGCGCCGCTGACGACGGCGGCAGGATCACCGCCGTGTGCCGCGGGCCGTGGACCGCCGTCTGGCCCCTGAGCACTGACGACGTCAGCGAGGAGGCCCGGGAAGCCCTGGGTGCCGGCCCGGGCGTCTTCAAGGGCAGCTATGAGACGCCGCCGCTGGAGATCGCGGTGGATCCGGAGTCGTAACGTTTGGCATCCAAGTAAGCCGGGCGGGGTGGTATGGTTAGCGAGGGCGTCATTGCAAGGTTTCAATGTATACTATGTGCTCCCATTCCATGTGGACCGCACCGATATTCAGATTCTATTTCTTCATCTAGGCGTCTCACATCTACCTATAGATCATGACCACAATTATCTGAAGCGACCCTACTACTAAGGTAATAGTAACAGTCGCCGGCAATTCTATCCCAGTATCCTCCCGTCATGAACACATACTGCCGCCAACACCGGGCCATTTGATGCCAGAACGTGGACGTGCAGGGCTATGTAGGCGACTCCGTGGCAAATTTGATTCTACGTATGTATCGGCAGGATGCTCGCCGCATATCATCAATTACTGGAAGTGATAGTCCTACCTCACTGGTGCTTTGTATGTGGATGCCACGCTGGTTGATTTGGGACAGATAGCGCCTTTATTCTTTGGTCTTATAATAGCCGAGATCCGAATCGCTGCGGGCGACAGTGGCGGACGAACAACAGACACAGAGTTAGCAAAAGGGAGTGATGCCTCAGCAGATAGCTCGTGATGAAATATAGTTCAGGATCCAGCAGTCACGACTCCACCGGTTAGCTACCGCAACTATACCACCTTGACTTGGCCGTGGCAAGGGACTCAGTTGAGACAAGGCGCGCTTAATCTGCTAGCTTCGCTCGCACAGCAAGCGAAATCGCTGTAATACAGCCTGCTAGGACCCGAAACCTGTGTCATTCTTTTCTTAATGGCCTGTTCGAGTCTCTAAACCTCTTAACGGTCTTGCTTATATAGGCCTGCTTGTATAAGTGAACTGGTGGTTATGTGCTCACCAGAAGACGTGGGCCCGTGTATATCCGAACCCATGGCAAGAAAGCTCAGGTTACCGAGTGCTTGAGCTTGTGCAGTGAGAAGTACCGCCATCAGAGAGGCAACTGCATACATTGGAGATTCCTTCACCAACAGATCACCCGTTCTGGGGACGGTACAACATCGTACACGACCGGCCGACGATGAAATCATCAATGGCTTGTGCAACTTGTATGCACCTCCCTTTACAATAAATCAAGCGATGTATATACACGGAAATTATTGCTTGGCATTCTATTCTATTCTATGTTATTCATTTCCCCCTGTCTCTGCCCTTATTTCGCGACGCTGTGTGATGGCTAGAGCTCTACCATGACGTGTCAGAGAGCATCATTAGCCTAGCACTTTCTATAGAGTCTCGCAGTTCTTGCGGTTGCGTGGATTTACCTTCAGGTCCCTTCCTACCCAGTTCGTTGTGGAGCAATTCGAAATGATGAGGACAAGAAAGCAGCGCTGACCGACCAGAAGGGGGGATGATGTATCTTGGGTCTGGCGGGAGGCCCAGGCCCCGCTCTATACGATCGAGGAGACAGGTCAAGGTCTGCAGATAGGCGAGGCCCTCCATCCGCCCGTCACAGGAGTAGAAAGCGCCTATTTGAAACCCCCTGGTAGGAGAGAAGTCCAGCTGTCGGTGCTCGAAAATGGTCTCAAGTCTCTTGTTGGCGATGGCGAGAAGTATTTCCAAGATCTCGATGATCTGTGCATAGCAACTCACCAGGAGGAGGACCACTGGCGTGTCGAGCGTAGGCCTCCCCTGGCCGTCTTCCATCGTTGATATGCCGGGCATACGAGGCTCTTTATTTCCGGGGGTCGCATGGAAGGAATTCTCGTCGTGTTGAAATTGGCGGGATTCTTGGTACGCCTCAGCAGAATATCTTAGCGCCCGATCTAGATTAGACATAATGCGATTGAGGCTCTGGCCATAGTTCAAGAGCCTCTCGAAAAGCATAGACCCGTCTCCCACGGGTTTGGGCACAGCCCAGAAAAAGGTGAATATGTTCACCGTCGCGCGATTCTGCCTCAAAATGCTCGTGTCGGCGTGCAAGTCGACATAGAGATGCGAGAGATCTCTCAGACACTCGTGCTGCTGGGTGTATGTGGGGGCAGGCTTGGTGCGCCGGTAGGGATCGACCGCGGGAACAACTCCCACGAGTTCTATTGAGGGGTTGACTTCGTCGTCTACTGAGCACCAGGGAAAGCTAGGTGTTAAGGCGGAATCGTCAGTCCCCGTTGCCAGATCATCGCCGTCGCTGTCGAACGCTGCTATCGGAAGCTTGGCCCCAGCGAGAAAGTAGTGCAGCGGGCCTATAGCGTGTCGTTCCGTCTCATCCTGGGCGTCCCGTGAATCAATAGAATGCGTTGAAGTCGACCCCGACGACGCCGTCGAGTTTACCAAGCACTGCTTTCGCGGTCTTCCGGGTCGGCCGGCTTTCCCGATCTCGCAAACTGCGTTGAGTCTGTTGCACCTATCGCATTTAGGCTGGCTGGCGTCGTCGCGTAGACATCTCAATTTGTGCGACCGGCATCTGTTGCACGCGGTGCGACGCAGGCTAGTCTTGTGGCGTACTTGTGTCATTCTCCTCTTCATCTTTTTACACATTGTTGACGATATGTACTGAAGTTCACGGAAAGGTAGAATATCGCAGACCCGGTGTCCGCCTGATCAGTCGATCTGGAACCTACTTACCTGGCAAAAGGCATCAGTCTATTCGGTAGGATCGTCACCCCTGCCCACCCATCACGAGTGCTGTCGTAAGTCTTGTGTCCACGACTGCCTAGGGCAGGGACCCACGCAACCAAAGATAGCATAGTCTCTATTCGCTCGTAGATCCGGGTATTGGCTCCCACGACTCCTTCTAGCCCGGGCCAATAACAGTAGTTACGCCTAGTATACTAGAAATACTAGAAATACTAGTAAGCCTTCGCTTTGGGTATGGGGATATCTGAAGGGGCTCAGCGGTAACAGCCTAGCACGAAGGATAACGTGAATGACTGAAGCTGAAGATGCTGGTCCATTTCTGTGAAGCTCACGTTTGACCATTTGATCGTTAAAACTGGCACCGACAGACATGAATCTTAGAAGTCTGAGACCCCGAGAGACGCCAGCGCGAGCTCTCCAGAACCAGAAAGCCCACCAAACAAGCGAAAGACTCAAACATGTCTTGGAAGAAGCGAGGTCCGCGACGAAAGCCGGGTGTAGGATCACCGATTGAATTTCCTATATTTACCACCTAACCTCCCATCCATTTGGAACCCGAGAGAGGGAGGAAACGAGCGGTCAATAAGGTCGATCTACACCCTCTCTATCTCGACCACTTGTAGACCCAACTATCGCAAGACTACTCCGATCCACGATGCGACCAGCAGCACTGTACCTCAGCCCGCTGCTCCTGTGGGCGGCGGGCGGCGCGCTCGCCCGCAGGGGCTTTTTCCTGTCCACGTGCGTGGAGAAGGCGGCGGCGGGGTTCTCGACGACGCCGTTCTCGAACTCGTCGTCCGCGACCTACAGCGAGGTCGACTTCTACGAGGAGGCCGAGGACGCGTGCGCGCAGACCGACGAGGCCGAGGACGGCACCGCGCCGTTCTGCCGCGCACCTGATGACTGGGGCTGGGTCGGCGATCGCATCAAGTTCGCCTGGGAGGGCAGCAAGGCCGATTGGGTGAGTTTTATTTGCCGTCCTAATATGCAGAGCTGCATGGTGATGACTAATGCCTGAACCCCCACAACGCAGTGCGTAGCGTTCGACACAAACGACACCCCGCTCTGCGTCAATATCGTGGCTGACGCCCAGGAATATGTACGTGAATACGCACTCTCTTCACTCCCCCCCCCCACCACCCCTTCCTCAAAGTCAACCCTCAACTAACAACTCCCTCCCCCACCCCATCGATTAGCCCGACGAACTGGCCGGCACCGGCTCCCTAAGCTGCGGCGAGAGGGTGCTCTGCTACCGGTTCGTGCGGCAGCGGCTGTGGGAGAGCGAGGCCGACGGCGTCGCATGCCGCAGCGAGTACTTCTGCGTCGTGGCCCGCGATGGCGCTGCCGCTGGTCGGAGCGGCGCGTTAGGCGGGTGGTCGTCGGACGACCTGTGAGTCGTACTCGGACTCAGACGCAGCCCCTAATGCGAGAAGGGGGGGCACAAGGAAGGAGAGAAAGTCTTGTTGCTGCCTCCATGCATACTTGGCTTTGTTAGAATTGGCCGATAAGTTTAGTTCAGGGGCGAGAGTACACCGGCATCATGTTTACGATGTTATTCGTAGAAGTCAATGTTTGATGTTGGAAAGCTCGGGGTAGTTGTCAATGCTACATTCCCGACCAACTCCGGACTATCATTGAATGACACCTCCTCGATCTTATTGTTGTCGCTATGAACGACGAAATAAAGTGCTGACTTAAGTAATAGGTGGGCCCGAATATAAATCATCATGACGGTGACATATGCACAACGGAATTACCCGTCATCTACTTACCGTAGATCCAGGGCCTTGATGATCATCTCTCTATCTATAAATATAACTAGATTATCTCGACCCGCCAGTACAAATTGGACGACTAGAACCTGGGAAGACCATCTTGAAATCCCCTCGAATCAGGACATGAGGCGCAAAAATGCGCAGGTAATATATTTTCTAAATCCCCTAGGTATGTCTATCCAAATTAGTTTAATAGGCAAGTATAGTCGACTCGACTCTACCGCACGGAAAGGCAGGTCTCAAGATAGCGAGCTCGAGCAAGGAGTAGAGCAGATGCAAGAGGTTTCGATTTTGAACCGCGCATCCGCGCCAAGAATCGTGAAAGCTTAAGCAGACCAATAATAAAAAATGTGCTTAGAAGGGATCCCAGTACCTCGTGACCCAAATATATATGCCGTGTAATTCATGTACCGTGATTGTCGTGAACCATTTACCACTCCACCGCCCGTTGTCCTCTTCATTCCAATCCGTAATGCCACCGCGATCAATAACCCGCGTTAAACCCAATGCTTCCCAAGCGCATAGTTAATTTGTATCAGAGACTGTCCTACGCATGGTCTTCGCAATGCGTGCAAAAGATGCCTATTCCAACCACGCAACCAAAGCTATGAAGTGCCTCACATGTTCCTTATCTTACATGATAATGCAATCTCGATCCTGTCTTCCACTACTCGATTCCGACGCCGCACTACTGGTAGGGGCGACCGACACACCCCCTGGGGCCGGACGCCCCCTCAAAGACGAGTTTGAACCCCGCCCCGGTGGGGGACCTGACCCACCACGACCGAAGCCTGAACTAGCACTAGCTCTAGGATCCGTCGATGACTGTCCGGGACTGCTCCCGGGATGGCTCGGGTGCCCTGCGGGTGGGACGTACGGCGTGGTCTTCGAGGCTTGTTCATAACTTGGAGGGGGAGCATCGTCTGTGGCCTCGTGATCTGCGGGCCTATGCGTCGTCGTTGCTCTCGCCGGTGGTGAGGCAGGGGGGACGAGGGGCCTTACGTGCTGCTGCGGGGCACCTCTACCTCCCCCCCTGCCGCCGCGCTGGTTAGCTGAAGTGACTCTGGGAGGGGTCGGAGGTGCACCGCCACGGCCACCTCCCCTTGGTAAGCCTCCACGACCACCACGGGCAGCCGGCGTGCCCTGGCGACCCTGCTGCTCGATGAACTGCTCCGAGAGCTGAGCTTCGCGTTGACGGGCAGCTTGTGCTGCGCGGTGGCGCTCGTCTTCTTCCTCCTGAAGTTGGAGAGCTAGTGCTAGGTCGCGATCTTCTTGTTCGAGGTTTGATGAGACTGCCGTGGTTGGCGACTGTGCGGTTCTAGCTTGCCGGCTGCCGCTGTTGCGTGGATGTCTGTTCTGCACCGTCTGCCATTCACCGCGATTTCCACTGGTGCTGCCATTGCCTCCTGACCTGTCGTCGTACCACGCATCTGGTGCATTTGACGATGACTGCTGCTGGGGACCGCCGACGGCGCGAAAGTCACCAGAGAAAAACTCGGCGCGTTCGCCTCTGACGTCCGTGAGCGACTCCCAGACGACTTCGTCATGAGTGTGATATCCTGCATCCGTGACTAGCGTCAAGAGCTCAAGAGTCCGTGGATGACGATAGAGGGTAGAGAAATGATCATTGCGGAACAAAATTGACACTGAGCCTGGCTTGATGTATTTCGCTATTACGTTTAGACCCCAGGGAGTCAACTGTGTGGCCGTTGATGACAGCCAAGATCTTATTGTAATTATATCCTGGTAAAGCTGTTGCTCCGGCTCAGTGAGACCGATTGACGAATTGCTGAGCTTATCTTCCAGCTCTTCCTCCCTGAAGAGCAGACTTTGGACTTCATCGTACGATGAGCCTTGCCGAACGAACGCATCATAAGCCGGATCGTCTTGTGGTGGGAGCCAGCCGTGTATTAGTGGGACTGAGAAGGTGGCGTAGAGCTTCAGGTCCCGCGTATCCTCAAATGTCCCTGGAATATGAGTTCCGGGAGATCTCCGTTGGTGTGCTTCCACATACTCGGGGCTTGGAATAAATCGAGGATTGACATTCATACCAGTTTGGAGGCCCTTAAGAAAATCATAGAGATCTGTCATGTCTGGCAAGGGCGCATTGGAATCTGTTCGCCGCGATGACATAAGCTCGTCGAAGACAGCTTCGAGAAGCAGATTGATGCTGATTTGCTCACGTGTCCGGAGCGTCTCGACCAGATTAGATGCTGCGCTGGCTGGAGAGCTTAGAGTAAGGGCATTCACGAGCGCGACCAAAGGGCAGGGTCCATTGGCGTTCTGCACCAAGATAGGTGACTTCCTTGTCTTCTTTATAGCGTCATCGAACCAGTTAATATTCTTGATCTGGTAGGTTTCGGATTTTGCTTGAGGCCGCGACCGCGAAGCAGAAGCATCGTTAGTCGTTTGCGGCGGTAGAGCTGGCGGCACATCTGGCGACGCATCTGGCGACGCGGCTAGCGACGCGGTTGGTGGTTGGGCTAGCGGCGCGGCTGGCTGTGCAGCTGGCGGTACAGACGGCGGCGTTGCAGATGGCTGCATTGCAGATGGCTGGTCCTCGGTAGGCGGTGCCGGACTGGCTTGGACTTCCGGGGCGGCCGTTTCCGGCTGGTCCTCGTCGGCGTCCGCAAAGTTTTCCCAAGATTCCTGTCTCGTGAGACTCGCCTGCGGCGGGTCTTGTAACGGCTCATGGTCAATAAGATTCCAACCGTCTGGAGGGCCAGTTTGCTCTTGTTTGGGGACAGCCTCATGCTTCTGGCCTCTCGGGCCGAGCGTCATATCATCCCAAGCATGCTGGTCGTCGGTGAACTGCGCCTGCTCGGCGGACTTGTCTGGTAAAGGTGGTGGCGGAGGTTTTGCTGGTTCGCCTTCACCCCAATTTGGTGAATCCCGGCCGGATGGAAAATGAGACACAGAAGGTGGATTGGAGCTGTAAACGGTGGATGGTGGGGCCACAGGAGCACCCCAGATATTTGTTCCGGAGTCTTGCTCGGCATCTACCATAGAGGGCAATGGTGACGGAGTCTTGGAGGCTTTACTCTCACCTAAAGCCGGTTGCCAGGGATTTGTACTGGATTCGGTGTCGGATATTTGCATGTTTGAGAATGAAGTGGTGGGCGGCGGGGGTGGCGGTTGGGTGGGCTCGGAGGGCATCGGGGGCGCATTCCCTATAGGCTTCCTTTTGAAGGGATTTGTCTCGGTACGGGCGAGCCCTGGTATTAGGGCTTTTGGCACTTCCTCATGTTTAGCATTTGGCTCAACAGAGGTTCCTTCTAGCTTCTTGTTGCCATCTTGCCATGGGTTCTCCTCGTTGTGGGCAAAGCTTGAAGAGGATGGTGCTGGCGCGAATCCAGGTCGTAAAGTATCTGGGATATCAGATAACGAGTTGGATTTGTTGGGTTTGGTGGGCTGGTTTATCTCGGTTTGCGTCTCTTCAGTTTGCTCCTGCGTGCGTTCCTGCGTATGTTCCTGCGTATGTTCCCGTGTATGTTCCTGTGTACCCCATATTCGTTCGGCGTCTTCCGGTTCAGAGTCAGTGGACGACCACAACTCTTGTCGAACTCCCATCAAGTTTATGTGAGGGGAATTGGTGCGGTTGGGGACGCCATCGTCGGCGATTACTTTGCGTGTAACCATCGTGGTGTGGTGGTGGGATAACGACCAAGGCAGGCTCGAGGAATCGACCAATGACGCTCGTGATGGGTATCAATGGTGGGGGGTGAATGAAGGTGTAGGGACGTTTCGAAGGTTCGGTTTAGAAGATGAGTAATTGACATATGCTTGCAGACTTTCCAGCAAACATCCAGCCCATCCCAAAGAAGAGCAGAGGCAAATTGTGGGGTGAAGGTATTTTGGAAAGGCGATAGATGGTCACTGCCAGGAAGCACAATGTTGCGTCATGAGAACGGATTCTTCTACTCCGTACTACCTACAGAATGGTAGTGGTAGTACCTACCTAGGTAAGCTGGAGGTAGAGTAGAACAGTCAAATGGAAGGGATAGGTGGGAAGAGGACGGAGAGGGAAATTCGTACGTAAGTACGTAAGGGATTCGAGTAGGTAAAGGTGGAAGAGTGCTAAAGTGTAATGCGGGATGCGCAGGTGGGTGGGCAATTGAGTATTCTTGTAATGTTGTATTAATGCTTGTAAGCAGTACCTACCTACCTAGGTAGGTAGTCTTGGAAGTAACTGCTATGTAATAACTGCGAGGTCGACCTTCCAGGCCTCCAAGACTAACCAGGATTCCAGGCTTCCCGATTAGCTGTGGTGGAGTTAGGCTCATCCACCCATGTAGCTACCTACATACATGTACTTAGGTACCTGTCCTAGTTGTGGCGGTGCAAAAGACGATTTGTTAATGAGATTGGTGCCTGGTCTTCGAAATTAGCCACTAGATGTCGTAAGCCATAAACCTAGATGTCTGTCAGTAAAGAGCCGATTACTACACCTTCTTCTAGGTAGGTACGTCGTACCGGCTAAACCAGCAGGCAGCAAGATTAACCCGTGGACCCTTATGATATCCATGGATGTCCCGCGATGATCTTAGAACCAGCACAGTTCGCATCGTAGCAGTTGGGGCTTGATATAGGTCGACTGCAATAAGCACACTGACCGACTTAGGTACCTAGGTAGACTAATAGGCAGTCTTTGAATTCAAAATATCCAGAACACAAACCTCTTAAATGTAGAACACCAGCCACAGTTCTGGTAACTTACACCTCAAGATGCGAATTGGAACTATACCTGTAGTACCCTTAAAACTACCGATCCGAGCTTGCTGGGGAATCCTAGGTACGCTTATGGGAAGTACTTACCTGACAACCTGATAAGTATAAATATTCCTGTCTTGATCTCAAATGCCCTACTTAGTTTCTGTCGTGATATAGATTCTGAGTCTCGGCGTCTTGATTTTAGCTACCTATAGGTTTCCCGAAGTATTCAAATATCGAAAAAAAAAAAAAAAAAAAAAAAGAACATCGCCCTTATCCTCGTATAACTGGTTTATCTCTTGTAGACCCAACCCGAGCTTTCCAGTGATAGAGATATCTTATGATACCTAGTATACGTCTGGTACCTAAATGCCCACTTTATGTGCCACATGTGCACTTAAATCCGTGTACCCACTTTGGAGCTTTCCCCACGCCGCAACTTACATACGCTACTTAGGTAGTGTGTGGTACACTGCAACGCAACCCTTGTCAAAGACCAAATTCGTTAACATAAACAATAAAGGCTTCCAAGGGTTCCGGCCATTTCAAATCCAGTGATGTCGTAGACTTAGCTCTGGCCCTAATCCTGTATACACATGCGTTCCAAGAGGCCGATGACATTTACATCCTAAGCAAGTTTAACTCTGGTCGGTATCTTTATCCCATTCGTTTATGTCCCTTCAGAATTCTCGAGCACATCGTACATCTCGACAATCGCCCTTTTTTTGAAACATCCCATCGCTTTCTCCAAGCCCATCATCATCATGTCTATCATCCAGGACTGGCTCCCAGCGAGCCGCGAGAACTATGACACGCTGTTACATTGGTGGCAATTCTACCCGCTCGTAGGTTTAGCCCCTGTGCTCCATCCACATCGCGCGCGCTGTACACACCATTTCTGACTTCGTGCGCAGATGGGATCGCTTCAGTGGTTTACCTCATGGTACGGCATGGGGAAGACTTCTGTCAACAGCAAACTCAACATCCCCGGCCGCATCGCCTGGGTCACAATGGAGGTCCCCGGCTTCATGACCCTGCTTTACTACATGAAGACTCTTCCCGCTCAGCACGGCATCACGGATCTGCCCTGGCAGAACAAGGTGCTGGCTAGCCTTTTCGTTATCCACTACACCTACCGCGCCGTCATCTTTCCCTTCATCCAGCCGTCCATGTCGCCCATCCATGCCACCGTATGGGCCAGCGCCATCATGTTCCAGGTCGCCAACGGGTCCGCCATCGGCGGTTGGCTGGCCGCGTACGGCCCCACCACCGAAGAGGCCTGGCGTTCCCAGTCCTCCACCTTGCAATTTGCCGTCGGCCTGGCGCTCTTCTACGTCGGACTGACCGGAAACTACTTCTCCGACGAGGAGTTGCGGGAGATCCGCCGGAACGAGCTGCGCCGCCAGGAGAGGCTCAAGCGAGAAGGCGACCGCAACATCGAGAAGCACTACGAGGTCCCTAACAACGGCCTCTTCCGCTACATGCTCTACCCGCACTACTTCATGGAGTGGATCGAGTGGCTCGGCTTCTGGGTCGCCGCCGGCTGGTCCTGCACCCCCGCCCGATGCTTCCTCCTCAACGAGTTCTTCGCCATGCTACCTCGTGCCGTCTCCGGCGGCAAGTGGTACAAGGAGAGGTTCGGCGAGGAGAAGGTCAAGGGGAAGTGGGTTATCATTCCCGGCATCTACTAATCAGCTCTCGGTTACCACCAGCGCTGCTAGGTTCGGTCTCGCGGACTTCCAGCTCCAGCAGCAACGGCGAAACCCTACACACCATGACAGGGTTTCCTTCTAGGCTCCGGCCTCTCATAATCGGTCCCGACTAGAATAGGCGATCATAAAAAGTTGGCTTGTTTCCAGATTGTTGCAGTCTACGCGTAGTTGAGATGTGGTTATTGCAGTCGTCACGCTTCATGAATACTTACGAAAAATACGGTTTCGAGTAACTGCGTTTCGGGCGATGCACCCTATCAACCCTATCTTAATGCTTACTAGCTACTCGGGGGCAAATCAATTCTCACATATAGAGTCCTTTGCATAAGTGGTTGTGAGCTCTCCGCCGCTCCAGGGTCGGTGTTTTCGATTGGTCACAGCGTTTTGGTAGAAAGGGATTACGTGTCTATTTTTGGAAACCTAGGTAGTGATGGCAATAGCCGTAGGCGCGTCCAGATGACATCGCAACCTTTTTCTCTGATGTGATGTTCGAAGCTGGCAGCTGCACTCCATGTCACTATCGTAGGCCATATGTTACCAATATGCCGCCCCGTCCCCCCGAATTCCCTCAAATTCCAGCTTGGTAGAACTCCCCGCATAGCTAGATAATAGTTCTATTCCACCAGTGGGCCTTTTCCTAAGCACAGATAATTTGACTTCTATATGGTACACGGCAGAGATTGAGCTTCAAGGTTTCTTCCACTGATGCCATCATATAAAAAGCCGACGTCAAGCGTGCAACTGGGACGGACTTCCCAGCTGGAATTGGCATCTTACCTACGTGTGTGGCTGGATTCATGGCTGCCAAGTGTATGCGCTACTGCAAAAGGCAATGTATTTTCCCCCATCACCATCGCCACCTTGTCGAACTACGACAAGGAAAACCCGAGGAAATCCGCCCACTCCGGTGAAAATCTTCCAGATGAGAAAAGCAACTGCCTTTTCATCACCAATCTGTCCGCGAGCTTCACGTGCAACGACCCCTCTTAGGGCCATTCATTGTACCGGGAAAATCTGCGCCGTGAACGTTATGCCACCCGTTGCCACCCACCTTACCACGACGGTAAAGATAATCTTCTTGGAGCCTGCTTTTGTCGAGTATGACGTACCGTAGATAATTATCTTCTTAGACTCAATTGGCGTACATATTCTGGTTGCCGGCCTAGCTGGGAGACGGTAGCTTGAAGAGAGATACCAAGATTTTCCTCGAGTTAGAAGAGCAGGAAAAGGGAAAGAACTCGCTTGGTCAAGTTACTTCGCAGCTTGCATCAGATGCAGTGGCAACAGAAGATGATAATATGAGATAGGTCCATGATTCTCCTCATCCATGCTATAGCATCATGGTGTCAAAGTTCTTTAGGAATTTCAGTCAACTTTCTAGTTCTCTGGTGTTCTCCTGAATTGGGCTTTCGGTTATTAGCCCCTTTTGTGGGGCTGGTTTAGAGGTAGCTCGGACTTAGTGCAATGTAGAAGCAGCAAAGCAATCAAGGTAGATACTATGATAACGGCAAGGATAACGGCAAGGACAATGGACTACTTTATAAGAATTGAACAATATATTCGAAACCAGTACCTTCATACTAAGACAGGCATGATTTCCCGAACTAATACATCCATGAATTCCAACAACTGCAACACATAATTCGACAGATACCAAAACACTAAACGAGGGAGATTCATCTTATCCCATCTACAGTTGGATGTGATAGAGCAAATGAGCTAATAGGCACGCCGATAGCTAGTCCCATAGCGACCAGTTGAGTCGATCTCCATCGGGTCCGACCTATAATGGCGCTGCCCTGTTGGATGACTGGAGGTTGAGTCAATAACCATAGGTTTCGGCCCATAATAACGGTCCGGATGCCTAGAAGGGGCGGTCTCGAAACCCCTCGGCGTCGAGCCGTAATGGGTTCGTTGGACTGGATGTGGGCTGGTGTCGATATCCATTGGGATTGTTGGGTTGGTGCCCCTTATGAGCCACTCGAACTGGTTGAAGATTCTGGGTTTCTTCAACGAGGGTACTTGTCCACGTTTATTTTCGTCGATGCGCAGTGGTACATATTTGTTAGCCGTGTGAAGACACAAGTCTTCTATGGTATCTTGAGCACCAGTAATGTTAGTTACATACTTGCCACTGGTCTAGATGGTATGCTTACCAATATCTGTAGGTAACCGCATCATCCTGACAGCTTCCATATACCTCAAAGCCTCTTTGACCCAAACTCGGCACGTCCACCGTACCTCCCTCTTAGGTAGCTTGCTTCGATCCATCAAAGGAATGGCGCTCACAATTCTATGCATGACCGAGGGTGAGGGAGCGTCTGCTATCTTCAAGCAGACAATCATTGATTGGGAGCCTTCCGGATTTTTGACTGTTCTGGTATCGTAAAAGAGATCTAAAGGAGCCCTGTTCGTATCCGTTGCATGAAACAGGGCTCCTTGCGGGGGCGCATCGCCGGTGGCCCATAGTCCCCAATGCTTCTATAAGTCAGATCAGATGCTCAAAATTTCAGAAAAGAAGTAAACTAACATATTTGTACTCGCCATCCACGACGCGGAGAAATTGCAGGGTGATGTAGAGACTGTGTGCTTGGCTCATATTTCCAAAACGGACAAAGGTTAGACTGGTCTAACAATAGTGAGTCCCCAACTAAGATAGGGGAGGTATCGTATCAAATCAGTAAGTGATGATGAAGGACGTAGCAGAGTACTATGAAACGAAGACACACTTATAAGCTTGAACATTGATATGCCTATCTGAAATTCAATGGAAAGATGCTACTCTATATATATGAATCTCTCTTTCATCCTTCCACGCAATTTATCAACATGATTAAGCTGTTTCTGCAGTTGGTTGCAATTAGCAAAGCCACGAGAACGATCCTCTTGAGTCGAAAAACAGGAACCAATCTCATTCGACTCTGGAGTAAGCGCTGGGCTTTCTGATACCGTAAGGTCCAACCATCATGAGTTGGTAGATCTATCCGAGGAGTCCTAGAAATAGAAAGATATGGTGTTGTAAAACGCCTTACATCCTGGGAGGTAGAATGATAAACGACCCAGGGCCGCTGTGTCATGTGTGGCAGAGCTAACAAAGACCTTTTTCGGTATATATCTCCTGAACTAAATGTAGGCGACTTTGATAGTAACTACGTCGCTGCTTTAAAAATGGCCTAGCACTGCCTATAATACTAAAAGATTTTATCGGTGAGGGCGACGAACAAGAGCCAATCCCATGATCGACTCCTAGGTGGCATGCCTGCCTAGGCAAGCATAATGCTAGTTTACCGGACTATCTACCAACATGCCGTTTCGTATCCATGGGATCCATGATCCATCCATGACCTCTGTATATGTATGGATCATCAACATGGGTGGGTATGGTGGACAACCCTAGGGCATAACCGATGTGATCGCCACGCGAGAAGTCACTATCTACATACCTAATTCAGATATGTTTATATTATCCTATGTCTTAGTCCATATACTTTCTATACTTATGTGTACTTTACTTCTAAATGTCACAATCGTGAACTCCAGTCTAAGCGGTCTCCAGTTAACGCCCGGATAGTACCGTACGGCGTTAACGTTAGCACACAACGGGCCAACAGGGCCGAATGTGCCCAGGTAACATTAGGCGCCCCGGAATCTGACCGCGCCAATCAGCTGCCGGGTTACAGTGTTCCGACCCACTTAGGGCCTTGGCCAATACAATAGAACAGTTGGTTCATGAGGTTCACGTTGAATCACATAATTGACGAAATGTATTTTGCCAACCTTGGAACATAGAACAACCTTTTTTGAAGTCGGGAATCCAACTTCTTGCACTAACCAACATCACCACAGCCTTGAGGTTTAATGCTCACAAGAAGTAGACATGTCAGGTCGCTACCCACAAGAGGTCGAGACAGCATTGCATCTCATTACCGACGCGAAGCTGGCACATCCTCTCGGCCCTTTACTTTATCGTTTTGTTGTCGATGCCCTAGACCCCCGGCTTCCCGCTCGGTTCATATTACAGCGATGTCAACACGATCAATCTCGGAAAGATCAGCTGTTGAGAATAGTTTCGGATTGGAAATACATTGTTGAGTCTCGTATGTTTGATTCTCCTTTGCTCACTTCTTGTCCATTCTTTGCGTTGTGCGTAGTATGGCGCTAACCTTCTTCTAAGTCTCCCCGCATGGAGTTGCCCCGCCTCCCCCTGATGCCGCTCGTCAATCAGCCATCCGCAAACGAGATGGCGACATGTGTTGTATCACCGGAAAGCCCGGCCGCCTATGTGATCCACTCGTTATTGTCCCTATCCTTCCGGTGCCGACTCGATGGGCTCATAGTGAAGTGTGTTCTTGTTTCCGTACTCTCGACGTGCTGGACGGGACTAATTTGGTGTATTAGCCACATATTCATGAAATGCTAGGGGCCTTCTTCACTCCTCCGTACCGCGACTGGTGGCTGGCTTATGTGGAAAACCCCGAGTCCATGATCCCTCTACATAATCATTGGCTCGTTCGGAAGTCTTCGGTCGCTGTTTTCTCTCAAGGGCTTATTCGATTTGATAGATTGGAGACTTCCATGTTCGAGGTAATGCAATCCGGAATACCCACGTTTAGAACCATTTATGCATTCGATACTAACCAGTCCACTAGTATAAAATCAACCATGTTTATGTCGATAGGTATACGGAAACATTAGACATCAAAGGCCCCTACGCAGTATTAGGAGATCATTCTCGCTGTGGGATCCCAAAGGTCGATGCGCGTTTTTTGGGAACCCACGCTCGCTTTTCGATGAGTATGCGTTGGATCTATCTCGCTGAACAGTTTACTTTGAACGAACATCCTCGGTCAAACACTTCAGAGTTCCGCACGAATGAGGTAGCTCTCGGGATGTTTCGTCCAGGTTTACGGAGATTCCTTCTCCCCTTTTCCGTTCCAATATTTTCGCGGACATGCTCTGTCCCTATCAGACTTTTTTCGAGCACGTTCATTGCAATCTGGACAAAGTTCCCGAGGAAATTTCGAATAGCTACTTACAAGACACTGCAAGTGGTCGGACGCTGGATCTTTGGACGATCCGCCGAATCCGAAACTGTTCAACGGCTGCCTTTCGGTCTTTATCTTAAGTTCGGGCGGGATTTCGACGCGCTTCGCAATGAGTTCAACGCCCTAGAATCAGTTCGAAAACACACCACGGTTCCGGTTCCTAGGCCAGTCGACGTGGTCCCCGTTCCAGGGGTAGTAGATGAAGATGGTTACCTCCTCACAAGTCGTCTTCCAGGTAAACCTCTTTCCCTCTGCGACGACCTTATGTCAGACCGGGACTACATCGATTTTGCCACCCAGATGCAGGACTACATTGCTCAATTGCGATCTATACCGAAAAACGTGAATCCAAATTTCGCTATTTGCAATACTTTGGGAGAAGCATGTAGAGATACCCGCATATTATGGGGCGATCCCGTGGGCCCATTTGAAGATGAGGAGGCTTTTAATCAGATCCTGAGGAATGCCAATGACCCAGGTCGCAAGGGACACAAGATTGTATTCACACATGCAGATCTGAATATGAGGAACATCTTGGTTGACCAGATCCTTCTCCCAGATGGTAGGAAAACATGGAAAGTGACGGGCATTGTTGATTGGGAAAGTTCGGGGTTCTATCCTGAATACTGGGATTACACCAGATCGCTTTACGAGGGTTTCAGGTACACAGAGCGGGGTCGCGAGCTGATGCATACTATATTCAGACCGTTCGGGGATTACTCCAAAGAGTTTGACGTTGAGAAAAGGAGTTGGGAAGAAGGTGATAACTAATGGCTGCGAGATGGTGTGTAGGTTACTTGGTGGGCGGTTCAGGGGTATAATGCCTAGCGGGTTAAGCCAGGTGGACACCCCACTAGACACTAGGTCTCTATAGGGGCGGCCCGGCCACTGAGGTTGGCCTACCTATATAGCGCGCGCTTATTGATCGGCTGAGCCACCACTGAGCCACCCAACACCTTCCTGTAGGCATTTTCTTGTCTGCCATAACTACTAATTGGTGACGAAAGAACTGGTCCAGTGTAGGGCACTATGTTCCCCATATACAACCAGGTTTATTGTCTCACGGCCAGCCTTATAATAACTCCAGGCAGCAACAGCCTCCCGAAATCTTTAGCATTCTTGTATTTCATCGCATCGCCATCCGCCCTTAAAGAAGTCCCGCATCAACTTCTATAACAAAAGATTTCTACTTGCCTAAACGATTATTGGTGACTTCAAATACACTACCTCTGCCATGGAAGATATCCCGACACTAGCTGTCCCGCCTACGACGACACACACACACACAATCGTCTTTCTACACGGTCGCGGTGACAATGTCAAAAACTTCACACTTTCTCTCAACTGGTCCACAGATTCCCAAGGCCGCACACTTCGGGATGCCTTCCCATCCTTCAAGTGGGTATTCCCCGAGGCGCCGATTCGGACGTGCGCGTCCTCTCCCGGCGACAAGATACGCCAGTGGTTTGACATCTGGAACGTCTCCAACTTCAGGGAGAAAGAGGATCACCAGGCGGCAGGCCTCGTGCAGAGCGTCACGGCAATGCGGCGCATCCTCGCAGATGAGGCCGCCGCCCTGGGCGGACGCTGGGACCGCATCGTCCTGGCTGGTATCAGCCAGGGAGCGGCGACGAGCGTGCACACGCTGCTCAACCTAGACATTCCGGATCACCCGGGCAGCGCCCGCCGTCTCGCCGCCTTCATCGGATTTTCATGTCGGATGCCCTTTCCAGGGAGGACGTTGCCTGAGACCAGGAACGTGCTCAGTTTGAAGAACTCTCCGGACGGCAATGAAGTCATCAAAAATACACCCATGCTGTTGGAACACTGCATCGACGACCCCCTTGTGCTCGTGGCACTTGGACGCGCACTTCGTGATTCGCTGAGAGGGTTCGGCGCACAGGTTGAGTGGGTGGAGTATCCGGATGGGGGTCATTGGTTCAACTCGCCAGCCGGCATCAATGACGTTGTGAAATTTCTCAATCATTATGTATTTGGCTCGGGAGCTGGATCTCATACAGAAGGAAATACTGACGCAAGCGCGATGGACTTATCATAGACACTCGTTTCTAGACTCGCTCGTCTCTTGTTCTTGTCTTTTGAGGGTATTAGTTACAATGGTAGTGGGTGTCCCCGAATTGAATAGAATGGCAAGTTTACCGTGTAGCAGGAGTGCAATGCAATAGAATAGTCTTATTGATGAATTAGCCATAGTACGTGTCTTTTTCTTCGGCGCTGTTAAAGAACGACGTCTAAGAGTCAAGTTGCTTCTCAAAAGAAGCCGCAATGAGCGAGCCATGCCACTTGAAGAAAGCGTCACGTGGGCCTAAACGTTCTCAACGCTCCTCGCTACTACGGGATCATGGTCTCCATAAATTTCAATTTCAGTGTGTATGCCTATCAGGCTCTTTGGGGTTTCGTCCGATGATGTATAGGGGGGGGTAAAGATGGCCTAGATCTGCGTCGTATCGTCGAGTGAGACTCACGATGATGAGTTTCTCGTTATCCAATGCAAGGATCAATCTGGGCCATATCTTTCGAAACGGTCCGTGTCGTCCTTCGACTGTGGTCATGGTATCCTAGTCTAGGTATTAGCCTGCGTTCCAAGCCTGGACCTCCCAGCATCAGGCATCAAGCAGAACAGCCCGTAAATCTCAGGCTTTTGGGTTATAACTATCCATAGATGTCTTGTAATCAGCTTCGGGGAAGTAAAGCGTATAATACCTCATGTATACCAGGGTAAGGAGCACACATCTTTGTTCTAGTTGGCGCGTACTAAGTGATAGCTGCGTCAGAGTTTGATGGCCCGGTGAGGCTACCGTCGCTCCCGTTCTCATCACTTATCTTGCTGCAGCACACTTCTGGCCTGGCAAGTATTCAAGGTAAATGGCTCAAGAAATGCGCGGTGCGATTGCGGGCGGCCAGATAACTTGCCCTCTGGCCAGTTTGGCGCACGTGATGTGACCTTATGCTTCATCTATTGCATCCGACTTGGTTACTAATATAGCAGTCGGTATGCATCCCCACAAAACTAAAGTGCCATCCGCATCCTCACAGAGTAGCACTCCAAACTCTTCGTGCAGATTCCAATACAATAAGCCCCTTAGAGGTAAGAAAACGCCGAAAGTGTCCCGTATCAGAGTCATGAATCCCGGTACGTATACTAAACTCATATATACTTACTCATTATAAATATCATATAATTTAAAATATGATAGGTTAAATCTCCTTTGAGTCCTTCGCGTCTTCGATGCTACACTGGTCGGACTCATTTGAGATTTAGTGGATTTTCGAAATGCCCCTGGCGCAACTTAGGAGAGCTACCTGCCTTGAAGATATTTCTGTTCTATTAGTTTATTCGATCAATCACGACTATATCCCAAAGAAGACTTCTCTCTAGCACTGGAACGTTGGAGTGGGGTCAGGAGTTGATGCCCAGTGAAAGTGAATAGATGCGTCTACGCCCAAGACCACCTCCATTTTGGCGGAGGCCAGCCATTCACGACTCATCTAACAATCAAGCTGTGCAACTCGTATATTATGTTCGACAGTGACGTGAAATTGCTCCAGGGAATATGATTGGCTCACCAGGACCGTTAGGTAGAAAGCTTGGTTGTCCCGGCCGCCACCCGCTGTCCGCTTGGTATAAGTTCGCGCTTAAAGTTTCCCGTCGATCCATTAAATATCGAAATGACCAGCACAAGCAGACTGGATGGACCTCATTACCCCTGAAGCTTTTATAGGGAGATAAGTTAGGCACGTACATTTGGTAGTCACAATTATCAAGCCAATAAGACTATCTAGGCTAGTCAAGGCATGCGGGGACTACACTTCAGCAAAGTGGCTGTACTAACCAATCATAATAAGCGTTTCGAGACCCACTTGCTACTTAAGGAAAGAGGATTAGCATGCCGCGCACCTACGTAGAACTAAAGTATGCAATGGAGATGCATCCGTGGAATCGTTGGGAAGGATGGAGTAGATACTAGAGTCCAGATCCTTTAAGTGATTAAGTAGTCAGTTGGTATATCGTATTGGCTGGCTTGTTATAGGATACAGGAATCAAGCAGAGTGGAATTTCATTATAGATCCTTGAGAGCGCACGAGAACATTGTTGCAGAATAGTTTTCAATGTTTAGGATTCCTTGCATGCCCGACCACGCCTGAGATCGCGAGTGTACCTGCTTCATAGAGGGATTGGTAAGTTTGATTCTATGTCAGAGTGAACAATCAGCAATGCATTATATCAAAGTCGGAGCGTGGCTGATAGCCACTGTAAAATGAAAGAAAAGGCATTCTATCCAGTCCGAGCGGTTCCCACAGAATTGGTAACACTGTGGGCCGAGGCAATTACCTAAGAGAAAATAAAATCGCACTAAAACACAATTATCCAAAATATTTTAGTCATTCACCGTCAACTTTTTCGAACCCAATCGGAAAACGGAATTTGGCATTGTCAAGGGCGTCGTTGACATCTCTGCATATCCGCCGTGACTCCAGTAGCCAAGCCGGCCAACCGACCGATCAGATTTTGATATTGCGGTTGGGACCAACGATCTTCGATGATTCTCGAGCTGCAGTATGCACGCCTTAGCAACATAGATACCCGCAGGCGGGAATAAAAGAGAAGGAAAATTTTTAATATCCATGGTCGATAACTCGACTCTAATTGACCTGCCGATTGAACTCCCGGTTTTCTCAAGTTGCCACGCCGCTTTTTTCGAGCCGATGTCGGGAAACGATGGAGACTCTGGGGCCCATGACCCCAATTTTATCCGAGATGCTAAGCTACAAAATCTGATTTACACGCAATCTCTGCTATCCCGCCACACTCCCGGACGACGACGGCGGCGGGAAGTGGAGACCATATGCCCTGTCTTTCGAGAGAAGTGACCCATCAGGTCGCAATCCGCTCCGGTTAGTAACAGCTTGATCACAAGTATGGCTCAGATAGGGCAGCTATGACGCCAATAGGCTCGCATCGATAGATAGGCACCCAATATCGGGCTAGCTGTCTACAAACTTTGGGTCGATGTAGCACTCTCTTGATTCATAATTACGAGATAGACAGGGTAGCCAATCGCGGATTCTCCATTTGCCTCCCACGACGGTTGCAAAATGGCCTCCGATGCGCTGGGTTTGTGTCGGTGTGGGAGCGCAAGAGGCCGTTCAGTCGACGTGCTTGATGCATTTTTACCAAGTACGTGTCTCCTCGTTCATTGCGGTAACGCTCGACGGGCCTCGAGGCCCGCCACTGCACATGGATAATTTGCCGCTATACCCTATCTTGCTGGAATAGGCACACTGCATTATGCCTATTGTGCGGTGCCGTCGAGGGTCCTCGAGGGTCCTCGAAACATGTGTTGAATCCTGCCGGCTTACGACGGACTCCATGAGCCCCATAAAACTTTCAGTTGGTCACCATAGTATCGGCTAGGTAGTCACCGTAACCCACACGCCAAAGGCTTTTCTCAATGTCTTCCATTCTTGTACTATATCCATTACCTTTTTCCTCATGTGAATGATAGGGTATTTGCCCGATTGTACGCTTCAGCGATTCATAGAGTCCCAAGTACAACTCAATTATGTCTTCTTGTGAGAGAAAGTCGGATGCTGGCAGTAGGCCACCACCACAACGTGAGCTAGTCCTGCTATACCCATAAATCAGTATATTGACGCCTTTAACTGACTCGAGATGCATAGGCCATGAGCGTGGATTCAGCCAGCTCAATCATTTCCACGATTTGGTTCAGACAATTAGCAACCAAGATGCACAGTCGAGGTATAGGCAAGAAGCAGCAGACAACCAGATAGAAGACGACGATATCATTGAAAACGGCGAAAGCGAAATCGACAGCAACAGCAGCACATCAGACTCAAATCCGTGCTCAACTCCACCAGTCCGTCCACCAACCGAAGAGAAGAAGGTCATATCATGGAAAATAAACGACCCAGAGAATCCTCACAACTTCACGACGGTATGCTTAACCCTGCTATCCATTTCCATCTCCTAATCCGTCGGAAACTTGGCTAAGTATGATTACAGAGGAAAAAGATGCAAGTGCTCCTCACCACGGTGATATTGATATTGAATAGCACTATGGGGAGTTCATTACCAAGTATGGCTGTTCCAGCCATGACCAAAGAGTGGGGTGTTACTGCTGAAAACCAATTTGTCCTACCAATGTCTTGTTTTCTAATCGGATATGTTCTTGGGCCAATCTTCTGTAAGTCTTCTTTCTCCTTGACTCCCGAAATTTTGATTTAGCGGAGTGGAAGCTATGGGCGAGGAAGCCAAAGGCCTAGAAGTAAAAGCGGGCGGTGCTAACACTAGTCCAAGGGGGTCCATTAAGCGAACATGTAGGGCGGCGGAAACCCACCATTGGTACTTTTCTCATGTTCATGGTATGGACATTGGCATGTGCCGTTTCCCCGAATTGGGCGGCGTTCCTTGTCTTCCGCTTCTTTACAGGCGCATTCGCAAGCGCACCCAACGCGCTCGTAGCAGGGATACTTTCAGACATTTACGGTGACCCGAAAGCGCGGGGGAGAGCCATGGCGTGGTTTATGGCGGTAAGCAGAACGTCTCATATCATCACTATACTAGTGCCTAACGCTAACGTGTCCATCAAGACTACGGTATGGGGCCCCCTCTTCGCACCGATCATCTCGGGTTACTGTTCAACTACTATCGGATGGAGGTGGACGTTCTGGATCGGGCTAATATATGCGGGGATGACTTCCATCCCCGTGCTCCTCCTTCCCGAGACTTATGCTCCGGTCCTTCTCGCCCGGCGGGCAGCCAAGATGCGCAAGGCGGATCCCACTGCCAACGTCTACGCTGCCATGGAGCTCGAGCCCCATGACTTCAAACAGTTGGCAGGTGTTGTACTGACGCGCCCGCTCCGCATGGTCTTGACGGAACTTATCGTGGCAGCGACGTGCCTCTATCTGGCACTCATTTACGCCATCTTTTATATGAGCTTCCAGGCCTTCCCAATCATATTCCAGGAAGTTTATGGTCTATCCCCCGGTGTCACTGGGCTGTGCTTCTTACCCGTCGGACTGGGTGCCTTGTGTGCCGTGCCTGTCTTCTTCGCATACGACGGCTATCTTGCCAGGGCAAAATTGCGGGGGGCGTCCTGGACACAGAGAGAGGAGGCGCGACGCGTACCGCTCGCCTTTCTGGCGGGGCCCGTATTCGTCATCTCGCTGTTCTGGCTCGGCTGGTCAGCGAGCCCGAACGTGTCTTTTGCCGCTCCCATGCTGGCCGGAATTCCGTTCGGCTTTGGATTCCAGATGATATTCATCGCCCTCCTGAACTACCTGACAGATGCCTACGAGATCTTTGCGGCTAGCGCCAACGCCGCCGCGAGTTCCTGTCGCTCCGTCTTTGCCGTCGTGCTGCCGTTAGCCACGACCCCAATGTTCCGACGCCTGGGGATTAGCGGCGCCTGCAGCCTGCTCGGGGGGCTCAGTGCTCTCATGTGCATCATTCCCTTCATTTTCTTCATGAAGGGCGAGCGTCTGCGCGCCGGTTCCAAGTTCTGCATGGCGCTTAAGGAGAGGAAGCTCGAGATGGAGCGCAATGCCGAGGAAGACCGACTTAGGAGGGAGCTGTCGAGGACGTACAGCGCCGCGGCGGCGCCGCCAAGGAAGAAGGAGGAAGTGTGACGCGTTGGATTATCGTAAGTTCCAGGAGGTCTTTCGCGGTAGACTACTTACAGCCAGTCACTTAGTGAGCTTCGACGACCGGTGAGAAAAGAAATCATCAAAGGCCCACGTAAGTGACCCCCAAGTCACCAGAAACAAAAGTTCACATTTTTTCTATTTCTTTTAACAAAATATCACAAGCAATCTTGTCCGCACGTTATCTAATACAGCCAAAGAAATGGTTGAGAACATATACGTTGCTATTTAAAACACATAATATAATGATAATGAAATGAGCTATGATTATGATGAGATCTCCCTTGTTGCCAGTGCCCCAAGCCAAGTGAGTCGTTCCACGCTAGCCACTGAAACCTATATGCCCGAGTCATCCTGTATCTGGGCTATTCTCGACGCGAGGGGGGTTTCATCCCAAGTATCGCACACCCTCTCAGTCTCAGTGAGGTCGCCGAGAAAATCGGGCATGTCGTAGGGGCGGACGAGAATCTGGAGGGCGAGGCCCGAGCTCGCATGCCAGGCGATGTGACAGTGGAGCAACCAGCTGCCCGGATTGTCGGGTTTGAACGCCAATGCGATGAAGCCGCCCCCAGGAAGCAACGCCGTATCCCGCCGTGGCGGGTTGTCGTAGCGGAACATCGCCGGGCTCGTTGCCTCATCCCACGCCGTGCGGCTCTGTGCCAGAATCACGAAGTCGCTTCCGTGCAGGTGGACCGGGTGATCGCTTGATTTTCTTCGTGTTAGCCCGCCCCACTCTTCGCTTAAGGGTCTTGTTTCGGTTACTTACACAGGAATGGATAGGGGTGAGTGAAGGATTAGGTATATGAAGCCGAAGCTATAGTCCTCTGTAGGGTGATGTATCAGCAAAACCGTGGACAAATAATATGAGCGGGGAGGCCGGGAATAGGCTACCTTCAGTAACAGTGTAGTTAGGGTTGTTTAGGGATTCATCAATGTATAGGATAGTAGGACGGCTGAAGTTGAGCCACATAGGCCGCTCGCCGAGGAACCAGTGCTTGTAGGGGTGACCCGGTGGCCCGAGACTGGTGTCATCGATGGTCTGAAGACCCGCCTCGTAGGTATCCTCGGTCACATTATTCCGAGGGTGCTGATCGACGCACCATGGCACAATTGGATTGAGCAGGTCTGTATTGACGTCGTCGCATGCCTTGTTGCTTAGAGCTGGGCGATCTAAGGGCGGAAGCGCCGTGCTGCTCGGGTCGTATCGAATGATGCCTGTTCGCTCGTCCGGGGCCGTGCTGAACTGTGCGCAGCGGTCTGCTGGTGCTGTGCGCATCCAGTAATCACCCGTATCCTGGTCTTTCCCTTCCACAATGACGGTATATCGTTCACCTGTATCAATTAGAACTCATTTCAATCAGATAGTGATTATCGGAAGATCCTTTGGTCACGACGCACCAATACCAATGAAAAGTTGTGAAACATTGAACGGCTCGATGGCGACAAGATCGTTTGAGATGACTGTCAAATTGTGGTCATCAATCGCGAAGATGAAACTTGACCCCGCAGAGCCATTGATCAGCCGTAGTATGTGCTTCTTGTTGCGCGTGAGATGCGTCTCAAAGTAAGAGCCAGTGATAGTACCGCTATTATTATAGTGTCCGTGGCCATTAACGACGATGCTATCTGCTGCTGGTATGCCTCCTGCCATTTCAACCCCGTAGACTATGAAAGCCGTCTCGTGAAGCCAGTCAGACATCATCACGGGGCCAAGCTGCTGAGACTTAGTGTTCTGCGTTATAGCCTCACGAATGGGTACCATTGGGAAAGTCTCTTGGTGAGAAGGTCATGCCAAGCGGTATTTAGGGGTAGAAGGTAGAACGTACTATAAGGGAGTTAGCACTCAAACTTAGTAGGAATATATTTAAATCGAAGGGGGAAAAATCTATATACGTACCATCAATGTCCCAGTTGGCGCTGGTCGGTCCCTGGATGACTAGGGGTGCACTGACACCATCGGGATACTATGATGCCAGTTAGAGTTACGGATTTGCATATCCCAGGGTTGACTTACCTGCTGCGAGTAGTGGCTGTGATACCATGTCGTTCCATACTGCTGGGCAGTGAAGTTATCTATTACATGTTAGAGCTCTATGCATACTATGCTCACTGTCCAACAGGACGTAGCTAAGTAGTGGAGTGGGGGACTCGAGACACTACATACACTAATAACAGGTTAGTTGCAGTTGAACAGTAATGGAGTGCAATCTTTGACATTACCGTGAAGGTATCATCAGTTGAAATAGGGCATTGCGTGATGCCGTTCACGCCATCCTATAATTATCAGGTATCAGCTAGGGATCCAGTACTCTGCACTCCCCTCTCATGAATGCCCACCATTTCGTTAGAGCCCAACTGTCTGATACCGTGCCAGTGAACAGTGGTCCCATTATCGACCCGTCTGTTGGTTACATGAACGACTAGATTGTCGCCCCAGCACGCCTGAAGTGTCGGTCCAGGGTAAGTCCCATTGAAGTACTTCCCTAGCGTCTTCTGGACGCCATCAGGAGAGAGCTAAGTTTGGTCAGCACTGTGTACGGCATGACGCGAAGGGGAGTTATGGTCAAACCTCGTCATTACTCGTGAGTTCAAGCCAGTACTATGAGTTTATTAGAACTCGAGCTCGCAGGGCTATTTGTCAACTTCCTACCTCCCGTGTTATACCAGGTGGCGTCTGTCTTTCGTCTGGTCGCAGAATGTTAACAGCACTTCACGGCAGATATTCGATGAGGCGTGTGGTAGCTAGGGTTTACCCACAGTTTGTCTTTACATCCCATTGCGTAAACGAGGGCTGATTCTCCGCAGGGTCCCGAATCCAACAGTCTCGGGAGGATTCCGTATTGCAGAACTCCCACCCCTTAGCCTCTAGTTCGGGGTATGAGCAGGTGATGGGCGTGTACGCGGTAGGCGCCACGCCACACTCTGATCCGTAGCAGCCCTCGCCTGTGGGCGGCAACGAGGGGACGGGAGAAGGAGGTTGGAGGGGCCTCTGGACATCCTCATAACCGAGGAAGGGCGAAAGCCCATCGAGCTGCGTCACCCGGAGCACGAATTCGACGGTCACTTTGAGCCAGCCCATCTTCGCGAAACTCTGTGGAGGTGGGGCGTGGAATTGATGGAGAAAGAAGCCAAGTCCAAGCAGATCTCGAGACCCCCTAGATCAGTCGCCCATTGTGTCTTATATCTCAAAGGCCATATCGGTTTCCGGCGGCCATCCCTTTGAGTGGCGTGTTGGCCCAGACCAATCATGGGGTAGCCACGTCTCATAACGAGTTCGTGCGCTGATGGCTTAGAATAGAACGTCGGGTGTTCTGTCACCTGTGCAACGCCCTCCGGCTCTTTGGTTGGTACGAGGAGCTTGAAGGCTCGACTAAGATGATCATCCACTTCTTAGTGCGCACAGCTTTTCCCACACCTGAAGCTACTACGGACGAACCAGCATCTGAACTCCAACGAGGAAGCCAAACACGTCATATACCATCATGCAATGTTCGGATGCAGGTCAAGCACCAAATATGACAGGGTCTAGGAGACCGAACACGCGATGTGTATTGTAGAAAACGGAGATATTTGTCGTGAACCATCGACGTCAAATCTCGATCTGGCGGCTCTGCAATGGTAAATCCGCTTGGTTCAACAGCCCCTTTACCAAGCCACGTGGGCTCTCATGCTACGGCTGAAGGAGTTCCAGAACGACAAGGCTAGCAGGCACCCAGCGATCAATACGCCCCCGATCCAGCCGGGTAGGTGGTCAGCAAGGGGGGCAGTCTATACGCGAAATAAGCCCAGAGCCAGCCAATTACTAGGCATGGCGTCCCATCCCATCACCCGAGCCTTCAGGAAGAACGGTTGCAGCACAGCACACCCGAACGCCTATACGGACGTGCAGTCGTAGGGCTGAGATGAGCCGAGCTCCGAGCTGGCAAACCTCGCACTCGGTCGTCTCACGCCAATTCGTAAGTACGAAAACAAAGAGATGCGGATGCGTCATGCCGAGTGCTGACATGTTGGATGGGATGGTGGTGACACAAGGCTTCCTAATATCTCCCAATTGCGTGAACTAGTGGATGAGGCTAGTCAGAAGGCGCGTAGCTGGACGAATGCTGCGGCGGCGGCGCACGGAGCACATCCTAGAAATAAACGGAACGTGGCGTCTGGTTGATACAGTGAAGAGAACGAGATGGAGGAGCTGGGGTGAGACCTTGCGAGATATTACCTAGCCTCACCGCCCCAGCTCCTCTAGCGTCATCCTGCCGACCTCTCCTCCACCGACCCAGTCGTCTGGTAAGCGGCGCCCAATTGCCTGCGCTTCTGCCAGTGACTCTGACGCGAAACTGTACTGCGCACGCAACACTGCTTTCGTATCCATGGCGGGAGTTCCATCCCACGAAAACGAAGAGGGCTCCACGTGCCACGGCTTCGCATCGTCTAGTCAGACTAATCGCGATGGCTTCCAATGGGAAGTGAAAGTAACTGGGGCTAGTCGAACTCATTGGTGAACGTTCCTTATCTACCGGACAAAGCCCGGCGAATTTGCCCCGTCCATCAACAAGTGCTTACCGACAATAAGCCCTCGGATCAAGTTTTCTCCTCAGTCCTCGCCTCTTTCCCTCCAATGAGCATACCAATTCAATACTATCCGTCTCCGTGCATAGCCGAATTCTTTATCATACTTGAAAGGCACAGCCCTAGATTTGCGAGTCGATGTGCCAGTGCCTCAACGCCTTCCTTACCTTTGCCCCTATTCTAGTGCCCCACAGCAGTCCCACTAGTTGCCATGAAAAGGAGAAGAAGAACACCAAGTATATGCACGATAAATATTGCCCCAGAATACAGAATTTCACTACTTCTATCGTTTACAATGAGCCACCACTTCATTAAGAGCATCAAATTACTTTCCGAGTAACGCGCTGTTTTGTCGATGACTTATCCCAACCATCATACAACACGAGACGCACAAGTATATTATGATATATAAGAATCTAATACCAATATGAAGGTCACTATAAGGCGTTGGTATAATATTCATTATTATACATTGATTATTAATTATCTCGATGACACAATATTACTCTACTTCCACACCTTTCGCAGGGGTCCTTCTTGAAACGAGTTAAGAGTCGGCTTGGATCTATGATACAACTTCACCCTAGGAAGGTAACGGGACAAAATAGACTTTTCCCATCTAATAACAAGAGCGTTCTGTGACATACGTCAGCAGCTTCATAATTATGCTTATAGTTGATGACATTCTTAAAAATTACGGCCACTTCCAATAGAGCTGGATGGCAGTGAGCGACAGGAACCTTCATGCCTCTGGTTCCTCTGTATTTACCGTTGGCACGGCCTTTTCTCTCGCGGCCTCCAACATATCGTCAAGCTCAGCACTGAAATCCAGGGTGCTTTGCAAGAGCATGGGTTGTCTCGTCGGGCGCCCATGCCAAGTCATATATTTGACCTTGTTACTGGCTACGTCCGGGCATGATGTATGGTCAACCTTTTGCGAACTCGACCGCTTCACGACCACAGTTTTGGAGCTCTTGAGCGAATTATTTTCGTCGAGCATATGATTCTGTACACGATCGTCGTACGCCACATGTGAAGGAAGCACCTCAAAGCTTTGACTTGCGCTATTCGTGATGGGTCCGGGGGGCGGAGAGAGAGGTACATCGTATTCCTCAGTTTTCGTGCCATCAGCCCCATATCGTATCTCGTGGACGTCATGTGCGAGGCGTACATCAAGCGAGGGGTTGGCCATGCTAATACTGGGTTTCCTAGGCTTATTTTCGGAGTGGGCGGATCCGTGTTTCATGGTTTCAATCTGGTCTTCCAATGCCTCCAAGTCTCTATAGCCACCTTGCCCTGGTAGCAGTTCTAGCTCTGGATATTCTAGGAATCCTTCTGCAGCTCCATAGCTGGTCTTTCTCATCACTTGCCTCTCTCTGATGGGATTGATCTTCGCCCAGCCCTGTTTCATTGCTTTTCCAATCGAGTCGGAAAGTGATCTTTGTGTCGACCTGAGGCTGTTCTTTGGTTGCATGGTAGTTCGCTCTGAGGGGACCACCGTATCACCCGTGTCTGAATTGGTATGAGGCGCAAAGTCACGAGTTATCACAAGATCTTCTTCTCCTGCGGGACCAACTCTTTCGTTCCGTGTATGGGAAGGCCATTTTGCCCAGGAGTCCGGGGGCATAGAGAAATTACGAGGGCCTCTTCGCACAGGGCCAATGCTTGGACTCCGTTGGAACTGCAGACTAGGAGTACTCAGATGGCGTGACCAGGTCCTGAGGAGCTGAATTGATATATCAGATGGTTGTGACTCATGTTGGACGCTTATTGGAGGTCTTAGGGACGAGCCTGTGACAGACATCGGCGAGTGTGGGCGTGACGGTGTATCATGATCATCAACCTTCTCAGGTGCGATGTCTTCATGAACGTTCCCCGCACACTCGGACTTCCTCGTGGCGGCGTCCTCTTTGCCCTTCCCAGTACCATGCATGTCGTGCAGATACGCATGCAGTTTCGATGTCAGTGTTTCTGGCCTGAGAGATCGACGGTTTTGGGCCTCGGCTCTGATGGCTCTTTTCCATATACCTGTTGCACTTTCCTCCAGATGAGGCTTCTAGCCTTCATCAAGGGAAACAGATGACTGTGTCGCATCAACACGCGATCCATTTACCGTTCCCTGCGGTTGGCTAGACAAAGAATCTTGGAGTACTCCACCCTCGGACCTAACCCTTCTCGAAGGTTCATTCTCTTGCCCATTCCTTCCCTTCACCATTGGGTGCAGGCGTAGTTTATGGAACAAAGGTCGTCTTGCACCTGCCGGAATTTGTGGTTCATCAAATTCTTCGCGAAATCTGCTGATTGCTGGGAGGTTGCGGTCCTGCCGACGGTCGAACTTTCCAAAGCGCTGCTCAATTGATATCAATTCAGTCTCTCGATGTCTGAAACTTGCAGTATCTGAAGCAACCAAAGAATCTGCATCCGGCGTTATGAGCTGTACCGGGTAAGTTGCAGATGGTGTGCCGTGGCCGATCAAATCTCTATTATGTGCTGGTTTGTAACTAGCACCAGACTCGTCGGTCTCTGTCTTCCTCTTGTTCGATGTGGTAGACCCTGTGCGCTACCGTTAGATAAGATGATAATTTCAACGGCAGGGATCAGAACTTACGATGAAGGAGTGGGGTGTGTGTCCAAGACGAGCCCTTCGAACCCCCAAGGAGCTCTTTCAAACCCAGACGTGAGTTCTTCCGGCTTGGTTGGACACTGCTGGGTTTCGTCTTGTACTCCGGCGATGTATGGTCCGAAGACAACTCCTCCTGGGGAACCTGGGGAGTGGAAAGCATTTGCTCTGAATTGATCTCTTGGCCTGGCTGTTCTGTCAAGGCAACATTCAAGTCGTTGGTATTCAACTCATGGGAGGGCTTTGCGGTATCGACACTGGGTTCTAGGGTCAGAGGCAGATTTCTGGGCAGGCTGTTGCGAGCGTCTTCTTTGTGGCATTCTTCCAGTTCTTGCTTTCTAGTACTGTGTTCCATGAGATTGTCACCACTTGTTCCTTCAGTTTCTTTTGTACAGCTCTCGGGCATGTCCACAAGGGACATAGCTCTACTACGGTGGTTGGCATCGTCTAAGCTCGGATGTACGTCTTGACTCCTTAACCACATCTCAAGTGAGCCTTCGTGGAGAGTCGCGACATATACTTGTTCATCCTCGTCTTCTGCATCGAAGTGTCGCCCTTCCTCGGCGGTGGATCGCTGTGCGTTCAGACTAGTTATGTCATCCAAGGAGCTTGCTGGCGGATGCGACTCTTGGGACTTTCTGTCATCGTTCTTTATAGAGGTCTTGTCCATAGAGGCACCGCCAGCATCATCATCAGGATTGATCGACTCCAAAGACTGCCTAGTGGACCCTCCATCAATTCCTAGCATGCTTGTTAATTGTTCGGCGCTGTAATCCAGGTGCCATGAATGTGTCGAGGATGAATTCCGCGAACTTGACACTTTAAATGGGACGAGCTGAGGGGATGCTGGCATTCGAGATAAGGAACCCCCGGTCACTACCATGGGTTCTTCAGTGTCCACTGTATCCACCGAATGGTGTGTAGACGCTGGAATGCTGCTTTGGAGATTAGGGGTGGACAGCTGGGTATTTACTGGGATAGAGAGGGAGGTGTCCTCTGAAGGGCTACACTTCAAGCCATTGGATTTGATCTCCTTCATCTCCTCAACTGAAAACTCGATAGTGTCACGTACGGCTCTTCTAGGGAGTTCGGACTGGGTTGCTTGTTCGTGTTCATGTAGGTCAGAATGATCCACCGGGGTAGTGCCATCATTGCTCTCAGCCTCACTTCTCAGCTCATCCCGAATACGTTTGTGCATCAGACGCTTAAGTTCAGCCCGTCTTGCAAGATCCTCTTGGCTGTTCCTAACAACCGTGGGCTGTGAGTGGCCCTTGATGTCGAGTACTCGTGATAGCCCCTGGATAAACTTGGTCTTGATCACTTCAAAGACGCTGACTTGGTGTCTCCGTGGGGTTCGAGGATTGGTATCTTCATCGTCCGTGTCTTCCGTGTCTTCAATATTCAGAGCAGTAGGATCAACTGCAGCTTGTCTTGTTGGACTGCTTAGTCGAGACGGGGCCTGAGCGGTGAGCACAGGCTGCAATGGGACTTTCTGGGTCTTCGATTCAGGCCCAGGCCATATTTCAAGCTTCATTGGAGAGGTCCCACTCGATGGATTCGTAGAGTCTTTGTCGACTCCCCGGCAGGCCGTCTTATCATTGCGACAACAAGAGAAGATGGTCATCTTGTTCATACGCTCTGTTAGGCGTAGCGAGATTGAGCGAATGCGAGCTATGTTAAACGCAAGCAAGTTATAAGGAAGGAAAACAGAGATAGCGATAGCCCAGCACTATCCTGCTTAATCTCCTTTGCTAGCTTTGAGGACGAAGCGAGAATGCTCTTCTTGGAAAGATGAAACGAGGAGGGACACAAGACAATCCATTACCAGATCGGTCCACAGGTTCGGAATGTAGGGAAGCGCCTGTTGGCTAAGTACCAGTTCCTGAGGGAAGTTCCATACCATCGTGAGTTCCGGGAAGTAGCGAGCCTCAGAATACATAAGAGTGGCAACTCCTCTATTCTCTACATACTGATACAATGGACATGTCGGGTGGGTAGGAAAGTACTTACCACTCACTAAGAACCTGATATTTCACATTAACACGTCCTGCCTATCTTCCTTACCGACATACATACCTGCCTACCTATCTTCCTAGGTAGATACCTAGGTGGTAAGAACTACCTATAATCATTATGATGAAGTGAGCGCTCCTTCCTTCCTTTCCCTAATATATGTGGTACGGCTTTCCCCGTAAGACCGAAGCCCACTTCTCCCACCCTCTCTCTAATTACCTGGATCGCACTGCGTAAAACACCTGTTTCAATATCCTATATTAGGCCCCCCCAAGGTTGCACTGCCCAGGTAACCTCGCAAAACGTTTGTGAGCTCATTCTTACCTACAATCGCGTCTCTTCTAGTTGGCCGGTTCTTGCTGGTCTAGGCCGGGGATGGCGCTATAACTCTCTAGGTCCTAGCCCATTTGCCCATGTCGATGCCTTCATACATCGATGGATAGCGCGATAGCCATAAAAGAGGAAATACGTACCTACCTACGTAAGCAGGTAATTATGGTAGAAGCCACTATTGTAGAGTCCAAGTTAGATATTGAACATTTGTCTCAACATCCATAAATTGAACTCTGATACTCAGTTACTGTTCGTGGTTTCTCTTCAAGTCAATAGACGTCACCATCCAATTGGAACCAGCCGTTCGCACTTGGCGTCTAGGCTCATGTTCTTTTAAGTTAGGGAGGGATGGTATGGTGGTATTCACGGACGGGACCTTGGAATACTTGAGAAAGAGCCGTCGCTTTCTTACGATTCACAGTGACCAGGTATATGAGTAAACGTCTTCCTTCACTGAAGACGCCTGCAACGACTATTGGTCAAACCTGTAGTGAGATAATGTAACCTCAAACCCCGCCCGATACCCCGCCCAGCCACATATCAGCATATGCAAGCATTACTAGGTAGGTATATTGCTATAAAGTACAGTGAGGGTCAGGTAGCAGAGCAAGCCTCCTTTCGAGGGTCTCACTTTGAAGTCAAATGGCTACCTATCTCCAGGGCCATGTCATATCATACGCTCAGAAAACATCGCGGATAGTCAACATCTTGACCTTAAGTCGTCAAGGAAGTCGTTAAGAGTTCACTTGACGACGGAGCTAGCATCTACTCTAGTTAGTCAAACTAGTGCTCTTTGCTAGAGCGCCCAGATCCTCCAGGGTTAGAAGAACTATTAGTCCAAACGGTGTGCTTTAAGGGTAACGGGCCTAACGGCAGGCCGATAGTCAAGATTTCACATGCCCACCGTTGATCCGATATACATGCCTGGGGATAGGGATGGGGATGACAGGTTACGACCGCGATATGATGCCATCTACTCCGTATGGATGTTCTCAGAAATTGGGAGTGGAGTGTTCGTGTAAAACTACTTGGTATGATTGGGCTTTGGAGGAGGTGTAATCCGTATGCGCGATAACATGGAAGGATTTGACCAATTCTGGTTGTACATACATAGATCCTTACACATGGCAACACCCCGCTACCGGAACCCTGAAAATTTATGTTAACAACCTAATGCACCAAAATGAGCACTATGGCGGCTGGGAGGTCCACTTCAGGCCTGCTTGACGGCTACAATCGCCCCCGCCCGCACACCAATACCAGCCAACCAGCTATTCAGGCCTATGAGAACCCCGCCTTTCACTAGAGGTACCAGAACAGCTTCAGGTTAGGTAATATGTACTGCATATAAGAAATTGAATTCTACCCCTCACTCAGCCCCTCCGAAGCACGCAAATGGGCAAGAACAGCCCGAGAACAACTTCAGTAGCTGTTATGAGACGCTTCCAGAATATCTCAGGATGTACCTACATGTACGTAAGTATACCTAGGTAGTCCTCGGGCAAATTCAAGTACATACCTAGTATGCACCAATACGAGTAGCCCAAGAACGGATAGACGGGTTACTTACGGGGTATCCGGAAACTTTTCGGACCCTTCCACCTCCCGGGACCCTTACCTCTCCGAGATTTTGCGTCAAAGCTTCCAAGCTTGCCAATCATTTAACGAAATTTAGACCTGATCTGAGTTGATCAACCCCTCATTTCCTACATACGTGATTGCTCCGTATCTGGTATGTAGTGTAGTGACTTATGCATGTATTGTTACTCACCGCTACCCCTATAGATACATATTAAAGTACTTTTAGATAGCAACCTCAGCTATCTGAGGGGTAGGTAGCCTTCTAATAGTGGAGGACAGCTTCCAAGCCTTGCAAGCTTCTATAGATACTTCGGATATATACCTAGTAGATATCGTATAAATACATACATATTTATACATAACGGTTAGAGCCGAGCTTAAGGGTTACTTCCAGGTCACTACTATGTACTGGTTGGAGAGCTAGCTTAGCTACTCGGACAAGTCTAAACCTTTATCTCTCCCAATAAAAATTTCTTCATCCTCTCTTACACTTCTCCTCTTTCATTACTTCTTCCTTTTCTCTCCTCATCCCTTCTTCATCCCCCCTTCACCACCACCACCCTGACTGTTGTACTACACCAACGTGTTCGTCATTCTCTCAACTTTGAAAAGGGGGTTTGGAAACAGCAGTTCTTCATCTCTGTGAGTGCTCACTCTGTCTAACAATTATCTCTACCATATAGGTAGATGTCTTTAGCCATTGTTACATGACTAACCAAGATACCATGACCATAACAGAAACCAAATATTGTTTCCCCGTTACATATCTCGATTCACAGTCAGGATGGTTCAATCCGCCGTCTTGGGTTTCCCCCGCATGGGTGTAAACCGTGACTTGAAGAAAGCCACTGAAGCGTGTAAGTGCTTACTCCGGTCCAACTCGAATGCCTAGATTCGTCACGACTGATCTGGACTGACATGAGACTGAAGACTGGGCTGGCAACCTCCCTCAGGCCGACCTTCTGGCTGAGGCTAAACGTCTTCGACTTGCCCACTGGAAGATCCAGAAAGATGCCGGCGTTGACATCATCCCCAGCAACGACTTTGCCCTTTACGACCAGGTGCTTCATCACATCCAGGACTTCGGTGTAAGTTGTTGCATCCTGATCATAGCTCATACCGCAATGGTGAACAGTATTAAAGCTGACATTGCACTTTCTCGTAAAGGCTGCCCCTGAGAGGTACACCAATGCCGGTCTTGACCCTATCGATGAGTACTTCGCCATGGGTCGTGGCCACCAGAAGGGCGGCGTCGACGTTCCCAGCTTAGAAATGGTTAAGTGGTTTGACTCGAACTACCACTACGTCAAGCCTACTCTACAGGACAATCAAACTTTCAAGCTTGCTGCCAACCCCAAGGCAGTTGCTGACTTCGTTGAGGCCAAGGAGGCTGGCATCACCACTCGGCCTGTTCTCGTTGGCCCCGTCACTTTCCTTACCCTTGGTAAGGCCGACCGTGGTCAGAGCGTCGATCCCATTGACCTGCTAGAGAAACTCCTGCCGGTCTATGAAGAGCTCCTTACCAAGCTGAAGGAAGCTGGTGCCGAGACGGTTCAGATTGATGAGCCCGTACTTGTCTTCGATCTTCCCTCCAAGAGCAAGGCTGCCTTCAAGCCTACCTATGAGAAGTTCGCTAGCCTTGGCGACAAGATCCCCAAGCTCGTCTTCACCACCTACTTCGGTGACATTGTCCATAACCTTGATGCCCTGCCCAAGGACATCTACGCTGTTCACGTCGACCTTGTCCGCAACCCCGAGCAACTGGAGCCCGTAATCGGTGCCCTTGGCCCCCAGACTATTCTCTCAGCTGGTGTTGTCGATGGCCGTAATATTTGGAAGACCAACTTCAAGCGTGCCATCGAGACCGTCGAGAGTGCAGTCCAGAAGCTCAGCAAGGACCGTGTCATTGTTGCTACCTCCTCGTCCCTCCTCCACACTCCCCACACTCTCGCCAGTGAGAAGAAGCTGGATCCCGAGATTGCTGATTGGTTCTCCTTCGCCACTGAGAAGGCCACTGAGATCGCCATCATTGCCAAGGCTGTCACTGAGGGACCGGCCTCGGTTCGGGAAGCTCTTGAGGCCAATGCCAAATCCATGAACGCCCGTGCTACTTCGAGCCGGACCAACAACCCCCAGGTCAAGGACAGACAATCCAAGATTGTCCCTGCCGATTACAACCGAAAGTCGGAATTCCCTGCCAGAATTTCCCAACAGCAGAAGAAGCTTAACCTGCCCCTATTCCCCACTACCACGATTGGCTCCTTCCCCCAAACCAAGGAAATCCGTGTCCAGCGAGCCAAGTTCACGAAGGGCGAAATCACCCTAGCCCAGTATGACAAGTTCATCGAGCAGGAGATCGAAATGAACGTCAAGATCCAGGAGGAGCTTGACCTTGATGTCTTTGTACACGGTGAGCCGGAGCGAAACGATATGGTCCAGTACTTTGGTGAGCGCCTAGACGGCTATGCTTTCACCACGCATGCGTGGGTCCAGAGCTACGGCTCCCGCTGCGTCCGACCCCCTATTATCGTCGGTGATCTATCTCGCCCGGCCCCCATGACTGTGAAGGAGTCCAAGTACGCCGTCTCGATTTCGAAGAAGCCCATGAAGGGCATGCTGACGGGCCCTGTCACTTGCCTCCGGTGGTCGTTCCCTCGTGACGATGTCCACCAGTCGGTGCAGGCGGAGCAGCTTGCTCTGGCTCTCCGGGATGAGGTTGTGGACCTGGAGAAGGCCGGCGTTGACGTCATCCAGGTCGATGAGCCTGCTCTCCGTGAAGGTCTTCCTCTCCGGTCCGGCAAGGAGCGTGAAGCCTACCTCGACTGGGCCGTCAAGGCCTTCAGACTTGCCACCGTCGGCGTTGAGGACTCGACTCAGATTCACTCGCATTTCTGCTATTCAGAGTTCCAGGATTTCTTCCACGCCATCGCGGCTCTCGATGCCGACGTACTGTCCATCGAGAACAGCAAGTCGGATGCCAAGCTGCTGAGCGTGTTCGTCGACTCAGCCTACCCGCGCCACATCGGCCCCGGTGTCTACGACATCCACTCGCCGCGTGTGCCCAGTGAGCAGGAGATCAAGGACCGCATCCAGGAGATGCTGCAGTATCTGAAGCCGGAGCAGCTTTGGATCGACCCCGACTGTGGTCTCAAGACCCGTCAGTGGAAGGAGACCAAGGAGGCGCTGGTGAACATGGTCAACGCCGCCAAGTTCTTCCGCGCGAAGTACACCAAGTAAACCCTTGCCAACCCATCTCCATAATCAATCAGGGGGATGATTGGTGGCATGGAGGGTTGAAGGTATGATGTGATCTCGTCAGGTTTTGTGTTTTATTTGTATCGATTGGATTCACCCCCGGCAGGGGTGTTTGCACATTTTCGATTTCAACATCGGCGTTTCAAAGGTCTGCATATTCAAGAAAAAAAGAAAGTATTCAACGGAAAGGGAAGATAGGTCAACGGGATTCGGGAGCATTCAACATTTGATGAGCGAGCATATACAAACAACGGGCATGATACCAGAAAAGCGGTCCCTCAACGGGAACCCAGGATACAGGGGAGCGGAAAAAGCAAACGGCGTTTTAACAGGCAATTTGGCTTCTTCCATTGGAGGGTACGAGTTGATGAGGTGTGGTGGGTGTGTAAATATGTACGAGCAGTTAGCTAGTTACCACAGCCCGTTTCAACTGGGCATGGAATGGAGTCGAGAGGAGTAGAGGATGATGAATAATGAGATGGCTTCAAGATTATGACAACAACAAGTAACGCTCTAATCACTATTGAGTGATTGACGTGCGCGCATGCATGGTATCGTGATTCACGGCTGTGCCGTTCTTGTTATTGAGTTACATTACATCGCAGTTAGTAAGAAGTCCTCTGGCTCTTCATTCAACACCCAACCTTGATGCCCGGCTGGCCGGGAACCGAGATGTAGGCGGGGTGGGAGGAGGGCAAGGCATCGTCATCTGTCTGGCTACTGGTTCTGGCTTGGCCACCCGTTGGCGGTCTGTGCTGTATGCGACGGGCTCGGGGAAGCGGCGTCGCAGATATATAATAGTATCAATTAATTTAATAACCGCGACTCAAAGCATCGCAGCGATTCCCTGGTCAATTCTACTAGGTAAGTATCCAAGTTAATTCCGCATCATCAGATGGAACAGCCGGCAAAGTGCTGTCTGCGTTTGCTTCTGGCGATGGTGCCGGCTTGGGTTCTCTAATATGTTTATGTATTATTGCCTGCTAACCACTTACATATATAGTAGGCATAGCTAAAGCCTGGACTTGGGCGATAGTGGTTTTGCTAGAAGCGAGCTATTACGGTAATAACAGAATGGGAGGCGATAGGACAGGGACATGGTGCGGTGGAACGCGCTGGATTGGGTCGAGGAGTTCCGCACCCGCGCCCGCGCCCGCGCGACCGGTAGTAAAAACACCAGTCACTTGTTCATTCGTTCTCCTGCACGATTGCATCCAGGGCTCAGATTAACCAGGCATTAACCTTAATTAATTAACTCTCAAGTGCTCTAGACTACTAAATATGTATATGTATAGTGATATGTCAACTAGTTAAGCATGGAGTAAATCCGCCAGAGAATGGTCGCATGATAGGGCTTGAGATGATGCGATAAGTCGATATCTGAAACTCATCCAACGTTTCTTTTTTCTTTTGTTTCTTCTTTACTTTAGTTTGCTATCATTAGCAGTTTCGATCCACCTCGACTGATGCGATCTTCGGGCTTGACAGGCACCACTATGTATGTAGATCTCTTCATAGTATCTAATATTATCTAAGGGACAAATCGAGTCTAGACGAATAATCTCCCCAGTATCGGACGAACCCGTGTGTGTGTTTTGCCCGATACTTAATAGTGGATAGTGAACATACAGTACTCTCTGCGTATCGTATAGCGCAGCGCTATAATAAGTAAATAAACGGGCAGGGGGAAACAACAAATACGGCTGTGATCGTCAAGCTCTCCATTGTTGTCTTGAATCTGGTTTTTTCTCCTTGGGGAAGTTGGAACATCTTTGAAGTTTATTAGGCGGGGGAGATTCAGAGGGCTAGAGGCTAGACGACTTAGACCAGGGCCATCCATAGCCGTTATGGTATAGCCCTGCCTGCCCAGATGGTCGCCTATATTATAGGTGGGCCCTGTAATTTTAATTTTTAACCTTGAGACGGATCCATGATGGATTCTTCCTCTTTGTCTGCGGATTTGCACAGGGGGGAGGGTGGATTCCTTGGAGGCTTTTTTTTTTTTCTTTCTTTCTTTTCGTTTTTACAACTATGTACACGCATCATCGGAACGCTCTTGCTAGGTCCCTTCCAACCAACACCCTACCCTTCCAGCCTGCTAAAGAAGGACAGGAAAAGGAGGAATGGTAGGAACTAGAAGGTTCTAAACGATGGATGGTCGCCCTTCCTGCCCTTCCCCCTGAGTTCGAGTAACACAACAGATTAGACGATAGCCTTGATTTTCCTTAGTTTTCTGTGTTTCGTTCTATTCGCATCATTGACGATGCGTCGTGGAGTTGTACACCTGGTATGTATATGTATATATGTATGTATGTATGTATGTATGTATGTAGGGCTGAATGATTTACGATCTTTGACGATCCCCTCTCTCTGGGTTCGCCTCTATATCCTCCCAATCCATTCTCCAACGGATATACTCACACAGCAGCCTCTTTTGCCGGCTAACCGCTAGATCTCATCTCTTCGTGGACGCCACGATTTGCTAGCATCTCAATAGACGCTGTCGCTTCAGGGTTTTACTCCTATACAATCTAACTACTTCTTAGTTGCGTAGGTCGTGATGACCACCTTAGCTAATAATGAAATAACCAGAGCTTTACCCCGTGCACAAGCAGGGCATGCTATGTTATGGCATAAGCTGACTGGCTGGTCCCCCGGGACTGGCCTGGACTGCACTGGATTGGACCTCCCCGGCGCGCCGCCAATTCCCTTATCAGATTTCTCTGTTTTTTTGAGGCGATTCACCGCTCGGCGCTAGAGATGGTGAAACAGGGTCCTGTATGGCCCAGTCCAACTTTAAGCCAAGTCTCCCCCTTCTCTTAATTAATTGGGGGCGGCGGAGGGTAAGCCACAATCAACAATCCCACACGTCCTTTTCGAAAGTTCTGATGACAGCAGCAGAGCAGGTGTTGAGTTTGAGGTGGCGGCTGCACTCAATCACCCCTTGCTTTGCCTCTGCCGGGATCCTGCCTTTGCATCGTTTGAGCCACCAGCCATTTCCACGATACGGATGATGCGGTGATTCCATTTCATTACCAAGCCACCGCCGCGCGGTATATGCCGTCAATGCCGACACCATAAACAACTACAAAATACGTAGTTGGTGAACTAGTAAGGCGCCTTTCATATTCAAGGTCGGGTACGGCACATGGCACATACAAAATAAAAGCTTGATCCGGGCTCATCTCGTGGGTTAGGAAACAGTGTCTCACAGAGTGTGCGATGCGATCGGGAATAACGTGTAATGGCGCCTCTCCCGTGTCACCCAAAAAGACCCCTTCCGAGTCTCGGCCAAGCCAAGCTCTGCAGGTACCGTGCCTCTCGGGAATCATCAGCGTCGAATGAATTTCTTCCCCGACAGCTCAGAGAAGCATGTCAGTAGGCAGTGTCACCGTCAGCTGGATGAAAGCCTCGCCCGGAGTATTGCTAAGCCCGCCGACACGAATGCATCTGGTCGGGTCTCACGAAATAGTTTTTCCCGTTGGGCGAATCAGCTCAGATCCCCCTGTAGAGTTACCATCATTTCCGGCCGCTTGAGTTGGGGGACTTTCCATGTTCTTTCCACGCAGTCGCCATTGAGCGGTGAACTGTCCGGAGGACCTTGGTGACACCGATGTCCTGCCAGGTTAAGACATGGCAACGATATCGAATAGCATCGTTGACAATCGCCCTGTGAGACACGTATTTTAGGCAAACTGTAAGAAATTGATTTCGGAGACTATTCCACTTTTCGCGCCCATTGATAGATGATCCCAAGCTCCTCTACGGCCGCTTGCGTTAAAGCCTATAGAAGTATAGGTGCAAATTATTGGCACCCTACCAGCCTACATATCACAGAACCAGCAGAGCTGAAGCCGCTGCAGCCTGCAAGTGCGAGGTAGATCCCCAGATTGTTAGATCATAGTGTAGTATTGATTTCGACCTTAATCTCCCTGCAGAGCAAACCCTTCCTCGTCTATTCCTGACGTGGAATGCGTGCAAACGGCTCTACCAAATAACACCGCAATCCTTCCTCGGCTGGGTGATTGCCTCGCTGCGACGATTCTGACTGGTCACTTCAAGGCAACGTGATGGCTTGGCCTCAATCCCCGTCAGCCTCCCATTGGCCCCTTTCCCGTATCACAGCGCCGTACCTGCGTCTACGCCGTATAAAATGGCAGGGGTGCCAAGAAGCTGCCACTTATGGTGTGAGTGGGCGGGGCTTCAGGGGGTCACCAAAGTTGATGAGCATTGAGCTGATGTCCTTCTCCAATGCGCTTCCGCCGAGCCCTGGGGGGGAGGGGAGGATTTTCCCGCCTAAGCTCGTAGTAAACCCATGACCCCGGTCGTCAATGATTTCCGTCATATCGCCTAAGTGGAGTTGGGGCCGGGCCTGATGAACCTGGAAAGTGATCGAGGCTTGTCTTTTTGGTGCGAGTGGAGGCCATGTGTGTTTTACCTAGTCCAGGCCGGGGTCCTCTCCGTCTCTGATTGGATCCCTACGAGGCCAGGAACCACATCTGACCGACATGTAAATAGGACTGCCCGAAGCGGACATATCCATTTCCCTCCTTCCTCCTCTCCCTCACTCGCAGTTTACTACATATTATCAAGTGCAGTGCCCTTCTCTTGTTTGAGTTGATCTCCAGTCTCTCTTTCGACCTCACCGTCGCCAGTCTTTCTCTGTTTGCCTAAGCAAATCCAGCTGTGTTTCGACGCACCCACGCTCTTTTTTATCCAAAGTGTCTATTCGGCCCATTGCGGAGTTGACTTTCGCTCTTTTCCTAAGATCTTACAAGAAGATATAACCACCCTCTTTCAAGACAAGAACGACGAAGCACACGACGTCTTCCGAGATCAAGTTTTGCAGAGTGACGGAATAGTGAAACGACGTTTCTTAGCTGCAAGAACAAAACCAGTAACAATATCTTATTTCAAGATGAAGTCCACGACCATTGCTTTCGGCCTGCTCTCGGGCATGGCCTCAGCCTCCGTGCACCACCCGCGTCACTTCCACCAGTACTACCCGCGGAATGAGACCACGGCTGTTCCCACCACCACCTTGACTGTGGCCATCACCCAGGTGCAGACCATTACTTCCTGCGCGCCTACCGTGACCAACTGTCCCATTCGGAACAACGGGACCGAGGCGGTTGTTACCGAGGTCATCGACCTGACGACCATCGTCTGCCCTGCCACTGAGGTCGAGTCCGTCTCCAGCTCGGTTATTGGTGACCACAGCAGTGGTATCATCACTGGCCACACCAGCACGGTCGAGACTCCCCTTCCCACCGGCTACCCCACTGCGGCGCCTCCCATCGTCTCTGAGTCTACTGGCATTGTTGAGCAGACTCTGACCATGACTGTCGGCCCTGAGAGCTCCAAGTCGGTGTATGTCACCACCATCCAGTCCACTACGACCAAGCACATCACCGTGACCGTCGAGACCCCCAAGGCCACCCCCACCGCCCCCGGCGCCAGCTCCGAGAACGGCTCTGGCGAGGGCTCCGGTGAGGGCTCCGGCGAGGGTTCTAACGACAGCACCGTCACCTCCACGACCACGGGTACCCAGACCGTGACCCTCCCCAATGAGAAGGGCGAGTGTGTGCCCGCCACTGTCACAGTTACCGAGACCCTGCCCCCTGCCACCGTTTACGTGACCGCCGGCCCCAGCACTGAAGTTGGTATCGAGGCCAAGCCTACCCCCTCTAACTACCCTACCCAGCCCAACCCTAACCAGGGCTCCGACTCCGACAAGGGTTCCGATGAGGGTTCCGACAAGGGCTCTGAGGGCTACCGTAAGGAACTCCCAATTCCCGCCCACCGTGATTATATTTACTGACCAGTTTCACAGCCACGAACGCTCCTCCCGTCACTGAGGACGTCACCGCCACCATTGTCCCTGTGCCGTACCCCACCGGCAACGGCACCTACCCAACGTTCCCCAGCGGCGTCCCCCCTGCTCGCAAGTAAGGGGCCATTCTATAGAAAGTGATCCAGGCGCGACGGGAGATTCCCCCTTCCTGTAGGATGACGATGTAAATATTTCGGGCGCGTCGGGCAAAACCGAAACTGTACAAATGTGTTCTATTCCATCCGTCCGGCTTCACCCTGCCCATTCACGATGAACGACATCCCTACGAGACGTAAAATGCCCATCCACGTGTAAAGCAGTTATCACTTTATTTTCAATAGATCCTTCACCTCATGTTCCACATCACGCCTAAGGGGGCCACCTCCGTCCTGTGGAACTTGCGTCCGCGCACCTTGTTGGCGACTTGACCTTTGCATCTGTCCCTTGTCTTTACTCTTGGGACCTGGTTTTTTTTTTTTTGTTCTTTTCCTTTTTTTTTAATTCTTGGATAGCATTCAGACACACGGCTGGCGGCGGCGATCTGGCCGGGTTGGCCGGGGTCGGTCCGGCTTGCTAGATTGAAAAATAACTATCCGTGCGGCCCCGGCTGGCCCTGGGTCGCCCCAGATAGATCCAGAAAATAGGGGGTAGCGGTTGGTATGGTGTGGTTCGCTCGATGGATGATGTTGTATGTATGACATGAAAAAAAAAGAAACCGATCAGAAGGACCCCCACGCGCCCAGTGGGGTAAGATTCTGGTGAGCATCAACATCGGAGACCAAAAAAGATGGCATGCATACGCATATGACTCTACTTTCACACCGCAACTTAGACGCCTAGTCTTTCGATTCCTGTATCTATATTTTGAGACGGCGAATGAGAAATTTGTACTTTCCCTCCGATCATGATACTTTTATTTAACCATCCGCCCGTACGCGCTGCGCTGCACTACCATATTTCGGCGACGAGGTCTTGGGTGACGTCGTGTTTAAGCTCGCGCTCCTGCCGGCCGGTTTGTCTCTGTTGGCCCGTGTGTTCACATTCCAATGTCCTGGGACTTAGTCGCGATGGTTGATCGGCAGGATCGGGCGGTCGTGATCGTCATCCCCACGCAACTAATTTAGTGCACTGTGTGCACTGAAATATATACCCAACTGTCGAATTTCTTCCCCGTGGCAACTAGATGGGGACAACTTCGACGTTTACACCATAATGCTCCGTTGATGGTTCCCACGGTAAGAGCGCCCCCATCACGCAACTACGGCATAGGTTGGTACCGCAGCTCATAGTAGTTTTCTATATTACTCCATACTCCAAAGCCTCAACGCCTCAATACCAAAGTGGAAACACATCGCGAACCCCCTCCCCCCGCCGGTTGGTGCTTTTGATGAAGTGCTCATATGGCTCAGTCTCGCAGCCACCTAGGGGCGTTAGTTGATTTTAAGCTCCAGCGCCTTATTTTGCACCCGACGGCAAGCCTAGATGGCTGCAAAGGGTTTACGGGGGGCGTCCACAAGATGCTCTGTCAAACTTTACACTAAGCGCGGCATCATGTATGGTCGATTGTGCAAGGCACACGATGGATGATGCAGAACACTTAATACTGTTAGGCAGCCGATTTTCCATGCCTACGACCAGTGACGTCTTGAGACAAGAAGGGGTCTCCTACTACATCATATATTCGCGGGAGAAACAAAACTTTTTGCAGAGCATCGAAGTTTGGAGAGCAGCTCACTATCAGCTTCTACCTGGTCTATAGTTCCCCTGAAGTCTACGCTGTCTATCCCGTATGGTCTCCCGCGCAAACCTCGCGGAAGTCTCTCAGCCGGCAGCAGAATCCGAACGCAGGAGGTCCGCCCAATCCCGCTTTGCTTGGTAGACCGGATTAGCAGCTCCTTGGCCAAGCCTATCCGTTCCATCAAAATCAAAACGTTCCCACGCCCATCTCCGAGCCTCCTCAGGATTCAGCTTTCCTTCTAAGAGCCGAACCATGTAGTCGCCAAGAATCGGAAGCATTTTCCAGGCATGGAACGCCCCGCCAGCACCGATGTAAAGATTTTGCAGGTGTGGGTGGCCGGTTATCAGAAAGTCTTGTGCCGGCGTGGTTGAGTCCCTGGGTCGATGTCATAAATACTGCCACATGGAAGTCCAAATTCAACAAGCTCGAAGTTTGCCTCTGCAGGAACTCACCAACATACGCGATAGCCCTCCGGCTCAATATCTGTCACTTTATTACCATAGGGACCTTTAAGAACCCTGCGTACAAATGTCCGCAACATCTTTGGTACGCCCGCTGATGTCCATTCGCTCTCACTCTGGTCGTCGGGAGGGACGGACATTCGTTGACCTGAGGCCTCGTGGTCCGTCAAGCGAGTGAAGGCGAGCTCGCAGTTAAACTTGATGAGCCCATCTCCGTTGAGCGGTATACTCTCGCCTGGGTGGGATCAGCATTTCCGGTGTTCTATGGAGCGAAACTGTCAGTTTACCTTGAATGTGTTCTAAACTACTTGATAATACCGGGGCCTCCCTAAACTCGTGCCATCTATCCTCGGGGACTCGGGCATAGCAGGTTACAGCGCCAGTAGCGAAGAGCCTGTTTCCAACTTGAATGTTCTTATTGTCTGGAGCAGTATTCGCCAGAAGGAGAGCGGTGCGAGCACCGGTGCACAGAATTACGCGGTCGGCAGTCAGCACCTCGCCGCCTTCCAACTCCACGCCCGTGCAGATTCCTTCAGACGCCATTGTCAGTCGGTCTACCGTAGCCTCACGAAACTGCACCCCTCTATCGACCACATCCTGTACGACCGCTTCGAGCGCTTTGTCCGCGTCAGCCCATCCTGCGTCTGGCTGCCAGTAACATCGCTCGACGTCGCCAAACTTCCCGTCGGCGAAAATACCGCCCCAGCGCTGCCGGACATCCGACATGGGTATCATGTGTGCCGGAGTTGTGACTCCGAGAGCCTCGAAGGCCTCAAGGCAGCGCGCGCTAAACCCGCGGTTCTCGACACGCAGGAGGCCCACCTGATGGTACCAGGGGGCGAACAGTGGATCCGACCCGGACCACCGCTCCATTGCATCCAGTGTCATCCGCATGTACAGCGTGTCCGCGTAGTCCGCCCGCACGATCTTGTTGATGTCATTGGAGGCGGCTCGAGGGCTTGGGAATGAGCATGCGTCGATCAGCGTCACGGCCGTCGATGGCCATGTTTCTAGAAGCGCCCGACATGTCGATGCACCGAACACGCCGCTACCGACCACGATTACGGTCTTCGGTGGTTTATTGATGTTGGTCTCTGTCGGGGGACTCGCATGCGTCGTCATCTTGGTTACTAGGCGTCGTATGACGACCGGCAGAGATCTCATCACCGGTGCTAGGAGCCGGCGTGTCGTAATGTTCCTGATAGAGAATGGAAGTCTTTACACCTGGGGGATAACATTGAATGGGCTGGCATGGGAAAGTGCAATGAATCTGGCCTGTTCGACATATGTATCTATTACACACAAAGGCAAAAACTATGCTTAGCCAGAGTTGTACAATGTTGAATCAAGTCAGAGCGTTATACATTTCGTCCCAACTGGGCTGAATATCTTACTCCCGCAGTTCAGAGTAGCCTCGTCAGCTCACCTACGATATCGGGGGGCAACCATTCATCCTCGAGCTATGTCCCCTGTCGATTCCGAATTCCGACCGTTTTTCAACCCTATGGGAACAGGCGTCATAGTGGCGCGAGCAGCATGTGGATAGCCACATATAAGTACTAAATTCGTATACGGCATCATATGTATGTCTTTGACTCAACGGGGACGGATTGAAGCCAAAAAGAATTGACGCGATACTTTGAGGCTGCTCGGCTATCCCTATAGGGCTATGCGAGCGGGGGAGCGATGCGTGTGACGGCAATGCACAGTTGTTGCTACTTAAGTCTGCAGTGTCTCCGCTTATATTTCCTCCTTTCTCTTGTCCCCTTTCTCTTTATATGCTTCTTGCCGCCGGGTACCCAGGTAGGGGGCTATAATCCCGCCTCCCCATATTTGAATTTCAAGGTACCACGACATCTCCGTACATCATCTGATTCGCAGAGGATGGCCAGTTGGCCTGTTTAAGGAATAAAACTCAATCATTCGGGCATTAACCCTGCGTCACTGATCCCTTTTAAGGTAAGACATCGAAAATGGAGCAACCACCCGTTCCAATCAAAAAGATTTCCCTTACCCCGACAGCCAACCTGCACCACCCCATTAGCCTACCAAGCCTACTCTGTACAGCCTTTTCTCCTTACAGGGGACTTCAGCTTGGGGCTCACTATAAACCCCTACCTACTTCCGTATGTTGAAGGGATACCCCTGTCCACCGCCCCAGGTTTCTCGCTCATGTCATCATAGGTACGGCACGCCCTCTGAATTCGTCGTGCAATGTCCAGTCAGCCTCTCAGCCCAGACCGACTCAATAGTTCATATTCGTCTAAAGACTTGGGCAATAGTAGTCCTAATCGATCTAAGTTACGCTATTCATACCGCTGGAGCTTGATCAGCCCGTTCCCGTGCCAGTCACCCACCCGCCCACCTCTGCACGCAGGAGCATAGCCACACCGCTGGATAGATGCATTCAGATGATTTAGGTGGAGAACGGGTCGTCTTCATGGGCGTCCCCTAGCCCTGTCAGACTAGTATGCATCACATATGGGGTTGAAACCTCAGAACGAGAACACTCCAAGAGACTATCACATTGCAAGGTTGGCTCAGAGGGTTGGGTCCGAGCGAAATTGAGTATCGCGTCACAATTCAGAGTTCCTGCGGTCGCCAGTTTTGTCGTTGGCTTCCGCTTTTGATTCGGACGTTCTGTACTCAGATAAACATAACTTTGGCTTCCAATGAAGCGTATCGTAGCAGATTATTTTACGTCGATAACAGAAGACTAAGCAAGCCCTTTGAGTGATTGTTGGGTCCTAGATTAGAGACTAGGGAATTATTTACCACGATTGTAGTAGAATTGTGGGAAAGTCTGAGACATCCGGATTTTTATGATTCCTTTCGGAGCTCAATAGCATCAAAATAAAAAAGCTAGGCACTCACTGCACATTCAAGGCATATGCATGGGAAAGTTGATTTAGACGCGATCTCTATTCAACCTTCTTAGCCTCTTGAACTTTACGCCGACACATCCAGGTATAGTTTACCGTATTAATATCATACCATTACATGTTGAGACGCACAAATGGCAAATCCCTTTCGAAGTGACATCGCAGTGACCGAATTGGAGGATAATCTAAATACTCAAATAAGGAGTGTTGATTTACAGCCCCATCAAGTCGCATCCCGCTTACGTCAGGTGACTCATCGTGGTTTTCTTCTAGCTGGTTGTTATGATGGTATCTACGTAATCACCGGTGCACAGGCGGTGCATCACAGTTCTTAAATGTAATCGATCATCGTGGGCTTCCAGATGACAAGGTTTAATTTTGTTTGTGACGAATTTTAAATTGTGAATTATAATTTGTTATAGTTCTCAGCGGATAGAAGCAGCAACCTCGTAGTCGATACGTCAAAACACTCTGGTACAACCTCAGTGTGCAATAAATCATCTTGTTTCATTCGCGCTTGATGCGACAACCATTAGGGGGCGTTTCTTGCTAACTTACGCCTTCATGCTCATCAAAATTCGTAACTCGTAACCCACGAGGAATAGATGATGTGTATTATATCACACAACGTGTCGTACCTTATCTTGATGACGTTTTAATTGGTCGATCCGGGCAAACCCCTTCTTGTTGGGACAGCCAGGCAGTGTACACTTGAATCCCTTCTCATGTTTCTGTAAGTGTGCCCTAAGTCATGATCAGTCTTGTCCGAAAGACTGCGCCCGATGCACCTACCGGAAATCGCAATTCCTCTTAAACACGACCAGCTTGCCGTCGGGCCCCACTCCCCCTTTAGTACAGCTCAATCCATGGGGGCACTGGTAAGCCCCTTTCCCTCGCGAGTTCAGGGAGCTCCTGAATTCGGGGTCGTCCACAGCTTGGGTTCTCTGAAAATCTTGCGCAACGTCTTGGTAGATAGTTTGGACAGCCGGGTAATGCGCCTGAGGCTCTGAGGTCGAACTGTCCCTTTCTTCGAACGACACATACGGTATGTCTGAGACGGGCGGCGATTGGAGGCCATAGCTGACCGGAACTGGGTTATACGTCCAATTATCCTTCATACTCTTCCACTTCTCCTTCAATCTTTCAGACGACTGTGCGATGTCGCTCTGGAGCAACCTGCATAGGATGTTAGTCGTGCCATCAAACCAAGAGAATACGACATATCATACTTCACAGACTGCTCCTGCTGCGTTAAGTAGTCTATGAATTCGGTATCCGAATGCTCCTGGCCGCGAGCTTGTTTTGCCCGCTTTATTTCATCTTCCAAATAGGATTCAATATTACGGTCCCATACTATTTCGTGCATGAGGTCTGACATGGCAGAATGCATTTGTAGAAGACATTCCCCTAGATCAGCAAGAAGACAACCAGTTGGCGCTTCTATTCCACTCGGCGTTGACCGCAATCGTTGCTTTATCTGCTGCGTAATCAAGTCGTCAAGCCACGGATACTGAGCCAATACGCTGGCCGGGAACGGTTGTGGCAGTCCATCGGGTGTCATCGCGATTGCGGGGTGCGGGTGGGCAACGCAGGGGCCACGCCTGCGAACCCCTCGTTCGTGGCGAGTTAGGTGACAAACACGCAAGCTGATGGTAAAATGGGCTTGTAAAAGGGTGACGTACAACGTTCAGGAGGGAGAGACAAGAGAAAAGAGAAAATATGAATGGTGGTGTCCTACCAGGCTACTAAATCAGTCGTGAGATGGAGGGGAAATTCGACTTCGGGGCGCATGGCTGGAGAAATGGGGGAGAAAAGAGAGAATTAATCTCACCCCGCGAAGCCTTGCACACGCAAGTATCTCGCCACTCCTTCCTTATCAAAATTCCCATGCGGCCAAGGGTAGCAAAGTTACGCCCGGGAATATGACGAGGGAGCGATGCTGATAGGCCGGCGGTACTCCCAGCTGCAGGTGGACAATCAGAAACGCGACCGGCCAAGAAGTGGCTTTCTGTTGATGCAGCATCTGCGTTGCCCAACGCGTTCCCCTCACCTTATTCTACATAGTTTGGTGAGACTAATGAGTGTGGCGGCGAAGACACCGTAATAACCAACTAGGTCTACACCTTCAATCCGTGGAATTCAATTGTCTAGCACTTCGAGGCTAAGTACTGGATTACTCCTGCTATTACTCACCCCCGATGTGATACATTTATCCCTCTGACTGTGACCATATTTATTATATCACTACCCAACTCACCGGATCCATATGGAGGGCCACGGAATGGAAAACCAGTTCATCCCAAATCCCGCTTCCTACAGTAGCTGGCACTTATCATGCTCTAGCTCCCCAAGGGATATCCCAGTCAGTCCGTTAGATGATAGATGGAGCAATTATCGGTTGGCAGCATCAGCGACAGCAGCATGTGTTCAGGGAGGGAATGTATCTCAGGGGACAGGCGAGGTAGTGGATTCTACTTCACCTAGGGGCAAGAAGCGAGGCAAGAGTTATCATACATAAGCAAACGTTACAAAAAGTCATGGAACTAACTGAGAACCGTGGATCAGTTTTCATGGAATCGGCCAACCCCGGGGAATTCAACACCAATTTTATCGCAACGTCTCCGAAACCTTGGCCTTCCGAGAGTTCGAATAACGTGCGATGGGTCAAACAGAACAAAAAGAGTTTGGGGTACGGCGGTCTTGAAGAACGTGTCCCAGATGCCGAGGCAAGCAAAGCCAGGAAGTTCACGAACCCTTTTCTTGACAATGCGATGAACAAATGGTATTATCGTGAGCCTACTGTAGCTAATGGACAGGGCGATGGCTATATCAAAATGAATGTGGTGGAAACGACCGGGCACGATGATGAACGTCCTAGCAAAAGGCAGAATGTTCGTTACTCGTTTGGGCAATCGACTTACGGAGTTCATCATCACCAACAACCGCCGATGCGCTATCCAAACAGCGCACTGGCACACGGCGTATCCCGCACGCCTCCTGACTTTGGTCGCGACTATGGACTTCGTGGGCCTGACGAGAGCCTACTCCGATTCTGTGAGTAGCAAACTTCCGTAGCTAGTCATATCTAATACCCGTGTGATGCCAACTGACTTAATGGAGATGTCGAGGCGTTTTGTCCTGGGCGAACCCTACTACATAACTCGAATGCCTGGAGCTTGTCAATCGGACCCTTGATAACTGACGCAGGTGTCCGTCATGCACTGATGGCATTTGCATCCACCTATGTCCTCGACTATGTCCGAAAGGACGAGATGCGCGACAGAGCCAGGCGCCACTACAGAAGGGCGATGGATATCTTGGAGAAGAGGCTAGAAGAGGTCAATAGTGGCGAAATTGACGATCAAAAAACGGAACGAATCGTCGGCTCGATCATATTGCTCAATGCACATGACGTAAGCTTATGTCTTGGAATGATTGATATACAGATTCACATGTGTCGCATACTAAGACTTTGGCCACAGATTGTCACTTGGGAGACTCGAAGAGAAAAGGGACAGATCCCAAGGTGGCTTGAAGGCTCGCAACTAGCCTCTGAGCTTCTTGACGCGACAGCAGCTCATAGGAACTACATGAGAATGGAAAATGTACAGAATGACAGCATCAGAGGCGGTGAGAATAGTATGTGAATTCCCATCTCCCCGTTCTCCTTTGCTATATCCGAATTGTGGAACCATGCGATCCTTAATTAGGCTTTGCATAGCCGGTCTCGGGGAGAGGAAATAGGTAGCTATTGATGGATATCTTCTGATTTATGTCTCACAAGTGATAATCGCTCGAACCGCCGTTCTCGCGTTACCCGTAACGCCCCTCAACCTAGACGACACTCTGAACAAATTCTCCTGGCTCTTGGAAGGCTCATCGGATGAGAATCGTACCCTTTCCGGCGGCTCAGGGCTATCCCCTAGTCTCCTGCACTGCATCAAGCATGCTACTTACCTTGCAGCAAGTCTCAACCGGGACAGCCGCTCGATGGTACCACGGATAGCCGCAGAGGTGCTTGTAGAAGAAGTAGGAAACCTACGGCAGCGCTCCGAGTTGTCCAACGGGCCAAGCTCCGTGGAGGAGCTCCTGCGCGAATGTATTTTGGACAACGAAGGCTTCGTGGCAACCAGACGCGAAATGACCGAACTTGGCGGCGAGGCATGGAAAGCTGCCGTGCAGATCTATATTCAATGCCGTGTGTTCCGGTATGAGATCTGGGATCAGGGGAGAAAGTGAGGCTCAAAATGGAGATGCGAGAACTAACCGCTCAGCAGATTACCGCGTCGCCACCCACAAGTACTCACACATATGACAACCCTACGTGAGTGCATTAAGCGAATGCCACGGTCCGGGCGCCTATTCACCGCCCAAACGCCTCTACTACCTGTATTCCTCATCGGTCTATTGGCGACTAGGAACGAGGACTGGGAAGTTTGCCAGACATGGTTTGAAGCGGTCTCCAGGGGAAGCCGTCGATCGGTAAGCCACCAATGTAGCTCTCAAGGCTTTGACGCCCGCCCCTGGGAAATTGAAGCGACCTATTGACCTGATGTGACAGAGTGTTCCACCTATCTGGGATGTTCTGCAGACCATGTCTAAGTGGTTGCGCGATACAATTGCGGATGATGAGCACGCCAGCAACAAGCCGATCCATGACAGGCTACCCTGGTGGGAGCTCATGGTAGAGCACCTAATAAAGACAGCTGGTATTATGTGTATCCTCTAATGTATTCTCTAAGCGGGGTCAGGCCACGATATGATATGACTATTCTTGGCGAAGTCGATGAGATTATATGCATATTCGCGAGACCTGTCCCTGCCTTTCGGGGGTTCAATAGTGTGATGGGTAGCCTCAGAGTGGGGAGTGAATTTGGGTTCCTCGTTATGATCTCATTTTGCCAGGGCGAGGACGGCTTGCGGCTATAGGTGCATCGGAGGGGGGTTTCCGGTAGTATCCCATTGGCCGTGAAGGTTGAAGCCTGTAAGCTTTGCGATGTCCTATACGGCTTCTCAAATGCATTCCTTCTCGAGTACTTGACGGGTTTTCGCTTGTTGAGTGTTGTGAAACAACCAAGGCACAAAAAAGAAGCATGAGAGTATGGAGCCTGGGCAAAGGTTTTGTAGAAAAGGGTTCGATTCCGCTTCGCCTTTCACGAGACATTGAGCCAAATCGAGAAACACATCGCGTGCCAACCAAAACCATGGGCAAAAACAACGTTTACGATATTGGTGGCAGCAACTTGAGAGCCAGAACTCTACAGGCTGTAAAAACATGCTTAACCCTTCCCCAACCTCGCTTACCCGACCTCGTCTTCTCTGATGCGAAAGGGATGGCATTATGGAGTCATATCCAACATCTCCCAAACTACTACCAAGCCCGGGATGAAATCAACTTGCTCAGAGAGATCAGTCCAGTTGTCTGCTCGTACATTCGAAAGGGTGGTGCGGTGATAGATCTTGGCGCCGGGTAGGTTTCTCGAAGACCAAACATCACATGCTATGGAATGAGAGTAGCTTACAACTAGAAAGTGATACCAGGAAGGTCGAACCTCTCCTCGATGTTCTAGAGGATGAGCAGTTAGGTGTAAACTACTATGCACTCGATCTCTGCGGTGAGGATCTGCAGAAGAACATGTGCCGCCTCAATTCGAAGTACACGAGCCTTCAATGCTTCGGTCTGTGGGGGGACTTCTCAGATGGACTGAAGTGGTGCTCTCGGATGCGGTCACCACGACTGTTTCTCAGTCTTGGTTCGACATTTGCAAACGGGCGGTGGGATAACGCCGTTGCGAGACTCTGCCAGTGGGTAGACCTGATGACGGAAGAGGACTTCATGCTATTCGGGCTAGATAGTCACGGGCCTAGTAATGTTGCCAAGGTATGGAAGTCGTATCACGATACTGCTGGTCTGTTCCGCCGGTTTTTGTGGAACAGTTTGAACTGCACCAATACCCTGCTGGGGTCGGAATATTTCCAGCAGGGTGATTGGAAGCTCGAGGCAAGCATGGATTCCGACAAAGTACCAGTCCGCCATCGGTTCGGGTTTGTCGCTCAACGAGACGTGGCTATCCCGGAAGCAGGACTTTACTTTCCGAAATGCACGAAGATCACTTGTTATGAGTCCACCAAATACTCGGAGAGCATGATGAGGAAGTTATGTGATGCCGGAGGTCTCGAGATACTCCAGATGTGGAAAGCTGAGAATAGCGAAGTTCGTAAGTCAACCCTATCTTGAACTTCCCCAACCCGTCTCTTTTCCAAACCAGGTAGAAACTATCAAGTTGAGGGAACTAACGTATAACTCTAGGAGAGTGTCTATGCAGGAAGAAGAGAGGCTAAGCCTTGACTGTACACATTGGTAGTCAAGTGTATGTCTATCATTACCCAGCTGTCTTCATGTTGGCATTGTGAGATTCTTGGTATTCGGGTGATCGTTGGTCGTTGTATAGAGTAGCACAGAAACAGGGGAGAAAATAAATCAGTATGTTCGTTGACTTAGTAAAGAGTATTGCTTTTTTCGATCATGATTGGAGAATTTGACTGCACCTGCCCGGCAGAAATCATCCCGAACAACGTCCTGCAAGTAGCCACGACACCAGTCCCCGGGGTCAATCAACCCGGTCTATGGCAACATGTCGCACAGCTGTAGGCGACGTGGCACGACAGGAGCTGAACCCGGTTGCTGGGTATAGAATTTACTGTTGCACGAAAGAGAAAAGAGAGATGCCGAGATCATGTCGATAGGGCGCGAAGCGATATTGACCACAGGGATACTCCACCGGCCCGTACAGCCGCTGGATCCAACGATACATAGTGAATAGCATGCTTTTCCAAGAACAAGAACAAACAAAAATCAGTGAATCTGCAATCAACCGTTGTTTCTCGTACGTGTTTTTGCTAGGCACCATTTGTCCGGCATGCATAGGCCATGAGATGTTGTCAGAAGCTGGTCGAGACCTGGCGGGGTTCCGTACGGTGTGATAAAGAGACCAATGCAGGACTGATGAAACCAAGAAACAAACGGTAAACAGCGAGTAAAGTGGGAGAAGTCCTATAGAGATAGATAGGGCCTTGAGGTATAGACAGGCTAGTAAGAGCATCTAGGATACGATATTGTTCCAACCCAGAAACCTCAGTGGCATTGCCTGGCTGTTGCTACACCGGTTGAAACCATTGTTCACAGCTAATATCTTCCCATATTGACCATTCCCTTGTAGAATGGGAACAGCTTTTTTAGCAGCGGATTGAGTAACCTCAGGAGAAGCTCAAAGCAGCGATAGCGGAGAATCCTGCCATTGCATGGGGTAGCGGGTGGTTTGTGAGGTATCTAGTTTCAACGATGACTTCAACCGCTATGGGAACAATTAGGGAAAGCTATCATCTGAGGCTTCCGGGTTGGAACCGTACTGTATTCCGGGTGCTCTATTTGTCTAGATTCTAGCTATCTGCCACCCGGGATCTTTATAAATGTATCATGGTCTATTTAGTCTAGTCGGCCGTGCGTGTATAGGATGCTTGGCCTTGACTTGTAGAAGTCAAATGATGTGGAATATATCGGGGTCTTTTTCCCTTTCCCTTCTCGTCGCAAAGTTCTCATTTGGGCCCATGGTGAACCGATGCGCAGAATCGTTGACCCCTACTTGCACTAGCCGAACCCCGGAGTCACTCCCTAGACATAGTAAGTAGTCATGAAAATGAGTAGGGCGCCTGCTTTATCATTCCAAAGCCGTTTTACACACCGAAACAGAACAGACAAGTACACACATTCTGCTATTCGAGCACCGTTCATATGCCACTCAGCAACTGCCTGCCCTATACGGCAAGGTCTAAGACGTCGCCTAGACATTGGATGTGACTCGCGTCATATCATTGCGACATGTCTACCAATACGAGAGAAATTATGCCAGTATTATTCTGGCTATGATATCGGCAATACAAGTACTTCACTACGTATACGTACATGCCTAGCTCTATGGAAAAGACTTGAGCCCAAGCCCCAACCGTCTAGCCTTATATTGTAATCATGAGCACGTCAGGATCCTGCTCAGCGAATAATCAACCCTTTTTTGCCTTCGTCCTCTGCAAACCAATTCGACCCAATAATTTCGTCTTGGCCAAACACACGGGGAATCTCTTTAGTAGATGACCAACTCCTACCGAAGGGGAATAAAATTCGCATGGATTACGAAAGAAAAAGACAAAATAAAACAAAGGAGTGAGCGTTGCAAATTATACATAACGAACGACTCGACTCGTATTATAAACACGCTATTGGCTATCCCATCTGGGATGTATGGAGTAGTGGCGCGGGAGTACCCATGCTACGCATCAGCCGAGTCACGCCGCTGCCGTCACCACCTCCAGGTCCAAGATCCGTATTACTCCTGCGTCTCCCAGCAATGGTAGTACTGGAACCAGCAGCAGTAGAGGCGGCGGGCAGCGAGCCCAGCGGGTCCAGCGGTAGGGGCTTAGGCCAGGACTTGCGCCTCACATGGCGAAGCATTGGGTCGATTGGCGACTCAGCGGCAGCGTCAAGTTGGTTCATAGATTTGGAGTTGCGAGGGGCCGGAAGTTCGAGTCGCGGGGGACGTAATGGTTCCGACCTTTTCGGGCGGTGCTCGCGGCTGACGTTTTCGCTAGTCTTGTGACTGCTGTCGCCGTTGATATTGTTATCAGTAACGGATGATGCCGTCGGCAACGCCGGGCGGCGCTTGTCGTCCTCTGTGAAGATGGCCCGCCGCGGCGTGGGCATACCCCATTTAGTCATAAGCGCGTCGAACTCGGCTTCCTGCTGCTTGATGCGTCGTCGAATCGCCATTTCCACCTGGAGATCGTGGTCGGTTGGCGAGCCGGGCGTCGGCGGGGGTTGTGGCGCCGCTGATGCTGACGCTGACGCTTGGTGATGTGGCCCCGGCTGCCCCTCGCCTCTCGTGCCCTCCCTCTCGGAAGTGCTGTCAACTCTGGGCCGCGCGAACAACGTCGAGGTCTCGTCAATAGATCGCTTGGCCGCTCTATCAAGCTGAAGACGTAGACGCGATAAATTTGACGAGCTCCGGCCGCGACCCATCCTCTTCTTCTTGCCGTTATCCTTGGTACCCCAGTTCGATGGGGACGCTGATTGCGACCTCTGCGTATCGTCGGAGTCCTTAGGAGAGCCCCGACCCGAAGGCGAGGCATTGGGGACAGGGGAATGTGTTCTTGCAGAGGAATTAGATGTAGCGGCGGCGGCGGCGGCAGCGTTGGCCTTGGCTACCTTGACGGCGGCGGGTGTGTTCTGGCTGACCATCGAGTATCGCCGGGCCTCGGCATCCATATCGATGACAAAGTCAGACATCTTGAGCTCGCTACAGACGCCGTCTTTCTGCATCGCCTCGAGCGTCTTGGTCATGTTTTCCAGCAGCGGGCCCATCACGCGCAGCCAGGCGTCGCCGTTTTTCTCGAGCCGCTTCAGGCGCCGCTCCACCTCGTGCACGCTGTTGCTCGAGGTCCCCTCCCCTTCCTCATCGATGGGCGGCTCCTGCTGTTCCGGCTCCTCCTCCTGGATCCTTGGCGCAGGCGACGGCACCACCGTTCTAGCAACGATGTTGCTGATCTCCCGATCCTTCTCCTCCTTTTCCCGTTGCAGCCGCTCCTTGACAATGTCGAGCCGTGACTTAGTCTCTCTCTCGTCATCGGCCTCGTCCTCCTCGTCATCCTCTTCTAGGGTGTCGTACTCCCCGCGTCGTGGCGAGGGCGGCTGTTCCCAGGATGTAGGCGGAGTGGGGGAGATCGACCGCACCGGTAGACTCCACCGCCTCGGTGACGCCAAGCTTTCCGATGATTTCGGCGGCGTAGCCATGAAGTAGGGTCCATTTCCGGACGGCTTCGGGGGAGTGATGGTGCGCTCAATGGCACCCGTCTTGGGATTCCGAGAGATTGTGATGGGTGCGGGTTTCGACCTTGATAAGGGCCTGCCCTTGAGCATAGGCCGAAGGCTAGCTCTGGAGCCCGGAGCAGTCGGCAGCGAAGCTGGGGAAGATTCTAGGAGCAGCAGGGTAGAAAGCCGGTTCGCCTGTTTCCTCTTCGACTCCTCTTCCACAGATTCGGTATTGGGGTTTATGCTGACGGTTTCCATCACGTCCGATACCATCAGCTCGCTCTTGGAGACCAAGGACTCGGGCTCCTCTGCCTGTATCGCTGCAGAAACCATTATTGGCGAAAACGTCCATTCTCTTCTCTGTACAAACGGCGGGGGCGTGAGTTTAGTCGGTAAAATGTTTTCTTCGGTGGGTCGGGACGTCGGCTTCAGAAGGTGATTCGCGGGCTCTTGCTCATCATCAGTACCGTTGGATGCTGCATCATTAAATGTCGTAGACCAGGGGGCCGTCTGCGCAAGAGGGGAGGGGTTCTGTAAGCGAGGGCGATGGGCCTCATGAGGAAACCACCCCAGAACTGGCGAATCCATCGACGCCTCTCCCAGCTTCGCCCACGAGGCCCTGAGGCTCGTTCGTACAGCATTCAGATCTCGCTGCTTGTACTCGTGTACCTTAGCCTTGCGCGCCATCCGGCGTTCGATGATCCTGGTCGGCCCGAGCTCTTCGTCGTCCTGGCTGATAAAAGACGCTGGTGACGTCGGCGTGCTGCAGCGCGGTGAAGGTGCCCGCTTCGTATCAGTGGGGTGGCTTGACTCCAGGTCCTGTATTGGCTCATCCACCGTCTTGACACCCTTCCCTAGCGTTGGGCTGTTGGTAGTCTCCAACTCATCGCTGTTTGCAAGAAGTGGTCCACTAGATAACGCCGAGTCGCGGAAGGATGGTGGTTGTGGACTCCAGAGACCGTCTTTAGCCGTAGTAAAAGTGCTGGTGGTGATGTCGCTCCTAGCTGACGATCGGAAGGAATTGTAGGTTGCTGCCGATTGGGAGTTGGTGTCAGTGGTTCCCGTAATATTGCTCGACGTGGATTGTCGCTGAGATTTCGCGTCGCTAGCGGTGTATGATTCGAGGGAGTTCCGACATGTTGCCTTGACCGTCGGTGTCAGGTCGCCTGAAGATCTTTCCCCCACATCGTCATTTTGCGCTGGCCCCTCGCCCAGACTTCTCATTGATGGTTCCATTTGTGGGTCAGATCCATCTTTCATTTCAGCGCCATCTGCCGTTATGCTAGGGGTTCCAACATTTTCGGACGCGTCTCCCGTAGTAGGTGGATGGTCTGCGGATTCGGCTTGATGCGGACTTTGTAGCGCATGGCGCATCATTACTTCGTTCAATGATGCGGAGGGAGAAAAAGGCGTGGAAGTAATGCATGCTCGTTTACTTGTCGTGCGAGGCTGTATAACTGGAGGCATAGGACCCGAAGATGGTAAGGGAGGCGTGATTGGCGTGCATAAACTGGTAAGGTCCACGGACTTCGAGCTAAGGCTGTTGGCCCTAGAAGATGGCCTAGAAGTCGTGGGAGGGGATGGAAAGTTTATCTTCGCCAGCATTTTTGGGAACCCGGGCGATTCCGGCTGCATTGATGGATTCGGGACTGCCAAGACTGCCTTCACCATTAGATCAGGTGGTTGCTCCGGTGAGTTAGCCCGTCCTGGCATCTGTGTGCTGAAATCCTTGGATTTCTTGGACATCCTGGATAATTGTCTTCTGTGGAGCAACGACTTTGGTACCGCGGCTGAGGGGCCCGGTTCGTGTCCTTCGGTGGAAGGACATGTTGTTGTCGGGAACTTGAAATCCAGCGATGGATGTCTAAAGGCGAAAGCGTGATGCCCGGATTTCGCTGGATTGGTTCGCTCGCTTACAGATTGAGGCGTACGGGAATGCGACTCTTGGGGGCTTTCGTGGCACTCATCGACAGGGTTTAACGAGGGCTTGGCGCTTGCCGGTCTTGTTATCGACAAGCTCGACATACTCCGTTCAGTGCTGACTTCGCCGGACGACGATGACATGGAGGAAATCGATGGACCTCTTCTGAGAGACCCCAAGGACCCTTGTTTCCGCACCCGAGTTGTGAAGGCATTTTTCGACGACGACCTTTCAGGCCATTCCGCCGGGCTCGTTGTTGGCCGCCCCGGCGTTGTTGGGCCGTAGACGGGATATTGGGACCGGAACCATGGGCCATGGCTGTCGGTGGGGGTTGGTATCATTATAGCAATGTGACGGTGACCGGCGGCGGTGGTCTCAGGTATAACATTTTTCGGGAATTGTCCGTGCGCCGACTGAGACGGCCACCTTGACTTCCTCCCTCGTCGCAAGGACCCAGACGAGAACTTTTTCCGGGGCCCCGTGAATCCGAAACACTCATCATGCGATATGGAAGGGTCGGGAGGTGGCTCTGTCGTGCGGAGGAACTTGGCCAGCGCGCGCAGACTGTCCTTGTCGATCTGTTCCCGCACGGCATCACGTAACTGTTCTTCAGTCGTCTCCGATGGCAGGCTGATGTCGTCAAGCATGTTGGACGTCGATTTCGAACGGGGTAGCCGTGCGCGCCTGGGCCCGAACCGAGCGGAGTCGTCGCCGGGCTTTCCTGGGAAGGTCGCTACGGAGCCGGCGTCATCTTTGGACACGGGACGGCCTCGGGATCCGGACTGATCTGTTGCCATTTTTGCTTATCGCGACAGGAAGCGAGCTCATCGCATGGCGCTGACACCTTTTGATGAACTGAGCTTAATTATTCATGAGCAAAGAGGCACCTGCTCTGAGGTTTAGCCCGAGTCCAGTGTTACGTACTCAGCCGACTTACAGTGTGGCCGCAGTATCAACGAGATGTAAAGTCGTCCTTGTGTGCTTCGGGCGGGCACTGGTGGTTCACCTCTGGGCCCGTGTTCAGGGTGCTAAGGCCAATGGATGATGTACACTTGGGGTGACAACTAAAACACCGTGTTACTGCGGTAGGAACCTCATAAGAACCTCATCACCTCATGCGCCAAGTATAATTTGTAGGTATTATAGCTGGAGAATCGTGAACCCAGTGAACACGTTATCCACACGAGGACGCCGTCGCTACAGGCATATGAGGAGCTGAGGTGAAGACTTTCAAGTTTAAGGAAGAGGAGCAAAAAACCTAACTCATACTGGAAGGAGGGCAAGCACATGGAAAGTTCCTACAAGTGACCTAAGAGGGAGAATATCACGTCGCATTGCGTAAGTTCACAAGCCAAGCAGCAACGGCAGACAGAATGGACACTGGCACGACGAACAGGCGTACATTGTATTGTACATTGTAACTACAGCTGGGTATAACCCAATCAACCTATCTACGTGGGTGGTGCGTATACAATGATCATGATCCCTGTCAACGGTCCCGTCCCATTAGAAATTACCAAAAATCCCAGAGCATGAGAGGTTGGACGGGCACGGTGACCCACCACAGCTCATCTAGCCTTGTCCCCAGGCGGAAAGGTCGCGGTAAGTGATCAGCACGAATCCTACTCTTGGCCCTGAGCGCGTCTCGGGAACTTCCTGGAGATCAATTTTGCGTGGCCGCTCTAGCACTTGGGGGATTTGATATCTGATCTGTATTGTTCAAGGGGGGGTCGGCAGTCAGTCAAGCCGGGCTGGTTCGCTCTCTCCGGTGTAAAAGTGAAGGTTTCCGCCAATGATCAAAATTCTCTGCCGAACTTTTTTTTCTAGGAGGGTGGAGAGAGGGAGGTTGTCAACCGGTCCCTGTCCTTGTCCGTACCTGACATACTGGGACTGACGTGCACTGATGCAGATCCCTGCCCGGAAAGGGTTCTTGTTCCTGGTGCCGAACCGTGTTGGTAATACGCCGGGGCCGGACGAGTACAGTAAGTCTTGCAGTAAGGTCGAGCTATCGTGATTATCAAAGGTTCGTTAATCTCGTTCCTATTCTGACCCGACACCAAAAGAGCAATGGCTCCTGGGCGAGCTCCTCCTCCCCTTTTGCGCTCTTGCCCTCCTCCACCTTCGTGGAGAAGAGCGGATGCTTGTGCTGCAGATCCCGATCAAGGGTCTCTTTTCTTCTCTCTTCTCTTCGCTTTCTAGACTCTTGACCTGCTGAATAAGGCGAGGCTGGGATCTCCTAGACCCTTGGTTTTCCCTCCCAGAATAGATTACCACGTAGTAATCAATATGCCATGTTTAGCACTAGACGCATCCTATTTATTAGGCGGTTAGGAGTAAATGCCAGAACGAAAGTAGGCGCCCAGCTGCCAGCCATCTATCCATGCTACCCTAGTTATCAACCGACACTATGCTGAACTATCTCGACTATCTAACGAACGTATCCACACCGATGCCAAATAGTCAAGGTAGTCCGGAGCAGATGAAAAATGAGCGCGAAAGACCACCAACGCCACCACATACAGTAGGACGGGTGCGTGTCTAATCTACCGTACATAGGATCATTTTCGAACCAGATATTCCATTGGACGAGACCATGCCGCCGTTGTCTCGCCTTATGGTGCGAGCCTCGCAATTTGGGGCATGGCTCAAAGACTAGTTAACTAAGCGCGTCGGGTTGGTGGTGGTTGCCAGTCCGGTCGGTCGGTGAGGTTCTCCAGTAAAGGGGGCGAGGAGGGAGGACATACATGGTCGCGGGGGCTGGTGGATGGTTAACGATGACGAGTATTCATGGGACGCTATTGTTGTATCTAACCCATTAATACCGATTGGACCCAATGCTAACGCTCGACGGTTCTAAGCCCATTGTAACTCCCGGTGAAGAGCCGATATTATGTAGACCCGTATTATTCCCAACCACAACCACAACCACTCCCTCCTTAACAAACCCTCTCTGATATGGATCTTCGAGTGGCCATTTGATTGAGGGCGACAAGAAATAGTGCAAGGTTATAGCATCCAGTTATGAGTACCCAACAGGGTCTATCGTTTCACCCAGTTCGAGAATTAAATAGTTAAATAAAGCTGAGGCGGCTGTTTGCAAGACTAGGGGAAAAAAAAACCTCAATAGTCATCGGGTTCCGTTTGTTCGCCGCCTCATTATTAATCCCCTGGGAAATAGCTCCTCTACTCAGGGGGTATACGGTGTACACGATTGTGTCATGTGTGATGGTTCCGCAAACATGAGCGCATCGCACCCCTCCCGATGTCCCGGGTGATGATTTTCGGCGTTAAAGCCACTGTAAAGTTACGCAGGAGCTTGCCGCTGGCATACATATATGTCTTCGATGGTATAAACAAGAAGTCTTATAATGAATGATACGGGGTATAGACAGCTTCGAGCGCGGCATCCCAACCGCTATGTGCGAAGAGAAGGAAAAGGTAGAGGTACCAGGACCTCGTAGACTTATGTTCACTGTATGATGTGTGCCAGCCCCTCCTTCTCCTGGGACCGGGAGTAGACAGTATACAAGAACACACGCCTCGGGATGCTGTATTAACATCATAGCGCGTGAAGACGGTTGGTAGTATACGTTCTGCTCGCAGGGACAATTGCCATGTATTGCTAGATATGAGGTGATATTGTAGGAGACGGTATGGTGGGGGGATGCCAAACACAGTCGGAATTGCATGCAGGCTTCAAAACTGCTCGAGTCCAAGCATTATCCAGCCAGTAAGCCAAGTAGGGGCAGGGACACGGCTAGGTGTTTGCCAGCCATGACAGTCTTCCGTTACTATTCCCTACAACCTGCTTTTCCCCCGGGCCCCTTCTCATCCTCCTTTAGCTACCTAGCAAGACGTCCTCGAGCCTCTCCCTCCCGAGGTGGGTGGCCAACACGTCGACGAGGGCAGCGCGGCCGCCGGCAAGGGCGGGCGTGATGCCGTCGATCTGCGCGAGGTTGCCGCGCATGGTCTCCATGTGGTCAGCAATCTGGGTCGCGAGGGCCGTCAGCTCCGCGCCCTCGCTGCCGCCATCCTCTCCCGCTTTCTGGCGCCGGTCCAGGTCCAGTATATCCGCGAACAGGTTCCCGGACCCCGGCTTGACTATCGTACTTGACTCCTCGCTGCGTATTACGCCGCCTACGTCCTCTTCACTATCATCGTCATCGTCGTCATCACCGTCGCTCCCTTCGTGTCCGGCGCTGGCGGAAGCGAGAACGTGCAGCTTACGGCCGCGACCGCGCCTCTCGCGGGCCTGCGCTCGCGCGTTCGCTTTGAGTGTGCTCAGCACGTGGTATTCGTTCTCGAGCTCGCGCTGGGCGCGGTCGCGCTCGCGGCGGAGGAGCTCGACACTATGGAGGAGCGGGTCGAGGGCGGTCTCTAGGCCGCGGATGCCGGCGACAGTGCGCTCGTACTCGAGCTCGTCCTCGCGCGGCCTGGCTCGGCCGCCGCCTTTTGCGCCATCCTTGCTGGCATCTGCGCGGGTAGTAGTACCGCCCGCTTGGGGAGGCGGGAACGGCAGGCCCCTCGAGAGCTTGGAGCGTAGGCGGTTGGAGACGGCGCCTAGTGCTGCGGCTGCCTGCGCTCGCCGCGCGGGGTTGTTGAGGCGTAGTAGGACGGGCCGCGAGGCCGTAACTAGAAGGTCTGTCACGCTGCTGATGGAAGACGGGTCGAGCGGCGCCCACTTGGACTCAATGACGCCTCGAGGGACGCGACGGGTGTGCGTCGCTATATGTCGGTAGGGTGGGCGTTCGGGCTCCGGTTCGGGCTCTGGCGAAGCGTCGGCGGGGGGTGTTGGTGGTCTCTTGCGTTTCCTCTTAGGGTTAGAATCGGTCTTTGAGACATCTTGTGCGTGTGTCTCAGAAGCGGCAGACGGCTCTTCCGCTATAGAATCATCTTCCTGGTCTCGACGACGACGTCCATGGCGGGATTTGGCAGTACGTTGGGTCGAAGAGGCTTCTGCTGCTTCGTTGTCTTCCGATTGTGGTGGTGCTCGACCTTTTCTCTTTGATTTTCTAGGGACTTCCTGTTGCTCTTCATCATCCTGCTCGTCGGCATTCTGAACTTGTTGTAATGATGAGCGCATTCGTCTTTGCTTCGCCCGCGGGGCCGACGTAGGCTCTTGCCCATGTGTAGTTGAGGATTGCTTCTTCGACTTTCCTCTCTTCGTCCTCGATTGTGGCCCGGACTCTTCCTCTGCTTCTCCATCTGCTTCGGCTTCGGCCTCGGCCTCTGCCTCGGAATTGACTTGAGCACTGGCCGCTGGCCGCCGTCGCCTTGTCCCATCCCCCTTAGCCTGGTTCTTTCGTCTCGTAGCTGTCGGGGAGACCTCCTGCAGTGATTTTCCGGCCTCGGCAGACACTCTCTGTAGTCCTGCCTTATTATTTGGGCTCTTGTACCATTCGCCCATAGGTTTACGCTCCCTTCCACTCCGTCGAAGTAGGCTTGAGTTTCCTTCGTCTTCGTTCTCGTCATCCGCCTCCTCCTCCTCAGCCACAGGTTCTTGGGGTTCCTTGGCATTCTTCGTCCCCTTTCGCGTAGGACGGGCGGCTCTCTCATTCCGTGTAGTATCCGGGCCTTGGTTCTTCTGCCTTTCATGTTTGTCGTTGCTCTCTTCACCACGGCCCTTTTTCTTCTTCGTGGGCTGTAACTGGGACGGAGGGTTCATTTGATCCGCCTCGCCCGCCTCGTCTGCCTCAACTACCCTCGCAGTCCGTCCTCGTTTCCTCGGGCGCGTCTCCTCGGCCAAATCTGGTTCTTCCATGTCTTGCTGAAGTGTAGCTGTTGACCTGCCTGCTCTCGTGAGGGTGCGCTGCTGTTGAGACTTTGACGACGCGTCTTCGGTATTCCGCGACGCGTTTGACGGGCGGCCGCGTTTGCGCTTCTGATTTGCGGGTTGAGAGACCTACAAGAAATTACTGAGCGACGCTGACAAACATAACAAACAGGGGAGAGGGGGGGCATGAGCTTACCATTGTAGTGTAGTGAGAGAACACCTACGAGGACTTAAGTGATTGTTGAAGATTTAGTTATGTCGTCATGTCATAACCCGCTCAAACCTAGTGGCCTGGTGGTAATATATGATGATAGTAGTACTTGGTACCTGCTATAGCACACCAGAGCACTTGTTTACAGATACGGTTAAAGTGTGGCAGCTTGTGGCTGATGCATATCAATAAACAAATGGGGGACGGGTTGAGAGGGGTTATGCACTATAACGATGACATTCATATATGAGGTAGATATTAATTGACGGTCATAGCTCCCTCCATATAAATAGATACCCGTGATCCTAGGTAACATTTACATACCTAGGTATATAACATTGTTAGATGTAGGCGATGCATAATGTACTGTCTACCTACATCCATCTAGGTAAGTCGCATGCTTTAGTACACGGTAAGTAGTAGTATGTAGAACATCCCCACAGGGGTTCAAAACTCCAACAAGTTTCGTGCTTTTGTTCCAATGTGCAAGCTTGGGAACAGCTTGTTGGCTCGGTATGGGTATGGCCAAGTATGGCCCGGGGTATCTGTACATGTGGGGTTAGATCCAGGGATGTTGATTTTTGATGAGCCTTGGCGAATATTTTAGGTACACACTTAAGTGCCAAAGTGCCTAAGAGGTGCTTGTAAATTTTGTAAGAGACACTTCTCATGTGGGAAATAAAAATGGAAAATCATGAAAAGGATGGAGAAGTTGAGGAAGCCAGGTAAGCCTGACTTGCCAGCCAACAGCTTGCCTCATAGTAATAACCTGCCTAGCAGCTCAGCTAGAGGGATCCCTAGTACACACAAGGTATAGCTAGCATACCTTACCTGCCTAAGTATTGAGCCAAGTACATAGTTAGGATAAGATGATACCGAGAGCTGCCAGGTAGCATTTTCCTATTAGTGAGCACATATGTATTGTTCCAGTTGACTATCGGTGAAGTTGAAAAAGAAAAAAGTAAAAAAAAAAAAAAAGGTAGGCTGGTACATTTCATCTTCTTCTCTGTATTGTCGCTTTTCTGTTTCTCGGCTTCTCACAAAGTATCCAAGCCTACGACCCTTCAGGTATCAGATTCTAAGACCTTGTCTTCGTCAATTAGCTTCAGGTGTCTTGAGGTATCTGTTCTGCCGTAAGTCAAATGCATTAATGGGAGGGAGCGGATGAAACCTTATTTCCCTATCTCTCTATTTCCACCCGTCCCCTCATTACATCATCCCGTCATCTTGTCGTCTTGCAGGGAGATTGTCTCATTGAAGCCGACGGGTCTGAACTTTAAATTCTAAATCCCCGATGTATCTTCTATGTACATGATGATAGACGTCGGAGTGCTATGGTTAGCCCGGGCGCCGTGCTTTCCCATTTCGCATCAATTGCCTATACACCAAAAATAGACGAGACAGGAGACAATTGAAAGATATGGAGTGAACCCCGAGCTGACCTCAAGACTATCAGAGCTCCGTCCAACCATCTACCCTACCCCCCGGTGTCAACCAGCTGCAAAGATGCGATTCTTCTCCGCCGCCGCCGCTCTTCTCGGGCTGCCCGTGCTCGCCGCTGCCGAGGTACCCGAGTACCAGGCTCAATTTCAGCAGATCCTTGGTCCTTATATCGACAAAGTCAAGCCCTACATCCCGAACCCCAACAAGCACGACCCTGTCGGCGCCGCCGAGGCCAAGGCCGGGTCCCTGAACCTCGACATCTTGACCTTGAACAACTGGAACAGCACCCTCTTCGGCCCGGTCACTCCGGAGACTACGGATCCGGTCGAGTGGTGGGTTCTGTTCACCGGCGGGAACAAGACTTGCTTTGGTAAGTGTGAAGCACGAGGCATCATAACCAATTTCTCTTCCCTCTTCCCTCTTTACTCTTTACTCTTTACTCTTTACTCTTTACTCTTTACTCTTTACTCTTTACTCTTTACTCTTTACTCTTTACTCTTTACTCTTTACTCTTTACTCTTGATGCTGACGTCGTATAACAGGCCATTGCCACCGAGTCGAGGAGGCTTTCAATCAGACAGCCGCCAAATTCGCCCTTGAGCCCAACGGCCCCCATACCGCCCTGGTCAACTGCGACAACCAGCCCGTCCTCTGCAACGCCTGGTCCGCCCCCACCGGCGCCTTCTGGATCTTCGAGATCCTGCCCGCCCCGGCCCCTATCAACATCTACACCAAGCGCTTCAACATGACCACCGTGACCTCTGACGACTTCGTCCAGCTGCACCAGGATGGCCACAGGGCCAACGCTAAGCTGCATGACGGGTTCTTCCACCCCTACAACGGACAGCTGGCCCAGTACGGCCTCTCCACCGCTGTGGGTTACGTCCTGTGGATCATGAACGCCATCCCCAGCTGGGCTTTCATGATTGGTGTCTCCATGCTTAGCCGCACTATGATGTAAGTCAACCCACCCTATACCTGCCGGCCAGCAATGCCTGGCATGCAGACCCATATTGTCGTTGCGGTCCTAACGTAGGGAAAAAAAAAACAGGTCGAACCGCATGCAGAACCAGGCTGCTGGCCCCGGTCGCCCTGCCGCTGCTGGCGGGGCTGCGCCGCAATAAGGGAGGCAGATTGTATGATGTGGGTTAATGTGAGATGCTAGGCTATGATATTGGTGGGTTCGGCTTGAATAGTTGGTTGGGAGGCTGGCGGCGTGGAGAGCGTTACCATCGGATATGGAAACACGCTCTACCAGGTTGATGTAGAGTTCGGCTTTCCATGCCGGGCCATCTTTGTATAGTTATATATATATTTCTGTGGCGACTTGCAAGGAGAAATAAATCAATGAAGAAATGGAATAAAAAGCATTTGATGTCACCGCTCTCTCAACTCTTCTGCTTGCACACGTCCTGGAGGCCTTCGAGACCATCCAGAACTTCGGTTCGGAGGTTGGGATTCGCCAGCCGGCCGTAGCGGAGGTCGCTCATGTTGCCGACCGTCTGCTTGACGGATTCGAGCAGGGCGGCTTCCTCTTCTTCCAGCTTCCGCAGCTCCGCCTCGACGTCCCCGACGGCGTCTTCTAGCTCGGGCAGTATTGACAGAAGATCGTGGGGTTTCGGCCGCGTCGTGTTGGAGGTGGGTCCGAATAGCTGCACGCACAGAGACACCACAGATTAGCAAAATGCGGATGTCCCAACACATTCCGCGTGCGCAGGGGCAGGCAGAAACAGGCAGGCAGCCAAGTCTAGATATAACCGTAGCCACAGCCACAGCCATAGACAATAGACATAGACATGGGCCCTCATGTGAAACATACCGTGCGCTCGATCTCGATCTCGTCATCCTGCTCGTCCTGCTCGGCCTCGCGCCTCTCCTTGACGACCTGGCGGCGCAGCGCCTTGCCCTGGCGGACCTGGGCGGCGATGCCCTCGGACACGGCCCCAACCACGGCGCCGCGCTGCTGCTGCAGGTCGCGATAGAGTGCCCGCACCCGCGGCGACGACTGCTGCGATTTGGGAAAGTACGATGTGAATTCTTGCAGCGTCACGATGTTCGGGAGCTGCGCCGGCAGGAGTAGGTAGTTGTTCAGGATTGCCGCCTCATTGGGTGCCATGATGTCGCCTTCCTTTTTTCTTTTCTCTTTCTTCTTTCTTTTTTTTCTTTTTTCGTATTCTCTTTTTCCCCCTGCGAGCTGTCCTTTGAGCGCTCTTGATATGGTGGCCGATGTATCCGTGATTGGGGTCGTAATTGGATAATACGTAGGCAGGGCCGAGCCACGGTTAGAGGCCTACCTAGTAGTGTTAAAATAGTAACTGGGGGTACCTTCAGAATTACACAAAGTATAAATTACATATTTTCAAACTTAGGAAAAGGAGACCTCGATTTGGTATCGCTTTCATATTGTTTCCAGCCGGATAATAATAATAATAAAAGTCACTATATTCGATACAAAGGTACTGCTAACATTTTGATACGGTAATAATCATTCAATTAACCGCAGCTAGTCGCGTCTGGTAGCGCGTTCGGGGGGGTTTATCCACTTAAACGTGCAATCCCCGTTTCGCGGTTTCGTTTCCCCTTATCGGCTTGTCGGGGGTCTTTCTCAGAAACACGCAGGGCAAGAGCAACCTCCCCCAAGTTTGGACCTACCAGTCGAACAAACCGGCAAAGAGCATTCCAAGCACAAGCAACCTGGAAACCTTACCACATAAGTACCTACCTCTTATGTAGGCCGGTTTACTTAGCCTACAGGTATTCATAGATTTCACCCCCTAGGTAGACAAAGTTGTTAGCTTTGGATGGAAACTTGAACTCGTCGCCACCTCCCAGCGATTCTACCTGGCCTCCCCTTGGTTCTCTGTCTCGTCGGGCATCTCCCAAATCGGCCGTTTCCCTTTTCTGCACTTTATACAATACACCCCCTTCATTCCATCAACATCCATCTTCTTCCACACGGGTGTGCCCCTGTTCCTGCTCCGGTCACCTGATCTGATCCGTGATACACCGTTGGTCATCACTGCAGCGTACGCGACCAGCAGGATCAGCTAAGCAGGATAAACAGTGATCTCGAGATCAAGAAAAAAAAAAACCATGGCGCCCTCCAAAAACGCCCAGGCTCTCCCCTACGCCAAGGATGAGAAGGTCCTCTGCTTTCACGGCGACCTGATGTACGAGGCCAAGATCATCGAGATCAGGCAGGGCGCGTCGGGCTCCGGCGGCAACGCCAAAGACGGCAAGTCCGCCAACGGCGACCGCCACCGTGGTGGTGGTGGTGGTGGTGGTGACCACGGCAACGAGGTCAAGTACCTCGTGCACTACAAGGGCTGGAAGTCGAGCTGGGACGACTGGGTCACGGCCGACCGCATCCGCAAGTTCGACGACGAGAACAAGATCCTCGCCTCCACCCTCAAGAACGCCGCCCAGAGCCGCGGCCAGGGCGGCCATCACTACGGCAGGGGCGGCCCTGTCGGTGGCCCCGGTAAGAAGGGCGCCCCCGACCTATCCTCCGCCCGCGGCAGCGAGGAACGCGGGTCTGGCGCCCCCAGCTTTGCCGGCCGCGGTCCTAGGCGCGGCCGCGACTACGAGCTCGAGAATGTGAGTCCCTTTCAACAAGTTTCTTTTCCTCAGTATTATTTCCCTCTGGTTTTCTTGATTTTCTATTATTCCACTCCTGTTTTTATTTTTATTTTTGCGTACAGTGTTTGTATAAGTGATTTACCCTTACCTCCGGTTTGGAATGACCTGGGAATCTCTAAGGGGATTTTTCCGACCCTCCGCTCCTTGGCAATGTCAGGAACTCGCAACACTCGTTTGTCCCTATGGACTGGGGCCCTTTGACGCCATTATCCCCGCAACGGTCTCTACCCGCCTGGGTAGTAGTTCGGGGAGACACTCGGCAACTCCGTCCGCAGCTCCTAACTTGACTGGCGCCTTGCCCTTTCCTTGCTCTAAGAGTTCCATCTAAGAGGGCAACTCTATATTTTCAGCCAGCTGCTCATCTCTCCTTCAACGCCTGTCTAGCTTGGAGATGCCTACTTTATGTGTCTCCGTCTCCGCTTCTATCGAAACTAGCCGTCTCAAGACTTCAGAATTCTGGCGTTCAAAAAGAAGTAGAGAAGGGGGATGGGTGGCTGGCTCCACATAATGCAACAGGGAGGATAATTGCTTGGAGTTTTCAATCAATTCCGTCCTTGCATGCCTCCATCTTTCGCCGTACTGCTCAACCTCTAATAAGTGTCATGGACTGCGATTCTGTCGTGCACCAAGGGCGCTTGGTCCCGTGGGAGGGGAGGAGGCATTCGGTTGTCCTTATGCCAGAAAAATATCGACACTGAGAACCCAGTATCGAACGACCTCGTCGATGTTGGAACCTGTCTAAAAGCACCATCCTCTCCGATTTGCACGCCCACCACATGCACATATCTAGCGACCTTGGTCCCCTGTATTTTGGATCACCTCTACGCTTCGAGAAGACAGTCAATTGCTTAGGGGCCACTTGTACTAGCGCCATCTCAATATGGTCTCCTGCCCGGCTAGGACGACTTTATGGTCAGCTTGAGTTATGACTGGTCACAGGTCTCTCTTCCCATTCAGAGCTCCCCTATTCATGTTCTGTATAGGATCATCACCAGACTGGTGTTAGTCAACGTTGGCGACTCTGCTAGTGTCGAGAGCACTCGGCCACATCTCAGAGGATGGCTGGCCTGAAGGAGAACAATATGTCGAATATGTTTTGGCGGTACCAGCGCACCAACACACCAACACGACCCTGTAGTCGTCTCTATACTATATATACAACACAGACTCTACAGCATACAGACCATTTTCCTGTCTTCAGCATGTCGCCATGAAAGAGGTGTTATCAGTAGCGCGATAAGGTTGGGGCTGCGGTTGTGTCAACAATAGGAGTGGTTATTCCACCCGGGGCTAGCACCCTCTTATGGTCCATCTAAGCCACGACGTTCATTCAGGTCGTCAATAGGACAGACAATAGGAACGCGACCACGCGTGCCTTCCATATCTATATCGCTGCTAGTTCTACAAAATCTTCAGCGTCCTCGAGAAAGAGAAAAACTATATTATCCCACAGACACATCTTTCTACAACTCTCCCATCTACCTTTTGGCTTTCTTCTTGGAACATCTTTCTCAGGATAACCTCACGCAACGAAGACATCGCTTTACACCCCCTTCAACATCTGGACTATCGATATCTTCATCCACAACGACATACATCACATCCCTTATAGTCACGATGGCCCCAATGACCGAGAAGCCTACTCCCAGACGTAGCGGTCGATTGTCTTCTGCGTCTCGTTCTCCCGACCGCCCAGGCTCGACAAAACTTCCGTCTTCTCCGCTCAGCAAGGTTTCTGCAGGTCGTGTACAGAAGACCACTTCTAAAGCAAAGAATGCCAATGTCGTCCGCAGGGTGGTCGAGGTTCGGTATACTAAATCTACCAACATGCTCTTCATCAAGATGGAGGCCGTCGATCCGGCAGGCCAGTCAGACGAGGCGATTCACGCTCGGCAGCAAGCGTTCATAGAAGTCGAATCTTGCCTCGCTGATGATGGAGAAAAGCGAGACCATCTTACCAACCTCCCACCTCCTGGCTTCAGCTACGTCGACAAGAACGGCCATTACAGCCACCCTGACAATCGTTTCCCGATGTTGGGCTATCGGTCACACCCGCGTGTCCCTCCTCCCCCTCCAGAGCATCCCAAGATCAGAGAGGCTCGGCGGAGACGCACTATGACCACAGAGAAAGCCATCTACTACCAGTCCATGCCACACCATGTCCATGTTCCGACGGCGGGCATCCCCAAGGACGAGAACGCCACTCGCCGCCTGAAGCCTCCTGGCCCCAACTTCCCTGGCTACCAACAGTTCCTTCAGGAACAGGCCAAGCTGAGGCAGATAGGTGCTGGTCAACCTACGGCCACTCAATACAACAGAAACCAACACAACGAAGTGCCTCGAAAGGGATCCGGCCTCGTTCAAGCTTGCCTGGTTAGATAACAAACGCCAAAACCCCTGTCAGACTATTATGCTGCTATCGCTATTATCGCTATCGCTATTATCGCTGTCGCTGTCGCTATCCTCAACTACCTGGTGGCTTGTTATGATATTTCTAGTCTTGTCACTGTCAGCCTTTTCCATATGTGCTTGTACTGCATATCACTTTAATACCACAGCCGTTTTCCACTTCCTTACTGACTCTTTCTAGGAGGATGCCTTTCACGCTCGCCCCTCTGTTAAGATCAAGCTGCCCGACAGCTTGAAGGCTATCCTTGTTGATGATTGGGAGAATGTGACGAAAAACAACCAATTGGTTCCGCTCCCGCACCCGCACCCGGTCACCCAAATTCTGGAGGACTATGCGGCGAATGAGCTGCCCAAGCGACCCGCAGGCTCCGCACAGGTCGACATTCTCGAGGAGACTCTTGCGGGTATCAAGGAATATTTCGACAAGGGCCTTGGCCGTATTTTGCTCTACAAGTAAGTCCCTAGTCTCTTCGAATGAGAGAGGGCGTAGCATGCTAACTCGACTAGGTTCGAGCGAGGTCAATACGCTGAGGTCAACACAAAGTGGCTTTCCAGCGACCCTGAGTGGCAGGATAAGAAGACGGCATCGGACACATATGGTGCGGAGCATCTGCTGCGTCTTATCGGTAAGCTACACTACCCGCTTTTCGGTCTAGATATCATGGAATATGCATGCTGACCAAACCTCTAGTCTCGTTGCCGGAGCTCATCGCTCAGACAAACATGGACCAGCAGTCGGTCAACCGCCTGCGTGAGGAAGTGACCAAGTTCACAATTTGGCTGTCCCGCAACGTCGACCATTACTTCATTCCGGAGTACGAGGCCCCAAACGCCGAGTACGTCGAGAAAGCTAAGAACTGAGCGGGGTGGCGCGGCGGTGGTGGTGTGATCACCAAGGTACATGCACGCACATGGTGGCATTGCCAAAAATCGTTGGGCGCTCAGGGAACGAAATAATCTTGTCTGGGTTTTCTGGGGTTTATTTGTCCTGTTTATTTCCTGCCCGTCACTGGCTCTGCTTTTAGATTGTACATTAGACGTATACTATGTATGGAACCGCAATGGAGTTTCGGCGATACCCCCTAAGCCTGAGGTGACCTTGTGAATCTAGCCGTAGTGACATGATCGTGAGCCGTGTGAAACATTGTGACTGGAGTGATTCCTAAATATCCGAAACGCGAGTATCTTAATATAGAAGGGTTAGTTTGGGTAGGTAAATATCGTAGACACACTAGGATGAGCATATAGGCTATCAAAACTGATCATCAAGGCCATCCCAACCATTACAGAGGCGAGCATTATCAAGCGAGTTTCTCCACTCAGCTTCAGGCTCTGCTGCTGGCATGAGCAAACAAAATCGTGCGTGTCCTCTTATGATGTAGACACACCCGCATAGTATACTATATAACTACTTCATTCAACACCTCCAAAGAAGCAAGCATTCGGCTTCCCTTGGAGCCTTTTGACTAGCGAACAGACAGGTAGGGCTCCGGGGGGAGAAAAACATCTCATCATCGGAAATTGAGAAGGACGGCGGATATCAGGGGGTATCGGATATGCATGAAGGATAGCTCATGAGGACATTCGGGGGGAGGGTCATTCCGGAACCCAACCGCTTGGGGCTTTTTTTTTATACACTTGTGATATATACATAGCTCCTACTTCCTACGAAGCCACACGCATTGAATGGTCCTTTCGCCATCCCACGAAACCATCCACCCACGCACTGAAGACGAAACGAAGCCCAATCCCCCCGGTATCTTCCCGTTCCATATCCATAACATACACACCATCTCCCTCACCGCACCTCAGCAGCAGGGCCCCTCCTCTCGACCCAGAAGCCGGGGTCAGGCTTGCGCGCGTCGCGCATCTCGCGGGAGGACGGGGCGCGGTCGGCCTCGGCGACGTCGACGAGCTCCTTGACGCGCATGATCATGCCCGCGAACTGCGGTGACACCGGGTGGTAGACGGTCTGCATGCGGCGGCGCAGGCCCAGCGCCGCGAGAACCCCGCGCGTCCGCTCCGGTAGGCCGATCGCGCTGCGTCGGAGGGTGATCTTGAAGAAAGCCATTTTGTGTGTGTGTGTTTTTTTTTCCGTTGTTGTTTTTTTAATAGAAAAAAAAATACTCTTGTGTGTGTGTATGTGCGTTTGTATTTATTTTCCAAAGTTGGTTTCTTTCGTCTTGGTGGTATAATTCAGTACCCCCACGCTCGCTGCTTGCGCCCGTAGGGAGAGAAAGAGACGGGGCCAACCTCCAAGCTTCGGTCCTTGGGGTTCAATGGTCGTGTCGTCGTCGTAGTCGTCGTCGTAGTCGTCGTGTGGTTTAGTCTCCGCGCAGCTAGCCAGCCCCTCGCACGCAACGCAAGCTTCTTCGTAGTTTTTCCGGGCCACCGAATGCCCCCGATTTGTTAGAAAATCACAATAAGGCTGCTTTTGTTCTTGTCAGTCAGCCTGCATCCCCATGTTCCCCCCTCTTCTTCAGAACTGCCGTAGGAACCCAGCGCGGAAGAAAAAAAAATGGGGGGGGGGGGCGTTTTTACAAGTACTGCTTGCTTACCCTTTCGTTCACTCGTCCAAGACGCGCAATAATAGGGGGTAAACAGCCGAAGGAAGTATGTGTTATCGTGTCATTCATTGGTGTGTTTCTTTCTCTTTCTTTCTCCGGGGAAGTGCGAAAGTCGGTTCGTTCGTTCGTTTTGGAACTTTTTAGTGGGCTCGTCATTATCCCTCTAGAGACATTAACCCGCTAATGTAATTACACATTTTTAGACCCCACCTCTTATTCCTACTATGTACATAGATATGTACGGAGTAGAGCAGGTAGAGTAAGTAATTCAGTTGGGCCAAATCGACACCAAACGCACTGAGTTTCTATCAACTGAAGCCCCTATCACTCCGAAGATAATGGTACAGTGATATGGCCGATATAGAAGACAATACTACAATACTACAGTGGTAAATCCTCTTCTCTACGATCAAATATTGACGATTACCGGGTAGACACCGCTTATCACGTACCGAGTACTTCGTATACATCTTGGTACTCGCATACCTGCACAGCCGTATAGACACAAGAGGATGCTCTACTTCTCGGCTTCAGTAAGTGAGCACGGCACGCAATATGAAGTGGCTAGGCAGAGGTCACTTATTCACCGCGATGGATTCTATTAATTTCTCGGCGTCCGAACACGGCTCAGGCTGTGCCCTGCCGCCGCTCTGATATATGGCTTCTTCTCTCCAGCCTTCTTCAAGGCCCCCCTCCTCGTACAAGCAAGCAAATCTGTTGTTTCCTACCTGTCCGTCTTCCTGCCGATCTTCTAATTTGCAAGTTTCCGTGTCTCACTATCCTCGCCTCGTCTATTCACATTGCAGCACACATGACATGATATGACGACATAAAGTGTGTAAAAAAAGGCCTCGGAAGCCCCAGAGTAAAGATCAAGACTTCACTCTCGCAACGACGTAGATGGAAATCACCTCAAAACCCTGATTTTGTTTCCAAGCAGCAACGTCACACTAGTGAAAAAGCAAGGGCGCGGCTGAAAAGTTCACCCGCGAACGAACAACTCGTCCTCACGACATCCTTTACTTCATCGCAACCTCGACACGACCCTCGCCCGGCGGGCCCGTCTTGGTCAGAGTCGGGAGCAGGTAAGTGATGTCATCCCAAGGATGCCTGTACAGGCTGGTCTTGAGTCTCTTCTGGTCAAGGTAGTGGGCAATCAGACCGATGCTGCGGCCGAGGACGAACAGGCCGTTCAGCACACCCATCTTCATGTACTCTTCCGCCTCCTCGATGCTGAACGCGCCGCAGCTGCGCATCAGGTCGATGAACGACACGGCGATGCAGCCGTCTACGTTCAGGATGAGGTTGTCCTTCTTCGACGTCGTCACCGTCTCCACCGCCAGCGCGTAGTCGAGGAGCTTGTGGCTTGGGAAGTTCTTCAACACATACTCCTTGACTAGCTCCACACGGAGATCGGGGTTGTTCCGCGACTTAATACGGTGGCCAATACCCGGGATGAGCTTGTTCTGCTTGCGCATCGTGTCGACGAAGTCACGAGGGCTGAGACCATTGTCGAACGCCTTGGAGAACTCCTCAGCAGCACCGTCAAGAGCACCACCGAACCGGGAACCGATGGTCAGCAGACCGGCAACCAACGAGCTGATCAGGTCTTTGCCGGCACGCGTGGTAATAATGGTGTTCATGGCACCAGACACAGCCGGACCGTGATCGGCAGTGAGCATGAGCACCATTTCCAAAAACTTGGACGCGTAGACGGGTAGGCGGCGACGGAACCACAGCAGAGACATGACACCGCCGATACCAATGTCCTCCTTGAAGACATCAGAAATGGGCATACCCGCGTACAACAGCTCTTGGCCACGATCGTCTGAGATGGTGGAGATGAAAGCAGAGGGCTTCCGGATGAGGCCAAGCTCCTGAGCCCACGAGTAGTCCATGGGAATCTTGGGAACGACAGGCTCCGGCTGAGGCTTGATGGTGCCATTGGCGACGAGCTTCTCGTACACCGACTTCAGGGTCGAGGGTAGGTCCTCGAAGGTGTCAGGGACGTGGATACCAGCATCCCGCATGGACTTGTTCTTGGTGGCAGCCGTCTCGAGCTGCGAGTTGGCGAACGAACCGGCGTGACCGAACTGGACCTCGGTCTTGAACATGCTGGCGCATGTACCGATAGCCCAGGCCACAACGGGCTTCGTGATGACGCCCTGCTTCACGGCCTCGATGACCTTGTACTCCTCAACACCACCAACCTCACCGAGCAGAACCAAGATCTTGCAATCCGGGTCTTGCTGGTATCTGAGCATGTGGTCGATGAAGGTGGTACCAGGATATCTGTCACCACCGATAGCAATACCCTCGTATACACCATCCGTGTTGTCCGCGATGATGTTGTTCAACTCGTTCGACATACCGCCGGACTTGGAGACGTAACCGACGGAACCCTTGCGGTAGAGTTTCGAGGCGACGATGTTGTCCATCATACCACCCGTGTTTCCAATCTTGAAGGATCCGGGCTTGATGCCACCGACAGTGGCGGGGCCGATGATAGTTACACCCTTCTTGCGCGCAACGTGGGCGATTTCTCGAGCACGCTAGTAGCTTCTTGTCAGCACCTTGTTGAGGGTTGCAATGCCACACGAGGGACTAATCTACTCACTCGCTCGGGAACACCCTCAGCGATGATGGCAATCGTCTTGATTTGCGGGTACTCCATAAGCTCCATAGTAGAGCTGTAGACACTCCGTGAGGAGGCGAAGTTAACGACGACATCGACGTCAGGGTGCTTGGCTATAGCAGCCGAGGTCTTCTGGTAAACAGGCAGCAGAGTCTCACTGGTGCCCCAGTACATCTTGCTAACGAACTGACCGCCGAAAGTGTAGATGATACCGGCGACGGAGGGAGCAGCCCGCTTGCAGATGAAGTCGAAGTCCAGCATTCCCTGGACAGCGCGGTTCTGCAGGCCATAAACCAGACATCTCGTCTTGCTAGTGAAGAGAGCGTGTTGTGGTAGAGGGCTTAGGGGCCGGCTGGGGGCAGCGAATCGAGTGATGTTGTCGTTGGCGGAGATAGGGGCCGGCGTCGTAGCCGTAGAGAGGTTGTTCGACGACATCGTGAAGGTGCTTTCAAGAACTTGGCGCCTTAAGCCCTACACGATAAACTATAAACCCAAAGGGAGTATGTTAGCCTGAAATTGTCTCTAAATCACCATAAAAACCACCTGTGCAGTGAATTGGGCTTTGGCGGGGTTTCAGAGCACGACTTCTTAGCTGGAAGAAGCACCTAGCGGGATCCCAGAACCACCAAGCCTTCTAACCAGGAAGTACTCATGTAGTGCCAGGCAGTGCTGCTTCCTTTCGGACCGTGCTGTCCGGACCCCCAAGTTAAGAAGCCGGATAACATGATCTGAGGGGGGAAGCAAATGCCATGCGGTCCGCTACATTCCGATCATAACGACTCGATAGCTCTACGACCTGACACATCCACAACCCGTAGACACAAGAGGTCAAAACAAGATGTAGGTAAGGCTTTGCCTTGGTGAACCTTGGTGAATCATCCAGGTGCCGATGTACCCTCGAACCGAGAGTTGACAAACTTACCTCAACCAAATTTTCGTGTTATTCCCTTCTCAACTGGAACTTGTGTAAGTAAAATAGTCTTTCCCCAAGTCACCAGCGTTTGACGTGTATTTGGGAGAATTGTGTATTGTGTATAAATGGAATAGATAGCGGAAGTAAAGTGAAAAGATTAGTGGATGTGCGGGAAGTATGTTTAGGTTAGGTAGATACCTAGGTAGGTAGTTTTTGTCGGTAACGGGGGTTAGACTTTTTTTTCCCTCCCTTTCTCTATGAGATGAACTGAACTTTGGAAAAAGCTGGGTTGAGGATGATGGGTGATGGATGCAGTGAGAGAGACCAGACGGGGTGGGCCAAGCCAGAAGGTAACAGAAAGGTACCTGTAACCTGTAAAGATGAAAAACAAGAAGACGACGCTTGTTGAAGGTAGAAGCTCCGTTGTAGGACCTAGGAGGATGCCCCAGGAGAACCCAGAATATCGGCTAGTAATGGCACCGGAGTAGGGATGGAAAGTAAGTACCTTTATTGCAGGGCTGGAAAGGACCGCGACCCGATACGTCAAGATAGACAATCCGAGATGGTTTAGTTGTGGAGTTTTCCCTCTTGATTTTTTTTCAATAATCCAGTGGACGCCAATATCGTGGATGCTTATTAGTCGTGTGGTCGCGTGGCTGTCGAGTCAAACTATATTCTCTTTAAAATCTCTATATGGTAAACGAAGTTGATCGAGAGATGGAAACGCTGACTGTTAATCGCCGTATAGAATCCCCGTGTAAACCTTAGGTACTAAGCAACTGCTAAGTACCTACTTAGTACCTAGATAGCATTAGCGTACTGGTATGCCACCAAAGGAGAAAAAAGATCGGAATAGTTGGGGTAAAACTTCTGGGCTTGTTGAACCACCCGGGTCCATACCCCCCCAAAAATCCCCCTTCTAAGCTCCGTTAAGTGGGGCTCCTCGCAGTTTTTGTCGAGTTCCATTTAAGCTTGTGCACTGCAGGGTTGCATTTGGCTACGTACCTGATTATAAGGGGACAAGGTTGTTTTGAGCTGTTGGATATTAGTTGCTTAGTTGCTTAGCTGCTTAGTACTTGCTCGAGTCGCTCTTGGTCTTTTTTTCTTGGTTCGATTTATTGGATGACCGTGCTGATCAGTTGCGATTAATATCGATTAAGTCTTCTTGGACGGCTGTCGGCAGCCCTGGAGAGTTTAGAAGCTCAAGAGACACCTGGGCACCTGGGGACCTATTCAACACTTGAAAAAGAGTTGGAAAACCCCTCGATCCATGAATGACAGGCCTACTATCAGCTCATGGCGGGGTCCTGCAGCCCCGCTAGTTAAGTCCCACATCTCAAGTACCGGTACTTAAGATCGTGTCAACGTGAAATCGTGCCCAGATAGTGGGGCTGGAACGACAGCAAATCTGACTGGATTGGCTTTGGAAGGGGCGGTGGATTAGTAGATTAGACCCTCGGGGTCCTAACTTGGAAACAAACCGATGCAAGTATGAGCGCTCGGGCGAGAAGAAAAAAATGCAGGGCCGAGGACCCCTCGATACCTGCCATGATCTGCTAGTAGATCCTGCCCCTCCAACATCAAAAATTCTGCTCAACTCCTTCCCGCTTTCCCAAAAACCTTTCTCACATCCAAAGCAGGAAGGATGAGGAAGAGGGACCGGGGAGGAGCAAGACACAGCCATGGACGCACCGAGGGCTTGACCCGGATTACGGGAACCGGACGGACTCGGAAAAGGGGGCCAAAATGGAATAGAACCATATGAGTAGGTGTTCTCGTATATGGTGAAGATCCTGTCATCCATCCATTACCTAGCCATTACCTAGTCTATAGAGGTACGGCTGGCTGAATTTCCCATGAGTGAGTCCGTCACCCGTCATCCGTGGTCCGCGGCGGTCCGTGGTGATATCCAACACCAGTTCGATCCGGATGGAGTACGAAGCGACCTAGGTATCCCAAGCAGCCAATGCTAACCTTGCAAAGCCAAAAAGCCAAGCAATTAAAAATAAAGTAGGGTTGGCTTGGACCTGGATAGGGACAGGAGGGTCTGAGGATGCTACTAAGGGCTTGCTTGCATAGCGGGCAACCTTCTGGTCCTTTCCCCGAGTAGTCAGGCACCCGTATGTAGTAGGCACTCTACTCCGGGCTACCCCTCCTACCCTCCAAGGCTGTCCGATGTCCGAGCTGCGACCTCAGGAGGGTTTGATCGGTAACTCCTCTCTCAACTTCATAATAGCAAGCATGACTTCATGGCTGATATGAAGCGATGCGAAATTCCGCCATCACTTGATGCAACTCCCTTTTCTCAAACATTCCGTAGACGTAGACAACGACCAAATAGTCCAGGGCTCCAAACTGACTCCAACTGCTCAAGTGTCCCCGACTAATGTGGGAGCTAAAAATGAGCGGTATTGCGGTATCGTGGTGCGACGATTTATTGGTGATGCGCAACCTTGGAAAGCAGTCTGGCAGCAGTACATAGTGCGTACTGAAAGTGGGCTGAGTGGGCTGGGTGGAACCCCCGGACCTGCCCTGAAGATATCCGATGATTTCATTCGCCCGTAGTTGACCGCAAATGTATCGGAACTCTCCCCCCCAAGTGTTGGTGTTGGGGTACCGGTACCTGAGGTTGTCAACAGGGGTGTCCCATGGTACCAGCGTATCCCACCAAAAGCTTTGGGGCGGTATCGGTCCAGAATGAGTACTCCGTACCTCTCCGAGTTCCATAGCATCCCCTCCAAAGAGATAGGTAGTAGAGAGGTAGGCAAGTAAGGTAGGTCCCGGGTAGCACCAAGTCAACCCAGGTTGAGATTGAGGGCAACCTTGAAGTACAGAGCGAGTACAGATTGATGGTGTATGTAGTGCCCAGTGTAAGTAAGTACCCTGCACTTGCAACTTGGAAATTTTTTGAATAGCCCAAGGCAATCTCCAAAAAAAGGGAAGAAAGTAAAGGCAGCTGCAACTCATCTCGTAAGTGCTCTCTATTCTTGCTCCTGCTCCCGCTTCCGCTGTTGCTGTCGCTGTTGATCCCGCTAAGGTTGAGTACTCGATTAGAACTTATTCCCATTCTTGCATTTCCTGCATTTCCTGCATCTCGTGCATTATCCATCAGACAAACTTTCTGAGTCAACCATCGACATCGACACTTCCTACCATTATCACATAAACCACCACACACTTTCACACTCTATCGTCGCTCAACGTAGAGTTTGTAAGAAAAGTTGGTATGTAGAAGAACCCCTTGCACTTGCACTTGCACTTGCAGTCGAGCTTTCTTTTGGTAGTGCTCCTAGGCAGTTTTCCCTTGTCAATCTGCATGCAAGCACTTGCCCATGCTGTAATTATTCGTCTTTTTGCTTTCCCATACTAACGAGCAGTGCAGAACAGACTTTTTTTTTTTTCGTAGTCTGGGAAAGGAAAGGAACAAGAGAGCATAAACCAGGGAAGAGGAAAGAAGAAGCAACAACACTTACCGATACACACATACACGCACAATGTCTGCCAAATCCATTCTCGAGGCCGATGGAAAGGCCATCCTCAACTATCACCTCACCCGCGCCCCCGTCATTAAGCCGAGTCCTCTTCCCGCCTCCACCACTCACAACCCTCCCCCGAGACTGGCATCGCTGTACTTCCCAGAGGATGCCGATGTTCAGGGAGTTCTAAACCAGGCCGAGATCACCTACCCTTGGCTACTGCACTCTGATGCCAAGTTCGTCGCGAAGCCTGACCAGTTGATCAAGCGTCGAGGCAAGAGCGGTCTTCTGGCTTTGAACAAGACCTGGCCTGAGGCTAAGGCCTGGATTGCTGAGCGCGCCGGAAAGGTTCAGCAGGTCGAGCACGTTTCCGGTGTTCTGCGGCAGTTCCTGGTCGAGCCTTTCGTTCCCCATCCCCAGGACACTGAGTATTATATCAACATCAACTCTGTGAGAGATGTGAGTACAACTTCGATTTTCCTCTGTTGCCGGGATAATGTCTTTTTCATATATCACACCTGCGCCCCACCCCTTTTTTTTTCGCTTGGGAGCCCCGGGCGGTTATTGTCGTCGACAAGCCTCTCAAATCGAGGTCGAGGTCGAGGTCTTGGCGCTGGTTGACAGTAGCCTGAGCAACTTGAAGGGATGCATCATCGCAACCCTTAAAGCCTCACGGGGCAGACCGTACACCTTGGGTGAGAAATGTGAAGATTTGGTGAATATATTGAAAAGGTGACCTTCCCGGTGAATACCCAGTGGCGCCCCCGTTGCCCTTTATAAGGGCACGGGGGATACTAGGCAAACCCGGTAGTTGCGGACGAACGGAGGCTAAACCACATTTTTGTTTTGCAACCAACCCACTTCCACACCCACTTCCCCCATTGGTTTCCCTGCAACGTTATCTAAGTTTCTCGTCCCTCGTCACATGTCCTTGTCTGCCTGTACTAGGCGGGCATACTATCGGTTGCGCATAATTTTCGATCCCTGCGAGATCTTCAATAATATACTGACAAATGCCGCCTTTTATAGGGTGACTGGATTCTCTTCACACATGAGGGTGGTGTCGATGTTGGCGATGTCGACGCCAAGGCTGAGAAGCTTTTGATCCCGGTCGACCTGTCGCAGTACCCTTCGAATGATGAAATCGCGTCCTCGTTGTTGAGCAAGGTCCCCAAGGGTGTGCACAATGTCCTCGTAGACTTCATCACCCGTTTATATGCCGTCTATGTCGACTGCCAGTTTACCTACCTGGAGATCAACCCCCTTGTCGTCATCCCTAACGCTGATGCCACTTCCGCTGAGGTCCACTTTCTCGATCTTGCTGCCAAGTTAGATCAGACTGCCGATTTCGAATGCGGTGTTAAGTGGGCTATTGCGAGAGCCCCCGCTAACTTGGGCGTTGCCGCTGTGGCCACCGACAAGATTAGCATTGATGCCGGCCCCCCTATGGAGTTCCCTGCGCCCTTCGGCCGTGAGCTGTCCAAGGAGGAGGCCTACATTGCCGAGTTGGATGCTAAGACGGGTGCTTCCCTGAAGCTTACCGTTCTGAACCCCAACGGCCGCATCTGGACCCTGGTCGCCGGTGGTGGTGCCTCGGTCGTTTATGCGGATGCCATCGCTTCGGCAGGCTTCGCGGATGAGCTGGCCAACTACGGTGAATACTCGGGTGCCCCCACCGAGTCCCAGACCTTCTACTACGCCCGTACCGTTCTGGACTTGATGATCCGCGCCCCGAAAGACGACCGTGGCAAGGTCCTGTTTATTGGTGGTGGTATTGCCAACTTCACCAACGTTGCGTCCACGTTCAAGGGTGTCATCCGGGCACTACGCGAATTCTCGTCTCTCCTCGTCGAGCACAATGGTAAGCCATTGATTCCCCCCTCCTTCCCAATGTATTTGCTACTGTGTCTAACTCGGGTATCTTAGTCCAAATCTGGGTGCGACGTGCCGGCCCCAACTACCAGGAAGGTCTCAAGAACATGAAGGCCGCGATACAGGAGCTCGGCCTGAACGGCAAGATCTTCGGCCCGGAGATGCACGTCTCTGGTATCGTGCCCCTCGCCCTCATCCCTGGTCGGTGGGAGGAAAGCAAGGTGCAGGAGTACCAGGTGTAGATATGATATGCTAAGGCAGGATTTGGGCCGAGCAGCAGGGATTGCAGACGATGCTTAGCGAATGTATAGACGAAAACATGGCTCTCATGTGCGTTACGGCCGCGCATGTTTTTATGTATACTGACGGTTGATGGGTCGTAGACGATTTGGGGACTTGGAACCCGTTGGGCTGTGCTGCGGGGGTCCTCCTTAACTGTTGTTAGTGGCTGTTGGCTACTGACATTGTTGGATCGGCGCGGGAACACGACCGTGATACTTTACATAATCTGTTTCTAGAGGAACGAGTAGCTTCCTCGAGGAGAGGAGCTCAATTAAAAAAATGACTTAATGCCAGTGGATCAAAGTCCCATGTTCAGCAGCGCCGCTGTCATTCGCCTACGACACTCGCTTTCCCCGACGCCTTGGGAACTGTGAGACGCGCGCGGTGCTTCTTTGAAACATGGATCAGATATTCTACGAAATACTTTCTTCTGAATTCCGGTCTGTTAACATACACATAACGCCTGTCCGTGAGATGGAAGACGCAGCCACTGTTTCTGATAAGAGAATTTCGTCATTTCGTCACATTTAAGAGGCTTCAGGTTCGTCAAATTCAAGAAGCCGCGGCTTTCAATTACACAACTCTGACAATGGACCTGCTAGATAAAGAATAATACGGGTGTAAGTTTCGCATATTTTGGAAAATGCTCAACGCCTAGTAATACATACAGAATACTTCTTCACACTTCGTCTAGCAATCGACATACACATCCTACGATAAGGGATATGGGTGGGGTACCTTTCCCTCTCCCCGGCCTCTCAACCCCGAACGACTACTCCCGACCACGGCACGGCTCGCGATCTGCTTATCAGGTTCTTCGGGCGCAGGGTACATCTAGGATATACAGAACACGCGAACCGCGATTCCTCCTCCTTCTGACCTACGGGATCCCGCCTCGTCTAGTGTAAGAACCAGACAGGTAAGACCAAGGAAAATACACCGATTAGTCATGGTGGCATCATACGGACGATTTACTCGGGGTCCTCTCCGGTTTTATGTGAAGGTCGATGCGACGTACTGATTTATCAGTACGTAAGCTGAGTTCAGGTAGTGAAGTGGCTATCTCGTCACTACATACCGACCTACCTAGGAATCTATGCTACTCGCCCTATCATGTCTATACTTTGCGAGAGGGGCAATCTTCTCCCTGTTTAGATGTTTTGAAGTAGGATGGGAAGAGATGCCGGCTTTTGAGAGCGGTTCTAGTAAGAAAGGAGAGGGGGCCGACTATTTGCCTAATTATACAGTCAGCCTCGCAACCGGCTACATTATATATTCTCATCTATGCATTCGTTCAGGAAATAGGCATATGCCGCCCATATCGGGCCATGACCACCCTGCATCGGTACCGCACTCCACTTTCGACGTCGCTCCGGAGTGTGATCACGTCTTGCGTCGCTCTCGAGAGAGGGCCACCAGACATACCTATATCCCGGCACCGAGAGCCGTGGTACATACTTGGTTCGGGCTGGGATCGGCGTCGTTGTGTTAAATCTCGTATCGGGAAACATTCCGGCCCGGTCATACGTGGTTTCCACGCACCAGGAGGCGGAGATGGCCCGTTTGACCGGATTAGCCAGTCACGGGCTTCTCTCAAGTTCATAAAGCATCATCTTCAGCCCATCGCAGACCTTAACGGAGTGGCGTTATGAGCTGATCGAGTGCCTAAGCTAGTGATATATGTGACTTGTTGCCCGAATTTACGTACTCTGGTACGTCTAGCTCCCTCACTTGTTAAGCGCGTTGAAAACATCTAGGTCTCTCGGGGGTTCCGACTTGCCCTTGATGCGATCGGATGCCGCATCTGTCCAATTCTACGATATTGAGGGATAACTTTGATTTCATTCCAACATATGACTGGGCCTATCGCAACAGCAAAGTAGGTCACTCCGGTGGATTAGATTGTGTCCGCGAAGGCACAGCTCGAGGACATGAAGACAACCGACAAGTGGAAGTCCTTAATCCATTCATCAGTAAGAGTGTCTTACATCACGAAGATGAGGATACAACATATTGTTCGACCTAAAAGACATCGCCCCAATAATATGCTGCGGGATTTGAAATATATTTCTTCGGGAGTGGTGAGGTTGCAACTGTTAGGTTGAGGGAACTGGTACAAACCTTCCACTCATCAATGCTCCCCTATGAGATCACTTGTGAAATCACGACGAGGGCGTCCCGAGCCCCAGCCCAGCGTAGCAATACACGGCCCGCATATGCAGCCACATACCTCATAGTCCTGATTCTCAGTGAGACATGGTGGCTCCCAAGCCGTCCCGCCCTGCCACTCTCAGAACTTCTCAATACCTCTTCGAATGTGCTATAATTCATTCATACAAGGGGCAACTCTGCCTTTGCTGGCACGGAATACATCCACGGTACTAGCAGTTACACTTCATACACATAAGGGGATTTGGTATATACGTCTCGCTTTAAAGACGACGCGCGAATTAGTGATAGCAAAACACCAATGCGCATTAGAAGTTCGTGAAGCATTGACAGGGTATGCCCCAATTTCATAGCGTCACGCGCATTGGAAATCGAATCGAGTCTACTCTACTCTGTAGAGTCTCTCGGATAGATATCTTTTAGCTAAGACATGTCTGGATAGGCGTTCTGAGATAGCAATGCATAGTGAGGACGCCGTATCATCCATGACGCGTCCTTATCTACACTCCAACTCTGGCTATCGGTACGTACAGGATTTGAAGGGTGTGAGACACGGGCTAATCGACGCCTCTTCATTAGAATATGTGCGGGAATGTGAATAGTTGATTGGTCACGTACGGTGTTCGAAAGAAGAATTTGGAGATGTTCATTACTAGGGAATATAAACTCATAGTTGTCCGCGATAAGGAGGACGCTATCTCCATTGGCCTCGACGGGCCGGATTCGGCCACAAATCAGCGGCCAAGTAGGTATTCAGAAATATAAAGTCAGAGGGGGTAGGCATAGACCGTACCCTGGGATCCTGTGTCGGCTTCGTTGATCTTGTCGAGAAACCGTCGTCATGAAGAAAGTCATCACGAGTGAATCCGTTCCGAAGGTGGACTTCGAGAAAGGCACCACATCTGAAGTCGGCGGCGCCAACACCCATGACGCTCAAAATCTCACAACACTTGGCTACGAGCCACAACTTCACAGGAATAGATCGATGTTCACGTTGCTATTCCAATCCCTAGCAATAGCGGCTGTATGCTTGGCGAACCCCCCCCCCCCTTCCAGCCATAGCTTACGCGAGTCGCTGATGCCAGTAACTAGATACCATACGGATTCGGAGGTCCCTTGATCAGTGCCATTTATGGCGGTGGTGAGCACTCCGTTCCCTGCTATCATAATGACGGACGCTGATATAAAGTAGGGCAGCTGCCGATGTTCGTCGGGTGGATTGTGGTGCTGATTCTCGCGGAGTGCGTGGCCCTCTCTTTGGGCGAACTTGCCTCGAGGTACCCGACCTCGGCGGGCCCATACTACTGGTCCTTCCAGCTCGCGAGTCCTCAATATCGGACCGTGGTGTCCTTTATCACGGGCTGGACCTGGCTGATCGGAAACTGGACGATCACGCTCTCCGTGAACTTCGGATTCGCGTCGCTGGTGGCCGCCACCGCTAACCTCTTCCACCCGGACCTCACGATAGAGTCCTGGCAGCTGCTCCTCATCTTCTACGCTATGTGCTTCCTAACATTTGCCGTTGTAGCCTTCGGGAATAGACTACTCCCCATGGTGGATACGATATGTGCCGTCTTCACTGCTCTCAGTATCATCATCACCTGTATATGCCTGTCCGTGAAGGCCGATGTGGGGAGGCACTCCCCTAGTTATACTCTGGTAATTCGGGTCAACCATTTCTTGCTATAGCATACACTAATACCCTCCACTCCAGGGAAATTACGATACTTCCCTTTCTGGTTGGGGGGACTTCTCTTTTTTCATCGGGATACTACCGGCCGCTTATACGTAAGACACGGGACTAAAGGACTCGCACAGTGCTCTGGCCACACGCTTACCGCGATATCAAACAGGTTCTCGGCGATTGGCATGATATCGTCCATGGCAGAAGAATGCGGCGACCCTACTGTGAAGCTGCCTAATGCGATATCACTTTGCGTCCCCGTAGGGGGAATTGCGGGCTTATTCTTCGTAAGTCACAATCCTTTGACTCCATCGAGGACGATGGAGAGGAAGCGCATGAAGAGACTCATACTAACCTTTACGAGCAGGTCATTCCCATCTGTGCGACTATGCCGGCGCTCGCGAACATCCTTGACGCGCCGGTGGGCCAGGCACTCCCTTACATATTCGGCGAGGTGATGGGGAGCCCTAGCGGCGGTGCCGGCTTAACGGCACTCGTACTCATCATAACCTTCTTCTGCTCGGTGTCGATCACGGTGGCCGCGTCGCGCTGCACCTGGGCGTTTGCGCGGGACGACGCCATCCCGTTGGCGGGGCTATGGTCGAAGCTGGACAAGCGGCACGGGACGCCCATCTGGGCGCTCGCCCTCACGACGGTCGTGCAAATGCTGCTGGGCCTGATCAACCTCGGCTCGTCCTCCGCTTTCCTCGCCTTCGTCTCCGTCGGCGTCATATCCCTGGCGGTGTCCTACGGCATCCCGATCGCCATCTCGCTATTCCACCGCCGCCGCGAAGTCAACGCCGCGCGCTGGACCATGGGTCCTGCGGTCGGCCCCTTCGTCAACGTGGTGGCCGTCGCTTGGATCCTCTTCGAGCTCGTCCTGTTCTCCATGCCCACGGCGTTGCCAGTCACGGCGGTCAGCATGAACTACGCCATCGTAGTTTTCGTCGGCTTCATGGTTCTCAGCGCCATATGGTATGCCGTCTATGCTCGGAAAGGTGCGTATCTCGCGGGTTTCTTGTATCATTGTCCCACATGCATAGCGGAGAGGAGACCCCTGCCTAATGCCACTGTTCTTTACATTACCCCTTTGTACACGTTCCTACCACGGTAGCTAATTACGTCTACACATGGACAGTATACCGAGGTCCCCCCGAGTCCGATGGCCTCACAGTCAATTCATAAGCAAGAAATAGGCCCCAATTGAAATCAATGGTCTTTCACCAAGCCAATCAGAAGACAGCTGAATTTGGCGTGACATATGATACTTAATGCATCATATCATATCAAGTTCTATCAAAGCAGAGAAACCGGTTAGGGGTCCGCAGTGGGGCGTTATCTGCGTATATCCCCCTATTTATAGTTGGTAGAATCACAGCTACGATTGGGCAATGAATGTGACTGATGAGTTCCTAAGGCCAGACTGTGGTCTTGATGTACATTATTTTGCTAGGATGATGTTCGCCGTCAATCGTATAGACAATTTCGGTAAACATGGAAAATAGGCTCCTTCAGCACCGTTTGAACCCACAACTGCTAGATAAGCAACAGTAATAGCATGCTACATGCTACACATTTCAATATAGCACCGTATTCTCGAACACATATTGCTTTCGTCACCGCATTTACCGTCTTGCAAGTGAGCGAATTCGACTTGCAAGATAACACCCAATCCTCAACGTGGCGGAGCGGAATACTTATCTTCGGTGATTTTTCTTCAGACCGAGCCGAGGTCAAGCCACCGTGACCAGACTGCTCTCTGGCAGCTGACAGTTATGAATTGAGCATCAAAATACGATTTTGAGACTGGTAGTAAACCCCTATTCGGTAACGCCGTTCATGTTTTATATCATGTATGGTGGCCTTGCGCTTGTGGAGAACTTGAATACGAACGTTCCCTCCTCGCGATACGTTGCTGTCAGCACTGGACCGCATGGCTAGCCAGTTCAGCATGGATGGCGCGAATATCGGCCTCTCGAGAGTCGCCCATCGTCATTCGTGTGTGTAGGAATTGAACAACGCCCGGACATCTTTGAAAGGCGATCACCGAACTTATTTGACACGGGACGGACTAAACTTCATTACCGGGGACGGGGATAGTGGTTCTTCTGCGCGGTAGCAATGGAATTAATGGCCGGATCGCCGAAGCCTTGAACTTGCCTCGACCCGCAATCTCTCAGCTTAGATCACCTTTAGCACCTTGATACAACTGCCGCTCGCAACGTACTCATCGCACGATGCTTCTGGGCGGACCGATCCACGTGGTGTGATATTAGGGGCTTGGTCTTGCCGTCACTGTCGCCGTCTGCTCGCAACGCCTGGGTCTGGTCATGTTACTCAGTGACTCAGGGAGTAGCTCATTGGCTTACGCGTATTACTAATCAGCTACTAGTTGGTGGGATTCGAGTGGACGACGGAGGATTATAACGAGCGCAGATACCGTGCCAGCATGGGCGCCGAGTGTAGAAGAGCCGGTTTTCTTTTCCGGGGCTATGGGGCTATCGTTTAGCACTATCCGGGGTAGTGGGGTGCGCGGAGGCCCCGGCGAACTGTGAGGGGCTGGTAGATGGTAGGTATGGCAGCGGACTAAAATAGTTCGCGGAACCGTCGTTGTGAGGACCCTTAGGAAGACCGGAGTCACGGGTGGTCGATAAGTCCGGTCAATAGGTGCCCAAGTGTTGCTGGAACGAACGATTAAACGATTATCACGCATTCGCGATCGAAACGAACTAAGGAGAGGGGATAATTTTATCACCGGGGGGGCGCGTGGGAAGGACAGCGGCAAGATCCGATTCCCATTTCGCATCTGTATGACATAGAAGATAGGGGGGAAGGGGAGGGGGGAGCCACGGAAGCGGTGTATTGCCGTTCCCATGAAACAAATGCCGAATCCTTGCACGCATTGCGCTATACCCCAGATATCCCCCCAGTCTCTTTAGGAGGCGCATCCACTAAATCAATACTAGCGGAGTTTGAGGCAGGATACAGCGGGTAGAGAGGTGGCCGCCTGTAAGGGCTTGAGCGCGATCATAGTGCCCTGAGGCTTAGATTCTGATGTTCGGAGTACGCGGCTAGCTACTTTGCATACTATGGTAACCGCGGCGTGCATCCTGTCGCGTTTTTGAACTTATTTAAACCTCACCTGCCTGCCTGCCCGCCTGCTCCCCGAGTGTTTTTCGATGGAGACCCACGGATATAACGTAACATTAATTGACGAGTCGCGTACGCAGTATTCTTATTTATAGAGCTAGATCTCTTGTAGCCCCATCGCATAATCGCATCGAGGAGGTCCGGAGAAAAATGGCATCGACGCACTATGATTTCGTGGTCGTGGGAAGTGAGTTCCGTCTCGCCGTGATGGATTGCTTGTGCTTGTCGCGCGAGGGCAATGACAGCAAGACTTACAGCCTACAGGCGGACCAGCGGGCTGCGCGACCGCGGCCGGGCTGGCGAAATCGGCCAGGAAACCGTCGGTGCTCCTCCTGGAGGCCGGGCCCGACTACAATGACCGCAACCTCCGCGTCGACGGACAGCGCTGGACGACCTTCAAGAGACCCGAGATGAACTGGGGCTACAAGACGGCGCCTCAGGTGCAGTGCGCCGGTCGCGAAATAGACTACTCACGGGGACTTGGACTCGGAGGGACGAGCTCCATCAACTTCGGTGTCTACACCACGGGGTCTCGGGATGATTATGACGAGTGGGCGAGGCTTGTGGGGGACGATACGTTTCGCTGGGAGCCTATGCAACAACGCTACAAGGACCTGGAAACGTTCAACGGCGAGCTACCCGTCGGCGTGGGGAGAAAATACGCCGCACCAAAAGCGTCAGACCACGGCACATCTGGCCCTCTGAAAGTCGGGTATGCCCACCTGTGCGAGGACGACGTCCCAACACTGCTCGACATCTTTGAGGATCTCGGTTATCCGCTCAACCCGGACCACAACTCGGGAGACCCTATCGGGATGTCGCTGATGATCAACTCGGCCCACGCCGGTCTTCGCACGACCGCGAAGGAACTCATCACGCCCAAGCCAAACAATTTAACCGTCCTAACTGGTACTCTGGTGCAGCGGATCATTTTCCAGGGGAACAAAGCCATCGGGGTGGAGTCTAATGGGAAGAAGTGTGAGTCCTAAGACCTACTCTCGTACACGTACGGTAAGTAGGATGACCGTGGGTTCGCTGACATTTCCACCTTTCAAGTCTTCGCGTCGAAGGAAGTCGTCCTGTGCGCGGGCACCCTTAACACCCCAAAGATCCTAATGCACTCGGGAATCGGCGACCCGCAGGAGTTAGGAAAGTGGCAGATTCCCGTGAGGCACGGCCTGAGAGCGGTGGGGAAGGGGCTCCGGGATCACATGTTCGCACCGCTCGTGTATAAGCGGACGGAGGAGAGCAGCCCACGCGGGGCATTCTACAAGGACCAAAAGGCGATGGACGAGGCAATGGAACAGTGGAAGCGGGACGGTACGGGGCTGTGGACCAAGTACGGCTGCGAGACGGCGGTCGGGTTCTTCAAGCTCGCGGACCTTGCGTCGCGCGAGGAGTTCCGGGCCCTGCCCGCCGAGACGCAGCGATTCCTGCTCGCGGACACGGTGCCGCACTACGAAGTCGTCACGCACTCGCCCCTCCACTTAATCGTGCCCGGGTTCCCCCAGGAGCCTGGCTCGCTCCACTACATGTGCATCCTCGTTTTCTACTACAACGCGCAGAGCCGCGGCGAGGTCACGCTACAGTCGGCGGACCCGGACGTGCCGGTGAAGGTCGACCCCAAGTACCTTGACTCGCCGTACGACCGCCGCGTCGCCATCGAGGCCATGCGCGAGGTTGCCCGCGTCGGCAGACACGAGGGCTTCGCCAAGGATACCCTGGGTATGATGATGGGGCCGAAGTCGGAGTCGGACGAGGATATACTGGAACACTGGAGACATTCGCTAGGTTCGAGCTGGCACCCGACCGGGACTGCCAAGATGGGGAGGCCCGGCGATGCGGACGCCGTCGTCGACAGCGACTTCCGGGTCCTAGGGACCGAGGGCCTCCGCATCGCCGACATGAGCGTCGTCCCCCTCATGCCGAACTGCCATATCCAGGCGGTCGCGTACGCGGTAGGAGTGACCTGCGCCGAGAAGCTGGTGAAGCAGTACGGTCTCGAGTATTCTGCGCACTTGTAGATTAGACATATACTTCTGACTCGCGTTATTACTTAGATAAGAACGAATAAACCATACCTCTCAGCCTAGCCGGAGTATCCTTAGCCCTTTGAGGTTATATTAAGCACGTGGCCATCGAAACGCTATTAATTAGGTGACAGGGAAATCGTTGCGTGTCCCAGCCTCTTTGATATAGTTTTAACCCTTGCTCGATTTCTATCGATTTCTAGTCGCTTCTAATTTCCATGTCCTTTCCTCTCGTCGGCGGCCAAGTGGATGATGGGCGCGTTGACTTACTCGTGTCCTCGAAGTCCCTGGTTCCCAGTCACGACCACAGAAGTCCGCATTATAGTTAAGTTTCTTGAAGCTGTCAACCTCCTTCGCTTGCATGATAGGACGATAACTGCGGCATTACAATATGCTTTTCCCGATGTCAGCATACAATGCAGTCAGGCCATGATAAAGCACAGGCATGGCTTAAGTGTCACTATATCAGCTCACCTCGGAAAGCCCCTCCCCCCTTCCCCCCGGCTCCACCTTCACCTAGAGCCGGCAAGAGTCGTGAACAAGGTGGATAAGATTGTGATAACAAGCATAGCCCCTGGCTCTACTGCATGGTGGTAAAGTTTGCCGCGTAATTGCTATTGTCTCAACACATAAAGTTCGCGAGGATCACCCAGGAATACTACCAGGGTAACGGTAAAAAAGGGTTTGACATCAAACTAAACCTTAAAATTCAGGGGCAAACCCACATTCCCTGCTCAGTTCTGCAGGTGAAGTCTACTATATCTTATGTACACCCGTGATACGAACACATGACATCACATGAGCGCATCCAGGCTGAGCACGTCATGTCGCACAAGCTATTGTCCCACGTGCCTGGGCTTGATGCAGTCAATGCCCAAGACAGCATACCGCGCCTGTATGGCACCGCGAGTTGCCCCCCCCCCCCCCCCCCCGTCAAACACATCCACATTGGACCAGAAAATGGCAATGCTAGCTAGCCATTGCTCTGCCGAGGATAATGTTACACAGCACGACTGTGATGAATCTTGTTGCCTTCCCCGATCTTGAAGAATTCATTCGGCAGCCTGCCACTGCGGTGGTCCTGGTGCAGATCTATCTATATCGGTGGCAATGCGCCCGATGAGAATGGTATAGGAAGTAGAGAGCAAGACGCGCCAAATACGGCCCTAAAAGACGTCTCTCTGCTGGTTAGGGAAGACATGTGGAGGGGAACTAAAAGACTACTTCTGGGACGAAGAAGGGACAGTACTTCGCTATTTAGTTAGTGCTCTGCTTCGCCCAGAGGAGAGCCATATAATTTACTTGAGACGACATCTACAATTTCCGCGGCAAGGGGGGTCGCTGGGAGCATATGATCGCTTCATTTCCCGCTTCTAATTGGAAGGTTGATTGGCAAGAGAAACATTTGTGTAACATCCAAGGCCTGGAAAGGATCGGGTTTATTGTCATGGAACTCGAAATTCGTCATTGTTCACAATGGTAGCGAGTCTCAACATGAGGCTCTTCATGTCGATTTTTCAGTGCAATTTTAGCAATTCATCACGATAGGGCACGATCGGTTCAACGTTTCTTTGGTGGAAAAAAAGTTCGTGAACTGCATATGGTGAATACCATTGAGATTATGTTCGTGGTCACGTAGGTGATATAGCTTATTTCCTATTTGGGTATCTTTGCTATCAAAAGTCGTGGTTTTCGCAGCTATGCTTTCCTCGTAATTTGGAATAGCGACGGCGACGATACGACGCTGCGTTTCTCCAGATCGTGGGGAGACACTGTATTGTTTGTGGCGATGTATAGGGGTAGTGGGCTGTGGCGATGGTGGACAGTTGCCCGGGGAGATGTCCTTGTCCCTCCCCTTGCGTAGATAATTCGGGAAAGCAATTGCTTTACCGATTGTAGGGTTCGGGGTGATGATGATGGGTGGGGTGAAGGTAAGTCGACGGATCCGTGAAACCTTGTAGCGCCGGGTCCACGAAGTCCTGCTCCGGCGCTGGCTCGTATGGGTAAGTATTCCATTGAAGGGGCATGTTTCCATGGTCAACGAAACTATTGATGTCCTTATAATCATTGAATCCAGGCATGTGCTGGGCTGTGTAGATCGTTAGTTAAACGTAGGGCAGATATAAATAATGCGAGACTCCAAGACAAGAACAGGCTGGCTTACTGTTTCCGAAGAAGTCAGGAGCAGGGAAGTGATGCTGGTAAGCCGGAGGGGACGTTGCGTAGTGAGTGTCGGCCAAGACATGAGAGTGGTCCATATAGTGATGCTGAGGTATCCATCCTTGAACGTCAATGTCGGAGACGGGTGTCAGATCAGTGGCGGACAAAGGGTCCGGTTCAATGGCGACCTGTGGAAGACTATCGGAAGTGGGAGCATCTGGTGAAGTGGACGAGGTAGACTCATGCGATATCCTCTGGTGTCGCGTTAACAAGTCCCGACGTGAAAATGCAGAACCACAGTGGCATATATATGGTTTCTCTTTAGTGTCTATATCAAGAAATCAGGGTCAGTATGGGTGTATGAAGAGTGCGCGCGCGAGGCGCAAGGTAGTTATGAGGCTCAACAATGTCGCGTACGTCGTCGGGAGGATTGAGGAGTAAAAAAGTTGGAGTGAAGTTGGGGTAAAGTCAAGGGAGAACGTAGGGGTTAAAAAGTGAACCACTTTAGGACGGAAAGGTTCAAAATGGTTATTTAGAATGACTGCCTAAAATGACTGCTTAAAAGGGCTGGTTAGACTAACGTGTTCTCACATGCCGTTCCAGATGTTCGGATCGTTTGAAGCTGCGACCACAGTGAGAGCATAGCCGTTGCTGTTGCGCCGTCGTTGTATTGGTAGTAGTGGTGGAGGTTTGTTGCGGCTGATGTTGCTGAGTCGAATCCATCGATCCTCCTCGCCTCTTCCGTCGTGCCTGGGACTGATCCATCGTGTCCAACGGGTATCCAACGGGTACGTCGTAATCGTAATATGAAGTTTGTCGTTACGCCCACGCGCAATAAACTGTTACAAGCCAACCTTCTCTGGGGGGACGAGAGCGAGATATATGTAGAGGCTATGTTATTTAGATTCCCTACTTGGGAATGATATAAAGGACTCGATGAAGACTAAGCCTTAAGGTTGGTTGTATGGTATGTTTGCAAGTTGGCAAGTTCGCAAGTTGGTAGTGAAACCGAGCGTGAGTGTAAATGGTAAAATATAAAAACGGGATAAGAAGGGAATTCACACCATAGTATACCCGTGGACCTCTAACCTTATTAGATGTAAATAGTATAAAGCGGTCGGTAATACCATGTAGGTAAGTTCGATTTTATTCCAGGACCGGTACTTCCTCCTAGTTCTGTCCGGTCATTTTTTAGTCTTACCTCTTAACCTGCTTGACCTGTAGGTAAATACCTAACTTAAAGGCACAGACGGGAGCCACCTGGGCAATGCATATACTATGTAGGCACATTGGAAGCCACCTGGGTAGGTAAACCCTGGAAGTGGAAAGGAACGAAGTAACCATAGTTCCAAGGTTACTTGGGTGGCACCTGCTGCCGCGACCTGCAACAAGTCGGTCATAATCCTAACCTAAACTATCCTATACGGGTACAAGTATTAAAGAAGTATATTTGTATATACCTAGGTACGGGCAATCAGACGAGAGATGAGCCTGCCCAGCAGCCCCCGGTGCCCTTTTGATTGATAACCTTTCAACACCTTTAATGGGAAAAGAACCGGGGGAGGAGCGGACAGGAAAACGGGGTTCCAGAAGCACGTGTGCGGAGTTTGTCGCTGGGTCTTTCCTGCGATACCCCCCATGCTTGATTTCCTCTCTTCTCTATGGTCCATTTATGGCCTTTTTCCCCGCGTCCGCAAGAAAGACGGCATAGTCCCCCGCATACGCCGTTATCAAACTCTATCCGAGTTGGGTTTAGTACATCATGTTAGCTTTGTGGGGTAGCTCCCAAATTGCGGTACATCCATCCGAAATCGCTGGTTGGTCGCTTAGGTGGCACCTGGGTTAGTCGACCAAAATGATTACCTAGTAGCTTTTCAGGTACTTGGGTAAACTAAACCTTGGGAAGATGGACTCCCCAGCCTCCCACCAAGGCTGGTAAATGACCTCTCGGACTGTCATAATTAGGTGTCATGGCGCACTCGAGCATGCGCATGTGCGAGGCATTTTATAGGGTTACATTTATAAATGTATAGATGTAGGTTGCTTACGTCTGTTCAAGTTGGTACTTAGGTATTCTGCTATTCTGATACTTGATCGCATCGTGACAACTTCCAGGTTGATGAGAGGTTACAGGGTTACATACCTACCCTACCTAGGGTAGTATGTTTGTATGCGTATGTGATAGCCCGGGGTACGAATGTTGCAGTGGTGCATGTGGGAGGCGATCTATCTATCTAGAGGTCCAATAACAGCAAGAGACAGGGATTCCGAATGTAGACCGAAACATCATACGCCATCCGAGGCCATCCCACAGTACCGAAGTATCTACCTGACAACCAGGCAGTGCCAGGGCACCAGGACATCATCGCTTGATTCCGAGGATAGCCAGCCAGCAGACTGCAGACCTACAAACAGACCAACTACATACATACATAGCTATTCCCCCCAGGTGGATGCGCGCTTGCTTGCTGCGACAGGTGGTGCTGCAACAGGTAATATGTCGTACCCCAGGTTCAATACACTACATTGGTAGATTGCCCAGGTGGGTGATATGCTCCCTCGCTAATACCTAGCACTGATACTGATACGCTGACAGCTCGCTGTTGATAAGTATTCAGGTACTTCTAGATAGGTTCGTAGGTACCACATGGGCATGGAATGGACCCTTCTACCACTCACTAGGTACCTAGGTACCTTGAGTACAAAGCACATCTTCCCCACCTTCCCAACTTGACCTAACCCTTTCCCCAGTTGTATATGTGTATATATATACGTATGTACGTAAAATCCAAGTGAACATGGACGAATACGTCGAATACGTCGTGTATTCTAACAGCCTACTACCTATATGTAAGTACATACTATGTAGGTAAATATCAGGTAATCAGTATCATCATTAGTGTGTGGTACATCATACCTCCGCATTTTACATGTCGTATGGCCCATGGGGAGAAGGAGGGGGGGAGATGGGGACGGGGGTTGCAAGGTTGCAAATCAGATGATGAATTTTGGCTTACATCTCTTCCTTGGCTTTGTGGGGAAACCACCAATCGGTGCGAATAGATTCGTTAGATCCTACCGCACGAGACCTGTCCCTCATTTTGTCGTCGTTAGCTCTTATTGGCCCCCCCACAGCAGCTAAACCAAATCACATGCGCCGTACCAACGGATCAGCTTGGGACTAAGTAAAGGAAAGTCAGTCGTAATCAGTAAATCAGCAAATCAGGACATCAACAAGGCCGGCGGCTCCTTACATGCAGTACTACACTACTAACACTACTGCACTATTACACTACCCTACCAGAGTGCCATACCTTACTTAGTAGCACCCTACCTACCTAACCTCATGTTCCCAGCTACCTAGGTGAGGTATTGAATTGAGGATTGAACCCGCGGGGGCGGTAATGGGGAAAACTAGATGAATCGTGGAGTGGTATTACTTGCATCCATCATCAGGCCAGACCTACCAGACCCGACCTATCCATATCCATGGTTTATACGATTTATACACAGATTGATTGACAGGTTACACGATTACGGAGAATGTGATAAGAGTTGTTGCGCTGGTTCTTCATTCTCCCCATAAAGGAACAATGAAAAGTCAAAGGAGACCCTTTTTACATATGCAAGTTGGCCCGTCGGATTCCGAATTTTGTACGTCTTTGTATACATGTGGCCACGCAACAACTTTACCGGACTCGTCCTGCTCACCCGAAGATGATTACATGAATACATACATGATTACATGATAGTCACATGTCCGGAAAATAAAAGAGACAGGAAAAACTTTACAATGTTCACGAGAGCAGTTTTGTGTCTCGGATATATGGCGTGTGAGGAAGACAGATTCTGTCCCAGCAGACCTCTTTTTTTGACTCCTTTTTTTTTCTTTAGCTAGCAATGGCTATACCGTATCGTATAAGCCATACATATCGCAACACCACGTCAGGTATTCGCTCAGAAAGGCAACCCCTCCTCGCCCCCCGGCCAGTCCGCAGTGGATGCCGAATAACAACATGATGGCCAATACCACCCAACGGGACGTCCCGTGACCAAGCATGTGCACCAAAAATGGATTGTTATTATCTTGCTTTCATCGAGAACTGATCATGCCTCGTAGTCAAAGAAGATAACTTTATATGGTCCAATATATTTCTCAGGTCAGGTTAATCTGTCGTCAAGCGATGTAGACGGAGGCAGTGAGGGGCCCGAACAGAAAACTCATGTGAGGTTCATATATGAGGTTCATGTGAGGTGACAAGGTGATTGATTACATGCGGCCGATTCTATCCAGTGACGCTCACTCGGATACTCGGACAATGCAAAATACACTCACTCTAACACCGTCACTACGACCCGACCCTCTTGCTTAGCTAGCATAGCCGCACGCACAGAGCCTCGATCTGGCTGCATTTCCCAAGATTGGTATGCTCACATCATCGTCTCGTCCCTAACTTACTTCGTCCATGGCCTGTAACCGGCTTACCTACCTGCCAGCCTGCCTACCAGCATCCGTTCGGTGGCCTCCCAGGAACCACCCCACGGTCCTTTACCCCGGATTTTCAGGTAGTACCCGTTATGGCCAAGGGGGGTCCCACCACCACACCACGTACATACATGCATAGGCACCAATTAGATAGTAAAAACTGGTATATGATTCGGGAATTGCTATTCCCAGTCTCATCTCTTTGACCGTTCTGGTACGATGGCAGCCGTCTAGCTAGTTAGAGGTAACGCCCCGTTCGGGTTACGTAACGATAATGTGTTGAAGCTTCGCCAAGTCGGCGTATTAAAGTGAACGAACTTTAAGATGGCGGTGAAGTGGAACGTTGAACCCGTTAGATTCAACCCGACCACGCACTAGATGCTTAGTCTAATCTCTTAGTGAGCCTCCGCTTTCGTTCATTACCCGCGGTTATCGTAGATTATGCCCTTGGGCCTTCGTCTGCGCAACTCCGGACATGCGTACGGGATTAGTAGCTACTAACGAGGTGCCTGGGTGAGTCTACGATTATATGCATTGCCAATGGAGGCTCAAAAGTGTGTGGGTGGTATGGCTTCCCTAGCAAAAAAGGGTGCTCATCATTACCTTCAAAACGAGCCTCGGTTGACAAGCTACGTATAACCCAGGCGATGATTACCTATATCGAGCTGCTAGCTGGCCAGAGAGGCGAGTTGTTGGATACCCAATCTGCCAGTCTACCTGGGCCTTGTTGATCGACACGATACCCCTCCTTGCCTCAACAACTAATGACGACTAGCCATGCCTATGCGGGCCAAGCCTGGGGAGTGGATCGTGAAGCATCCTCTTTTTGGGAAGGCTGGTTTCCGTGTCAGACGCTTATCTATCTTGTTACTCTGCGTATATGCTTTTAGGTCGAAGACCAGCGAAATAAGTCAAACACAGACGATCACCTCCTCCGCCTATGTGCGAGAGACCAAGCCCGCGCGGTTGTCGGGACACGGAACGAGCGCTTTGATCTCGGACTTCTGACCTGGCACTGCTCGTCGTCCCCTCCCCGCACAACTGGCGAAATCCATCGGCTCAGCCCAACCGAATCCCGCCAAAGAAGCCGATGCCGTGTGCGTGTACGAGAGGTAATTAAATATGGCCGAGATGGCTCGTACATAGCCACGTGTGGTGTCTCGCTCAGGACGTCATAGTCAACTAACTAGCAAGGACCCTTCGGTAGGATTTGAGCCTAGTAGCGAGCCATGCCGGTTCCCAGATTCAGGATTCCGTTCGGCTCTCATTGCCACCTCACCTTCTTAGCGATATTCCCCCCTGGCCTCGTGTCGACTCTTCCGGGGGAGGGGGTCCTCCCGGATGATTCGAGGGCGCCACTTAGCCACACGAAACTTGTTCGTGTTAATCATTCACCCACTAGCAAATAGTACCATCTCATCCTTTCCGGTGGTCTGGATATTAGTCGACAGGATCGCCAAATTAGTTGCGTTTATGTGTGCCTTACAGCTGTGCAGAATACAGCGGAACGTAGCCGTGACACCTAAGTAAAGTAGCGCGCCTCATACGACGGTGCTCGGAGAAGATACTCTGACATGTCAAAATCCATTCTTGTCCCCGGGGCCGCGTGGGAACCCGCCGCTTTGGGCTGAGCTGTCGCTGGGGATGATACCGAACAGGGCGAAGCCGGTTATCCAGGTTTCGCCTTTCTGTCTTCCTGTGTCACTCGAGATGCGTATTGTCTCCTATATTAGACGAGAATGTGAGTAGTACTACAGTATACGTATTCGATGCTAGTGTTGGAGAATCCTGTGTTACCTAGAAAGTGTATGTCCGGATCTTGTTAGTTTCATTTTTATGTATATATAAACCCCTCAATAAATGACGATTACTCTGATATATATATGTACAATGTCTACTAATAACAGAGAATCTCTGGCTCGAAAGATAGGAGAGAGGGGAAATAACCTTAGCGCCTCGTGTCACAGGAGATCACTCGTTTGTATCATCCAACCGTCTATAGAATTCTTCATATATGTACTAACATTATATGTATTGCAGTCCGCCATCCCGCCTTGGAACATCGCCCCTTATCAAGAAAGTCATGTTCGACTATGATACCATCACATCAAATCGATTATCCTATCTTATGACTCCGTGCTCCCGTCATGGGTGGGGATCACCTCGCTATGGTCACCCTGAGCTGCCTTAGCAAACCAGCGTGTCAGCACCTTCTTCGTAGACATGCCCCTTCTGAGCGACTTTATATACGCGTCGACAGAGCCATACTCGTCGGGCTCGGAATCAGACTCGTCCTCGCTCTCTTCGATATAGTCCAGACAGGAGGACTTAGGATCCGCTCCGAACTCCAAGAGCAGCGCCATCTTCTTGTAGTCCGGCTTTTCTGATGTAGTTCTTACAACTTTTGAGCCCAAAACCCTAGGCCCACGGGAAAGAAAGTTACCGGATGCAGCTAGAAGGGGAGTGTTTCCGTCTTTGTCGGGGTTGTTGATGCCTTCCGAGTTTTTCTCCAAGAGCAAACGCATGATACTAAGAGACGTGGGATTAAAACTAGCTGCAGCACTGATGAGCCCTCTTCTGGGTGATGCTGACGTACTGTCTTGTAAGTCATATGCAAGTGGCCCTTGCCCTATGCTATCTTCGGCAAACATTCGCAGGGTCTCATCGTTTCCCTCGTAGTTTTGCAATGCCTTGTTGAAACATTGTGCAAATAATGTAGGTGGTAGGTCAGGATGAATCTTAAGAATCAGCTTGGTGCAGTCCAGAAACATATCGCACTTGACCGAGAGCGAGAGGGCGCATACAAGTTCACCACTCAAAACCCAATCGCCTACGGGAAGCCCAGCTTTAATTAGAAGGCTTGCGGCTTCGGGATTCCGGTGTTGAAATGCCCATATAAGAGCGGTGCGCTCTTGAGCATCGCGATGCATAATATCAGCTCCGCTCATGATAAGCGTTTGTATGACGGCTATGTTTCCTGGACGGGCGCACGCAAACATGAGTGCAGTGCTTCCCTGAAACTGTTCAGAAACGAAGTTGACCGGTACTCCCTTTTTCAGCAACCCTTGAACAATGTGGTTCATGCCGAGTAGGGCCGCTAGATGCAAAGGACAAATGGCAGGACGTTTATCGAGATCCTTGTATGGTATATCCAGCCAAGTAGCACTTCCAGAAGACGATGAACTTGGACTTCCTGGACGCTCGTGGTATTGAGAAATATCATAACGTTCAAGTAGCCATGTCGCCAATTCATCGTGCTCTCTTAAAATAGACAGACCAAGAGCATCGAAAACAAAGGGATATTCGATATTATTAGACAAATAAGCGGAAAGCTCTTCTAGACGAACATTTGGAGCCACGTGGGTAATGACCTCGTGCAACATCTTTGGGGCAAGACATACAAGGCCAGAAGTCGTCGTTGGCAAAGCGGCCCCAAGATCTACAAGAAGTTTAGCGATATCAAGGTGGCCGTTGATGATAGCTAGATGGATAGGCTTGTGTAGATTTTGCGGTTGGCCTAGATGGAGATATTCAGGCCAAAATTTCTTTGCGGCATTGATTACCTTCACTGCAGTGCTGTTGATACCATTTGTGGCTGCCCACTGGAGAACAGATAGTGGTGGTACGCGATTTGGCAAGGGATCGGGGTACGCCGCGACTTTTTCTTTGTAGAACCGTAACCATTCACTGTCTGGAGGGGAATCTTCAAGTGTGGCCTGCAGATCTTCGATGTCGCTTTGTTTAGATTTTTCGAGCTCTTCGCCGAATTCCCACCTGTATTGACCAGGAAACGAGCCGCACATAGGGGTTACGGGGCCGCAGTATTGTTCGATGTGAGATCTGCTCCCCGACTCGAAGGAAATGTGTCGAAGCCGTCCCGCATCTGCTTCGATCTTGTATTGCAGGACATCAGTAATATAGACCTGCTTCTGGAGCATTGCCCAGAGCGTGGGACAGGTTATAGCAAGATGGAACACATCGCTCGCTTCGGACAAGAATTCGCTTGCGACCTTGTACCAAATATCAACGCCCAGTGAAGGTCTCGAAGCCATCTGAAAAGCTATCGGTAGCAAAAAGGTAGTAGTTGCAACGGTACTCGTCTTTTGTAATCCGGGGGTTTAGGCTATTATTGCGTGGATGTAATATGCTATGATGAGAAGGCAGTTGTTGTAGCCATTTGAGCTCCGGAGACAACAACTAAATATATGGACAGGACGTGATGAATGTTTACACGATGAAAGACGCTAGCAACATTTGAAAAGCAAACAAGGTCATTGTGACACAATGCATTAAGAACTTGTAGGTTGTGTCTTTGGTAAAATCAGGTAGCACATACTGTTTGATGGTAACAGAACACACTTGGAGTATTTCCTTTAGCCTTTTCCACAACTAGGTTTCAGACAAAGGCAAACAGATGTATCACATAGTAAGTAATAAAGGGGTAGTCGTTGCATAGAACGGCACGTCATAAAAATACGGACGCAACAAAGACCCTCTTATGAGTATGTACATGGTAAGGAGGCTTTCATACATATTTTTATATTAATTCGATTTGAATATTTCTGGTTTAACTTCACACCTCACCGTCGTAGTTGATTTTACTCAAATCTATCATAATATCAAGGTATCAATTTATGACCAGCTTTATCCATAGCTCTGATATATTAAGCCACACTACTTATCATTCATCCAACATCTCATTCCTTGACGGACAGAATGTCTAGATGAGGTGAGAAAGTAAAGCCATGTTGATCTGCCTAGAGACTGCAGATTCAACACTCGTTTCTTACTAGATAAATACAGGGGGCGAAATCTTATGTAATTATGGATCTGTTTAGGATACTCCTATAAGTAAATACACTGTATCTCCTGGCTTCCAAATAGAGACTTCGATGTTTTTACCCTAGAATGGACGTTCCATACTTGCTAACAGAGCAGCCTTCATAGGCGCTATATAACTTACTTCCCAAAGAATTAGGTCATGTTAGTTTGAGGTGCAGCTGTAGCCCAGTTCAATGCGAATACCACGCGCTACCTTAGACCAGCAGCCACACCGTGCCGTATATGGAAAGGAGATTAGCCCTTCCCTAAGTCTTCGGTGGTAATGGCGGGTACGGGCAGGTGGGGAGGGGTAATAGGGGTCGATATAAATATACTAGATCCGGCTTGGGAGGATCCCGAGGTCGACTATCAATATCTCCGTTAGAGATATGATAGAGGGGTACAGTAGGATGAGACTTGAAATACATATTATAGCATAGCGATCACTTTTGGTTTTGATTTCGCTATTCTATTCAGTTTCTTCGATCTTACAGACGTCAGCTACGATAACTCGTCCTGCCCAAGGCATTCAGGGGTAAGCGAGGCGAATTAGTGTATAATCATCAAGGACTTCATATAGTCTTAGCTACTACCTAATAGGGGCTGAACTACCTTAACTGCTTACATAACGATGCATCTATTTGCACGCTATCAATCCCGAGTCTCGGGCTCGAGTAAGACCCCGTCTTGGCCCGATGCACTGCAATTTTAGTCCGAGCGGAAGAGAGCAAACGTTCTCCAGGTTTGATCCGACTTTGTACCGGCCGGTAGACGAGGTACGCACTAGAGACAAAGAGTTTGCCGAAGGTGAAGCATGCAATCGCCTTTTGTAATTTTTCTTATCTACATAGCTTAACTTGAACTGGCCTTGGATAGTTCGGTTGAACCTCCGTAGCTCCCCAGGGAAAAAAAACTTCATTTCTCTCTTCCTCTTTCCCTTAGATCAGGGCGACACCAGCGACCATGGCGACAGCCAGGGCGATCAAGCTACCAGAGGCTAGACGGCCGCCGGCGTTCTCAGCATCGCTGTCCTCGGCAGCCTCGCTGCCGACGGCACTGCCGCCGCTGCTGCTGCCACTTCCACTGCTGCTGCCACCGGAGGACACGGCCTTGTTGGAGCCTGGGGTGTTGACCGCGTCATCCTCGAGGGGCTTAACGGCGAGGTTGGAAAGAACGCTGCCGTCAACGTCCTTGACCTCGGTAGTGACCTTCCAGTCGGAGACCTCGACGATCTTGCCGACAGGCTTGGGGGAGACGCCCTTGTCGATGATCTCCTTAGCGCCCGGGGGCAGCACGGGCAGCTTGAATTCGGAGGCGAAGCCCTTGTTCTTGATGAGACTAGCTTTGCACTCAGGCGGGGGGTTGGTCTTGTCGCTCGCCTTGGTGCTTTGAACAGCCTCGAAGTCGACCTTGGCGTACTGCTTCTGCAGGGCACTGTAATCCTGGAGGAGCTTCAGGGATTGATCCTTGGTGTTGATCTCGGCCAGGCCGTAGTTGTTCTCCTCCTGGGTGTACTCGTAGACGACGCCACCAGCGAAGGCGCCCATCATGTCGGGCCCGTAGATAGACTGGATCTCGGTCCAGATGCGGGGAGTAACCTCATTGCAGCCGAACTCGGAGAAGAACACGGGGACGGAGGATTTCGCGAACATGGTGACGAGCTGGTCGTAGCTGGCCTCCTTAAAGCTGCTGTCGCCGCACCAGGAGTAGCTGTTCAGGGCGAAGATGTCGGCGCGCGACATGTCGTCCTTCTCGCCCTCGATGGAGCACTGGAAGTAGTTCCAGCTGTCCTCGAGCACCTTGCGGACATCGGCGGCGGAGTACCCGACAGGGATCTGGCGGTCCGCGTGATTCTTAATGTAATTCTTGAGGTCGCGGGTGACGGCACGGACGTAGGGAGGCACGTGCTCGCCGGTCTTGACGTCGGAGATGACCTCGTTGCCGGAGAAGAAAGCGAGGGTGTTGGGGTAGTTCTTGAAGCCTTCGACAACCGCGAAAGTGCGGTTCAAGTAAGCGGCGTAGTAGGAGGTCCAGGGCTCAAAGTTGGTGAGAGCCTCGCCAGGAAGCGGGGAGTTGACGTCGATGAGCATATACATGCCGGCAGCATTAAAGATGCTGGCGCACTCATCGTGGTTCAGGTTGGGGTCCAGGTTGTAGACACGGATGGTGTTGGCGCCCAGAGACTGCATCAGGGCAGCATCTCGGAGACAGACCTTAGCGTCGGAGAGGGGGTCCCGGCCGTGGCCTGGGTCATATCCGGCGCTTCCACCCGGCTGATAGGCGACACCCACGATCTGGAAGGCGTTGCCCGTCTTGGGGTTGACAAACTGGTTGCCCTTTACCTCGAGGGGCTGGACAGCGGCTGCCAGAGAGGCTGCGCCGAGCGCCACGAGAGTTGACTGGACCTAAATCATATTCATCGTTAGTTGATCTGATTCGTCCCATATATGCTCTAAAATTGATATATATCATCCGCGATACTGCAGAAAGTCGGAAGTGTTGCACGGATCTAGCAATCCTCTTGGTCCTTTTTTTCAAGGTGCATTTCCCCAGAACATCATGGCACGTCATGTCGCTGTGGGCGCTGCAATGGTAGGATGCATGAGGTTGTATTTTCCCCGGATTTGCGGTCGGGTACCCTGTAGTTACGCGTAACGCATTGCGCATTGGAAGCGCAGGGTAGCAGCGCCCCCTCGGTACGAACCGAAGGATTCCCGCTACACTGTGGGCGTGTGTGGCGTTGGGCTAGTAATAGGGAGTAGACATCCATGGATGTCTTATCCCATATGTATCCCATATGATGTACATCGGAACCAATCACTTACCAACATATTCACGACTCGTCTTTATGTACGGCGTTTGCAAAGATCGACTAGGTCTATTCCCGCCCGGTACGCTTCTATTAAACAACCAAAAATGGTGTATGTTATTTGATGTCTTGCTCTCGTAGGATGTTCCTGTGCGCGTTCACAGATGATTAATCAATAACCATCTATATATACTGGCGGTAGCTGGAAAAAGCTCGTATCAAAGGAATGACTGGAAAATTAAACGATAGACCCGGAATGCCTATGACGAGGGACCGTGAGCCTCGAAAGAGCGACTGCGGAAGGTGACAAGACCTTATGGACAATGGGGTCGGTTTGTGATGAAGGAGTGACTTTGGCAAGAGCATAGAAGAAACCCTGAAGGGAGCGGTGGGAGTGACTTCTCTTTTGTTTCTTGACCACCACCTGGCCGCCGCCGCCGCCGTGAAATGGACCGTGATAATGCAATCATACAATCAATACAATGGGTACAATAAGGACTTGGGGGGGCTTCTGGGCCTCATTGACTCCAGGGCTAGTACTAGTATCTACCTAGGTAGTTAGCCCTGCGCAAGGGTCTTGGGAAGAATTGGCAAATGGTACTTCATATACAGTTAGATAACTACTAGAATAGTAGGTATTGACCGGGCTTGGCTATTTCACGTCTTTAGCGATGCCTCCGGAGGTCAATGATTGCGGGTTGTATACGGAATGGCACGATCTGCCAATCATTTACTTGTTCCTGGAACGAAGAAATTAACTTACTACCAAGTGCCGTTAGTAGGGGCTTGGCTGAAGTGTTAGGCACTGGGGAAAATTGAGAACTTTTCTTCTTATCCTCCTTCCATTCTAACCCATCTGACCGTGACACCATTCGCACTTTTCCCAATCCCATCCACCGATCCCCCTCTTTGTCCCTCTACGCCCCTCTGCCCCTCTGCGGAAGACCTGGTAATTACCCATAAAATGGTAGCCAGACCCATTCTCTGGAAATTTGACAATCGTATTCATTCATTCATGGGCCTTGGGCTCTGTATAACTACTTAGGTAGGTTTAGACTCTAGTTAGGCCGTTCTTTATTGTGACAGGACCCAATGGAGAACTTCTAGCAGTCAGATTTCCTCCTTTCTATTCTGTATCTTCTTTTTCTGCGTCTATATTGGTATCTATACGAGACGGTGAGCACTCCTCACTCAATATGAGGGCGTAATATATGTATCCTACTGCCTGTCGACGCGGTTTCACCATGTTTGCGTTTCTCCTGCTTGTTTACACGCCCCATTAAGCTACTCGTGATACCATACCCAGCGTACTAAACCATCTCGGTCGCATACGGCCACAATTAGACCCATAATGTCTGGCAGAAGGAGGGCACTCTTCGGAGCAAAGAAACGGGGTAGTTACAATCAGATTGAATAAATGACTTCACTTGAGGGTAATGCGTGCTATCAAGCCTATAGCAGAAGAATCAAACGGCGCCACAGTTTCATTCTCCAGACCACCATTACGGCTTTATCTTCTATCAAAGTGAAACGAGAGAGCCCGCAGGTAGACAAGCAAATCTCATAGTGCTCTGCCGGTTCATGCAAGTCCGCCATGTAGTCCGTGCCGGCGAGTATCGCAATCAGATATTCCCCAGTCGAGTTGGCGCGCCAATACATAAACCCCAACCTGACTAACTACACGTAGATGATGAGGCCAAGGGGGCATGAAGGGACAGACAAGCAGCTCCCATGCCGTGTGCGCCCCAGGACCCCTTAAAACCGAACGATTTCTTCATCAGGGATGAACTACACTACCTAAGTAGTCAAAAGATACCCCTGTCCTGCATGCCCAGACGCCGCAATACCAACTACACCCTGTAGTTACTTCGTAACATCCCTCGTATGGACCTTGCAGGCCTCATATTGTCTCAAATAGTGTACCGCGTTTCGAGAAGAGGATACCAACCATGCGATACTTACGTGAGACACAGCGTTCTATGTGAGAGAGACAAGAAAGGGCTATAGCATATACGGCAACAGCCGAAAATATACCGCAGGCCCTGTAAACTGTCGTAGCCAAGTAGCATGGCAGCTACATGGGTCAGACAGATGAGACTGTTTATTTAACTTACATACTCCCTTAGTAGCCCAATCATTGTTGAAGTGAAGCAGGCAACGACATGTGGTGCATACACCTCCTGGGTATGAACGATCATTTGAATTTGGTCGCTAGCATTTTATTACAAGATAAAATCAAAGGCCTGCCGGCCTGTCTCCCTATCATTCATTAATACTCATAATTATCCCTGAACCCATACGTGAACTACTATGTAGTCTCAACCGAGGCTCCGGAGTCACCTACCTAAGTAACTATAGGTGTCAGCTAAGAGCAAAGGCTGGTGGGAGGACTGCAAAGTTCGAATCCGGCATTACGTGCTCTTGCCTAGAAGGACTCTCATCTTAGCAATATGCAGTAAGCAAGCAGTGTAGGTTACTAAGTAAATAGAGAAGTTTGAGATATCTAAGATATTGTTGGGTGAGATACGAAGGAAAGGGTTCACTCGCACCTGTCTCGTAAACCACATATTAAGATGGCTTGGCTAGGATTTAGAGTGAGTACCTGGTGAGAGGGCCGTAGTCACCGCCAGTCTTCGTGATGCATACCTCTATAGCCGCCCAATCTACCCACCAGGTAGCTTGATGTTGATACTGTGGCCGTTTCCAGCCGACTACAAACCCACGCACGAATAGCGAGCGAACAGCCTCGTATGCCTAGATATAGGTGTCTCGTCTAGAGACGAGTTGTCCAACAGGGAGATTGGTACCTGGAGGATTATCTGCGGTCTACTACTGTTAGACCATGATATGCTGCCGCAGATGCGCGCGTCTATGTACAGTATGGTGTTGAGCCATCATCCACCATCCACACGACTGATAAGTACACACCGATCCAGCTAGTTCCCTCCTTGCCATACCACAGCAAGATAGCAGAGCACCGAGCCACATGAACCAACTACACATGACATACAGAACCAGTTCCCCCATGTTTCGATGTCATGCGCAAGACGCCCAGGCTCGTATATCGGCAGCGTATAATCTCAAAAATGCACATGTCGGCCAGGCCTCCGTCAACTGCGTTTCGGTTTCGCAATGAGAGCCCCCTTTGCTCATTACTACCATAAGTAGACTGCTGAGTAACACTTCATCCGATTTACCCCTTTGCTGGTCGGGGCACCATGTCATGCTGAGCTCTTCTCCCTGGGATAACATTCGTCGAAGGCCATGTATTACTTGAACTCGTAACTCTACCCTCATGCACGTCGAAAGCAAGGCTCTGCCTGACTGGTATACCTAGTGGATAATATGACATGGCGACGCTTGGGCTTCGACTCTAGGTCCGAATCCTAGGCAAGATACCCTTTTCTCTCTTTCGACCTCGGTACCAGACCGTTTAGTCTCCACCATCAAGCTCTTGAGCGGGCTCAAAAATTTATGCCAGATAGGCCCAGTAAGCTGAGCCTACGGGTGCGTAGAGACAGCATGGCCTGGCTATACACCCGGAGAGACTGTGCGGTGAAGAACACCGATCCGCGCCTCTATGGTACATAGGTAGTGAGTGATAAGAGGGAGCCCCTATGCGTTAAACGTGAGCTCTCCTGATCACGGGAAAAAATGCCTTGCCTTCCTCGTGCCGCAGCAAAGATCGCCATGGAGAGGACTACCTATCCTATAAACTATAAACCTATAGAACCAAGGGAGATCCAGTCCTACTACCAATTAAGCGAGGCCTATGGTTGATTCATTTATACACGCCGCTGGGGATGAGGAGGCTGCGACAACGAAATATCACAGCGATCCCTACCCTCATCATCTCCCACTCTATTATCTACCTACAAGAAACATGCAAAATGACGGCATGGATATCGCGGTGCGAGCGTGCACGCCGACTCACTCAGACGGGGAACAGGCCTGCCGGGGCCCCTTTCGCCCCCCACCCCGGATATTCATTCCTCTCGCCGGCCTATCACAAGCGATTTGCCGCCACGGTGCCGACGAACTGCCGTTATCCCGCGGGCCAGCCAGTCGCGCGACCTCCGTTCGCCGGCGAACGACGAGAAAACGTTATCTCTCAAACCCCATTAAGCCCCATGGAGTACCTATCTATGCTAGGTATTTCACCGACCTCTAAGGGGAGGGATGAATGATGATGGTGATGTACTCAATCGCCCCGTTTTTGATACGGCCGGTGGACGTAGAACCAAGTCCCCGGGCCCGGGAAGGGGGGCTTCGGCCTTCAGACTTGCCGCCTCCCATTGCAATGTCCCTCCCAGCTCGCGCGTTGGGACGCTATCTATCTATCCATATACATAGACAGGTAAGCATGTAGGTGGGGACGGGAGCGAATGGACACGCGCGCACGCACGCACGCACGCACGCACGCAAGGGCGTATAGGAAATTCCATGACATGACAAGCCACGCCCCCCTTCCCTCGCCGAAGGAACGCTCGCCATGCCACCAATGTTGCCTGAACACGGCGTGCGTCGCCGTATGCCGGGCGGGGGGGGGGGGCGAAGAGGGGGTCAAAACAGGGCTTTGGCTCTAACTGCCCAGAACCATTGGTGGTCGTGTGGGAGGTCGCTTATCTCGGATACCATCAAAACCCAGGCAAGGCGGTCTTTGTCCTCTTGAATTAGCAAGCAGGTTTGTCTACTACCCAGCAAGGCAGGGGCGGGCTTGGTTGTGGGCTTATTTACGATGCCGGTATATAGCACAACACGATACGACACGATACGACACGATGCGACGCGACGCGACGCACTAACTGTAGTCATCAGCTGAGATAAGACGTATGTATGTATATAGTGAGTACCCTCAGGAGGGAGAAGGAACCACGGAGGTAGGTGTTAAATAGGAATAGATAAAATTAAGATTTATACCGCTACTACATAGTGATGAAGACGAATATGATGGCCACTGCTTTGTGTGATATTCAGCTTAAGCCGACAGAGAGATGACATGACGCACGAGGTCCGGCCTAGTTAGTCTACTATAGTAGACTGGTATAGATCTTACACGAAGATTACATGAAGCTTGAAATGACAGCTGATGGGCCCGGGGGATGTTGTACCGTAGAGGTCTGACTGTCTTATCTTATAGACGGCCTAAACGCCCCAAAGCTTCACGCAAGACACACCGTCAAGAAAAAAAGGAACCGCGATTTAGGGGAGGGGAAAATTGCACCAGGTATCAAAAATGTTGTCATTTGGCTCGATCTCTGATTAAGTTTCTAAAGAAGATGAAGGCGGTAGGTAGCATGGGGGAGGAGGGAATACTAAAAGGAAAATAGTGGTAAGAACATTTGCGTCTCGGGGGGATCCGAACCCGTCTCTCAGATTTTCTTCTTCTTCTTCGCGAGACTATAATTTGATAACTGCCTGATCCGCCAAAAAAATAACCACGCCCGACAGCATAACACACGCACACACACACAACCAGACCTAAAAAACACCGAAGATTTTGGGCCAACACGTCGTTGGGCCCGGATATCATGCATCCCCTGGTCTGGTTCGTTCTGCCATCGATTAATTATTGTATGTAGTCCCTGCGAGCGGTGATGTCGTGTTTTTCGTGACAAGGTTCGAGATGGTTTGTCACCCAGCCATACGTTTTGGACGCCCTAACATTTAGCTGTAGGAAGCCAACCGTAACCCCTTAGAATCGATCGCCAATAAATGGATGAGCTGGGAACACCTCGAATTTGGATTTATTAATACCCGTTCATGGTCATCCGCTGCGAGTTCCTGCTGAGCTCGCGGTCGGCGGCGGGGCTGATGGGCCGGCTGCCATGACCCTGAGCACTGCTTTCCTTGAGGGCCAGGAGCTGCTTGGCACGGAAGGTCTCGTAGTGGATCTGTGAAGTCGTCTCGATGAGATCCTGGAGATGTGTCCGGAGCAGGAAGTTCCGCAGGTAGACAAATTCGCAGTGGTTCTCATCCTCAACATTGATGACACCCCATCGGTTCTGACGTCCACGGACCTGCTTGCCGTTGACGATGATGTTCTTCTCGGAGCCGACGACGGCGAAGGGGACGAGGCTCTGCGGGATTGATTAGCTAAAGTTTTTTTTTTTTTAATTTGAAACGGAATCGCGCCGTCCTACTAACCTTGATCTGAGTGTTCACGGACCGCTCCTCCTCATCCAACTCGTCGTTGTCGTAGGGGTACATCTTGAGGTTGTGGAAGGTGAATTCCTCCTTGATGCGCTCCTTGAATTCCAGCCTCTCCTCGAGAGTCAGGGAATCGGCCTTGGCGATGACAGGAACGACATTGACGACGTCGGAAAGCTTCTTCAGGACGACGATGTCGATGGGCTTCAGAGAGTGACCGGAAGGCTGGATGAAGAACAGGCAGCAGTGGATCCTGGTGTCCTGGATATAGCGCTCGCGCTGCGCAGTAAGTTCCTTCCGAAGGTAGGCGGAGTGCTGATCCTTGATGTACTTGACGATGGGATCCCAGCAACGGTCGTTGTTAATCAAATCACCGTAGCCTGGGGTGTCGACAATGTTCAATCGCAGACGCACACCGTTCTCCTCGATGATGTGGGAGACAGGGTGAATCTCGGTAGTAGAGCGGACGGGCTCTTCGGGCTGGAGTCTACCCTTGGAGTCGATGAGGTGAGACGCGAAGATGGTGTTGATCAGAGTAGACTTTCCGAGACCGGTCTGGCCTGTGGAATTGAAGAATTAGACGCGTTTAGTTAGATACGTTGGTTTGATGATGAGAAGGGCAATGGTGATGAGGATGGTGATGGTGATGAAAACAATCAATCAATTAATCAATCAAGAACTTACCGACGCATATGACATTGAACTGAAATCCTCTCTTCAAGAGCTTGCGCTCAATCTGAGAAGTGATGCTGTCGAAACCGACGTGGCTATCAGGGTAAACGGTAGGAGCAGCCATTTCGTCGTCGTTGTCGATGATGTTGATCGTGACACGATGGAGATGGAGATGGAGATGAAATGATTAATTACGCGAAACAATTTAATGGATCCCAGGGATTATCTGGTGTTGTGACCCTTTTATCTGTGTCAGATTGGAAAGTCGAGGAAATCGTCGAAACGAATGGACGGTGATGCGTGGCGCAAGCCGGGAAAAGAAAAGGAAAATAGACGTTAGAAAGAAGAAGAACGGCAAAAAAAAAAAAGAGAAGCGACTCTTGGATGGAGAAGTTGTGTTGTTGAAGGACGATGTTGTTCAAGGTTGCTGCTGTTAAGTTAAAATTAGATAGGAGGGAGATAATAATCAAGGACAGGTTAAGTTTCGGGTCTGTTCACTCTCGGATGATTAAGGTTAGACAAGATTAGTACATGTAAGTTAGTAGAAGTGGCCCGGACGTGTAAATAATTAAGGTTAGAGTGGCAGAAGTGGTAAAGAACCTTGGAAGTTTACTAGAGAGCCTGGAGGTGCCCAAGCAAAGTTGCAGTGTAATGCAGTGCTTGCAGATTACATACAAAGTAGACCCGTGGACCTGAACAGATAACTACATGGGACAAATTGGAGAGAGCCTGAGAGCACATTAAAGCCGGGAATTTTTCCACTTTCCTCCTTTTTTCGTTTTCCTGCATATCCCTCTAATAACCTACCAGACCAGACTACTAGTTACTATGTAAGTACCCTTCAGTTGCATTGCATCAACGGGCCAGAAATCATAATTTCGCTCTAAAAGGTATAGGGTGGAAGGCACTCCCGACCCGCACAGGCTGCAAGACAGGCTGGCCCAACTGGGGTGCATGGTCGTGCAAAGTCGTGGTAAAGCAGGTGGTAGGGAGGACCCCAAGAAAGGGGAAAAGGGGGTTTTACTGCCTCTGATAGGTTCACCTCTGCCCGTGCTTCTTTACCTAAATGGTCTATGCCGAAATAGGATTAGCCCTTCATTTGGCTGCGATATGAACTTCCCGACTCTTTTTTTGGCAGGCCAGCGGGCGGGCAAGTACTTTGTAACTCTGACTGGTTAGAAGGAACATTCAAGATAAGGTAATTGATAAAGACGATAGGCTGGTTGGAAACTTTTCGGCTAGAGCTACCTAAGAACCTAATAAGATCTACCAAGCAGCTACTGCCCAGGTGGTTAAGGCTATATATAATACTATGTATACTGAGTGAGTGGCGCTCTATTAACGAACCATCTGCGCAACCTTGCATTTCTTAATCATCACGCTCGACAGCTACAGCCACAAACGAGCTACGAAAAACGTCGCATAGCCGCAGAAGGACTCGCAAGGCTTGAAGCGCAGGCCTAAGGTTTCTCCCTCTGAAGCCACGGCGAACATCGAATAACGGTCGCCGGTGACCCAAACCCGCCCGTCCGGACCCGGAAAGCAAAGCCAGTCACGATGGCGGCTATACAGCAACTACGAATATCTTCAGCCTTGTCGTCGCTCTTCCCGAGGCTGACCTCGGCAAGCTTCGGTCCCTCCTTCAGATCAACACTCCTCTCTACACAACAGCAGCAGACCCGGTCGTCACTGTTCCCCTCGATACCTGCGCTGGGCGTGGCGATCCCCGCGGCCATCCAGAACATCCCCTCGCTGCTCGAGGATATATGGGAGGGTATCCTGAAGGCGGTGCCGAAGAAGAAGACGTCGCACATGAAGAAGCGACATAGGCAGATGGCCGGCAAGGGCCTGAAGGATGTCACCAACCTCAACAAGTGTCCCTCATGTGGGAGGACCAAGAAGATGCATACGTTATGTCCGACTTGCATGGGCCGTAAGTTATTGGGGGGTTTTTTTCTTCTTATTTTCTTTAAGAAACCTTTCCTTTATATTACTCTCGCTAATGATGAATTCGGGTCTAGACATTCAAGGTGAACTCAACAAAGACTTGAGGGGCCAGAACACGGCAGCGTAAGAGGCAAGGGTATAACTCGTACAATTAAGAAAAAAATAAAGAAGAAAAGAAGAAGAAAAAAGGCAGATTCGAGAGGAGGTAGACCGTGGGAGGGACAGGAAGAAGACGAGTGCATTTACAAGGCGTTGTTGTTAAGGTTCGGTGGGCATGATCCGTGGATGCATGCCATCCCCCTCCACCCCCCAAATCACCGCGTCTACACCACATGTGTGAGTGTGTACATGCCCGCATATGCCTGTTGTAGAATTGTATAGCAATTTGTACAAAACGAAGCCATGACCTTTTTTTGCAATGCTCCTGCCTGCTGAAGTAATTTGCAAAATACTTATATTGCATATCAATTCTGTTATGCAATTGCTCTTCTATTGGCTCTAAATTCCATGACCCCCCAACCCAGGAACCCCACCATAGCTTAGGTACATGCTGCAGTCAACTTTCATACCTCTTTCCCATCATCACCTTTCCCACTTCTTCAACACACCATAAACGTCATAACCCCCCAGCCCAGATGGGTCGGTAATAATGGTAAGATGGAGGATTTGATGATACTAAGCTCATAGCTTCACGGGCGTGCTAACCCATTTCTTTAGTCTAAACAATACCTTACCACGCATACCGTGGACAATGGTTCGTCCCTCCCATCTGCATATTACCCCACCAACATTAAACAGAACCTTCCTTTGAAGCCGTCATGAAGTTACGACACGAAGTGCGTTCAATATATTTAAAACTAACTTGAGCGCCGTTACTTTCTCTCACTCCCTAATAAAGCCCACGTAACCGACATATTCTCCCTCGCCGCCACGCCCGTGGGCGTCCTCTCCGCGAGCGGCTCCTCGACGCTGCACATCCACGCGACGAACGACCCGGCCTTCCCCCTCGCACAGTCCCTCGACCACGCCCACAAGCTGGGGTGCCACCACGTCGCCGTCTCGCGCAACGGCAAGGTCGCCGCCTCGGCCGGCTTCGGCGGCGAAGTACGCATCTGGCGCCGGGACGCCGACTCGTCGGGAGCCGGCGCCGCTGCCGCCGTGGCTGGCTGGGAGCCTTTCGGCGACCTGGACACGTCACGGGGTGGTGGCGATGGTAGCAGCAGCGGCGCTGCCGGCAGGAAAAAGAACGCCGCCGGAGAGGTCTGGGCCGTGGCGCTCAGCGAGGACGGGCGCTTCCTCGCCGCCACCACGTATGACGGCCGCATCAACGTCTGGGACGTGTCCGCCGGCGGCCCCGGAACCAAAATCCAGGAGTACGAGACCGCGGGCGCCAGCGCCGCCGGTAGCTTCGGCCTGTGTGTCGACCTCAGCCTCGACGGCAAGTACACCGCGAGCGGCCACCAGAGCGGCGCCGTCTACGTCTTCAATAACCAGACCGGTCGGCTGCAATACTCGCTTCCAGGTAAGTCTTGGAGCAGAAGAGAAAAAAAGGGAAAGGAAAGGAAATCAAAGCTGTCTTCACGTGGTTGACAGAGAAAGAAAGGGCAAACGGGATGGCGCAGTGACTAACCCGCAGAGCGTAGGACTGGTGAAGCCGGTGCGCGCGGTGGCGTTCTCGCCGCTGGCGTCGCGACTCGCGGCGGCGGGGGACGCGGGGATGATCGCGGTGTACGACACGAAGCACGGGGAGCATGTGGGCAACCTGACGGGCCACGGGGCGTGGGTGACGAGCCTGGACTGGAACGACACCGGCGAGTACCTGCTCAGCGGGGCCTTCGACGGCAAGGTCAAGGTCTGGTCCGTCGAGCGCGCCGCCTGCGTCGCCACCCACTGCGAGACCGACCGCGCCCTCTGGTCCGTCCGCTGGCTCCCCCGCCACCCCTCCTCCCGCAACGAGATGTTCTGCACCGCCGGCGCTAACCGCAGCATCACCTTTTACCGCGAGGCCACCGGGGCATAAAGAGGATTCGGAATATGGCGGGGAAAGGGGGGGAGGGGTGGGGTTGCCTTTATGTAAAGGTTTTACGTTGTCGACATACGGTTTATTACGATGATACGAATGATCTCATGGATGGTCAGGTGCGGGTAGATAGACAGTGGGCGTCTACTATATTCTTTTTCGGTGGCGTTTTAAGGGCACGGAAAAAAGCGCTACGTGCGGCATATAGAGCGTGTAGCTTACAAGGTAGTGGAAACAGTAGAGAAACCTCGCTGAATTCGATTCTTTACCCTCGAGACCTTCCCCCCTTTTTCATTGTGATAGTGATCTAATCGGTTGCTGAGCTGATCTCCTAAGCGTCTTCTCCTTTCTCGTCTGATACTACTACTACTACGACTACGAAGTGCCCCCTTGATCATGGATCAGCGATCCCTACCGCCGGTGCGCATATTTCCTTCCGATGACATGGAGGACTTGTTTCTCCTGGCCTAAGATCTGGGCATAGTACCATACTGACAAGTCAAGGTTGCATATATATGAGTCGTATGTATGCACGCGATGGACAAGATGTATAGATATCCCCCGCGCCCCCCCTGTTCATGCCGTCCCCCCTCAAGATCTAGGACGTGACCTCCTTCGGACACAACTGATCTTACACGTGAAGTGAGCCTTGAATGAACAAATTCTACACAAATTAAACGCCATATCACTTGGTCTACTTCTAAGGAAAGGGACTACCTTGGTTTTACACGGCCTTTTGCTGGACTCTTCTGTAACTTCCCCTTACTAATTCATTAGTACCTACCTAAGATTTACTTCCTGAGTTCAGCCACAGTTGGCTTGCTAGAGGATACCTAGATAGTCCTTTCAAACCCAGATGTGCCCTGTAGGAGGCATAAGGGAACAGGAGGGCTTCTGGGGTCAGCCAGCCGTTAAACCTCGTATACCCGAGGAAAGAAGGTCCTTGTTGTCGTAACGTGGGTACAGAATATATAACGACGAAGTAAGTTGAGATGATCCCTAGGTAGAAATATCTTGTTCTGACTCGACTGACCGGTCCTAAGGTTTCCCGTTCAGGTACTTGACTTTTTATACCTTTTAGTTGTGACGTGGGAATATCTATTCCCGCCCGCTCCTAGCTGTTGGTAACTGAGGATTCGTCTGATACCTATCAAGTATGGTGGATTAATCAAGGCTTCGGTTTGACCGGCAGGAAGGGAAGGGAAGGAGGGGGAAGACTAGAAAGCTCACGTGACTGCGCTCAAGTTTCGTGTTGCCCCGCCAATTCTCTCGACCAGTTGGAATTAGTGGAGCCCTGAACTGCTCCCATCCTACAGTATCTCCCACGTCATTCAGGCCAGCAGTCCCTTCTACATTTAGCCCATCTCCAAGCTACCTAGGTAGGTAGTGAAGGTAGCACTCTCCCTCTCAACCTCTCTCCACCAATTGTCGTCTGTTCATTCCTCAGCAACCAGCCGGGATCCCAGTTGCAGAATAAAAAATTTACAATTAACCACCGCACGACTATCACCACTACAGTAAATAATATATATTAGAGAACGCACGGCTAGATCAGCCAAGCCAAGCTTTCTTTACTGATCTACCAAGGAAGCGGGACATAGCAAGTTATTCGTCCCACCCCCTCCTTCTACCTAGAAGTGAAGGTCCAGCTCATCGTGTCCATCGTAGAGGAATTGGAAAAGGAGTAACATCCAGGAGAGACTATCTCACCACACTCCCCCCGCCACCAAAAATATATCACGAACCTACATACCCCCCCCCCCCCCCTCCCCACCCCCCAACTGACGGAGTCAGCCGATCGCCCGACCACGACCACGACCCTAAGTTGCCACGATGCCTCCCACGACGAGGCGCTCCGCCGGCTCCTCCCGGGGCGGGAAGCAGCAGTCGACGCTATCCTTCAACCACCGGGTAACGAAGCCGTCGGCCGCGGCGTCCAAAACCGCGTCAGCCAAAGACCTCGTCGTCGCATCCCCCTCCTCCACTGCGCCCGCGAAGTCGAGCCCGCTCCGCAAACACGTGGCCACCGCGGACGAGGAGGTTAAGGTGGATGTTGAGCCTGAGGAGGAGAAGGAAGAGGAGGATGCGGTGGTAGAGAAGCAGGAGCAGGAGGAGGAAGAGGAAGAGGAGGAAGAGAAGTCCGAGGCGGAGCTGCGGGCCCGCGAGCTCGGCGATAGACACATCGACCGCTACTGGCGGGCCTTGGAGCGCGAGCGCACGACCCGCCGCGTCCACCAGGAGGGCCTCGACGTCGGCGAGAAGGTCCTGCGGTATTGGGACGTCAGCTCGCAGTACGGGGTATGTTTCTCTTTCCTACCGTAACCCCTCTCAACCCCCCCGGTTTTTATGAGCTTTTTTGGAGGGGCTATGTCCTGTGCATGGGGTGCTCGATTGGTATATCTAATGCGTGTGTTTTGCTAACGCTTTCCTACCTACTAGCCGTGCGTGGGCATCACCCGCATGCGCCGCTGGCAGCGCGCCGAGAAGCTCGGGCTCAACCCGCCCCTCGAGGTCCTCGCCGTCCTGCTCAGGGAGGAGGACAAGGGCACGAACGCCAAGGGCGGCGCCGGGCGCGCCCACGTCGACGAGATCCTGAATCCGTCTACCGTTACTGGTGTCTCGTGAGCGGACGAGCAAGCCAGGTTGGGAGCATGGCTTCCGGTCTCGGTCCTACGCCGATGCGATGCGATGTGATTCAAGGAGGGGTTTGGTTTTCTCGGGCGTTGCACGATGGATGGACGGTCTAGGACGGGTGGAGGGATCTATAAATGAGGTGTGGGAGTTTTTTTCGCGGGGGCGTTGACGGAATCTTCTTGATTGTGTTTGCTTTGGCTACTACACCTGATTCGCCAATGAGCGGCTTGTTGTACATCGTCTCGTCTACCTATCCGCGCTTCTTACTATAGCTTGGATTCTTCTGCCTTTGAATGGAAGAAGCTCTTGAAATTTCTATACTCCCTGTCTTCCACCTCGCCGGTGTGCTTCTTCTCCCTTAACCGGCCGTCTCGCTCTGCTTAGCTTAGTACCAGATGCTCCTCGTCCGGTGGTGCGGCAGCGTCTCCTTGCCCTCTGCCTCCAGTTTCTTCATAGTGTCGTATAGGAAGAAGTCGAGTAGGATCGCGTTGACCTGCGCCTCTGGGTGCTCGCGCTTGATCTCGCGGCGGATCTGCTCGACGCACCAGATCGTGGCGGCTGGTAATTTTTGAATGCGTGTAACTTTTGTTAGCGCAATTAAACCAAGCATCGCCTGTGTGGGAACTAGAACGACACCCACAGAGTCGGGACATTGCACGCCACGGCAAGACTATTAAAAAATATTAAAAAAATAATAAGGCTACTACTCACCTCGGATCTGTAGCTCGTAGCTGCTGCCGCTCTCGATGAGGCGGCCGCCCTGGACCAGGGATAGCAGGGGCGGGCTGTAGCCGATACAGCCGAGGCTGGCGAGGATCTGGGGCACGCGGTAGTCGGCGAAGGTGGTGATCTTGTCGACGTCGCGGAAGGCGCCGTGGGACTCGCCGCCGAAGCAGGCCCACAGGTCCGCCACGAGGATCTGCGCCCGCTTCAAAAAGCGCACCTTCCTCCGCTGCCCTCTTCCCGGCACCGGGAATTCGTCCCGGAAGCACGAGAAGTCCCGCGCCAGTAAGTTCACTAGCCCCGCCGCCGACCCTTCCGCCGCGGCTATGCAGTTCGTGAAGCTGCAGTTGTATTTCTGCGGGGTGCCGCGGTTTTTGGTTTGTTCCGCGCTTGGTTGGTTATGCGTTCTCTTTACTTTTGTGTGTATACGTGCGTGTGTGGCTTTGTGTTCTTTTTTCTTTTCTCTGTAATGCAAGCACATCGGCTAGGATACGTTGCTGTACAGGAGAGGGGGCAGGGAAACGGGGCCTAAAGGAAAAAGGGAAGAGGAAAGGGAGTAATGTCAACGTACTTCGTATAGGACCTGTCCCGCTTCTCTCAGGCAGGCGAGTCGCTCCTCCAACAGCGGCATCTCCTCGTCCGTGCAGGACCTGAATACGTATCTCATCGCGTCCAGGGTGCACTCCTCCTCGTCCTGCCAGTAATGGGGGTCGGTTATGGGGATATCTTTTTTTGGCAACGCCGTGATTAAGTTAAGTTAAGGCCCCGTTATTCAGCGGAAAGTGGGAGCGGAATCGAAAACAATCAAGAACACGCAACAACAAACGCACCTTCTTCCAGGGCGCGCTGGAGGGAGGCGACGAGGCTGCCGTAGCCGGTCCAGCGCTTGTCGCGGTAGTCGACGGCGTAGCGCTCGTCGTCGGGAAGCGGGGACCAGAAGGAGAAGTTCAGCAGGTCCATGGTGAAGATGAAGGCGACGGCGGCGTCGTCGCGCGTTTTAGGGTGCATCTCGTGGTCGGCCCAGTTGGCGGTCGAGAAGCCCGCCGCGCGCATCTGCTCGTAGATGGTCGCCGCCGCGTTCTTGGTCGCCCGCATGTCCAGCGCCACGTCGATTGAGTCGTCGTACAGCTCCTCCGCCCCCTCCAGCACCCCCGTCTCCGGCTCGGCGCTCACGCTCGGCTTGCCCTGCAGGTGCTGCCGGAGCAGCTCGAGGAGCTCCGGGTCGGCCTCGTCGTCCGACATTTCTTTACACCGCCCCCCCTTTTTCCGTGACTATGTTGTGGTTGCGTGTGTGTATGTGTGTGTCGACGGGGATGAATGACTAACCGCGCGTTGTGTGAGCTCCTACGTAATACAAATACAAGGTATTATGCCGCTCAGGGGTATCACGTGCACTTCTCAATGCGTAAAGATTGTGTAGTAAGTAATCCCTGGTTGAGAAGGGGGGAATTTTTACTATCCCAATACGTATTGGCTTCGTTTTCTCATTTGGGAAATGGGGGGACTTTTGTACAGTAAACTCCAGGAAATGTGGGTTCTAGTTTCTATGGATGTATCACAGTTACCTAAGTACTTGAAGGTTCACAATCAGCACGCCAGCTTACCGCGCCAAGCGCAAAATGGTACGCCCGGACCCCACCCTGCTTAGGTTCTTAAACGGCCTGGGCTGCCCAGCTTGTCTGCTTGTCTGGGCTTGCCTGGGCAAGTAATGTACGTACATGAGTACGCCGAGGCTCGGGACAGAGACAGAGAGAGCTGACGGAAAGAGAGGCCTGCGCTACTGGCGGTACGTAGTACTTCTCATCCAGGGCAAAGCTCCAGGGCGGACTAGGGGTATGATTCCGGGTGGGTTCACAGGCGGGTATTAACTAGTAGTAGCTCCTTGTTACCCATCTTGCCCATCCTCCATCCTCCTGCTCAAGCAACTCCGGGTAACCCATCCCTGTTTTGCGGGCGAGGATCCGACTCGCTCTAGAAAGCCTGAGAGGTGGGTTATTTGGGGTGGGAAGGACACTGGAGCTTGGGGAGAGAGAGCTGCGTGGAGAGCTGCGTGAATTCATGATGGATAATGGATTGGGGATCCATCCGTACATGTACATACCTGGTAGGTATGCTCAGAGTATGCGTGCTGGAAGTGTACTTATCAGAACTTCTACACAATGTCTAATTCATTTATAAGCTCGCGTATCTTAGTTGTATCCCGTACTTTTTTGTAACCATCACGACCTGCAACTGCAGTTCAGTCCCGTAGATACTTGCATACTGGTGCAGGTTGTTGTTACCTTAGTATATTTCATTTTCCGTCCTCCGTCCGCCGCCGTCCCCCCATCTTATCCCACCTCGGACGGAACCTTGAACTTGTATCTCTATCGAGGTGTTTTATCATTCAAGGCTGAATGAAGCGCTACCAACTTCCTCTTCATCAAGCCTCATTTCTACGTATCTTCTCATCCTCTTTTTTTTTTTTTCTCTCTCCCCAAAGGGCCCAGGTTAATTGGAACAAGACTCCTACCAGAAAACCTCGGAAGTCGACACCAATCCTATCTCATCCCATTTTATCCCATCCCATCCATCGTCATCGCGAATATCGCGAGCCTGTTCCCACATTTATGTCATTGACGTGCATGCATCGACGGAGCCATACTTCATGACCATGTCGGCGGCCACGGGCGTAACGGATACGGTATCTGGCGCACCGGTGACAGCAGCAAGCTCAAGCTCAAGCTCAGGCGCGAGCACAACCGCAACCACAACTATGGCGACGACCACGCCAGTACCGACACAGACACAGACGCAGACACCGACACCGACACAGATACCGACACCCGCACCCACACCTACTACTACCACCAACACCACCGCGAATATTGCGCCAACGTCAATACCAACATCAGTATCAGCACCAGTATCCGCGCCTGCATCCGCGCCTATACCGGCAGCTACAAACCCTTCCGCGATGTTGCCTACTTCCTCTATGACGGTGCCTGTACCTGCTCCTGCTCCTGCTCCTGCGCCTGCAGGTGCTGCACCTGTAGCCGCACCTGGATGGATACGCGACAGCAAGAATCGCCAATCCCTTGGTCCAACCCTAAACACCTCAGTAAAGCAAGTAAGTTTTGTCTATCTACCTAGGTATTCATTGAATGCCCATATATACATGTCGATGCTTTATGCCTTGATTGTTGATTGCGAAGCTGTTCGGAATTCCGCCACGTCTAGAACCATCGCACACGTTATCTCTCATTTCACCACCTCACCACCTCGTCACTACCTCATCACTATCTCATTATCCCCTTCGATCTGAACATGAACATGCCTGGTGCATCTCTTGCGCGGATGCCTAACTGTACTTTACCTTCTCTATTTCATTTGCGCGCCTTATCATCTTCACGTTGCTGCCCCCCCCTAATCTACTAAGGCCGAATCTACTTGCTGGATTTATCACACATCACAACCTTTAACTGCTCACCTACACTCACTTCACTCACTTATCTACACCTACGTGCGTAATGCGACTTTGCGCCTACTTCTCGGCTGTCGCACCCGCCAGCTTATCACCATTTTAAGAAGTCTTAACTTCGCAGCCCACCCGCTTCCCTCTTACCTTCGAAACAAACTTACAGGCCAGCTCCTGCCTCATCCCTAACCCACTTCGACTCGATCCCATTCACCTCTTAGTCTGATCCACCTACTCTCTTGTCTCAGATATGGCGGATACCGACAATATTGCATATACCCTTGAGGGTCTGTGTAAACCTTCGAAGATAGATATGGCACTGACATCAGCTCGACAGGCCCGCGTTCTAATGGTTGGAGCGGGTGGAATTGGTTGCGAACTCTTAAAGAACCTTGTTCTCACCGGCTACCGCGAAGTCCATGTCGTCGATCTCGACACCATCGATCTGAGCAATTTAAACCGTCAATTTCTCTTCCGTCAAGAGCACATCAAGAAGTCCAAGGCGCTGGTTGCGAAGGAGGCTGCGCAAAAGATGAACCCCAATGTTAATATCGCTGCCCATCATGCCAACATTAAGGACCCCCAATTTAACGTCGAGTGGTTCCGCGGTTTCAAGCTTGTCTTCAATGCGCTCGACAACCTCGAGGCGAGACGTCACGTCAATCGGATGTGTTTGGCTGCTGATGTTCCTTTAATCGAGAGCGGCACTACGGGTTTCAACGGCCAGGTCCAAGTCATAAAAAAGGGCATCACCGCATGCTACGACTGCACATCGAAAGAGGTCCCAAAATCCTTTCCCGTCTGCACCATTCGAAGCACCCCAAGCCAGCCCATTCATTGCATAGTCTGGGGCAAGAGCTATCTCCTAAACGAGATGTTCGGCACGAGCGAAGACCAGGGCGCACTAGACAACACAGAAAGCGCAGACAATGCGAAGGAGATCGCGGAGCTCAAGAAGGAGGCAGAGGAATTGAGGAAGATTAGGGAGTCTATCGGAACGGATAATTTCGCGCAGATGCTTTTCGATAAAGTCTTCTACGCAGATATCAACCGCCTCCGCTCGATGGAAGACATGTGGCACTCGAGAAAACCGCCCAACCCTTTGAAATACGAGGAAGTCATGGCCCAAGCCTCAGAGGCAATTGCCGCCAAAGAGTCCCTTCTACAGGACGATCAGAAAATCTGGTCGCTCGAGGAGAATCTGGTCGTTTTCAATGATAGCTTGGACCGGCTCAGCAAGACCATGGCAGAGTTGAAGAAGAGCCAGGAGACGAGCAACGGCGCACCTTCTCAACCTATCATCACCTTTGATAAGGATGATATCGATACGCTGGACTTTGTGGCTGCGAGCGCCAACATTCGATCTCACATCTTTGGCATCGACAAGCAGTCCCGTTTCGATATCAAGCAGATGGCCGGCAACATCATCCCTGCAATCGCGACTACCAATGCCATAGTAGCCGGCCTCTGTGTTCTCGAATCGTTCAAGATCCTCAAGGGGCAATACGACCAGGCGAGAGAAGTAAGAAATGCGATGTAAGCCGTGGAAAAAATGAATGAAGCCAGCTAACGATATAATCAAGATTTTCCTCACACCGTTTGCCAGCCAGAGACTGTTGGCCCCTGATCGCTGTCGGCCGCCGAATCCCGATTGCCCAGTCTGCAGCGTTTACCACACGAGCGCCTACGTGGACTTCGCACGAGCCACTCTCGGCGATTTGGTAGACAAATTTGTAAAACTACAGCTCGGCTACGGTGACCGGGATTTCGCGGTAAACAGCGATGCTGGGCTCCTTTACGACCCTGACGAGACGGACAATCTGGAAAGGAAATTGAGTGAACTCGGTACGTTGCTGTTTGTTACATTTACATTGCATTCGAGCTAACTATATACAGGGATTAAACCAGACAGCTTCGTCACTATCGTCGACGATGCGGATGACGATATCTTGACCAATGTCATCATAGACTTGCAGGAAGCGTACGTAGATATAACTAGTTCTCCTGGGTCTAGTAATGTTGCTGACTAGTATTTTAGGAAGGACGTGACCGAGGGCTTATCTGTTAAGGGCCGCGGGGACAAGATTTCGGATATTCCCCGCAAGCCCAAGAAGACGCCCGAACCACAGAGCAACGGGACTTCCGGTGCTAACGGCAACCACACCGCTAATTCAGAAGCGGCCCCGGCGGATCGAAAGCGAGCCAGGACGGACGATGACGAGGCACCGCAGGCGAAGAAAGCCAAAGTAGTTTCCAGCGATGCTGAGGTCATTAATCTCGACGTCGACCAGGATTCAGGTGCATTCGTCATTCCGGACGACTGATTCCTTTCAGAATCGAGAGGCTCCAGCCTCATCCATCAGGGTGTGCGGTGAGCATCGCACTATACCCCGCTCAAGCCTCCATCAATGTTGAGGACACAGTTATGCGCATAGGGGTTCGTGGCGAGGAAGAGGGCAGCGTCGGCAACCTCCTCGACGCGTCCCAGGCGACCCAGAGGGATCTGAGCTGAAATGCTGCCATCTTTTCGCAGGCCTACCGCTTGCAATTGTATATTAGTAATTTCTGTACTTTAAAAGAAGAGAGAAGGGGGGGGGTATGGATCTAGAGTAAGGGCATATCGCAACAAGGGAACATAGGAAGGGATGAATAGGCGCGGGCGAGACGAAGAAATGAAGGGGAAAGAAGAAGGATAGATGAGGGTTTGGAGGAACGATAGGTCGGACACTTCCTCGGGAACGGCTCACCCTTTGTCATGTCGGTCTCGATGTAGCCCGGCACGAGGACATTGGCCCGGATGCCGAATCGGCCGACCTCGCAGGCCAGAGATCGCGTGAGACCTAGGTAGAAAGAAAAAAAGGAGCAGGCCGGCGCATTAGGAGTCTGTCTTGTCTTATCATGTCTTGTCTGGCATTCTTGTCTTATCTTTTTTTGTGTTGTATCCCCCCTTCATCTAGATGGAAGGGTTTACCACTACATCCCCCGGGAAAGGAACAGGGGAATATATGGACTTATACCTTGCTCGTCTAGGATTATCTTCACGCTGGGAAAATCTACTCCTTTTTTTTTCCCCTCTCTCTCTTTTCGCGTTTTCCACTTTTTGGGGGGAGTTTTTACATGGAAAGAAAATAAAAGGGAAGAAAGAAAGAAAGACATAATATACATACCAATGACACCGGCTTTAGACGCTGCGTATATGCTTGCGCCCATACCTCCTTTTACGGCTAGCAGACTTGAGACGTTGATGATGCAACCTATATAGTATAGACATATTCCCATTCAAACCACTCCCCCTCCCCCTAAGTCGAGGCGGGGGGTGGTTCATGAGAGGTTATTGATTAGTCCAGGTTTATTTCCCGTCACTGACTCAAGTTTTCCCGGGGGGGATGGGGGGTTATTAGTTATTAATGTGTGTGTCCTGCGTCCTACCCTACCCTATCTACCGGAGGAGCAGCTCAGCTACCCGAAAACACTGGAGTTACTGACTTACCCTCTTTCTGCTTCATCATCTGGCGGATGAAGGCCCGGCACCCCAGCGCGGTACCGAGTAGGTTCGTGTCGAGGATCCCGCGCGCGTCGTCGGTACTCGTCCGGTGCAGCGCCGAGTTCTGCGACACGCCCGCCGCGTTGACTAGGATGTCTGTCTTGTCCTGTTGGATTATTTTAGTGAGTTTTTTTTTTTCTGGTCACGAATAGAAACACAGGTGATGATGATACATGTGTATTTATTGAAAACGTCAAGGTGGGAGGAGAAGAGAAGGAGTAAAATCGAGAACCGACTCACCCCCTTCAACTCGCTCACCAGCGCGGCCCAGGCGTCGGCGCTCGAGACGTCCATGGGGCGAGCGTGGTGGAAACGGTGCGGCGGCGCTTGGTCCGGGTCCGAGTCTGAGGAGGAGGCGGAAGGAGGGGGGAGGCGGTTCACGGCGGCGCTTAGCGCATCGGCGTCCCGGCCCACCAGCGTGCAGTGCGCCCCGCGCGCCGCGAACAGCGCCGCGATCGCCGCCCCGATGCCCCGGCTGCCGCCCGTCACAACGCAGCGCTTGCCCACCAGGGACGCTGGGGACGCGTACATGGCTTTCTTCCTCTATTTTTTTTCTTCCTGGTTTACTTTTTTCGGTTGGAGGGGGGGCAGTACCTGTTGTACTACTATCCCCGGACCTTACGGACTACTTCGGATGTCCTGGACGGATGGGACGGGGGGGTTGTGTGGCTTAGTCAGGGGGCGTTCGTTCCGGATGAGAGGGGGAGTCGATAACTGGAGAGAGATACCCGTTGACGTCAAGGGGTGTACGTCAACGTCACCATCACGTGCAGCAGTTGTGCTAATGATAGCTGAGAGGGATACGGGTAAGGCGGTAGGGCTGGATATTCAGTGGAATGCTGTCCTTCGATGCATTAGGTATCTACCAAGGTACCTAAGATAGGTACCTTTTAGCCAACTCCCGAACCCATTCTGTTTCTGAAGCCTGGCAAACCTGGCAGGTCCCTGAAATACCTAGGTACTTGCCAGACCCAATTGTCCAGGTATTGTATGCCCCGCTACAACCTTAAACCCCAAGCCGACTCGGGAGGGATGCACTAATCTCCTTCCACCTCCCCCAAAGGTTACCCAGATACTATCCAATCAAAGGGCCAAGATGATGGAGATTAGATGTCATGGTACACAAAAGCGGCCTAGATTCAAGGTAGATTAAGGGAAGGATTCGCGATTCAGCCCCACCTCGTGGGGTACCAGCTCACCAATTGTTGTAGTAAGCTGTACATGTGTAAACTTTTTTTTTCCCCTTTGAACTTATCGAAGGGTGTTACAAGGTTCTGGTGGATTGTACCGGAAAGAAGTAAAGTTCAATGGGTGAAAGGCGGCATTGAAATTGAAATTTGGACCGGTAGTTACTTCGTAGTGGAGGGTAATTTAGAAATTGTATGGACGGGAAGGAGTACCTCGAGAACAATTCCTCGAATAATAACCTGGAAGCTTGCAAGACTAGAACTACATATTAATTACCTAGGTAGGTAATCAATCTCAACCCTCCACCCTCCTCAACGTTCCAACTAAATCCCGTCTACTCAATAAAATAGAAGGATTCGAGTCAACTACTACTAAGGGCTTTCTACCACTCTACCACTCTCACTCTCACTCTCTACCAACACTGAAGTCAGCAGCGGCTAGCACAAGCACAAGCACAAGCACATGCAAATTGGTGCAATACCTAGTAATAATAATTATAATAGTAATAACAACGTACCTACTTCAAGTTATCAATTCTCTTATTATTCTTATTTCACTACCCAAACTTCCTTACAATTACCTACTTAGCTACATAGCTATCTAGAGCGGGTAGTTCAGTCAGGGTCCCTCCAGACTGTTCAGTTGTACATTACGTGGTACTTGCCCGAAGATCCCAAGGCTCTGGTCAATCACACGTAGTGACGACGATAAGGACGACGAAGACGACGACGAGCTACACAACAGTCGGTTCAGCATTATAACGATTACGACCACCGATTGATTGACTGCGTCATTCGATGAACGTCTCTGCCAAATCTCGGAAGCAACCAGTGATTCATAATCTGATCCAGGCCACCCCGGATCTAATCATCCCTCACGCTCTTCTTATTGGACGTGATCACGATAATCGCTCTCACTTTGCGCCTTGCTCCCCGACCCTTCACCCTCCCCTCCCCCTGAAGAGAGACGCCCGCATGCGATGATTTCGATCCGGGCCAATGGCTCCACTACGGGCGCCGATATTCTGATCAAGAAGAGGGACGAGAATGGCTTTCTCGTCGACCAAATCCTGCCTGGCGAGGATCAGCAGCGGAGATTGCGCTTGCAGAAGGAGGAAGAAGAGGAGCAGCAGAAGCAACAGCAGCAGCAACATAACCACAAGCCCGTGATCGACGCCGGACTGAAGAGCTTAGATCACTGTACGTGTGATGCGTCGTCTCCTCCCTTTCTACTTTGCTACGAATAGTCTCCCCTCTTGGCATTTTCCCCTCTGGTCCTACAAACTGTCCTCTTGTGGGTTCGTTGGAGTGGCTGTCTAGTAATCTGGTAAAACGCCACTACATAAATACGTCACTCCTGATAGGGAGGAGACCAAAGTAATGCGCGCCGCAGAGGAGCTTTGACGCTAATAGGGACGGACGACCGGATGGACGAATGTCACATGCCAAAGTGGCTGTGGCATGTTCTGGTCTGAATTAACTATGTGCTATGTTGACCTTGCGTTGTATTGTGTGTTCTGTGTTGGATATGCCATAGACTAATACGACGACAAATAGACAAGCACGCTCTCCCTAAATGGCGTTACGAGCTGCGGCAGCGAACCCTCCCTCTCATAAGATGGGAGACGCCCTATCTGGCCTGGATGCAGGCCAAGCTGCGCACCCCAGCCCTTGATCGCTACTTCGCTATCACCGCGAACCTGGGAACACATACATTCTTCATGATATTCTTGCCCATCATGTTCTGGTGCGGCTTCGCCTCCTTCGGTAAAGGGTATGTTCCTATCACTTTCTCAACAGGCTTCTGAAAAATACTGATTTTTGACGATGATCAGAATTGTACATATACTAGCCAGTGGCGTCTTCTGGAGCGGCTTCATCAAGGACTTCTTCTCCCTGCCGCGACCCCTCTCACCCCCCTTGCACCGCATCACCATGTCTGGCTCCGTGGCGCTCGAGTATGGCTTTCCGTCAACTCACTCGGCGAACGCCGTCTCGGTAGCCGTCTACTGCATCCTAAGTTTGCGGACGCCTGAGGCCGCTGACATGTTCGCCCCATCGACCCGGATCGCCCTGGAGGGCCTATCATATTTCTACGCCATCAGTATCATTTTCGGCCGGCTTTACTGTGGAATGCACGGTTTCATTGACGTTATTTTCGGCTCTGTGCTAGGTGCGATTATCACTCTCATCGAGTGGTATGGCGCACCAGCTATGGAATCCTACCTATACAACGGTGGAGGGGAGGCTATCATAATTGTCTTGCTTACCATAATCGTGTTGATTCGAATTCACCCCGAACCAGCTGATGACTGTCCGTGCTTCGATGACAGTGTGTGCTTCGCGGGCGTCTTGATGGGGCTTGAGGGCGCCACCTGGCACCTTGAGCGCGCGTCGTTCGGGCCTGTCCTGCACCCTTTCGACATGGCAGGTCTTGGTTGGGTGCGAGCTACTACCCGTATCCTCGCAGGCATTCTAGCTATCCTAGTTTGGAAGGAGGCGGCTAAGCCGGTAATGCTCCGGTCTCTCCCCCATCTGTTCCGCCTGATTGAGACCTATGGCCTCGATCTACCCCGCCGCTTCTTCGTCCCAGCCTCCGAGTACTCTGTCATCCCGCCTCGTCTGCGCGTTGATAACGTCATGCCCAGTGTCAGCGACTTGCCCCAGCTCATCACCAGCATGCGCCATCCCGGTCGCGGCCGCTCCGTCAGCGTCGGCCCCCAGAGTGCCGCCGACGCATACGAAACGCTTGCGTATCGTGAACGCAGACGGAGGGAGAGCATCGAGGACATCAGTAATAACGCTGCAGGTCTAAAGAGCAAGGGCAGCGTACAGGATCTCGGCAGCGGTGGTGGCGCAGGGCTCGGAGGTAAGGAGAGGACACCTAGCCAAAATAGGAATGGAGGCGCCACCAGCGGCTCCCTCCATCAACATCAACACCTCGGATGGGACGATAAGGTTCGCGAATTCGAGAAACAGATGGGTGAGGGCACGGTGCTGGTCGGCTCGCCCGTTGAGAATGGTAACGGCAACGGCAATGCTAGTCCAGGCGGCACCGAAGAACCCGACCTTTACGTCTCGCAACAGAACGAGGACGACCTTGGCGAGCGCGAGGTTTTCTCTAAGCTAGTCAAGCCACGTGTCAGGTACGACGTCGAGGTCATTACGAAACTCGTCGTCTATGCTGGTGAGTTTATAATATTCTTCCCGGTTACCTTTCTTTTAGACACTCCGAACGATTCTTTTCACTCAACGAACTAGTTACGCTGACCATTGGGTGGTGGTGCAGGCATCGGCTGGATCGCCGTTGAGGGTGTGCCGGTCCTATTCGAGATGATACCCGGGCTCGGGGTTGGCCACCTGAGGTAATATAATAACCGTGATGACTGCTGTCTTTTGGGGAAAAAAATGTGGCCTTAATGACGTCGACGCTTGCGCTCCTGGGTTGTAGGCGTTCAGGGGGGGCGGGGTGCTAATGGGCTGTGGTTATAAGGGGATACGAAGTCACCCGCTTGAATGAACGATTCACATGATGAACGAAAGAACACCCTGAGCATAACATGTAATACCAAGACTCACTCGCTCGATCAACTTCTTGTATATAATTCTTAGGTACGTATGCCTGTCGCTTTCGCGGCTCGGAGGTCCTCGTAAAATAACGAGCCTATTTTTTTTTTCTTTCCGGCCCGTGGGGTTATCCCTTGTTGACCAGATCTATTATCTATCCGTGCCAAGCGTCTCAGTGGAATAGTCGAACTGATGGAGGTTTCAAGATCCGGCCGGAACAACAGGTTTAGGATGGTTAGTTTGTGTGACCCTGGACCGGCAAGTAGGTATTGCTGCGGTAATTCCTCGGTAAACTCGAATGGAAAATGTTCGCTCCCCCTTGCCGGTGTCATATATGGCCATGCTAAGCATCTAACAACGGTGGTGACCGAAGCTACATAAAATCAGCAGCCAGAATCCTCAGACCGGGAATGATCTCGTCGCTGAGCTTGAAGTCCCCGGGTCCATTATCCCGGTCAGATGGACATCATCACAACTGCGGTTGTGCAGTTCGGTGCCCGTTTCGTGCAGGAGTGCGCGCGGGACCGGGGCCTCCCCCGTTACTTTCGAGGCTGTAAAGCGCTTTTCGAAAAAAAAAAAAAAAAAAAAAGCCTTGCTGGCAGGAAAATTCGAGGATACCCTAGCTTCTATAGTTGATGTGATATTGATATGTCCTAAAGTTAATGGTCCCCAGAAAAGGCTTACAGTAGATCTTAGGCTGGGGAAATCTCATATTACCAGATGGAATAGCTGTCATTTTTCAGTGCTGAACTTGATCGAAAGACTAGCATACCTTATATTCTTTATATCGTACCTTATGACATCTTCAGGCAGTACGGGAAGTTCGGAGTTGGATATAAGTTCTTACGTTATATTATGTATAATATTAAATAAAACCCCGGTTCACTACTGCTAAGTGTAAAAGCAGGCAATGAGAGAAAGGCGCCGAGAGTGATATTGGTAGGTAGATATAGCTACTTAGCATGATATACCTTCAAACTCTAACCCCTTTTTAAGCTAGGGGGCCGAAAGCCCCCCTATTTATAGGAAAAGCTTTATTCCAACATAGCCCGTGGAAAGGGGCTAGGTTCTTGCTAGCGTCTATCGCCCCTATAATGCAATGAGTTACCAACTTTAGTACGACATGAGACTACTGGATTTCATAGCAAAAACGTTGATAGCGAGGTGGCTACATGAAAAACTGGCTTGAAGAACAACGCCTCATTGCTCTAAACACGCCTCATCTACTGCCAGCACCGTATAACGCTAACTCATATTCCTGACACTTTCTTGATATCAAGGCCAAGCGGACGGCTACATAATTTAATATCATCAACTGCCTATGGCTGCGTTTTTTTTTATCAGAGTCCCATGGCCGGTGTCCGTTAAGGATAGGAGATATTTTTCCTGGGGAACGAATTATCCCGGTTAAGCGCCCATTAGGACTACGACATTAGTTATTTAGACGCGCTAGATAAGACACACTAGTCCTTGTTATACTTCATCTTTATTCTTCACCAACTCATAACAATAACCACCGCCTGTAGAAGTGGGATGTGGTCTTACTCCTGCTTTAAAACGCCGAAAGTCTACTGGTTCATGTGAGTATCTTCAACGCATGCTAATTCGCGGTTTGAGTTGGGCTTATCTGTGAGTGTAAGCCCCAGATGGAATCAGGAGGCCGAGTGATATCCAAGCAAGCGAACGGCCCGCAGATAACGGTGATAGCATGATGGCAATGACCTTGATGTCTATCTACCGTCGGCATATGCAAGAAGACTGTGACTATAACTATTTCAAGCCGGACTTATCAGATCGGTGGCCCAACATTTCTGTATAGCTCGTCATTTAGAAACGTAATAGTCATTTTCTGCACAACAAATGAAAGGATACCCTCTTTGCCCACCTACAGGCATAAATGTGATGTCAACGTTGAGTTGCGTTTGACTTGTCAATATTGATTCGTCCAGCCTACAGAATGGACAAATGCCATATGCCCACTTTCCTTGACGGGTAACGTGACAATTCCGCACCCAACTCTTCTGATCTGATGGGCGGTGCAGCCTTTCAGCTACGCGCTAAATGCAGACGAAACGCCCGTACACGAACATTTAGTCACTGCCGTGGGCTGAGGTAATGAAACCTACATAGGTAGTCCTTGTAAAGTGGCGGTGTTGCAATGCCGACTATCCGCATTTGTAGTCCAGTGCCGACCACCCAACCCATCACTATCCACCACAAGACAAACGAGATATCAATGTGTCAACCCAAGCGGGGTAATACTAGCCAGAGACCAAATAGGAGCTCCCGACGAACACAACTCGCAGTCGGTTTGTATGCATCCATTCGTATCTGGGGGTCTCGCAGATCTTGTTGTACGAGACAGCGCTTCATTTCTTTTCAGACCCGTGAACCGCGCGGTTCCCACATAAAGTTGGCGCCCGCCTTGGCAGATCTAGGCTAGGCAGACCAGAGAAGAGGAGTCTAGAAGCCCAAGCGTCGTGCGATGAAGCCCAACCAGATGGAACGCTGGGGGATGGCGGCCCACTTAAGAACTCCGGGCCAGGGGCTATGTAGGCACACGTCAGAAGATGGGTGCCGCGCAAGCGAGCGGCGCACCGGCGGTACCGACGACCTGTGATGGCTGGCACAGTACCTCGTAGTCAAACACATATATTTATAGGTGACCCCGACCGCTTCACACAGTTCAGTTCTTTATCATCAAATCTCATCACGAATCTAGCTACCCTTCTTGAGCTCGACATTGAACAAGAACATTTGTATTTACGCACAGACAACATGGATCCTCGTTACGGCGGTCAAGGTCATCAGGGTGGAGGAGGGTATGGAGGAGAGGCTTCTTCCTACTACAATGACCAGTCCAACCCCCAACAGCCTTACGGCGGTGGCCCTGGCGGGGGCTATGGTGGCGGTCCTGGCGGGGGCTATGGTGGTGGCCCTGGCGGAGGTTACGGAGGCCCTCCCGCAAGTGGCTACGGAGGTGGTCCGGGCGGCGGCTATGGTGGTCCCGGAGGACCCGGTGGAGAACGATATCCTTCGCCTCACAACGCTGGACCTGACGGGCCCGATGGAGAGCGTGGCTTGATGGGCGGACTCGCCGGTGCCGCAGCCGGTGCATACGGCGGCCATAAAATGGGCCACGGGGTTATCGGCGCCATCGGTGGTGCCATCGCCGGCCACAAGTTGCAGGATTTCGTGAGCGACCGCAAGGAGAAGAAGGAGGAGGAGAAGATGCAGCAGCAGATGTACTCGTCGCCGCCACCGCCATACGGCAACTCTGGACCGCACCATCCTCCCCCCTCCCACCACCATCATCACCACGTGGGAGGACACCACTCGCCTTCCCGAGACCGGTCCATCGGCGGCTTCGATGGTAATTTCTCGGCCTCTTCGCACGACATCCACCTCGAGGGTGACTTCGACCTGGTCGCTGTGTGCAGACGCGATGATGGGGGCAGCCAAACGAGCACCTTGAACCTCAACCAGGTGCTCAGCAACGAGGACGGGCGTTTCCGGTGGGTGAGCGGCGGCGGCGGCGGAAGCAGCGTCACGGTGCAGCAGGGCGACACCCTACGGGAGATCGCGCGGCGCGTCGGCTGCAACTTCGAGGAACTGGCCCGGAGGAACAACATCAATAACCCGGACATGATCTACCCGGGCCAGCATCTGGAGGTGCCGGGCAGAGGACCGGCTGGTAACTTCAGCTCCTCAGGTCGGGACATCCGCCTCGTCGACGGAGGCCGAGCCTTAGAGGCGGAGCTGCGCAACGTCAGGGGGGAGTGGCGTCGGGCCCGGATCGAGTTGGATGAGCGGATAGGGAACAGGGGTGGCAGGCTTTGCCTCGTCTAAGAGCTATGCATCGTTTGAGAGGACACGGAGAGATAGCATTTGAAAGGACAGTTACGGATACCATGAGATAATCGAAGGGAACGATATTTTTCACGTTACCACCCCCCCCCCCCCCTCCCCCATAAGAGTAGCATCGCATGTAACTGGCTAGGCTCACCAAATAAAAAAAAAGCTTGCTTTGTGAACTCAATCTACCTATGCTTGCTCTCACGATATAGCTGTTTAGACTCCGACCACTTTGGCCACATTGGAAGCACTTAGCAGAGCACAGCACGCGTCTCATTTCAGAATGCCCAATTTGTGACGTAGCAGATCGTTACTGGTTGAAGCAAGGCAAGTTTAGAAACTAGAATCGGAGTTTACTGCCGAGTACCCCAGTGTATATGGGAGCTTCTTCACCAATAGAGTGAACCGGCAACTCCACGACCCCCACCTGTTCAACCAGGTTACTATGAGTGGCTGAGGGTCAATTCTCCGTCGAATTCCAGTATGACCGGTTCCTCGAGGATATGGGAACGGTAAGGGAAAGCTTGACACGAATGAAACGGCCTTTCTATTGGCCAGGTGTATCTTGTTGGCCGCCCCATTAAATAACATCATTTATAACCTCCGAGAACATCATGTATTAGTGCGAAGCATCACCCATTAACGCTGCGACGGCTAGGATCAGAAGAGAGACGAACATGGTTCGGAATATTTGAATAGATTCGGCAACAGCTACACCCGAATATTTTTGTGAGTAGTATGGTAATAATCAGACCTGAAGGTTCACGGAGCCCCTGTAAATCCTACGCCGGGTTTGAAGGATACACTTAAAAGAACCTTAAATGTACTGGCTCAAACAGATGTTATTTGTGTCAAGTGAGTATCGTCAAAATATCGCCAACTGCCTAGTTGTGGTGACGACAGCGCATCTAGCCTAGAGCGATAAGCCTATTACCTTGCATTAGCGTGCTTACATTGCATGGTTACAATGCAGGAGATTTTGCTTATTACGCCGTAGGGTTTCTAGGTCCTATGCAGAATAATCGGTTTGCGATGAACTCTACGAGCAGATTCTCACATCTAGAGGTCGCCTATGTTGACAATCAAGATATATAAATACCGACGCAGTGACTGATAGTTCTGTGGTGTATTGTTTCAGAGTAAGGTGATATCTTTTCCTGTTTTATTGTATGAATCAATACTCGGTCGAGCCTTAACCCTTCATGGCACCTACCGTCGTTCTCATTACTGGAGCTAACAGAGGAATAGGGGAGGGGCTCCTTAAACTATACCTCTCGAAGCAAAACCATACGGTTGTCGTTGGAAATCGAGCGCCTGACCATGCCTCCTCGCAAGCACTGCTGTTATTACCCAAGGCCGAAGGCACGACATTGATTTTCGTCAAGATTGATGCCACCGTGGAGAGCGACCCTGCCAACGCAGTAAAAGCGCTCGAGTCCCAAGGGATTGACCATCTCGACATTGTGATTGCTAACGCCGGTATTGCTCTTACATGGTGCAAGGTTTCTGAGGTTACAGCGGAGCTCCTGAAGAAGCATTTTACAACGAATGTTTACGGCTTCGTGTGGCTGTATCAGGCTGTTCTTCCAATGCTGAAGAAGTCCGAGAACCCGCTCTGGGTGACCATTGGCTCGTCGGCAGCCTTTCTCACGGCAAGTCTCGGTCTACTAGCTCTTTGGTCAATACACGTGTGCTAATGATAGTGTCTTCTAGAACATGTTACCCATGAAGAATGCTGCCTACGCGCCCTCTAAAGTCGTGGGACATTGGCTCACAAGAGCAATGCACATCGAAGAGCAATGGTTAACTGCTTTTCCGATTGATCCGGGGTACGTCAGATTGAAATCTATTTGTATCATACGTCAGTACTAACTGCATCTTTAGCTGGGTCCAGACTGACATTGGCAATCGTGGCGCCGGTGCTTTCGGATATGAACATGCAGCCATCACGGTCGATCAGAGTGTCGAGGGCATGATCAAGGTCATTGATGATGCGAAACGAGAGACCCACGGTGGACGGATGTGGACGTGGGAGGGCCAGGAGGTTCCATGGTGAAGCTGTCAACTCGCTCTCCTCGACCCCGAAAGAAGAAATATCACATACATTAAAGTATGGTCGAGTGTAGTGACGCGATGCTGTGCTCAATGGGGGGTATAGATAGTTCGGGATAAGCGTTTTATATCCACAATTTGATCTAAACCATGTGAGGCTGTTGGATGATCATAAAGTTGACTTCTAAGACTGTAAAGAAAATCATCTTTAAGCCATGTAATTCTGCAGTGCTATTCATCTCTACTATGTAAGTAGTGGGACTATAACTATTGTGCGCCAGCCGCGATATATGTCCACAGCGACTGTCCACTAAATTTGAAGAGTCTATTCGCCAGAATTTAGTGCTCTCTAATGCTGACACTTCAGTTTAGGGGCACGCTGAACCAGCAACCCGGCAACTACAATAATTACCCTTGTCATTGTCCCATTGTTTTCGTATCAGCCGTGTGTATCAGTAGGCTGGTATTCAAAAGCATTGCTGTAAGATTACATACGAAAGTAAGCATTCAAGACTTTCGTCTTCAAGCCTCGGCTATATCTTTCGTAACAGATAGAAATAGAGTTAATTCCTAGATTTATACATATTGATAGGCAGGCGTCAGTTCGCTAGCAGGCCATGAACATCCCCATGGATTTTGCCTTGGGGTTACCAGATAATGCGACTATTGCGACTGAGCGACGGCGGCTGCAGAATCGTCTCGCACAGCGTAAATTCCGCCGTAAGCACCCCTCAACCCTGGATGCACCAGCCTATGGCCCATACTTATCACTCCATAGAGAAAAGAGAGCAAAGGCAACGGGAGCTCAATACTAGTGAAGATGCATCATCAGCATCCACCTTACGGCACGACCCGACTCCTTCTCAGACCCGGGACGCGGACTCATCGGCCTACAGCGTCGCGCTTCCAACGCCAGCCGCAAATGCGAGCGACTTCTCGCTAAGCATCACACCGGGTGCGGCAGACGAGAATTTCTGGGAACCTCAGCTGGAATCTCTAGACGGAAACCTGTTTGACATAGAACATGCCATGTCTACTGATCCGTCAACTTCCGCACCGAACCTTAGGACTACGCAAAGTTCCGGCCATAGCGGCGAGGATTCCGGCAATGCCACTCTGGTTATGCCACCTCATGACACTGGCAGCAACTATGCCGGCCCTCCTAACCGGTCGCCCTGGTTGGACGATCAGCTACGCATGGCACCTAATGCGCCCGCGCCAGACGACGGCTGGCTGAGTGTTCTCCACATAGCCGCGCAGCGGGGCCATGAGAGTGTCTTGCGCACGCTAATTCAGCGCGAGGACCTAAATTGTAATCGCAAGGACAGCGACGGACGGACCCCGCTTATGCTAGCAGCTATTGGGGGTTACGAGGGTGCTGTAGAACTCTTGTTAGCCCACGGAGCAAGGGTTGGCGAGACAGACCAAGAGAAGAGGTCCGCGCTACATTGGGCGGTTTTGCATCAGCGGGAACGGGTACTACGCTTGATCTTGGATCATGCTTTGACGATAGGCGAGTTAGATGCGTGCATCAATTCGTATGATGCAGCAGGATGGACGCCGTTGCACAGTGCTGTGTATAGGGGCTTCGAGTCTGGTGTCTTGTTGTTATTGCAATTTGGTGCAAATCAAGATCATATGGCACGGAAATGTCCATATGTGGATAAATGATCTATGTAAGAAGACCTTATGTATTTAATGGGACGGACTTGATGTTGTGTTATGTGCAGATGCTGACGCCAGCGAGCCTTAAGAGCGGAACGGAACGAAGAGAGGGACTATCGATACTTAGGTGATATATATGTAGCAGTAGTCATGGCATATTAAGTAATGAACACGAAAATGAGGTTAGAGACCCGGAGGTCTACGGTGTAGTGAAGGATATATTCTCTGGGGTCTTAAATTATATTATAGCAAGGTAGTGGGCATTATGGTATACGACTCGAGAGGTAATCATGTAAGCCTACGACATGGTGGCCACAATGCCTTCAGGAAGCATAAATGCAAGATACATCACTAAGTCTAACACTACCCGATTAACTATTATTATAGCATGCGACAAAGGCGACCTAGAGCAAAGACTGATGCATTACGACTAGAACAAAGTCATAGACGAACAGAATGTAATATAATGCTTTGTGTCATTACGCTTTGGCTAAGACTACACCAACAATCGATATTTTGAGTGTGCTTTGTATGTGAATGTAACCTTTCAATGCCTGATTTTGGTCAGGAGACTACATAAACCGCATGAGTTACTACGAGATGACTGTTATCTATTCATCCTTGAACAAGAACGACGAATACATCCATAATGGCGCAAACGAGGTCTGAATTCATCCAAACACTACGAGATAGCTTAAAGTTGTACATACGTGACAACGATTGCGATCCTCTTTTCCGCCTTTTTGGACTCGAAGTCCCCCCTCCCGGTAAGTCTCGCGAAATTATCTGCCGGCAAATAATTTCCGATATCATCCAGAAATCAACCGAAGCGACCGACAAAGCTAACCATGCAGCTGCACAATTTCAGACTGAATTACAACAAACCAAAGTTAGGCTAGAAGCACTACAGGCTCAGTTAGAAACACTACCGGTCCAAGAGGTTTTTGCAAGAGGCGTCGATCCCGTGTTTAACACGTCTGCAGAAAGAAAGGGTAAAAACTCTAGGAACACGTATTGGCCTGATGTCCCAGCAGAGCTTGTCGAAGAAATGGATGATTGCACGTTCGAAGCTATTCAAGAGGAGTTGGGAGTCTTTTTCCAGTCGCAAACATCCTACTCTCAGTGGGGCATTGAGTCGAAGCTTGCGGATGTTGCGAATTATCTCAAGCCACAGTACGAAGCCGAGATCCAGCACGTAGTCCAAGCCTATATTATACCGATCGTGCAAAGTTGCATTCAGGCGGGTCTTAACGTTATGCCAGAACTTTTAGGCGTCGCGGAGAAAGATGCAAATCTGATAATCAAGGGTATCGAGGGAATGATGGACCCGGTGAATATAACAGAGTGCACACCGGAGGTCGTCAACAAGGAATACCTACGCGTAAAGAGGAGGAAAGGTATCGCGGACTGGAGTATTTACCTTCTCTCGGAAAACGGGCAGAAAAGGTATGTAACCGTTGGAGAGACCAAAATGGATTCCAAGTGGAACTCATCCTGGCTTCCAAAGCGCAGAGGAGGGATATATGCCAATGGGGAAGCTGAGTGGCCGATGAGGCAACAAGCAAAGTACTGTCGGACCGCGAACACAAGCTGGAGCTTTCTTTATAGCCCAAAGGAGGTTGTTCTTTCTCGTTTTTACCTTGTTGACGATAAGAGGCTCGACTCCCCCATGGACGTCCAATGGAAGTCCATACCAATGTATCCGGACGGGCACATTGGCGGTTGGGGTCCAATGATGGGTATATGGTCCTGGATCATGTTTTCTTACCTTGATCTAAACCGGAGACTTCGACCTCTTAGCGACCTGTCTACTTTGTCCCAGATACTTCCGAATTTTATTTCAAATGACACCGAGTCTGGTGAGGCATCGACTACAGGTAGCGCGGGACTTAAAAGCCAAGAGGGTAGTGCTGCACAGGGCTTTAAGAACATATGGCAAGGGCGGCTGAGGTCAAGATGAACATATATAGTAGTAGACGATGGATTTCTGTCGGGTTCTGATTAATTAATATTTTGAAAGGCATTAATGAAGGAATATCAGCATTTATTAGTATTGATAGGAACAACATGATATTCAATTTCCACTCATACGATTAGCTTGCCGAAGCTGGTATGCTTGCGCAGTTTGTTCATTTTAACTTTTAACGAATGAACCACTCGATATAAATTTGGAACGACTAACCCCCACCTGTGACAATATTTTGAAGCAGTATACTTACAATGTGGGTAATCTCGTAGAAACTTTCAGACTTTGTGGCTTGATGCTGAATGCTTTGTCTAGGGCAAGTGACAATGCTAGAATATTTATGAATGAAAAAGGCTATTTAAAGGGACTCGGGAGTAGGTCGACTTAAAGTATTAAAAGCTAGTTAACCAACTCAATATTGTGCCGGAAGCGGAATTTTTGTTCGATCTGCTTTTCTTTTAAGTGGGAAACAAATGCGCACCTAATATTCCCAATAGTTTTGACGACTCTATGGACCGAGCACAGCTTTGAAAACATTGCTGTATGCCATAGTTCAGCTGTATGTGTCGTGGTACGCTTTTCAAGGGAGTGGGCGCATTAGGACACACTCGTCCGACCTTCAAGGTTATATGAAACGGCCAGGATACAGCTGGTTCTGAGGATCATATAATGCCAGCTGTGATAATGAATGACTTCTGACTACATCACTTGTCTTATGATTGCATTAATAGCTAGTAACAAAGAAAGCACTCAACATATGGTTCTATTGAAGACAAAGAGATAGACGTAAAATCACAAGACAAGTAATATCTTTTTAAACTCTCCGTCCTGCTTTTTACTTTTAATAATTGACCTTATCGCTAGGAACTGTGTTATGGCTTTACTACCACCGATTCGGGGCCCCAAGTTAGGCCGATTCTCCACTAAAGGGGCCGTTAACATCACGTTTCTTGAAGAAATTGGATCCGGAACAGACTCCGTTGTCTACAAGGTCGAAATAAGCGGCCAGATCTACGCGTTGAAGATTGTACGTGGGATGGAAGGGGTCTAGGAGCATTTGAGGCGATGCTGATAATTTTATGATGCGTACAATCTAGTTCGAGTCCGAGCACAATTATGAAATCCAAGCCCTCCCTGTACCTGGAGATCCCGAGTGGACTAAGACGGACCTATTCTACCATTTCGACCCATTCGCCGCCGAGTGTCGAGCGTACGGGCGGCTGAAAGAAGTTGGAAAAGAACACCTTGCTGTTCGATGTCACGGCTATTTGATTTTAAATGCTCGACAAAAAAAGCAGTTGAATAAATTCCTAGAAGAGAGTGGAGATCTATATTTTTATAGTGACGCGTTTCTTGACGCGGAAGACCCCTTCACAGGGCTGACGAGATACAGAAAGGATCCAATTCGGGCCCTTGTGAAGGATTATGTTGATAGCAAGATAGATTTCTTGCCACATATGATACCGCAAATGATGAGAGATATTCACACTTATCACAAGTATGGGATCTGCATCGCGGATATTAAGGAAAACAACTACCTGGACGGCATCTTGTTCGATCTAAGCCGCGCCTTGACGGTTCCGCACCCCCAACTCACGCCTCGCGCCATCGAAAGAGCTCGCAGCAAGACTAAGACGGAAGATACACCAACAGGGGATTACCAATCCTTTGATCATATGATCGATGATTGGAACGAGGACCATGCTGACCAATTCATTTGGCACCGATTTCTACCTAGTTTGGGGTATGTCGAAAAACTCAGGGGGTCTGAGCGATGGGACAAGGGACTGTGCATAGATTGGCATCGGAAATGTCAAGAGATCGTGTATTATCGTCCGGAATTGTATAAATGGGAAAAGCCCGAGAAGAAATAAAGCGCCCAAGATGGATCTAGATGATAGGCACGGGATGTTGTAATATAATTACTGTCACGGCACCGACTGAGCATTAGGTTTGCTAAAAGATTCTGTTGTTGCGTGAGGAAAGGAAAGGAATGAAGAACCACCTAAGTAGTAGATGATTCTAGATATATACCCCCGTGACTGCACGGGGCAGGTTAGGTGGCGGATTGCCACCTAACCGCTCTCGTATCGTGACAATTACCATACAGATTTCGTGACCATTGTGTTTAGGAGATCACGGTAAGTAATACATTGCGCGAATTGGAATACTGCCATACAGAGAAAAGGATTACTATATACAGGTGATAAATATCCCCAAACTTGTATACGATATACGGAAGTAATCTTCGGACCTGAGGTTCCCTGTTCTACATTGTCTGACCCTACCTCCACCACCCCCCCCCCCCCCCCCACAAACATGTTAGCCCCACTTAAAGAGATTCAACTGACCGCTGCAGTAATGTTCTCGGTATCTTGAATAAGAATATAGAAGACGACGGAGAATGGCTGTGATCATCCGTCATTGAATACTATGGCTATGAGATAAACAAAGATAAATTATGCAATCTGAGCTTGAGGGTATCAATATTTCTCACGTTAAAGGGATTGGCTTGGTTCTACATTCAAGCAAGCCCCTATAGTGGGCCCTGGGTAACACTTGAGCCCAACTCACTTTTTGGAGTTCTATATAGCTAACTCTATTTCTTGAATAGGGGACTTCTTCCTCCCGCCGTCGATGCGACTCGCGAGAGCCTCGATTGAGACGTTGCTGTGATTGGGGAGAAATTATTTTGGTAGGCCGCTGATCTTTCCAGTCGCAATACAGTGCAAACATGCCGGCAACTCAATAGCCTGGCCACTTGAGCGAAGCCGCTCTGTAATTACGTGTTTCTTGTAGAGCCGGCCAATTCCTTACTGCCATCATTCCTGACTGATGAACTACAGTGTGGGTTAGTTGAGCAAGGTTATAATACTTCGTTTCTTTGAATTATAAGTCAGCTCCGGTGGTAACCCGAAGCCTCGCACAACATCACTTGTCGGTCTTATACAAGCAGAAACAAGAAAGATACTAGATTATCAAGCTGCACTGACACAACGTCTGCGACCCCACATAGCTAAAAACTGTTGCTTTCCTCAGATACTGAGATATGGACACAGAGACATACTCTCACAAGCCGGCATCTGTAAGGAGAGTGAGACTTCACCGATCAGTCATCTGTCAAGTCTATGACTTCGGTCTCTTCGGTCCTCTTGGCACTACTGGGCGGGGAATCGTCCAGGGTCAAATCGAAGGACTCGACGGGCTCTTGCTTGACCTCCAGCTTGGTGGTAGACCTCTTCTTCTTGATCTTCACGCCAGACTGCAGGGACCATGGGTTAGTATATGCAACTAGGAAGTAATACGTTGTAACATGGGGCTTACTTTCGGGTCCTCGAACCCGGTAGGCATCGTCGGGGACCGAGGGATGACGAGCTCCCGCCTGAGCGCCTCTGGGAAGGGGATTAGTAGACTTTCGCTGCATTATTGGGGCTGGTGAGATGCTTACCTTTGGACCGATACCTGAAATGGAACACAGCGATGGGCCCATTGTCCTCGGGAAGATCGGTGGTATAGCTGTATACTGGTTCGGATCTGTGTTGGCCTGGAGAAAGGCTACACCGGTCGTCAGCAACGTTCAAATGTTGTTAATGACAAAGAACAACATGGCCATGGGCCAAAGCTTACACCGTCGCGTGAGAGATCTCCCTCCCTTTTATGGCTTTCTCAGCTATCACGTGAGACGAGTCTTCGAAGTTCGTGTGGCTTTCATCGCCACGGTAGGTGCCGTGCTTTATGACGCGGTAGACCTTTACGGTGATAAGCCCGAGCTTCTTGGCTAGCTGCCGGTCCCTCTCAAGGCGTTCCTTGGAAGTGTCGTCGACTGTGTCCCGGGATCCATGATCATTAGCTCAGGAAAGCGGAACAGGATATTGACAAAACAGACACACAGCATCCACTCACCAGTGCTCACGGGAGAGAACTTGGGTTTCCGGCGAACCCACGTCCCGTCATCCGTGCGCTCGTCCATGCTCAAGCTGCAGCCTTTGGGGCGATCTGGCGAGAGGATCGGGCTCATGAAGTACTTGCCGTCGATGTAGATGCTTAGTTCCAGAATGTGGTTCCGGTACCCCCAGGCATAGCTCGAATCTACCGCGTAGCGGATGCCGAACTCGGCGTTGGTGATTGCCTCGATGTACTTGATCGAGGTGGGACAGGTGGAGGAGCCCGAGAGCTCGCAGGGCTCCGGGTCGTCATACTCGACGCAGTCGGCGTTTCCGACTCGGACCGTGACCTTGATGCCGGGGACTGAATCGAGGATAGCCATGATTGATTGGCGAGCGTAGATTGTTGGAAGAAGTCGGAAGTGTTGCTGCGCTTGTCTGGTACGTGAGAGATTGCTAAGAAGACGACAGTAAGGGTTGCTTCTAGGGATATCTGATGTCGATACGTCGAGCTTGTACGTCCGAACCAAGGTAGTTGGGGACCAGGATGAGTTGACCGGCTTATATATATGCGCAAAGAGGTTGACTCAACAAGACCTATGTACCTGAATGCTAAGGTCGTCGGCTGTTCTGTACCTCAGTAAGGTCTCCCAAGCCTACATAAGGGACATATCAGGTGGACATCTCATGGAAACTGTGGAAGCTAAGGAAATCACGCTTCTAAGATCCCTCGAAACTCTTTGATATACAGCTGCAAATTCGCCATTGACCAGACTCAACAGCTCACAGCCTCAGAAACAAGTTTTCAGCGTTGCCTGATTTCACATTTTCTTCTTTTTTTTCTCTCTCTTTCTATCTCAGATGTTAGTTGTCTTATTCCATGTTGATTCAGAAGACTCAGAAAGTAGAACAGCTGGAATTGGTGCCTGGACTCCCAATTCGTAGATTGAGATGGTGGTGGTATCAAGGCACGAATATTTTCCCATGCATGTGTAATCTCGAGTCTTTCCTCGACTGAGAATACAACGTTCCTTTGCATCCGGTTTCCTTGCCCGCTCGTCCGAATTGGTGGCCGACCCCTGTCGTTTTCATCCACCACTGATCACCAACCTATCCTTACACTCGAGCAAACCCACATCCTTAGACCCTCCGCCATCCTCATACCCACAGACAACGCAGAGCAGATTCGCATTCGCATCGAGCAGGGTGATGCCGAGTGCTACGCTCAATAGAACGTCCACCGCAATGGCGGAGCCGTGATTAACTGGGATGCTAGTGGGCGTCCCGTTGGGCACGGTATTCCCAGTAGGATGGCTCGATATTCCTTCCTTCCCATCATCGGCGCATAAAATAGGATTCCACAAGTGTCTCTTTGCACTTTTCCTTCTAGTTATAGAAACAGTTCTCGTCAAGGGTGTGTGGCCCTTAATTCAGATCGAGGTTTCCGTTATTACCATGATTATTATGTTGCGACAGTTTCGGGCGGGAGGGAGTGTTTCTCGCTCGTATCGATCGGGCGGCGACTTCAATCGGCCAGGGGATTCGCGTGGATAGTGACCCTCTCGATGAAAATCTTGTCCTTGGGCCTATTCTTCTTATCGGGCTCGACGGCCTCGATCTTGGCGAGGGTGGCGACGCTCTCGTCGCCGATGAGCTTGCCGAAGACGGTATTGAGGCCGTCGAGGTGGGGGGCCTTGTCGAAGAGGAAGAAGAACTGCGAGCCGTTGGTTCCGGGGCCCTTGTTGGCCATGGACACGACGCCGCGCGCGTTGTGCCGCAGCGCCGGCCGGATCTCGTCCTCGAACGCCCCGCCCCAGATCGACCGCCCCCCCTTCGGGTTCTCCTCCGTCGGATGCGCCGGCGCCCCCGTCTGCACCATGAACCCCGGGATCAGCCGGTGGAAAGGCGACTCATCGTAGTAGCCCGAGGCGCACAGGGCTAGGAAGTTCTATGAAGGGCCGGTTAGTGAGTTGGGAGGAGGGGACAAGGGAGGTAGATGCCAGAGCCCCAAGGGATCAAGGGCAAGTAAGGTAAGGGGTAGGTACGGGACGGGACGGGACGGGACGGGACACACCTCGGCGGTCTTGGGCACGCTTTCGCAATAAACCTCGATCTTGAGGTCGCCCTTATTCGTGTGCAAAGTGACGGACATCGTGTCTCGTGGTGACGTGTAGTGTAGTGGTGGTGATGGCGATCGCGATTAGGGACCTCGGACTATCATTACATTGACAGTAATCTCAATCCCTTCATTTTCTCCCCTTTCAATGGCTTTTTTTCTTTTCTTCCCTTTTTTTTTTCTCTCTCCACTGTGAAGGGAGTAAGTTAGTATTAGCTACCTTGGAGGTAACTGGCTGGAGTTGAAGTTTCTCTTAATAACGCGGTGAACAAAATTAATTCCCTAGCTGACCAGTAACGGGGCGGTTGGTGGTGGAGTCAGGGAAAGGGAGCTTGGGTCTTCCCGGAGGAGAGCTTATTAGGCCCTGTCTAGCGGGGAGCCCAGCCGAGAGGGCTGGTGGGCTGGGCTGGAGGGGCACTTGGGCAGGGCTGAGAAGGGCGGGGCGTCCGTAGGCCTGTGGGGTTTAAGCGACGGTAACCTACTGTGCTCTGTCATGGATATAGTACCTACCTCCTACCTATAGATATATACTTTTGTACCTAATCCATCGACCTTTTTTTCATTCAGCTTTGGAGGTAAGGCACTTCTTAAGTACATGTGGTGACCAGTCTGCCTTACTTCATAGACTCCATATACGTAGCGCTTATAGTGGACAGCTTTCCGATCTTACTTACATACCTAAGTACCTAGATGCATATGTAAGTCCTGCTTCACCTCTATTTAAGGATATTGTGACTTCAAGTTTCTACCTAAGTAGAAGACGATAATATGTTTTATATGTTTCTTTTAAGTTGAGGACAGTGCCATACTAATATACATTGGATGTCGGAAGTGACTGACTGTCATCAGTCCCCCTTTCTTATATTCGAGCATCGCATCGGAATTGGCGTCTACACTGCATCCGATATTTGTATCCGATGCCCACGGGGGTGTTGTTCGTTCCGCCTATTTATGTACGTTTTATATAATCTCCGAGAGGCCTGAAACTTGTATCGCGAGGTAAGCGAGGCACACCCGTCACATCGTACCTTGTAGTATGTATGCATGTATGCACAAAATGGTTAACTATCGGGCGGGCTTCTTTCTGTCTTCCCCACCTCCGGGCCATGTGTCTTGGGCTTACGAATGATACCTTGCGGATCATTTCGACCCCCCTTGACCCCCAAAGTGACCAAAGAGTCTTCTCAGACAAGCCAGAGTCCTAGATGGCTTGATGGCACACGTGTTTTTTATTTTATTTTAGCAGGGCGGTCGGCCGCGAATGGATTCGTAGATGTTAGACTGTCTTGGCTTCCATCTGGAACATCCCGAGGTCGGTTCCCACCTGTGATGACAGATAGTAGCATCCTTGAATTCGAAATTCGAAGCAGTGTTTTCGAGAAGCAAAAAAAGATTATAGACGGATAGCTACCTACATACCCGTGGACCCCTTCACCACCTAGGAAAGCATCTAAGTAAGAGATCTATGTATTAGGTAGGTACCCTTCACCCTTGGCCCCTGGAAATGTTCCAGGATCTAAATGGCATAGTGACCTTGCATGCATATGTGTACTTTACCATCCCAAGTCTTCCAAGTTCCCGTCTCTCTCTCTCTCTCTTCTCCTGTTCTCTGGTCCTGTTAGTACGCGCGTTAGGTACCGCACCTGCGCTCCCGGACCCGACAGCCTCGATGTAAGTACGTAATCGTACTCTGGGCAGGGACAGAAAAATGACCCCCACAGACAGGAAGACATAGATTTATCGAGGCAGTAGTTAGAATATGGCTACTTCGGTTGTATGATATGCTGCTTCTACCGCCGCCGCGGCCGCTGCTATAAGATGGCCCCGGTCATTTTATAACTCCCTATATATGTACTTAGGCAGCCTGGGAACTCCTTAGAAACCCCCAGCTTTTAGAATAAGTATTGTCTTTATAACCGATATGCACATACGAAGCATTAGTTACCGGCCATCTACTATATGCAGATCCCTTCCTGCCCCCGCATTTCTGCAGTGTTAAGGGTACATCGTACATCCCCGGGCCATGCATTGGTTTATTGGAACATCAACTCATGGGCAACGACCATCAAAACAACTTTTGCCAACCAACCAACTTATCTGCCACGCTGCAACTCTAGAGACTTGGGCATCGGCATTCCTCAGAATTGGGTGGTCGTTATCGATATTTAAGTTCTACTTATTAGATTACCCCTACTTAGTACTGGAGTAACTAAACAACCAAATCTTTCTGGTTCCCAAAGAGGTTAAAGCATGAAATTACCCCTCCAAGGATAGCGAAAAGCGGCCAACTTGCCGTCGGGATCTAAAGCTAGTGCTATATCACCGATGAAATATTCTCTCAGGTAGGTACATGAGCTGGCAGGCAACAAGTACATCATTAAGTAGGTGAACCACGGAGTATGTACCTCCTCGATAGATACCATTTACCTGGGCTGCCTGGGCACTGAGCCAGGATACTGTGTAGAGAGAGGACGGACCCTCCTCTTGAGGCTGAGAGTTTAGTTACTATTCAGACTGCCTGATTCAGATATAAACCTCTAAGTACCCGTTATCAAGCGCAAAACCGTCCACGATCCAGCCGTACTTATTATGTACCTAAAAATTCACCTCCACTTAGGACCTCAGGTAGTATACATAGATATTAGTATACATACATACAACGCCCTGTCTAGTACCCAGTCAGGTCAAGCCAGTATGTTGTAAGCACTAATTACCACCATGACCATGTAGACTTTTAGGTAAGTGCCTAGGCAGATACAACCTGGTAACCTTGGAACCAACGCGCAGCAACAACAGGAACAACACCTGAATAGCATCCATGGATAACTGCCTACTTAGGAGGTAGTACATATTGTAGTCCCAAGTAGTCCAATAAGTTGAGGTTACCCAGCTTGGAAGCGCCTATTACCTATTACCACCACCATGAGTACCTACTTACCACCATTTATCACCCGTCAAGCACCATTCGCGCGCACTTGCAAGACTTGTAATCACCGTAACCTTGCCAACCCTGTAAGCAGCTGATCAGTGATTACGAAACTGCAAATCGTTTTCAAGGTTGTCTGTCTAAAAGGTTTCCTCTACATACATACTTGCCCTAGAGAGCTCTCTCCCAGCTTGCCAGCTACCACAATACTTCTTCACCAACCTAAGTAACATACAACCTGCCTAGGTTGCAACTCAGTAGTCTGCCTCTCTGCCTCTCTACCCAATTTCCAATACTACTATGCTACTTCCTTAGGTAGGTAGCATACCTACTTACCTGATTTAGAGCCAATTTACTGCCTCGCAAGCGGGTAGCTCTAAGCTAGGCCGATATTCACTTATCGCACGTCAATAACTTTGTCTACTCACTCATTATCCCCCCCCCCCCCCCAAGAATTATACATCATCATTCATTTTTACTCTTCTAACCGCGACGACACAACAATAACAACAACGACGACGACAACACCTGTTGCGCAGCCATAACAAAATCGGGTGAGAAATTACAGTAGTTACAAAATAAGTAATAACGAAATTCTCAACGAATCCTTCAACGTCCATGCTATCCACCCCACCCACAACCATACCCACACCCACACCACACCACGGACAACAAAGGACATAAGACAAGACACAGAGATAGCTAGGCGGACGGACAGACGGCCAGACGGACAAGACAAAAACGCCTGCTTGCTTGCCTTACCATCTCCTCCCGACACTCCTATGCCAATTGAACCACCACCACTCCTCTATTCACCACTTTAGGTCAAGGAGGTCAAGGCCCAACCGGCCCGTGTAATGACCTTGACAACCCCAATTTCCGATTTGCAGGATTATCACCAATTTACTCTTTCGCGACGACGACGACGGGATACGATCACCACCACTACCGATGCGCACACCGACGACGATTAGGCTCGCTCATGCCCAGCCCCTTTCAGTTCTTGCAACCCTTAGAATCCTTTCATCACCACCCCTAGCTCAGTTCAACTTCCCTTCTTCCTCCCCAAGCCCCAAGCCGCCCAGCCCTTTATTATTACACCTCCAGAATAAACCCCCCAGAAGCACACCCCTGAGCTTTCCACCATTTTTCTCTCTCAAGTCACTTGGCGACGCGGGCCTAAGTAGCACTTGAAAAAAAAGTGAGCTGAGCCCTTCCCGAAGTCCGAAATGGCGGATAAAGTGTCCGCATCCGTACGGGTTTCCGGCCCGCCAAATAGTAGCTTTCTGGTCGGATATCCTGGTATATCAGCGACGCTGGTGAGTACTTAAACGCCGGTTTCTTTTTCTTCTTTTTTTTTTTCCCGTCCCTTCTTCTTTTTTGCATTCTTACCTAGGTAGATTCGAATATGTTAGGTAGTTAAGAGGTATACCGGGGGGCCAGCAGGTAGTCCATACATGCCATGTAAAACTCACGGCTACCGCTTCCTTTCATGTGGGGGTCCGGTGCGGAAGGAGTGCTAGCTGTGCCGTGCCAGGCAGGACTTGAAACTAAGACTTCAAAGCTGGGAACTTCGGAGGGGGAGGCTACAGAAAGTTTCACGATACCTTCCCTATCTTGCCTTTTCTGTCTTCTTTTGGCTAATCATACCAATTTTTCTCTATATTTTCCTGCAGCCGCGCATCGAGGGAAAAGTTGAGATCAGACCCGAACAAGGTTATACCGCTCCCGTCGCCATATCACTCGTGCGAATATGTCTTCAAAGAAGAGAAACAATCCATCCTGCCGCCGAGAATGTGGCTAAGCGCCATCTTGGGACACCGCGACGTGACGCAACCGACGTTGTCGGCAAGGAACTCTTATTATATCGATGCGCAACTGGAAGGGAGGCCGAGAGCGTCATGGCCATGGACCTACCCTTTATTCTATTCATACCTTTTGGCCGAGGGGGCGAGGAGATGAACAGGAGGATACCGCCCGCGTCATTACAATTACCGAGCAGGACAGCCGAGACATACTATGAACTAGTCGTCACCGTACAACAGGGACAATGGGCGAAGAAGGTGGCTTTTCCCGTGCCGTTGCAGAGATACGACACCTTATCAACCTTTGGAATGTATAACCGCCCAGAAACCAAAGTCGCTACCGTCGACAACATAGTTACCCTGGGTATATCATTACCCAGATGGAGCTACGGTCCCATGGATCCAATAACAGTCTATATTCAACTATCGCCGAACTTGGATTGGATGAACAAGGCCAGGAAGGTTTCCATACAGAAGATCACGCTTACCATTGAGGAAGAAATCACCTATAACCCCGAAGGCGACGAGCCGACCAAGAAGATCAACAGGCTGCACAAACAGGTACAAAACGTCAACGCGAAACTGCCGGAGGCTGGCTACTTTACCAACATGGGCGTCGTCTTCCCACATAAGGACCTGAGGGACTCGAACGGCATCATTCGAAGAGCACCGCCCGCTTTTCCGAATTACCAGGTTATGTCGTTCACCACATCGTCTACGCTCTACAAAATCGAATTTTTCCTCAATATCAAGGTATGTTGCTCCAGGGCTTTCCGGCATCATAGACTTCTATAGTCGTGGCTCAAAGCTAATGCTGCGTTTATCGCCAGGCACACCTAACGTCAGCCCGCGATATCACTCTGCGACAACCTATCGTGATTTGCCCGATGGACCACCAAGCGTGCAAGGAAGAGATGGATGCCATCGAGCAGGCCGCTAAGGACGCGTCGTCGATCGATCCGCACAACCCGATGTTACCCGCGAGAAATATTGTGTTGGCCCACGACCCGAGCGCCCTTGCAACGCTGGGCTTATGCATGGTTGGGGGGCAGAAGAAGCCCCTTATCGAATGATGTCTAGCTGCCAGGGTCAAATATCATCGCAACGGAGGGCTCGACTGTTTTTGTGCCCTTCGTGCCAAGATATCACTCTCTTTATGGCAGTGTCGACTCATCCCCTTATTATACAACCAAGGCTACATCGGACAAGCTTCAGGGGTGCATTAAAAGGGAGCGTCTACCGGGACAAGGCCCTTAGGCTCATCAACCATTCTGGGTTGCCCTGAATGCCAGCAAAATACGAAGTTTGCGATGGCCAAGTGCGAGTCCTTGCGTCATCAAAATTGTTCAACCCACTATGACTTCAACCCTGGAAGCCCGAAAATGAACCAGACGAACCGATGCTCTCAGCGCACGAGATCGCTGGGTATTCCCACCGCAGACGGATCATAGCGGTGCACAGGCCCTGCTTAACCGTAATTCATCACCCGATCATCCGCTGGTTAACTGGACAGGATACCGCATTAACCGAACAGCCCCTCATTATTGTCACGGCTGAGTGCAGGCAGCCTGCCTATATTACGATTGTCCGGAAAAGTATAGTGCCGATTGTGTTCTTCGAGAATAGAGATTATGTTGCAGATTTTCAGCTTTCGGACGAAGACCTCCGGAGCCCTCCAGTCTATAGCACGAAAGTGGGTATCGAGGGATATGAGATGCAGGAACAGATGAATCATTGAGGAGATGAACCTCCCACCCCCTCCCGCGATAGAGAATCGCCATTTGAAGAGGATGAATGGGGGACCAGGGGATCAAGTTACGAAAGATGGCTACACACGGTCACGGGCGATCACGGCCATTAACTACCTCAGATACCTTTTAGGATTTTGCGACTTTGGGCTGGCAGAACATTGGGTGGTCATTTAGCAGCACTAGGAGCATCGGCGTTGCAGGTAAAGCGGAAGCGAGGGCGACGGCGTTCACGAGGTCTCTTTTTGTTTATTTGAGCATAGGGGGTTACCGAAAACTCCCGATAATTCCTCCAGACCCCCCCAGGTCACCAGAGCAAACCCTCACTTTACATACACTCCGTCGCATCCAACACCGCGAGATCACCGTGACCGGCGAAGTGGTGGAGAGGAGAGCGAGCCCACCGACCACACTGGGATGTGGCCGAATTACACGAGGATGCACTCGCTCGTCGGCGATACTGTACTGGTATATCCATGCCCCGCGCGATCTACTAGACAGACAGGACCGGTGGCCATGAGTCGGCATGCCACGGAACGAGTCGGGTCCCGGAGCTGTACTCGGTCTGGGACCGATGTCTTACTGTATATAGTATCTATATATAATCGACTGCATGCAGCGTGTCATGTGTATGTTTACTACTGGGAAACGTATGTGGACAACCCGTTGTGCCATGTAGTACTGGTCGACTCGGCCATGAGTGTAGCAAACCTACATAGTAGCTCGGAGTGACCAACCCGAGAAATGCCATGAGGGTGGCCAATGCATGCATAGTAAGCTGTATGATTAAAAGAGTGAAGATGCAGATACGCGCATTGAGTTTCTACATACATAAACAATCTACCTACATACATATGCAGCTGTCGCAGCTCTATAAACCAGGCCCCCCACACGCAATAACTTATCACAAAGGATCCTTATGTAAGACGAGACAATCCTATATGCATTACTGAAAATAACGCAATATGTGTTTATTAAGTAGTTGAGAGAGAGGGGAGGGGAATCACGGATAGTACGGGAAAGTTGAAAAGTGTGAGCGAGCGAGTGAAGCGTTAACGTCAACGGTACGGTCGTGGACGATGGACAAATCATATATGTAGATAGGACCGGAAACGTTCAACCTTCTTCCGTTACGTACATTTGGCCGAGTGGTTATGGCGCTACGTTTAGGTCCTTTCAGATAAACCTCTGATTAACCATCCGTAGTTCGAAAGAGCGCAGGTTCGAATCCTGCAATGTACAACCTTACAAACCCGTTATGGGTTCTCTTTTTGCAAAATCAGCAATTTAATTTCTTTTTTTAAAAGATAGATCTTTAATAGATAAAAGGTCAAATAATTCTTGGCCTTATTTATATTTTTCACCTCCTCATGCCACTGTAATTCTATGCTTTCCTTTTTAAGTGGATAGGACGAAGTACCTTTAACAGTGATAGCGCTGTTAGTTCCCAAAACTCTGGTTCATGCATGCATGTGATAGGTCCACTCTTCTTATGTACTTTCTGCATAGCTTTGACCAATGAGGACTTAAGAATGGCCCGGCCTATAAGTTTTCTTTCCTAATAAGGTTGACAGGTGGAGCTTTGCAGTCCCTAAACCTACAAAACCTACCTAAGTAAGGTATACTGCCACACCATAACTAACGTTTATACATGCTGTCACTTCATACTTCTCCTTCTCCTTCCTCTTTCACTTATACTTGTAGATTCGTAAGCACATAACGGCAAACCATACAGGCTTTGGGGCGAAAAGACTTAGAGAAGAATACACTCAGTCCAGCATGTCGGTTTTATAATCTTCATAAGAAACGAGAAGAAAAGGAAAAAAAGGAGACTATACCCCGCCTTCCCGTCTCTAGAATAAAATGGCCTACGACGACGATGACGATCCGACCGCGGGCGCTTCACTGAGAGGACCCAGCGGCGCGCATACCGGCCCACCCGAGGATGCCGAAGACGGCGATGGCGACGACCTGCAGCAGGACTTCCGGCTCTTCGCACAGTCGCTTTCCTCCTCCGGCGGCAAGGCGCCGCAGCAGGCCGCCAAGGGCACGCTCCGCCGGGGCGAGAAGGACTTCGAAGCGCACGGCACGCGCGCCCAGGAGGGTGCCCTCGAGGCTAGCCGCGACGCCATGCACGACGTCCTCGCGCACACCCGAACCCACCGACCCGCCGGCTACCTCAGGGGCTGGTACTTCCCCGACCGATGGGCGCACGTCGCAGGGTACGGGGAAGAAGAGGAGGAAGAGGAGGGAGAAGGGGAGGTACAGGAGCATGAGAATGGCCAGGTCGGTGGCCACGATGCCGATATGGAGAAGGAGAAGAAGAAGAGGAAGGGGAATAATAACTGGAAGGACCCGAGAATGTTTACGAGGGATAGGATCGTCGTCCTCGACCTCGAGGCCTCCTCGCCCCTCTTCAAGAGCATGGGCAGGGTCGTCACGGGCCTCGAAAAGGGCGCCCCGGGTTGGGGGAAGACATGGCTCCTGCCCGAAGAGGCACTTCTCCTCGTCGAGCGCGGGTCGCTGGACCTCTGGTGGCCCACGCGGGGTCTCGAGGATATCTTCCCCCCCGTTGACCCCGCAGAGAACGTGGGCGGTAGGGGTGACGGCGACGGAGAGCCGGACTACGAGCTCGGGATCCCGCTGAGCCTGCAGGCCGCTTACTCGCTGCTCATAGGCGAGGACGGGGAGAGGGGCAAGGTCAGCCTGGAGAAGTACCAGGTCTATGCCAACCTGCGACGGACGGGCTACGCGGTCCTGCGGGCTATCCCCGCACACCTGTTGCCGTCCTCTGTGTCTCCCCCGACAACACAGCATTCATCACCTCCCTCATCGCTCTGGCAGTGGCTCGTCTCTCTGGCCTCCGGCAAATCTGCACCCGACGCATCCACATCCACGCCCTCCACCACCACCATCATAACCGCAACGCGCAAGAACCCCCCGCCGTACGGACCCCTCGTCAAGCCCGGCCTCTACCGCTCCTACCAGACCGTCTTCGCCCAGCTAGCCCTGATCCCGCGCCACGCGCCGCGGCCCGACGCGCAGTCGTTCGGCCCCGCCCTGGAACCGTTCCGGATCCACTACCACGTGTGGAAGAGCGCACATACCGGGTTCACCAAGTCGCGGCCGCCGGAGCCCGACTTCCGCATCGCCGTCGTCGACGCCCGCGAGTCCTCCGTCCCCACGCTCCAACAGCTCACCGCCCTACTCGAGGGCGGCGCTCCCTGGGACCCGCCGCCGATGCCGGGGTCTAGCGGCAACAAGAATGTTGGCAATACCGGGAAACAGAATCAGAACCAGAACCAGAACTTCAACATCGGGCTCACCTATAAACGCCTCAAGCACGGCTGGCGCAACGCCGTCGTCGCCGTCGTCGACCGCGGCCTCGTCTCCTACCTCCGCTTCGGCGAGATGGCGTTCGCGCACGAACGGCTCTTCGATAGGTTCGATGGCGTCCCGGGCGGCGGCGGCGGCGGGAAGGGTGGAAAGAGAGGCGGTGGTGGTAGGTCGGGCCGTGGGGGAAGAGGCGGCGGGAGGGGTCGTGGGAGGGGTAGGGGAGGTTGAGCTCGCGTTGGTCGTGGGTTACTGCGAGCTCTTCGCTTTTTTTTTTTGGAGACGCTGGGCCCGAGCGCTACGGTTTCCGTTACCTTCCATATCGGAAGAGTGAGAGTCAGGCAGGCAGTCAGGCACAGACATCGACAGCCGAGCTTCTTCGGTCTAGCCGTGAACAAAGCAGCTCTGTATCCCAGATGAGCAAAGACACTGCTCAGGACGAAATATAACGAGTCGCCGTGTACTCCAAAATTTCTATGGGACCCTCCCGCCCCCCACCCCCTTCTGCGTTATCTAGACAGCTCAGTTTCAGTGACGGGCAGGCAAGTGAGTCCGCTCTTACCGTCCCCACCAGTGAGAAAGAGAGCGGATTTGGGGAATACCTAAACACGCCGACTTCCTGGGAGCTCGTTGCACCCCTCGTCCGAGCATCGGGGTTGACGTCGGGGTCGGAATCACCACAAAAAGCCAGCTGGTTTCGATCGCGTACAGAAGTGGGGGAATGTTTCGCAATCTATGCCGTATTGGCAGGGTGCTCGTTGGTTATTGCACGGGGCACCTAAAGAACGAGAGGATAGGCAGTGATAGACTTTTCGGGGGGCGGATAAGCGTGGATTCCGTCATTACTTGGTCAAGCCGAGTAAGCGAGTGAGGGAAACGTATGGAAATGCTGTGGTTAAGGGACCAAGGTTTTGTAAGAGGAGGTACGGCACAAGATATCGTGGTCGTTGTTTGTATTAATTAAGCAGCGTCTTCCTTGCTGCAACAGTAGCTGAACCTCAAGCCACCAAACTAATAATATTTCAACGGAAAAGGGACAAACAAAAGCACCTATGTGGTTATGTAACCCGCCTCACAAATTATCGTCCAAAATAATTCTTCTCCGTTACGTATCTCGCCTTAATATCACGACGGGACTACGGGCATGATTCTTAAAACCGAATATTTCAAAATAGCCCATTGGAAATCTATCGACGGCCTAGAACAGATCGCCCTCTATGGCACGAGAGGTATAAACTTCACGGACTAAATAAACTCTATAATTAAGACGTTCTTCACTAAGTCCACGAAAACGTCATTCTCGAGCAGTACATGTATAGCAAGTACGACAAGTTTTATATGTGCTTCTCGTTCTATATTTGATGATTATCTGCTGAGTCTATTTCTTCGTTGTATCCGTCTAGTATGTTAAGCCTTCCTATTAGTTCCCTCCTGATTTTTCACGTATCGAAGTGCCGACTTGACTAACCTAGACTCTAGATATTATTATGATATGGAGCCACAACGCCTTGTATTTTCTATCTACTTACTGGGATAATTTAACCCTAAATCATAGCAATTAGACGCTGGGCTGACTCTTCACCGATGTCAAAATTCTTATTCAATTCCATACGCTGTGCTTCCCCAACGACGTCTGCCCTAATTATATTCATAACATGATAAAGCAAAAAATCCTCTTTAGAGTCAGACTAGCCATGTTGTTTGCTAATGACTATGCTGTCAGTTTTTCTCTTGATATACCAAAACATGTGTACAATTGTCACACGGTATTTGGAATCATGCAACGTATCTGCAGTTATGGCTGCAAACGGAAAGTGTTAGATTGCAGATAACCACCAACGATCTATATAGCGGTTAGGACGGCTATAACAGAATATCCGATGGCGATACGTACCAGCCATCAATCGTGTATATATAAGACCTGAACCTCCCACTCAGACTGATCGAAAGGAGAAGACTTAAGGCCCTCGAGACCAAAGAAGAATTGTTAGTTGTTCTGATTCTATCCATCCAAGCCATAAATTCCTAGGCCTTGTTACAACAATGCATGCAGCTCACGTTCGTCATTCATACACGGGAAACTTGATATGATAAACCAAAATTGATATAGTGTACTACGCATTTTACAAATAATGCTACGTGTAGATAATCGAATTCAGTTTGTGACAATCACATAAACATGGTGGCACTAACTCGATACACAGAAACCGATGTAATAATTTCATACGAGGTATATTCATGGGTGTAGTCCAGTTGTGATATGGCTGAGCTCTTTTTGCTAACTGGGATATTATATGCATTCAATTGTGGCTAATTAGGGATTGCTTCTATCAATGGGAACAGGAGATCAGAAAAGCTCGTGGTGGCGGATGGCCTTTGATAGGCCAATTTTCTGTGACCGGAGTGTGATCTGCAAACATTTCTAAGCATCAATCACCGCTTAGTTGCTTCCAATACGACTGGGCCTTCCAAATATCATGTTTTGATAAGCTATACCCGTATAGGCCAGTGTTGCTAAGTTTCGCAAGGCGAGCATAATAATAGTAAGTTTGCTCTGAGCTCACCGGTGAGACACACGATAGGCGGTAGTTTCCGAGATCATGCGGTGGCTTCTCTCTAAAACGTAGCACGGTAGCACAACTGACGTTTCCCTCTCTCTTTCGCCCCGAGATGGGCCCTTGGAGATTGGACGCCGAGGGAGCGATAAGCGATCCAGAAGCGTTGATGTCGCGGTCTGGTGTTCGCTTGTGCAATGTGAGGCGGGCATCCCTAACCACTTAAAAGCAGTCGCTGCAGTTGAGAGAGCTCTGTGGTCGGTCATACAAGGGGGCCATCCGTGGAACGGGATTTGGCCCTCACTTGCTTTTTTTTTTTTTTTTACTTTGCTCTTTCTTTCCGTTGTGTTCTGGTGGCGACCATGGATAGTGTGTACCTAAAAAAGCTCTTCATCAGTATGATTGACATCTCCTCACGTCTAGTATATACAATATGCAGGTGGTAATAGTATTATATACTATTGTTTGTAATTGGCTATGCCGACTTAAACTGTCGCCAAGCGTATCATCGTTGGCATGCTGGGGTGGAACCTGTAATAGGACTTGTTGGTTTGCTCTGAAGTTTGCACGTTATATTAGCCAGTTGCCGTGGAGGGATTTTAGGTTTGATTTGTTTGATTTGTAACCGAAATCAGGTGATATTTGACATGGGGACTATTCAGCCCGGTAGACAAGATACACACGACGGTATATACGTAATTATAAGCAATTATCCGTATTGTTCGTATCGCTCGGCACACCCCTAGCCTGATCAGGTAGCTTGACTCTATCATAAAAGTTGCGAACCCCCTCCTTGTCTCGTCTATCGTCTGCCCCATATATCCAATAATTCCACCTTGCCCGCAGCCATTTCTCCCGACTATGCTGATTGGCCGATTAGGCTGATGATGCCATATTTTCGAGCGGCGTTTCGAGGGTCGAGAATTGTGCCATATCTGAGAATCAATGTCAGACATGCAGCAACGAGCCTAAATTAGTCTTCCTCTCAAGACAAGTATTTTGTTCTGAGCACTACTGTGACCAACTAGTCGTAAGTGGCGGAGATGCGCGACTTTTGTCGCCTTCGATTCACGCAAAGTACATACGCAAACCTGAGCACAATGCTAAAACTACCTATCACAGCGTTGAAGGATAGAGTTGATTATTATACCTCATCGGCGGCTCGCAAGCTGCCACTGAATATTTCACCATGCCTGCACTTTATCATCGCTAAAAGTATCGGGATTACAGTAACCAACGACGTCGTTGCAGTGATTTCCTGGTTTCCGTGGTATCACAGGATATGTCGATCATTCCCGTTTCGGCCCCCAACCAGCTTGATGTGTTCTATGGACGGGCAGACAGATTGCGAGACTGCTCCGTATTTGCAGCTGATAAGAAATTGAACTCGCTTTAGTTGGTAGGTAAGAGGGGGTTGGGGGTTATCTGGTCTCTTATTGTCAGCGTAGTATAAGTAAGCAATTCGCAGTAACGCTTTATCTATCCACATTATCATCCTAAACCCCAACCTGACCCAGGGCTTTCCATTTTTCGCAATCAAGTTACTGGAGTGAAACCGCACAACATGCATATATATAAGTTCTCTATAACTTCAAAACGGAACGTTGGTTTCCGAACTAATGGTGATGCCGTCCACACCTACGCACGCATTGTGGCCCACCGACGCCCTAAGTACAAACATCGGAGAAAATACCCATGCAAGCAGGCTTTAGGTTTGCATATTCCCTAGAAGGGTAAAATTACGTAGCGTAGCACCCTTCTACTGATCCTAATCATCCTACTGCAACTGTGATGCATATATTACTATGAAAGTAGTTAGGTAAATAGTTAGGTGGGTGTGCGATATGCGCCCCCCCCCCACCCCCCCCCCCCCCCCCCCCCCCCCCCCCCCCCCGGCCCTCAAATCTGGAACCCACCTGGGTAGTGATATAAGCCATTGTTCATTTGATTGAGGAAGTAACGCCTGTCGATATGACTAATATGTAGCTATCTACTATGTAGTAACATTATACAAGAGAATTCGCTTATATTCTAAACTTTAGTCATAGATTCTATTCACCCTGCTTACACTCTTCTCATTTGCAAGTAGTCGAAATCGTAATCTTCTCATGGTTACCTGAGTTGGTGTCACTGGCTTTGCTTCGATACTCATGTACGTCGAATTAAGTCAAGTAATAAATAAGTTGATTCGATAAGCTATAAGGCATTAATTAGTTGGAAGGGTTCCTCCAATAGTAGTATGATGGATGCATGAAAACTATGATGACTTAATCATAGGTAGATACAGATATATGGTATTTAGGTACGAATAAATGGTAAGTAGATGCAGGAGCAAGTAGGTGAAATTTACGTAGGCAATTTATAAGAACCTGCCTACTATGTACTTGCAGTACTTGGCAGATAAGCACATGCATCTATTTAGTTGATGGTGTTGCAGTCAATAGTCGCTAATATCTATTATATACATACAGGCTAGGTATGTCTGATCACTGAAGCTCTCGCTAGATATCCCACTAGTCCGCTGAATGAATAACACAACCCCTACCGAGAACCATCAGCTGACCAATCAAATCGCTTACTTCGACACAATTTCCCTTAAGTTAACGGGGAAACTTTGTGGATGCATATACACTAAGCATGTAGGTTGCACCTGGAACTGCCCAGATTCGCCAGGTGTACCTCCCTCTGTTCACTCTACCTTCTATTCATACATGCTTTTTATACCTACTTAGGTATACATACCTAAGTAATCTAGGTAGATACTGTTATATACTGATACTAGGTAGGTAGGTAGGTATGCGTATCAGGTATCCGTACCTCCCTAGCCCTAAAAGTACAAAACACCCAGATACTTCCAAAAGTTAAGGAGTATATACATGTAGGTGTTAGGTGATGCAGAGTCGGACAGATCGATCATGGATATCCGAATGGACCCCAATCAAGGCAATGATACTTGATGTCTTTGACAGTATCCTCCAGGGCTGTCTACTACTTATCTTTTGGCCTATCTCTTCCAACTACGCTAATGCGTCTTGATTGACACCATTACAGCGCGGAACTTTTACTTGTTATTATCATACTCTTGGTACACAACCAGAACCGGGATTTGGTACTTATATAGTGTACTATTTAGCCCACCTACGTAGTAATTAGTGTACTGAACCTTAGAGAAGTTACCTGCTACTCTAGTCCTGGGTACGCACCTGTCTTGTCCCCAAACCAACCTCAGAAAGCAAAAACCCTCAATCATCGTCTTGTCACAACTTCTCGGCTTTCCGCCTAAATCAACAACCCCATCGAAAACTTACCTAACCTTTTCTAAACTTTTATTCTCTTCCCCATCGAACATTTCACATTCCCCATTTCCCATTCCCATCAAGAGCGCGAGCATCTATCACACCTTATATCCTACTAAGTTTTAGGCCTATCAAGGTAGACGCAGTCGAGTTGATTTAGTACTGACAAGTCTTGCTCCCTCTGCCTAGCAAGTTGAAACTCTTTCAACTGACAGCAACTTGTCACTCCAAAGTTTTCCGTAAGTTAGGTCTATTAAGTTCGAAATCCTCCCTTCTCTATCCACATACCGACTCCTATTCGCACTTCCTATTGTCCCCCGATTGACTTACTATTGTTGATCACATCGTGCTTCGGTTACCTGCTTGCCTACCTATTTAGACACGTAACTTCATAGTCAGGTGCTCACTCCCTCCCACTCCACTACCATAACACTAGACCTCTACCAAACTAGGTCGGCGTTAATTCACATCAACCCAGCCTTGAAACTCTTGATTACTATTTAAGTATGCTAGGTATGAGGAAGTGAGCGATAACAGTGAACCCTTCTCTTCATACCTTTTATATCCCCGCCAACTCTTCCAAACTTAATATACGCCTCTGCTTAAGTAGTACTCAACCTCAGAACTATAATAGAGTATCCTAGCTGTGTGTGACCACCCCCTCTCCCCTCATAACTCCCACTTCCCACTTCCCACCTCTCACCTCCTACCTCCCACTTTCCACATCTGACAACAACAAAACAAGTCCGTTAGATCGTGTACACCCACCCACCATTCACGTGTGATTTTGTCCCTTTCATTTCCGATTTTCACTCCATCCTATGCTGCACATCCACCACATCTACTTCATCAACCGCGTCAACCGTTTCATCTGTCTTCAGCCTTTTAAACCCCACCCCCCCCCCCCCCACAATCACTCATCATTCCTAAAGACAATAACATCTTGAAGTTTCGATCGTATTTGCAGTGCGATATCCATCTATTAATCTGCAAGAGGCTCATGCTTCTATTTTTGTGTCTCTCTTCCCTCTACTAACTGAGACCGGCTCAGCTAGTTGCACCCACGGAAGTTACAACCACCGCGACTGTTGCGTACTCAAGCGCTACACTCAAATCAAAGACTATCCTTATTGATGGTCATGGAAAAGACAGCCAACGATCAACCTAAAATGGCGTCGAGGGACACAACTCCCAAGATCGAGCTTCCGAATGGAGCTGACAAACGGTAAGCCATCCATTTCTTCATCAACTCATTATGATATGCAATGTCATCTGTTCAGTTTCCTATTGTTCCGTACATGCCAGGCCGGTTAAGTCCATTGGCGCCGCGCCATCGCTACCGATGCTGCTGACTCCCGCTTTCGCCTACTTTCCATCACAATTACTTTCCTTGGTACGATTCTACTGCCACACCAGACCTAAACCCGGGCTCAGCCTAAGTTGTCCTTGAGTTGAGGTTGGATGAAGGTCCTGAAGTAACATTGGTCACTCAAACATCGTTCCAAGTCTTCACCCAGAGTCAAGCCTCGACGATGACATTGGCAGGAGCACACTCTACTAGTCATCCCCCCCCCCTGCAACCCACTCTTTACCATCAAGGGCTATCCTCTCTAGTTCTCTGAATTGAACTTGGCTATGTCATCCCATCCATCACGAACTTTACACAATCGTCTCTTCTCAATTACATCAACACCCCTTTCTCTCCTTTATTTACTATACTCCCTACCTTCACAAGATCACATGCCCTCAGCTACTTGGCCAGACGTCAGCACCACAATACAAGTCACTCCTAGAGCTTTGCGAGACATGAAGGGATATCGTCTTCGAGGGTAAGAAAGCTGAATTTCCCACCCGAGCGGATGTTGCTCTCAGTCAGCTTCCACTATATCAGTTCAACTCTAGCTCTCGCAGCAGAGTCATACTCTTATATCCCGGCTGCCTGGCTGGCTCAAGCAACACAAGACCGTTAAGCTCCCAGCTGATATCCCAATCAACTGCTCTTCTGCCATGCTTCTTTTTGTCTTTCATTCTCTGCTCGCTCTTGCCATAACGCATATGGCTTTGATTTTTACTTAGCTTGCTTATCTCTAGCTACTTCGGCTTCTACCGTTCTACATTCCCAATTTTTACCATACTACACAGTATGGCACACTTCATACTTGTTCAAACCGAGAGTTGCTAACATGTTCATAGTCGTTCGGCATCTGCCACATCCGCGGGAAATAATCCTCGAGCTGCTGCTACCGAGGAGGAAGATACCGCCAACGAGGCTGACCTCAGTCCTCCCCCAGACTCCAGTTCGGTTTCTAGCGTCAACCCTGATATGCTGGGTGACGAGATCGTTGTTGGTACGCATGCCAATGGTCACAAGAATCCAGCTAGTGCTACACAATCAGATCGTGGCGATGAAGAGTTTCCAGAAGCGGACGTTGGCGACAAGTCAAGCTCGACTTCGCATTACCCTAAACGTAAACGCTCCTCTATCTACGAAGACTTGGCTGAAGACAAGATGAAGGGGGCTGAGGACGTTGGCGGCCAGCTTCCACCCCCAAAGCCACAAGATGCGAAACATATTCTTTTGGGTTATTGGCGAGATTCTCCTGTCCCTGATGACAAGAATAAGCATTGTGCTGTCGGCTTCATTGATGTCCGCGATCGTCTGCGAACTCGCATCTGGTGCGAAACCCGCAACAAAGAGCCTATCAACGCTCGAATCTACCCAATTCCACCTGGACCTGGCGGTAGCTGGGTTACCTTTGAGCGCGTAGTCTTCAATGATCACCTCGTCGGCTTGGATCATAATGAAGTCAAGGAGTATGTAAAGATTCGATCTGAACAGATCCTGGACGAGTCTCCGGAGGAGAGACCAAGGGCCGAGATCGTTGCGGCTAAGGAAGCTAAGCGTCGGATCGCTGCTAACCCTCCCCCTGAGACTACCCAACCCCCTCATATTGCATGGGGCAAGGAGATACCCGAGCATGCGCAATTTGGCCGTCCAGAGAAAAGACGCCGAACGACCGGAAATACTGCCAGCAGTGTTACTACTGGCGCGAGAAACTCATTGCCCCTCCAGCGAGCGCCCTCTGTGGTCCAGTCCCCGCAGCAAACCCGAGGTACTTCGCCTGCACCAGGTTTCAAACCAGTTCGCATTTGCATCGGTTGCTGGACCAAGTCTGATTCAGAGGATGATAACGAGAAGCACGCCGTATTTGGAATACTGGGTGCAAATGACATGTTCCGAGTGAAACTCATGCGTGAGACTATGGACGGTCGTCCCCGTGAGGGAAACTTTCCTACGGGAGCGGGTGCTCTGTGGATCAACTATGATGAGGTCAAGTTCTTGCCGCACCTGCAAAATCTGACACGGCCAGAAGTTAAGGAGTATATCCGTATTCGACAGCAGCAACTGGATATCGGCGAGACTGAAGAGCAAAAGGTTGAGAATGAGACTCAAGCTGTTTACGAGGCTCAACGACGTGTAGCTCATCCTAACAAGCAGAGCATAGCCGGTACAGCCCCTTCTCGCCAGTCTGCTACCATCGAACGAGAGGAAATACAAGAAGTTCAGAAGCCGGAGTCCAGAGACCAAGAACCCAGAAGCCAGGTGTTAGAGCTTCGTCAAAGTCGACGGGATGCTATACCCCAGGCTATCGCCCGTCCCACTCGACACTCCCTTCCAGAGGCAAGCGGCCTCCGACATAGCAGCCGCCGTGGCAGCAACGAGATTGAGCGTCAAAGAGGACTTGTGAGTCATTCGTTAGACCAGCTAGAGTTGCACCAAGAGCGCAACGAACGAAGCGCCACACAGCGTGCCGCTGCTCTTGGCGTGGTTCCGGCACATGATGTCCGAAGAGACTTCAACCATAACATCCAGAGAATGGATAGAATATGGCAAGCACAAGAACTCACTCGTCAGGCCCTAAACAACGACAACGTCAAGGTGCACGAAGGCATCAAGTACGAGCGCAAGCGGAACGGCCCCTTTGAAGGCAAGCTCGTCAGCCAAGGCACCATTATCAGCATCGATGGCGAGGATTATGTTGAATACCGTGTCCTCACCAAGCCTACGTTCTTCTAGAAGCCTTTTGCGTCGGCTCGCTAAGTACGGGTAGCCTCTCTTACTCTACTTTCTTCCCACTATGATTTCTGTATGGTCCATGGCTTTCGGTCTTTCGGTCTCCTTTTCTTTTTCCCAGCTGGTCGTTCCGGATTTTCAGTGGTCCTTCAACTATACCCCTCTGAGCTGTGCCATATTTTCTTTGCCTTATTTTCAGTACTTTTCGGCGCCCGCATCTTCTTGACGGTCAATGGTCTTTCTCGTTCCCCTCGTTCCCAAGTTACAGAATACGGCATGTGGCTGAAAGATTGGTAAGATCTTAACAAAGCAACAGGCCCGCGCTCAGTAGGCAAGGTTTCAATCCATCTCTACTGCCACTACCACAACACGGTTTGTAGCTGGTGGTGACCCAGATGCACCTCCGAGCCGGTCCATAATCTGCATACCGATCTTCAATGGCCATGCTAGCCGGACGCTTTCAAAGCTACGATAGTCTCCATGACCAGACTGTCACCTAATGATCATTTTTCTCTTTTGGGGAGATTACACAATTTGTACGAGTAGTAAAAACAGTTTCGCGCTTAATTAGGGGCCTGTGACGGAAATAGAAGGGCTATCGAGGAAAGGAGCAAAGCTACACGGTCGTATGTGATCTCCCAGATACCACCTTCGATCTCCGCGGATTAAAATGGCCATTGGTGGAAAGGGGAGTAATTGAGGACAGAAAAGGGGATATTGCATCGCATTCACGGTCGTTTCTATAGGGTGGCTCGCTGATTTCTGCTGAGGCGAAGAATGGTCTGAAAATCTTCGGAGGTCCATAGCTTGCGTTGAAAAGACATAGGTCCGAAGAAACGGACGTCTGGAACGAAAGGTTAATAAATGTTTTGCGTTGTAAAATCTATCATCCAGGTAATACTACCTACGTAGCTGAGTGAAGCTTTTAAGTCATAGATGGGGTGAGAGTGCTCACTAGTAAGTGTATGAACATGTGGCCGAGCAGTCGTAGTCATCCAGATACCTAGTCTACCCACCTAAGGTATAATTAACCGAAATCGAACGGTGAAGGTGATGAGCGATAGACAGACAGGAGGACGAGGAAAAAAAGACACAACGCTGGGCCCGGACGCCTGTCACTGCCGCAACAAACCAGTAGGGATCGTCGATGACCCGGGGCTTGGAGGGGGCAGAAACCCGGTGAGACACCGAAGAGAGGGGGAATTTCTGGCAATCGGCAGCCATCCTAGACAGGACACCACCGATTAAGCTTCGCCAACTCCAGCGAATTTCCATCTACCTCCCCACCATGGTAGAATCGGCATCAAGCGAATGCGGGGCAGGCTTTTTGAGGCCTGTCTCTCTGCCTATACCGGATCCAGTTCTGTCCAGGGCTTCGATTGGCTGGCTTGGGGAAGGGAAACAGGGGTTAGAGGTGATTGGGAATCGGGAAATTGATAAATGTTGGAGTCCGTCGCATCGGGAGTGGACAACAACAACCTTGAACCCCTGAATCCCGGATTAAATAAGCTCTAGAGAGGCCTGCATGATCCTCATCCTGCCTGCCAATGTGACGCTTTCCCATGCATACATTGCTACGCATCACCTGGTCCGCCCGCCTTCATAGAGGTAGTAGGTAGTTATAGCAGCTAATTAGACCTTCGCTTGTATGTGTACACATCCAGCGTTCATATGGTTCGGACAGTTGATGAATGTTCGACCCGTGCCCGTATACGCCCCCTAATTAATGAGCGGGAGACCTCGTCGATTTCGGTATATAGGCATGTTGATGTCTCGAATCCCTTTCCCGCCCATTTATTCGGGCTTTCTGTCGGCTTTCGTTTTGATTAGTGTTGAGAGAAATGAGTCAATAGCTTTCGATTCGTAGTGCACATGTAGGCATCTAGTCTGACGCCATCGATGCGATCCGATCATCCCCCGCCCGGTAATTATCTGGCAGGTTAGCTTAATTCCTCTTGTGGCGGCGCCATCCGGCCTCTAAGCTCCAGGGGAATGCAAGGGGCGGGATGGCATCTACGTCACGAAGGGGATTTTAAGATAGAAAAGAGGTGAAAGGCGCCGCCGCATGTTGAAGTTACGCACAGTATATGTATGCTTAAAGGATACTTAAATTTCCTCATCTTCCCCTCTCTCGATATGAAGAAAAACAAGAATCATCTGATCCTGTCTGATGAGCCGGTCTTTCTTAGGACCAACTAACTAGACTGAAAGAAGAATATTTAGACAGAGATACGGATAGAGTTGCATCAATACTCATCCCAGGGATGGATGGTGCCTAGCTGGTGGGAAATCGAGTACTACCCTTCCCCACAAGAGCGCGGGCTTCGGCCACCTCCTTCTTGCTTTCTCCCGGGGGTTGCGTCTGGAGAATGAGGTAGCCATATTTGGGCCCTTGATTCCAGGTCATCTGCTATCCTCCATGCCGCTATACGACGAGGGCCGTTGGAGGCTTGGTGAACTAGATCGGGATTCACTATCCTAGCTGCAGGGTGGCAGGTAAGGTTGGCAGGAAAGCATAAAACCCTATGGATAACCCCCCAGCAACTGGAGTACTCTCGACGACCAATGTCCGCTGAGTATAAAAAGGACAGGCAGTACTCGATTCTACTATCCAGCCGCCTTGCCTCTTGCGCTACGAACATACGGTGATACGTATATAAGACAGACAAGGGCTACCATAACAAAACATCGCCCGACATGCGCCTAGCAACAAGGAATTTATCGGTACTTCTGCTCCTCGCGGGGAATAGCTACCCGGCCCTAGCATCTAGCAATAGTGGCAAAGACAAAAAGCGACCGTCCCCGGGCTGCTCGAAATCGAATCAAAACAGCACCAGTCCCTCGTTAACGTCACTTCCCGAGCCCCTAAAGCCGGGCACGGAGCGGAACTTCACGCTTCCCCCACCCACTAGCGCCACCCCGAGCGGCGATTCCCGCGCGGTGGCCGGTGCGGGCCGGCCCTACACGCTCTTCGTGCCGGACGGGTACGATGCCGCGGAACCGGCACCGCTGATCGTAAGTCTACACGGGGCGGGAAGGACAGCGCGATGGCAGGCGAAATTAGACGGCCTCGCACCTCACGAAAGTGGCAATGATGATGATGTCTCTTCCGCCTACTCCCTTCAAGTCCCGGGGTTCAACGATGGGCGCCACTTGGTGGTGTACCCGCAGTCGACGGGAACGACCTCAGATGACATGTTCTGGGAGGGGTATCCGGGGCTGGCAGCCGGAGTCGACGATGTGGGATATGTGCTCGCGGTGCTGGACGCGGTGGGCAGGGACGCCTGCATAGACGAGGCCCGCGTCTACGCGGTGGGCAAGTCGCAGGGCGGCGGTCTGGTCAACGTGCTAGCATGCGACGCCGACGGTCGTGTTGACGGCCGCTTCGCCGCGCTTGCTAGCGTTAGCGGTGCCTACTACGTCCCTGGAGTCACACCCGAGGACTGTTACCCCGACGCAGTGGAGATCCCGGGTTGCGGCGCAGGAGGCCAGAATAAGAATAACGCGAAGGGTGGCATAACACCCTTCCTAGCGTTCCATGGCGGAAACGATACCACCATCGCCTATGCCGGCGGTGAGAGGCGCGGCTATTGCCTCCCCTCGATCCAACACTGGGTCGACGAGTGGGTGCGTCGCGAGGGCCTGCGCGAGGAGCCCCTGGAGGTCAGAAATCTGACGGGTGAGGCGACCGCGTACGTCTACGGCGATGGGGAGGGCAGCGGTAGTGACGGTGTTTTCACCTTCGTATATGACGGCGACCGAGTCGGCCATGACTGGCCCGCCACTTTCAGCAACACGGACAACGAGGAGCATGGCACTGGACCCGCTAGCTTCAATGCCAGCAGCCTGATCATGGACTTCTTCCGGAACTATAGTCTGTCGTGAGTTTCTCCTTCCCTTGTTGGCAGTGGATTAGCTGGAGAGTCGAAGTGGATTCTGGGCTCGTTCCCTTGTGTTTATGTAATATGTTCGTTAAAAGATGTGTACTATGCTAACGCGTAAGATACGACGTATAGATATAACGAGGATAGCACGCCTACATCTACGCCGCCGATAGGGGCTCCGACCGAGAGCCCGGTGATAGTTAACCCAGGCAAGAACGCAGCTATGTCTATCCAGATAAGCACAACTGGACACGCAGTTGCTGTTTTCATCGCCATGGTCTGGGCTTTCTTATAGATAATACCAGCAATAGCAGTAATAACCGTACCACTTGATACCAAGAGAACTACAAGAGAAAGAGGAAGATATATCAACTGAGCAGTCTAGCTTGTTCTTAGGAATATCAGCTATATTCCTCAGTCGCTATGGGTTGGACCAAATACAAGTTTATCCCATTGTTGTCCCCTCTTACTTCAGCCCCTATCTTATATCAACGTGCAATGGATTTGGCGGGATCTTAAGGCATTGGGAAGGTACATGCGGGACATGTGTCGGCGAGCTCGATGAAATGTTCCCAACTTTGTTTGCCGACAAGGTCAATGCCGTCGGCCCGCGCACCATTACATTTTCCGGTGGCGCGGCAGGAAAGGTGGGTTGGGCCGAAGATGTGTCTGCAATCGCGGTAGTAAATGTAGCCTTGGGTGCACATCTTGGATTGAATCGAACAGAGTTTAAGCAGGAACTAAAACACTGACTTAATGGGTATGAGGAAACATAAGAGAGCTCTCGGTTGAGAATGAGGTTGAGGAACTTTAATAGTCGATAACTAGCGGAAGGAGTCAAACTAGATGACTTTATGGCATCTACTCGTGATAGTGACTCTTAGGTGTAAAGCAAGATCACGCCATCATTCCTCCATGTCATCTTTATCATAGCATTGGAGAACATATGGAAAACTGTCCAAAGCAGAAATGTGTAATAGTGATCCGCCAGCCACTCAAACAAAGCCATCCCACGGCGTCCCGAGCACGCGCCCCTTCCCGTCGATCTTGACGCCTTCGCTCCGGAGGAGCCGCCTCTTCTCGTCAATGGTGATGCCCTCGCCGTCGCGGGGCCAACTGCCCTTGAAGCCGCCGAGGCCGCCGCCGGCTGCCACGACGCGATGGCACGGCACGCGCGGTGCGAAGGGGTTGCGGCGGAGCGCTCCGCCGATAGCGCGCGGCGATGACCCGAGATGTGCCGACATGAGTCCGTACGTCGACACCCGTCCTCGCGGGATCTGCAGCAGCAGCGCCAGCACGCGCTTCTCGAAGGGGGTCCGCGATGACGACGCGATCAGTTCGTGCAGCTCAGATGCTGATGCCGGAGATGCCGAGGCTGATGCTATGGTTTGCGCATCTTCTATTGGCATGGGGCTTGGGTCAGAGCTGGGGCTGGGGCTGGGGGACGCTGATGCAGGCGGCGTTGGTACAGACGTCATGACGCCGATCTTGGAGAGCTTGGACGCTGGCTCGTTGTCCATTGCGGTGCGGTCTAATGCAGTATGCTTGCGCTTTTGACCCACGGCCATACTGACAAACCGCGATGTATGTGGATATATATATATATATTTGTGTGAATATTTGTGTGTATGCATTCAAGAGGTCTTTGTAGATGGATGAAGCCTTCTATCTGGTTGCTCATGTAGACTGTCGCCGGTGACTCACTGGCTGACGGTTGAGTGAGGTGAACGCGTCATACCCCGCGGAAAAACCGCGAAAGTCCGCGAAAGTCCAAAGCGCCATGACGCCTGCTCACGTGAGTGGCTTGCATCAATACAATACAGGCTCTAGTTACTCCGTAGTGTGATTTAGATTACTTGCTGTAGAATGTAGTTAGAAGGACAGTTCAGTGAACATACCCCTATTTCAGCCTCAAACTAGAACCGAACCAAACTTAATTACCCCAGGCTACAAGCTTGCCAGCCCGGGAGCCCAGGCAGCTGGACTTCGAATTTCCAAGGGCAAGGGCAGAAGAGCCATGCAGAATGATGCTCGATGCAGTCCTATCCACAGATCAAGTACAAAAGCTGGGAAAATTACCTGTCATACGACCGTCCGCTAAGAGCCATCGAGAACAGCCTTAGCTGACTTATTATTATATCATAGTAGATGTACGTACTTCGTAGTCAGCAGCTCAACTATACTTTATGCGAATCACGATGTCCAACAGAGATTTCACATGGGTATTCCAGGCAACTTCAAGGGTTCACCGCCCTCGTGCCTTGAACCCCAGGGATGAAAATTGATAGATTTATCGACGAAGGATCCTCAACTCTGTGGAAGGCCCGGTTTCCCAGGCTGCCCAGCTCGCGCAGCGTTCTGGCCACCTCGGAACCCCTGCCGCGGGTCGCGATTTAATTTCCAGGCAAGTTTATACTATGTAATCAACCAGGCTCCGCAGGGGCTCCGTGCCCTCCCTAGCATGACTAGCGCTGGAGAGGAGAGAATATGGCTATGCTGCCTGCAGGCCTGTATAATCCGTACGAAAGAGCGGAACCGATAATATGCACTGCCTGGCTGGCAAGCACTATAAAGTGCTTCTCGTTTCTGCCGCCCGCGATGTTATTCTGAAGATTGCTTGTCGATCTACTCCGTAGCTTCATCGCCAACCTTAGCCAAGTCAAGCCAAGTCCCCGAACCGTTGGTCTAACCTTATCACCAATTCAGCTCTACACTAGTAATTACCTACTCTAAGCACCAACCGCCCAACATGAAGTTCGCCGTCTTTGCTCTGGCTCTACCCGCCCTCGCTCTTGCTCAGGTACGTCCAGGACCGTGTCGCAACTATGGAAACCCAAACTCAAGATCTACTAACACCATGACAGGATGCCCCGACGCCCACAGGTCCGCAGGACGTGGAGGCATGCGAGGCGGTGATAAGCTCATACCAGTGGGCGTGCGCACGGTGCAACAAGAATTGCGCCGGCAAGGGCGACGACGAGTGGTACGAGCAGTGTCTCCAGAGTGTGTTCATGACCGTCAACTACATCGACTCGCAGTGTTGGCAGCACGGCAGCAGGAACTGTGGCCAGCAGGCCGTCGACCAGGTCTGCGGCACCGCTGCCTGAGCTTTTGGCCCGAGTGTCAGCCCTGCCAGACGATGTGAGGGGGACGCCAAAGTCGGGTAGCGATGAGGGAGTGGGGGAGGAGGGAACGTGACATGAAAGTCGGGAGGGTGTTCAAATAGGAATTGTATAGCGGTTCACATTCGATACGGCCTCTAATTAATACTACTATGGCTCACGCAACCTACTCTTCTGAACATGAAGCTAGCGCGGTTTAAAGCAGTCGTGATAGTAAAATCGCCTTGAATTCACATCAGCCAGGTTGATTAGGCCTAACAACCTTGTAAGGTAAGGGGGTATCATTCGTGTACTGATAGTCTATTTAATACATTCAGAACGCATGCCATACCGTATGCCCCCTGCCTGATTAACCAACACAACATAGCCAGATGGGCCGTTTTCTGAAGACCTGGAAAGTTCCTATGTCCCGCTCGTGACGCGACAGAATAATAAATTCTTTAGTCGCCGGTATCAACCTCTAGGTCTAGTTGCACGCCGTTGCTGATCTCGTAGTCGGCAAGGGTGAGCATGTCCTTGAAGGGCCGCATTCCTTGGCGCTTAAGCATGATCTCGTGGGGCTCGCGCCCGATGCGCGCAGCCACCATGATCTTGAAGTTCCGGATAGTGTCGGACGCCAAACATGGGATCGCCGCTTTAGTCCCCAGCCGGTCATTCACATTCACAATGATCATGGGCTCCCCGGCTACAGGACCGCCACCGCCACTGCCGGTTGGGGCCGCCCTTGTCGGTGGCTTTGTAGTGTCATCCCCAGTGTCCTTAGATTTCGTCTTCGTTTGCTTGGATGATGAGGAAGAGGGATGCGGGTCCCGATCACGTCCACGGTCGCGTTCGCGGTCTTGGCGGCGCGGCGACCGCGAACGTTGTCGATAGCCTCTGAAGGACCCACCACCGCGCCGGTCGTCCCTATCTCTGTCATCCACGTCATCATCGCGACGCTTCTCCTTGTATTTGAAGCCGCCGAAACCCTTCTTGGGTCGCGGGCGATCTCTCTCCCGCCGGTCGTCTCTCCTCTCCTCGTCCCCGTTCCTGCGGTAAGATTCTTGGCGGCCGTTGTCGTCTCCTCTCCTGGTATCCCGGTCGTCCCTCCCTCTGCTCCTGTCATAATCATGATCCGAGCCCCCCCTTTGTCTATCATCGTCGCGTGGGCGGTAGCCGTCTCTCTGTCGTTCACGGCGTGAATAGGGCGAAAGACTGCGTTCGCCGCTGTGGCTGCGCTTGCGCGGCAGAGCGGAGTCGCCGCCATGTTTTGGAGGCGGTGATGCAGTGGTATCGGCCATAGTTGTTGTCGCTAATGCTGAGATAAAATTACCGGAGTGTATGGGAGTAAATAGTTGGAAAGGGGAGGTTACATTGATAAAACCGGTGTAAAAAGAAGAAATAAATTATGATGATGTAAAGTGCAAAGTTCCTATTAACTATCCGCTAGCTATCAGCTTAGGTACTGACTATGAGGTAGCTCCAGCACGGATAAAGCTTGATTTTAGCGCTATCGCTCACAGCTGCGCCCACTAACTTTATGAGTGTTGAGGGCCTGCCAGGCGGCCAGGGCGCTATGAGAACGCTAACAGGTCGAGAAGAGGATGCCAGCTGTAGCTGTGGTTGCAAGCCAGCCACCAGTTGTCACATGCCTATCCCTACCCCTGGCGATATATATTGTTCAATCTTTACGGCATATTATTTCCCTCTTACACCTAAATTCTGTACTCTCTGTTGCCATCGCTTACTCACAATTTTCTAAGCCTTTGAGGTTACGAAAGCTTCAATCGTCAGTTGGAATTCGAGATCATACAGACAATCCAAGGTGTCACTGATTTCAATTATTCTCAATTTGAATAAACCTGTCACCATCACTACGTACGTCACTATTATACAGATGGCCAGCCGCCGGACCAATTCAGAGTATTCCAGCCAAACTTCTTATCCCCATCTGCATAGCCAACATTCGTGTCCACTATGTGTGCTATTAGCCTTGCTTTTGGTCTCTTTGAAAAGAGGTAAAACCCTACCGTAGTGATAGTATAAAACCGTCCCAGCCTCAGGGTCAGCCATGATACCTTGCCCACCAGGCCCGTACACGTGACCATGGCTGGCCAACACCGTGGTACCACCGCCGTTGGTGCAGCTAGTTCCAGACTGATCGGTAAAGGGGCCAGTGACACTCTGGCTGCGGCACACCCTGATCTTATACTCCGCACCCGCGGCCGGTCGATCCTTATCGTAGCCGCAGCAAGTACCCTCGGACCAGAACAGGTAGTAGTAACCGCTACGATACCACATGAAGGCACCCTCGGCGGGGTGACTGCCCGAAGGTTGGTACTGTATTTGTACTGCGGACCCGGACGCCTGTCTCGGATCGGAGCCCATGGAAACCTGGTGAATGTTGCTCCAGAACGAGCCAAAGTTCATGTACCACGTCGAGCCGGATTGCACCAGGTTCGCGTCGATGGCGTTGTACGCGCTACTCGACGACGACGTTACCCCGGTGCTTCCATGGTCCGTCCACGACCCTGCTTCCAGTGTCGATGAAGTGGCATACCCGATGGCGGAGCTTTGTGACCCGAACGTCGACACGCTGTAATACAAATAATATAGGTCTCCCACCTTGATGACTTCCGGCGCCTGGATAGATATAAGCTTGACAAGTCTGAGAGTCGACTCTGCATACGTACCCAGAGATCATCTCGTCCCGGCAGATTGATGCTGCTCCCTGACGGGATCGCGGAACCCTCGAAAGTCCAAGGCCCGCTGATTGAGTTAGACTTCAGAATTCCGATCTTGCTGCCCGTGTTGAAGCGGAAGTAGACGCCGTCATCGCGGCGCACAAGAGCTGGGTCATGCGTCCAGCAGTCACCAGAACATGCACCGGGATCGGCTTGCCCGTTGACAGCGGCGCTCAAGAGAGCCAGGGAGGCGAGGAGGTTCGTGCAGACCCTAGAAATAAACATGGTGACGGCGACGGCCAAAATGTCAAGATCGATGACGATCGCGTCGATCGATAGCTTGACGGGGGAGACATCATGTCATATATAAAATACAACCACTACTTAAACTAGCTAATAATGACGGATAATTCGAGTCGCGAGACCGTTAACTCAAGAGCTAAGAATGGGGATATTATCCCACAAGCTACCCCCATCATATGTCCTGATATGTCCATTATTGGTGGAACTCTGCCGTTGACGGCCGTCGGGCGACGTCCAGAAAGGGTAAGCCCGGCAGCATGACTGCCATATCCCCCGTGAGGGGTTCATCGCGATTGGCGCCGGCAAGCTCCCTATCATATCGCTTCAAAGGTTGCTAGCTGAAACAAACGGGTTACAAATTAAATAAAAGTACTATATGACGGTGGTGAATTCACTACAAAATGTCAATATATTGCTGGTTCTAACTAATCCCAAGGCTATGTACGATAAATAGGGATACCACATACTGTTAAGTTCATCATCCTCCTGTATGCAATGATTTTATCTCCCGTCTGACCTGGTGACATTCTCGAAGACCGCAACCTGGCAATGATGCCAGTGACAAGGATCTCAGATTCGGAGATTTACCCCATGCCATATGCATGGTATCACATTCCACGGAGTTGGTTTTAGAGCATAGGTAAAACCATCCACGGTCTTTTCCCAATCTTATATAGATTATGTAAAGCCGCAGGTTATTGCATTTAGGGTATGTTTTGCCAAGTGGGTTTCACAAGCGCTCGAATAAGAAATCAGGGCCAAGAAGGCGTCTCTCAGAACTTCCTTGAATAACTACCTGTGATGATTCCTAGGCTCGCCCAGCCCATAGCAAACGCTAACTTGTTCCCGAACGCCGAGAATGGACGATCTTCCGTGCCATGAGCCCGCCCCTAGCCGTTCCTGACCATGCATTAATCCCGTCGTCCCAATACCCATATATCCTCCAGGACACTATGCCTTGCTCGATCCAGTCCCACAATAAACGCCGATGTCAGCCCAGGTTGATATGGCTGGCATCAAACATATCCTGCATGCCAAAAACAGATGACCCATCGAGATTCGGGCCCGGCCATTGCGCCGCCGCGTTGAGATACTCGGCGAACTCAAAGGGTTCGTGCGGGAAGATGTTGGCAAGCTCGTCGGCGCGCCAAGATCCGTTCGAGTAGGGAATGTGTTCCCGCAGGGCCTGATGGATCTCGTTGTCCAGCATGGGCGGCTGGCTCTCTGAAGGATCACTCTTGTCCCGCGCGACGAGCCACTTAAGGGTCGCGGCGGAGAGCACCTCAAAGGCGTCGCGGCAGCCGCCCGCGGCGGAAAAGCGCTCTGTCAGGGCGCTAAGGGTGCTGGCGCAATCCTGCGCCGCCGTCATCACTTCGACGATCGACGCCGTGTTCCGGATCTCCGGCGACTGCCAGATGCAGTAGATCATCATTAGGCCGGCTAGGAACAAGTGGTGCACCCAAGTCCACGCGACGGAAATCTTCCCCTCCCGCTGCAGCGTCTTGATGGCCTGGATGCACCGCCCCGAGACCTCGAAGGACATATGCAGAGACTCCGGGGTCGGGTGCGGCACCAACGGGTTGGGCCTGTGGAGGAACAGGACCGCGTTGCACGAATGCGCCGTCCACCAGCTATGGTTAGCATAGATGCTCTCGGGCGCGGCCCTTGACGGGTCGGGGATCTCTTCCTCCCATACCCGAAGTCGGCTCTGGATATCTGGAAACCACAGGGCGTAATTAGGGCGAGGATATGCCAGCGTACCTCCCTCGAGTTGATGGTAGAGGACATGCTTAATCTCAGACCTGAGGCGATACAGCTTGACAAAGTGGTTTGCGGCATGCTGATTCTGTGCGTCTAGGTCTGGCCCGTTGAGGTGGGATTCACGACCTCTCGCTATATACGGGTCAGGAAACGGTGTGTTGAGACTCTGGTCAACAATGCCGAAGGGCCGCCCTAGGCCGATGCTAAGGAGGCGGTCGAAGCGATAGGCGGCCCAGAATAATCTCCGCCTTTCATCAAGGAGAGTCGGGGGCAGGTTCAGGACAGCCGCCGTTTCCCAGTGTAGGCCTAGGTCGATGCAGAGACGTAGTGCCACCCCGGTCAAGTGCCACAAGCTCCCCACCGACGGGTTCAGCATGGTATATTGGGCCAAGAGTAGGACAAGCGTCAACGATTCTAGGTTGCTAGGGCTGTACGACAGGAGCTTCTCCACGAGCTGCAACGCCGAGAGGAAACAGCCTTCGCTCTGGTGCGATCTCGTCCCCCCTGCCCCGGGGCTGCCCCAGAGGCCCACCGCGAAAACCATGTAGGTGATGAACATATCCCGTTCCAGAGCCCGGCTAAAATCGTGCGAAGTCTCGAGGGCACTGTAGGTGTGTTTAACACACTTTTCCACCTTCGCCCTCGTGAGGACCGGCACGTGGGGTGTTCGGTACGAAAAATATACGTCTACGATACGCTGTGCTGCATGGTGTGGCGGGAGAGATGAGCCCATGATCGCATGGGGCGCTGCTGAGGCGTTCTGGTCTTGAGGAGGTGCCGAGGCAGAGACGACAGATACGTCTTGATTCACAGCGGCAAGCACCATCTTCGCGAAGGTGACGCCGCTGGATGTGCCCATGAAGCGAGGGTGGTCACTGCTTTCCAACAAAACTAAGCCCATAGACTTGACGACATCCTGCGCATCCGATCCAGCAGAGGCTGCTGTGACGGCCGTCGCGGGTGTGTCGCCGTCGAGAGTACTGCCGTCGGCGACAGCTGGACTGCTGCTCACGACGTTTCCGGATGCATTCTGCCTCTTTAGTTCTTCAAGTTCGGCCTTGAGCTGTCTCACTTGGGACTCGAGAGTCGATACGTAGCCCCTGGGTATCTCCGACTGCTTCTCGCTGTCGTAGGTAAGGCAAGGGACGCTAGCATTGTCACAGTTGGAACACTTGGGATAGCGGAGGTCACACTATTCGCCCCAACGTGGCACAGCCAAGAAGTTAGCATCAAGCCTCTTCAGGGGAGGGGCATTAGCATTATCTTTTCTTTTGTTGATTCCCTTAGCTCACTTTTTGCTTGCGCCTCCTACATCGCTGGCACGCCTCTACAATATGGAAATAAGTTTCGTTGGTGAGTATAGGAACGGCTTGTTGCAGACCCGCTAGGGAACGCTAGGAGGTGTCCGTTTTGAACTTACGCGTGCTCCGACTTAGTCTGGTTGACGGGCGAACTGGAGTACGAGGAGTGGGTTGGGAATCCTCCATGGCGATAATGTTTTAGTTGAATCGGCTAGAGGCGACCGTAGTCACTAAGTCCCAGGACGATAAACGGGTGGGTTGTATACCGACTCGGGGGTCGATATTTGAGATATCCATCGGTCTTAAGCGAGGATAAGAGCGAAGTGGTCGGTATATGCCGATCTTAAAACCTATAGAAATGCGGGCTATAACCGCCGACCCCTGCCTGTTACAGCAGTATTATCGGCTATGACCGGTTGACAAGAATGGGGTATCGATTTCGACGAGGAATGTTGAGAGACCTCCTGACTCCACGTGCGTGATGCCTTCCGGCCTGATGGGCCGAGCAAGTTCCGCTATAAACGGCACTAGAAAATGGTATCGCATCAGCTCCCCAGTGCTTGCCCGTATCTCATAAATACGCCGGCCCGGCCGCTCTGGAAATACGTAGATCGGGAACTCTTAGACATGGCCGGATTAGTATAATCTAGATATCGACAATGGCAGTGTCGCATGGAATTGAAAAGCCCAAGATTGACATCTTTATAGACGTATGGTGGCCCCTCCCGCATTATTGCCCAACTAGACCCCTGCTTATAGTGTGAGTACAGCGTGGCGGTACCTTCACGGACTGCATAGGCATACCCCAGGGACCCGGCCGGGATGTCATCGTTGTCAAACTGCTCTCTGTGGATCCTTCCACCTACGAGGACGCCCCGACAGAAGGCATTCGTCGGATATTGGAAAGGTTCACAGGCCGGCCGCACCCCAGGGGTGCCAAGCTGAATTCCGGATGCATTGGCGTTATCCGCATGGGCACGTAAGTGGTCGGCATTCGGCGAATGATCTTTTTAAACTGACCCTCCCCAAATAGTACAGTTGCGACGAATGCGTTGTTGGAACGAAAGGGGGAACCCTCGGCACTCTTAATTACTAAGGGGTTTCGCGATGCGCTCGAGATCGGATATCAGGCGCGACCTAGGCTTTTTGACCTTGCCATCAAGAAGCCCGATGTGCTGTACTCTGAGGTTGTCGAAGTGGATGAGCGTGTCACTATCGAGGACTCCGATAAGGACCCGTTTCTGAGCAAGATCGATGTGTCCTCTGATCCAGCATTAAGAGTTGGAAAAAGTGGTGACATTATCCGTGTTCTTGAACCCCTTGATGTCGAGGGCACCAGAAGGTCGTTAGAAGATCTCCTAGCCAGAGGGTACAGGAGCATATGCATCTGCTTGGCCCACAGCTACAGTTTCCCCGACCATGAGAATACGATCAGAGATCTCGCAGTCCAGGTGGGATTTACCAGTATATCTACCTCGTCGAACCTCATTCCCATGATCAAGCTGATATCGCGTGGAATGAGCGCAACCGCAGACGCTTACTTGACCCCTGAGATCAAGCGATACGTGTCAAATTTTAAACAAGGGTTCGACGGTGATCTGAAAGGTACCCGCTGTCAGTTCATGCAGAGTGACGGTGGCCTAGTCGATGTGGAGAAGTTCTCTGGTCTGCGAGCCATCCTGTCCGGTCCCGCTGGTGGCGTTGTCGGATACGCCAAGACAAGCTGGCATCCTGATGATGGGGTACCGGTCATCGGTTTCGATATGGGAGGGACGTCCACAGATGTCAGTCGGTATGGGGGCGACTTGGGGCATGTACTCGAGACCACCACTGCCGGGGTCACTATCCAATCGCCTCAACTTGACATCAACACAGTAGCTTCCGGCGGGGGCAGTATACTGGGTTGGAAAAATGGCCTGTTCACCGTGGGGCCCGAAAGTGCCTCGGCGCATCCGGGTCCTGCGTGCTATCGCAAAGGGGGGCCGCTTACAGTAACAGATGCGAATCTATTCCTAGGACGACTTCTTCCAGAATATTTCCCTTCCATCTTTGGCGCCGAGGAGAACTTACCCCTCGATTACGACGTAACCAGGGAAAAGTTCTTAGAGATTACCACGGCTATAAACGCCGAAACGGCGGGGCAGAAGACAGTGGAAGAGGTCGCCCTAGGATTTCTAGCGGTTGCCAACGAGGCGATGTGTCGGCCAATCCGTGCACTCACTGAGGGTAAGGGATATCACACTTCCGCCCACCGGCTTGCGGTGTTCGGAGGGGCCGGAGGCCAGCACGCATGCCCGATCGCGAAACAACTCGGCATCTCGACCGTTCTGATACATAAGTATTCTAGCATCCTGTCTGCGTACGGAATGGCACTCGCAAATCTCGTTGAGGATGTTCAGGAACCATGCTCCTTGGTATTAGGCCCCAGCTCAGCCGAGGAAATCGCTGCACGCTTCAGGACTCTGCAAGAGCTCGCGACCAAGGGGCTTTTACAACAAGGGGTCTCTTCAATCGATTTCATTGAAGTGCAGCGCTTTCTTAATCTACGCTACGAGGGCACGGACACGCAGATGATGATTGCACTACCTGACGACGGGGACTTCAAGGGCGCTTTTGAACAAGCTCACCTACAAGAGTTCACGTTTCTACTGCCCTTACGGAATATTGTGGTGGACGACATCCGTGCCAGGGCTGTAGCTAGGGAGTTTGAGCGCTCGGCACATAATGTCTACGATGAACTTAGGGAAACCAAGAGCAACTGGAATCCTCCTCATGGCCAGGTTACTAAGACATACTTCAATGGTGTGGGATGGGCAGATACACCCATATACCTACTACAGGATCTTCGCACAGGTGATCATATACAGGGTCCAGGCATTATCATCGACGATACTCAAACCATCGTTGTGACACCATCATCTACGGCCAAGGTCTTACAAGAACACGTGGTAATCGAGGTTGGCAACGAAACATCTACCAGCGTATCACAACCCATCATGCCCGGAGATCCGGATCCAATTCAATTATCAATCTTCGGTCACAGTGAGGATCCCTTGACCGAGAAAGTTGGCACTTCAGCCTGCTAAGAAATTCATAGGGTTTATGTCTATTGCGGAACAAATGGGGAGGACACTACAGAAGACAGCGGTCAGCATCAACATCAAAGAAAGGTATAAAGTTCCGACTTTTCATATGATGCCGCACTGACAATATACAGGCTTGATTTCTCTTGCGCTATCTTCGGACCCCGCGGCGATCTGGTTGCAAATGCCCCTCGTAAGAATGTATGCAGCTATCACTTTTGAAGAACAATACTAACTTCTTCAGATGTACCTGTACATCTGGGGAGTATGGCCTACGCCATCAAATATCAACATGCGATCCACGGCAATACTTTAAAGCCTGGAGATGTCCTGGCCTCAAACCACCCTATCGCAGGCGGCACGCACTTGCCGGATATCACTGTGATTACTCCCGTCTTCGACACAAAAACCAACGATCTCATATTTTACACTGCCTCACGTGGCCACCATAGAGATATTGGAGGGTACGAGGGCATCTCTGGAAATGCAAATGCGACAGAGCTCTTCCAAGAAGGGGCGAGCATCGTCAGCTTCAAGCTTGTGTCTGATGGTCACTTCGACGAAGAGGGGATCCGCAAGATACTTATTGATGAGCCAGGCCGATACCCCGATTGTGTGGGCACTTCGAGTTTGTATGACAACTTATCTGATCTCAGAGCCCAAGTAGCGGCGAACGCCAAGGGCTCGGCTCTCATCCAGGGGCTATTTGAGGAGTACGGCCGAGAAGTAGTGCAGGTAAAGGCCCTCTAGAGTGGTCGTGATTTCCATCTCCGAAATAACTAACCCATATTTAGTTCTACATGGACCGAATTCAAGAAAACGCCGAAATAGCAGTACGGAAGTTCTTGAAGCGAACGTCAGAAAGAATCATGGGACGCCCTTTGAAAGCTATCGACACTCTCGACAACGGAACTCGGATCCAGCTCGAAATCAGGATCAACCCGGACGGCAGCGCCACGTTCGATTTCACGGGGACTGGAAGGGAGGTACTCGGGAATAATAATGCGCCCAAGAGCATATGCTTATCAGCGATCATCTACTGTCTGCGGTGTCTCATCAACGAAGAGATACCTCTTAACCAGGGCTGTCTGTCCTCGATCACGGTGATCAATCCTCAGGGTAGCATTCTGAACCCTAGCGATCAAGCGGCGGTCTATGCAGGAAACACGCAAACGAGCCAGCGGGTGGTGGACGTTGTTCTGAAGGCTTTTGAAGTGAGTTAGACGGATGTGTCACCGAAGACAATGAGCTGAACTCGAAACTAGGCTTGTGCTGCCAGCCAGGGCTGCATGAACAGTGTTGGCTTCTTTGGCGGGCGGGACAGGAAACACGGCGCCGGTTACAAGTTCGCATACGGCGAGACGATATGTGGAGGGTCCGGTGCCGGTCCCGGCTGGAACGGTGTCAGGTAAGACCTGTATCGAATAGTCCTGGTCAATTTTCGTGCTAATCCGCCTGCTTACCCAGTGCTGTACATTGCCACATGACCAACACCCGTATCTCCGACGTCGAGATCATGGAAAAGCGGTACCCGATCATATTAAGAGAGTTCTCGCTCCGCCACGGTTCTGGAGGCCGGGGAGAGTTCCACGGAGGTGAGGGCGTCGTACGCATAATCGAGTGCAGGGAGCCCCTGACCTTCTCTTTGATCTCGGAAAGGCGCGTTAGCCAGCCGTACGGGATGAAAGGCGGGGAGGATGGGGCGCCCGGGGAAAACTTCATCGTGAAGCATACGGCCGATGGAGGCATGAGAACCGTCAGCTTAGGACCGCGAGGGATAGTCAAACTTCAGTCTGGGGAGCGATTCATCGTAAAGACTCCTGGTGGAGGTGGGTGGGGGAGACCTCGGGACTAAAGCTTCGCACAACTCGAGCTCTTGATCGACTCCCGAATAGCCTCTCTACTTAGGTAGATAGATTGCAGCGTTAGTACATTGATAGACGATACCCCGGCGGCCTTATGGTTCAACTGGAAGCAGGTCAAGTCACCTGGAGCCACACCCTGCAAAACGATTAAAGTCTCGTCGGAAGCCACTAGCCGATGTCATCTCGCTGTCTGTTTTGCGAAATTACCCTTTGGATTGGCTCTGGGCAATGGCTTGTCATGGTAGACTTGCCGTAGCCCTTGGATTTTTTGGTGACAACGATGGTCTGGGGTCTCACGACTGGTTATTAGGTAGCAAAGATTGGCGGTAACCTCCCAAAGCCCTGGGTATGTGCGTCTGCCATCCGAACGTCACGTCGATCTTGAACTACTAGAGTGAGGCTAGGACTTAGCCGAACCCCCACATCACAGAAGAGGTAACCCCAGTGAGCATAGCAAATGGGGCGGGCATATGGGGGCTGGGGGATAGCTATTGCGGGAGCGGGAGCGGGAACTGTAGGCGGGGCGTAATTCGGCTCCCGCGCAAAACTAGACATGGGGGGTATACGCAAACAGGGGGCATATATATGTGAATGACATGGGGACAAATTATATACATAGGAGTTTGGAAGTCTTGTCCCGACAGCCAGCAATAAAGCTTACCCTTGCCAATAGAATGAGCTATTACACAATAGAGAATAATGATGAGTGAGAGGTAGAAGATAAAGAGGTCTAGTTGGATTACGAACGTAAACATGCGGATACTATTTATCTCCGTCACTGGCTACTTGATTGTCAGTAATTGTGCCCAGTAGATTATTGAAAAGTCAGGTGGTTCACTTAGTCGGCCGAGTTTCCATTATAAGTGATATCATGGATTACATCCGCGGAACTTTGGCATTAGGACGTAAGGAGGAAACGACGGTTGAAGTCGAAGGATCCACGTCGCCCGCTGCTGAGAATGTAACACTCGGCGCTAAAACCAGCGAAAGGTTCTATTTTTGGACACGACCAGGCACGTCGAAGGAAGAGAAGAAGCTCGTCCGTAAGCTCGACCTCGCTATACTGACGTTTTGCTGCCTCACTTTCTTCGCAAAGGACCTCGACCGTAATAATATCAACAATGCCTTCGTCTCCGGGATGAAAGAGGATATGGGGCTCTGGGGCAATGAGCTCAATTGGATGATCACCTGGTTCCAAATTGGGTATATCGTCGGCCAAATCCCGTCTCAGATTCTGCTGACCAAAGTCTCGCCACGATGGTACCTCCCGACAGCCGAGCTTCTCTGGAGCGTATTCGTGCTGTTTCTGTATAAATGTCAAAGCCCGAAGCAGATATATGCTTTGCGATTTTTCAGTGAGCTCACGAACAATTCGACACTCCTAGACTGATCTCTCCAATTCACTACCGGCACGAGCACTCACTGACTTATGACTGTGTACAATAGTTGGTTTCATCGAGGCGGCTAGCTGGCCTGGTCTTCATTTCATGATCGGAACATGGTACCGCAATCATGAAATCAACAAGAGAAGCGGGATATTTACCGCCGCGGGCATTGCGGCGACCATGTTCTCGGGCTATATCCAGGCGGGTATCTATCAGACGATGGACGGTCATCTAGGTCTCCGAGGCTGGCGCTGGCTCTTCATTATTGGTACGCACCAACCTTAAGTCTGCCGTTTATAGAGTAGTCGTGAAGGCTAACGATTTGAGTTAAAGACTTCGTCATTACTTTGCCCATGGTATTTCTTGGATTGGCAATCATCCCTAACCCACTATACGGGAAGAAGAAGACCTGGTGGATGTCTGAAAAGGAACGAATCATGTGCCAAAAGCGGCTCGAGGCCGATAATCGTCAACCGCTGGGCCACTTCGATCGATCGCTGTTCAAGCGCGTCCTCGGGCGGTGGCATTTCTGGATCTTGTGCACCTGGTTTTCTCTCATGTATTTCACATACCAACAGCCGACCACGTCTACCATGGCACTATGGCTGAAGGCGGAGGGCTACTCGGTGCCGGACGTCAACAACCTGCCCACCGTGTATTCAGCTATCTCCATCGTCTTCATGGTGATCTCGGGCGCCTACAACGACTGGAGGGATTCCCAGGTCGAGTCCATCGTGTTGATCTGCATGACCCAGATCGTCTCGGAATCCATGTTGGTCGCCTGGGACCTGGGAAAGCCGGCCCATTTCTTCGCGTTCTACATCGCCGGGACGATCCAGTCGCTGTTCCCCATTATTGTCAGCTGGACACACAAAGTATGCTCCGCCGACGCCGAGGAGCGCGCTATCGTGATTGGGGCCCTGAACGCTATCGGTTTGGCCAACGGCACGTGGTGGAACCAGGTAAGACATCATGGGCTCAGTCCGTATGTGCTATGAACGCTTTGTTAACTTCAAACCCCCACCAGGTCTTCGTTCCGACCGTGGAGGCCCCGCGATTCTATCGTGGCTACCGCGCAGGCCTAGCCGCCTCCCTGGCTTTGTCCGCTTGGCTACCCGTCGTCATGTGGTTCACGAGGAGACAGGAGAGACACGAAAAGACACGAAACCCACAACAGGCAGGGTGTGAGGCAGAGACGACAGTCATCAATGCGAGCAGAGCCTCACCCGAGAGAGGGGACCAGGACGAAAAGGCAGCCTAATAACGCAAGGTCATATAGGTGTGTTGATTGTAAGCACGGGATATCGATGAACTTGAAGGGATTCCTCGGCGAATCTCGCTGACTATCATGGGACGATACCATAAATCGGATAGATGGGGCAGGAAAATAGGTCATACTCTGCGCGAACTAGTATATTGCATGGCTACTTTCGAACATGTAACGCTCACCTCTTCCATTGTCGTGGGTGGCACGATGACTTGGATATTAATATGTCTAGTTGGCGCCTCACATTAAATTTTAAATTCAGTAGGTACAAGGTACATAGTTTAACTTTGCCATGACGAGGCTCTTGGAGATTGTGGTTTGGCCACCAAACAGACACGCACTGCCCGCTACCAAGGGCCATTTATCGACTCAATCTAGCATTTGACGTACATATCCTCATCATGTTCCTTCACATCACCATATTATCCGCTTCTCGCGATGTTGAACGTCTTGGGTTTCAGCATGCGACTGTCCCGATCTGCTTCCGTATCCCTCGTCGGTGTGGGCGTGCCCAAGCTCGTTTCCTACAGCACCGATCGGAAACCGGCACCTGTTCCTATACTGATAGGTAAAGACGGATGCCGCCATAGCTGGTGCCGGCTCTTCTCGGCAAGAGGACGACCTGAGGGTACACACTCCGTCAGACTGTGCCTCAGGGGTGCGATCATGCCCGTCTTTCAGGAGCCCCCACTTGTGGTATATACGGCAATTGAGGCTTGTAAGTTCCTCACGCGTGATCGCGTCCGGTTTGGTGGGCATAAACTCGATCTGGCGGCAGATCTCCTGGACGTTCCAGAAATCCTCTCTCATGTGGCAGCGCTGCTTCTGGTCCCCATGCCGAATACGCTCAATTATCATGCTATTGACCATACGGGTGGTATCCTCCCACGAATAGTGTGGAGCGAGTTTTAGTAAGAGCTTCAGAAATGAGACCGTGTGGATGCTGTCGTTGACAAACACAGCGGCCCGAGGATCCGCATCTTCCGACCAGTGAACCAAAATCTCGTCCCGCAGACTCTGCAGCGGGTTGTCATTTTTACTTGGGGAAGGTGGAGGATCTGGGCGGGTGGCCAATATTACCGGTCGTTCATCATGAAAGACGGGGTAAGTCGGCACAGAAGAGGTGCAGGAGATGGATCGTTGCGAATGCGTCGGCAGAAAGCGGTTGATTGACGCGATCCGGCGCGCTCGAAGGTCATTATAATAGCCTGCCATCTTCTCCATGTGACTGTCCTGTATATTGCGGAGAGCGAGACGTTCCTGGCTGAAAACAACCGTGTGGAACATGCTCCTTCCGAACGCTGCGGCGAAACACATGTCGAAGAGGTCTTGCTCGCGATCGACCAAGACTTTCGTCGCAGCCTCGTACTCTTTCCATCGACGCTTCAGTTCGTCATCGCATCCATTGCACAGTCCTTGAAATGTTTCCGGCTCGGCGTTGCACCATCTGCATGGGCTCTCTCGCCGCTGTGTGAGGAATGACTGCTTCGGAAAGGGCATCCTCGGCTTCAGCACAATTCTCAGTTGGTTGAGGCTGCTAATGTGGATTGGTCTCTAACGTATTTTGGCAGTGGTGGATATAATTTCTTCCTGTGTTATAGCCTTGATTGTATGACGCGGTGAGAGCGACTGGTGTTGTTTTAACGCGTCGCGAACCCTTTACGGCGATTCTTTGTGTATACTTCTGTAGGGAACCCCTGTTTCAATTGATGATTAGCACTATCAACTTTGCAGAACCAAAATCATCACGTGATGAGGTCACTGCGCCCGTCGTCGCTTCCCGGCGATACTCAATAAAACTCAGAGAACGTAGACGCGGAAGGGGCGGTCCAGAAGGCTAACATGTTGAAGTACTAAGGTGTGGGAACCCCGATGATTTCTGGAGCCTGAACTTCATAGCACAACATCCCGATGAACACTCTTCATAGGTCACTTTTTAAGCCACACATGAATAAGGACAGTTCTCCTCACGAGCGAAACTATTATAAAAGCATATTTCTATCGGGGTGTATATATTATTAATGTTCCCCAAGAACTTTCAAATTCGGTATGGAATAGTACCAACCCCCTCCCCCTCCCCCCCCCCCCCCCCCCCGTAGTATGGCTAGATAGCTAGCATCGTCCCATCATACCACAGCTATGATGATATAATAATAGTGTAGGTAGGAATAGTTCGAAGTAATTGCCTCTAGGGTTTATGCAGACATCATGGGTTGATAAGTCTGATGTTCCAACGAAGTAACCGGCAGATGAAGCTAGGGGATTCTGGTGATAGTCTATAACCCAATTCATCTATAAGAGGTGAAGCCTCATATGAGATCTAGTACTATGCTACGTCTGAAGTATTAAAAGGAAATATCTTTCAAATAGTAAGCGTACTTTGGATTCATCACACTTTCGAACCCAGCTAATATGACGTATCACTGTGTCTTTACACCGGCTTCTGACTCAAAGTATATTTCTGGCGATGACCATAGAATACACATTATACAAGACATTTTATTACATAGTGACATGCTTATTTGTGTTTATCTGAGTTTCCAGTATGGATTAAGCCCTGGAGTAATATTATTTCCTAGAATTGTCTATATGGAAAGGCTGTGTGATTGTCTTATGACTGAATATCATCTTCGGGGGGAAACTCTACATGATCGGAGACCAGTCTTTACTAGACTTTCATTCTAACACTTCTATCGTGTGAAGAAAAACCAGACCCCTAGGCTCCCAGCAGCTTTGATAGCCCGTGCTGCAGTGGTCAGAAGCCCAGTTTCATCTCGCCTCGAGATGACACTGGTTGCAGAACGATGAGGTAACATGCTCAACTCTTAAAGAATATCTGGGCTTAAAGCACTAAGGGGTATAGTCTACTCACCCTTGGAATCGAGTATACCTATACACAAGGAGCCTTACTACTCTATATAAGTAGGGGTTCTGAGCCCTAGAATGCGACCTTCTTGCACCTTCGACGTATCCATCAGCATACCATTCCGGCCATCTTGAATCCCTGACATAAAGCTAGACCGACTACAGCATCTAATATATATATTGTGTACCAAGTTCGCTGACCTCCAATTAGAGCTTGTAAATGCACCAAAAGGCATTGCTGTTTTGTTGCTCGCCATGTTTCGTCTCGAAAAGTTAAGCATGTGAAAAAACGTAAGGCTGTGAAGTCAGAAGTAACACTTATTATGGATAGTAGAGTACGCGAAGGAGATCAAGGGGTCCCGGGGGACATCAAGACTTGATCTACCCTCTGTTAGTAGTTGCTATTGCAGCTGAAGTGATGAGTTGAAGACTTTCATAGGAGGCTTGATGATTTATGCACACTGGACTGATATGTCGCATGTGGTTGATAAATAATGTAAGAAATCTATGAATGGAAACAAGCCATCTATATATCTGATCCCATGTTGCCACGCACATGTGCATACAAGGATAATGTCTATTGCGGAGACAAATAGGCAAACTAGGTACGGGCTACAGGCCAATAAAGTGTGATATCCATATGCTTTTAGACGAGGTAACATGGTTCATGCATACCAGTATATGTCAACCCCCACTCAGCCAATTAGACACACATATTTATGTCTATAATAGATATTCTATCCACTTAGAGGTATGCAAGGTTCCTGTTGTAGCTACAACACTTCAGCTACACAGGTAACACTTGGTATGAGATCGATTCATGGGACATTTTGATTTATGACATATAGCTTCACAAATCTAGGTTGTCAATAATGGTAGGACTTGATTGAGACAAAAGGCTTGAATATACAAAAGGTATGTATGTATTTATGAACATTGGCTCTCTATGATGTAAATAAAAGTAGATAAGCTGATAAGGTAAATTCGATTCGGTACCTGGATTTCGTTTGATTATCTACTTGGGTATTTTCCCTTAATGGAGCTAGTTACCCGGCTAGCTTAACCTTAGTTTAGTCTAGCTCAAGCATTGTCCAATGATATCGTAACGTCCAAAGCTCTAAAAGGTAGTTAAATTCACTGGCTCAGGGGATTTGGAGGAGCTGAGGAGCTAATGAAGTGAAGTATTGCAACCTAACCACCCCAACATACCTACGAGACTATCTTGGGGATATTTCCCTATTATATATGTATCCATGGATGATGCACTTCCATATCTACGAAGTAATTAAGTAATACGTAGCATATATATCTGACCTAGAGAGGGAAATATCTTAACTACCATGCACACCATTTGCAGGGTACGTGACATTGAGGTCTTGGATAAAACTACAAGTAGTTTTTACAGTTCCATTTAGCCCTAGGTATGCTGGTGTTAGTGGTGCTGCTATGCTGCTACGGTACCTAGCCATGTGGACAAGGGGTTCTCCCATCCCATCACAGATCATATGTACCTGTTGTTATAGCTGTGGGCTACCTGGACATTGGTCAATAAAGAGTTATTATCGCACTTTGCACATGTCTGCATCTGATTTCTTAAGTCTAGGATTTACTTAGGTATATTGATAAAAGGTATATGATAGATGATAGGACCTCATCTCCATCTTCTCATTCCTTACCCAGGTACCTATCATCCACATTCCTTAAGTGACACAGGCCAGCCTTAATTACGCCTGCAAGTTACAGAGGTACATGTCTAATTGAACTATCCAGACCTTCGGAACATCGTCAGTGCTACTTCCTACATAGGAGGTGGATGTATTGATGAACACCTGGGCAGGTGGAAGGAACGTTGAAGGCATGTATGGGTGTGTACCTGTTTACCTATTGTCTATACATAATACCTACCTCATACCGACCTACCGTACATGTACCTAGGTAGGTACTTACAACGTAGGTCGGTACGGGACTACTCTACTAAGTAGACGATCTGGATTTACATCTGCACATCCATCGTCCACCACTTCACCATCCTTTTCTTCTTCTCTTTTTTTACTGACCGGCCTCTCCCTAACCCTCTCCCTCGCTCTATCTAATTATCACTCTTTTGTCGCCGTCATTTCTCTTGAGATTCTTCCTTCTAGACCGTTTTTACCTTGGTCCTTGATACCCTCTTGCCTCTCCTCATCCTTCCCCCTTATCTCTTCCCTCTTCTCTCATCTTAACTCCCTGTTCCTTGTACTTCGAGTTGATTTCCTTCCTTCACTTCGATTTGACCCCCCACCTTTCCCTTTCCCACCTTCAAACGACATTTTATTCTAATTTTTTTTCTTCTTCTTGTCGGTATTCAATGTTTAACCGACCATTACTTTTTTTCCTCTAATGTCTTACGATACATTTCCTTACCTAACAAGAATTACAAGTTGACATAGAGTCCGCGAATTAGCCAGTTTGCGACCAGCCTCCATCTTATAACTGACATATACCCGTGGACCTACTTGCCTAGGAAAACCTACCTAGGAACTTACCTAGGAGGTATACATGTCAAACGGTCAAACGACTGATCTTCACACAATCTTTTTTTTCCTTCCCGTCCCTGACCGTGCCTTACCGTACCTTACCGTTAAACCATTACTCTATCACTGTTAATCCGATAACGAATCCCCTCATCCCCTTCATGATAGCTGTTTAAAACCTCCCGTTGGCCCTACTTAGGTCGAAGTAGTCGAAACGGCCGAAGCTATCAAAACGGTTAAAGAGGTCGACGACATCCGATTGCTAGAAATTCTGAAACCATACCGAGACTTCGTAGTCGGCTGGACCTCCTCCGAACTGCCACCAATCAAACAGGGTAGAGCTTAAAGCCTATATACGACGCCGCCGAGCTCATGCCATTGACCGATTCATATACATTTTCCCCGGTGTGATTTCGATCGACATCTCCAATGCCCTGGCGACCGCTGCCTCGCATTGCCTTCGGGGTTGCGACCTACCCCTTCGCTACCCAAGGTGACCATGAACTCCCTTTGGAGATAGGCGACGAACTTTATATCATCGAGGAGACACTGGATAATCAATGGCTGCGTGGTTATTTGCTCGCACCCCCCTCCCTCCTCGCCGGCTTGACCTCGGTCAAGGGACAAACACTTGAGGCCCGCGTCTTCTCTGGCATATTCCCTCGCAGCTGTGTCGAAATTCGTGAGATGCTGGGTGATGACACCGATGAAGTTACAGATGAAAATGGTGCAGCTGGTGGTTCACCTCGACGTGGAAGTGATTCTGGGAAGAGCGGAGTGGTAGCGCATGACAATAGTCAAACTGCGCGGAACAGGAAACCTAGTAGCGATGACGAGACACGAGCCGCAACCACAACTACAGTTATCAAGCGCGAACCCGGCCGCCCTAAGCCACCTGCTCCTGTCCCTATGCTTAAGGTCGGCGACGAGACACCTACCTCCATATCCGAACCCCTTGTCGACGAGATCGCTTCCTGTCTGCGTGAATGGCATTCCACTAATCTTCACGACCTCCTCCTTTCACGAGAATATCCAAAACTGGAAAAGGTTTCCCAGCTCATCGAGACTGTCGATTTAGCCCGGCGTCAATTCCTGCACGATGTCCTCACCACCCACGAATATGACGTATTGCGCGAGAAGACGGTATGGAATCTTGTCAAAGGAAACAAGTTGTGCGGCGGCGAGGTCATAGTACGTGACCCAAAAGAGCGCGGGAGAATATTGGTAGGCGAGGACTCGGTGGTAGAGGTTACGCGACTGCAGTCCGTCATGAGTCTGTTGGACGAACCGCCGCAACCCAACGTAGAACCCACAGCACTGCATCATCTGTTAGTCGATGTGAGAAGTTTTGCTGGTTCTTCAAATGAGCCTACAACTCTGGTGTTGTATCTCGTTGGTAAGTCTGTCGGGGGCACACTGACAGCTCTATCCGAAAGCTACGTAATCGATGTACCGGCAGGTGGTACTATGGGACATGTGGCTCGAAATTCTCAGATGCGCACTCTCTTCACCGACCTGTCAGCAACTGATGTCGGCGATGTCCCGTCATCTGACTCGGAGCTATACCTCGTCGTTAAAGTCCTCGCACCGCAGCAGATCACGCTGGGAAAGCCTGCTTCAAGGTCAGGAGTCCATTCTCAACCAAGCACACCATACTCCAAAGATAAACCCCCTTCGTCCGGTGGCCCAAAGACTTCTAGGAGGAGTTTTATGTGGGGTTCTTCGAGGTCTGCATTCTCTAGGGGAGGAACCAAGCTAGACGCTCTGTCAGAACAGCCCGAAGAACGCCCCCCGACGAACCGAAGCCGAAGCGAGAGTCGAGATGGCGGCGCGCCTCCTAGCACTGCCGGCTCAAGAGGCCCACGCTCCTCACTGGATGGAGTGCAGTTTAGCCAGATGATGGCTAACAGGATGGTGGGCATAGGCGTGGTGAAACTCAACCCTTTCATGAGGCAGGAAGAAGACACAGAGCACGTGGTAACGGTATGGTCGCCATCTGAACGATTTGACGAGAACAATCAAGATGATGACCCTGAGTGGGACGACTTGGTTCGCAGCCTCCTCAACAGCAGATCGGGCCAGTATGAAAAATCCAGACGCGCAGAAAGGCTCCAAATCCACACGTATCCCTTCCATAGTCCGGATGCCGATGCACTGATCAAGTCTACGCCAACTTTACTCTCTGGCATTGGCAAGACGACGAAGATGGGCTTTTCTGGGGCTCCTACAAAACCTCGATCCGACATCTATATTACCATCAATGAAGCCCTACTGGCCCGTCAAAATCTTTTGTCACGGTTTGGTGGAAGCGCTACTGCCATCCCCCCGAACACACACGGTTACAACCTAACAGTCTCTGTGGAAGTTCGCCGGCATTCGGGCGAGAGGGTCGATTCGTGTATATTCCCGTCATCCAATGCAGAAGCACTAAGCGTTTGGAAGTCTTTCGTCGCGGAGCGCGATGAACATTGGAACGAAACGTTGCGGCTCTCCCTTTCTCCCGCTGACGTCACGGCCACCCATGTCTTCATCACTATTACTGACTTGCCTAATACTCCGTTTGCCATGGCATATCTACCGCTATGGGAACAGGAAGCTTTTATGAGCGATGGGACGCACTCGTTATTATTGTATAAGCTTGATGAGCACACCCAAACGCCACAGGCTGGGCCCTCTGGCAGGGGTGGCTATTTAACACTTCCGTGGTGTACTCATGGTGACTCGAGTGAGGTAACGGGCCCACTTGCAGTCCTTCGAGTCGGGACATACCTCTGCAGTACGCGGTTCTCCCAAGATCGTGTTGTTCTGGGCTTGCTCAAGTGGAAGGAGGGTTCCAAGGACGACATCCCCTCATTATTGAAGCAGCTGATCTTCGTGCCCGAAATCGAGGTTGTGAAACTTCTAAGCGATGTGCTGGATGCACTATTCGGAATCTTAGTGGAACATCAAGGCCACGAGGAGTACGAGGACTCGGTATTCACTGCACTTGTGCGCGTCCTCGGTATAGTGCACGATCGACGGTTCAATCTTGGCCCTATAGTGGACCACTACGCCGAGAACAAATTCAATTACCCGTTCGCAACACCTTGTCTAGTTAGATCGTTCACCAGGCTACTCTCGAGACCGACTGAACCGGAAATTGCTCGCAAGCTCCGGGCCGCCCTGAAGGTTGTCCGCCATATCCTCAAGTTTATTATCCACGCGCGAGGTCAGCAGAAGCTGAAGGAGGCCGATATTGGTATTACCGGTAGCAGCCCTGGCTTCACCCGACACCTACAAACCATTTTCAAAGCGCTCTATGCGATGATGGGAAACAACGCGCCTGTTCTCATCGGCAGCCAGACGCTTGCAGTACAACACTTCCACACCTGGTTGCCAGAGCTCTCCGGCCTACTCACAACTGATGAGATTCTCCATATCGCCATTGATTTCATCGACTCATGTGCGACGGTGAGGGGCAAGTTGGTCTTGTACAAACTCGTCTTGATAATCAATTATTCAAAACTCGACTTGTTCTCCAAGCCCGAGCAGCGCCAGGCCCTCGGTGCCAACACGGCTAGGTGGATCGCACCTCATTGGGGCCACACAGATGAGGTCACTGAGCAATGGAAGGAGCAAGTTCGGCTGTGCTGCTCTATTCTAGCCAGCCAATCAACATTTCTAGGTCCTGAAATACCCGATCACATACCTAAAATCATCGACTCCTACCTGGCTATTCAGGCAACGGAACTGAAGCCGAAAAAACAACTCTCACTCCTCTTCCCCACGTCCTATCCTTTCCCACATAAGCAGATCTCCGGTGATGCAGTGCAGTTCGATGAAGCCTTGATTGAGCTGTCGGCTGTATTATCAGCACTTTCAAATTCTACCGCCGGCATGCAACTCGAACTAGCCGAAGACGAACTCTCGATCCTCCTGAAGAAGACGCTCCAAGTGCACATGAGCATATTACAAGGAGAGGCATTCCCATCTACATGGCTTAGCGTTTACATCTTTCATCACAAATCGACTATGGAGACATTGCAGTACCTGGCTAGCATTCTTCTAGAATCATTCCTTCCAGACCCAGATGAGGCGGAGGACTTCGATACGGAGCTCTGGAAGATGTTCTTCACCACCCTTCTCAAACTAGTGGGAAGTGGATGCTTGGCTCTCGAGACCTTTCCCGAGCAGAAACGGAGAGCTGTCTGGAAGATAGCAGGGGATATTCGAAAGGAAGGTGCGGCACTTCTAAGACGGACTTGGGAGGCCATCGGCTGGGAAACAAGTCCCGATGAGCGCGCAACTTACGGATTGTCTAAGATGGGAGGGTATCAAGTACAGTACGTACCAACGCTCGTAGGCCCGATTGTTGAACTCTGCCTTAGCGTCCACGAAGGCCTGAGGAAGATGGCTGTCGAAGTTCTTCAAACTATGATTGTTAGCGAGTGGACGCTCAGTGAGGATCTTTCCGTCATTCAAACCGAGATGATCGACTACCTCGACATGTTCTTCCAGGGCAAGACGATCACCGAGAGCATTTTGCAGAAGCTCTTCATCGGTGAGCTGCTGGATCGGTTCGAGTCGATTTCTAAGATCGATGAAGAACCGTTGTACGCGGCCATTAGGCACCTCGTGGGCACTGTCGACGAGTTCTTAGACCTGCTCGTCGCCGTCCACGGTGGGGATGTTGCCGGTGAAGCATCGAACATGATCAACCGCCTGCGGCTTATGGAATTTCTGCGTGATATGCAGAAAGAGGAGATCTTCATTCGATACGTGCACCAGCTTGCGACGCTACAATCTGACGCCAAGAACTACGCCGAAGCGGGCCTGGCACTTCGCCTACATGCTGAATTGTACTGCTGGGACCCTATCAAACGCGTACCGGCCCTTCTCAATCCAGATCTACCCGAACAGTCTCACTTCGAGCGCAAGGAACGTATCTACTTTGAGATGATCAAGTACTTCGAAGATGGAGAGGCATGGAGCAGCGCCCTTGCTGCTTATAAGGAGCTTCAGGTGCAATACGAGACCAATATTTTCGATTTCTCGAAACTGGCAAGGACGGAACGGGCCATCGCAACGATCTACGAAACCCTGGCGAAGAGCGATAAGCTGGTGCCAAAGTACTTCAAGGTCGTCTTCAAAGGACTAGGATTCCCCCAGCACCTGCGCGACAAGGCGTTTGTATACGAGGGCACGCCTAATGAGCGGACGTCAGCATTTACGGACCGTATGCAGGAGCAGTTCCAATCTGCCACTATTGTTGCGTCGGGAGACGTGGACAGTGAAGCCGAAGGGCAATTCTTGGTCGTGTCCAGTCTTAGCCCACATCGCGACCTAAGTCATCAAGTCTACCAACGGGCCCGGGTACCGCAGCCCATCAGAGATTATCTTCTTTCGGCGAATTCGCGAACGTTCTCCGTGTCGTCTAAGCGTAGCACGAGCGGCCCTGTTCATGAGCACTATGCCGAGAAGACAATCTACACGACCGCAGAACCTTTCCCGACCATCCTAAGGCGCAGCGAGATCGTCGAAGTGCGCACCGAAAAGCTGAACGCCAAGCAGACAGCACTGGAGCGTATTGTTCGCAAGACGCAAGAGATGACCATTGTCGAGAAGAAGCTGACCGAAGGCGACAAGGAAGTCGCGCAGTTGATGGTCGACGCCATCAGCATTTCGGTAAATCAGGACTCCGAGAATAGTATAATATGCTATCGGCAACTCCTACCTTCTCGCAAACCTAAGGAAGTGGACTACGAGAATAGTGATATCGACGATGAGAGCGATGACGATGAGGAAGTCGAGCTGAGCAAGGAAGAAAACGCGATCAAGATGGCACTAGTCGACCATGCGATTATGCTCAAGAGATGTTTGACGAGCTTCGCTCGCAGCTCAAATCCGATCCTTAAGAAGGGGTTCGAGGATTTGTACAAACGTAAGTTTTAGGATGCTGTATAAGATGGCGAGCTTCTACTAACACCGTCCAGATTTCGAGCATGTCTTCGCGCCAGAGATAGCCGTCTTTACACCACCGCCGGCTGCGCGCGACACCGCCACGCCTTCGCCAACATGGCGCAGAACAACGCCCGTTGGCGAGACCTCCCCTCCCCGGGGAAACGCAGGCGCCACCCTTGCGAACGGGGCAGGCGTAATTGAGGAGGCAGCGGCGGCGCAGCCCATCTCGCTTAAGCAGCGAGGGACTAGGCTTAGCTTCCTCGGAGGAAAGAAGAAAGAGCCGCAACCGTCATCCGGCGACTCGACGCCCGTGCCGCCTAAGAGCGATGCCGAGACGGCCAGTCAGACTAGCAGAGCCAGAGACAACTCGCACCGCCGCAGTAGCTTCTTCAGGACACAGTCAAACGACACGGACGGAAACCTACCAACCCCAACAAACGGTAACGGGGCGGCCACAGGTGCATCCGGTAACTCTGACTGGGTGCCGGACCGCCTCCGGAAGTTTAAGGACATCGTAGATGTAGTTGAGAAACAACAAGATAAGGACGGCGGCGACGATTTGAAGAAGACCAGCAGCATTAGGAAGCGATTCAGCACGCTGAAGCTGGGGACAAAACGCAGCAACCGCGGCCTCATGGGAGGGGTGGAGGAAGAGCAACAGTGAGCTGAGCTGTGTGCGTAGCATCTAGAGGAAGAAGGATAGCCTAGCCTCAGGGGAAGAGAGGCCCCAAGGGTACATATGTCTCGTCTGACGGAGTCACAGGAGTACAAATACCTCGTCTTCTATGTTGTTGATATCTTTTTTTTTTCTTTTTCGTTTTCTGTTCCCTTGTCTTATCTAATTCTTCGTGGATATCCATCAATGCATTGCATTGCCGGATTGGTTAGGGCTAGGCAGGCACGGGCTAGATGCCGGACTCAATCCCTCGCTAATCCCCTTCCTATTTATGTAAAGTTAAAGTAAAATAAAGTAGATATGAAAGAGGGAGGCAGAATGGCAGGGACGGTGTTCGGAGCATCATCCCACCTCGACGGGGGATGGGAGGATGGGGTTGGCAGTGTGTGTCCGAGACCCAAAGACGCCGGCTGAACAAGACGGGAAGAGACAGAGAACGCGGGTGTTCTTCTTCTCAGCCTGGATAAGGGGGTGGAAAGCCGATAGGCAAGAAGAAAGGATGAGAACGAAAAAAAAGAGACCCAACATGTCTGAGCTTTCCCACTTGATTGATATCTAGTCTTGCCGGAAAACAAGAAGAAAAAAGATTTCGATCCCGTGCCTCTTTTCCTTGCCCCGTCTGTTCCCTTCTTTTCTAGCTTCACTTCGAGCCTCTCCCCGCGGTTGTCCGTCCTACTGATGAATTATTGGATCAACTGCCCGATGCATATGCTTTTTTCCCCTTCATTTTCTTTTCGTTTTCTACTTTGCTCTTATGCCGTGCGCGAGCGCACAGCGCTTTCGAAGCCACCATATGTATGCACATCATCACGCGGCCCGGTTGTATATCTGAAATTTGTTTAGAGTTCCTATGTATTCTCTCTCACTCACCCCTGTTTCTTTTCTACGACGATTCGTAGCATACGAGGTTCACAAGCCGCCACCGTTCTTGTATCCAACTAGATAAATAAATACGTTGTGAACTGCGTTTATGGGGGCGGCCCGCCCGTTAAAGTTGCGGTGGTTATGCAGTGTAGAGGCGTCGTCTCATTCGTTATTCGTTTCCGGCTGTCCCATCCATAATTGGGATCTTCGACGCGGTGCAATGGAGTTGTACATAATTTGCGATTTCTTTTTTTTTCTACCCAAGTTATTTTCCCTTTCCCGCCCCGGAACCCCCACCCTATAGGCAGCAAGCTCGGGCGCCGCTCGTGGCTCCTGTCGCTGATACCACCGGGTCTCAGGTCTTGTAGATTGATGCATAGATGCAGGTACTGGTGTCCTGATGTAGGTAGGCTGGGTTGCAGATACCAATTCTACGGATTACAGTAGTTCTCATCTCTGCTTATCTTCTATAACGGCAGCCAGCACGCTCCCGGGTTTAAGGTTCCCAGGGGGTCTAGACTCGGGACGTGCCACTAAGCTCCATTGTGGTGGGGGATGATGCCCTCGCATTGTCCCCATCTAGCGGATAGCGGCAGACGCGATAACTCTATCGTAAAATCGACGCCTATCGCGTCGCGCTGTTTCTCTCCCCCCCGTTTTCGCCGTGCATCTGGTCTATTGAAAAGCCACATCAGCGGCAGGTGTGGACGGGACATGCATGGGACGCTTGATCGGGCTGGGCTGCGTTGCACATAGCATGTTTTTTTCCCTTTCTCTTTTCTTTCTACATGCATGTGCATTTTCGGGGGGTGGTGTGGTCTTGACGCCATCTCATTTACTGGTCTGGCCAGGTGGCCCGACGAGATTACCAGGGGAGGAAAAGGAAAAAAAAGAGGTGAAAAAGATACATGAACGAACACCGGATATCCGAATACTACGTGACTCTACCTAGATGGTTACCTACAGTATATTACGCCTGCAGGATTGGTCCCTATGATGAAAGGATCGGCGCTAACTTATATACTGAGTATCCAGATGTGCTCGTGGAATATTTACACTACCTACAGCCATATATATATCCCAGCACCTATAATCCGTAAATTTATCATGAGGGGTCCTAGGAGTGAGGGGCACGGAGTTCTCAACACGGTCAGTCCATTGTAGGTACGGACTCGATCAGGGGTTTGGGGGCTAACAGGTCGTTGATTTAGTGGGTATTAAGCGATGAACTGGGCCAGGAAACTGGACTAGGATAACGAGGACTCCCCGAGCCGGGCTCATCGGCCGACAGCCGCCCGCCTACGGGACAGCCGGGCCTACAATGCAATGAGCCAGTCCACGGGGCATGGCTAGTTAGGAGTAGTGAATAATTTCCACTCACTGACATGACCTTTCGTTCTCCTTGGCAGACGGAGATCGGTTGGAGAAGAGGAACACAACATAATGACGAAAATACCAGGTTGCGATGATGCGTTCATCGGGGAGACGAATGGGATTCATCGATGGGAAACATCGCTCAATCTGCCAATTTACCGGATTGACGTTCTACCCGTACTGGTATTTGATATCCCGGATAGGTAGGTAGGTAGGGATTTGGGGATGCTCCCATCCAGCAGCCATTAACGTACGAACTAAGCACTCTATATGCGGTACAACCTACCTACATGGATCGCGCCGGGCGTTTTGGTAATTTTTCTCTCTAAATATCCAGCCGAAGGCTTGAAAATAAAAAGAAGAAAAAAGGTATGCAATTCATCCCATACGTCACCTCACTACAAACAGTGGTTGCCCCCCATATAGTTAGCAAGGGATGGGCTAAATAATCCGTCAGATGGTGGCTGAAAGCAGCAGGTGGGAAAAGGGAGGCTCTCCCCAGGATGTTGGATTCGGTCATCATAGGCCCCAAAGATTCCGCTAGAGGAGTCCACCACTCCTTTTTGATTTCCTTCGCAATCCTTTTAAATACAATATTCTACCCGTGAACCTCTAACTGACCTTCTGACATTTCGCATCCTGCCGTCTTGGTTGGAGCGTCTCTAAAGGGGGAAACATGCTCATTAGATGCCCTAGTAGGACGCGACAAGGCCGAATCACGGCCCCCGGGGCAACGGTGGAGCGGAAAGCCCGTAACAGGCGGAAAGTTAGGCGTTTTGACGGCGATTCTGACGATCTGTCCCTTTGGCGAAACAGACCGAGATAATTCAATACGATAGGTAGCGTGATTTGGTATCCACCCGGGCGACGATCATCTCGCAGGTTCAGCTCCCGACGCTGCCCATCTCAGTAAGGGTCAGAGCCGATCACCAACACTTCCCTCGCCTAACCCAAACGGCCACGGGGCTTTTCTTTTTTTTGTTTTTGTTTTTGCTGTAAAGCTTTTCGGAGGAGGGCTAACTCTACTGTAAGCAACTAGACAGTTACTTAAGCAAAGTTGTTATAGATATTTGTACATGCTTAGGTGGTAAAGATCAAGTAGGTAGGTAGGTGTAGGTAGGCAGGTAGGCAGGCATTAGCGGCCTCGCGCATTTGGATACCCGTAGGCTGAATTCACACGTGGTTGGCTTCCAACCCTTCCCCTTTTACGTGAAAGATAACGGACATGTTGTATTTATCACTCATACTACCTATAATAGTGGATGTAAGCGCGAAGTGTATTGAAGATATTGCAATAACCCGATACCCAATACAACTTTCAAGCCCTGGCATTCTATGTAAGACTCGGCTTGTTTCTCCATACCAAAAAGTATCCGACTACCTACTTCGTACTAGAACTTACCTGCTTAGTCTGTAGGTACATATATCATCTACCGTCTTGGCAGAGATCGACACTATCTACCTACTCCGTAGGTAGTAGCACTTTACATACCATCGTTAGGTACCTCCCTCTTTTAGGTACAGCAAGATGAAAAAATCAAGAAACGACGTTGCCTGCCCGACCTTGAAAGATAGCATTCCTTATATATGCTTATATATGGTGGAAACATGTGAAAGTCTATCAAACCAGAAAATGAAACATGACCAAGCGGACTAACTACCTAGATGTCTTTATAAAAATAGTTTCCTCGCAGTACGGAAACGTTCAACGACTTGGATACCTAGGGGATAAATACTGAGCTAGAAAGATCTACATGGGATACTAGGTAGGTTAAATTACTTAGTCACCAAACTAGTCCGATACCAGCTCTATGTTTGGAAACGTAAGAGATGCTCCCGACCTCCAGGGCTTAGTTAAGTCGCCGTAGTTTGTTACTTCCAGTGTAGACCCGAGATGGATTAAAAGACTTAGCCCATATAGGAAGCTGTCGCTTTCTTACCCAGGCAGGCACACCTTTCCCAACTCCAAACACTGCAGGTTTATAGGCTACCTGGCAGGCAAGATACGCCATTACTATAGTACAATCCTAAGGGAAGGGCCCGGCGATTACGTTTTAACGCGGATGCAGGTACTAGAAGTCTAAAAGTGTACACCCACTAGTTGATCAACTGGGGTTTGGACTTACCTAACAAGGCAATTAACAAGGGTCCGGCAACAGCCGGGCTGAAGCTCCTCCCGTCCTCCTCTCTTGGCAGCAGCAACCCCTGGCCAATTCGAGGTTGCACTGGCTGACGGGCTTTCTCTGGTTGTCCTTGCTATCTGGTAGTCACCCAATCGGCCCCTTCCACTTCACGAGATCCAGGTTCCAACAGTCCCGGGATTGACACAACCAGCCAATAAGTAGGTACATGATAAAGGTATGTAGGTTGTTCCTGTGGGTACCTTCTATAATAGATAGCCGGACTATTTGGTAGGGAAAGACATGCAAATACCACCCAACATATAACAAGTACATGAACAACTGAATATATGATGTATCTACTGCCTAGGTATCTTGGTACGACTTCCGCCTGCATCTGCAATAATTTATGACATGAAGCCCTCGCTCACTCGTAAGTCGTACAGTCGTACATACCTACCTGGCTGGATCTTTTTTTTTAACCTGCCTGAACTCCCCCTGGTGTCCCTGACCTAATACAGTACAATCAATTGTAATTATTTTCTTTCTTTTTCTGTTGCGCCAACGTTGCAGCTGGATTTCTAAGAATTCCATCCACAGCACTCATCCGCACTGCGCTGAGATTCCCTTCCTTCTTGCCTTGATCCTCGGCGTATCACAACGTTTTGAGGCTTTCGGGTTGTTGGTTTCAAATCAATCATGCTTTTCGTCCTCTTATTATAATCAAAGCCTGTATTCTCTTTTTTAACCAGCATCCCTTACCAAATCCTAATAGGCGTTGAGTCGATGCCGTCTTAAGGATATCGTGGTGTATTTGCGCTCGTTTTGTTCAAACAGTTGCGATAAGAGCAGCACTCACTCTCATTCACACTATCGGAGACGAGATTAGGGGGGTCCACACGAAGATAGCGAGGACTGACCTGATTCTGAGTTGCTTTTTGGGTGCGACGTATTGCGGACACAGCCAAATCAGTGAGAGATAGGGCAGCGATATAATCGGTAGCCAGACCAGCATGCCCACTAGACTACCGAAAGCCCGGGTATAGCAACAAACGCGACGCCTATCATGACGATGCGGATCGTCTCGAACCGATTCCTGCCGCTTGCCGGGCGCTATGGCATTGTCTTATTCGCAGCACTGGTCGTCTATTATATAATCCGTGCGCCTGTATTGACTGCCGTCGCAAACTTCTCCATGTCTAATGACTTGCATCAGGACATACATATCAAAGAAGTCCACAGCGAGGAAGATGCCTTGATAATCGAAGATCTGGAATCTGAAGAGCAGCCCCTAGATATCGATGAGCAACAAGAGTCAGGCGTGAAGTTACACGTTCCTGACCCTCTACTTCAACCACCTCCGGCGCAAAAAGTCTATAAGCCGAGGCTCCCACAATACCATCCCATCGGCGACCACTTCCCTTGGCTCACGCACTCGCAAGAGCCGCCGCCGGTAGTCGAAAATAATTGGCCTCCCTGGCCGCACGTGCCTGAAAAGACACCGCTCCTCATTGGATTCACGAGAAATTGGCCGTTACTCCTCCAATGTGTGAGCAGTTATATCGCTGCTGGCTGGCCACCATCCGACATTTTTGTAGTAGAGAATACGGGCACGTTCTCTGCGAACCGTCAGCATGATCTCTCCCTTCAGAATCCATTCTTCCTCAATATGACAGCGCTTGACCTGCTTGGCGTGAACGTCATTAACACGCCCACTCTCCTTACCTTTGCGCAGCTGCAGAACTTCTACCTCCACACTGCCCTGCAACGTGGATGGGAACACTTCTTCTGGAGTCATCAGGACGTAATAGTCTTCTCGGATGAGGAGGTAAAGAAGAAGGATCGAGACCACGACTGGGATACCGACCCCTATGCAACCATCTACGAACGTGCCGTTGGTCTTCTCCGATATCTCGAAGGCCCAGACATGCCCCCCTGGGCCACCCATTTCTTCGCCTATGACCATCTCACTTTAGTCAAGCGCGATGCGCACCTGGAAGTGGGTGCTTGGGATACCCAGATCCCATATTACGCGAGCGATTGCGACATGTACTTACGGCTTCATTGGGCCGGGTACTGGCAACCCCAAAGTGAGGCGGGTCTCATATTTGATGTAAACACAGTGCTTAACGATATCGGAGCACTCTTCCAATTCCCCGGATCACACGCTACATTTGAAGGCGATCCAGTCTTCGAGGATCCGAACCGACCTGGTCAGGAGGCCGAGATGCAGCGTGAGATGGACATGCGCGGCTGGGTCGATAAGCACGGCGAGTCGTGGGTTCATCTGGTTGAGGTCGCAGGGCGCATGCAAGAGGTGAAGTACCAGCAAGAGGGACAGCAGAGGAATACGTGGCAGACGAAGCAGAATGGTGGTGTCGGCGAGCCTTTTCACCGCGACCCACAGGGTTTCGAGCACGCGCAGCAGATCCTGATCGACGCCGGACGCCAGGTGTTCGCGGAGAAGTGGGGTCACCGTGGCTGCGACTTGCTGGCGCTGGGCGTCGAGGCCGGCGATGCATGGAAGCTCGAACGCGACTGGGATATCAGTGAGGGGCCCGGGAGCGTGGGCGGCAACTGGGGCAAGAACTGGATGGCCCCGGAAGAAGCCCAGGAGTGAGAGAAGGCACTGCTCATGGCTTGAAATCAAGGAAAATGAAAAGACGAGGATACTCGCACGATGACGACATACCAAAAAAACTGCATTTTCATCTGGCTGTATATATATGCATCTCTTCCCATCTAGAGCGAGGTGTGGGGAGGGGATTTTCTCTTGTTTTTACGATTATTTTGCTTTAATTTCGTCTTGCACTTCAGGGAAAGCAAGCGAATGGCTGGCTAGGGTCACATGTATAAGCGGGCATATTCTGGACGAAAGAAACGGCGAGAGGGGAACGGGTGACCATAGTGGTTGATGGTCGTGGTGGCATCGGTGACGGCGATGGCGATGGCGTTACGCGGGGAACGGTGTCGCGCGGTTCATTGGGGCTGTACTCCCTTCCATTTACCACCTTGCTTTATGAAAAGGTACATATACGGATCATAAATGAAGTTCCTTCAAAAAGAAAAGTCGAAGTAAAATGTTCATATCAGGGGGGGTGTTTTTTCAGTGAGAGAGGGAGTCACTCTCGCAAGATGGGTACTGTTCACAACATGGACAGCCTACGTAAGAATTACAGCAGATATTTTTGGAAGGGAAGTCGAGATAGCCTTCACTTCCACGTGTCCCGGAATCTACGGAACGACGCGGAAGCGAGCTGCTGGCGGTCCGTAGTAGCGGATCACACCTCCTCGCCAGTTAGCAAGCAGGCGGGATCGCACCCGGCCGTAAGTGGTCTAGATCGTTGGCGACCCGCCCGTCAACACACCGGCGGGACCCCTTTTTTGGTTTTGAACTATACATATCTATCTAGAACGGAACGTCCCGCAACGCACGCACGAAATAAGGACACCTGCATCCCGTGGTTGACAAGGTGGCCATGTGTTCTGGATGCGTCCCCCGTCGGTGCCCAACGCTATTTCGATGATGTGCGCTAGACGCTAGACCAGACATTACAGCGGGAGCGAAAAGTTCTGTGGTTATAAAGGTGTAGTAGTTTGCTCTCTAACCGTTCAGATGAAAACAAATACATTACCATGTTACCCCCCCCCCCTACTCTAACCCCTGATTTGTCAAAGCTGATTGATAGTGGGTGGGCAAGATATTGGATTTTCCTTGGAAGATACTCGCTACTGGCTTTTTACACAAGGACGACCATGATAACCGTGACAATGCCATTGGCAAGCACTTGATCTTATTAAACCCTATAAAAACAAGCCGGTATTTCTATACCAGCGGCCGGCAAACAGTGCGTGTATCCGTCGTAGTCATCCCGACGCGGACATATCCTGTCCAGCAGGCCGTGCCTCAAGCGGCGCTTAACTCTCGAAGCTCCTATGAAATACTCGGATAGTTGGTGGCAGGGCGACTCGGCCAATACCTCCAGGGTTGTGGGTGCCCAGTAGGTGCATACGATGACCTCAGCCTTAGCACTTGACCAAAGTGTCCCTTTTTAAGAAGAGCCATAGGGGAACACCTATCATGTCATATTGGCTGTTGTCTGGTTGTCCAAGCTCACCGAGGCATTTGCGGTAAGAATGTAGTCAGGCCGGATATCCCTCCCTGGCCTTCTATCCGCGTTAAGTTCATTTACTTGTTAAATACATATTCTTCCCATGCGTCAGTCCTCTTAACCTGGTAAAATGAACCGGAACTCTCCACTAGCTTGCTACCTCGGTGGTACAACGTAACAGTCCATTCACAAGCTTTTTGTTGGTTTATCATTACCTACATAAGTCCTAGGGATATGCATATGCAGGTACAAGTGGCCTAGATACGGTGGTAACTCTCAAAACTTAGGTGGATAGAGTTCTACTCTTAACAGCCCGTAATACAAGTTTGACAACAGCAAACAAACTCTAAAACCTATCTTTAAAACTGCCCCATGCTGCTCTCAGTTCTTCTCAGACATTATCACGTTCGAACATTTATTCTTTTTTGTGATACCCCATAATTGATTAATATTTCCCCAAGAGACGAGAGGGCGTCAATTGTTCATCAACCAATGTCGTCACCACAGCGTTTCGCGGGCTACCCACCGGTCCGGGAGGGCCCCAAGACGGTATATGCTTATTCGGAGGACAAGAACCCGATCCTTAGGGGCTGGCCCTTGGTTGTAGCCTCTAACCTGTGAGAGCCCCCATGCCCATTAGGCCATCCTATGCGCTGTGCGCCTTTCTCTAGCTGCAGGTCTTAGATTACCCACTAATATCATCCTCCGTACCTATGTTCAGTGTTGCTCGATCTTCAGCTGTTGCCAAGCTGGTATGGACCAATGCGAAGTTTGACGTCGCCAATGCGATCCCTGAGCTGGAAAATTATAACCCACGGTTGGATGTAAGTCTATGATGGTTCATGCAACAGTAATTGTGAATGTGAAATGATTGATGTTTCGGATAGCCTGTCGTTACGCCTCTCCCCCCGGACGGCGTTGATCCTGCAAAAGCGGAGATCACCGACGACTTGTATCAGCGCCAGCCCGAAGACCTGGCAGGACGCTTCTACTCAGCCGCGGACTACCATGAGCTCTACAAATCGGGACGACTAACTCCACTTCAAGTCGCTAAGGCTCTATTACCTCTCATCACGCAAGGGAAGTATAAAAATGCTTGGGCTGTAACGAAAGAAGAACGCGTGCTTGAGGCGGCCAAGGCATCTACCGAGAGGTATGCCAACGGCAAGCCGCTCAGTATCGTCGACGGCGTTCCAATCGGGGCCAAGGATGATATCGATGCTAAGGGCTACATCTCACACTTTGGTTTGGCCTACGACCCCAATGTTGCTCTCTTCAAACCGGCTGAGAGGACGACGTGGCCCCTAGCGCAGCTCGAGGCCTCCGGCGCGCTCTTGGTTGGCAAGCTTGCCATGCACGAGTTAGGGACTGACACCAGCGGCTGCAATCCGCGTCGCGGCACTCCAGTAAACTGGAACAACACCTCGTACTACCCAGGCGGGTCGTCCTCAGGTGCCGGGTCGGCGATCTGCGCGGGCCTGATCCCGATAGGTATCGGCACCGACGCCGGAGGCAGCATCCGGATTCCCTCTTCCTTCTGCGGCGTCTACGGGCTCAAGCCCACCCTGCACCGGACATACACCATGAACTCCTCCATCTGCGTCATTGGCCCCCTGGCCGCTACCGTGTCTGATCTCACCATCGCGTACAGGCTCATGTCGGCGCCGAACCCGGACGACGCGGTGCAGAGCGCCTTCGCGCCGTCGATACCACCGAGCCCTGGGGCCAAGAAGACGATCGGTATCTTCCAGGCGTGGTTCGACCAGGCCGTGCCGGCGGTTACGGATGTCACACGCAAGGCTATCGACTACTTCGTGGAGAAGCTGGGGTACGAGCTCGTCGAGATCGAAATTCCGTACGTCGAGGAGGGCCAGTACGCGCACAGCGCCTGGGCGCTCACTGAGTCCATGCACCATATCCGCCATTGTGGGTGGAACCCTACCGGGTCCCTTTCTATGGTCAATCACTGCAACAAGCTCTTGTTGAGCCTTGGGGCCCACACTTCGGGCGTCGATATGATAAAACAAGCACAGTTACGTGAACTTCTGAGTAAGCGCCCCTATTAGATGATTGTCTCAGAAGAGAGTTATATTTTTAGCCACACGTCGCCCTTTTCGCCCATTCCTAAGTCTGAGTCGATGTGTTTTGAGTTAACCTTTGCTGCAGTGGCCCACCTAGCCTTCCTCTTCAAGAAACACCCGGGGTTGCTTATCCTAACGCCCACGACTCCTGACGCGGGCTGGAAGATCTCGCCCGGCGACGAGGCCTACGGCTTCAGCGATGGGAACACCACCATCCGCGAGATGATGTATATTTGGCTGGCAAACTCTACGGGGTGCCCGGCCGTCAGCGCGCCGGTGGGCTACGTTGAACCGGAGCAGGGAGAGGGAAAGCTGCCCGTAGGCCTGATGGCCATGGGCGAGTGGGGCGCCGAGGAACAGCTCCTGGCTTGGGCCGCCGAGGCCGAAAGCTACCTTCACGGCGCCGTCGGGGGCGGGAGGAGGAGGCCCGGCGAGTGGGCCAACGTTGTTAAGTTGGCAGAGCAGGTGGAGAAGGTGGGCGCCGAGGGCGGCCTATAAACTGTTCTATTATCCCTGGTCTCGCGTGTAAGCCTTGGTGAGTGTGCCTCACTACTGGGACTACTTAGATCTATCTGTCTTTCGTGTATAAGGTACAAAGGGTTTCAGTTCTTGTTCTTGTCGATCACTAGACACCCTTTTCAAGTAGATGCACAGTAGCAGTACTATATAGATTGCCAGTGCGCTCTAGTTTACCTTCTTCTGCGTGTTGCCTGTGCACAAGGCTCACGAGGCTCGCTTGCACAATTGGTTCCTTCCCAGCCAAGCAAACGTGTGAGCTTTGCTGAGCCCCGGACGAGAACTAATTACACACCTCCCGGGGGGCTAGCATAATTCGATGCTTCTGAACCCTCTTCGACTCGCTACACTAGCCCTAGTCTTCGGCGGAGACGGGGCCGACGGTCTTCCTGGCAGAGATGGCCCCATCGTCAACCCATACTCGACGCGTCCTAAATCCAGGTGCCAGCAAACTGCGCCGCAACTGTTCATCCGCGGCCAAACTCCAATTCCCCGGCAAAGCGGGAGGGCAGGGAGAAAATAACGCCTTCACATTCGTATGTTGCGAGAAAAAGCAGATCGTGCGTTCGCTAAGCTTCTCTCTCCGGCCCGTAACCCCGGACCTAATGCGTCCGACCCGCGAGTCTATACCGATTCCGCTATAACCCCCCTGACACCGCGCTAGACACCCGGCGTTGTACAGCTACCCTTGTTCGTAATGGAATCTGCCAACGGCGAAGTGAAAAATGTATGCGATAGTGGAAATCCATCGGCATGCCGTTTGGGTGGAACTAGAACATGATAGGAGGCTATAGTAGAATTATCCTGTGTGTATATATATACGCTCCATATACTATGTGCCGGCATTTCTTATGATCGCCTAGAAAGAACCCTGAAAAAGATTGTGCGTTGATGATTGACCGATTGTTAGCTGAGTTCTGTAGGCGTGAATGGGGACGGCCTATCAACCCCAGGTTTGGCCGATCCATATGCATGTAAGAAGCCACAAATACCACGCGAGCCCCGGATCGAGGGTGTCGCGGAACGCCAGTGGTGGAATAAATCTAGCGACGGACCTGTGAACTAAGTAGAGAAAACCGATGGAACGGCCGAGACGTTGAAGCGTCCCCGGATTCTGGGCCAAGGACCTCTTTCCCATGAGGGGAATACCCTCTGATTGGATTCGCCCTAACCCCTACCCCAGCTTCCCCAACTTCCAGCCACCTTACCCCAGGAGACCCGCCGCCCCATTGGTTCGCGTATACTCGAGTATGGATTCCCCTGTCGCGGGAGGAAGCAGTTGGGCACAGGCCTGAAGAGGCGGGATGTGACCTTGCGAGAAGATATATTTGATCACGAGCCGCCCTACGTGGCTCCTGCGCGTGGTCTACTTGCAAAGGCCTTCTCCGGTGCTCACACCGGCTTCCTCAATTGTTGAAACGAGCCCGCAGACAATCCATTCGAACGTCGATTCGACTCACGCCCTCCGAGGACTAAACGAATATGGCGAGCGCAGTACATGTCAGCGCCGCCCAGAAGGCGGCGGACAACGAGCTCGAGGAGAAGCTGGGCGTGAGCGCCATCTACGAGGCCAAGCAGGCCACGGAGGAGGAGCACGCGCAGACGCTCTGGCAGGCGCTGTCTGAAAACCGGAAGGGCGCCTTCTGGTCCGTCATGATCTCCATGTCTATTATCATGGAAGGGTGAGTTTTTCTGTATAGAGCAAATCTCGTCTCCACGCGCCCGAGGCGCAACATAGCACATGAAGCTAATTGCTGGAGACGCCCCAAAGATACGACACTATCCTGATGGGTAACTTCATGGCATACCCAGAGTTCCAGCAGAAGTTCGGTAGCTACTTCGGCGAGGAGATGGGATGGAACATCACGGGGCCATGGCAGACGGGCTTAAACATGGCGAGTACCGTTGGCGGTATCTTTGGTAAGTGATAGACTATATACTACTTCTGCATGCGTGAATACGAAATCTCATGTGCTTTTGAACTAACTAACTGTGGTGCTTTCACAGGCGGATTGATGAACGGCTACTTCGCTGCCAAATACGGTTACCGCTGGGTCCTGATAGTCTCCATGGGATTCCTTAACGCCTTCATATTCGTCGTCTTCTTCGCCCCGAATGCCACGGTGCTTCTTGTCGGCCAGATCTTGTGTGGTCTGTGTTGGGGCGTCTTTGCGACACTGAGTCCCGCGTACGCGTCAGAAGTCTGCCCTACAAATTTACGAGGTACAATATTCATAAAGCATTTACGGCGATGTGACTTTGAGGGACATTGTCTGATCCGGTTGGCTTTTGCCTAGGTTATTTGACTACGTATGTCAACCTTTGTTGGGCTATCGGCCAGCTCATCGCCGCCGGCGTTCTCACCGGATGCCTCGACATTCAAGGAGAGATGGGCTACAAAATCCCTTTTGCTATCCAATGGGTTAGTGATTCGAAAATAACCCCCACTAGATAGCTCGGATCACTAACATGCTACCAATACATAGCTCTGGCCAACCCCTCTTATCGTGATTGCATGGCTTGCGCCCGAGAGTCCCTGGTTTCTCGTACGCTCAGACCGGCTGGAAGATGCCAAGCGCTCGATCGAGAGGCTGTCGGGGAGGAAGACCGAGGAACAGATGAACAACCAGCTAGCCATGATGATCCACACAACCAAGATCGAGGCGGAGTCCACCAAGGGTGCGTCCTACGCGGATTGCTTCAGGGGTATCAACCTCCGCCGCACGGAGATTGTTTGCGTTGCCTTCGCGGGCCAGGTCCTGTCTGGCAGTACATTCGCCTACACGCCTACCTATTTCTTCACCTCAGCCGGCATGGACACCGAAAATGCGTTCTATCTCAGCTTGGGGGCCAAGGCTATGGCATTCATCGGAACTCTCCTGTAGGTCGGATCGTGCCGCTACCGAGAAAATCCCTGCGTATACAACGTGCTGACCCTTGCGCTTTAGATCATGGTGGCTCATTAGCTACTGGGGCCGACGTTCGATCTACGTCACAGGAATGGCGATCCTCAGCACTGTCTTGCTCATCATCGGCATCCTCGACGTCTCCATCGGAGTCAGAGGCTTATGGGCGTCTGGTGGTCTTTGTGTATTCTGGCTGTTCACATATTCGCTCACTATTGGCCCTATCACTGTGAGTATCTACCAGATCAATATCTGAAAGTTTCAAGAACCTAACCCCCAAAACAGTACAGTGTCATATCCGAGACGTCCTCCGTCCGCCTCCGCCCGTTATCCGTCGTACTGGCGCGGAACTCCTACCAGCTCACCAATATCGTGTCGCAGGTTCTGCAGGCCTATACGGTGAACCCGACGGAGTGGAACTGGAAGGGTAAGACGGGCTTCCTCTGGGGCAGCACTGCGTTCTGCGTCTTCGTCTGGTCTTTCTTCCGTCTCCCCGAGGTCAAGGGCCGCACCTACGAAGAGCTCGATATCCTCTTCACCAACAAGGTGACCGCACGCTTATTCGCGAAGACCGAGGTCGACCCCTACGCCGCGGCAAGCAGCGACGACGTCCTCGACGTCACGCGCAAGGAGTCGCATGGGTGATATCGACGCTGTCCTCACCAGGTACAATGACAGTTTTTGCAGGCAAACCCTGAGCAATTCTATATCATTTAATGATGAAAACATAGTCAAAACTTCGTGTACCAACAGTCACGTAAATATTAGAAATTTGTTCAAGTATTACATATTATTTAGTCCCCGAATCGTTTCCATGCAGTCAACAAAGCAAAACTTCTGTTAATATACGTGGTAGGGGCGACCATAGCCCAGTGGTATTAAGACGGTCCTACCAGACTCATACTGTGACTGTAGAACTTAGATTCTACAACATCATTACCACCATCAATACCATCTTCTTGGAATCATACGTGGTAGATTGTAGTCTAATCTATTTGGTAGATCGGTAAGATCCCACTAACGGTGCACCACTATTTAGCCCTGTAGGCAACGCCCCAGACTCTCTATTGGGTTGTGACCTCGTCAACATCTAGCTTTCGCAAACGATGGGTAATAAGGCACCTAAGTAGCTATATTATTAACTACCCAGCTTACTAGTGACCTCATGCATGATATAGACCATTCGAAGTATAATGATATTATAATACCATCCCGTTTTCATTATCGCTATAATCCCACTAAACTGTTTATAGCCATGCTGGGGGTGGTATTTTGATCACATGGCACGCGACTTGCCTGGAGACAAAGATAAGGGATCTTTCAATTGATGAATGACGTATGTTAGTGCTCTCCGAATCACAACACCAGCACCAATCCGATGCCAATTCCAAACCCCGATCCCGATCATATTCCACATACCATTCAAATACCTCATCATATTTCAAATGAATATCTCGACATGTTACCGTAAAGGTCAAGAATTCCTAAAGCGCTGGTAAGAAACAAAGAACAAATAAAGAGTGATGGCACGAATATGGTATAGAACTTTTCACGACTTTTTCTCAATTCGCAGGCTCTGGTTATTTCCGCTCCTTGCGGGGTCGTTCTGGTTTCTCACTCTCACGATCCTACTACTGCGGTGGCTGGTGATTGGGCGACCGCGCTATCCGGGTCAGGTGAACCCGGACGTGCCCTTTATCAGCGACATCGCGGCGCACCAGTTCAAGCCGGTTTTCATAATCGGAAGCGCGCTGACGGGCGTTTGCTTCTTCGGCACCGTTTTCGCCGTGCATCACGTGCGCTACTCGCCCCGATTCTACGGCCTGATAGACGATGCCCCATGGAGGCAGGCTGTCAGCCTCATCGCCCTAGTCTCCGGCCTCGCCGCCGCCGTCAGCCTCTGCCTTCTCAGCATCTTCGACACTCATGATGCCAATGTGCGCCATCGCCACCTGCTAATGGGTACGTTTGGTGGCCTTGCCATCAGCGCCGTCACTACTACGGCGGTCTGGTGGGATCAGATATGGGGGCCTGCCGTGTTCCGCGGCTTGCGTAAATGGTACCTAAACCCTGTAATCATCAGCGACGAAAGGTGAACTGGCCACGTACGTGATAGGCTAACTCGAGAAAGGTGTTTGTTCAACACCCTATTGGTGGTTGTCCAGTTTGTTATTGGGCTCAGTTTCGTGATCTTCATGTACTCGGCGTGCTTCCACACTGCAGGAATCCTAGAGTGGACTCTGACGTACCTCGGTGCGTTCTGGCTACTGTCTTTTGTGGGTTATACAAGGTGCGTAGTGCCTCTGGACCTTTATGAGCGGATGCTGACTCCCTTGTTGCAGAATTAGAGAAGGCGAGGGGCTCAAGGACGAGGAGAGAGACGAACGCCGCCCTCTTCTGAATGATAACGCGGGGTAAAATGGAATCTAAAGACTACGAATTGCATAACAGCACGAGTTTGTAACTGCAAATGAGACACGATTTCCCGATGCTATACAAACCAGGAATATACGACCTTGTCATTTAGGTTCCTCGCACATTCCCATGGCTTCTGCTATTGTGCTGTGCTGGTATGCTAATATACACGTGATATAAAACGTCGACTCGCATATTATACCTTTAGCGACTACTGTGCTACTCCTGAAATATTTGACGAAGTCTAGAAACTTCCTTGATAGGGTCGCAAGGCTCCAAGTCGCCAATGTTATGCACGACTACCCCATGCGCCGCCACCATGCGCTCGATAAGGTCAGCGGTGCCGCTGTTCGTGATCCTAGGCGGGTTTGAATGCCATAGGACTCGGACCTTCACTGAGACGGAGTCCCCCTCGGGGAGTTCGCCGAACGAAATGCTGGTCGGGGCGAGGGCGAGAGGGAGTAAGTCTGGCATCCGTATATACCGTGGGAAGATCCGCCCTGCTACTTTGCGAGTTCTTGGTACGCAGCTATGACAATAGAGGATGCGATGGTCGGGTTCCATCGTGACCAAATGACATAATTCCCTCAGCGGCGGTTGTTGGACGAGCATATGCCTCCACTGCAGTATCTCAGTTAGCAACACACATCCACACAAGCGTAGGAGCAGCGCAGAGTTATGCGAAAGCGATGCTTGATAAAGCCCTTTTCGAGTCCGCAACTGCCACAGCCGTACTTACCGACGCGTCTTCCCGCTGAAAGGCTGCAGCCTTACGGATGATATGTCTCACGTCGATTTCTCCGCGGTCGTGGAATTCACTATTGTCGGGAACAGGGTCCTCTGATTTTGCGTAGACTCGGAAATCTCCCTCGTATTGGGAAAAGCAGAATGGGAATATCTCTTGAAGCAGGGAATTCTGGCTGAACGCCGCGTTGGTGTCTGGCTCAAAGAACAAGGCTCGCTGAAGCCGGGGCGATTCGTATATGAGCATGTACCAGTACTTACAGACGCGCTGTGATACCAGGATCGTTCGCACATCTGCACTTAGCAGGATAGCTTCCAGGAGTTCTGGGATGATGAAGACCCTGTTTGGGCCTGACGAGGTTGGGGCGATACCTGTAGACATCTTTGTCTATGCGAGGATCCTCTAATGCAAACGAAGATAAAGCAAGAGGTGCAGGACCACCAGGAGCAATCTTGCAGAATAAATAAGAAACGAGCCCAGTTGCTATTTAGTCAGAATGTATCAAGCTATGTCTGACGACTCGAAGTCTTCCTGAATCTGCCAAATTTGTACAGGCAGTTTCTGCAACTTCCTGCACATCGGATGGGGTCGTAGTCACAAGAATGCATCATTCGAGGGAAGGACACTACTAAAAACAAGGTCTGACCACTGACATTAATCCTAGCATGATTTGTATTTCGTGCATCTACGTAACGGTGACTCAGATACGCGTGATAAAAAAATGAGTAGAAATCATTCATTAATCCGTGATGTGTATTTATGTACGCTTGCCTGCTCGTTTGATCCAAAAGATTTGGACCCAAAATGACACGCAACAGTTATGATACTCGTAGCCCAGTCCTCCACCAAATCCCCTCCCATCTCCCGCACTCAGAACTCGTCCTCGAAGTCTAGGGCAGCCAATTCAGGCTCTTCGAGTTCGTCATCCACGCCGATTTCGGGCGCAGCAGTAACTTCGACATTGTAGTCCTCCTTGCTCTCGGGAGCCTCGGCGACGTAATCAACATCTGCATCAGCGTCCACATCATCGTCCGCATCTGCTTCCACATCTGCTTCTGCATTGTCTCCTTTCATGAGGGCGTCCAATAACTCAATAGCATAACTAGTGGGCTCGGCCAGCTGGATGAACTCGGTGGCGGTGACCCTGAAGCACTCGAACTGGGTCTCGGTCTCGGTAACAGTCTGGACGATCTTGACAGTCTTTTTCTCGGTCACCACCTCGATCTCGGTCTCGGCATAGTCCGGCGCATCGGATACGACAGGAGGCTCAGCCTTCTCATGGGTCGCGGAACCGGTGGCACACGCATCGTAACTGGCCGGAGCGTCCTGGGTGGCGGTAGGAGCGGCGTCTACTAGTTCCCTCTCAGAGGGCTCGCTCCCATCCTCGATGAGCTCAGTGTCTACTCCTTCTCCTAGTTCGTCCGCCGGCCCACTAGCAGCAGCTTGCTCGTCGCACGCCTGGGTAGGTACTTCCTCCGCACTTAACGCGGGGATTTCGTCAGGCGTTGATTCATCGCGAGCCGCGTGAACATTTTCGAAATCTTGAGCCTCGAGATCTGCTGGCACCTCGACATCCGGCACCTCGGACTGCTCCAAGCCAGTGGATTGCGCGTCCTCGGTGACAAGAACGTCCTGCTCGGTCACGTCACGCTGGAAGGAAGCCTGCTCGGACTCGACGGCAGGCACGTGCCGCATCCCGGGCACGTTCGCCATGATTCTGCTAATACTGTGCTCGTACGGCAGCTCGTGCTTCGCCGTCCGGACGGCCAATAGGAGGACGAAGACGCTGAGCGCGATGATGGCCAGGTTCTTGCGGTCCTGCAGCAGGACCCGCGCGGACTCGAGCAAGAGCTCCGGGAACGACGCGCCGTCCAGCTTTTTGCGTCTGTTGTTCCCGGCGCCCTCGCTTCCGTAGGCTCCGCCGGGGTGGGGAGGAGTGGATGCGTACGGGTCAGACGCATCAGCGTATGCGTCGCGGTGGGGCTCTGGGGTGGGTTCCCTCTCCCCCTCTTCCTCTGGTTCGGACTCGCCGTCGGCGACGTCGTCTACGCGGGCGCGCATATCGCGCTTGTCCGGCTTGCCGTTGCTGGTGGAGCTCTTGCGCGCGGCCCTCTTCTCGCGGGACTGCGGGCCGACATCGCCTACGAGGTCGGCCTCCTCGCGGGCGGCGGCGAGGCGGACCAGCTCGTCTTGGACGGCAGGCGCAACGATGGGCTCGATCTCGACGTCGACGCGTTCCATCTCCTTCCAGCATGCCTCCCACGCCCCGGCCTTCATCAGCCCGTTGCTCGCGTACACCTTGACGCGGAACACCTTCCCGGGCCCCAGCGATTCGTACCTGATCTCGTCTCGGCACGTACCGCACCAATGCCGCCGGTCCTTGCGGTGGCTGTTATTGGCGGCGTTGCTGGTCTTGCTCGCAACCGACCTCCGTCGGCTGCTAGCGCCATCCTCATCCTCATCGTGATAGTACCCGTGTCCTTCCTCGCTGTCGAGGCAGCTCTCGTCGTCATCATCGTCGTCGTAGCCCAGCATCTCGTTCGAAGGCCCGAGGTAGTGGCCGCACTCAAGGATGCGGGCGCGACGGCGCAGGGGCAGCTCGAGGGCCTCGAGCAGGCGCTCCTCGAGGACCTCGTAATCGCTCTGGGGGTGGCCAAGCAGGATTCCGCGCTCGCAGGTGGTGTCGCCCATGCGGTCCTGCAGCACGCGCCACGCGTCCCGCAGCGCCTTGACGTCCTGGTTCATGTCCGTCGAGTCGAGCGCCCCGATCAGCGGCCCCCACACCCACCGCAGCGGCAGCAGCGTGCAGTGCAGCAGCACCAGTGGTGCCTCCTCCTTGCGCGGCTTCAGCCGGTCCGGCGTCCGCTTCGGCGAGTACTGCGCTGACGCTGTCGGCGTGCCTAGCCGCGATGTTGTGGGCATGTAGCGTCGGCTTGTGCGGGGCGAGTTCGCGCCACCGTTGACGACGGATTGCGCCGGCGACGACATCTGCATGGCGCGGACGTCGGACGGCGTCCGGAATGCAGGCCGTGGCGTCCCCCGGACGGTCGGCACGAAGTCCTCCTTGTCGTACTGCGAGATGTCGGAGACCCTGGGTGACCGGCCGGCGACGCTGGTCATGTTGTCGGCGTATTCGTGGTGGCCCTTGCTGGACTCCGAGCCCATGTCGTACGACCCTAGCGAGCTTCGGGGGCTCTTGTCGCTGAACACGTCCTCATCCGTGTGGTGGGAACTGGCGTCATCCGCAGCTGCCGCCCTACCAGCCCGTGAGCTGTGGGATTTGGTCTCGGTGTTGTCGTCTTCCGACGGCGCGCGGGAGGATCCAGCTCGGCCTTGGCTCTGCTCCTTCTCCATCTGCGCTAGGATGTCGTCGGTGGTGGAATGGTCTGGGTCCTCTGCCAGGAGGTCTGATGATCTTTGCGAGGCTGAGGATTCCGGTCTCGACTCACTAGGGTTGTCGTCTTCTTCCTCCTCGTCGGTCTCAATGCTAGGCAGCACCTCGTCGTCGGATTGCTGCGTCTCGGCGTACTCTGTCCGATAATCGTCCTGTGTCCCGATGGATCCTTCCGTCTTATCTACGTCGCCTAGTTGTGAGAGACTGTCCTCATCCAAGCAGGAAGGGTCGACATGGATGTCGAAGTCGTAGTCGGAATTGGGTTGTCGAGACATTAGAATTATTATTTCAAACGGGGACAAAAAGACTTAAACGGGGAACGCAAATAAAATAAAAAGATTGTGCGTGTGTGTGCGTGCGTGCGTAGCTGGTGTCTCGATGGGAACACACGGATTCTCCGGCAACCAAAGCGTTGTGGATGTGATGTGCTGCTTATCACCTCGAGGCGGCTATCTGGGCAGGGGTGAGTTGGCAAATGATGATTGGAGTTTTCGACTGAAATGTGGTGCGTGGGAGGATAGTTGGTGGACTCGAGTCGGTGTGACTTCGCTTGGCTTCGTTGGGTCATTATTGACATGCTGTCGCCAGGGCAACGAGGTACCCACCTTTCGGCCCCCCTTATACTAACCAGGTTGAATCGAAGTTATCGCAGGTGATCGTGCTCAACGGTTGGCTTCTTACCATATAACGAACCTCACAAATAATGTTCGGCTCATGGCATGATTTCAATTTAATATCTATATTGCTGTTTCTACATAGTAGTAAAAAAAGATCATTCTCCTCTTCAAAGACTCACGATAGCAACTGCGGTACCCAGGCACAGGGACATACATACATACGTGCTTTGTAGAGAGTGCTTAGCTAAGAGACTTGGCAAGTTATTAGCAGCCGAATACGTAGCCGCAGCAGCAGCCCCATACAGATAGATTTCTTTCTTTACCCCCTCTGTTTCAAGAAAAGTGTGATCGTACAATTTGATGTCCCACTTCGAACTCTGTAGGGCGCTGCTGCAAGCGTTTGCAGTTGCATTTTGCAGTAACGGTGATTCACATATAACTATGTTTAGCATTTTGATGATGTGTGGTGTTGGCAAGCGTCATCGTTAGAATGCCACACGTACAGAGTACAAAGCGATTAGTCCTCCTCGTCTCCCCCGTTCCCCCTTAGCCATTCAGCCGTTCCAATTGGGATGCTTGAGGTCGAAGGATTGGCAATAGTTAATTAGATGCTAATCAGGTTTCAGTCAAGTAATACTTAAGACTTCAGACTTATACCTGAAATTTTGGTGCCACGGGTACACTAAAATACCGTTGACTAGCACATCCGTACATTCCTCTCCAGCTATCAATCAAGTTATGGCCTGCAAGCCAACGTTGGGTTTGCCAATCAGGCCAATCAATTGAATAGTTGAACACGAACTAACGGCGTTTTCCATGTTCAAGTACTTGATACTCAGATATCTGCACAGTCGTCAATTACTCAGTAAGTACATACATACCCAACATCCCCAGCATGCCCAATGTATGTAGGATTATATACCTGGGGAGGGCTTCGCTACTCTAATAGTAAGTTTATGCTATAACGCTATGTCCACAAGTCCGTCGCATGAAGCTAATAAGCTTATTTTGACCTCTTGATAGGGCAGGAATTGGGAAGTTGATTGATCATTTTGTCTAGTGTTGTATATATATTTCACTGTCCCTCACTATACATCCACTCAGTTACCTCGATATGAATCCGAATGGGATGTAGGTACCCTTGGCCGTGTGGGATGCTAACAGGTACATAGCCTACCATATGCACCAATTCTTAGACAGGCCTGAGAAAAAAAAGGGGTTTGTGGCGCCTTGCGGCTAAAAGGTCTGGCCTTGCTGGGCTGGTTGGCTGGCAAGCTGGCTGGGTTTTTCTCGAGAATGCGGCAATGCGGATGCGTTGGGATGGAGCGGATGCCTAACTGACTGAGTCAAACCTCCTCCACCAAGTCCCGAAGTGAACCTTGGAAGTCTGGAACGTGTCAAATGGCCTGTAAAAGTGAAGGAGGCGGGACTTGACCGAACGATAAAGTCCTATAATATCAGACAACCTGCCACCAGACCTAATCAAGTGTTTTATATAGGGGTTATTATAGGGGTTATTTATAGGGGTCCGCGGGTAAGGGAGGGGTACCAGGGAGGGGAGGGGGGTGGTTATACTTCACTAAGGCAAGGGAGAATTGAAGACCCGGGGGAACTTCCAAGGTTCCAACTCCCAAGCTTACGATTATTATGGATTCTTCTTCATACAGGTATGTTTCAATATGTATCGATTGATATCTATCCATTGATGTGCCGATTGTCGTGGTCTGATGCCATCAAGGCCATCTTGTGGCATAACCAACTGAGACGCAGTTCATGCATACAATCCATGCACAAATATGATCTATCGTTACATCGATGCAGAGATCTTGAGGATCTCTAGCACGAAGTAACCGTGCATACCATACCTACCGGTGGATGTACATACATACATACCTCCCCCCCCCCTCCCCAGCTCCCGTAATATACCTCCGAAAGTTCTCCGCTGCTGCAGGTAAAGAGAGTCTGGAAGTGTACATTCCGCCGCTGCCGCTGCCGCCGCCGTTGTCCACCACCTCCTCCTAGGTAACTAAATCTGCTAATAAGCATATTTAGGTAGGTATATTTTGTCTTTTTTTCGGAGGATGGTTCGAGGTACCCGGACAAAGCCGACCGACGTTTAACTAGGTTGAGTGCAGGTTGAGTGCATGCCCAACCGGGCGCTAATATACATACAACCTTGGAAGTACCGCAAGATGTAGGTACATGTAATAGACCTCGGGATACTACCTAGTAGTATACGAGGTGCTAAAACGGTATATGCCATTTGGGCAATTGGTCAGGCACCTAAGCACCTACCTTAGGTAACTTCCAAGGTTTGTATTGAGTCTCTTCTCATTAATTGGCGTTAATGGCGGGGTGGAGGGATAGATAGGGGGTTGATAGGGATGTGTGGCATAAGCCGGATAAGAGCTCTCTCTCTCTCTCTCTACTCCGTACAAGTGATATTTTTACCTACTTACCTAGTAGGTATTGCTGGAGGAAGTAGGTACTATATGTAGAATGTACTTCTCCAATATACGCATTTTTATCCATTATCCATTATTCATTTATCATCCCTCCCGACACTTCCCTTATCTAATATCTAAAACTTCGTACTAACCTTAGAAATAATGCAGCGATCTAAACCATTTCTAACCACAGTTAACCTCCCCATCTTAACTGCCTAACCAGTTACCGATTGGGATTTCTAGATTTCTACTTACTTCGTAACTTACCTAGTCGTACCTACCTTAGCAGCTTAGTTAGGTAGATTCCTCCGAACCACCACCACCACCACGTTAATCTTTAATCGTTAATCAACCTACCGATCAACCCTTTTTTTTCTATTTTTTTTAGAGTTAATCTCTTCCTATCTCAACCATACACGGCAGGCACCCCAAGCATTGAGGCACGTAATCTTTATTTTTATCTTTATTTGTATTTTCCCTCTCCATTTTTGATCCAATGACATGACATCTTTTTTTTGGTTCATAGCGTAGACGGTAAAAGGTATCGAAAGGTATCGATGGACTGGGAGGATATAATACCGAGAGAAGAGAAATAAGAAGGAAAACATTCGTTGAATCTGAAAAGGCCCGGCTTCGGCTTTTTCTCCTTCTTCTCCTTCTCCTTCTTTTTCTTGCTCTTCCGCGCTCTTTTCTTCTTCTTATCCTTCTTCTTCTTTCCGATTTTGCCCATCGCCAAATGTCCTATCCACCAGCAAAGAGACAGAGATCCAACACCTCTCAAGAAATCGTCAATAACGCCCCGCCAACTGCTGCCCCTGGCCTGAGACAACTACAGGAGAATGCGATACCTACCGCCGCTTTGTACACCACCCCAGCGGCATACGGGAATGGTCACAGTCCCTACAGTACTACTCCCTCTCCAGTTCGTCAGACCATCGACTATGCCTCAGCATATCCTGCCAATGCGGTAGCAGCTGCCCAGTCCAAGGGCTATATCGGAGGATATCAGACACAGGTTCAGGCACAAGCAGCACAGGCACAGGCACAGGCACAGGCACAGGCACAAGCCCAGGCACAGGCTCAAGCACAAGCTCAGGCTCAGGCACAAGCACAAGCACAAGCACAAGCACAAGCTCAGGCACAAGCTCAGGCACAAGCCCAGGCACAAGCGCAAGCTCAAGCGCAGGTACAGGCACAGGTACAGGCACAGGCACAGGCGCAGACACATTCACATACACACCCGCATGCCCATGCTCATGCTCATGCTCATACCCACGCCCAAGCCCATACTCCTCCTATCATGAGCTATGGAGATACCTACAGTCCACAGTTGGCCATACGGAACCACAACTATGCACCTCAGTATCAACAGCAGCAAGCCTACCCGAGCAAACAAGATGTGGCCACTCAGGCCATGCAGTACGCCCAACCCACCTTGAACGGCACCCACAACCAACATAACCAACATCATGATGGTTTCACACGAGCACTTCAGTCTGAAGTTATGAGAACATACTCACCCGGACCCTCGAACCCACAGGCAACCAGTCACAACCAACCTCAGCAAGCCCAGAACTCGTTTGTTCAATATGGAGAGACGTATAGCCCTCAGCCAACACCGCATATCTCGTCCTATCGTAGCAGCGCGACCCCATTTCCAGATCCGAGTTTAAATCCGCAGTACACCCCGCCGCCGCAACCGCCACCCCCTCCTCTCCCACAGCAATCTCCCCAGGATATAAATGATATGAATGGTATGAATGGACACGATGTCGTTGATTCCGAGGCCGATAGCGAGGATGCGTTGGGCGAGACCGCTGACGGGGCGAATGAGGTAAGAGATGAGATTCATGTAGAAAGTGCACGGCTTATTGTGATTGTGCAATAGTGGATAGAAATGCTGATTCGAGCTGTCTTTAGTTCTATACAAATGCTGATCCCTCGAGCGCGCCCTCACCGAACATTTCCGAGCAACCCCCCGAAACGAGATGTGCCTGCAAGAAGGGACGAGGCAAGAAGAAAGCCTGTTCTTCGTGCCAATGTACCAAGTACGGGCGGCCTTGCAGCTCTCAGTGCGCTTGCGGGAACGCCTGCGGGAACCCGTTCGCAGATTTGACGATCTTCTTCGGGAAACCCGAGACATTCCCCAAGCCATGCGGCGCCAACCCGTGCTTCGCCACGTGGCTGGCGAATCAACCCAACATCGAAGAGCTTGATATCGATCTCATGGTGGACATGATGCTGTACGATGACAAGTCGTGGGCCAACATCTGCTTATATACGCCCGCGTTCGCCGATTGGGAAGCCAGGTGGACTAGGGCGCGTGCTAGCAGGGGCAAGAAAAGTCGTGAAGAACGAGAGCGGTTAGAGTTCGAGCTCCTCCGCGGTGGACTAGGGAATTGTAACCAGGACGATTTCAACGGCTACTGGTATAGCTTCTGCAAGAGCGCGTGGGTCCTCTCCGATGAGGTCGAGCATTGCCAGGAGTGTCGCCAGTGCAAGCCCAGTATAGAGTGGCATTGCGAGAAACACGACCAATGTACCGAAAATCGCATTTGTCCCGGATGTCATGGAAACATGCGGTATCCGGACATGATGGCCTATACCGAGTCAGGGAGTTGACCTGAGCATCGATTGGACACCCGCACACCATACAGGATAATCTGACGAGCATGATGGCCGTCGCCTGTATGCAGTTCTTAGAGCGATTCGCGTTCTGAAGCTGGTTGTTTTCGCGCTATAGCATTTTTTGATGAGAAAAGAACAGCGGTGTATTCTAGCGATCGCCTTAGAAACTTAGACATTTTGATGAGCAATGTATATGAGGCGGAAGGACAAAGAAGGGCCCAAGGGGAGTCTCGGGATTTTTTTTCAAAAAGGTGCTCCTCGTCACAGCCTTCCACGTACATGCTTATATATACGCGCCTGGCCACAAAATTTTCCCGCGAAAATGGGATCGGGGTCGTCGTTTCGTTCCGCTGCTGTGGCCAATAAGCTCGTTTCGGCCCTTTCTGCCACGATGATACCTTGACTCTGCATCTCGAGTGTCACAGTAGATGTCCCACCCCAGTGCTACCAGGCGCCTACGTGTGATGGGTGCATTGCACTGCAGGATGATTTATGCGGTGACATCGCATGGAAGGCTTCCCCAAGCCCCTCCCGTTCGTCCTTCCCCCCGATGGCTACCATGATTTGTAATGACTGTGTGTGAAGGCGCATGGCTAGATGCATGTGGCCAGGGCTGGCGGAACCTAAGCTCCTTGCTTTGCCTATCCAGGACTCCGAGAAGCTGAAATCCCCCGAGTCGTCGCTTATGATGCACTGGATTTTACCCCGTCCGCTACACATACTCTTGCCTCCGCGTTTACCCTTAATTATATGTATATCACAAGCGACCAGCCCGTCAGTGAATACTGTTAATCTATTACTGGCAGCTTTGTCCCTCATCGTGCAGAACATGGACATTCCCCAGCCACCGCATGACGCGGCGGCTGGTGCAGGGTGCATCCCCTTCCACTACCTCAGCTCAGGCTGTCCCTACTGTTGCCCGACAAGGTAATAGATGCGATATGAGGTGGGACATCGAATGTCTCTCTGATTCTGGCTGACTAGAGCTAGCTTGCTGCTGTGAACGCTTGGCATTGTAGTTACTTTCGTGACGGTGACAGAGTCAGAGTCGGATGTATTTTTGACCTACTGAAGTTCGCCCAGTGGTGAGGATATCCCTGGGGACATGGACGGCTCACCCCCTTTTAGTTCCTAGTGATTTTAGGTCAATGCGCGGAGAGCACCACCCACATAGTCGCGTATAGTGTGGCTTACTCACCATTTTTCGTCTAGGTGATGTGCAGTACTCTGTAGAAAAACAACCTCGAACTGAATCCGCTCGACGCTCCTACGGTAGGTGGCTCCCATGCAATGGTCATGGCGAGCTTCTGTATAGCACAACTCAGTAGTATTCCTGGTGCTCGCTCTCGGAGAGCATACGCACCCTCGTCAAGTTCTACAAACGCATGTAGTGCCGTGAATCGTGATACCCATTGCACTGGCTGTCTCACGCAGCGAGGGGGGCGTGGCATTAGAGGGTGACACATGCATCAGCACACCCGCAGAATCGTCCCGATCTCCCCACTTGAATACTACCATGTTAGATACCGCTCCAGATCCGCCAAGCCAATCGCCTCTCAGGCGACCATGAACAAGCCCGTGGAAACCGAACAAGGGAGAAACGTGGGAAGGAGGTGGAAGGGTCCCGAATCTAGATGGGATTTCTTAGCTAAGAGGCGCAAGCTGAATAACCAGTCCAGGCCTAGATCCAGCCCGTTCACCTTGTCATACGTACCTTGCAGCTTATGCGCCGTTGACTCTGTCGTCTTTAAAGATTGAAAATACCTTGATGCTACCATCCTACTATCAATGTCTTCTCTGCCACCACCACCATCTTTCCCATCGGTACCAGTCGGCCCAAGGGTAGAACTCTCCAGAGCTGGGCTGGGTGGTAATGGCTCTCCCTCGCGCACTTGTTCACCTAATAGAACGCCTTCGCCTGCCTCATTTTGACCCCGATCCCGTTAACAATGCTTATCGCGTGCGTGCCTCGTCTACTTCGTCCCTCTATGTTGCCGTTTTTGAGGGCCGTATCTTAGCCCACCACTACGTTCTGCAGAGACAGAGACCGAGGCAAAAGCGTTAGTAAGTATGGTGTTAAGAAAGGAGGTGACAACGTCGACATTACATAGGAGCAAAGCCGTCTATCGATCGATGCACTCATTGACACGTCCTCGGCCCTCCTTTCCCCAGTCATGGTACCACCCCGCCACTATCGAGTTCTAGAGCACGGCCATAATGTTAAGAGCGGGATAAGCACTAGAGGCCCAAGATCTTACGATATACGTAACGAGCCTCTTGCCGTACCAATTTGTCGCGAAAAGTGAAGCGCGCGGCAACGACCACGACCGATATCCTCGAGACCAACGCGCGCCTCGGCAACAGCGTCGGCGAACCTAAAATGCGGGACTCGCGTCGGAAGTTTTACTCCTGGATTGTGAACTTCGGATACGAGTGTTATGAGTGTAACAAGACGTGGAGACCCCTCGATCATGAGAAGCTATGTGGCGTCCGCCCCCGGCAGGCGCCAACCGTGCGAACTCTTGATCAACACCAGGACCTAAGTGTTCGCCTCATCGCAATTCAGGCCTACCTTTTCGCGTAGCATCTCATCGTTGCTGTTCCTTGGAAGGAAGGCGATAGGTAGACCTGGTCTAGTAGAAGTTTTGGGATGAGAGGAAACCCATTCAGTCGTCCCAACGATCGGTTTACCGCTGCCTTTTTGACATTCGAAAATGGAAATAGCCCGATAATTCCTAATGGTGGCTTTAAGATTTCAATGAGTTATATAAGTTTATCGCCCACAGCCCACTACATGAGGTGTTAAGACGTGCGTAGCTAGTCTACAGAGCCAGTACAAGAGGCGAAAAGACAAGGAAGCAATCACTAACCATAATAATCATTCACATCTCATAAATTTCCACATTGTGCGAGCGAGAAGTCATGTTTCTAGAATTTAATGCTGCGACTGCGATACTGTCTTCTTTAGTAGAATTGGACCCACGGTCTAAGCCCCATTTACTTCGTAGGGGAATGACAATGCTTGTAGCAGAAGGGCCCAAAGGGCCCCTACTAGATGTAATCTGAACCCGCAATTCCGAGAGATACTGTAAAGTGCTCAAAAATCATGCCGGTGCTACGTCTACGTTGTGTCGTGGACGCTGGCATTGTGCTGCGACGAAAAAGCGTCTTGGCTGTAAGGCTAAGCAAGTAACTGGCCAGAAAAGGGGCCCCTTTAAAGTGGGTCACCAACCTTCCTGTTTCGACATCCTCCTCTACCTCCTGATTCAATACGAACGAAAAGATATAACAAGATAGAAAAGTCTGGTCGCTTAATAAGTAAATTTAGCCGTATATGATTACGATACAGATCATAGCAGGAAGCTGATGCAGGTTACGAGTAGCAATAACAGCAGACAGACTAGCCTAACTGGGTAGACACGAGGTAGAACTATCAAGTTGTCAAGATTGCCGCAGATAGATTTGTGGTATGCCTAAGTCCCAGATGTTGTAAATTGATCTATCACAATTTCGCCTAGCCTATATGTCCTTATGTCTCCCCTCACTACCCCATGTCTTGGCTATGTTTCAATTGTGGACAAGCCTCAGTAGAAAGTACAACGTTCCTGTTTGAGGCGAAATGCGAGCTCATTCATTGCCATGTTGTCACCTCATGCTGAGATGGGGGCTAAGTCGCCCTCGATACTCGGTCCACCAAAATCATGGAGTCTCAACTGGGCATTCTGGCTGGCTCGGCAGCTCGGTACTAGTGTAGGAGAAGGCGTATCCAACAGTGTAATGGTCAGACCCTTGCCATTGTCCCTATTTCATATTAGTAGATTGTAGATTACTGGAGAGGAATGGACTGACATCGTTGGTGGCATAAGATGTATCCCAGTACTGGGTATACAAGACGCAATACTGGCCTTCCGGGCTACCGTTCTTCGCCATGAGATAAGTGGTGAAGAATGTGCAGATGGCAGGATCCCCAACTGCGGGCGGATGGGCTATGTTGTACTCGTTCTGGGACTCGCAAGCCGCGGCACCTACCAGTTGAGTTAGCATCTGCGCGATGACCAAGTGGATAGGTGTGTTGTGGGGTGGTGGACTCACACAATCCGGGATCAAACCGGCTAGTAGTAAAGATCTTAGATCCCATATAAGTATCATGTCCGTTGCAGTCCAGAGGTGCGTTGATGGCTGCGTTGCCAAGCGCCTCTCCTTCGTACCCGGTCACCTGCGGGATGGCAGTCTTCATGTATCCGTTGGACCCGGCTATGACAACGTGGAACTGGTCGCGATACTGACCCTCGTTGAAGGCATTCGCAGACTCAACATAACCGCCCCAGAAGACACACATAATGACTGTAGTGGATGGGGGGTCCTCACAACCTGTGCCGGGCTCTTGGGACGGGCTGCGCTCAAAGAAGATGTTGATCCCGAAGCAGCCATTGATGTTGTCGCAATAGGCGGCGCACTGAGAAGGGTCGTAGGAGCTCAGGGTGGTCATGCCCATGTACCCGTACGCGCTGGAGCTGGCGTGAAGGTTCTTGAAGGTGTTCGAGTACCCAGAAGGAGTAGTCGCCCCATTCGCGGCAGAGGAGAATGCGCTATACGCGAGAAACGCCTCGGCAGTATCGGGCGATGGGACTGGGCCGGATCCCGTGGGCTGGGGGTCGCAGGCCGCGCGGGCTGCGATGTCCGGCTCGCGCTTCTGAGCACCAGTTGGGGATGCGTCAACCGGCAGAGGGGTGGCAGTAGCCTCTGCCGTGGCTTCTGCTAGGTCATATGAGACCAATTGGGAGGTTACTCCTAGCGGGATGGATGCGGTAGACGGGTTGGGTGTATCGTTAATGAGTTTAGTATCGATATCCTGGCGAGCAACTAGAGGTGAAGCCGCAGTGGTGGCTACGAAGGCCGTCAAGAGAGCTGTGATGGTCTTCATCATCAATAAACCGAGAGGGAGAAACTTGAATGGTTATGGAGTCTGAGAAGCTTTGGGATGGGTTGATGAGGTTAGGATTGAATGCGTCGATGAACATGATGGCGATGTCTTCTTATATAGACGAACATGCCTCCCCTTGTGAGAGTTGTGTACTCAAGCCAGTATCGACCTGGAATCTAGACCACCCTGAAAGTAAATGTAGCTTGGATTGGGCTGGATGGTGGCTTTCTCACTATCACATCTCTCAGATCTCTGAAGTAGAGACTGGGAATCATGATATTTTTGCGTTTTTGACAGTGGCGTCGAGCATGCTCACATGTGAGACAGGATGACTGACTGTTCCCAAAGCAGGCAGTGGTCTATGGTCCTCCCCAAGGCGTTGAGGGGCCTGGAAAGTAGCTGGACGTGCCGTATTGTGGATGTTATTCTAAGAAACATCATGTGAGACGAAAACCACGTTCGATTAGTCGTGCGAGAAAGCTCGTGGCTTTGATCGCCGACTTACTCCGGCTACTTAATAGTTTGCCCTTCCAATCAAGCCTTAGCTCAAGTATCCTCCCTCCAAGAAGATCTCAACTCTGTTGTAATAGATGTGGTTGTTCTTAATACTCGATGGGAGATGTTGGCAACCTCGAATTAACTTCAATTATGTATCAATTGCAAGTCAGTCTCTATGTGACATTTGACTCTTGGTATATCATCGTGCAAGGCTACGCTCGATATTCCCGGAGCTGGAAATAGCGAGTGAGACATACGCTGATGGTGGGTAAAATATCGTTAGCGATTGCTCACAACGCGCTAGCAAAACATGATATCCATATAATGTCTAACACCTACCCGTAGCAAGCCGTAGGTATAGTGTGCGCCCCTCGAGACCTAGAAACGCCAAAAGGTGATAGAACTCAACAGCGCGGTCAGGCGATCAGCCCTGTTTCTTCAGCTATTCTGGGGTTGAATTACTTGTTACACCAGTCCAGACTGAAGCAGAATACCGAAGTCTCAGGCCAGACCAGTTGCTCTCATGTTTCAACCTATTACCGAAAGTCATGCTAAGATTTATGGACAGCAACTGGATTTTCATATTTAAAAGGTTCTTGCCTACCGACGCGCAAGTTATACCATACGGCTACTTGTATGATGTGTCTTAATTCTTAGTAATTACCATAACAGTAGATTGTGTGGTTATGTTGGTATAATTCGGTATAACTTGACGACAACATCACTGAGTACCAAGGATGCACTAGCGCATCAGCAACACCCACTGGCATATGTTGCTTTTGACGGTCCATTAAACCGATCGTATGCGATAATGCACTATGAATAATATGACTTATCACTTCAGAAATTCACGTGAAATGGTGACGGTTGGAGTCATCAAAGGATCAAGTAAATAGTCTACCACCTGAGACTGGTACTGTATGCACACACGATAGCTAAATTGGCGAAAGACACATTGCTCCAATGTCTATAAGGAAGACAAGTTCTTCGGGTTTTAGCGCATATGCTTTCATCGCCGATGGAAACTCATCTAATAGACTTAATTACTTCGTCCCAACTACTGGATAGATAGATCCGACAAGCCCGCCATGTAGTAGACTCGCTTCGTAACTGCAGATACAGAAGAGTATAGATTTGATGGACCTAACAATATGGGCAATTGATGCTACTTATAGTGCTATCCACATGGCGGATAGTGGTTACTTGATTGTGGCTTACGGGCCTCCTTTGCTTTCCAACCGGCTATTCCATTTAGGTATTCGAGTTAGTAGTAGCATAGATAAATAAGTAATAATCCTGATGGAATTTAGGCAACCTGAATAATAAATGGCTTAACGTCACTGCATACTTAGGTGAACGAGGTGCACAAGGTTGTAACAAGATGATCAAGCAGATTGAGCTGGTAGTCGATTTATTCATAGTATGTCAAGCATAGGCAAGTCATTTCGCTCCCAAAATTTATCGCTTGCTCGCAACCCACACTTTTAGATCCGTTTATCATCGGCAACTCCCGTCCCGACCACCCCGCCTTCCTGCTCCGCGCCATATCCCGGTCCATTGCAAAGGTCTGAATACTTAGGTATTATCCGTTGTTATTGCTCGGCTCTCTGCTGAATCGCCCACTAAGCGATACCTCTAGCATGGATTGGGCCGAGAACGATGGAAAAGATCATGATCTCCGCATTGATGGACCACTGGATGTCGGCATCGGCGCACCCGGCGAATTTGAGGTTGAGGGGTCTGGTGCGCGATGGATATCGATACTGAAGAGCCCTCGGAAACGATCGCGCGCTCTTCCGCAAGGTACTCTTTCATCATGCACTCATTTGCTACACTAGCCTATGCTAGGATCATTATCTTTAAATCACTGACACTGCAAACGTTAGTCCGAGCCATGACCCTGTGGCCCCCTCCCGAGTGAGGCAACGGCAGCAAGGCCCGAACCAAGACATGAGAAGCTCAGCTGTCCGTTTCGAAAACGCAACCCATCAAGATCCAACGTGAGGGATTTTCAAAACTGTGCCACTAGCGATTTCGGAGACGTTTCAACACTCAAGTAAGTCATATAATGAAGCCCGTAGAGCGGAGCGTAAGCTTCACCAATTTTAACGAGTGGCTTCAGGCGGCATATTCGGACGTATCATGAGCGCCGAACGTTTCTATATAAGTGCATTCGATGTCACATGAAGTTTGAAAATCAAGAGGGGCTTCTAGAACATATGCGAGCGCCGGTGAATCAGATTTGTCCCGTGGCCGACGATGAAGCTCCGGATGATCCTGAAGACGGAATAAACGAGAAGGTCGACGAAATTCTAGCCGAGCGTAAAATCGACCGTAAAGTCATTTCGTGGGTAGAACTTTGGCGAGTTTTATTTCCTGATGACGATGAAATCCCACCATCCAGTATGTGCAGCTCCCTCAGGATCTTTGGCTCTTGCCTGCTAAGTGCAACAGACTTCGTACACCCAAAAGTGGTAGAGATCCCCGAGGTAATCAATACAATCAAGAGCATCACCATTAAGGATGCGTTCCCGACTGAGAGCGGATCAGAACCTAGTTTATTCTCAGCCAATGGATACTCATGGCATCCGCAACAATCAACTCGTCTTATCGCTGAGCTTGAAACTCGACTAGGAGATCTCTGCGAGAACGAAGCCACATCATAACCACGTATCGTTGGTGACGGAAGCGCTTGCTCAGGCACCACAGAGCTCCCAAACTTTAAAAACTATCCAGCCGTGGTGTCACATAATTATGGTTTAAGCGCCGATCTTCAAGGTATCGGTTCCCAGTTTCTCGATTCAGCAACTTTATCTCGTGGTTCGGATGAGATTCAGATGTAAACGCCATACTTATCATTCCGGTCTCTCTGCTTCCCTGCTAATAATATTATAAAGTACATCCGGAACGAATAATTCCTCTCCTTATAAATGCATTCCATGCCAAATGTCTTTCCGTCTTGAAAAAGACTTAATGCGCCACAATCGGGCTAACAGACATGCTCAGTCGCAACCTGCGCTGCCGAGATTCTATACCTGCCGGTGCCTTTATAACAGTCCGCGCAAAGACAATTTCATGCGCCACATGAGACTGTGCAAGAGAGCAATAGCGGAAGCGCGTTATATTTGTCGTTGCGACTATGAGACCGAAACCTTTGATGAATGTTTACTCCATGTTCGACTTTGTGGAAAACTTAAGCCTGGTCCTCCGTCCAAGACTCACAGTTTACCCTCAAGTGTTGAATACCACCAAACTTAGAGACAGGCGCCAGGAGGTCGCAGCTGGGTTGCAATGTAATACAGCTTGAAGCCGAGCGTGTATTAAACTCTTACCCCATTATAGAAGGCTAAAATCCTTATGGAGGGTGTTAGTTTAACGTGGCGTGCCCCGTGGATAGGGGTTAATTCTCCACTAGTTAGTACCTTTATATCGCTTTACTCAACAAGACCATGTCTTGGTATTGGCTTATTGGCAAAAGAGCCTGCCATGGTTCCAGTAACATTTCTAATTCTACTTCGACGATATAGATGAAATGGGTATCATGTCACGTAGAACAGCGCTGTCACTTATATCTCAGTCTCACATTCTGCCAGCGCTATCCTTAAGAGCCATCGATCCCTCCCTGTGTCGTCCAATCGGTGGCCCCCCTCTTAGCGCAGAACTTCGGCGGTGGTCGGCGAGAACGGCGAGCTTCCGCTGGGTGAGCGCTACGACACATTATTTTTGCAAGGACACGGGATAAAAATTGATACTTAAAGAGAAGTTGTTCGCCTTCGTTGGATTTTAATTCTGGAAGTGGATGTCATTTTGCAAAAAGGCATGAAATCATACCCTTACCTCACAATCTAGTTGTTATTAGTCGCTGAGTATTACCCCTATTATGCGTTGATACTCGTCTTATCATAACCTTCATCACAATGCCATTAGTCTCGAAGCCTGTAATCGTCATCGTTCACGGGGCGTTTCACCCACCGGTATACTACCGCAAGCTCATTGAGCCGCTGCGCGCAAGTGGGTACACCGTCTTAGCGCCAGCTATGCCAACCACGGGGCTTGATGACTCGGTCGCCGGGACGACGTATAGGGATGACGTGCGGCGGATATACGAGAGCCTCCTGCCACTTCTCGACGAAGGGCGCCAGGCTGTTATAGTTGGCCATAGTCAGGTGCGTATGCGGTCGGGAGCACCACTGAGCTTAAGGCGCCATTGGGTACTGCTGATGCTAGATGAGACCGAGCAAGTGATGTGTGGTATCTCGAGAACTACCGAATTCTATTACTGACCTAAATGATACTGGGTTAGGGGGGCATAGCAGCAAGTGCGGCGACGGAGGGACAGACGGTTGCTGACCGACAGGCGCGTGGGCTGAGTGGTGGCATTAAAGCCGTGGTGTACATCGCTGGCGTAGCGCTGCCAGAGTCCGGCGTCAGCTTGCTGGGCTCGATGGGTTTCAGTGAGGAGAATCCCCCGCCGAACACCTTCCGCCCCGAGGTACGTATATATGATGATGCCTCATACTATATGTGTGTCAAAGAATTTCAAACTAAGTACCAACTCGCTAGGGACCGCATTATGTCCCTATAGAATTCGCGGAGCGAAAGGGCGTGATGCCTCTGTACAACATGCTGCCAGAGGCCGAGCAGTGGCGGGCAGCGGAGTGGCTTGCGCACCAGAGTCGGACGAGCCTCAATGTGCCCGTGCATTTCGCGGCCGGCGATGTCGCCGCCTCCGTATCCAAGACGTACATCGTCTGCACGCGGGACATGGCAGCGCCGCCCGAGGCCCAGCGCGCCTGGGCGCAGGCTAGTCGGTGCCGTGTCGTCGAGATCGAGAGCGACCACAGCCCCTTCATGGATGATGCGAGGGCGGCGCTGGTCATCGACGTCATTGTGGACGTTGCTGGGAAATGAACGCGGGATCTCTTGTTGGTCTGGTGGATCTTCTTTAGAGTGAAAAGGCAAGCATTCTAGACCATATACTGTAATTGGGTTGAACATAGATATACAAGCATCTCTGCTCCGCTGCATATTTATATACAATATCACACAAATATATAACGCGATAAACACCACAAGTGATGCAACATCTAGATCGCACGCGTGAACCCACGCTTCCTCTTCGGCGGACTAACGTCCTTCTCCTCAACCTCGCCTGAGGCGTTTCCATCAGTCTGTTCATCCTCAGTAGTGACTGTATCCTTTTTCTTCTCCCTCTCCTTTCTCATAGACTTCCGCATCTTCCAGCGCATGAAGTAGCAGCAGAAGGGGAATAATGCGACGTTGACAGCGGACCAGGAGAAGAGGACGCCGAAGTCGAGGCCGATGTGGCTGTGCAGGTCGAAAAGGATGTGGCGACTGGCCTGGACGATGTGAAATAGCGGCCAGGCCCGACCCCAGTGGAAGAAGCCGGGCGCCAGCTCCAGCGGGTAGAATGACGTCGACACGTTCGTGATGACCCAGAAGATAAGCCACAGAGACGTCCATGGCATCCCAATCACCATCGCCACGTTCTCGCACGCCATTCCCAGGGCATTTATTCCCACTGTGGGACACATGGTAGTCAGTTTGGTATAACTTATCAGAGGTACGAGAGCGGATAACGTAGGGCGCTGAGAATATGTCCATCAATGGTCACCGAGTACAGGCATACTTCGATCTGCGAAGGAGTGGCGTAAAGACAGGAGTTACTTACCAAAATTCACCATCCAATACACGGGGAACGAACCCCGACCGTACGCTGTTGCGTTATACGCGGTCTCAGTCCCGGAAGCCGGACTGCCCGAGAACGGGACCTGAAAGGCGAGAGGGACCAGCGAATAGGCCAGCGAGATGAAGAAGTACGCTGTGATCGTGGCGCACAGCCGCCAGATGATATATTGCCAGTAGTGGAGCAGCGGGTGGCCGTGTGGCTGGATGTATTTCTATTTGACCGGAACAGTCAGCCTCTGAATCTCAGCCGCACACGTTCAAATCCAGCCTCATATTCTTTTTACGCATCCGGAAGAGGAGAAGTTATGGAACAGCTCGTTTCGCTTGATCAGGTCGACTTGTGACACACTTACCGAGTGAATCGGCATGAAGAATCCGAAGGAGAAGAACGCCATGATGATGAGGTAGATGAGCCCGATAGTGACGGCGGGGGTCGCAACGGGGGGCTGGAAGGGGCGCAGATCGACGACAGTAGGCGCGACGCCCGGGTTGACGGCGGCGGGGGCACGGGCGAGGGCGTCGCGCGGGAACGCCGTCTCGTTCGCCATGAGGCGGCGGGCCCAGCGCTCGCCGAAGACCGTGGCGAAGCGCCGCGAGAGCGTCTCGAGCTGCGGAATCACGTAATTAGAGTATGTGGACTCCTGGCGCGCGGTCTGGATGACGAGCTGCACGCCGCCGAGCCCGGCGGGGTCCCAGGACGCGTTGCCGGCGCGCGCCGCGCGCTCCAGCGATGCTGTCGCGTCTGCTCCCACGATCACCGCCGCGAAACACTCCCAGTCATAGACGGCCTGACGCACGGCGACGGGGTCGTTGTCGTACTCTGAGGGCGGCATGATGGTGTAGCCCAGGGATGGCGTTTCGGTATTCTGCATCATCGCTTGCGCTATCTCTACTATCGTCGGCCCTACGAGCGGCGTAGCGGCGTCGGGAAATGCTGCCTGCCCGTCGAAGTCCACCACGTAGACCACAAGGTTGCGCATATTTTTGTTGACCACGAAGAAATCCGCCCAGAACCTATACGAGCATGCGTGTGTAAGTTAGAGATGTTCATACCCAGGCAGATAGGTACCTGCATCATTCGTTCTTCTATCCTCCCGGCAGGTAGAACTTTACCTACAGCGACAAGACTCCCATGATGGCACACATGAGAAACAGAACTACACAGCGGAACCTCAGAATTAGCCACTCATCCGACAATAATTCAACGAGGTGGGCGTAGGCCTTGTTCTCGGCAAGCAAGACTCACTCATTGCCGCCCACTGCGAGATCACAGTCTTCCTGACTTCCCGTAGCGAGGGGTCCCAGAACCCTACACTCCGAGGGGGCTGTTGTGGATGGATCTGGTCGCGCTGCTCCTCTAGGGAGCGCTGCGTTTTATCGCGGTCCCGGTCGTATTCGTGGGGGTTGGTGGAGCCGGAGCTGGAGCCGCTCCGGTCCCGGTTCCGGAACGGCTTGTGGCCAGCCATATGTTGTTGGAGGCCTGGCGTGTTGGGGGCGGCGAAGTCGTCGTATGATTCCTCTTTGGCAGCAATCACGAGGCCCGCGGCGTCGGGAATGCTGTTCCTGTCTGGCGAAGGCGACGACGGTGCCATCTACCTAGTGAAGTTGTTGGAACTACGTGGGTTTCACACAGGACGGTATGAAGGATGGCGGTCAGATTCGATAGCGGAAATTGTTCTATATCGCGTGATATAACAGTATAAATGGGCGGGATTGGCCATACAGCATAGTATATCCACTATGCATTGCAAAAAATGTTGTCAATCTATCTATCTGCCCGTCGATAACCGACCCTGATATCTACGAATTCCCGTCTTGGACTCAGCATTAAACAAACGACACGCACATGTACACATACACACACACATATATATACGAGATCCTATTATCCTATTAATGTGGAGGACTATACCGATAAAGGGAAAGAAGGAGCGAGAGCGCGAGCGAGGGTAGTCAGTCGACTGGGACCATCAGCATCATTATATTTATAATCCGAATATGTCCGCCCTATAGCCGTTCCGCCGAGGTAAACAAAGCAATGACCGAAAAAAAAAAAGTACCTTACTTGGCTAGCGGGTCATCACAACTGGGGAGGGGGGTTCGGCCGGGGGTGGGAGGAGGGAGAAGTCCTTTTTAAGGAAAAGGAGTAAGCGAGCTCGGAGTTCTCGCGCTCGGAGCTTTCGCAGAGTAAGCTCGCTTGCTCGCTCGCTCGGCGGCTCGTTCTCGATGACGATATTTCTTGTCGTGATGTCATTCGGGGGGATGTATCCACTCCATCGCCTTTGCTATGCCCCATAAAGTGTCAAGCACCCTCCCCATCCACGTCTAATCCGGCTCCGGCCGGTCAAATCGGTTAGTATCTTACCCAGAATGATAGCATATCATTGGCGCTTCAAGACACTTCTCCTCCCCCTCCCCAAGGTCACGTTATGACCCCATCTTGTCACTAAATCCCATCGAGCAATGATGGACAGGAACGGCTACAAGAGGACCAACTTATCCACTTAGGCTCGCAAGAGGAAAGACGGTCAATGATCAATAATATTGTATGCCTACGTCGAGCTACAAGGTAAACTGCAAATCTAAAATGCCAACTTCGCGAGTCAGATCCTCCACCTTTTTATGGCACATATATCACGTCCTAGAGTCCGAGAGCATTGCTGAAAAACATTGGCTCGTAGCTACTGATATGGTATTATGCATTCAAATGTGATTTGATTTGAGGCCTGGTAGGCCGGCTATTTCTATGTATAAAAACTCAGGGGTAGCTCGTGATACGCCCCGAGGCTGAAGTTCTTTGCTCTCCACAATCCTTACTTATCCCCCTGATAATAGGTCTAAGCTATATATCTCTGTAAACCTCCAAAGGTCCATAAACGGCGAATAAGCGGTCTATTTTCGACAACCATCGAGGCGAAACCAATAATTCAAGTTGCCGCCCAAGCCATTTTCCTGCGTTTAGTGCAAAATTCCCTCCCAAGCGCCTAACTCGCGTTGACCGTATCCCAAGAAGTCGAACAGCCATTATCCGCGGAGAATAGAAAGACCAAGAATACGTTGAAATTGATAAAATCCTCATAGACCGATTGTAAGCCTCTCGAACTTAGTCAATGAGGCTTCTATACTGGCGGAGAGGCGTTCCACCCGTCTGACTGCCCGATCTGCCAGAGCATCCTTCTCAGACGCGTCGACTAGCACAAAATGCGCAGATGCCTTCGCGGGCACGATTCCATTCAACATGTCGGCCAGAGAGAGGCTGTCCATTTCCAACTTAGTCGCGGGCGAGACGTCGACGTCATCGTAGATATCGCCATCGAGGTTCAAAACGCTGACGGTAGATGAGGGTTCTGCGCTAGTCTCCTGGGTTTGTGTCTTCTCGAATTCCGCCGGGATAGGCGACTCAATCACCGGAGCCTCAATTTTTTCATTGTCTGATGATCCTTCCTCAACAGCGCAAGGCGCCTTGCCAGACAACAAGGAGGCGTCAATTTCGGGCATCTCGGGAGCCTCAACAACCGTGAAAACCTGCGGCTGATAGTTGAAGGACGAAGACTCGCTTTCAAGGTTCAGCATGGAGAAGTCCATGGTCTGTTCCGGGATCATGGCCATCCCGATGGTTTGCGGCTGAGTATGCGGCACCGCAGCGTAAGGATTGACATCTTTGGGGATTTGCTGCTGCTCTGACTGTCTCGGCTCGATCTTAGTAACCGGTTGTTGCTGAGGCTGCGGCTGAGGTTGTCCCTGTGGGTGACCAGCAGGATTTTGGCTCAGGTGGTCCAAAAAGTTGGAAAACGAAGCCGAGCTGAGGAGCATTCTCGTTAAATCCCCCAATCGGCGGTTCTCCTCAACGAGAGCGCGGTTCTGAGCGCGCAATTCACCATTCTCCGTAACCTTAGTTGCGATTTCTGATTCAAGTTGGCTGATGTATTCTAAAGATCAAAAATTAGTATTCGAGGTCGTCAAAAGGAATGGGGTTAACGATGCTTACCTTTCCTCCTGGAGCGGAATGCGCGCGCGGAGACCTTGTTCCGAAGCTGGCGGCGTTCCTTGCTGCTCAGTTTCTTGCCCTCCTCACTTGCTAGCAATCTTTCATCCTCGTCCATCTCATCTTCATCTTTCTTCGGACGAGGAATCTGCATCAACGGAGAGTTATCACGCCCGTCGCCGCCATCAGGCTTGGAACGCATCGAGTGGAGAAGCGACGATATCTTTTGTTCCACGATAGGATCAGGATGGAAAGGCTGCTTCGACTGGTTCTGCTTGACTTGGGAAGCCTGCCTCTGATGTTGCTGTTGCTGCTGTTGCTGCTGCTGTTGCTGAATAATCTGCTGCTGTTGTCGCTGCTGTTGTTGAGCCTTAGCCAGCGCGGCCTGCTGTTGGTGCATTCCCGGATACATCCTCCCAACGTTGCTCGTCTGCGATGGAACAGTAGGCGAAGGTAACGTCTGACCGTCGATAGCATTAGGATTGACCGTGGACTCCGGGTAGAAGAAGTTTTCGGCGGCGGGCGACTCGAAATCGACTTCCATATCGGGGACAGTGCTCGAAGGGGGGTGGGAAGGCGGCGCATTGAAGTCGAAGACGTCGTCGGCAGGGCTCATGTATTCCAAGTTGTACCCGCCATTGATATGAGCATTATTCTGGTTGACGGCAAGGGTACTAGCTAGAGCACCAGGGACAAACGGGGTCTGCTGTTTGTACTGATCATATTGATGACTGGGCCCGGGCATCGACTGACTCGATGGTAATGTTGATGGCAGCGTGGCGGGCGTGGTTATTGATGAAGTCGGTCGGGGAAACTGCTGCTTGTTTGAAGTTGGTGGTGACATGGAGGGTGAGTGTTGATAACCAGTAGGAAGGCCATCGTATTCTGTGAAGTCGAGTAGATCTAAAGGGTCGACGACATTTGTTGAACTTGCTGCCGAGGCGGCTGATTGATTGGGAGGTGCCATGACTCTATGAATGGGAAAGACCCGAGAGACCCGAGATACCCGAGAGTAGCAGCGAAGATGGTAGGTAAGAACGTAATGGGTAATGTGTTTTCAATCGTTAATCGTGTCTCCTCTCGTCTTTCATTAACTTGTTGTTTTTTCTTCTTCTTCGTTTCCCGACGCCTTGAATGAAAGAAAGTTCTGAAAGTTCTGAAAGTTACGAAAGTGTCGAAAGCCCTGCTGCTACAACTTGCTAATGTTATGATCACCACAATAGGTTGTTCATTGAACGTGTGTGGTAGGTAATGAGAAAAGGGTGGCACTAAGAAGCCAATGCTTCAAATTTAACTTTTGTTAAAATGGTGTTTGTTTGAGATTTACTTCCAAGGGTGATGTTGTTTGGGTGTAAACCCAGAAAAGAAAAAATGGCGAAATGGTGAAAAGAGTAAGAAAGCGAAAAAGGTAGGGAACGGCGGCGGATAGATTGGGAACAATTCTAAGGTTGGGAATTTGGTTACCTTACTATGTAAGTAGGTAGTAGGTAAGTAAGTAGTAGTAGATAGGTAGGGGTAAGTAGGTAGATTCTTTTCTGAGATTACTTAGGTCAGGTAGGGCAGGTAAAAGTTGGGTAGGTAAGAAAAGAGAGAGTACGGAGTAAGATAGCAACGAGCACAGGCCTGGGGGGGGTATTATGCTAGAGAAATAGCTCGAGAAATAGAGCGGGTGCGAGAAGCTTGAGAAATAGTACACTATTATTGTATGGACCTTACTAGAGTAGGTACCTGTGTAGGTGCAGTTGCCTGAGAGCCTGTGGAAAAGTGGCCTGAATTTTTCTGAAGGTACTTTACAAATACTGAAGCGGAGTAGCCAAAATCCATATCATACTTCGTACCTCCGTAGGTATCTATCTATCCTTAAAACTGCCCAGAACTGCCCAGATGGGTCGAGCGGGTTTGCGGTTTGGCTGTTTGGGCGGGCGGGCTGCTACCCAGAAAACTGTCGAGAGTGGTATAGCGGCCTGGTTAAGTGAAAAAGTACCAAAGCTGCCATGTCTAACCTTAAAAGGCTAAATCCAAACAAGACCCGTGGATAAGGACTCCCGGGAGGGGGGTGTATCGATAACTGACCAGGTTCAGCAATGCCCTTAAGAGGGGAGGGACGCGTAAGCCAGAGCCAAGACCATGCGACCTCGACCAATGATTCCTTAGTTCTTTACTCCGTAACGCCGAATGGTTCGCACCGACCGAATCAGAGATAAGTTATACCAGTACACATTTAGTTAGTGAAGTGTCAAGCTTACACCCCCAAGTCAACACCCCCCCCAAGATACAACCCGACCTTCCTCTCGTATACACTTACCCACAATCGTATGTAGGTGCATAATACAGACCCGTTAAACGGTATCGGTATGAATTCCGGGAGCAACTAAACCATCTAGTTATGCACTATTTACTACTCCATAACGTGCCTTCCCTCTTCAGTCAATTCGTGGAGTTAGGATGCTTATGCATGTATACATAACACACACACAAATACATACATTACCACTATGAACCTAGGCATTTAAATACTTAGGTAAGGAAGTAAGGAATGGTCACGAATACAACGAGTCAGTCCAGTAACCCGAATCGCCTCCAATAACCCGGCGCCGCAGGCGCAGACCTCAAGGCAGCAGAATTCGGACCAATAAAACCAATGAGACTTTCGCACGCTTTCCCAGTAAAGAATAACTCGGTAGTATTTCGAACCTTAAATATACCTGCGTGTCTTCGCTGCGGCTTCTGGATGACGACGCTGTCCATGCCATTTTCATCTATCTAGAGCCTCTAGAATCGGACTCGAGGCACCGCGGGGTTCAAAGCCCTCTCGGAGCAGCTGAATCTACTACTACGTACAGTGGCCTGTTGGCGGTGAATGATCATGACGATATCGTGTACAGCGGACAAAGCCTGGGCAGGCTCCAACTGCGCAAGTACGGAGTGCGACGGCTGCATATCGGATGTCGTGTTCGAGTTGCATTCGAATGCCAGTTTTTAGACCTTTGACGCATCCCCGATCGACCATTCGGATGCCACCAGTGGATGTTGCCAAGGACAACTGACAAACCGCCAACTCGGGACGATTTGAGATCGGAGAACCAGTGCAGCAGCCCTACCAAGGTTATATCCATTACATTTCATCATTCATATGATCAAAGTTCGTATTACTGTCGTGTGGGCGAAGAGACATCCACCACACGACTACTTGTTATTAGCTAATAGCTAGATAGCCAGTTCCAGTTATACAGATTATACATTTAACGGTAATATGGATGAACATGAGACGATGAGATATTCCGGCTTGCTCGGAATATATCCCACCAAGCACTGCCTCACTCTTTAGTACTTCGTAGGTGGCTGCCCATAAGAAATTATCATTTCAAATAGCGATGAACATGAGCGCCGCTATACTACATATCTAGAGGAGCAGTGAACGATGAATGAACAGTGAAGCGTTAGTGGTACTAGAGATAAGTTAAAGCTACTTAGATTTAGCAGGCAAGCAGGTAGGCAGGCAAGTAAGTACATTGGTAGGCGACGGGACTATAGGCAAATAGGCAATAAGAGGTAAGGAATGTGGGCGAACTACCGCAAACCACTAACTCTGTACACAGCCACCACAAGAGAGCTCATCATCTCATCTCACGGCGAATCAGAACAGATCCCCCCTCTCTCAGATGGTGTCCACTTGGAACTTGTTTCGGCATCGTTGCCAAATGTTCCAATTGTACCGATGGTCCGTTCTGTCCGTCCCACAAGTCAGAGACCAATTCGGATTACGGCAGACACTCAGACCAAACAGTGTCCGAGAGCACGAAGAAGTGTGTGTATGTGTGTGTATGTCTGTGTGTGTTGTGTGTATGCAATATGCAAGTATGTAACCAACTAACGTGATGCTAAATGTGACCGATCTATTAGGTGCTTGGTCCGATCCTCTCCAGATCGTTTCGAAAAATTCGGAAACAAAAGGGGGAATAGGCCATTCCACGTTCCATGTGCGACGAGGCGCTTCTTCTTCGGACTCTTCACGGAGCACGAGTAATTTTTGACTTTTGGCCCGTCCCTGTCCCTTTAAGCCACTCCAGGGCTCATTGGTGTCCGGAATATCGGGGCCTAATGACACCGTCCCTCCTCCGGGGGTTTCGCGGATTTCGCCCCTAAACGGCGTTTGGCCTTAGCATATGGCATTTACCGCCGATTGTTCCATGTGTATCTATATATACCAACATAGACGCCTCTAGTCTATCCAACCAGTCTAAGGTACGTACTTATGAGGAGGCTTGGACCGTCTAAGACTCCCTCGTCCAGCTGAAAAAACGAGCCATAACCGCGCGTTGGTAAGTCAGCACACGATGCAATGCGTCGTCGAGGTAAGATCGTTGCAGTAAGAAGTCGTCATGAAGCTTGATGGCGGCCGGGGAGGGTGGCGGCGGCGGCGGAATTATTACGACGGCAAACAAAGCCGAGGCCTATCTATATAGATTTCATGCAATTCACCGTGGGGCTAATCGAGTAGCGATTGTATCCAATCCAGCGAAATAACCTTTCCCAGCAAGAAGGAACAGTTTGGCGCCCTGATACACAGTAGGTTATCCATTTAGGTTATCGCATCGGAAGGCACCTTTAATTGTCTGGCCGATGAAGTGTGTACAGTGCTGTCTTCCAACGTCAGGGCTGTTTCACCATCAAGGGTGTGTGGTACTCCGTTAACAGGACCGTGCTGCACGTCCTTTTGTGGAATTTTTCCCCCTCCACTCATATTAGCAATAATAAGCCAATCACCATAACAGACTATCGCCATAGATAGTAGTTCCAAAAAAACTGTGGGATTCACCTCACGATAATCAGACAATGAAGAGTATCTTTCGTGATTTTATGGCTTCTTCCCTATTAGGTAGCTCCAAGGTGACGGATCTTATTGGAAAGATGAATGTTTGGGGGAGCAAGCTATCCAGGCTTGCCAGGGAAGCTACCGAGGCTCCCGCCCTTCCGCCGTGATTAACGGAGGGCTAGGTCGCATCAGGACAAACGGGGAGCGAGTTGACATGCAGACTTTGCCAGATCTGAGCTTCGGTTTGTTGATGATCGCCAGGATGGGTCCAAGCATGGTCGCTGATCCATCCCCTAAAATAAGGTTCGAAAGATTCTAGTACGTACCGCTAGAAAGAGGAAAGAAGGGCTTCAGGATCGCCGATCATTACTAGACCTTCTGTCCGGTTGCCAGGGCCGTGAAAAACATGTTAGTGTTCTTGTGTGTGGCGCTTAAATTTGAAGTGGCTGTGTTGTTGTGGCGCGAGTGTGCTATCTAAGCTGCAGGAAGTTTGTGGTGATATGAGAGGCCTCCCTCCCTGACAAAAGGACTAAAAGGTACATTAGTTGATACAGTCATCCAGTAGTCATCCAACCGATCGATATCTAATGGCAAGCGTCACTTATCCCGAGCACAAGTAGCATCAGACCATCTACTAGATCTGAATGACTCAGGCTCAATGACAAGACGTAAAACAGCAGGGCCCTTGATCATCCTATACACGGGAACCCATCCCTAGTCACTCAACTCAGCTCTTGTGGCAGCGGGTTGATCTCAGACTCACCACATAGTACTGGTTTCTAGATTACGTCACTTTCAAACACAATCATAGGATGGCTACGTTTTTGGTTCCCATGGTTCCCACCGAATACGCGCCTCGGCGGGGCTGGCGGCTATATTCCATATCCCGGAGTAAATCCAGATCGGTTCAGGGGGGTTTCGGACCGCCGGCCTCTCGGCGCGTATATTAGGCTATAATTACCCGGCTCCGGTCGAGGCGAGACGCTGCTCCCATTCAAGGAGGGAAAAGATAAGCATGCCAAAGCCATATAAAGGCATGCCCATCATTAAAAGGCCGAGATAGCGTGGCCAGGGGCAAGGGATCGCATCTTCAAAATGATCACTTGTAATCGGCATCGCGATACATCATGGCTTACTTACCTAGATACAAGTGTATTAGTATAGAGACCAAAGGGCTAGTCGTGCTACTATACCATCATGTCGTAACCCAATATTGTTAGTTTAGATAACTACTAAACTATACTTCCTACATAGCTGCCTAGGTAGTCAAATGCTACAATATCGGGCATTCAGTGGCAGTTGGTATCGTGATAGTGAGCCATATGTTCATGAGCACACAACAAGGAGAAAGTGGCGGTGGCTGCCTTAGGGGAGGTGATAATTACACATCCAAGTCATAAACGTAACAAGTATACCATGTAGCGAGGCCTATCGTAGATATGCTCCCTCTGATCAAACACTGGTGCTGTGCGCGATTCGCTTTTGGCAAGTAGAAAAACCGATGCGCGGTGCCAGAGTAGACCAGAAGCGCTTTCTTGAGGGTAAAAGATTCCGTGAATCTCTTGCGGCTCAAAACAGGTTTATGTGATGAAGGTAGGAGATGTGTCTTATGTTGGTGCTATCATGACTCATGCTATCATTTGCGCTATCAACAAAACCCTTCAACAACTGTTAGTGCTCTTCCATGCCTCCATGGACCCTTCGATGAGCTGCTGGCGATCAAGTTCCAATCTCCACCTTCTCCCATTCATCCCACCACACATCTTGTATAAGCTCCCTTGAATCCCTGAGCTTAATGTGTTCCACACCCCCTATCTGAAGCGCCAGCCTTCGCCACTCATCGGCGCCCACGTCGGGTATCTCGAAGGCTGGGGTTTCCCTTCTAATAGCACCAGCGCCGAATTCTTCATGTAGGAATCGCCGTTCGTCCATCGCAACTACCTTCTCAAGATACGGGTGGGTGAATCCATCACCGAAAGGACGCTTCTTGCCCTCCACTGAAGGTATGATCTTGCACCTGACCAGCGCTACGCCATCAGCTTCCCGTAGAAGCCTCCTAGCTGCTCTGTCGTCTTGCGGAGAACAGGTAGCGGATAATTCCGCCGCCGCCGTGTCGGGGCCGGGGAGGTGGATCTGGATGTACTCCACAATGCCAAACTCGAGGAACCACGGCACAACGACACCGGCATGTCTATGCCACGCGCGACTGAATTCTTCATGCGTTATTCCAGGCTTTCGAAAGAGCGGCCCACCTAGTGAAACAAGAGGTTCGCCGTCATGCCCTAGATTTGACATCTCTTACGTCGAGGCTACTTGTCTTTGACGTTGATTTTATGGAGGTAAGCAAGTTCGACTTTGGCTTGGTTGCTATTCATGAAAGAAAGGCAGAAAAGACATTAGCTGTGATATGTTCACGTGGTATTTACTTTTAATAAAGTATTTATTGATTGTCAATATCTGCTAGATTTGTGCGCTGCTGACGCCAGCTCTACCCGTGCCCATCTACCGCCTTGCTCCTCCTTTCGAAACTACGATAATATTAGTAAGCACGATCTGTAGTTATTACTCAACATGGTGAGTGTCGCGATACAAAGCTCGAATTAGCTGGCCCAAATTAAACTAGAAATGGCAGGCCGGTATAGAACGCCCCAAGAAATAAGCAGAGCACCAATCATGACCTATTCCTTTGATGAGATGCTAGTTCTCAAGCGTACGTCGATACGACATGTTATACCAAGATTCCTGCTCGAATAGACCTTCACTTAGTTCCACTGCACAGTCTCCTCTGTAGCCACGCTGAAAGTTTGACAGATGGCGTATCAACGAATCTCCATGTCAGGTCGGCGACCCAGATCGCAGCAGCCCAGAAAACCAGTGCCGTCGCAGCGACGACGACGATGTACTGCGCGTCGGCATTGGGTTCTACCGAGTCAACCAAGGCCTTGCCGAGAAACCATCCTAGGCTCTGGAGGATCAAGCCGTGCACCAGGTATAGTGAAAAAGAGATGCGGCCGAGGTAGGCAGCCACTCGATTGGTGAACAATGTTTTCTGTAGGACTGGCGGCGACCGGTCTACCGCAAGCACAAGCGCTACCGACGCCTGTGCCAGCCAAAAGCTCTCCGGCACCCCAGCCATGAAATAACTCGCCGGGATTAGACTCGCCAAGGTCCGGTAACCGGCGGCACTGGCCCCACCTTGCGCGATGCTCGGCATACTGAGCACGAAGAGAGATATGAGAAGGCAAAGAACGGAGAAAACAAGCCTCAGAGGTCGACAAACGGCCATGGTCGTCCACCATGAACAGATTGTGTCGATTAAGCGAGGTTTTACATCAAATGCGTGCAGACTGATGTTCTGATTGTCATCGGTGGAGACCTCGTCATCACCACTATTGTCTTGATCGAAGTAAAGCCTCAGGGCCGCCACCAACATGCCACCACAGAAAAGAAATTCAGGAAGATGAGCGAAAAGCAAACAATATGCAGAGACTGCAGACACTATAATGATCCGGGTGCAAGGGCTGCAGCTTGCGAGAGCTAGTAGCAACGCGAAGACGACGAACGAGCTGCGAAACTCGACGGGGAGGGTCCAGAGGGGCTCGTTGTAGACCCACCGCCGCTGACCGACACCAAAGGGGTCACATAGGTGCATCATGAACATGGCGTAGTCCCCGAACTGTGCCCAGATAGTGTCAAAGTGCGGCATGGGCAGAGTGGGCGTGGCGGTACCGGGGATCCCATTGCCATCGCCGAAGAATCTCAGGTACGTCATCAGCATCGAGGCGAAGCAGACCGCCGCAGCGGGTGCGAAAAGCCGCGTATGCCGCCGCAGGGCTGCTGATGCCAGGGTACTGTATGTGGACTCGAGCTTGCCCTGTCGGAGCAGCTTTAATGGCTTGAAGTTCAGCGCGTATCCGGATATGACGAAGAATACATAGACGTTAGGCAGCCCGGACACCGTTAGCCGTATGATCGGTAGCTGGATGAAGTGATCACCGGAACCCTTCCAGCCATTATGGATGTCCCATGAGAAGAAAAGTAGTGACATGTGATGCCAGACGACGAAGAAGGCCGCGATTCCTCGTAGACCATCTTGTATCTGTTAGCATATCTTGCGGTTTATCTGTCTTGCCCCCTGATGCTCTTACCTAGCCACGCCGTAGGGTGATTACTTCGCCTTCCTGGCCTTTCAAAATTTCCACTCTGAAAAAAGCTCGGTGAGAGTATTATTAGTATTCCTAACAACCCCGATGTCACTCTTGCGATTGTTTTGCGTTCCCGTGGAGAAGGTGCGAGTAGCTGGTCCTCAAAGTCCACCGCGGCGGCTAGGCTTAAGCTGTCCCCCTTTTCTAGGTGGGGCGAGTCATCGGCTATAGGTTGATATTCTGCCATACTTGCGCCTAGACGCACACGCTGGGGTCGAGGAGGTTTAGCATGATGAAGTTCACGATGGCCCTGGGCCTAATATGTTCAGAAAGAACACGTGTGTTACCAGGGATTCACTTGCTAGGTTGAAATATGACAGAGAGCGGTGATGGTCCCTGTGGGAACTACATCAAAATGGAGAGAAGTAGGCAGATTAAAATATAAGAAAATACTCTACCAGCCTACGATGGAGATGAGACATTACATTCCATACGGGCGACACTCGGCGGGAAGTTTTCTCGGAGATCTCAATCTTAAGACATCACGCCAACCTAGAAGAAGAGCGCAACTTTCGAGGAACTTCGGCAGACAAAATATCTAGACATAGATGTGATCTTATGCATGAAACATAGAGGTTGGTATACGATGATCTTGCATTTACGTATGCATCACTAGCCATTTCCTTGCTTTTGGTTGCCCGTGCCTTATCATCGATACCCCGTCAAAGACATGGTAGTATGAGACGATGATAGAGGGACCTATCTCTAGAAACTTACAACTTCACCCTAATTTCTTTTTCTATAGTGTCTAAATCGACAGACTCGCCCAAAAGTTTATGCTGAAGTGCAGCGGTATTTATCTATCGAGACTATTAGTGGGGGGATATGTGGCTGTCCGAAGAGTACCTACATGTCTAGGGTTTAGTTCTGATGTACGTTGGACTCCAAGTAACCGCATTGCTGTCACCGTCTCATCGGCTAAGACTATGATGTTTGTTAGCTTCAGAATGGCTGAATGGGTGGCCAATTTTAGGCGTGAACTCACTCTGCAACACCCTCTCCACCCCCTCGGTACCCCCTACCGTTAATCCATAGAGGGCTGGGCGCCCGATACCGACTCCCTTGGCGCCTAGAGCCAAAGCTTTCACGACGTCTGTACCCCTCTTGATCCCACCGTCAATGAGGACATCTACCTTATCAAACACCTGAGGGCAGAACTTCCTCATTTCTAAGAGGACCTGTACCGGCGTCGTGGTCGTGTCTAGCGCCCTACCTCCGTGATTCGAGATGAAAATTCCCTTCACAGACGGAAAATGCGTCGCGGCGTATGCATCTTCCCACGTCTGGATTCCTTTCAAGACAATTGGAAGACTCGTATGTTTTCCCAGCCAGTCTAGGGTCTTATGCCACGTCAGGCCCCCTTGAGTACCCCAGGCTTGTGGCTCACCGCCGCTAGCGACCTCGGCCATCTTGAAGCGTTCGTCCGCCTCGCGTTTTCCGGGGAAGGGGGCGTCCAACGTCAAGACAATGAATTTGATCTCCGGGATCCGCCGGATCTGCGCCAGGGTTCGCTCGGTAGCAGCAATGTCCTTCAGCACGTACAGCTGCCACGCGAACGTGGTGGAGGGCCCCGCCTGTACGATCTCGGACGGGGACATCGATGCGTTCTTGCTTATGATCTGCAGCGCCTTGAGCTTGGAGCATGCTGCGGCGATTCCTGCCTCGCCCAAAGGGTGACCGAACCGTGCCCGCGCCGCCGGGGAGACAAAGATGGGCAAGCCTACTTCATTGCCAAGAATCGTCGTAGCCAGCGAGCATTTCGTGCAGTCCACGAAAACGCGCGGTCGTAATAAGATGGAGCGGAAAATCTGATTATTCTCATGCTTCGTAACCTCGTCATCAGAAGCAGAGACGTAATACGAGATCGCTTTTGGAGAAAGCTGCTGCATCGCGTACGACTCCATTTCTACGACACTCAGTATCGTAGCCATTGGCGGTGAAGTTGTTATTTGGGCATCTTTAACTCGTTGATGGGAATCATCATGGGAAGCCTCTGCTTGCTCAACTTCACCTAAACATTGCTCAGGAACTAGCTGTTCTTCTAATATCTCCACTGGATGAGCTGAATCAAATGCAGAAGTTGCGTCGCGACCCGCATTCCGCAAGAGAACGCCTTTGCCGCCGGGATGCTTCGAGACAAAAGTAGTAATCTATATTTTAGAAAAAGCCATTAGATTTTAATAATTCACGTCATCGCTGGCTCGTCAGTTGCTCACGTCGTAGACTTTCCCATGTAATACCATCCAGCAGTCCCCCTCAGATGCATGCTCATTCACTACTGCAATTAGACGACCGCCCACGCAGAATCAAGTTAGGGAAAGGTGCTTACTCACCTTGCGAAAGGGTCCACCTTCTAGCCATGACGAACGGATTCGGCAATGTCAAGCCCTTCTTCAAGCGACACCCTGTCCTATCGTCTTTCGATGGGAATAGCAGTAAAAAAACCAACTAATTGATCTGAGTCCAGTTCACGAATAGGCCCATATGCCACATAGGACTGTAGCATTCCGCTCTACTTCGTATGTGTGCGCCAAACGCGTCGTTCTTTTGGAGTCTTATAGCGTGGGCCCTCATATATAGCCAATCGTCATATCGTGAATTAAGATTACTGCTCTGAACCCGTGAATTACGTATGGGGACGTCCGGCAACTATCCGCGACATTGATCAACTATAACTTTGCAAGGATATTTTACGTTAGCGGTCTCCACTGTGTCTCACTGTAAACTCACTATAACTATGTGTATTATCTCACAGAATCTGTATGGGAATATACATATTCCCTGCTTACGTTCCGATAAACGAAGCTATCACCACTTGCTTGTTCCTTTCCTTACAATTTGTATAGGACTGTACATATGGCGTCCCCAGTGGAGACCTCGGGACTATGGGATCACTAATGTCAAATACCTTGGCAACCTGTATATGCTACTTAGTATAAGTGGACCGACAAGCGCTTATTGTCTACCCCTGAATGCTAACCTAACCGATACTTGGCGCCGCCGCATTTCCATACCCCGCATCCAACTTCAGATTTGCTACTCCCAAAATGGTCGCGACTGTCTTCCGTCGCCGGCCTCTTCCGCGGCCGATCGGTATTGTAGGGGCCGAATTGTGCATCCATAGGTGCTTATACAGAATGTGACACCGGATAATACCCGCCGAACTCGGCTATTCAAGCCGAGTTCGAACCATCCCCAGGCTTGGTTTTTCAAAGATCTCCTAACCAGGCCTACGCCGCGATCAACGTTACATTATCATGTGGATACTAGAGCTCTAGGCTTCTCTTGCCTAGGTATGCCCAACGCTGCGGAGAACTTCTTCGCCATTAAGGACAGAGTTGAAAGTGAAGGGGAGTACTAAGAGCCTACCTCGTTGTTACTCTCACCTAAGTAGCTTGTACTGAATCCATAACCTTTTGACCTGAAATACGGATTCTTCACGACAAACGCAACTCCACCATGATTCTCTCAAAACAGCTCCTCAATGAAGGATGGGAGTTCCGCCAACAGGATGATGACTCCTCAGACCCTTGGTTACCGGTCCATAAGGTCCCCACCGAGGTTCATATTGATCTTCTGGCGAACAAGAAGTGAGAGGCCTGCTCTATCCACGGGGTACCGAGATCTCCTAGCCGCTACCGGCTTGTGTGCTGATGATATACAGGATCCAAGACCCCTTCCTTGATTTAAATGAGCTCTCTGCACGATGGGTTGCGGAAAAAGCCTGGGTCTACAGGACTCAATTCAGGAGACCCACGAAAGATGAAACTAGTGAATCCGCAATGACGGACGTAGTCTTTGAGGGGCTCGACACGTTCGCCACAGTCCTTCTCAATGGTACTGAGATCTTGAAGTCTGAGAACATGTTCGTGTCGCACAGGGTCAATATTTCAGGCTTGCTTAAAGATGAGAATGTCCTAGAGATCACATTTGATTCCGCAATGCTGCGAGGTCGGGAACTTGTAAAGGAGCACAGCCACGAGCACGTGTTCTATGTCCGGCAGACGGACATCGGCAGAATGCCTGTCCGGAAGGCCCAGTACCACTGGGGATGGGATTGGGGACCAATCCTTACCACAGCTGGGCCTTGGCGACCGGTCTATCTAGAACAGTATCAAGTGAGGATAGCTGATGTCTGGGCTCAAATGGAAGTAAGCCCGGACCTGAAGACATGTTCTGGTCGATTGTTCGCGACAGTGGATGGTGCAACTGCGGGATCTCAGAAGGTAACGCTTTCCCTTGTCCTAGATGGGAAGACAATATTTGAGAAGGTTTGCGATGTCGATGAGAATGGCTTGGTGCAGGCCGAGCTCACCCTGTCAGGTCCACAATTGTGGTACCCGCACGGCTATGGACCTCAGACCCGATACGAACTCAAGGCAACAGTCGACTCATATGATACCAAGTCAAAGCTTATTGGCTTCAGACGGACGGAGTTGATACAAGAGGAGGATGACTATGGAAAGTCATTCTATTTTCGAATCAATGGACATGACGTATTTGCTGGTGGTTCCTGTTGGATCCCGGGGGATAGTTTCGTCTCCCAGATTTCAGCACAGAGATATCGTGATTGGATGAAACTCATGGTCGAAGGAAACCAAATCATGGTCAGAGTTTGGGGAGGTAAGTTCGTACTTTCGTAGGCTGCATTGCAAGTTTTCTACCCCAATTACCACACCTCCCGAACATATCTCGCATCCAGCAGAATCCAGGTGTTACCAATCATGAATTAACTACTAATATACCTTCTATCCAGGTGGTATTTACGAGGCCGAGGCAATGATTGATGCATGCGACGAATTTGGGATCCTAGTATGGCACGATTTCCAGTTTGCGTGTGGGAGTTACCCGACGTATCCTTCTTACCTGAAAAGCGTTGAAGAAGAAGCAAGACAAAATGTGCGATCATTCCGGGCGCACCCATCCCTCCTAATTTGGGCCGGGAACAACGAGGACTATCAAGTCCAGGAGCGATATAAACTAGACTACGACTACGAAGACAAGGATCCGGAATCATGGCTCAAATCTTCTTTCCCCGCCCGGTACATATACGAGTACTTGTTGCCAAAGATCGTCAAAGAAGAAGATCCATTGGCCATTTACCATCCGAGCAGCCCGTGGGGAGACGGGAAACCAACCGCTGATCCTACAGTTGGCGACATTCACCAATGGAACCGTATGTATTTCTCACATCTCATGTCAAGCCCTGAAGCAATCATAACTAACATCCACCAGTATGGCACGGGGCGATGCACAGGTATCAAGAATGTGAGAAGCTTGGGGGCCGCTTCGTTAGCGAATTCGGCATGGAAGGGTATCCACATCTGGAAACGCTTCGGGGCGCAATCACCGACCCTCAACAGCAGCATCCCGGATCCATGACGATGGACTTCCACAACAAGGCCATCGACCACGAGCGCCGTATGATAACCTACGTTACCGAAAACTTTCTTGTAAAGTACGACTTGCCATCGTACACGCATCTCACACAGGTAGTCCAGGCCGAAACCATGCACATGGTCTACAAGACCTGGAGACGGGACTGGGGTAAGGGGGGATCCCGCAAGTGCGGGGGTATCCTCGTGTGGCAGCTGAACGATTGTTGGCCCACTATAAGCTGGGCCATCGTCGACTACTACCTGGTCAAAAAGCCAGCGTACTATGCTATCTCTAGGGCGCTGGAACCGATCACTGTAGGTCTCTCGACGCCTTGGCGTGATTGGACTTCAGCCCAGGCGGCTCCAGGACTAAGGACTGGCCACGTGGATCCCAGGGGATTGACGAGGCCGGAGAAGTTCGACTTATGGATTGCGAGTAATAGTGTCAGGCCCGTAGACCTTGAACTGATTGTGCGGCTCATATCCATCCGCACGGGCAAGGATGTCCATACCCCCCTAAAGCGAGACTCAGTCACTGCCCAGCCAAACAGCACGACTGAAGTTCTTCGTGACCAGCCAATCGAATCCGCCGAACCGAATACCATTAGCACTTCTGAGACTTTCAACTTAATGCAGGTAGACTCCATCCTCATCTACGCAGTCATTAAGCGAAACGGCCGCGTCATTGCCAGCGACACATGCTGGCCTCAGCCATTGAAATATCTGGACTTCTCCGATCGTGGCGTCACGTTCAGGGCCTCTTCCCCCACACAACTCACGATCTCTGCTCTTCGGCCAGTTAAAGGATTCGTCATCGAGGAGACAAGAGCCATAAAGCTCAGTGATAATGGGTTTGACCGTAAGTGGAACTCCCCTGGTCTTGGAGGGACTACAGAACCCTCCAATTATATCATGAGACCTATTATTCTCCAAGTTTTACTGACTCGCTTGTTATAGTCATCCCAGGCGAGGATAAAGTGGTAACCGTGTCAGGCACGAGCATCGATAGTTTGAGATATACCTTCGTTGGAAGCCCGGAGAGCTCGGTCCTAGTCAACTTGTCAACGTAGAAAGCATCCACACATTAATTCTAATACTCACTAATTGGAGATACGAAAAAGCCATGAAAGCAGTTCATGTGTCATTGCAGATTCATGTGGAATTAACGAAATAGCAGAACTAGTAGGGTTGAATTGCTTATAATATCTTGAATGTACAATTATGTGATAAGGGGTCCTTGAAGTTTATGTAACCCGCACTCTATGATGCCAGTTCGGATTCTTCTAGAGATACATCTCAATGGCCGAAAGGAAGTGCTAGGCCCGCGCTCGGTGTCAGTCTTTACCCAAGACCTTTCGGGCTATAGTTGAGAGGATAGAAGCCTGTCCTTCTTTCGTCTTCGCTTCTTTCTCCTCTCTATCTCTTTGCTTTTTCGCGTCTTTGTCTTGACGATCCTTCTGCTTCTTCGCCTCCACACGACAAAACTGGCAGATTCTATAGACCTCTCGGGTGTTTAAGTTGATAAACAGATCGATCCGCAGTCTTCGCCGACAATACTTGCAGATCTTAAATTGCTCATCGCGGTTGTGGTCCAACATGGTATCTTAACAATGGTGTAGGTTCTGTTGCTTGAGTGTATTGGGTATGCACTATAAAGCGGTATCGATGAAGGGAAGTTAATAAGGACTTATTAGAAAAGATAGCGTTATTATATGCACCCAACACAAAGAGCCTGCTCACCATGAACAGCTAACAAAGATATTGTAAGCTTTGTTCTTGTTGGTAGGTACGTACGTAAAGGAAAGAGATAACAAATAATAATAATGAAAGGTGGTGAGACTGGTGTGGTATTCTGGTCTAAGGTCTATCTATTTATCTGAAAGGGATACGGGCAAAGCCCGTATCCTTATATAAACGGGAGATAGGTATATAGGTACATTTTATTGGTATATGGGTCCATACTAATAACCATTAATAATTAATATTTATTTTATTTTATTTTATAATTAAATAATTACGAAATATTATTAATATAAAAAATAAACGAATAAATAAGTAAATAAATAAATAAATAATTAAGTAATAAACGTTAATGGTATTATTTTTATTTCACTTATTTTTTTAGTTTTAAAATAATTTAGTTATTTTTAATAAGCGTTTTTATAACCTTATTAAAGGTGGCCTTTATTATAATGTCGGCAAAATTACAGATGTTATGGATTTATCGAATATTATTAATCCTTTTATTCTTATAAGATTATTTTAATATTATTAAATTAATTATTAGTTTTTTTTTATTAATATTGCTTATTTATATTAAGTATTAATATAAAGAGAAAAAGTTAATATATAAAACTAATAAGGCCCGGGGAAGTAATAAACGTATTAAGATAATATTTAACGTATAATATAAAATATATTTTATTAATTAAAACGTTATAAGTAATGCGTTTATATTTAATAAATAATTAATAAATAATATTGCTTTTAATATTAAGCTTATTATTATAATCCTTTAATTTTTTATTGCTTAAAATAATAATATAACCGATTTACGAATTTATATTTTTATTATTAATAAATAAATTATTAACGAAAATATATAATTTTAACTTAATAAAGTTTAATTCGATATAATTAAGTCCGCGATTTTTATTATTTATTTATTATTTAATTTTAATATTTAATATTTTAACTTTTTTAAAACCGGGCTTAACGTGTTATATTGCCGTGGAATAATTAAACGCGGCCTTTAATTAATAAATGGAAAAGATATAAGCTTTACGTATTTATTATTTAACGTATTTTTTTATTAATTTTTAAAAAGGTGTTTTTAAATTTAAAAGTTTTAATTTTTCGGCTTATCCTTTTTATATGGTAAATAGTTTATGTTTACGGACGATAATTCGTAAACCGTTAAAATCTTCGATCGATCCGTTTTTATAACAGCTAATCTATTCCTAACTATTAGTCCAGTTAAGGGGTTTATATTAACAGGAATGCTAAGGGTTTTAAATAATAAATAGTTACGTTTGGAAATAATAATAAAAAAAAATGCTTTAAATAATTAAATTATATTATAAGCTAATAAACTTAAAAACTATTTAAAAAAAAAGTAATAAACGTAATTATATATTATTTATATCTTTTTATTCCTAATACCGGAATATAATATTAAATATTAAATCGTTAAAATAACTGGTTATTTTAATTATCTTTTTTATTACGTGACTTAAATATAGCTTATTTTATCGTGGTTATCCTTTTTAATGCCATGGTTAAAAATTATTTATATTAATCTTATTTAAGCTTAATAATTTAATTAAGTTATAACATAATTTTTTTTTTAAAGTTTTTATCTTTAAAACCTATTATTTTTATTTTTCCCTTATTATAAGTATTTTTATTTTCTTACTTTATATCCTTTTTTTATATTTAATCGTATTAATAAATCGGTTTTTAAACGCGCGACTTTTTTATTTTAACGTAAAACCTTTTAATACGATTCCTTTTTTATAACAATTTTATTATTTAATCCGGTTAATATAATACTTTATTTTTATTACGAACGTTATTAATTAAAATGTAAAATTTTTAATTTAAACTTTTTACGTTATTTATTATATATTTATTATAACCGAAATTAATACGATATATCCGGGCTTAATCCGAAATAATTATAAAAAATTATATCTTAATATCGAAAATTAAAATTAAAACTTAAAGCTGCAGAAAAAAAAACTAATACGGTTAATACGAAATTTCGCCGTTTTCGTTATTAAAAGCGTATATAATATAAAAAAATAATAAAAGCAATATTTTATAATATTATAACGGCTGGTTTATTCCTAACTATTAGTCCAATCGAAGGGGTTTATATTAATAAAAGTGTTAAGGTTTTAAGTAATAAGTAGTTACGTTTGGTAATAGCAAAAAGAAAAATGTTTTAAGTAATTAAGTTATATTATAAATTAATAAGTTTAAAAATTATTTAAAAAAAAGGTAATAAACGTAATTATATATTATTTATATTTTTTATTCCTGATATTAAAATATATAGCTGTTATTAAATTATTAAGATCGTATTTAAATATAACAATTTAATATTATTAAAATCGTTACCGATTTAACCGATCTTTTTTAATCGTATAACGCATATGGCTTACTTTAATATAGTTATCTTTTTTTTCAAAACTTAAGTTAAGGATTTTTTTTTATTATATTAACCTTATTAGGCTTAATGGCCCGACCGGTTATAACACGATCTCTCCTTTTTTAAAGTTTTATTTTTAAAACTTATTCCGTTTTTTCTATATCTTTTAATAAGTTTTTCCTTTTTTTTTTTTTTATTTCCTTTTTTTATTATATTTAATTATATATCTAAACGTATTAAATTTTTTATAAAAATAACGTAACGCGATTTTTTTCTGGTTATTATATTATCCGTTAATCTTTCCGATATAGCTTTTTATTTTTATTATAAACGTTGTTACCTTAAGTATAAGGTTTCGGAATCGGACTTTTTTCGTTATTTTTTTTATATTTAAAAAAACCAGCCTCGGTATAACGTTTTTAGCTTTATTATTAAGCAGCTTTTTAAAATGTTTTTTTAATATCGTAAATTAAAAACGGAATTTAAAAAGGTTATAAAGGTTAAAAAACGTGCGAAAACGCGTATTCGACGTATTTAAAAATAAAAAAAGATATGGTATAAAAAAATAATAAAAGTAATATTTTATAATATCGATAATTTAAAAAAGTTAAAAAAATTAAAAAAAAAAAATTATCGGGCGGAAAATACGTATTTTACGGGGTTTATTAAAACGTTAATAAATTTTAAGGTTATTCCGGATCTTAATTAATTTAAAATAAATATATTAAATAATTTTAACTAAGATGTTATTTTTATTAACATTTCCGTTAACGTTAATAAAAAATTTTTAAAAAGCGTTAAATATTTATTAAATAATTAATAAGTTTTTATATATTTTCGAAGTTATTATATCTTTTTTATTTAATCTTATATTTTATTCGTTTATTTTCTATTTATACGTTTAAAATTTTCTTTATTTCGTATTCGTTTATTTTTATTTCGATATCGTTTCGTCCTGTTTTTATAACGTTTATATCCGTTACGTTCTTAAGTAAAGAAACGTAAAAAATTGGATAAATTTTAACTTTTAATAATAAATCCAATTCGTAATTATTTTTTAATATTTTCTTAATAACTGGGTACGGTCCGATATATTTATAATTAAATTCTTTACTAAATCGTTTTATCGTAATATTTTTTATAATTAAATAAACCATATCTCCTTTTAAAAAGGTTAATTTTTTTAACCTTTTTTAATTATAATATTTATTTATTCGTTAACGTATAAGTTTAAGTTTTACCTTTATTTTCTTATGTAATTATTTAAATTATTCCGATATTAGCATAGCTTTAATATTATTTAATCTTTTTTTATAAGCATTTCGGTAAACGTCCGGGGTAAATCCGAAATTAGCGTTAATAAATGTTATCCGTATATTTTTATAATAAGCTATATTATAAGCTAATTATATAATAAATAGCCATTTTATTTAATTATTTTATTTATAATTAATATATTATCGAAAATAGGTTTTTAATATTTAATTAATTCGTTTTATTTATCCGTTTACTTAAAGTTTAAAAACTGTTATAAATTTAGGGTTTAATTTTAATTTTATTATAAAACTTTGCCAGAATTTCGATATAAATATCATTCCTTTATCGGAAATAATTTCGAATATAAAACCGTATATCGTTATAATATGTTATAAAAAGATATATACTATTTATTCCGCGTTAATATTTTCGTTATATAAAATAAAATAAGAAAATTTTATAAATCGGTTAATAATTACAAATATGCTATTATAGCCGTTACGTATTATTAAATCTTTTAATATTAATAATTTAATAATAAAATTAAATATAATAAATTTTTATAATCGTTTATTAATTAATAATAATTATAATTCTTTATAAGGTTTATATCGTCTTATTTTAATTTTTCCATATATATTATATCGTTATCGTATTTATTATATTATTAATTTTATTTTATCGAATATATAGGTCCGTTATAATTATTTAAAAAGTTTATGGTTTCCCGGGTATTTATATAAAGGATGTTCGTAAATTTTTTATACTAACTGTTCCTGTAATTTTTATAATATTTATAACTTTTTTATTTATTTTTTTATTAATAATTCGTTATTATATTATTCGATTTATTTATATAAATTATCTTAAATAATCTTAATAGTAGCTATTTATCGTTATTCCAGATATCCTTTTAACATTTATCGGAATACCGCGTATTTAATTAGTATATACTTTTTTTTTATAACAGGCTATTTATTAATAGCATTTATTTATTTATTTTTTAATCCTTTTTTATAAATAATAATATAATCGAATTCCGTAAGATATTTAGTATATCGTAACTATTTTCCGTTAAAGGTTTAAATGGTAAAAAAATATATAATATTTTTATGGTCGGTATAAACTTTAATTTAATGCATATTTTTTATAAGGTAATATTTAAATTCCTTAAATATATTAACAATAATAAGAAATTCTTTATTATAAATTAAATAATTAAATTCGGTTTTAATAAATTTATAAAAATAAAATACGATAAGGTGTAATTTTCTTTTTTTATTTTATTATTTAATTTATGCTCCGAAAACGTAATCCAAAACGTCGGTTTTTAGCTTAACGGGTTTTTTAAAATCGTATATAATAAATATTAATTCGTTAATAATAACGTTTTTTAATTTTTTAAAAAATTCGTTTATTTTATTAATTTATATAAACCGTTTATTTTTTTTTATTAATTCCGTAAAAGGTGTTATAATATATTTAAATCGTTATATAAATTTCCGATAATAATTTGCTAAACCGAAAAAAGCTTATATTTCTTTTATATTAATAGGCATTTTTTAATTTTTAATAATTACGATTTTTTTAAGGTTTATTTTAATATATTCGGGGGTAATAATATATCCGAAAAATTCCATTTCCTATATATAAAATACACTTTTTTCGGGTTTTATTAATAAATTAACGTTTTATAATATTTATAATACTTTATATACATATTTTTTATATTATTCCTTTAATTCCGAATAAATAAAAATATCGTTAAAATAATAAATAATAAAAACATTAAAATATTTTCGTAATACGTAATTAATTATACGTTAAAACGATATTAATGCGTTAATTAATCCGAAAGGCATAATTAAATATTCGAATAAACCGTATTTTATTTTAAAAGTTATTTTCCATTTATTTCCGGGTTTAATTCTAATATAATAATACCCATTTTTAAAATCTAAAGTAATAAACTATTTAACTCCGTGTAAACGGTTTTTTATTTTAATAATAAATAATAATAATATTTAGTTTTTAACGGTAATTTTATTTAATTATTAATAATCGATTATTAATTGTAATTTACCGTTTTTTTTAAGCATAAACATAATAAAATATCTTATTAATAATTTTAATTATTAAATATATCCTTTTATTAACTTATTTTCGAAATATTTTCGTAATTCCTTAAATTCGATTTCGTTAAAGTTATAGATTTTATAAAATCGTAATATTTTTTTTTCCATAAAAATAATCTTATAATCTTATTTATTACGGTTTAATAATCTTTTTTTAAATTTTTCGCGAAATATTTTATTATATTTATAATATTATAATAATACGTTACATATTCGTAAAGGTATAATCGTTTTTTTTTTTAAATGTTATTAAAAAAGCGGAATCGTTATCGGATAAATGCGATAATTTATTTAATCCTTTTTTTATATCTTTTTTCTTTAATTTATTATATTCTTTTTAATAAGGTTTTTATCGTATTTTTATGCCCGTATTTATTATTTATTAAATATTAAAATCTTTTTTTTAAATTATCGTTAGTTTTTAAAAGATAAAAAAATATTATTTAGCCAATTTTTTAATTAATCGATAAATTATATTAATATAATTATAATTATTTAAGGATTATATTATATCTTTTTAAAAGTATAATGTTAAAAATAATATTTTATTTTTATTTTTCGATATATATATCGAATTAATCGGTTTTTTATAATACTTTTTTTTTATCGTATTAAAAAGCATAACTTTCGGCTTTTATTATATTATAAAAATGTTATTTCTTTTTTTATAATAATTATAACTTATTACATAATTTCGGGGTTATATAATTACTTTCGGCTCCGTTATTTATTATAACGGTATATTAATTATCTTTAACCTTTATTTATATTATAATATATCCGTATCGTTTTTAAGCTTTTAAAATGGCTTATAAATATCGTATTACGTTTTTAAACCTTAAGATACCGTTTTATAAATTTGGTATAAACGGCCTTATTATTTTAAATCCTTACCGTAAATTTATACGGTATCGTATAAATTATTATAAAATTCTTCCTTATTAAATTCCTTTTATACGTATAGTTATTTTTCTGCTTTTAAATCTTTATAAAAATATTTAAAACTAATTTTATTAAAGGTTATTTTTTTTAACAAATTTTTAAATATATATAAATCGGCATTTAATAACTTATTTTTTTAACATCGGATTTTATGTTTTTATTATTCGATTTCGTTCCGGATCTTTATAACTTTTAACGTTTAATATATATATTTATTATAATGGCATACCTAATATCCTCCGGGGTAAAATATCTTTTTTAATTATTTTTATTTATACGGTACGCGGTTATAATAACGCCGAATTTTTTTATACCATTATTAATCGGTTTTATTTCTTTCCTGTTATAAAAAATCGAATCTTTTTTTAACCATTTATTTAATTCGGTTAATAATACCGATTTTTCGTTCCTTATATTAATAATATTTATATTTTCAATAATTAACGGGGTGTTTTAAAAAATATAATATCCGAGTTTAGATTTTTTAACTAATAAATTTATTTTAATTACGAAACTATTATAAATAAATTTTAAATCGTTATTTTTTAAAACGTTATTAAAATCGTTTAATATAAATGCCGTACATTTTTTATAGTTTATAATTTTATCGTTTTTTAAACCAGTTAATTAATTATTTTATTTTTTCTTTTTTTATAAAATAATTTTTTATAAAAGCTTTTTTTTTATCGTTATTAAAATACTCGTTTTATTATTATTAACGTTATTATTTTATTACGGCTTAAACTAATTATTTAATTTTTTATAATCTTTATTAATAAATATTACTATCCGAGTATATACGGCGGATTATTCCGAGCGTTTTTCCACCGGCAAAAAGTTATTTCCTTTTAAGCACGGGTTTCCAATTTATATTCCGTTTAAATCCTTTATATTTTTTTTTAAAATGTTTTATTTTACCATAATTATAACATTTAATTTATTACTTATTTTTTTATATTATATCGAATAATATAAGTTTTAATACTGTCCCGTAAAATATATCGGTAAGCTTTTAATTTTAATTTTTATTATTTTAATATTTTTTAAATTTTTTAAATATATAATATCCTTTTTTTTCTTAACGTCGTTTAAATTATTTATTATCGATCTTAATTATTAAAGTAACGAATTTATCGAAAGTATTTAATTTGTTTTACGTAATAATTTTATTTTTAACCAAATTTTTAAATTTTTAATAAAACATATCGATAAAGGATTTATTATTAACTTAATCTGTTTTAACGGTAAATTATTTAAATTACGCGGCATATATATAAGCTGCTTTTTTTTATTTAAAGGTTAAAAGTTATTACGTAACGGTTTAGGCTTTATTTGGATTTCCGTAATTAGCTTTCACTTTTTTTTTAAAGTTTTTATATTTTTCGAAAAAACGTTTAATTTCCGTGGATTTTTTTTTTCCTTTACTTTTACGAAAATATTTAAAATGGGTTTAAACCATTAAATTATCCCCCCGGTAAAGCATAATATAATATTAAGAATTTTATTAGCTTCCGTAATATATATATAACGTTATTAATATAAATAAGTTATAACTATAATAAAAAAGGGTTATATAAAGGTAATGCCATTATAAGGTCCAGGTTTTTTAAGCTTAAATTTAACGGGTATAACCTTTTAATTTGTAAATGTAATTACCGTTTATTCGATTTATTCGATTTGTTCGAGTAATTATTAAATAACCTGTTAAAAGTTTTAGCCTAAAAAAGATATAATGTCGGATATTATTTAAAACTAATAATATTATTAAATAAAAATTTATAATATATAACGGTTAATTTATTTCTAATTATTAATTTAATCGAAAAGGTTTATATTAATAAAAATGCTAAGGTTTTAAGCAATAAGTAATCACGTTTAATAATAATAAAAAAAAATGCTTTAAGTAATTAAATTATATTATAAGCTAATAAGCTTAAAAATTATTTAAGAAAAAAGTAATAAACGTAATTATATATTATTTATATCCTTTATTCTTAATACTGGAATATATGGCTACTGTTAAATCGTTAAGATCGCATCCGAATATAGCGATTTAATATCGTTAAAATCGTTACCGATTTAACCGATCTTTTTTAATCGTGTAACGTATATGGCTTACTTTAATATGGCTATCTTTTTCTTTAAAACTTAAGTTAGGGATTTTTTCTTACTGTATTAGCCCCATTAGGCCTAATGGCCCGACCGGTCATAACAAATATCGATAATTTAAAAAAATTAAATAAATTAAAAATGGAAAAACATCGGGTAAAAAATATTCGTTTTATAAGGTTTATTAAAACGTCGGTAAATTTTAAAGTTATTTCGGATTTTAATTAATTTAAAATAAATATATCGGGTAATTTTAATTAAAATGTTATTTTTATTAACGTTTTTATCGGCGTTAATAAAATTTTTTTAAAAAACGTTAAACGTTTATTAAATAATTAACAGGTTTTTATATATTTTCGGAGTTATTATATTTTATTTATCCATTTTTTATTTATACGTTTAAAGTTTTTTCTGTTTTATATTTATTTATTTTTATTTCGACGTTATTTTATCTTATTTTTATAACGTTTATATTCGTTACGTTTTCGAGTAAAGAAATGTAAAAAATTAAATAAATCCTAACTTTTAATAATAAGTTTAATTTATAATTATTTTTTAATATTCTTTTAATAATTAAATACGGTTTAATATATTTATAATTAAGTTTTTTATTAAATCGTTTTATTATGATATTTTTTATAATTAAATAAATTATATCTTTTTTTAAAAAAATTAATTTTTTTAACCTTTTTTAATTATAATATTTGCTTATTTGTTAATATATAAATTCGAGCTTTATTTTTATTTTCTTATATAATTATTTAAACTATTCCGATATTAATATAGCTTTAATATTATTTAATCCTTTTTTATAAGCATTTTAATAAATGTTTAAAATAAATCCGAAATTAATATTAATAAATATTATCCGTATATTTTTATAATAAGCTATGTTATAAACTAATTATATACTAAATAACCATTTTATTTAATTATTTTATTTATAATTAATATATTATCGAAAATAAATTTTTAAAATTTAATTAATTTATTTTATTTATCCGTTTATTTAAAATTTAAAAATTATCATAAATTTAAGGTTTAGTTTTAATTTTATTATAAAATTTTACTAAAATTTTAACGTAAATATTATTCTTTTATCGGAGATAATTTCGAATATAAAGCCGTATATCGTTATAATATGTCGTAAAAAAATATATACCATTTACTTTATATCGGTATTTTCGTTATATAAAATAAAATAAAAGAATTTTTATAAATCGGTTAATAATTACGAATATGTTATTATAATTATTACATATTATTAAATTTTTTAATATCGGTAATTTAGTAATAAAATCGAATATAATAAATTTTTATAATTATTTATTAATTAATAATAGTTATAATTTTCCGTAAAGTTTATATTATTTTATTTTAATTTTTTTATAAACGTTATATTGTTATTATATTTGTTATATTATTAATCTTATTTTATTAAATATATAAATCCGTTATAATCGTTTAAAAATTTTATAATTTTTTAAATATCCGTATAAAAGATATTCGTAAATTTTTTATATTAATTATTTTTATAATTTTTATAATTTTTATAATTTTTTTATTTATTTTTCTATTAATAATTTATTATTATGTTATTCGATTTGTTTATATAAATCATTTTAAATAATCTTAATAGTAATTATTTATCGTTATTTTAAATATTGTGACGGCTGGTTTATTCCTAACTATTAATCCAGTTAAGGGGTTTATGTTAGCAGGAGTGTTAGGGTTTTAAGTAATAAATAATCACGTCTGGTAATAACAAAAAAAAGGGTACTTTAAGTAATTAAGTTATATTATAAGTTAGTAAATTTAAAAACTATTTAAAAAAAAGGTAATAAATATAGCTATATATTATTTTATATCCTTTATTCTTAATATTAGAATATGATATTAAATATTGGATTATTAAGATAATTAAGCTATTTAAGTTATTTAAGATTATTAAGATAGTTAGGCTATCCAGGCTATTTTTTTATTACGTGATTTAAATATGGTTTATCTTATCATATTTATCCTTTTTAATGCTATGGTTAAAAATTATTTATACCAATCCTATTTAGGCCTAATGATTTAATTAAGTTTTAACACGATCTTTCCTTTTTTAAAGTTTTTATTTTTAAAATTTATTATTTTTATTTTTCCTTTATTATAAGTATTTTTTTCCTTTTTATTTTATATTCTTTTTATTATATCTGATTATATTAATAAATCGATTTTTAAACGCGTAACTTTTTTATTTTAACGTAAAACTTTTTAACGTAATTCCTTTTTTATAACAATTTTATTATTTAATCCAGTTAATATAGCTCTTTATTTTTATTATAAACGTTATTAATTAAAATATAAAATTTTTAACTCGGATTTTTTTTATTATTTATTATATATTTATTATAACCGGAATTAATACGATATATTTAAACTTAGTCCGGAG